>OZ021702.1:17330781-19830781 GCA_963978495.1 Athalia circularis
AGTAAAATCGTCTCGAAACAATTTTTCAAACCTTATCCCCACGGAGACAAAACATGCGTGTGGTATAATGGGAAAAATATACTTGACACACTGACCCGTTGACCCTTCATGACCTCCTCTCATCCCCGATTTTCTCAAGGCTCAAGGAATTCTGTAAAATACCGCTATATCCGCACGCTCGAAAAAATTAAACTTATTGATTTCGACGTAATTTATATACTTATTTGTATATACATATCTACTATATAATATTTTCATCCCCTGTTGTGAATATACATGGGAAGAAGGGCGAGTGTAACAAGAGTTTAAAAAATGTTTCCTCTCGTGAAATTTTATCCCCCAAAAATTCAAGAGTGATGGGGAATTAAGGGGCGGGGGGGGGGGGGGGACGTGGCACGGTGGTTGTTTCCGAGAATATAAGTGAAGAATAAACAAAAAGAGTGGAGAAAAGAAAAGAAAATGAAAGAAAAGAATAAAATTGTGAGAAAAAACGATAATGAAAAGAGAATAAAATTAATGAATATAAATATGGTTGAAATGTTATAAACGCGGGTTTGTATCGATTCTGGTTATCATGTATTACATCTACGTAGGTCCATATGATACGTACCTTCATGTAGCAGCAGCTGTGTGGAAAGCGAGGAAAATAGGTATAGGAAAATGAGTTGGAGAATTGAGAAAGAGGAGGAGAATTTCGTCGCGATCCGAGTTTCCTGAGAACCGAGATAGAACGAGGATACACGAGAATTTGCGAATACTTGCGAACCACCCTCTATCTTTCTCTCCCTCTCTCTGGGTCAGGTCACCCTGGGTCAAATCCCCGCGGTTCTTTAATGTGATATATACACATGCATCCCTTCCCATCAGGCGTGAAAACCCACGACACTTTTTTTCAACCTTCTTTTTCTTCAAATCTTTTTTTTCTTTTGTCCTAATACTCCTCGTATCGATTAGCGGGCCGTGATCACATGCTTTTATTCGCTTATGATTTGTTTTCTTTCTCTGAATTTTAATCCTGTCATTTTTTCCGCGAAAAATCGATGCACTTATCGTATTCCGCAATTCCCTCCAATAACAAGGGTTGTTTTCTAAGTTTCATTGTGGTGCGGGGGTACACAGAAATTGGCGTGAGAAGAGAAATTCTTGCCAGTAAGAAAAAATGACTGAAGACATCAGTTTGGGAGCACAAGGGTTTTACATAAGTTACAGATGTACATATGTATATTTATATTACATATTTACATAAACTTGAGTAGATAGGTTCGGGTATATAGACGCAGATATAAATACGTATTTAACAGAGTTCATGTACCTTTATTGCTCGGTACCTCGATCAAAGGGGGCTAATAGTACGGGAGCTGGCGTCAAATTTTACCGGAGAATTTGATCAAAGCTGATTTTTCGTATATGATTAGTAAGTTTATTAAACTACAACAAAATGAGTGTCAGCTGGTCCAGTGGCGGGGCGTTCAGGCGTGGGAGGTTACGGAAGTCGTTAAAAAAAAGGCATCGTCGTACTATTTGATCAAAGCTACAAATTTGCTAATTGTTTTATAATAATATTTTAAGTAAGAAAAAAAATGTCAGCTGCATGCAGTTGGTGGATAACTTTGTTAGCTGACCGTATATAGATGTACGAAAAAAAAAGAAAATCGGACCACTTGATTATGGTTTAAATTTTGATATACCTTACTCTGTTATTAGAATTTTGGAAAAATTCATGTCAGCTGGCGTTACAACGTGACTAAATATGTTAGCTGAGCTTTTGAAGTGTACCGTAGCGCTCAGGCGCGCGCTGCGACGGTGACTCAGGTAATATAACGTATTTTCCACGTTTTCTGGGCAGTTGACAATGAAATATCCATTTTCTAATATATATTCGATTACATGAATCAGGTACGATTATAAAAATAAATTATCAATTAGATAAAAAATATATTTTATTGCTCGGAAAAATATTAAATTACTGTTAGTCCTCGTCACTTTCAGACGAGCTTTCATAATCATCATCAGAGCTGCTGGCGGAATCGTCATCAATATTTGGTTCTTTTTCAACTTCTCGCTCATCATTTTCTCGCATATGCTCAAAAATACCTGTAAGAATTAAGATAATAAGAGTTGATGAATCAGATTTCAACTCATTGTTAAACGATATAAGAATAGAATACCTGTAATTTCTTCGCTATCATTATCATTGGTGATGCTATCCAGTTTTGGTAACTGCTCTCCTTCAAACCACTTGAAAGTATATCTTCCATCAACTTCGTCCCATCCAAAATCGGTTGGTTTCGATATAGTTGGAGTAGTAAGATAGTTTTTATATAGTATAGTATACTATACTATATAAAAACATGATCCTCAAAATTGAATTCGATTATGATGATCAGATGGATGAACATTATTTTGAAATGATTTATTTCTTCTATTTATTTGCAAACTATGCAAATAAATAATATATTGCCAATTGACAATAGGAGATTGTTAAAACTTAATCCTACAATAGCCAAGGCGCGCGCGCTTGAGCGCGACGGTACACTTTAAAAGCCCAGCTAACATATTTAGTCACGTTGTAACGCCAGCTGACATGAATTTTACCAAAATTCAAATAACAAATTAAGGTATATCAAAATTTGAACCATAATCAAGTGGTCCGATTTTCTTTTTTTTTCGTACATCTATATACGGTCAGCTAACAAAGTTATCCACCTGCTGCATGCAGCTGACATTTTTTTTCTTACTTAAAATATTATTATAAAACAATTAGCAAATTTGTAGCTTTGATCAAATAGTACGACGATGCCTTTTTTTTTACGACTTCCGTAACCTCCCACGCCTGTACGTACCACGGTCGTGTCAGCTGACACCTGCTATAGATGTTTGTGTAGCGACAACTACCTACTAAAACAAAAAGTGATCATGATCAAATCACCCATAAAAATTTGACGCCAGCTCCCGTACTATAATTAGTATAGTTAGAAATTAGTTAACGCCGTCTGTCGGCGAACAGGGTTTCCGCGACGGTTTCTACCTATGTGTACACGAATAATGTTATAATGTGAACCGAAACCACCCCAACTATCTACTCTACGTACACCCATGTCCAGAGATACAAACGTGTACGTTGTACGTGTATAACGGAAAATGTGTAGATGAGATTAGAATATAGGTATGTATAGATACGTGCAAGTAGGTGTGCGGTGTTACGTTAACGGTCAAGTCGGAGATACCTCGGCATGGAGAAATTCCGCAGGGAGAATAGGAGATTCCTTATACCTATAAGGGAGTGAAGGTAACTACGAGTTGTTCGGAGTTGCTCGGTTTCCTACCCATCGTAACCGACGAATTGGTTTTCGGAGTACACGAATACACCTGTACCAACTATATCGTCGTACAGGTATACGAGGTATGTATATTCGTGTAAACGTAGAGGAGATAGAGTCAGGAATTTTGTGAGCGAGAGAGAAACGGAGGCAAAGAGAAGCGGAGCTTACGTATGTATAGCTACGCAAGACTGAGTTTCTCAATTAGCTTCGTACCGACTTATCCAGATTCCCTCGAGACCAAAATGGAGATATGTATCTTTGATATGTCGGTATGTCTACATGTAATATACATATACCTGTTCATTATCACGACGCGTATAAAAACGGATGTTCCTTACGCGGTTACCAAAAATATTGTGTAGGTATATCAAGCGTTCACTGAAGATTTCAGTCAACGTATCGAGAGACTCCGTAGAGTCTCGCGCCAAGTACATTCAAAAAAACAGGCGAACTACCGAGTATCTTTACTGCGACGACTTTCCAATTCTATATTTTTACACGATGCAAAGTTACATGTACTTGGCACAATAATTAATTTGGATCCTTTTTTAATTGAACTGTTTTTTTTTTTTTTTGCATTAAAGATATTTGGGTAAAGTAGTTATTCCTAAACATTTAATGTACTTGGCGATTCGCATATTTCACCCCTCTGGTCCAAAGCAAAGAAAAAATATATACACACGGTATGTAAAGATAATGCAGATACAAAAATCAGGCGTATACATCTTACCTCACATTCTTTCACCGATACCGGAAACTAAAGCAGACAACGTAACAGCCTCGATGTACAGATATTTGTGAGCCGAACGAATCCAAATTTAAGTTATACATCCACGTGTAGATATACCTATGTAAATACATCATTCTGTTGGTCGCACGACTATCAACAAGCTTATATAGGCATCCCTATATTCATGTATATCCCATTCCGTAAAACGGAAACTAAATAATCCTGCCGACGTATACCGAACATCTAGAATATACGGGGGTGGGAAGAGGGAGTGCAGGGCTTACGTTAGATTCGATTTGCATACATACATTCGTACGCGTTGTGCGTATAGAGGGATCTTTGTACGTATATACGAAACTCGTGTACATAGGATTTAACGTGTACATGTATCGGCAGTTCCTCGCCTGCAACGGCGTCAGCTACAAATATACGTAGCGTGGATGTGAATAAGAGAGCGAGGTATGTCATGGCGATCGAAAATTGTCACCCCGTAGGTTCGACGCCATGTACATGTATTTTTGTGTCTATATACCCGAATCGTATGTACAACTGCTAGGTATACCGGAAATTAAACAGTTCCTGACACAATGTTGGTATAGGTATATATTATGTATAATACAGGTCTTCGATGTGCGCGAACTCTTACCCCTTCGCGATACTAAATCACCATGAAAACCGCCGGTGTAAAATACACGTACATAAACGTACGTGAATAATATGCATCGTATATTATTCATGTACGTACAACGAGGAACGTGTAATCGGAAGGCTGGGATCCCGTTTGAATAAGTAATTTAATTTTTCCTCTTTTTCTTCTTCTTCACCGACATAATTTCCTTCTCGTCGTTAAATGATCCTTAATTTTGCACGTGTATCTAGCTGTAATTGCAAAGCGAATCCCCGCGCCTAGTTTGCATTACGATCCAGTGTACGTGGAGCGAGTGAGAAGTTTACTAAATGGTCAGTGGTTTGGAGTAGTTGACCACCGCAGTCGGTGCAGGGCAATGGACAACTGCAGGTGCTCCTCACAGTCAGTTTATAACTTCGACTGGACGTACATATAGGTGTCCGTGTGTTCGCTTATATTGTACATAGACGGTGCGTATGTGCCGCAGGACATCTGTACATACATACATACCTGCACTGAACATCACCGGGAGTGACTCCACCCCCCATTACTCGATGACATATTATGGCCGATCTGGTCATTAATTGACCCTCCATACCATCCCCAGTCGAGTCTATGCGGCTCCATTACAGGGATGAAAATCTCCGCAGATTCAAATGACATAATTCAATTAGGTTACGTAACGGATAGAGCGAGGCCGGGAATGAAACAATCATTTTTTCTTCCGTCAAAACAGTTGGCGAAATTTTCTTCTACGTTATACGGTTGGGAACTTGTACGAAAAAGTTGAAGAATATTTAAGAATAATTATTCCGTACAGATATGCATATTCCTAAATAAGCGAAATCCCTTCAACCCCTAAATGTCACGGTTGAATTCTATCTTTGTGACGTCAATTGATCGTCGATAATATAATTATTGATCACGTATCAGAGAGACATGAAATCTACGTTGCGATACGTCAAATTATACCACTTCACTATGTATATCCACGTAGTATGCCTATGTATACATACCTATGCACATGAGTATGTAACATGTGTATAGCGTATTATACGGTTATGTGGCGTACGATGCAGCAGAATAGATTGCTTCGTAAGTTAATGCGCGTAGATTGCCGAGTAATTAAAATCGAACGCCTCACCGATCGCATTATTATATTGAGGCGATCTAGAGTATATTATTACGCGGGTATACACCGCTTACAAAAAACAAAAAGAAACCGCAAGAAAAAAACAAAACAAACATGATCAAAGAATCCAAACAAACCAATAAAAGGCGATTACAGTATGAAAAATCTGTAATGATCAACGTCGTCTTTTTTTTTCCTCGTGTCGGGACGAGGGGGGAAAACAAAAGAAGAAGATCCGCACGCTCTCGTATCGATTTCGTCTCTAAATTTTGACCCTGTATACCGTTATAAGAAAAGTACAATCCATCATCGTGATTAAACTATATATTTATATTTACTTATCTATCAATTGAAATTTTTTTCTTTTCCAATTCTTACCCCCACAATCCGCGTACCGCGGGGTTGAAAATCAGATTTCATCTCTCCCTATTGAAAACGCATCACACGTCGTCGAGTCTGACGATGATACCCGTTCGAACAGCCGACTAACTCTTGTCTGGTTAAATACGTCCAACGTTGATTACGCTGGTCAGGTAACGTAATTAGCGATCCACTGCCCCCCCACCCCCCCGTAATTCTCTCGAATTCCACGCGACAGACGTACGTATCATATGTACTCACATGTATGGAGTTTGCACATCACGTTCGCTCCATAGGCGATTCATTTTAGACAGACATATTACTTGCAGCGGAAATATATAACATGAATATTTATCATGTATAAATTATACATGTATTTACCGTGCGATGCACATCCTAGATTATATACCTATATATGCACATACATGTACCTCTGCGCGAGTAAAGGAGGTACGTAGAGAAAGGGTTCTATAGAATCTTCCGAGTATACGGTAATGAATAGATGATAACATTCAGATAGGATTGAGCTTGCGTCTGAAGCACCAGCTCAAGTTATACATCCTACCTATAGGTAGGCCACACTGTGCGAGGGACATTTCACGTATAACCTACCGGGATGAGACGAAAATTCGGATTCGTTCGTGCGCGCCGATATAGCTGTAGAAACATGAGACACATTTCTCATTCTTTCTTCATTTTCCCTCTCATCGAAGTCCCGAATAAAACTTTATGTATCTTTCATCTTTCTCGTTCATATATGTATATTCGCGCATGTCGTTGACGATTGAAAATGTTAATGTTTTTCGATTAATTTCTGCTTTCATTCATTCATTTTGTTTCAGGCAACCATCCCCCGGTTCAGGAACGACCAGTACATCGACCGTGTCTTCGTCCGGTCAAGATGTCGGCATCGGCGTCACGTCGCAGAGTATAAGTATGTACGCGGTTGGCGTACCGGGATCCGGAAATGGTACCGGAAGTACCTGTAGCAGCGTCGGAGCGGGGGGTGGGGGTGCGAATGGAAACGGTACCGGTACCGGCGGGATTGGTATTGCAGGAATTCAGGGTATCGGTATAATGCCTGGTGGAGGGGCAGGAGGAGGTGGAGGAAGCTCTTCGAAAATTTCTGAATCATCCCTAAATCCTTCATCAACGACCACTTCACCACCACCACCACCACCACCCGTGCCTTTGACGACTATAACATCTGGGGCTGGAAATACGTCGAACCTTTCTAGAAGCGCTTCAGCACCGACTGGCCCTACGAGACCCGTTATCGCGACCCCGAGCTTCGTCAGCCACAGAAATGAGAATGAAAATCAAAGACTACAGCGAACCATCAGCCGCACCGACGCCATTAAAAAGTAATTCCGATTATCGCTATTTTATTTTCATTCATATATCTTTTCACATTATGTTATTGAGGATTACACTATTATCATTACCACTATAATCGTCCAATGCGGGAGTCAACCGGATTATAATTACTATTATCATTGTCACAATCCTCATCGTTGGTTTCCATCACGGAAACCATGCGTTACGTTTCTCACTCCGATGCAGTGCGCGCCGAAAATTTCCGTTTTAATTTAATTACCAAATGTTAATTCGGAGCTAATGATCTAGGATTTAATTGAAGAGTTCATATTCCACGTCCAATGGAACGCGATGCGGTCGCAGAAATATATATTTTTTTTCCCGAAAATGTATAAAAATAAAATAAGAACAAAATTTAATGGGCATACCAAATTTTTGTTCTTTCGTTTTTCATTTTCCTACAGCGTAATTGTCGATTCGATGATTGAACTAATCTAATCGAATTGCTCCGCAGTTACATAAAACGCGAGACAGCGACATTCTTCGGTGTCGATGAGGACTCGGAAGCGCAAGAAAAACAAAGATGGCTCGAACGTCGACGACGTATGGCGTCGAGAAAGTACGGTGCCCTTTTACCCGAACATCGACCCCCGGATCCCGACATTACACGGGATGTTCCCGACGCAAGCGAAATTCCAGAGGTAAAAAAAAAAGCGAGAGCATTGGAGTTTGTATATCGAATTCAAAAAATTATTCATCGTCGGGTACGATTAAAGGGTGATGGTAAATCGGATACGGACAGGTGGAAAAAAAAGAGAATGAATAAATCATTATGATTTTTTATCTTCAAAATAATATTACTTTTTTTTTCACAGGGGGTAACTCTTAGGAGATGGCATCAGCCAGTAAGACGAAAAGATTCGGTAGCGAGAATGACGTTGTCAGGACTTTCCTACATGGTTACGGTGAGTTTGAAAGCTATTTGAGGCGAGAATTTTTTCAATTTTTTTTTAACGGGTGTTTGGCGAAATGTTTCGAAGAACGAGATCCTACATCTCGAATTCGTTTCTATCCCCAAATGTGAAGCGGATTCAAACGGAGGAAGGACTTCTTTTTATTTATTTATTTATTTTTATCGCGTTTATTTGCTCAGTCATAATCCTTTGTGAATTATAATTTTGAATCCCGGAATTTATAATCTTTCCCAAGCACGACCAACTACAGCAGCTAATGTTCGCTCTTCGCAGTCATCTCTTTTCCTTTTGTCTTTCACTTTTCGACGGAATGACAGATCCGTCCTCCCACCTTTCTTCCCTGTCATCCCTTTTCTTACAACGCCTATTTTCCCCTCCTCACTCAATCCTCTTTCCTTTTTGGGGTTCGTCCAAGCTAAAAGGCTTAGACAATACACAGAGTACACTGAAGTTCCAACAATGATACATTATCTACACCCCTAAATGTAACTATCCTCATTCAACAAACTCTTTGCTATATGTACACTAGACTGCGCACCCGATACATACAATGCATACCTACGTAAAATTACTACTTATGTACCATATTTTTACTTATACACACGCGTCGTGAAATCGAAAAACTTTTTTCATGACTCGCTGCATGCACCCATATACATGTATAATAGTATACATATATATACGAGTGCATAAAATTACAACTGCACCGTTTCAATTATTAAAAAAGTTTCGTCGCCGTTGAACGTATATAACACAACTAAAATTCAACTCCACGATCATTTCTAATTATCACTATTATTATTTTCCCTTTAATTAAGATAATTCATTTTTCTTTTAAAATATTATTAATTCTCCGCTGTTGTTTTTATGAGCGACTATAACCATATAATTAAACATGGAAAAAGTTCATGGGTATTTAATGTTTGTTTTTTTTGTCGTTCCGGTGTATAGTTACGCGGCGTGCATATAATGTGTCTAGGAATATTTAGGTGTAATTGTATATAAATTGATTCATTAGATAATTACCCTGATTACGTACCGATTTTACAATTTATAATTGCATGTATAAACGTATTGTTTAATCAAAACTGAGTCAGCGAAATCGTTGATTTTAATATAAACCTATTCGTATACCGGCCTACATCGTGTTACTCGCGAATCGAATCACGATTTCCCGTTACGCAATTGTAGATCGCATTGTACAATACCATGGATAATTACTAATTCGACTATCAATTAATGTACAGAATAATCGCGCGTGTGTCGTACAATTTCGTGCATTATAATTATTTATATAATAATTGATATGTGCAACTTGTCCTGATATATTGTTATATATACCCTATTTTATATAGATCTGACGATGAATAAATATACGAATTCATTTGAATGAAATTGTTTGAAACCAAAAAAAAAAAAAGAAAAGAGAAAAGAATGGAAAAATAGAAAATCTGGTCAGTCATAACGCGCGTTTTACGATGAAAGTTTTTTTTGTTTTTTCTTTACCTTCTTTGAAATTTCTATACTCGGAGAGACATTCCGCTAAACAATTATTTACCTGTCGATGGTTATGGCATATACCTATACGGGTTTTGTAAAAGTCAGTTTACTCGCTATATCCTATTGTCCTTCCTTTATAGCCTCCCCATTGCAACTCCCACATTGACTACCCTTAACCCCCTCGCACGCGCCCATCCGTTCGCACTTTACTCGTAAATCTCTTTGGTCGTAATAAACTTTGGTCACCAAAACCTGCACACACAGCAGCAGGTATGGCTGTACCTATATATGTGTATATACATACTATAATATACGACCACCGTCAGAAAGTTAGGATATAATAATAATAATAACGATGACGATAATAAAAAAGAAGTACGGATACCGGAAGAAAGAGGAACAGCTTTTTTAAAATCCTTTTCTTTTCTTTTTTTTCATCTTTTATCTCTACTGTAGGGGGAAAAAATCAAATCGATCCAATCCAACCCCTGAGTTACGTGTTACGTTTTGTACGTTTTTTTTTTCCTTCTGGCATTTCTATCAGGGTGATAATATCATAATGAAAGAAAAACTGAAATTTCACCATTTTTGACTGAGAAAGAAGTTTTTGAAGTTGGTATTTGAGAAAAAGAAATTTTGGCTTGCAACAAGAATAAAAAGGGGGGTCCTATTTTTGAACTATAATTAAAGGTTAATAAGAATATGAGCCCGCGGTTTTCTCTGAGGGATATATAATTCTGGCGCGATGCAAGGGTGCAGCAAAAGCACTTGCGGTTAGACGATAAAACGTGTTTTATGGCTGTCATTAGCGTAGACTGGCTTATATATAGGGTGATATAGCGGGGGAAAAAGAAGGTTATACGACGGAGGGATGGGTGATATGCGTTTACCCCCACGTGGATTTAACTACCACCCTTTATATTCCTCTCTCTAGAATCTTCCTTTTCTAGTTTAAGGGTGACATGGATCACCTATAGCTGCCGCCGAGATAGACGCGGGGCGGGGAAGTTGAGGGTTTCCAAGATCTTGGAAACTCCGGTTGTGTATGTACGGAAAATTTATGTGAAGTATCTACATACATATTATATACCTTATATAATGTATGTATATACCAGCTAGGTTGACGTACGTAATTCACGCGGACGAACCAATAGACGTCTGTTGCGGTTTTACGAGTATAGTTTAGTGAAACAATTAATCCTCATGCATTGCACATCCACTCCCAAGTTCTCTGGGTGATTTATATTATTCGAGGTGAATTACTTTGGTATACGCGAGAAGTATATACGAGGAGAAGAAATAAATAAATTAATAGATTGATAATTAATACTTCTGTGTTTTATCATCCGAATAATTTCAGACAATGACGCGTCATCGTCCTCGAGAACGTGACGAAACGCGTCCTGAATCTAGAAGTTTTCCTCCTAGTACGATTCCCCTTAACAATGTTGGAGGAGGTGGAGGTTCGACGTCGCCGGAAGTAACTGCCGACGAAGAAGAAGAAGCATTTTTTGAAAGGCCACCACCTCCGTCTCCGGCGATAACTAATCAACAACAAATTAGAAACGATCATAATATCCAGGGAATCAATTCGGCAACGACGACATTGACGCAGCAGGACGATTTACTAAACAACGGAAGTTCGACGGCCCACGATTTAGACGATGGGGCTGCTGCTATTTCCGGTTTATCTTCGTGCACTGCGGATACCGTTGACGCAGCTTCTTCTTCGCATTCGGTCGAACGCGATCTTTCTGAGGAATTAGTTAGGTGGGTGTTAATTAAAATTATGAAAAATATTCTTCTTCGTCCCCCTCGATCCTTCACTGGTACACTAATTATTTCCATATCGCACCCCGAAGGTTCACCACACCCAAAGAAGAGGGAATTTCCTCATCGGAAATACTCAGTAGAAGACCTAGGCAGATATCGAGGGACCATTATACTTCAAGGTATGCGAGATAAAAAAAAATTCCAACATCATTTGTTTTTATTGAATATTCAATTTATCGATAAATCTTTCTTTTTCATTCCAATTATGTTAAGCTGCATAAATTTTGCACACAGCTTTATATACGATAAAATTTAATAGCTTATCGCTTTACGCGCTTTTTTTGATAAATTATTGCTTAGAAGAATAAACATTTCTGGACACACAAATACCACGACTTTGATTTTTTTCTAACAATCTACGGTTGTTAATGATTTTTTTTATTTCTTATACGTCGATGAACCGCAAGACAAAAGACTATAGAAAATGCAGAGATTGCCACAGTGTGAATGGAATCGCATCGTATGGGGCAAAAAGAAAGAGAAAATGAAAGAAAAAATTCGCTAAGGGCCATTATTGAGTTTGAATGTATGTGTGAAAATTAATAAAGACGGGGTTACAGAATGTCGAGTTGGCGCAGGTCACGTGATCCAGGAGGTGCCCCCGAAGGACTTGGTAATGCATCGTCTGGAGAAGCTGTGACCTTGAGGAGACAGGCGATAAGCGGTACGAGGATATCGCCTAACACTATCGACAGAATATTCGACAACAGCAACAGGAGGCAATACGGAATGGGAATTGTTGGAAGATTTTTTGGGTAAGGGGTTAAAATAAAATGAATGAAATAAGGCGATAAACGTGATGATTCTGGCGGTGGATATGTTATTTTAAATATTTTTCAGACGATCCTTCAGGAAAAGCGTCGCCCATAAACCGCACGTTAAAAAACAACTGGATGATATCGAAGATCAAAGACCATTTTTTACATACTGGATAACGACCGTACAAGTTTTGATACTTGTTATATCATTAGCGTGTTACGGATTTGGGCCATTTGGTTTTGAATTGAGTCACAGAACCGGATCGGTGAGTGTGAAATTTTTAATCATCCATTTTTAGTCGCTGGAAAATCATGGAAATCAATGTGATGTATTATATTCGCTGCTGGTTTATTTCAGGTCCTGGTCACTAGCCTGTCACTTCAACAAGTCGATTATCAAGAACCAGCTAATTTTTGGATCGGGCCTAGAGCTGCTGACCTCATTCACTTGGGAGCTAAATTCGCACCGTGTATGCGTAGGGATATTAAAATTCTCAAAGAAATCGACGTGTGGCGAGAAAGGGAAAGGGACACCGCCTGTTGTATTAGAAATGATGACTCTGGATGCGTTCAATCTAGCAAACAAGACTGCTCAGTGAGTAATTTTCATCTCAGTAGATCGTAGACAATTATTTCATCGAATCTGAAGAACGAAAAATCCAACATCAGAAATGATAATATCTATTCTCTGTATTTACAACCAACTGGTCCGAGGATTGAGATCGACTATGACGGTAATGATAAAAAGAATCTGCTCTCAATTGTTGATAAAATCCTGCATGATTAATACGATCGCATCAACACCGTGTTCTACAAATCGATCGATCGATGATTAGTATTGAAAAATTTTTTCACCATTTTATTTTATTTAGAACACTATATCAACGTGGAAAAAATGGGGACCAGGAGACAGCGGTCCCGGAGGAAGAATAAGCGGTTCTGTTTGCGGATTGGATCCAAAATTTTGCGACGCACCTGCAAGTATCGCACCTTACGAGTGGCCTGACGATATAACAAAATGGCCGATATGCCGGAAAACGAATCCCTTTAATCAAAGATTCAGGTGAGCGTGGACAAAAGATTGCCAATCTAAAGTTACTGAAGAATGAAATGTGATTAAAAAAATGTTTCAATAACGTTTTTCTCAATATTCTCAACAGCAAGGGCGGAAGCAACCAGATGTTTCCAGTGAGCCGTCACATGGACAAAATGGCGGAGCACATGGTGTGCGAAGTAATAGGTCATCCGTGTTGCATAGGAATTCACGGAATGTGTAGAATAACAACTAAAGAATATTGTGATTTTGTGCACGGTTATTTTCACGAAGAAGCATCGCTGTGTTCACAAGTGGAATGTCTCCACGACGTCTGCGGAATGATACCATTTTTACATCCCGAATGGCCGGATCAATTCTACAGATTATTTACATCAATTTTTCTCCACGCTGGGTAATTCATATTTTCAATATCGAACAATCTATTATATTATTACGCAATGATCGCGCCCCAAAAATTATTCCCTGAATAACTAATTGATCTGTAATTTATTTTACAGGATTTTTCACCTGGCTATCACCCTATGCGTGCAATACTTTTTTATGAGAGATTTGGAAAAATTGACCGGATCATTTCGAATCGCAATAATATACTTCACAGGTGGTTTGGCCGGGAATCTGGCGAGTGCAATTTTCGTCCCCTACAGAGCTGAGGTGACGATAATGATTGGTTTTGAAAACTTCACAAAGAAAAAAAACGAATTTTCTAATTTTCTTCTTCTTTCAATCTTCCAGGTTGGCCCAGCCGGCGCGCATTTCGCGTTACTAGCAACTCTTGTTGTCGAAGTATTAAACAGTTGGCCGATGTTAAAATATCCACGTCGAGCATTATCAAAGTTATTAATTTCATTATTCGCCCTATTAATATTAGGTGCGTTACCATGGATCGATAATTACGCCCATTTATTCGGTTTTGTATTTGGGTTTTTAGCAGCATACGCAGTGATGCCATTTATATCATTCGGTCGTTACGATCGTCGAAGAAAAATTCTACTCATATGGATATGTTTGATATTAATAGTCGGTTTATTCGCGATGTTACTGGCATTATTTTATAACGTACCGGCATACGAGTGTGAAATATGTAAATTATTTACATGCATACCATTCACCAAAGATTTTTGTGCCTCACAAAACATTAATTTTAAACGTGAAGAACCCGTATGACACCGGGGGCAGCGGTCAAGAGTCGAGGGTATAACAACATCAGAAACAACAATAACAGTAATAACAATATTCATATTAATAATAACAATAAATAAAACAAAAATCTAGCAGCTCTCATAATAATATCCATGCAGTTATTTAACTACCTTAACAACTTTGATAAAGTTACAAATTTCAATAATAATCATTATTACCAGGTTAATAATATTATTACATAAAATACACTATGTATAATACTGCAAAATATTATTATTAAACTGCTAGTTATATTATAGAATTAAAAAAATTTTTATCATCATCAGTCAGCAACCAAGCATCACGATCTTCATGATAAAAATAGAAAAAATTAAAAAAAAAAAACGCAAAAAAAAAAGAAGTAACCGTCACAAGAGAAAGAATAAAAGAGAAGATCTTTGCCCACCACTCGGCTTCTGGTCACGAGCTCATCCGCTGCCATGTCCGTATATGAATTCGGAATATTAAAATTTGTCCAGCGGGGATCCCAGCTGCGTTACTTTTTGAATAAAAAATTTCATTCTTTTTTTCTTCTATTCAATTGATTTATCTTCTTTCAATTATGATAATTACTTAAAATGATTTAAAAGAAGAAAGAAAAAAAAAATTAAAAATAACGATAATGATATTTGTCTAAGTATGTACCTATATACCTATTGTGTATAACAATGAAGAGTTGAAAAAGAATCTAAAAAAAGAAAAAAGAAAAAGAATATCTTCTGTGCAGTGAAAAAATGATACCTTGTTAACCAACAATACATATAAAACGAGAAAAGAAAACTTAATGAACGTGTACCTATATAAAAATACGCAGATGCAGTATTATCATAAACTCATGGTATATATATGGTGATATTATGGGAATACGTGTATTGAAAAACACAGAAACTTGATTAATAAGCAATTAAATGTAAAACAGAAGGATCAGTAATTGGAATGACGAAGAAAACGGAGGAAAAAATTTGAAAAAGAATTAAGTAAGGATGTATATAAAATTCAAACGAAATTAATAATTTAGTTATTACGTTATGCTGTATTGTACGTGTAACATATAAACCGACAATTACGTTATATAAAAATACTATAATAATAGTGATAAGAATAATATTAATAATAATAACAATAACAATTACAACATAAAATACATAAAAAAAGGAAAAATTAAGAATCCAAAAAGACGAAACATTATTCAATAATACACACAAAATCATAATAATGGCATCATACGTACAATATTTAAATATGTATGTTCAACTACATATGTATATACCTATATTGCATATATGATATATGTATGAATGAATATATGTATACGTATGAATAAGACTTGATAAGGCATTTGATTAACTATATATATATATTATTATTATTATTAATTAAAATAGTGTATGAAAAAAGTGAACAAAATAACACGTATAAATATACCTACATATAACATATAAGATACATATATATGAATAGTTAATTGCGATATTGTGAATGTGTATTTTATTATATCAAAAAAGAAAAAAATACGAAAACAACAACAACAACAACAACAACAACAACAACAACAACAGATAGAACAGAACAGAACAGAACAGATCTTCAACAGATAAAAAAAAGAACAACAACGCGTTAAATATTAAGTATATAAATATAGTTATATACCTGAGCATTATGAGGTTAGAAGAAAATTATTATTTCGTCGTTATCATTACATACTATCAATACATATTCATACATGAGCGATAATATTAATGATAATCACACTATTAATAATATTAATGAGAACAAATCGACCGAAATAACAATATATTCATAACGATAAATAAGAAGAACAAAAACTTATTACTACATTACTAATAATAATGATAATTTATTAACAATAATAATAATAATAATAATAATAATAATAATAATAATAATAATCATAGTGATAATAATACTGCAGCTAGATGGATCAGCGGTGAAAGTTAAATAATTATTAACATTATACCTATATATATACATAAATTTAAATATTATAATATAATATAACATAATATTAATAAAGCAAATTGCGATATAAATGATCATTACACAAATATTTAAGGTATTACGTAAACATTATATTAATAATAATAATAATAATAGTAATAATGATAATGATAATGATAATGATAATGATAATAATAAATTACTTCAAAGTGATGACGATTATATTACTTACGATGTACATGAATGATATTCAATTATGGATAAATCATAAAAAATATATTGAGTCATTTTTAATATATGATCATATAATTGTTAATATTATTCATGAGAAGAACTGCAACAGATACGAGCAAAAGGAAAGAAAAACAACATAACAATAATAATAACAAAATAATTGATCGATTAATGAATGAATATAAAAGAGAATAAAGATGAAAATGGAAATAAAATTGAATAAAATTAAATTAAATTAAATTGAAGAAAAAAAACAGAGAAAAATGTCAAACATGAATCCATAAATACCTAGGGTATAGTCATGACAAAAAGCGAATGAGAAAAACCGAAAACAACAAAAGATAACAGTAAAACACGAATATATATATAATTAACTACAACCGAGAATATATATATATACTTACATAAAAATAATTTAATACGTTTAATATTTAATAATTATTTTAAAAAAATATGTGCCACGAAGAAATTCACGATATAAATTGTTAAAAATAATCAATTAAACTAAATTATTGAATTAAATTGAATTAAATTTAATTAAATTAAATTAAATTAAACGGTGAAGAAAGAAATGAATGAAAAAAAAATGAAGAAAAAAATCAAATAAAAATGGAAGACATTTATACCTCCTTGAATATCTATTAAAATTAATGAGACGAAAAGAGAATCGAAGAGTAGAGAGAAATTTAAGAAAAGAAAAGAGCAAAAAAAAAACTTTTAAACATAAAAACACATAATTCCCTACACTGCAACTCATACTACTAATTACGTACGTATAATTATACTGTATATTTTATGAAAAACGCGATGATAATGTATGTACGTATGATAATTATACATATACAGCTGTATAGTTGATAAATCAATCGATTGATGAATCAATCAAGAAATCTTGGAGAAGAAAAAACTGGCAAAAAAGTATTAATGAATGAATTAAATAATGAAGAAAGAAAAAAGAATCAAATCCAATCGAAGCACTTCAATTTATTATAAATATCGATTACTGAAATTAATGATGAAATGAACGAGAAGTTTTCTAATTTCTTTTTTGCGCAAGAACGTATGTAAAATATACCTATATATTATATATATATAGCATACCTATATAATTGTATATTGATTAATAATATTTTATTATTGATATGTATACCTATATATATATATATATATATATATATATATATATATATGTTGGAAAAAAGTCTACGCACACAATATTTATGTATATGTATAAATGTGTGTATATGCATATATTATGTACGAAATTTACATGTGAATATGAAAAACACGAGAATAAATGAAATTTAGGAAACGAAAGGGTGAAGAAAAAAGAGAGAGAGAGTGAGAGAAAAATAAACGCGAATCATACGAATGATTAAACAAAATGTAACAAACGGAAAAAAACAATGAAATTACACAACACATACACACACACAACCGTAATATATAAATAATAAATATACATATTATTATTATGTAAATTAGTACTTAATATACATACATACATAGAATACACATACTGTCGTAACTGTTATTATAATTGTTATTATTATTATTTTCATGATTATTATTTATTAATGTTGAATTTTATTATGTGAAAAATTACATCTGTCTATTCCTTTTTTTTTATTCTTTATTCATTATTTTCTTCTGGATCGTTATTATTATTAAAATTATAATCATTTGAGTAGAATGTGGTCATATAATATTTATGTTATCCAATATGATTATTGTTATACTATAAATTTGTTATTTTTTTTTTTCATGTATCCGTTTGTATAAAATTTAATGAATCACGTGATCGACTGTCGATTATGGTAAATGGCAAGAAGGAAAAGATGATCAATAAAAAAGAAAGAATAAAAATGAATCAATAAATAAATAAATGAAATAATGTAACGAAGAAATTATGCGATACGCGGACATTAGTTTTATCTTTTATCAAATTCATTAATTGGTAATCATGACATATTATTTGAAATAAATTGAAAGGAAGAGAAAAAAAGTACATTTCTTAACATACGCGTATAAAAGATCGATATATGTATTATTCGCATCGCGCAGATTATAATTAATATAAAAAAATATTATTAAATACAATTGAAGAAAAATGAAAAAAGATAAAAAAAAGTGGCAGACTTATAATAGTGTAACGTTCAAAAATAAATGGACCAAAAAGCTTATAATAATATATGATACTATATACACATACATATAAAATCAGAACGATATACGTATTAAATATATATATGCGATGAAAAATGAAAAATTAATCGAATGATTTTATATCATTAATATTATTTCTATTCATAATTACTTCCATACGTATAACGATTATGATATATCTATATTACTACTATAGCAGAAAAAGAAATTAAGAAACAAAAAAATTAAAAAAAAGAAAAACTAAAGCAGAAGAGATAAGATTGAATTTCTATACATATAAAGTATCATCTGCAGTCGATCGCGTATATTACATTTCTATAGATTGACATTTAATCTTTTTCTATTTGTTCTTTTGTTTTTTTTTTATCAATTCATTTTGATGTAAATTTTTTCGTGAATCCTAAATCTTTTTATTCCGTATATACTATATTTTTTATCAAATAATATATTGTAGTTTTGATTTATGTTATAATACATATGTATATGCATATATATTATCATCATGTTATAAATATACCATTTATAAGTATAAATATACATAACATTGAAGAAAAAATAAAACAAAAAAGTACACACACACACAAACACATATATACACTGCGCGTATAAGTATATATTGTATGTATTATATTATCATTAATTATATATAATGAGAAAGAACAAAAATTAGAACAAAAAGAAAGAAAAAAAAAAGACTAAGTGGAATGCCGTGATTATTATTTGTCTTCGATTATTATTATCATCATTATTGATTACTAATCATTGTTGTTATTATTATTATTACTATTATTATTACTATTATTATTATTATTATTATTATTAATCATCATTGATTATATACATATAAATTGTACTTGTCGCTGTTATTATATAATATCAAACACATAATATATTAATTTAATAACATAATAAAGAAAATGTAAAAATTAATAATCGCTTTCATTGTTAGAGCATACATATATCTACATATATATAATGATACTTTGACAGATTTTTTTTTTTTTCTCCAAATATTCCCACATTTCTCTGCAATTAATAATCGTCATTCGTAATAGAGACCAACGACTATTCCGACAGCATACATCTGTGGACTTTCAAATGTGAATGTTGAATATCCATCTCTTTCGATATCCCAAAGTCTTCCGGTCGCCACGTTTACACTTTGTCCTGTTTTTTCTATTATCGTTACCTGAACGATAAATTTATACCTGCGGCAAGTGGAATTTTAGTTTTTTTTTTTCTTTTTTATATATGTATAATAAATTTGTACAATGAGATAAAGAAGATCTCGATCTTGTTTATTTATTTATTTTTTTCTTTGCTATTTATCAGGAAAATTTCTCTCTTGCCTGTCGTAATCCTTACGATAAACTCGATTGCGTATTTCCGCTGTCATATCTTGACATAATTTCATACACACTTCCGGATTATATTTCATACCGGTTAATGTTGTGGTGATAACTTCTTCTAATATTCTGTCGATAGCTTCATGTTTGAACGGATTGTAAGCATTTAGACGATAACTATTTTGATACCTTGGTATCTAGAGAAATTATCCATTTATTTGTTCGTTTTTTTTGGTTTTTTTTTCGTTAGTTTTAACAAAGTTTTATTTGATTTATTTCAAGGGTATGAGTTTACCTTGAAACCTCCTTTGGTATTTCTGTAGGTTGCGCTTGTTGCTAGATGACCGGGGATAAGGGACGCTGTACTCAGACCGATCTTTGATTGCTGTGAAAATGTTCGCCCCATGGATGATGTTCCGCCTCCAGCCGCTCCCGCAGGACCTCGCTGAGATCTCGATATCAAAGAGAGACGCATGTTGGAGGAATTCGTTACCGTAGACATCGCGGATTTGAGATAATTTCTTTTCTCTTTTTTTTGTTGGTTTTCGTTTTTGTTCTTCGTTATCTTTGTGTAATTGTCACGTTACGATGTGAGGAAAAATTAGAAAAATTCTAAAGAAATTTTATGTAATTTGTAACCCTATTTGCAATACCGCTGCGGTGACGTGACGCAGGTTAAATTATTGATAAACGAATGAGAAGCAGAATAAAAAAAAAGACGTGCTGTACGTGCAGAAATATGATAATTTTCAAATCACTCGTAATATACACCAAACACACAGCAATATGCGAAAAATGTTCTAGTCTCAAATGTGAAAGTTGAATAATTGTCCCTTTCAACGTCCCAAATAAATCTCATCGCTGATTGAATCGCTTGACTTGCTTTTTCATTTATCGTTACGATAACGACGATTTTGTACCTATAAAATAATTAACGAATTTTTGAATCGTACAATTCCATTGACAAATATTTAATTTCAATTATTCGTTTGTTTTATTATTATTGTTGTTTTATTTCTCTCATAGAGCATCACCTGTCAAAATTTAATCTCTTTATTCTGTCCCGAATATCCTCGCTTATCTCACCGCACAACCTTGGACAGTCTTTAGGGTCGTAAACGATATCTTCTAAATTATTTATCATTACTAGTTTTATGATTTTATCAACCATATCAACGTTGAACGGTTTATAAGATTCCAATCTGTAGGTATTCTGGTATTTTGGCGCTGTCTATAAAAAACAAATCGACAATAACGTCATCAGTCATGTTTCATCCATGGGTGTCTTAACGATAAATCATTTTTGTAAGTCCAAAAAAATCTAATGACCAAAAAAGAAAAAGGAAACGAAAAAATATTTCACCTGATTATGATCGTTATCTTCAGGCACATTGTTCGTTCTACCCTCGACAATATTTGAATTATCGAATTGGGTCGGCATAATTTTTATTATTACAATTATTATCATTAAAAAATAAATAAACTTAACAACTGCAGGAACAACACTCGGAAAAAAATCACAGTTAATTTTGAACGTGAGGACTTGACGGACTTTCCATGACAACCAAATATGCAGCTACAAAATCACAACTCAGATAAAGGATATTACATTGTATCGATTCGTACCACCGGGTACCTAGAGGCACAAATTTTATACCCTCTACTAGGATAGAATCATGAAATTATTTTGTAATTAAATTCCACTAATTCGCTGATTAAACGTTTTAAAAATCACTCAAAGTGATAGAAATCTACAGGGAAAGAATAGATTTTCGATACTTTGTTTTTTTTTCTTTTGCTAAAGTTGTTCTATTCTAATTAAGTGAATAATTTTTATTTTCAATTACCTTCGATTCGGTGGGATTGTCGTCTACTGTAGTAGAACGAATCACGCTACCCTGACGATATAATGGTCCCGTAGGACGTCCTTTTTTTTTAAGCTGCATGCATGTATGAGAAAAATTTGCGATCGTCTCATGTGTGGTCGGAAAATCAAAAAAGGTTATCAAATTAATACTCATCTAGATTCAAGATCGAAAAACTTTATGCAAATTATTATAGACGTTTCGTTTGAAACTTACGTAATTAATGAGCGTAGTGGCCATTCTATATGGTTAATTTTTCGACGATGATAATTTTGCACTGATGAAGATCGATTCTAATGTATTTTCTATGAGGAAAAATTTCCGAAAACTTAGACTACCGTTTTAGTGGTGGAAAATTGTTTTCGGTGGTAGGTGTACTAAAAGCTACTAGAACGGCTAGACGAGGTGTGACTAAATATCAGTAGATCCGCATGAATATATCGACCATATTCTATTCCATTCCATTTTAGGTATACATGTAGCGACCAAGTATAAACGCTTCTCTATGTGTTTAGATTATATAGCACATTCTGCCACCCCTACTTTCTGCACCACGAGTGTAAAAATAGCTTGGAATTATTTTGGCCGTTTGCTAGTATAAACCGGTTGTCCTCGCCATATAAATTGTGTAAAAGGAGATTGGAGTGAAGAATAATTATTGATGCATTTTATAGGTTGGTATAGATAAAAAAAAAATATGTAAGATTTATTTTTCATTGTTTTTTTCCCTCTTTCGATAGTAAAATTCATACTTCCATACTTCATTATAACTATTCTTAGGACAAATATTTTGTACATAAAATTTTGAGAGTAATGAATGTGAGGGAAATAAATGACTAGTGTATTATTACAATGGTAAAATTTGAATGACTATGTGTAGATGATGGCCTGCATAATCATCTATTATCGTAAATTGGTCATGCCGGGGTTTCTTTTCTGGCCTGTACAGCAGATAGCTGATGACTAGGTAAAACAATGGTCTCGATATCTTTTCTGAATCTAGACTGTTTCGAATCGTTCCACGGTTGAATTTCACCGTCTGCCCAAAGGTCGAATACCAAATTGGAGACAAAGAAAACGACAAATGTTATCCAAAAAACGATTCTCCATTCCCCGATCGTCTGATTGGGCGTTAAAACCCCGACCGCGTACGGCGCAAGGATTCCAGTCAAAGCTCCAAATCCGTTTACGATCGCCATTAAAGTACCGGAATAGTTTGGACTAAGATCTATGGCGTTCACCATCATTCCAGGGTAAAATGGACCCATAAGACCCATTCCGATGGTAAAAAGAATGACAACGATATTTCGATCACATCCGGTGTACGAAGCCACAATTATAAAAATAGCTGGACCAACAGACGCTATCGTTGTACAAATTTTTCTAACATTTGTTATGGATACTTTTCCTGCTTTTATCAACCAATCAGCGATCCACGACGAACCTAGGCTGACTATCCACATCGAAACGTATGGAAGAGCGGAGAGAAAACCGTTCGCTTGTATAGAGAATTTTAAAACGTTGCTCATATACTTTGGAAGATCAGTCACCATTGTATAAAATCCCCAATCATGTCCAACTTTTCCCGCAACAAGTGCCCACAGTGGAACTGACAGTAATATTTTTTTCCATGGCGTTGGTTGCGACTTTCTGTGAGTATGTTCTTTCATTGTTTCGTGAAGATATTTCTTTTCAGCTTCCGTTATGAACGGATGAACGTCCGGGTGGTTGTAGCACAGAAAAATCCAAGCCAGAAACCAAAGGACACCGGCCGTCCCGAAGACATAAAATACTATCCGCCAACCCATCGCTGAGTGATTTATCAGTACACCCGACAAAGCATTTCCAACGATGGTTCCAACTTGCGATCCGGTCATAACGACCGTTCCAATTTTTGATCTTTCGTGCGGTGGAGCCCATTGAGCTATGAGGACATTTACAGCTGGAAATGTCGTCCCCTCACCGAGCCCCATGAGAATTCTGAGCACGATGAGCCCCGTGGAATCGAACGTTTCAACTACTATTGGGGTGAGTAGTGTGAATATAGCCGTCGAAAATATACCCAATCCAAGTGTATATTTTCCACCGAGTTTGTCGGCTAAAATACCACCGGGGAGCTGCGTTATTATGTATCCCCAGAAGAAGCTGGATAAAATTATACCCTGAAATTGAAATAGTATTGTCAGCATGATAATGGAAGGGTTTTTTCTTCTTTGCAGTTTGTGCTTTTTTAATCAAACCTGCGTGTATTCATCCCAGTGAAAAGCCCCTGCAGAGTTGTTCGTGCTCGATGTAGTGTCTTCGTACGATGGACAAGTGCCATCCTGGTTTGTGTTGTTCGATGACGATTCCTCTGTGGCAACCATTTCCGTTATGGCTATTGACAGGCATATCCTCATGGTGTAAGCATTCGTCACCGCCAAAAGTCCCATGATCGCGAAGACCCATCGCTGCGGTATTCTCGCACCTGAAGTTGAAAACACGTGTGATTTGATTTTCATTTTTCACTCTCGATGCACTTTTATTATGTGGAGTAAAGCTCAATTGAAAAAATGCAAAAATTCGCATTAACACGTTTGGATATTAAAATATAAACGACCTACAGCAAACTTTCCATGACGATAACATTTCGCTCTTTGGTTCCTTTTTTTTTACAACCTCCGATGCGAATTAAATTATTACAAAATATCAGCTCGGTCGGCGGTTACGGAATGAGCGTGATTCTACTGGCTTGTTTCTCAAGAACCGCCACTTATACGACTTATTCGATCCGCAGTGCATCTTGAAGAAATTTTACCACTTACAATCAGGGGCAAACCACCTACATGTGCCACGATTCTTTATCACCAGCTATTGAGTTTTACACTCTGTTATTTTAAACTTTCTACTATCTTGATTTGTAATTAATTCTGATCCCTGATTAATTCCGATCCTGATTGTTTGAGTATATTTTTCATGAGGTTCATCACAGCGATCTACTTGACGTTCCATTTTCTAGACCGGCTATAGTGATAAAAATTGCAACTAACCAGTTGATTGAAGAAAAAAAAAGAAACAAAAATTGTCGAATTTCAAGGTTAATTCGTTGTTTACTCAGACAATTTGATAAATTCCCACCTCTCACCCGGCTATATGGAAAGTAATATATATATCTATTTTTTCCTCAACAACTGTAACCGCAGCTTCTTTTCAGACTTTATATTAACATAACAAACATAGCTGATTTTTTGTTTTGTTATTTGTTGGACAAGGTGACTCAATTTATTCTGCCTTACTCGTAATAATATTCGAGCGGTTATTAATCAGAAAAATTAACAAAATGGTTTCGAGTTCAAAACATGTCAATTAGAGTTGATAAAATATTATGCACATGTTGTTTCCATTTAGTTCACAAAATTTTTGGCATAACCTATACCATCCTTTGTAACGGCGTCTCACTTAAAGTCGGTAAAATCTAACTACTAAAAATATGTATGAATTAATATATCAATAAATATTATCACACAAGTACATACGAGTAGACACGTATTTACGTGTATATATGTGCACGCGCGATTAACTTACTGTCTGACTCAGTAATTACAAATTGCACGTGGTACTTCGTACAAAAATAATGTAAATGTCTTTTTTCTATCATTCACTTTACGCAGTTTGCGATCTAAAACTTTTTCTCACGGAACCTCGAAATTAATCAATTATTAAGTCGGTAATAGGAAAGAATTATTTTATATATAACCAGGGCATAAATGAGATATTTAGGTTTAATAATAATGATATTATTATTATCTCCGTTTGGATACGAGTATCAACAACTTACAGAGAATTTTGCATGTCGATACCGTCATCGTAATCGTTCGTAACTGAGTTATTAAAAATTTCCGAAGTATTTGTTTAATATGACCTCAACGTAGAAAGAAAGAAAAAAGGAAGAAAAAAAGAGAATTAACAACATCACTCGATTAAAAACATATCACACCGCACTTGTAGTGATAGATAAATGCACAATAACTTCTTTCCAAACGGTTCTCGGTTTATTCAAATGTCAAGATTAGCACGTAAGATTCGCACCGTGAAATTTATACATCACGAAAATCGATCAGTTTTTAGGGTAGACGAGCGAACAGACAGACTGAGGCTCTGCTGAAGCACGCAGGGATACGAGGTATGTAACTACTAACTAGAAACGAGTCAACATGCACGAGGAGATACATTAAAGAGTTGAAATAATGATAATAGTTGCAGTAATTATATCAACATCGCAAATGATAATAATGATAGTAATGACAATAATGATAATAATCATAGCAATTCTATATGTGCATGTAAATATTTTGATAGATATTACACGTTTACCTGGAAGTATAGGTAATTTAGGCTTTGGCATTTCAAGTTTCTGATAACGATATATATAAGTAAACAAGGCAATATATACACCGACCAATATTTTAGTATATGTTAAGGTATGTATACGTATATTGTACGTATAGTACATATATACGTATAATATGTGTGGATTTCAACAGGCTGTGACATTACTTTATGAGCATTACGACGCCATTTTGTTCTGTTTTCTTTTAATTCAATTACACGTGTCGTTCACAGTCGTCGCAAACGTACTGGTAAACGCACTGACAAGCTATTTTATTATGAACTTTTTTTTGCTTTTCTATATAGTCGCATGTTTTAAAGTGTGCTCGAATGTTGTATTATGATATACATGGCAATCGAGTTTGATGACTGTGATAAAATTTGTAATATCGTGGAAGCGAAGAAGCAAATATTAACCGGCTGTAGTTATAATGGGGGCATGAGTAGCAAAGTCTTGAAATAATGTGAATAATTGCGACCTAAATATTTTGGTTTTGACATTATTCTCATCATTGAAACGTGATCGTTAATAATCGGAGGTCAAGAGTAGATGAGAACGACTATGGAAAATGAATTTACAGAAAAAAAAATTGTAGATTAAAAACCAATTCAGAATGAAGAAGAAATAGTGAAACAAAATAATAAAAACTGCGGTTGTTCTATTGAAATATATCGGGAACATAATGCGGCTACATTTTACGTTGAAAGATATGTTATAGATAGGTACACCTATGAGCTGTTCCTTTCTTCATTTATTTATTTTGTAGCATCTTTTTTCACTGCAATTCCGCGCACTTAATGCAGGATTTGTGAGATTCCTTGATGACTGAATTCACGAACTTTGCGCGTGATTTTCGATTATGATTGGATACGGTATACTATTATATAATATTTATGTGACTGAGGTATTTTTTATGAAGGTTTAAAGTTTTTTACGATTATTGCCAACTCCATGCTTCGAGTGTTACGACTTGTTGCAACCATTTCTAGAAAACGTTTATGATGTACGTAATGATTGAAGCTATTTCTTCTACATTTAATTTTATTTTAGTCTCTGTAATTGATCGATTAATTTTATTATACCGATTGATTGGTCTTCAATTGTTAGTTGCACTTCTGCATGTACATTATAACGCTATTTTTGTAACACAAGCACGATTTTCGCGTTTTTTTTACCTATTAAGCGGGCCTAAAGTGATCGTTTATAGACCAGCGGGCGATAAAAACTGGAAAACGCCCGCTGGAAACTGGAAAAATCGCTAAAAAATTGTTGAAAATTTTCAGAAAAATCATCAATAATTATTACAAAATATGTTAAAAATGTTTTTCGAACTTTAACATTTTTTTCGATGCAGTAGGCGTAAAATGCCTGTTTAAATCTTGACTTTATAATTATTACAGTTTACAACCAGTTATATACATATTTAATACCTTTTGAATCTATTCTTCGCCCCTGGACCCCAATGTGCATATTTGTAAACCCCGCTTAAATGCAAAAAAAACGCGAGAATCTGTACTTGCGTTACAAAAAATACGGTGTGCACCGCGGGCTAAGTGGGCTTTTTGTCCTCGTGTGGTTGCCGTACTCGTCTTCGACTCGGAGTACGCACTCGTCTTCGAGTCGTACTGCAAACTTCACACTCGGTTTAAAAAAGCCCACTTTACGCCATTGGTACACAATATACTATTAACGGTCCCTATTTAACACTTAATGCGGTGTATAAATAATAATAATTACATAATTGTATGCCTTATCGCCGTTAGAGGACTTTGTTCTACGGCCAATAAATAAATATTACATTACATTACATTACATTTTTTTTTATTTTTTCACCTTTGATTATTATCCCCGCTGATACAGGATGGCCAAAAAATCCTTTTTGATATGAATAAAAGTGACACTTGAGCAATTTTTAGTCACCGTAGAAAACAAAACTGTTATTTTCCACTTTTTTTTTTTTCTGATGATTATACGTTTGATTGGATTTTAGATATTATCTTGACCGCCAATGCCACCGATATCTATCGTTTTATGAAACATATCTATAATCCCTGTGCGTCGGTCACTTATCTTACAAATGACTACTGATGACTACCTACTGATTTCCAAATAAGTCACTTTCGTCGCTCAATATGACAAAAAAAAGCCTCCGATAAAGGGCAAAAAACAAAAGAAAAGACTGATAATCTTAAATCTTTTTATTTGTTAATTTTATCTACATTGAAAATTGGAGGGGAGAATGAGAATATTTTACAAGAAAAAGTGAATGAAAAATGTGATAGAGGTTCTTTGATTCAGATCACAGAAGAGTTTTTGTAAAAATTTCTCTATTGTGCAGATTTAATTGGATCTTTTGGAGCAGCCTCACCGGCTGCTTGGTTCTTTCTTCGTTCAGTGTCCTGAATGAGGAATTCCGGATCGTTCCACGGCTGGACGTCACCACTGGCGAATATCAAGTAAATTGCATTCGTGACTGTAAAAACTGCGAATACGATCCAGAACACGAGTCTCCATTCTGTGAGTTCTTGATTAGGTGTTAAAACACTGACTAAGTATGGCGATATTATACCAGAAAAAGCACCGACTCCGTTAACGATCCCCATAACCGTACCGGAATAATTTGGACTCAAGTCAAGCACGTTAGTTTTCATTCCCGGGTAATAACCACCCATGAATGTCATTCCAATAATGAAAAAAAGGACCGCTAATGTCCTGTCACAACCGGCATATGAAGCGCCAACTAAAAATACTGCTGGCCCCATCGATCCTATGGTGGTTAACATCTTTCTCACATTTGTTATCGACAATTTACCACTGTTTATTAGACAATCTGCTAACCAAGACATTATTAAACTGGATATCCACATAGCAGCGTATGGGAGGGCACTCAGTAGACCGTTATTCCTTATAGAAAATTTAAGCACGTTATTCATGTACAACGGTAGGTCTGTTATCATTGTGAATAGACCCCAATCGTGGCCATATTGACCGAAAACGAGTGCCCACATTGGTCCAGACGTTAGAATAAATCTCCATGGAGTTGGTGGAGCTGTTTTAGGACCGAGAGTGTGCTGACCAATTCCTTTCAGGATGAAGGATTTCTCCTTGTCGGATATAAAAGGATGTTCTTCAGGGCTGTTGTAACACAGTATGATAAATGCGATGTACCAAAGTACGCCTATGGAGCCGAAAACATAAAACACTGATCTCCAACCGATAGCTGTGTACTGAATAAGGAGGCCGGAAACTGCGTTTGCCAGTACATTTCCCAACTGTTGTCCAGTGAAAGTAAGAGTTGTGATTTTCGAACGCTCCGAGGGTGGCGACCACTGAGCAAGTAACATATTCAAACCGGGTGACGTGGTTCCTTCGCCCAAGCCCATCAGGGCTCTGAGGACTATCAGCCATGTAGAACCACCATTTTCTATTACCAATGGGGTGAGGAGGGTGAAAATTGACGTCGATAATATTCCCAAACTCAAAACGTGCTTGCCACCAAATCTATCCGCGAGAAAACCACCTGGTATATGAAATATCACGTAGCCCCAGTAGAAGGCAGACAAGATCAAGCCCTGGTAAGTAAAAAATAGGTTTCACGATATTCTCTAAATACATTTATTCCACTTCCACATTACCTGGACATTTTCATCCCATTCGTAAACTCCGGGTTCGATGGTCGACGAACTGGTCGAATTACTTGCGGGGCATGTTGCATCGGTAGATGCAGTACTTGCTCGCTCAGCGACTATCGCGGTCATGGCAATCGACAGACAATTCCTCATCGTGTAGGCGTTCATGTGGGCAAAAAATCCCATCAACGCGAACAACCATCGCTGTGGTATAGGTGAGCCTTTATTAGAGATATTAAAAAAGAAAAAAAAAAGAAACAAACACAAATTCATTCCTCATAGATAATCGTATAAAGTCATGATAATTTTCACGAAAAACCAAAAGTAAATCGTATACTGATGACTGCAGGTCTATACTCACAGCAGTTTTTCCAAACTGCCAAATGCTGCATAACCATATTATTTATTGCGGTGTCCAACCTTCCAACAATGATTATCGTTCGTTCTGATTGTTTTTGGTTTGTTCTTTCTTTTCGTCTGAAATTTGATGCGGTAGTTTATTTTTAATATGCTCTTCAACCCAAACGACTACCGACCGACTGGATCCCGATGGTCCGAAACGTCATCTTTTATATACCTATACCTCTCTTTTGCTTAAGTATATCGATAACGACCAATAATCTTTGTATGTTATAACAGACGGGCCAATTATCGCAAAATCTAAATGAAAAAAAAATGATCATCATGTCTGTCATTGGCTCGATTTTTTGTTATCATTTGATGTTACAGTAACGCATTTTCACACGGCTATATACAGCAAACTGCAGATGTTCAAATTGATTAATTTCCATAGACAGATATCTGACTTGAATCAAGTCGCATCGCTGTAAATTCATGAAAATTTTTCATCGCTTAATTTTGTCACACTTTAATTATTCCCTTCAAACAAACTGATCATCTCGTTTTGTGTATTATTATGATCGACCGTGAATGAAGAATTCGTCATCTTCATTTATGTTATTTATTGATTGTATTTTCATTCATCACATAATCTAACACTCTTATCATCTTTGTAAACCGAGGTGATATATCTCCGCCCTCAAGCTGAAATGAATTTCATTTTTAGTTTGATTTATTTTTTTTACTGACTCGCGAAACTCAAAATGTTCAATTTTTTTTTCTTTCAACACATCAAGCTCATCATTCTGGATCGTCAAGGGAGGTCAAACCTCCCGATTCGAGTGCTGCTGGTGTCAAAAATTGGAGGATGTGGATAATTCATTAAAAAGTGATCAAAATTTGATACAAATTTATTTTTCAAGTTTTTTTCAATCTATATCCTAATTAGATATTTTGGAGTAGCCTCACCGGCTGCCCTTTTTCTCCGCTCTTCAGCGTCTTTGACCAGGAATTCCGGATACTTTCACTGTCGAACCTCACCTGATTTCGTTTGATTTTGATCAGAACAAGGTCTTTGTATGATAAAAGGATGCATAAGGATTTGCATTCTTCAAAATGGATTCTCTTCCCGAAAGTAAGTACAATTTGAATGTGTTGCTTGAAATTATTATTAACAATGTATGGAATAGCAAGTTATTAATAAAAGTAGTGGTGTTTTTATGGGTCACGTTCTGAAAAATCGTGTTAGAAAAATCAATAAGTCAAAACCCTTGTCAACCCCGGCTCTTAAACAAAATGGAAATTGTTGCTTAGACATTTTCTTAAAACATATTAAAAAATTAGCTGCAACTAGCTGCGACTTCGGTTTTAGTTATAATTTTTATGCGATGATGTGTGCACTTTCTGCAGTTTTTCGTAATTTTTGCGTTTGAAATATTGTTCATAGGAAATTGGTAAAGATAATTCTTCTGTCAATGTTATTTTTCCATTTCCCACAGAACCTCTGAATAATACCAAAAAAATTTCTTTCGCAAGAAAGGAAATTTTCATATTGGTGAAATCGGTATTGAACACAAATATCAATCAGCTCATTGAAATTGTTGAAAAGGAGGTTTCAAGAAAATTGGAGCATCCATATACTTTGACGAAAGGTCTGAAAGATGCCATGGGTAAATTGATATCGGAATTCAAAAAAGGTGGCATCATAGATATGTTTAACACATCGCGTCCACTAATTTGTTTTTTGGGAATATTTATACTGATTCGTAATCAGCGACCCCGAAAACCCCAGGGTGCAGACTTTCACCCGAATTGAATACGTTTTTGAAGAAATTTTTCGCCGTATGGGATCCGCCATTTTGTTTTTCGACATTTGGACTTCGAATTCGTGATCAGCGACCCCAAAAACCCATGAGTCGTTTTTGACGTTTGGCCAGCTTTTTGGTATTGGGGGTAAAGAAATTCATACTTATTCTTTGAGAAATATTACAACTATAATCATAATTTATTACAACAATGTACAATGATGACATGAAAAAAAACTTATACAACAATATTTACGTAGGAATGATGCCTAATGTGTATGAATTGATAAGATGAATTATTGCGCAACATTTTAAGGGGAGGTAATTATTTACAGTGATAAGCCATCAATGATGATTTCAATGAAACGAATGATCGCAATCGACTAACTAACGGCGGTGATCGTCGTGATAGATCCGGCTGCTTGATGTTTTTTATCTTCTCTAGATTTCCGAACCCATTCCGGATCGTTCCAATGTTGCACTTCGCCACTTGCGTAGATTAAATAAATTACATTCGTTACCGCGAATACACCAAATACGATCCAAAATACTAGCCGCCATTCCCCAACCGTCTCGTTAGGCGTTAAAATGCCGACTAAGTAAGGCGTTATAATACCGGAGATTGCGCCAATTCCACTGACAATCGCCATCACCGTACCGGAATAATTTGGCGTAAGATCCAACGAATTTACTCTCATACCTGGGTAATAAGTACCCATCAGTCCCATTCCAACTGTCAACAATATCACAACAGTTGTTCTGTCACATCCGGCGTAAGATGCTGCGATTATGAAAACTGCCGGACCCATTGATCCCCCTGTGGTGAATAATTTTCTCACATTCGTAATAGACATTTTTCCTGAATTAATCAACCAATCGGCTACCGGACATGACGCTATACTGACCAACCACATAGCGAGGTATGGAAGAGCGGATAGATAACCGTTTGATCTTATGGAAAAGTGAAGCACATTGCTCATGTACAATGGAAGGTCAGTTACCATTGTAAATAATCCCCAATCGTGTCCAATCTGAGCAACAACCAACGCCCATACAGGTGCCGATGTTAAAATGGGTTTCCAAGGTGCTGGTGGAACTTTTCTATGAGTATGTTCGTACGTCGATTCATTCAGATACTTTCTCTCCTTATCAGATATGAATGGATGAGTGTCTGGGTTACTGTAGCAGACGATTGCGAACACAACAAACCAGGCGACGCCTACTGTTCCGAAAAAGTAGAACACTGATCTCCATCCCGTCGAATGAAGAAGAACGCCGGACACGGAGCTCGCGTATACAGTCCCCAACTGAGCACCGGCAAATACCAGTGACCCCATCCTCGACCTTTCGGAGGGCGGCGTCCATTGCGCCAGCATAAAATTCAAGGCTGGAAAGGTTGTCCCTTCTCCCAGTCCCATCAGAAGTCGAAGGATTATCAGGGCGGTCGAACCTCCCCATGTAACCACTACTGGTGTCAAAAGTGTGAAGATTGCCGTTGAAAGAATTCCCGAACCCAGGACATATTTGCCGCCAAATCTTTCCGAGAGGTAACCACCTGGGACATGGGTTAAGACGTAACCCCAGTAGAATGAGGAAAGAATTATTCCCTGAAGATAAAACCGAGATTTGTTTCTTTAGTTACTGTGCTATTACGTTTAACGTTCATGCCTATGACGATGTGTCGAATTAAGTTCGATAATTTTTTACCTGTAAGGATTCGTCCCAATCGAAATCTCCGCTACCGCTAGCTGATGTCGTTGTCTCATTACCTGCTGGACATAAAGTCTCGTCGACTTCACCTTCGGTTTGTTCTTCACTTTTCACCATTTCAGTTATCGCCAACGAGAGACAATTTCTCATAGCGTAGGCGTTCACTATCGCTAAAAATCCCATCAAGGCGAATATCCATCTTTGGGGGATCGGACCACCTGTGAAAAATTTATCACACGTCGCTAAAGTTTTTAATTAAAATAATAAAAATGAAAATAAAAATTCTACTTTTATCCTTGTACTTATGGGATTTCGTTCAAACTTTTTGTAAATTTTTCATCATCTACGATCACGTGTTTTCTGAACCTCTAGTGCCACGCGTAGTATAATTCTTACTTGTTATCGCATAATATGGGATGAGCAAACAGCTGAAGAAACAGACGAAAATCACCTGACACGCGTATGTTCGTTCTTGATAACAAGATTTTTGTAAGTTCTCTCAAACTTTTTTATTCCAGTATACAGCTTGTTCTTTCAACTATCATTTTTTCATAAAATCACTACATATTATAATTAAAAGTGTTATACAAAACTTACAGCAGCCTCTCAAAGATGACAACATCGTATTTTTGGCGTTTTTTTTTTGTTTTTTATACTTCGGTTCGCATTGAATTCGCTTTAATGTTATTATTATTATCGATGTTGTTGTTATTATTAGGTATTCTTATTGTTATTATTATTATTATTGTTGTTGTTGTTGGTGTTGTTGTTATTGTTATTATTATTATTATTAATATTTTTTTCCATAAACTGTAGTGTAGTGATTTGAATAAAAAATTGATCACTTCAGAAATAAATTAAATGATTAAAAGAAGAGAGGGAAGAACACACTTATTTTTTCAAGGAGACTCATGAATAATTTTTTTTTTGTTGTGTGAAATTTTAAGGTTCTCATTAGTTTGCACCTGCCACGTTCCACCTGAACGACTGACTCCTCCGCCATTGAGTTTATGGCTTTATATTACCCTGGTTGTTCATCGATAACACATGATCCGTTATCACCAACGTTTAAAATACACCTATTGGGTTAATCTTAACTGAACTTTACGTTAGGGTGAACAGATAGGAACCAAGGAGATATCCATCTTATTATTATGATATTGATTCAATTTACCCTGGGTTTTTTAATTCACAGACATATGAACCTTGACACGAAATTTTAATTATATTTACACAGAACAAGATGCTTATACCATGTTGAAGTCTATCTACTCTACGGAATGATTGAAAAGATTCGTGCGTCTAATGTCAAAAATACCTATAAGCCGTCATTTTGACTTCGCAGGAAGCAAAAGTGCCCGTAATCTTATCATTTGCTCTAGAACAAATAGAAACACATAGATTCGCCAAAATGGACGAAAATCACAGGTGCTTTGGTTATCAAAACGAAATTTTTGATCAATTTTATCTAGACGGTTTTGATTGAAATATCCTGTAGTATCTGAATTGATGAAGGGAGTATCACTGTGCGTATTTAAACATTAAACGTCAAATCAGATCGATAAGGGAAATCAAATACACATCTTTTCACCTGTTCATTAATACAAGTCTATGAATCTTAAGCTGAACGTGAATAAACGAAAGCCTTTTCGATGAGAATTCTCTTGTTTTTAACTTAATCATTTATTTCAGTTCACCGATTTCCCATCTAACAATTGATCCTGTTTCGAATGAAATGAATTTTAATGATCCATTTTTAACAATATTTATCTATTTTATCGGAAATAAATCGTGAATTATGGTGCAATAATTGATAGTCGGTGAATTACGACGGCTGTAATTTGATGCGCCAAGACTTCTCGTCGCGATGTATTCGACAACGACCGGTGGTGGTAAAATTAATCCCTTCGAATTGATTTACAATAGTCCAATGTAGAAAGTTATGTAAGTATCATACATCGATCTCATAGAATAGAATATGTTAAAAGATTATAAACACATTCATTTGGAAACATCGCTGATTGAACGCAATCGACGATGCCAATTGGACAAAATTCACTCACCTAATTATCATTTCATATTTATCATGCGATAAAGATCGGGGCGATTTAATTAAACACCGATATAATAACATATCGATTTAATACTAGTAGATCACAATATAAGTCGATAAAATAATTAATGATATTGCGCGACGCGTGCCTCGATAAAATTGTTTTTGCTGCTGATTTCTGGTCGGCGAATCAAACACGTTTAGAGCAATGATCATCGAAACGAAAGATATGCGTTAATGATGCGTTGAGTTACTTTTCGATGCGTAAATTATCCTTCCAGTTTTTATTCTCTTTTCTTCCTGTTCCTTGAGGAGAAATTCTGGGTCATTCCATGACTGGACATCCCCGCTAGCTAAGAAAACGTATATGATATTAGTTACCACAAATACAGCAGCGACAATCCAAAACACTAATCTCCATTCCGACAGAGTTCTATCAGGCGTTAAAATTCCTACTAAATAGGGAGTAACGATTCCAGAAAGTGCTCCAATACCGTTAACGATCCCCATAAGAGTACCGGAATAATTTGGGCTCAAATCTAGCGCGTTTACTTTCATACCAGGATAAAAAGTTCCCATTAAAGACATTCCGATTGTAAATAGAGTTACGACGAGTACCTTATCGCATCCTCCGTAGGAAGCTGCGATTAGAAAAAAAGCTGGACCAACAGAAGCTATGGTCGTAAAAAGTTTTCTAACATTTGTTCTCGACATTAAACCCGAATTTATCATCCAGTCAGCAATCCAGGAGGATCCAACGCTGACAAACCACATACAAAGATATGGTAAAGCTGTTAAAAACCCGTTAGCTCTTATCGAAAACTTAAGAACCTCGCTCATGTACTTAGGGAGATCGGTAACCATGGTAAAAAATCCCCAATCATGTCCAATTTGAGCAGCAACAAGGGCCCAGAGTGGCACAGATGTTAAAATATGTCTCCAAGGTGCAGGAGGAATTTTTCTATGGGTATGCTCGTTCATTGCGTCGTGAAGAAATTTTTTTTCTTTTTCGGAAACGAACGGGTGAGCATCTGGGTTACTGTAGCATATAAGTACAAACACGATGAACCAAACTACTCCCAATGATCCAAAAACGTAGAAAACTGATCTCCAGCCCATGGTAGAGTAGTGTAGGAGTACACCCGACAAAGCGTTTGCGAAGACGGTCCCAATTTGCGCCCCAGCAAAAACAAGAGAACCAATTTTCGATCTTTCGGACGGTGGTGTCCACTGCGCCAGAAGAGCATTGAGCGCTGGAAATGTCGTCCCCTCTCCCATTCCCATAAAAAAACGTAGTACAATTAGCGCCGTTGCTCCTCCCCAGTCCACCGCGAGTGGTGTTACGAGTGTAAATATTCCCGTCGATAATATTCCGAGTCCCAAGGAATATTTTCCACCAAATTTCTCAGCAAGCATACCTCCGGGCATATGCGTTAACACGTAACCCCAAAAGAAACTCGACAGAATCAGCCCCTGAATCGTTTGAAAAATAATATTAACAGTTGACATCTAAATCTAGCAATAGGTGAAAAAAAAAAACCCAACAATTACAAGGGAAAATAAAATACTAATTATTCTTACCTGAAGAGATTCGTCCCAGTCGTAAGTACCCCCTGAGCTGTGCGTGGTCGACGTCAAGTTGCTCGATGGGCATGTGAAATCTTCAGTTTTTGGGCTACCACGATCTGTTTTATTCACCATTTCAGTAATCGCCAATGACAAACAAGTCCTCATTGTGTACGCGTTTATCAATGCCAGAAATCCCATTACAGCGAAAACCCATCTTTGCTGTATCGGTGCGCCTGAAATTTTTTTTATTTCGTTTTTGTGTTCTCAATATTTTTTTTTGTTAGGTAGTATAACAGTATTCCGGCATTTTTTGTTGCTAAGTTTTGTATAAAATAAAAAACTTAAAAAAAAAAGAAATAAAAAAACACTAGAATATATTTTTACAAACTGTTTATTTTATCTTATCAAAAAAACACTTTATTTTATAGTCCAGCCACACCGCACGACTAAACATATACTATAGTAACGAGATAAGTACGAAAAAATAAGCAATAAAAGGAGTAAAAATCAATGACTACAAAATTATAGCAGATATCGAGCAATCGCGTAACTTTGCCGAATTCGATCAAATTTGAATAGAAGATAAGTTTCCGTTTTTTTTTTTTTTTAATTTTCCTTTTTTTCGGTACTTACAAAGGGCTTTCCAAAAAGACATAGGTATTAATGGGTACACTGTATTTCAAATGAAATGAAATATAATTATCAAAAATAAAATTTCAATGGAATCAATGAAATGAAGAAATTCCGAAATGCAGGATCGTCTGATGCAACTGAATGACGTTAGTGCGACTGATGCTTCAGCTAGTGCTTTGCCTACTTAATGGTCTTATCGGAACCTCCCCGTCTAGTCTAAAATTCTAGTTGGTGAGAATGTAAGGTGCAGTGTAGACGAAGTCAGTTTTTACGTGGATATATATTACGCGTAAAATTTAGAAATATAAATAACTAGAAATAAGATGCTGAAAATATATCGTCCAAATAAACGTGTGTACCTGATATGCATATTACTGCGGTGTGTTAATTATTTTGTTTCTTTCATTAAGAATTCTTTGGGAGATTCCGATATTCTGAATTACCATTTCTTTATGGATACGAACAGCTGTTTTTTAGAAACAACGAGGCTGCGGTGGTTGGCATAAAAGACCTCGTTTCAAAAAATATTATGTATAAATAAAAAGAGAAATTCAAACCAAGACGTGAAAATCCGATTGATGAAGCAAAGACCGAATATTCAATCGATAAATGACTCGTTGAGAAATCATATTTTTATCTTTTGCATGTTGGTTCGGTGTATCAAACAAAAGTGACTTAATTATTTATGCCCTCAATTGATTTTCAAACAATGAAGGAAGACTAGAGAAAGGTGAGACAGCAAGAAAAAAAAAAAATGAAATTCAAGATAGCAAATTTCAATTTATTCAATGAACGTATAATCTTCTTAACTGATAATTGCTGATTGGAGCCTGTTTATTATTTGTGTTATTATACCCTTTGCTGATTTCCTGATCCCATTTATTTTTTATCAGACAATCCGGGTCATTCCATTCCTGAACATCTCCGCTCGCGTATATCAAGTAAATGACATTTGTTATTGCGTAAAAAACGAATACAATCCAAAATACGATTCTCCACTCATCGGCGGTTTGATTAGGCGCTAAAACACCGACTACGTAGGGAGTTACTATTCCCGATAACGCGCCGATTCCATTGGCTAGAGCCAAAATTGTCCCTGAATAATTTGGGCTCAGGTCAAGAGTGTTTACTTTCATTCCAGGGTAGACAGAACCGTTTGTTGCCATGGCGATGATGAATAAAATTACCACCAAAGCGCGGTTACACCCAGCGTATGATGCTAATATTATAAAAATGGCCGCCCCCATGAAACCTATGGTGGTAAAAATCCGCCTCACGTTTGTCCTTGACATATAATTGCGGTTTATAATCCAATCGGCGATCCAGGAAGATAATATGCTAACTAACCACATGAACAAAGACGGTAATGCCGATAAAATACCGTTCGCTTTTATAGAGAATTTTAAAACACTGTGCATGTACTTCGGGAGGTCGGAGGTTAGGGTAAAAGCACCCCAATCCTGTCCGATGAAGGCGACGATCAAAGCCCAAAGTGGTACCGATTTTAAAATGTGTTTCCACGGTGTAGGAGGTATGTTTCTGTGAGTATGAGCGCTCATGGAGTCCATGAGATATTTTTTCTCCTTTTCCGAAATAAAAGGATGTTCGTAGGGGCTGCTGTAGCAAACGACGGAGAAGACCATGAACCAGATTACTCCAAGGGTACCAAAAAAGTAGAAAACCGATGTCCAACCATAGGAGTGTATCAGGATACCGGAAAGTGCATTTCCGATTACGGTCCCAGCCACTGTACCAGCGAAAACTAGTGAGCCGATTTTTGATCTTTCAGACGGTGGAGCCCACTGAGCGATGAGGTGATTCATCGATGGAAATGTTGTTCCTTCTCCAAGACCCATTAAAATTCTAAGCACTATCAGAGCGGTCGGGCCACCCCTTTCAACTGCGATTGGTGTAAGTAAAGTGAAGATTGCAGTTGATAAAATACCCAGACTAAGGGTATGTTTGCCACCAAATTTTTCGGCCAGTAGACCACCCGGTACTTGCGTCAGGACGTAACCCCAGTAGAAACTCGAAAGGATCATACCCTGGCGGAATAATGAAAATTGTTTTTTTTTCTCTCATTTCTAATCTTGGTATTTTTATATTAGTAATTTTTGATATTTCTATTTCTTTCGAGGCACTCGAATCTCCTTGCCTGAAGCTTTTCATCCCAGTCATAAAGAAGCAAAGATGGGTAAGAAGAAGATGGTGGTGATGATGATGAGGTATCGGATCTTGCATCGATAGACGTTGTATTTGGAAGGGTTGTTGCAACGGAACTGCAGGAATCATCTTCAGAATTTGAACCTCCGGTGTTTATAACCATCTCTGTTATCGCAAGTGATAAGCATACGCGCATTGTGTACGCGTTTATCAACGCTAGGAATCCCATTACCGCAAATACCCATCTCTGTTGGATTCGCTCACCTGAATTTTCGTTAATCAGACCAAATATTGCTTTATATGAGAATATCTAGTTTAAACCATATCATCATACAACCCTCGATTAACGTAGTAGCGGTCGATTAGTTTTTGTAAACATCATTTTTACTGCTTTTTTTCTTCCTTTTTTTTTCATTTTCTAACGCGAAACACTATATTAATCTTAAAATATTGCTGTACATAATATATATACTACTTACAGCAGACTTTCCAAATGTCAATAAAAAACATATCGATTCTTTTCTTTTATTTTAATTCTTGTTGTTATTTAATTTTGTTTGTTTTTTTTTTCTCAACGATGCAATGAATCACTTGGCAGTACCGACCGGTTCTGACAGCTACTGACTTTTCCATGAGTTCGATGGAACCGTATTTATCTGTTTGATTATTCCAGGATTTTGTGGGCCGAATCTAAAACGTTCATTTCCACCTCTACCTTATATGATAATATATGCCTATATATTTCTGAAACCGAACGAGCTCTGCCATTTGTCAAATAATACACAATATTGTGGAGGTGACATGAATATTTCAACTAAATCTTCAAGGATTTCTTATTCCACGGTTAAACGGTGTTGGTATAAAACAATATTATGTATACAGTGTCGCGCGCGAGGGAGCTTGTAGCATTTTAATTCCATAATTTGACATTTTTTAAGATTATTTTTTCTATTTATTTATTTACTATAAATGAACGATTTTCAAACGATCTTCACGTTTCTTATCTACGGATATTAATTATTATTGCGCATTTCTTTCACAGCGGTTTTTGTACATCCAAAAGATTTTCCGAACAATTTTCAAGTACATCAGTAATAAGAGCAAGTAAAGATTGTGATCGCAATAATTTCATCCACTTATGTAACTACCATGTAAGAAGCTGAACGCGCTCAGTCCAGATGATAAAAATTTATTTCCAACCATGATGTTGGAACACAATTTAGATATTGAAACTCGACAACGATCCCATACTTAAGCTATCAGTTCAGAAAAAAAAAATGAATAAACAAATGAAAAATGTGTATTTCGATCTGCTTTTGATCATAATAATTGCACGCATATGTAAGGTGTATCGGGACAATGTCGTAAAACGTGAGCACTCGTGCTTGACCTCCGAGAAAAAAGAGACATTGAACTCTTTTTATGAAACCGTCAAAAATATTGAGTTCAAGGTACCTACAGTAACTCCAGCGCGACCAGCGTTGATCTTGCGATTTTATACATAATTTTAAACGATACGTACAATATACAATATACATATACACATGTTTTACACACGCTTTCTTGCAGTTCGTACATAAACTCATGCCTGTATGCCTACATATACTGTACATACATTTGCTCGCGTTATAGGTATATTATTAGCGACGAGTTGATTCATTTTCTTGGAATGCAGTTATTACATACTGTGCATTCTTCTCATCGCAATTAAATGTAATTTCAATTATATAACAACCGCGGTACGAGTCGCATTGGTAAAATGAAAATTCAATTACGTTGTATATTCACGCATATTTCTTATCTCAACGAACCGCAAGGTTGCTGTTCTATTACGTGAAAAAATGAAAAATTTGAAAAAAAAAATAAAAAAAACAAACAGTTGAGAGATAAAGAGAAGGCGGAATAGCTCCGGTCGTTGCTTCGAAATAAAACAAAAACAAACCTAAAAAAAAGCGCTAATAGCCGTCATCCTGTTCATTAATGAAGGAAAAATATTCAATACATACATATATAACGTTGCCACCTACAATGCACAAGTCGGTTAATGACCAGACTACTCTAATAAACTCGTTTTTCCGAATGCTAGGTATATGTGGCGAAAACGCTAAGAAAATTAATTTTAATTGGTTTTGAATAGCGTTTTTAATGGGACTAGCATAGCATTTGGGCGATACTTTAAGTAGATTCTTCAAAGGCTATGACCTGTGATTTTTTACGGTTTTAGGACCAAAAGTCGAAGTAGATTTTTTTTTCATATATTCTTGCGTGGTTCGAGCCCGGGAATCCGAATCTGCTGAAAGAATGAGATATCTCGTCGAAATACATAAGAATGCATCAAAATACTAGACGACAAAAAAATTGAATTGCCAACTTCGTGTCGCTAGATGATATTTCATTGAAATTTACAAGTTTTTTATCGAGTTTCGAGTGAACACCTCTTCCTTTTTTATGAAAGGAAACCGCTCGCGTGTGGAGATCGATCAACGTACTGATTATGCGATATAAGTTAATCGGGTCAGTAATTATTGACAATAGATAATAATTTTTGTACAACAATTTTCTAATATATTTCGATAAGGCCTTAATAAATACAATGATGATTTTATACAAATAATTATTATATACCATATATGTCAGTGGGAAATAATAAAACGGGAAAAGGCAAGAGATGATGAACTTGATTGACTAGCGACATAAATTATACGGTGAGTTTTTCTAGCACGTGAGATTAAAAATATCTCTTTTACTGATTTTACAAGGATCAATTAATCCGTTTACGAATCATGCGAAATAAATATTTAATATTCATATAATCATTGGTGGATGCAGATGTATATTCGATAGAATTATTAAAATTATATCCATCGATTATTTATGCTGGTGATGTTTATGATAGCAGATGTAGAGAGAGCCTTCAACAGACGATTGAGGGATTTAAGAAACTTTCAGTTAATTGCCAATTAACTGTGATCTAATAATCCGCCTTCAGAAACCCTCTTGCTTTTTCATCGTCCTCGCGATGCGCGAGCGTTGTTTTGTTTTTCTCCTTATTTTATTAATCGATGAATTATCACGATAGCTAGCTTAGAAATTTTCTATCTCGACATCATCGATTCATTTCTTTGGCTTTTCAGGTGCAGGAATTTTTTCCCCAGCGTTTTCACCGGCAGCTTTGTTCTTGAGTTCTTCTTGTTCTTTCAATAAAAATTCTGGATCATTCCAGTACTGGACGTCACCGCTCGCCCATAAGACGAATGCAATATTTGTGGTTATAAGAACAACGAATATTATCCAAAACACCGTTCTCCATTCTCCAACCGTCTGATTTGGCGTGAGAACTCCAACGATGTATGGAGTGATGATTCCTGATAGCGCACCTATACCGTTCACTATTCCCATAACTGTTCCTGAATAATTTGGACTCAAATCAAGCGAGTTTACCCTCATTCCAGGATAATATGCCCCCATAAACGCCATGCCGATGGTGAATAAAGCGACGACAACTACCCTGTCACATCCGCCGTAGGAAGCACCCATCAAACAAATCGCCGGAAGTATAGAAGCTATTGATGTGAACACTTTACGAGTGTTTTTCCTGGATAAAATATTGGCATTTATCAACCAATCCGCAACCCAAGAGGATCCGAAGCTCACGCACCACATGCAGAGGTAAGGAAGTGCGGAAAGAAACCCGTTACTTTGTATGGAAAATTTTAATACGCCGCTCATGTATTTTGGAAGGTCAGTAACCATTGTGAAAAATCCCCAATCGTGTCCAATCTGAGCGATAATCAGAGCCCATAATGGTTTAGATTTTACCAAGTGTTTCCACGGCGTTGGAGGAATGACCCTGTGAGTATGCTCATTCATGGTTTCATGTAGGTATTTTTTCTCCTTGTCAGAAACGAAGGGGTGTTCATCCGGTGTACCATAGCACAAAACCGTCCAAAAGAGAAACCAAATTACCCCTAGGCCTCCAAAGAAGTAGAAAACTATTCTCCAACCAATCGGTGAATTCTGGATCAAAACACCGGACAATCCGTTTCCAACCATCGTTCCAACTTGTGCACCAGCGAAAACCATCGTTCCTAACTTTGATCTTTCAGAAGGTGGAACCCATTGAGCCACAAGGACGTTCAACGCTGGAAACGTTACTCCTTCTCCCAGACCCATAATTATTCTGAGAACTATCAGCCATGTTGCTCCACCAGCTTCTACCACAATAGGAGAGATGATAGTACAAACAGCCGTAGAAAGCATTCCCAACCCTAAGGTCCATTTACCACCGAACCTTTCGGCGAGGAGTCCACCGGGGAGATGGGTTATTACGTAACCCCAGAAAAATGAAGAGAGGATCACGCCCTGCGGAATATATTTAGGTGTAGTAAGAATAGGCGATCAATATTACAGGATATAAACAGTAAAAGAAATTCATTCCTTATTTTCTTTTTTCTTTACCTGCAGCGATTCGCTCCATTCGAATGTTCCATGTTGTGAAGTTGAATTCGATGTGGTATTGCTACTCGGACATACTTCTCCGGTAAATTCAGCTTCGCCAGCAGTTTCTGTCACCATTTCCGTTATAGCAAGTGACAGGCAAATCCTCATTGTAAACGCGTTTACAACAGCAAGGAATCCCATAATCGCCACAACCCATCGCTGCTGAACCGGCGCACCTGAAATTAGGTAAGCAAATTTGTTTTTCCTGTTCGGTTCGGTAAATGGTATTCGCCTGATCACGTGTTTGGGCAGGAGTTACAACTCCCTTTCTTTTTTCACCGTCTCATCCTTACAAATTCGCAATTCTCTTTCACTTTATCTTTGTAAACTTGTCATATTTTTAATTCGATCGTAACAAACAGACACTAGGAGGTCAGAAAATCGGAATATCTGATTTACGCAAATTGCTCCAGGCTAGGACCAGTTTACAATATCGCTATACATATGTATACACACTACATCACAGTATGTGATACGTAAATATTTCATAACAATAAATAAATTTATAAATCTCAACATATATATGTACTTACAGCATGATTTCCAAGCTGACAACATTTTTAATAAATAGATGTATTTTTTTTTATATTGTTTATAGATATTATTTCCTTGTACGGAAAATTTTATTTTGAATACGTTCAGAAAATTAACAATTTAATTTATTATTTTTATATCTATACATAATCACGTGTCGTTAAAACGGAGTTAAAAAATTAATTAATTGTCGCATATTTTTAAAATGATTTTTCTTAGTTGTCCGCAATAGGTCGTCGCTAACGGCGGGAAAATATAGGAGAAAAAAAAAATAAAAAAATTTCCTTAAAAAAGATTCAAACCGCTGCAGCAGCGATTTATCAACTGGGTTGCCCCGATTGATTGCTGCTGTCGTTATAGGCGCGCCCCACGGTGCAACACGCTAACAGCTTTTGAACGACTGAGTCCAACGTAGTCTTAATGGCCTTATATTGCCCTCTTTGCTAGGCGATAAAGTTACCTGTTGCTGTGGTCTTCACCCCACCATTTTCACATTTGTACACCTGATCGTCGTCCGCTTGGACTTCGCATCATCCGCGACGCGCGAGAATTCAGCGATTATTATAATGTCCAATATATTCATCTCAATAGCCGCTGCTATATGGACATTCATTTGTACATAATTCGTCTCGTTTTTACAATTTTAATTTGATAATTTTGATATTTTTTTTGTTTTCTCTCAAAGAATTATCCAACGGCGCGGCGGTCTAATCTATCGGGAATGGATCATTCAAGTGAAAGGGTGTACCGCGGTGCTAATTATTTTCTTTTTTTCGAGTTCAGGTAAGATCGACTGTTGCAGGGAACGTTCAGATATATCATACCTCTGAAGCCTAGTACATCAGGAATGACGGATTATACATTATTATAAACATATGCGCAAAAATTATTTTACAAACCAAATATATTCCCACAAATCCCCCCACCCTGCCTTGACATACTTGCCTTTCTATTTAGCATGCTATAGCCGATATATACTAAATAACCGTGTACAATTATCATAAACGCGATCTGCAACGGTCAATTTTTCACTGTATCCTTTCATTTATATGTATATGTATTCATTTACTTATATACCCATTACCACTACTCCATTATCGCTATTATGATTCAATGAAAAAAACAAACAAACAATAAATTAAACGGAATTCTTTCACCTGGTCATGAAGTTGAATCGTGGTAAGAATTCCAATAGATATTATTTTTTTCTTCGTCTTTCCATAAAGTATATAGAAAAGAAAAAAAGTGTTGCGAAGAGTCCACATAATTTTTCTTTATCGTACATTATTTTATAATAAAATAGGAGTATTTCAATTCTGATGATATTTCAGATAGTCTGTCATAATATATATGCATGAATTTTTTAATAATTAAGAGACAAAGTTAATTGAAAATGCTTTTTGAAGAATAAAATTCGCATTTACGGACAGGTTGATACTCGTAACAGTATTGTACCTGTATAGTAGGTTTGACATCGAGACTTTGGCTAATTTATTATCTTTTAAAGCGTAATAAATATTATCGTCAGGCATGATAAATCATACTTTTAATACCTATACAATTAATTGCGACGAACGATACGACACGTCTTCGGCTTCGGGACCAGTTTTTACAACAATACAAGGAGCAACAATAATCATTGAAAATTTGTGACAAAAAAAAATAAAAAAACCAATCTCCCGTGTATAATGATGCGTGATATAGACGTATAATGAAATCTCGGATAAATATTTTCACCGCGGTGTATAAAAAAAAACAAAAAAAAAAATGAAAGAAACAAAAATTTTGATTGTAGGTACACGTGAATAATTAATGTGACAATATCGTTATCATCATCTGCGGTAGACATAAAGGTGGATAGGAAGTATATACTGATAAAATGATCGTGTTCACGTCTTATATTAGGTATATATAAATGATTCTTGGAATTTCAATTATATGATCATCGCAGGGAATATTTAAATTAATGTTTTTCCCTTGTAAACTACTACGATTTTCCTTATAATACATCGTATACATGTAATTTATACAGGTTTTAAACCACGCTCGTAAACATATCGAAAAAATAAAAAACAACAAAAATAAAATGAAATAAAAAAAACTAAAAGCAATCTACCGTGCGCACTCTTCAAGAGGATAGAATCACATTTGTATACTTTTTCTTCTCATTCCTCATATTCTTAATAAATGTATTGCTGACGTACAGTATAGGTAATTTGTGCGTGGATATAAGAATTTGAAGTAGTAGGTACTAATCATTCTTTGTTGTAAATAAAAAGTAGCAGGTTAATGATTTTTTCATGTTTTATTTTCAATGTCTTTTCCTGTATGCCTCTAATACTTGTAACATATGTAACTCGATATTTAAAGCAATGTTGAGTTACCGAATTCTGGATTGAAAAATCAAAATTGAGAATTTTTGTCAACAAGATTTCATGCCTGACAAAGTATACATGATAGATACATAATACCGTAACATGTGTAATTAACTCTTATCTTTATGTAACTTGCCGTACCTATAACTATAGGTACGGAGTGTGTTATTATTATTTTGCGGTCGCATTTAGATACATAGCTTCATAAATGCGTAAATATTCATTTATGGGTATGTGTATTATATAACTAAATGCACGTTGATTTCAACTGTTTTATTTTATTTGAATTGCATCAGTGTTATTATATTTGCTTAATATTTCGTGTTTTACCATGCGTTGAAGTCACCGCGCGTGTAAATTTTTAAACGCATACCTACTATGCCCCATTAAATTACAACTCGTGTTATGATTTTTATTCACATGTATAGCGTTCCCAGATTAAAGTATATAATCGATGATTGTTACAACACTAATATGTAGATAACTTCACGATACATATACCTACTTATGATAATAATTATATTTGGAATATACTCGTTATATTTAGTGAGAGTTTTCATAGTCACGCACCATTTAGCCGATCGATTTCGAAATGTCCTCGTTTGATCTCAAAGACATCGATAATAATTGGAATTGATTATTTTTGCTGAAGTAAATCATTATTGGTCGTCAAAATTGTGGATGTATTAATAAACTTTACGCACACATGTATAAAAATAATAATGATAATGATAATTCAATAGACAATTATTAATTGCAATTCATCGAGGTATAAAAACTTAAAAAGTTTTTTCTATTAAATTTAAACTTTGTCCGGGTGGTTTATTTCCATTTTATAACACATGTGCCGGTTGATTTTTAAAATGTCAATCAATTAACCCTGATCAATGTGATAGATTTTAATCGACTCGTAAATGTTCGATAAACGATCATCTAACAATTGTGAGTTGTATAAGTTATCGCGAAAATATTTTGAAGAAGCTTTGCATCAATTTATTTATCATTTACTATATATCTGTACACTCTACATATAGGTATATGTACTAGACGTATTTGTACATATTGAAAATTTTCTAATTCCCCACACTGGCGTTTTATTGCTTATCAGCTGTAATACACTATAAGGAGCTGATAACCCGCGATAGATCATTCTAAATAAAAAAATAAAGAAATAAAGAAAAAAAACATAACACAGACACACAAACACATTTGTAATACAAAGTATTCAATGAAAACAAGAGTAAAAAAAGTTCAATTAACATGTAGACTATCCAAACAATTACTTTTGTTTTGTAATGAAATTGAAGCAGACAATAAACTTTTTGACCGGCCGCGAAGTCGCCGAGCAAATATGTAGTTTAAAAAATATTTTGTTTTCGATACTTACCTTTGAGAAATTCGCAAATTCGGTCGATTCTTGAGTTTCTTTCTGCAGTATAAGCGTCTAATAATTTTGGGTCATTTATCCCAATTTTAGATGTGATCGTTCGGCAGCCTGTCAAAAGCGGCGTTTTCTCCATCGCTAGAGGCACTGATTCTTTCGTCACATACAATATCTGCAGTGATTAAATTTTATAGCCCTGCAATATTTGAATTATAAGCAATAGTGCATAAATTATTAATTCTTTGTGCACTTTCACCGTATAAAAATGTATTACGATTTAAAGTATTATTATTATATTATACGATTTCGGTTTTGGATAATGAGGTTGTTAAATTGAGATCAGAGTTACGCGATGCGATGCACAAAGACGATAAGAAATAGTTGCGATTACGCCGGTGTCATAAATACAAGTGCATCGGATTCGTACCGTGGATCAATTATACTTATACACACCCTATCGATCAAGGTAACCAGATTAATTTTTTACTTATTATTCAGTTATATTGAAACTATTTATTATCTACCACTACTCGACTACACTCTGCGGAAACTTTGTAATATGACATCCTATTGATCTGCGCCGATCAATATTACTGCCAGAGATTATTAGTTAAAACATAACGATTTTAATGTATGTAAATATACGCTGAAGTAACTGTTCAAGTGTGACTAGAAGACGAAGAAGAATAAGAATAAGAAGAAATCCGAGAACCACGCGTTTGTAATCTTTGTTTTGAATTAGTAAGCTACTTTAACTTTTAAGTAGTTGAATCTAAACTCGATTTTCGTATACGTCACTTTTGTTGCTGTCTGCCTCGTAGCCAGACGGTTATTATAATGAAGACAATTGTACAGTTCATTCGAATGACAAAGATTTATTATTTTAATTATTATACTAATTATGGTTATCAAAGGAAATGTAGCGTAGAGCTGGTTGTGTGTATTACCATTTCGTACACATTGCGATGATAAGTAATTATAATTATCATAACTCTATACTCTCCCGGTACATTGACCACGGAATACATAACTACAGATCATGTAGCTTGACGAGATAAAAGATAGCGAAGCGTCCCCGCGATTTTCCATTGAATGGAAAAATATGTTTGTAAAAATAGAAGATTCTTATAATGTTGCTGATATTTTGCCAATCAAACCTTGGAGAGTACGTTCTCGGTCTGAACAGATATTCGACACGGTGATATTTCAAGGAGAGAGGAATCGGGAATTTGCTATTACGAAATGAGTGTATAGTAGTCTACTGTGGAATTTAGAAATGCAACATTTGTGCACATTTACTCAATACAATAGCTTGATTTAGTAGAAAGTTTGACATTCAGCGTGCGTTAGCTACTTATTTGGAAAAAAGCCGATCCAGCAAAACCTTTGAAATGTACAGGATCCATGGTAGGTAATAAAATATCGTTGAGATTTCAGAAACATTTAATTCAAATTATATAGACAAATATTTCATGGCACTAACCACACGTACAAATTAAAAAGGTATTCTTTATTCTACGCATTTTTTATGCAATAGGCATCGTTTTGGCTATAAAAAAAATCTTCAGATTTAATTATTTAATGTTCTAATACCTTTTAAAATTGAGCGGTACAGGTCCTGACTTATAAAAATTTGTAAAAACTAGCTAGTACTTACTCCATAGTTCCTTAAAAAATAGAAGAAAATGAAAATCAATTCAATCGATCAATGATGATGGTGATAATTTATCCCGTTCCAGATCTACGCGCCAGAGCGTTTAGGTCTGGCTTTGCGAACTTTTCGAACTGTCTTTTGAGACTTGCTTATCTGATCAGACAATTCCGCAGCTTCAGCCTTCAGTTCGGAAACCGCAAGTTCGTACTTTTTTTTCTGCAAAGCAATAAGGGTAAAGAGAATCCTTGCATGTTTCGGATATTCGAAAAGTGCATATAAACGATTTACAAAACTAGTATGAGGTCGGAACTTTTATAAGGTAGTAATAGAGTAATAAAGAGCTCAGTGTCAGTTGAATGTTTAAGGCCTAAAAAGCAGTAAAGGGTATTAGTCACAGAGAACTGTAATTAAAACATTGGCAGGTATTACAATTATAATCTTTAGAGATAAGAACTTGTTTTTCAAGCCACATCTACACAGTAATATTCCATGGTGTGTCGCTGCCTATTGAATAGATAAGCCACTCGATGTTAAAAAAAAAAAAATAAATAAATAAAAATAAAAAACAAGGACCAATAAGAAGAGTCGTCGTTATTTTTTCACAAGTTATTAACCCGCAATCTTAATCCCAATCGTTATTGGCCCCTCTAGAGTCACCAGCCTAACTTATTGGGTACACAAAATCACTTCTGTGGAATCTGAGCAAAACTTGACGCTGTGCAAGCTTAATAGAATCTCAAGTATTTTTATCTTGACGTAGTACCTGATACAATGACAAAACTTTACCAAATATTTGTCCTAATCAAACTCATCTGATTTTATCAATGTGCTTAAACCAATGCTGAGAAGGAAATTGTTCGGTTTCTTTAGACCTGGTTTCTTATGCCAATGATTAACTCACCAGTGATCTTTTAACAAACTCCTTGTGGAGGGTGAAAAGTTCAGCAACGGTCCATTCAACTTCATCCCTCTTTCCCAGCCCTATATAGGCACAAGATGGCATGTGCTTCTGATGCTCACTCCTGAAAAATTGATGTAACAAATAATCTTTGTCACACGCCAAACTCCATCAGTGTGGAGACTAAAGATGCCGAATAGAATGTACTTACCATGGATCGTCGTCAGAGTCCCAGTCGTCGAGCTGCTTGCCGCATATGAAGCATTCCACTAGATCAGGCTCTGTCTCTCTTTCCCCAATTAAGACGAATCCCGCCGCAGCCATTTTTTCAGGGGTGCAAGAGCAGTCGGATTGAAATGGCCAATTCTCAAAGCTCGCCAACCGCTTACTCTTCCAGAATCGTGGATCGATGGTTTCTGCCAAGCTGAAAGTAAAAGAACAGTCCATACAACAATAAAACCAAATACTGTAGGTTAACCCGCAGCTCCCATATGAAGAAATCTAAATAATTGCCTACTCAGCGCTATTGAAGGGCTTTACATTTACAGCTACTTACTCTAAAGAGTTCATGCTGATTGAAATCACGGCTGAGGTATTTAAATTAGCAAAAATTGGATTGTTTATCCAGTATGGCGTGCGACAGTTAAAGTATTTTAAATGTGACAGATCCTCACTTAAGTTTCGTTTGTTTCCACTGACAGCGCTGTCAGAAAGCCTGCATTAGGGACTCTAGCCTGCATCTGTGCCTAACTTATCGACCATATATTTAAAAAGTTACCAACAAATATTCCGATTCTTCCACAGAGTCGGTAAGTTTGAATCCGTCAATGAAAATCGATATGTACTCTAACTCGATGATTTTAAAATTGGCTCCAGGCTAGGAGCTAGGAGAATCAGGTAACGCAAAACCTTGATATTTGAGTTTACCTCAGGTAAATATGTGTATGTGATTCATTTTATATGGTAGCGTCGATGGAATTATTAACATATAGCAACGGAGTTGAATGACTTCTGATGGCCTGAAAATTATATTGATCACACGCTTTGAAGAATTATTTCTGAACTACTATTTTTGGTCGCTCGGTCATCAAACCACCACAATATTTACCATAAACATCATCAATCATTTTCTGTTAAGGAAAAGATTCTCATACATTCAAGTACGGTATACATGTGATATGGCTGGCAACGGCCTGCATTTCTAATTGACGTATTTTACACGCTTCATATCTGTTGAAAGTTTTCACCCACATCATGATTATATTATACCGGCCTATATTATGAATATGGAAAAGAAAGATGATTAATTAACAAATAATCGCTACACCTTACATTATATTGTTTGCGTAGCTCTCGCTGTGTTGCCGATATCTAATTCTTTTTATTGTTGCTGGTTACAATGCCGTGAATAATTATACAGTTGATCCTATTAATTCATCCTTGATGAATCCTGACCGATTCAAAGAATGGTATACAATTCCACTTTCAACCTAACATATAGAAATCGGAATGACTGTAATCCGTCCTTCTAAACGCGGGTTATACCCCACAGAAGACTCAGTTAAACAGAAAACTGTGATATGCTCGTCTAGTATTTTCACTTCAGAAAATATCTACACACACATAAAATTCCGATATTCCTATTACCTTTCTCTTATTTTATTCATATGTTGTATATTATACACACATAAAAATAAAAAAACCGATCGTTTTTCTCATCTGCATTTATTTTACATATTTTAATTACAACGAAGAAAGTATCCATAGTTTTTTGTTTACCAAATTCTTATTCGAATCCGTGCGCATGATCAATCGAATGATATTCAAATCTATCAACATATCCTGTTGAAGATGAAGCACACGAAAATATTATAATTTACTTACCAAGAATAAAAAGTTGCTTCTACGAGCTATGAGAAAACTCTAATACGTATTTCCAAAAGTATTTGGATCGGAAATGGGAAGTACGCGGATCCAACACCCTAAAAGATTACAACAACAATACGAAACAAGGTTTTATGTATAAGCAGAAGAACCGCAGCCTTGAATGTGCATAGAATCAGTTTGAAATAGCTGACACATAATTACATGAGGGGATAAAAAACTGGGATCCAGGATGTATACTAAAACGGAATTATAGTCTCGGTTCGGTGCAGGATACCCAGGAAATGTACATGTATATACACATGAAACAACAAGAAGGTAAATAACTCGCGCAGGCGTTGGTCACCGTTATTCTACCTACATATGTGTAAACGTCCGGTTTTCACGCGGAATGAATATCGTATAGTATATATAATATGTATTTATAATTGTTACCATTACGGTGGATTTTTTTTTTTACCTGTTCCGGTCAATAACAATAATGCTTATTATTATTATCACTCGGTATTAGTCACCTACTATGTATAATTATGTATATTTTAATTAGCAGCGCTCGGACGCGATCAGCTTTCGGATGCGTAAGGAAACCCCGCGACCTCGACCTCTGATGTCCTCTTCTCTGGTTCTGAATTCTGATTTCACGGCGTTCTCCGACGTCTCCCTCTCTTCCATACTTATAGCGTGCACATTCGCAAAGCTCTGAATTCTTCTCTTCATCCAGCGGCTCTCAATCCTCCACTCTCCCATTCCAGAACCATGGTATTATTTTAATCTTGATATGTGACAAATTATAAAAACTAAGTATAACTATCATTATTCCTAGATGATGATGTGTCTGCAGAATAATCAATGATCGATTAGGAGAAGAAGAGATGCCGGTGAAGAACCGTGAATCGGATTATTCCAATGAATACCAGGTGGGTATGTACGCGACCGTTCGCGTCAAGAGCTGCATGGTAGAGAGATGGAAAGAGAGGAGTGAAATAGCCATGAACGTCACGAACCAACGAATGTCGGTCACTGGGCCTCGGCGAACGCCTCAAGGCGCTTTGGAATGCCGCGGCTGAACCCGTTCCCCAACATAATAACGAATAAATAAATGCTCCTCCACCAGTTACTATCCTCACCTTGAGAATTTTTAGTTTTTCAAATACATACGCTACTGATAATTACGATGATGCACCTAAAAATAGGATTCTTCATACCGATCAGATCCCACACACCGACTAAACTATTTCTAACTGATCAGTTTCTAGAAAACAAAAAAACAAAAATAGACTAATTTTGCAAAGTATATCGGTGGTTTCCATGGGTAAAAAGTATACCCAGGTAGTATAATTCCCTCCAAGTTGACACTATAGTGTGTGACGATGATCGATCCAACTTTGATTGATCGCATATACACCTAGATATAATATTTATTGATGGTAATTTAATTCGTATCCTTATTGATCAGGATCTGCAGCACGGTTCTCGGTCATCCCTATCGGCATCTTGTCGTGGTGTCGAGTATTCTGCAGGTACAAAGAAGGGGGTCATCGTCATGTGGGCTTAAAGCATCGGTGCTGCAGATCGGCGCTTGGCTTTGAAACGGGACAGCGTTGAATGTTTCCTTGCTGCTTGTGATGCCGTGCAGTCAGTCTCTGAAGTGACTTCGTTGTGGACATAATATTCCAAAACTTAGCGGTCTTTTGATTGGTTATTGTGTTGTCTTATTAGTGATGTATCGACGGGAGTTTAATCATTAGGACAGTAAATAGATGAAGTCTAAGAATTTGAAAGAATTTGAACAATTTTTAAAACGTTATCATTAAAGTTCAAACCACGGAGTATTTGAAAAGATTATTTAAACATCGAACAACGAAACAAAAGAGTATAATACGATAGTTATTGATATCAATATTCAACGATTATTCATTCTTTTTTTTGATTTGCTGTGCGCCGATTCCTTTTTGGATTACCAAAATTATTAAGGTAAGGTTCTATAGTTATCAGCATATTTATATTGACAAAATACCAAGTTCAATCGATGATCAAATTCCGTCAACGCACATGCGGTATGATACTATATGAATTCTGAAGAAATTAGACAAACTTCCAACAGCAAAGATGCGATTTCTCGATTCTTGTCGTAATTAAACATATAGGTACTCCGTGTGCTTGGAATTATATTTATCAATTAATGAAGACCTTTTTCAAAATTCAACAAGAATTGTATCAGATTTTTGTTGGTTCAAAAATCACGATGAATTTAATGTAGTTTTCAATTCGCTGTTCCTATAAAACTATGAATCGTAAACGGATTATTCTCGCACAATTATAAGATTATTGCATTTGCATCAGTAATCGAAATGTTCCATCACGAAGTTAACCAGATCGGAACAGCCTAGTTTTGCAGTTACTGACACCGATATCCGATTCCTACAAAACTTGATTTGTATTCGTATCGCATATATATGTATATCTCCGTATAACCCGATCTGCATTTTGCCCGAGCCATGGCTAACTCAACTTTTTTTCTGTGTCTCCTGTATACGACGTCTGGCTATTCGAACAATTATATACGCACCTTTAATAAATGCACGATTTCTAAAATTTCTATCTTTCCTTGGACGTATAGGTATAAGGTACACAAATGGTATAACATAGGCATAGATAGATGTGAAATTCCGTGTGCATGAAGCTCCCTTAGAAACTACCAATCAAGTTGTTTGTCATACATATCTCAACAGTATAGTCTTCTTCGCTGAATATGATATGCAAAACTAAGAATATAGTTTTACAAGGCGTATCGTATAATATTTTCTGTACGTAAGTCACAACGGTGTGGTTATCAAATATCCAAACTTCCTCCGGAAATAGGAAGCCTGTTCCGAACCGCTGCACCTGCGAAAATGGTGTTTTACTTCGGAGTAATTCAAACAACATCAGAATATTCAATTTTTCAGAGATACTCTTCAGAAAAATTTGTACGTATATAGTATACATAGAATTTATTTGAGTCAAGAACCAGATACAACAACTGTATACTTGTAATTTAAGAAAGTTTTTAGTGACTAAAACTTTGATCACATATTTGCAAGCGAGTGACGCGACTTACAATGTACATATATGTGTAGGATGAATAATCCGTCAACAGACGATGCAAACTCCGATGCTAGTTGGATAGGTATACACATGTAACATGTAAGGACAAATGTGGGTACGACAATAGAAAGTTCTTGCTTGGTACCGAGAGACACGTATGCCGCGACGACCCGGAAGGAACTACAAATTACGAATATTGACCCACATCCGGTCTTTACGATTCCGTCACTCATATTATATAGAATATGTATATTACATTTGTATTATACACATATGTATACTGCAAACTTGAGTACAGATCTTTCATGCCCGTAGATTGGAGATCATTCGCGTCTGTCTTTTAGTTTATAGCATATTCATTTTATTATTTGTAAAGGTTTTGTCTTACCTATAAGCATGCAGCAAGAGTTTTCGACCGGATGTTAAGCGATGTATACCTACATGTTGCAATGAATATATTCTTTATCTTTTTTTATTCTTTGCGTCGATTATTATTACGATATATTCTGTCATTCATTCTGTGTCTGGCGTCGTCAAGGCTCGATATTTATAATCGTCATGCATTATGCAGGAGGAACTGCTACTTTCAAAAATTTTATATCGTATTCCCATCGTATGATGCATTAATAAACGAGTCCATCAGACTAGTACTGTATGTACAATACGATCATACTGGTGAAAGATGAACTGAAAAAATAAAAATTTGAAAACTTGTTTCTGCAGAATAGTGAGGCCCTAAAAACACCCGATTGATGTATTGATGATGCGTGCTGATTTCTACAGCGGGGGAAATACCTGCGCAATTGCAGTGTGGGTGTTGATATTCACTATACAAACAATCGCTCCTTTATCGTCGTACCAAGTTACTGCTGCTGGTGAGTAATGAATATAAATGAAATATGAATTTCATACCACATAGTAACTATTTTCTATTGTTAATAAAACAAATTACATAAGCTGTGCGTTAGTGCACGATGATTTCTAATAAAAAGAATAATAAGTAAAAAAACTATCGTGCAATGAATTATAATGAGAATAATTGTGCATATTCGTTTCTCCTTCAGTTTCTTCATCAGCGCTTCAGGTAACAGGAAGATGTCCGACATTGTTGGAACAGAATATTTGCCCTTCTCGATCACCCAGTTGCAGAACATCTTTAGAATGTTCGTCCGGTAATTCGGATGAAATATGCTGCGAAACAGCATGTGGGAAAAAATGTGTTACTTCGGAATTAACTGGATGTCAAAGAGTAGCTCTTGCAGCTACTAGGAGGTCGAGAGCACTCGGTCCAAATTCACCTTTCCAGTTTATACCAAAGTGCAACAATGTTACCGGAGAATTCGAAGAAGTCCAGTGCGATCCCAAGGGGAAATCTTGCTGGTGCGTCGATAACGTCGGAGGAGAATTACCCGGGACTAGAGTATCGTCGAAAAAACTCGTCAACTGTAAAAAACCTAAACCATGTCCAGCTCACACATGCCGAATGCTTTGCCCTTTGGGTTTCGAGGTTGGTTCACATGTCAAGGACGCTGAATTGAGAACCCCGAACGTTAATTGTAATCAGATTGATTTGATTCAATTGATCTTGATTGATTTTGTTTCTTCTCTAGATAGACCAAGGAACTGGATGCCCGCGTTGCGAATGTCGCGATCCCTGTCGCGGTGTGACTTGTCCAGGTATAAATCAAGCCTGTGAATTAGTAGACGAACCGTGCACGAGTCCTCCGTGTCCTCCGATTCCTAGTTGTCGAAGATCGAAGTCCCTTACTTCGGTATGTCCAGCTGGTGAACCACTTCAAATATCGGATTCACCGCGTCCATTTTTGTGCGGCAATACACCAGGCAAACCGAATTGCCCACCACTTTATAGGTGCCTGGTTGAACCGAAACAAGAATACGGAGTTTGTTGCCCTTCCGGAGTCCAGAGCCTACAGAGACCAGGAACGTGTCCTAAACAGGGATCTCCAATCTGTGGAGCATTCTGTCAACATGATCTCGAATGTCCAGCTCCCCAAAAATGTTGCGTTAACGAATTATGTGGAGGGCATTGCACTGCTCCCGAGGGACTAAGTAATTGTAATCAGCACAGAATGCTTGCGGAACTTCTGAGCATTTCTGAGAGACAGGGAAGGGGTTACATCCCCCAGTGCGATGAAGGTACAAGGTTTTTACCGTCAATTTATACCACACATCATTTTTGAAACACGCTCTTTAACGCTATCCTTTTTAGCTGGTGTTTTCAAGCCAAAACAATGTTCCCGTAACGGTTTGGTTTGCTGGTGCGTCGATATAGAGGGACGTAAATTAGCAGGGTCTATGGGACCAGCTGAAACAGTGGATTGTAAAGGTATCCAGAAAGCAAGATCACTTCCTGCTACCTGTTCACCTCAGCAATGCGCCCAAGTTTGTCAATATGGTTTCAAAACCGACGTTTCCGGCTGCCCAACCTGCGAGTGTGATGACGCTTGTGAGGGGTGAGGGGGCAAAATGTATCTAATTGGAACAATGAATTAATCTTTTCCTCCATTTTTTCAAGTAATTTTCTTTCCTATAGATTTCCCTGTCCTCTTGGTCAAGGCTGCGTTTTAATCCGCGAAGAGGGTTGTCCAGACTTTTTGTGTCCCACTAAACCGGAGTGTAGACCAAAAAAGAAGACCTACGCGAATCCCTGCAACGCTGGAGTACCACTCACTGACGAAAAGGGTAATGCTATAACCTGCAACGCTACTTCAGAGTGTCCAAACAATCACAAATGTTCAATCGTACCGGAAGCAGGCCAGTCCGTTTGCTGTCCCATCAATTCTCCAAATCGACTCAAACCCCCGACGAGTAAGTATTATATTTGTAATTAGATTACGAGATCATAGATTCTTCTTTGGACCCGACTGAATTATTTTTTTTACTTTTCTTTCAGTGTGCGAATATTTGAGAGATTTTTCGGACCGTATGGAAGGAACTCGGGACGGAATGTCTCTTGCGTTACCATCGCCGCTTTGTGAAGCTGACGGTAGTTACCAACGTCTTCAATGCGTTTCCAACATTTCCTGTTCCTGTGTAAAAGAGAACGGAGTAGTTTTCCGTGATTCTGTAACTCCGGATACTAATTGCGCAGCGCTAGAATCATCCTTGATTTCCAACTGCCCACCACTTTCATCTTCCTGTTCGCTGAGCTGCCCTTACGGGTTTTCTCTAGATCAGAATGGCTGCGATATTTGCGAGTGCGTTGACCCCTGCAAAGGAGTAAACTGCGGTCTTCATTCCACTTGTGCGATGGTCGACGTTAATTGCGGAAAAAATCAAAACTGTCCTCCAGTTCCAGCGTGTTTAGCAGCAAAGTTCGGACAGTGCCCATACCTAGTTCCCCGGTCATCGAGTTGTGATTTGAACTGTGGAACTGATCAAGAGTGTCCCGGCTCTGAAAAATGTTGTTCAACGGGCTGCGGAACGCAGTGTGTTTCTCCCCTGGTTGCAACCGCTTGTCAGCATGCTCGGGGACTTGCTGAACATGCGGCAAGGGAATCGGGTGAACCAGCTAGACGATTTTACATACCAAGATGCGATGCTTCTGGTGCCTTTGAACCGGTTCAATGTCATTCAGGAATGTGCTGGTGCGTTGATCAAGAAGGAAGGGAAAAGGCTGGAACTAGAAACTTGAAAGGGATTGTTCCAAGGTGCAACGAACCCCAAAGATGCCCGGGAGTTGTAGACTGTCCTTTGGTTTGTAATGAAGGATACGAATTAGACGCGGAATCTGGGTGTCCAATATGTTCTTGCAGAGATCCCTGCAGGAATGTCACTTGTAGAGGAGAAAATGAAGCCTGTAGAATGGTCGAGGTTGCCTGCAGTGCGCCACCTTGTCCTCCAGTTCCTGTTTGCCTTCCAAAGAAAGAAAATCCTTGTCCGAATGGCTTTCCACTTTTGGGAGTAAATGGGGAACCGGAAACATGCGGGCCCAGAGGATCAGCATGTCCATCGACTCACAAATGCGAACTTTCACCTCTAGGAGAATACGCTGTGTGCTGCCCTAAGCCTCGAGACGTTTGCTTCGAAGTGCCGCAAGTTTCTGGATGCCAGGGATTGGAATCCAGAGAAGAGAAGAATGGGGAACAGAGGTGGTACTTTGATCCTGAAAAAAACGAATGTCTCAAAAGACCGGGTTGCGCCGTTGGACATAATGATTTCCCGAGTAAATCAGTATGTGACAAAGTTTGTCCCGTTTTATCGCAGTGTGAAAGGTTAAGGGAAAGAAATATAAAAACGTCGCAGAGACTTAAACAGCCAACTTTTCTGCCAAGATGCAATCAGGACACCGGAGGTTGGGGTGCTGTTCAGTGTCTGGAACATGTAGGTGTTTGTTGGTGCGTTGATAGACGAGGAGAGCCGATAAAAGGTTCATTAACAAGAGGAATGGAACCAAGATGCAATTTTAGACAAGCTCGCAGGGGTTCCGGTGGAAGAAGTATAGAAATTGAACCTCTCGTCAAGGAATACATGCAAACTGAAGAACAAGGAACACCTAGTAATGATAAAGAACGCGGTACTAGGTGCAGAAAAATGAGAGAAAACGGACACGCCGAAGCAATTTGCGATAATCAGGGAAAATTTGAGCCGACTCAATGCTCTGGGGAACATTGTTGGTGCGTTGATGAGGCTGGAAATCAACTCACGGAAACCGAACCTTTTCTTAGAGGATCAAGAATATGCTGTAGGTCATTTATCATTATTATTATTCTTTATTTATCTGAATATCTAACTATTCGAATTGTCTGTTTTTTCCTACAGTACCGACGCCGGTCGAAGCTGTTGAAGTATCGCTTCATTTGCCAGGTACTTTCGGATCGTCCGACGAAGCGCGATTGATATTAAGCGCAGAAAACGCGTTGCGTAAATTGGGTACGACACTGAGAGATGGAATAATCGACGTTGAAATCAACGAGGATTCAGCTTTTTTGAGTTTCGAGATAGCAGGACCTAACAAAGTGGACGTTGCTTTTCGACTTGAGGAATTGATAAGGGCGAGGAAACTATCGCTTCTCGAATCCAAACCAGATGCAACAGCCTCAAGATTCAGACACAGGGCGGTTAGTCAAACTACAGGAAATTCTAGGATAGTTGCTCTGGAACAGAGGGAAATATTCACTGAAATTAATGTACCGTTTTACCAAACTGCTACGGTTGTCCTCGGAGCAGCTAGCGGATTCGTTATATGCAGTTTGCTTATTCTTCTTATGATATATCGGAGAAAAGTATGTTCATTTTTACTATACCTACCAAAGAATATTTTTGTCACGGGTCGATTGTCAAGTCTATAATGTTTATTTCTTTTGAATGTATCGCATAGATGAACGCGAAGGACCACTCGAAGACACTTGCACCTGACCAACGTTTCCTGGCTTACAATCATCAGCCGGTTTACGTGATATCTGGTCTGGAGAAAGAGGAAAGAGAGAAGGAAAAGGAAAAGGAGAAGGAAAAGGAGGCAATATTCAATAAAATCCAGGAAAATTTACCGACATCAGAAACTAGCGTGATAACGTGATTAGAGTTCGTTTTTTTTTTATATTTATTTATTGTTTTCATTCTGTACTGCGGCCCACCAAAACAGCAGAATTCACAGCAACGTGGCACGAATCCGTCAATATAATTATAAGTACGCGTATGCCTATATTTATGTAGATGTAAGTAATATGTAAATATTATATCAGACTGCACACGTTATACGTACGTATACTATACTATGACGTTGTATAAGATATACAAACATAAGATATAGTTTCGTTTAATTTCTTCAACGTTCCTTAAATTTTATCAACGAGTATTATATGTATATGATATAATAATCGCTGACAGTTTTTGATATAATGTCGCGGATGAATGAACATGGAGAAATCAAGTCGACACATGAACACGTATATAGGTATAGATCGATTGTACGATCCCTACGTTTTCGGAAAGTGTGATCCTTTCACAGGTATACGCAGTGAGGGTTACATGAATCGGTACAGTTTTCGAAAAAACGACAATCTGTATTGAATTTATACCCGTACGCGTTTTATGACGTTTGAAAACGTATGGATTATATATATTCTAGCACGAACTATTAATACTATTATTGTTGTATAAAATAGTATCGATGTTACTGTTATCCTAATTATAATGATAATTGTCATGATTACTATTACATTTATTATTATAAATATAATTACTATTATTATTACTATCATCATCACTAAGTATCATAATTATTGTGTAAACTATTTATTTGACTAACAGAACAGAAAAGAGTAAAATGATACGCAATGTTGATTGAAATAATAGAATCGTCAATGAGATTGTAACGCATTGAATATGAGAATAAACTTTTTCGCGGAAATGAATCAGTAATCAGTAATGTATATTTTAATGTCTTACCATTGTACATTTTCTCCCATTTATCTCCGCAAAGCTCTGCAATACTGCAGGAAGTAAAATGCAGAAAGATCGCCAATTGATCGCTCCTAGCATTATGCGTAACGTGATGTTTCAATCTACGTGCTTCAAATGTCTGACTGATGTTTGTAGATACGCAATCAAATGAACATTCAATATAGAGTATAGTTACTCGATGGTAGAAGTCATTTATTGATGAATCAGAAGCGTAGAATTCCAATTATTCTCAGGAGTATTAGATGGGTATATAATCAGCGATGTCAATCATAACTCATTTATACGTAATTCATTACTCGGAATATATAATGGTTGATTCCGCAGATCTATCAAAGTGCTTCAGACATGAGGCTAAAATTCTTCGTAGGCTACCTGTCCCCCTGCTTGAGACTAAAAATATAATAAGAGTGAGAAAATATGATAAAACTGAAACGCAGCTTCGTTGTTGCAAAGTTTTAATTCTTGGCCCCAGAAATCGCAAAATTCTAAATATTATATAAACCTTTGACTTTTTCCGATTTTCGAAAAATTATTACGAGAAAAAACCAATTGAAAGTTTTATACTATGACGCGCTACGGCGCCATAGAAAATAGACGCGCGCCGCAGGCGCTCGGGCTGTTTCTAGGGCTGTCATAGTTATTGAAAATGGAAATGTCTTTATAATCCTAATTGGTTTTTTACCAAGCATAATTTTCGGCTCCTAAATCACCAACAATCAAATGCTTTAGCTGACAATTCATTCGGTCAATGCATAATGTCTATAGTTTATTCCTACGATCTAAAATGGCGGACCTTGGTTTGTTCGCAAGGTTTGTGACATTTAACTATATTGTTGCTATATTGCGCATTGGTGTTTTACAAGTCTGACTCTGACAGTTGACGTTTAGCAAGTTTTCCTGTTTCCTGTGTTTTTCTCACGAAAATGTCATGTAACACTTGTCAGGTTAAATTCACGTTCTTTACAAGAGAGGTAATAATCGCTTGTTAACATCTGCGCTTGCTTTTTAAATTTTAGCAGATGCAGAGGTATGCATACCTGTTAACCTACAAGTAGCCTTTGAATATAATTCAAACAATAATAGCTGGTCGATCCAGAGATGGAACTATGCCTGCGCTACTCAGTCATTTGCAGCTTATACCTTATCGTTGAAATCTGCAATAGCAAAATTTAATGTGTTGATTTATTTTTTTTAGACTGGTTGTCCCAACTGCAAGTTTTCCTACTGTACCAAGTGTTTGAAGTATAAATTCAACCTTCCTAATATTGGAACAAAAAAAATTTGTGGCAAATGCTACTTTAGATTGAAAGATGCGGGAGAAACTGCTTCAAGTAACCAGAGCTGTGATTCCGAGTCTCATATACCCGAGAAGTTTGTATCCACAGGACAAATGGCTGAACAAGTGGCTCCGATAGACATTACTAAAAAGTTAATATGCTTGAATTTCTGCAATTTAGTCGTATTGATTTCTGGCCGTACATTGTTTGATAGATTTATTACTTTTCATTTGTGAACTTGCAGAATAAATGCTTTGGAGAATCCTGCAAAACCTCCGATTGTTGTTTATCGACAGGAAAATAAAAGGTGGGACAGTCTCAAGTCTGGACTGGACTTGGTGGATCAAGAGATGGTTGATCGATTGAAAAAATTAAAAAATGAGGATAGACCCATTCCACAACCTAGTATTGAAGAAATTAGGAGACGATTGGCTCTCCTCAAAGATCAAGACCCTGATAAACCTATCCCCAATATAAATGTATGCAAGTTTTGAAGGATTTCACTTTCAATGAGCTATTCATGAGTGAATTTTATTACCTCTAAACTGATTGTTTATCTCAGTATCATGCAGTGGACATCAGAACGGATGAAGAAAAGACTACAGATCTAATAAATGAGTATTTGGAGGAACTAGAACTTTCTTCTGATATGAATGCGGATTCTGGAATTCAGGACAGACTGGCCAGACTTAGAGGAATCGATCCAGCGGTATTTTCTAAAGTAAGTATATGACTGTACTGAGGAATACATGAGGTTAATCTTATATTGAATATCTGTAGTACAACAGTGATCTTTTATTCCAGAATAAACCAACTGAAGATGAAGAAGACGAGCAGACAGCTACCAAAAAAATTATAAAAAAGGCTTTAGCTGAGGCAACTATAGAAGCCAAATATTCTGAACCCGATTCAGATGAATTAGAGCAAATGGACACCGAGGTGGATACTATACATTCAGCAATTCAACTAGTTTTATTCACCAGTAGCTAATCTCATTTCATTCTCTGAACTTTGCAGTCAGCCGATGAAACGCCTGGTGACGAATACCTACCTTGGTGTGTTATTTGTAATGCAGATGCACAACTTCGTTGTTTCGGTTGCAGCGGTGATCTGTACTGCACTTCCTGTTTCCGAGAGGGCCACGATTCTTTTGAGATGGTTGATCACCAAAGTGAGCCTTTCAAACCAGAACAGAAGCCAGGCAGTAACTGATAGGAACAACACATGTGCATCAAGTGAAATTTAGAATAGTTGAATTTTATCAACACCAATCGTCTGATAGTTGAACATTATTAATTATTACACGTGTATGTACTTTTGTATACCTATACACGGTTATGCAATTCTATAATTTATCTTATATACAGCTTAAAAATATGTGATCAAATTTCTGCTAGATAATTAATAGCTTGATATAGATATACTTACTTTTACAGAAAAATATGCATGGTAATCTGGCACTAACTATAGAATGAATTTTCCAAAGCTCATTTTCCATAATTGCAATGAATATTTTCAATATCAATATTATTGTAATCGACAATATTCTGATTAAAATCACGTTAATATGAAAAAAAAAAATGCCTTCCTTTCATAATAAGGTACTGCTTGTTGGCCACGCTGTCAGCTTTCCAGACAAAATTATGGATATTTACAGAATTTTATTCCTCCTTTGCATACAGATTTGTTTTTGAAAAGGCAAATTTTAGTCGACTCTCACCAGTGCCTCAAGTCGCAAGCTTTTTCCTATCTTTACTAGCTTTTTTCTTACGCAAGCGCTCGATGTGCTTCTTCAGTTTTCCAGACTTCTTCAATTCTTCATACTGAGACACCAAATCGAGAACTCGTTTTTCAGCTGAAACAAGACCAGAACTTTTGAATCATTCATATTTGAAACAGCATTTCATGTATTTGAAGAATAAAACTTCAAATTGAGTTTGAAAACCTTCAACCAGACTACAGAATAAAGCTAGTTGAACTCTGTCATCTAAATACATACATTTCTTTTTGAATACGGGCTTCTCCCCACGTTTAAGAGCCTCAATTTTTTCCTGCTTTTCCTCAGCTTCTCTCTGTTCTTTAGTTTCTCGCATTTTCTGCTCTCTCTGCCGATTCTCTAACCTCTGAATGAGATATTTTATCTTTTTTATAGTCTTTGGGTCCTCAGTTATTTTTAATTCATCTTTCAGTCTCTTGATGTCATTATCCATGATTTCATTGAGAAATTTGTACGAGTTTTTAAATGCCTTGTCATTGTAATTACCACACAGGCTGTCATACCTGGGATCTCTCACTATGTTCTTCTTCACAGGAATGACTTCCTTGTGTCTCGGAACCTGGAATTTTGAGGACATTTCTCGGGGCCTGTTTTTATTCACCCTCTTGAAGTCTGTCTGCTTCTTTCGACGAGATCCAAATAGTGCCTCATTGTAAACTTTCGAGCCCAATCTTTCCTTGAGTTTTTGCAAATCTTCAAAACTCATCGTCGAAAGTTCTGTCCGAATTTTATCCTAAATACAAATTCAATAACGTGTTTATTCACGCCGAAGAATACACAACCTCAAAACAAAATATATGTATCATTAAAATATTCACCCGATCATTGCTTTCGGCAATCGCTACATTCGTGCCTTCAGAGCTCATTTCCATTTTAGCGAATTTGGAATACTTGTTTTTCTCTGTACTACAAAGACTTTATATTTTAAAATTATTTCGACTTATTACCGATTATTGATGACTTTAAGGCTTTTTTAAGGTTATATTTGTTAATTTTATTGTAAAAATCGTGCTGCCATCCCTTGGTAGAAACTATCCCCAAGTTATGTATTTGGAGCTGTCAACAATTAGGCGCACATTGTTGTAGATATTTAATACATGAATCCTAATCCTAATTACTAAAGGTTCAGTCGAGAATAGTCACAACATGATTATTCATACGATAATCTAACAGTAATTGTAAAACGCTATCAATTCTGCTTAGTCAGAATTAATTATGTTTAAATTCATAATTGTTTACTCCCACTCTTGCGGTTATCGATAGCATATGGTACTATTGATTCAAAAATAACTTAGGTAGTAATAAAGCATAATAATATCATAAATAATCCGGTTAGGAGAAATATTATTCATCTTTCGCCATCACGCCGTTCAACTTCAGCCAAAGACCAACTGCTTTAGAAAACTTAGCCAACAACCCAGAGTTTCTTTCCTAGAAAAAATACGTGAGCACTTGTTGATTAGTTTATTCTGGAATCATATCGTTTTGAATTTCAATGTGCTATCAACCCACCTATAACAACTAAAGGGTCTATTCAGTCTCCCTGCGAAATCGGGGATCCTCTGTCCCGTTTAGATCCTTTTCCTTTGCCCTTAGTCTTGGATTCCCTCTTTCTGCTAGAAGAGGAGGTGGAAGTAGTCGAAGCAGAATCGGCGGGACTGGAATGGCTGGAGACCTCCAGATCCCACCTTGCCAAGGCATCTCTGAGATTCTGTCCATCCCCTTCCTCGTAGGTATCAACATCAACGTGAAGATTGTCTTGATTAGAATGGCCGTTGTTAGTAGATTCAAGATTAGCGCGCATGTCTTTTCTCTGGTCATCTGTGTGCTGAGGGCACCGCATAGATCTTGTACAAAGTTTTTTTGTGTGCTCAGAGACAACCCCACAAATATGTGTAAGCAGTGCTCTCTTGTCTTCCATAGACATGTTCTCATAATTTGAAGGGGAGTTTTCATTACTTGTATGATTATTATCTCCTATGTTATCTCCATTCCTATGACCACTTTTAGTTTGCTTAGATTTTTTAAGCCCATTTCTATCTTTACGTCTTTTTCTTTTGTCATTTGCTAAGCTCCAGTCAACATCGTCGTCATCGTCGCTAACAACACCACTAAGATTACTTAGGTCCTTGGAACTGTTCGCTATGCGCCGTGAAGCAATTCTTGAACTATTTCTTCCCATCCCCATACACTTTTCTAAGTGCGTTGCAAACCTACAGGCTGCTACACCACGGTCGCAGTTTGGACAGTTACATTCTTGAGATTTTTTTATGGGTTGTTGACCAAAAACATCTAGCCCTGGGAGGTCTACTATGGCATATGACTCGTCATCAGGGATCCCTTCCTCCACATCTGAACTCCCTGTTTTTGTCGTTCTATGAACATCAAAGACAAATCCCATCAGTACCTCGTCCAAAAGATCTTCGTATATTTCCTTAGAGGCCAATTCAACGTTCTCAGGCTTGCTCAAAAACTCTAAGAATTTTTTATTCAACTCCTCTACTCGTTCGTCTGTCCCTGACATTTTATTTTTCTTAGTGTACTGATTTATTTATTTGTCAGGTAATGACAGGAACTTGAGTTATTGTTTATCTAACCTAGGTTCACTGGCTCTGACATAAAATTATAATGCCGTCTGCTTGGGGATGAAATTATGTGGCTGAACGAACCGAACCACCGAAACCGCGGAGCCGAAACTGCACTGCGAAACTGTCAGATTACGTCACGCGTATCCATGGTAACGTGACGCGGCCGGATCCCATTTAAAGAACCTGACGGCTAAACAATTCGACATTTTAGACAAACTTTGGCTTTTGTGCCGTTGACTGAATAATTAGTACTCAAAATACAGTTAGAGTAAAGGAGATAAATTAAAATGGACGTTGATGATCTTCAATTGGAGGGAATAGTAGCGTTTGATGGTTTGTGATACAATATTTTCAGTTATTTTTTTAAATATATTTATAATAAACCCCTATTTAATTTCAACATGAGTCAATTGATCTAAACACGAATATGCCTGTATTAGATTGTTCTATAATTGAAAATTCTCATACACAGGAATCACTAAAAAAGGCTTACAGTTGCATCCGGATAGGGAGCATTTGATTTATCCAATGGGGAATAAAGTTACAATCAAAAACATCAAATCAGGGAAGCAAAAGTTTCTTACTGGTCATACAAACGTAATTTCTGCGGTGTGCGTCTCTCCCTGTGGAAAATATGTTGGATCAGGACAAATCAACCATGTGGGATTCAAGGTGCAAAACTCATCGTAGCTTATCCAAATATTTTATAACTTTGAACATAATCGGCGAATTGCAGGCAATGGTAATCATTTGGAATTACATTGATCAAAGCATGAAGGGAAGTCATGAAATCCACAAGGCTCGTGTGGAAGATGTTTGCTTTACTTGTGCTAGTAACTATCTTGTTAGTTTGGGTGGAAGAGATGATGGAAACGTTGTAGTTTGGGATGTCCATCAGGGTGACGCAATGTGTGGTAATTTCTAAGCGACCAAATATCATTGTCAGGTCATGAAATTAGAAATAGATCACTTGTCTATAATACTTGGAGGATACATTTTTTCAGGATCATTTGCCAGTAATGAAATTGCCGGGGATGCATGGACGATAACTAGAATGAACTTACGCGACTTTTGTTTCATCACTGGTGGGGATAGAACATTAAAAGTCTGGCGAATAAATTGTGAAACTCGTAAGGTTTACGGGGTGAATGTTAAAGTAGGCAAACTCAGGAGATCCATAAATTGCATAGTAGTTGATGCCAGAGATGAAAATGCATACTGTGGAACCACATCAGGCGATATTATTCGTGCTAGGTACAAAGTAATAGACTTAAACTTTTTCCGTACATCGAGTCCTTCAATCAATGAAAGTAATTTCTTTCTCCAGGCTTAACTATTATCACAATATGGAGTTCATGGAGCCAGTGAGATCACCGGTGATGGTTGGGTGCTACTCAAAGGTTCCAAAGAATCTGAAAAAACTTCATACTGAAGCATTTTTGTATGGCGGAGGAGTCACAAGTTTGGCGTTATTGAGCGATGGTAGATTAATAGTTGGTGCAGGAGATGGAACTTTAGAGCTTGTTAAAATATTGGAGAATGAACCAGTTTCAAATTTTGGAGAAGCAAAATTAAAGCTTCCAACAACACCACAGATCGTGACGGTGAGTATCATTAAATTCATCATACATTACATTACATCACATTATTAGGTACACTACGGTAATATATCTCCATTTACTTTGGCTTTGTCTTTTCCACAGCTTGCAAAAACCGATGTCAAAAATGTTGTCACATCTGTCGTGTTATACGAACAGGAATTTATATTTGTTGGGACAGTCTTTTGTGAAATATATCAGATAAACATTGCCGATTTCGACATACGTTTGCTCGTCACCTGTCACACTAATACGATTTATGATATTGTGTTTCCTCAGTGAGTAATTACCTCTCTTAAATAAGTAGAAAGTTTAATACTTGTATTTATAATTACAGTGACTACTCTGAGGTATTTGCCACGAGTAGTAAAGATGACATTAGAGTTTGGAGGCTTGAAACGCAGAGTGAATTACTCCGAATTACAATCCCAAATTTTGTATGTTCGACTCTATGCTTTTCCTATGATGGAAAAATGATAATTTCTGGTAAGTGTTTAACACTCTTCGTAAAACAGCGACTGTATTTGGTCCCAGGTTTAATAACGTGTCTTGTTTTTTTCAGGATGGAATGATGGGTTTATCAGAGCTTTCACCCCACAGACCGGCAGATTAATTTTTACCATTCACAATTCCCATGTGAAAGCTGTTTCTGCAATTGGTATAACTATGGATGGTAATTTACTTATTAGCGGTGGTTGTGATGGACAGGTAATTATGACAGGTATATGACATGAATTAATTTAATTTCAACAAACTGACTTGGGTCAATTCAGGTGAGACTTTGGTATGTAAAACCAGAGGTGCAGAAGTTAGCTTGCGTTTTAAAGGAGCATAAGGGGCCCGTGACAGCTCTGCATATTTCACACAGTAACGAGGAAGTGATCAGCGCAAGCAGTGATGGTACTTGCATCATATGGGATATAACGTGAGTAAATCTTGAAAATCAGCAAAAAAAAAAACCACAGTGTAAAAATATTACATGTACTTTTGCCCACCAAAATTCAGGAGACAAGTGAGAAGAACAGTTCTCATGGGGAATACGATGTATATGGCAGCTTGCTTCAGTCCGAACGGAGTACAGGTATTGACATGTGGAACGGATCGAAAAATAGCTTATTGGGAGACTCTAGATGGATCGCTGATCCGCGATATAGAAGGATCGAGTGTCGGGGCTTTGAATTGTTTGGACATAAGTCCAGATGGATTGCATTTCGTGACTGGCTCAAACGACTGTATAGTTAAATTGTGGGATTATCATACGGCTGAAACAACAGACATAGGAGCCGGACACGCGGCTATAATAACAGCCTGCAAATTCAGCCCTGATAGCAAGCACATAGTTACTGTAAGTGCGGATGGCGCGATAATGATTTGGAAAACCCCATTTGAACCAGTTTTTCCAAAAGCACCTGAAAGCTACAGGTCCAGGTCAACTTGCAGTATCAGGGAAGAGGAATGGCTGAAGTTAGATCTTGACAAAAAGACGAATAAACAAGCTGATGAAAACGTTATGGAGATTTCATCTAGGACCAGGGATTCAGAAAGCATTCGAACTGTTCATTCGGCCTCAGCAAGAACGAATAAGTCTAATGATACCCTCGAAAATACGTACGCGGAAAGAGCACCGAGTGTTGATAAAAACAGGGTAGATCATAAGTCAGATCGGTGTACTAATTCCATGGGTAGCAGAAGCAGTGGCAAAAAACTGCAAGCTACTGCAGAGTCTTGTCCGAATTCTAACAGGGTTAATAAAAAGTCGTCAACAGCTGCCTGTTCTCCATCAGTTAATTCAATGCTTCCAAAATTCAACTATAACAAAAAAAACATTCGTTTATCGAACGCAGACGCAAATACTTCTGTGAAGACATCAAAGTGTCAGACTAAAGAAGCTGCTTACACCTACAGTACCTGTGTAGGAAAATAGGATTTCGATTAAACTGAATCAACAGTTCTTAGCAACTTTTGTGTTCATGTTGAACTTTTACACGATCTGGTTCACACCAAACACAACTTCTAGACATCTGTGCTTGCTGCAGTTTAATTATGTGAAGTTGGAAGTTTAAAAGATTCAAACCCCTGCAGCAGGCACCTTAATTTTGTACTTGTGTGTTTTTATAATATCATATAGATTATTTATTCATATACCAAGGGTTTTATAAAATGAATTCGAATGTCTGGACAAAGTTTGATATCGAGATAGAATGAAATAAGCTAAAATATACATATTCAACATACATCCACCCTTATTTATATTTTGTTGGCAGTTTAATGAGCCATACTGTAATCAGTAGGGACTTCCAAGACTGCAATAAATAGTGGCATCTAAATCAATCACATATGAAAAAACATACATTGGCAAAGGTTCCTCACAATGCATCACCCCCAGGCATGAGATTTGCAGTAGTGAATAACAAGCTTTCCATCGATTCCATAACAGTCGTATAGGTTTTTCACTGTCTGATCTGGTGCGGGAGCAAATGTCTGGTTAATATATAGGAACTGTAACAGTAAAAATAACAAACCACAATCAAAACTTGATGAACAATTTCAAGGCTTTATAACATTATAGTATGTACTTGTAGAAACATTCTCACCAATCTCTCACTAGGTTCTAGCTTGAGATATTTTTTGATGAACTCTGATATCCAGCCAATGTGCTGGTCTTGGTTGACAGTCCATTTCTTTTTTTTCATGATGGGTGCATTACCAGTAGCTTTTAGATAAACATCAACTGTAAGATAAGTTGCTTATTAAAATGCCGAATGATTTGAAAGATGAAATTTCATTTCCATACTCTATAAAACAGAATCAAACTTGCTCTTTGTTGAATCCTTGACTAGGGTTTGCGGCTGATCATTCCCTGGCAAATTTGGGTCTGATGAAACTGGTTCCAGGCTCTGCGGAGCATCACCTTCACTTGGTGCATCAACGGAGGGTTCTCCGGTCTTTGACACCTCTACTGCTAGGCTATCTTCTTCATTGTCCGCCATGTTATTGGCTAGGAATGTTCATGGACGACTGAAATCTTATTCCAACTGTCTTCTAGGGATGTCTTATCAGGACCATAGTTATAATCTAACCTAAATACTGGAACATCTGACGTTTGACACATACACAGAAAACTGCACAAGTATCTCCTAATAGTATGTATTTTTAAAAACGATGATCTGACTCGAGTCCGTAATTTAGAATATTTAAGTATTAATCATTCACCGCAACTTTTCACTTCGTATTTGAATGTTCCAACAGGTTTTATTTTGTTCAATGCGTTCAATGAACATCATCATACCTGGGTCACAGTATAAGGAATCCTTGGTCATAGTTGATACCGTCATACCGCTGTCGCGATGACAAGCGCGACTGCGTTGTTCAATACAAACCCGGACTCACCTCACTTTGATAATGTGTTTTATTCATAGGAAGCAATTAATTTTTCTGTTCCAAACATTTGTATAATTAAATAAATAATTTGTTGAATTCTCTATCTGCTGGTGTTTGAGTCTTGGAAGGATAACTTTGTGACTGTAGTCAACGAATTTGACAGAGTATCTGTTTTGATAGTAATAGACGTTTCCTCCTGAAGCTGACAAGTACATTTGATTACTACTCCATATTTTTTGATAGAAAAGCTTTGATAGTTTCAGTCTATTATTCGCGCATACGTGAGTGCTTATTTTTTTTACCAAATAACTGCAATTTCCTCTTCTTGAATCTCTCAAAGTGATGGATGTTTTTCTGTTATAATCTTATCACATAATCCAATTTTTGTTAGGCCGATACACAACGTAACCTCACTGTTTTTCTACACTTTGTTTCTATCTGGTATGCTGATTATATCCTATAATTATCGTAAATAGAATTCCAAAAAAAATCTTGAAAAATTCCTGTCGTTGTTCCAATGCAGTTCACTTCTGAAGCTATCATTTTCAATTGGACTGCGAATTTCTATACACGTAGTTATAGGTATAGGTATCAATTGTAAAAACTGCAGTGTAATGATCGCTCCTTAAAAAGACATAGATTTATTTGAAGTTATGTTTCCAGTTGAATACTTACCTAAAGAGTAGAAATGGCAGAAACTCCAACAACAGAATCTGGAACAATAATAAAAATGGAGGTGGACTACAGCAGCAACTGCGACACCAAAATACCAGAGTGCAAAAAGTTGGCACGGGAAGGAAAACTACACGATGCTCTCGATCAGTTACTAGCTTTAGAAAAATTGACCAGAACGGTAATGCAAAACAAATTTACAAAGTTAATTACTGGAATTTTTTAGAAATGAACAAATAATTTCTAACTCAACAACTATAGGGAGCAGACATGGTCTCAACATCACGGGTCTTAGTTGCAATAGTGGAAATATGTCTAGAAGCTAAGAACTGGGCTGCACTAAATGAGCATATAGTTCTGCTGTCTAAGAGGCGCTCACAGCTGAAACAAGCAGTAACTAAAATGGTCCAGGAATGTTGTACCTATGTAGATAAAACTCCAGACAAAGAAACTATGGTCAAATTAATTGAAACTCTCCGCTCAGTAACGGAGGGAAAGGTAAATTGAATCATTCCATTCCTCAGTTTTCACTTTACCGTTAATACTGTTAATGATGTTTTCAGATCTATGTAGAAGTAGAAAGAGCACGTCTTACGCATCGTCTAGCCAAATTGAAAGAAGAAGATGGAGATATTACCGGAGCTGCCACAATTATGCAGGAATTACAGGTGAGACTGACTATTGTTTTACCTCATTATTAGTTATCACTTTCACTTTTCACTTTCATCGTAAAATGGCGTAATCTTGGTTTCAGGTGGAGACATATGGCAGCATGTCTCGTAGAGAAAAAGCATCCCTGATCTTGGAGCAAATGCGACTGTGTTTAGCAAAGCAGGATTTCGTTCGAACTCAGATTATTGCTAAGAAGATAAACATAAAATTCTTCGATGATGAAAATGACGAAGAGACTCAGACTCTGAAACTCAAATATTATGAGTATGTCAGTTTTCAACGAGGTGTTAAGACTGACACAAGAATGACAAAAAAATAATCGAACCATTGCGTTACTTTTGATTCTAGCCTGATGATGGAGCTTGCACTCCACGAAGGATGGCACTTACAACTGTGTCGTCACAATCGGGCAGTCCTTGAAACCCCAGCAGTTAGAGACAACCCACAGAGCCGCCACACTGCTCTTTCACGAGCAGTTTTGTACCTTATCTTAGCTGCTCATGAGCCAGAACAAGCAGATCTCACCCATAGATTATTAGCTGACAAGCTCCTCAATGAGATACCAACCTACAAGTAATTAGTTTTTCTTCAACAGGCTTGTTCGCTAGGCACAACAATTCATGTTCTTTGGATGATCCATTAATTGAACATTTATTTTGAATTCCAGAGAGCTTCTCCGTCTTTTTGTGAATCCTGAGCTCATCAAATGGTCTGGCCTCTGTGAGATATATGAAAGAGATCTTAGAGCTACTGAAGTGTTCTCCGCAGCTACCGAAGATGGATGTAAACGATGGACGGAGCTTAGGAATCGCGTCGTCGAACACGTGAGAGCATCTTTTTTATTTATTACTTGTGAACCTCAGGATTTTAATGAATGGATCAATTCATTGTCCGTTTTCTCCGTTACAGAACATAAGAATAATGGCAAAATATTACACAAAAATAACGCTAACCCGAATGGCGGAGCTCCTCGATCTTCCGGTCGAAGAAACGGAGTCCTGTCTATGCAATTTGGTTGAAACAGGTGTGATCAATGCTCGTACCGATAGACCGGCTGGTGTTGTAAGGTTCACCGGAGCTCAAGAGCCAGCTGCTCTTTTGGATGCTTGGTCTGCATCCTTGTCGAAGCTTATGGGCCTGGTGAATCACACTACTCACTTGATCCACCAGGAGGAAATGCTGGCGGTAGCTCAGTCATAAAATCGTTTGTGATGTCGGTTTCACCTCGTTGGCATTGACTTTAATTTCACCAAAACGATTCAATCCCTTTAAAAATGTTCGGCGGGTTACAAGCCTGTGTTGTCATAGAATGTATTTATCACTCGCCACAAGATGTTTGGTAATAAAATTTATAAAAGAAAGATTTGACATCGATTTTTATTTCAATATAACGTACCTACCTATATATTTATATGTATGTACAAAACATCACAAAGATTATTTTCATTAATGAACTACATGCGATGGTTCTTCTTATAAGGCGTTAAAGAGATTTAACATCTCGTGCTCAGTACCCAATAGTAATGTGTTGGTGGGATGGATTGATGAAGAATGAACTTACAGTTTTAGACGAAACAACATTGAATATTTCCTGCATTTAATCAAAAAGTCTCAAGTTAGTTCCACGTTTGGACTGTTTGACTGCTCGATATACTTATAATACACGATATGCCCATAATGCGACACGAGCAATACTAAATAGTCTGCTGCAATGAATGTATATAAAAATATCCATCCCAAGAAAAAACACAGTTTTCATCCCGATATCTTTTAGTTACTACCTACACGTGTTGACATATTAACAAATTAGGCTATTCCGAAGCCAAATATACGTAAGTACAAAGACGTTTGCTGGGTTTATGGTAATACTGTGGAATTTCATGTCTTAAGTCTGTATCGTAACTACAAAAATATCATTATCGTTTCATCGCAAAATTTATATTAAATACTATAAGTTTGTGCATATTTATCTTTATAAATGGTCATTGTTATTCAAGGCAAAACAGCAGTCTTACTGTGAGTGTCATTCATTTTGATACATAGAAAAATATTAAGCATTTCTCTGATACGCAAATTATTTCATACATGTATACCTAATCATCATTATCAAACTACAACGATGCAGCTACAATTATGTACAATATTTCAAAGCTTACATCATTAAGCCGCTGTACAGCCGCAAGATATTCAAAACTAAATCAATGTTATGATTAAGGTTGCGATATCTTTTGTTTTACCTATAATACCGTTTTTGATCAACCCGCACTTTACAACAGAACTAGAGTTCAAGAACATAAGAGAATCTTGTGCTAACTTTGACAGGTAAATATAGGCACAACATGCCGATTGTAAACTGATCGATAGGACGTCATCAGTCGATAGACTTTACTTTAGTCGTTGAGAGATGAAAGTAATTTATAATTGTGTTTGCTTTGCAGTAAGATTATTTCTTACCTCGGGTCAATAAACATCGTACATTTAAAAATGCGATATTGTTCAGCTAATCTTAGTCACAGTCACAACAATAAGTTCAATTCATTGAAATATGGGAAACGGAAATCCTGCGGTGGCTACAACGGTAATTTTGCTACCAACAACAATTTATGAACTCACAATTGAAGTTACCTCACTTAACGGACTATAATTTATCTAGCACCAACCAGTTTTGGTATGAAAAGTCTCGAAGAATTTAAATTATCGTTGATCCCATTTAGTTATAACTATGATTTAGACAGGCAAGGATAAGCTATCAAACTAACATCACTTATAAATGTAGGGTACAGGCCTAAGTTTCAACAGCTCCAAAAAAATTTTTTGGAAGAGTTAACGAGAAAATAACAGGACAATGTGCATCAAGTGGTTGCCTTATCTGGATTCGTTATTTCTTAATTGGTCTAAATTTTAGAAACTTTTCATAGCTTGTCTGATTGATTTTATGGAAGATTGGAAGCAATTGTTGTGCAATCAACGTTCCTGTTTATCAGTATGTAAATTCAACTTATTAATATGGGTAACGGTGATGCAAGGATGATGTTTGATTTTTATCTTGCTCTTAATATTGGGTTATTTTTTTATGAGAAAACCAGTGGTTGCGCGCAAAGAGCTTCTGTGTAAGCTTCTTCATTGCATTGACTTCTGTTCACAGGAAGTTGCAACATGAGGCTTGGGCCAGTCCACAATAGAGACAATTGCGCGCAATTTCAGGGTTTGGTTCTTTCTGCTTCACCCACTGTCACGCCACTGCAGGGTGATGCGACTCCAGGCAGCTTGTTATCTGACAAATATTTAGAATCATAAACATGTTGATTTTTTTATCGACAGAATGGTGTAAAAATGGCTATGTAGATTCACCGCTGTGGTCTAGCTTGCTTTGACGGTGATTATTCGAATGATAATATTTTTCTAATAAAACTGTGATTGCCAAATTTGAGTCTTAATAAAATAAATAGTCAAGTGTTGTACATGTGATGACACACTACAGTGTCAACAATGTACACAAATAAACAGACAAAAAGCAGCTGTAGAAATAATCTTGTTTTTGTCATGATTACTCGAAATTGTCAATAGTGTTCATAGCCGTTCACTTTGGATGGAGAAAAAAAAATAAAAAAAAAAAAATTACTGTGAAAGCTGCACTTGTATTTTGTCCATACTACTCTTCTCAGAATTAAACATCTCTGTCTAGACTACAAGGAGTGAAGTGAATTTAACAGTTATCTCATAAAACCAAGTGAACAGACGTAATAGTGTCTACGTGCAACTTGGGTAGGCAGCTTAGGGAAATTGATCATTCAAGACTTTTGATCATCTTTTGCATTTTGGCATCACCATGAAATTAATTGGTTACAAGTTTATGCGTGATAGTAAAAATTTCAATAACGGCCAACAATATTCACCTTGTAAACCAGCCTGCTGAAGAAGGGCAACTGCTTCTGCGTAGGAAGGTGGAGGCATCTCACTTGGCCCCTGACCCTCAGTAATAACTTCATAAGGTGGTGGTCCAGGTGTTCTTGCACCAGATCCACCAACTGCCTGAGTACCAGCCAATTCCTGTAAATGCTGTAATACTGTTAGTCAGCACCAGTGGTATTCGGAGATCAAACGAATAACTGTGAGTTATCATCCAGAGATCAACATCCGACGAATTATCTGCTTGATTCAATTTCGAATTGATTTAAATTAAAGAGAATAGAAAATTATGTATTGCGTTGCACTGAATTTTTCTACAATATGTCCAGGTTTCACTCTAATCAGTGCAGTGGGTCAAACTTTGAATAAGTGAGATAGAGAGATACAGATGATTTGTTTACGATTAAATCTTATCAAATGCGTGTTATCAGGGCATTCCATCTGTAAATATTGCTAGATTATTTGGCAAGGTTGATGCATGAATGATTATTATCTAGGAGTCAGATCACTGACAGATCATATGAACTGTGGAATTTTTTGCTGAATCAATTGTAGTTCATTTGAGAAGACAGTTATTACGTTTTTGTTTTACCGGTTGATTTCCTTCTTTCTAAAGCTTGAAAGTTTAAATTTAAATATCAAGAGCCCGAGGTCACAGACGTAACAAGCAGGAATAGTCTCTCTCGTATTTCTTGCGCTAGGAGAAGACTTATTTAGCCAATTAAATCATCAGAATCATGTTTGATAAGCTGTTTAAATATTGACTTAGTTATGAACCTTCTCCTCATAGTTACGTAACACAAACAGCATCGACAGTTTTGAACATACCTATATGCGAATGCAGAATTTTGGGTACAGAAAAGTGAGAGTCACGCTTGTCTCTAAACCAATCGTGTAATATTTTTCTGAAAAAAATTTATCAAGGGTACCTGAATTTTATCTGAGATAAATGTTTATTACATAATAACTAGCCTATCATGTCTGCGTATACTTTAAAGCAGTGGTTGGTTGAATATTGAAATTGAGCAATATGACGTAGGAGTTTAAACTCTGCTGTTAAGCATTCGTTCTGAATTTAATCACCACTCCAATATTTCCTAGCATAGTAAAGTTACTTCTCCAATACTAGTTTCAGTGTCACAGGTGAGTTACCGCATGAGTGACCATGAATCATATCAGTGTGAGTGTGTAGTGGCAGCTTTTATCCAAACAGAATCAGTATCGTTCTATTATACCAGACGGCCATGGGAAATAAACCAACAGTTGCCATTTTAACAATGGAACAATACATGATTATTATGTCCGTAAATAAATAGATGGTCCGTCAATTGTTGATTCATAGAAATATCGTTATCCCAGAAAGTTTACAACGCTGAATAATTTCAGATTAGACAGCAGGTGCGTCAGAAATGATACCAATATGAAAACTATAACATATTACGAACAAATTCCGCGCCTGCTCGTCTGTTTTCAGACGTTAATAGGGTACAATTGGTGACATCATTAGTTATTGGTAGATATTGTCTCTGATAAGAGAATGGATCGGAACGGTATTGCCTGAGGCTGTATTTTTCTACGACTTTACAGAAAGTTTTCAATTTTATCACAACTGCTGCTAATGCTTTTTTTTCTTGAATTTTACTAAGAAACTGAATGTTAATGGCTGTGAGCTGATGTTGTTTTAACAATTTCCAGTACACTCTGCATTTACCTACTAATCAAGTTCTATTAGGATGAACAAATAATCTCAGTTAGCAATTTGTCAATTAGTGTTATTCAAAAACATGATTATTTGCTAGTTGTATGCAATTGCATGGTGATTTCAACAAAATAGGTTTGAATCCAAATTTTTCGATAATTGTGACTCATGGGTGGGGAAAAAACAAGACTGGGATTTTGTGTGATTGCGATGATTTCCAGAATATGACTACATTTGTTGCAGGAAGATCTGATAAAGTTCATGTTTGTGGTCACGTCAACTTTTCCTTGTAACGATATTCAGAATTCCTTAGGTTTAGATATCCCAGAAATTTATCCTGCGTGCGTATAGCAGTTTCCTGTGCACGTATAGCAAGCATGAAAAATAAATTGAGAATTCAACTCAATTGAGAAATCTGTGAGGTTTTAGAGCGCATCTGAGTTTTTAAATAGACGAAAGCGTTTCAGTTTTGTTGCTTGAATAGAGAGTTTAACATGATGCTTAAAGACCCATGATTCTTAGTCTATAAAACCAATGAGGGACAAACACAGTGACGTTATTCATTCTGTTAGCAATGTATATGTAGATACGTATACAAATGATCACTGTATAGCAGCCATCGCCTATTCCTGACTCATACGAAATGTTTTAGTTTGTTTGTTTTTATCTGGTTATTATTGCGACTTTGAAATTTGGTCTTGGCTATTTATACGTGTATTCTGTACAAGGAAAAAATTTTTCTAAAATATTGAAAATACAAGTCTCATTTCCGAGCGCCGAGAAACTTACCCGGAAAAGTTGCCTCTGATGAAATATCATCTGTATAACAGATTTTCTTCTGAGGTATAGCATGCATTTAACGGCGACCATGAGCCCGGAGCATATAAAAATCGGGCCGACAAGCCACATGTGTCCTAACTGCGTGAATACATATCGGTTAGATGGTTCCCCTAGGGCTAATATCGTTATCGCTGTGCCAACGGCGAAGAGTACTATGCTGAGTGCGAGGTATGTGTAGCTGGTGCAATCGCAACGTCCAAAAGTCGTCGGCTCTTCGTATCGCTCCTCGATCTGGCGCAGCCTATTCGAAAGGAACGGGCTCTCGAAAACCGTAGCCATATTCTGCCCTGAGCCATACGAGCTCCACAATGCACGATAAATAAGTCCGTATCTGTTATTCACACGTATTATTTTTCAATTACCTTATTATTATACCGCATTTATCCACGGGTTGAATTCAATTCTGTTTAGAAATATATTTTATCCGTTCCCTATTTTTAGTTGCACGTAATCACATATTAATTACAAGGGGATCTCCGTAGTCTAGCAAAACTCCTTGAGTACGTGAGTTGCTTTTTTCTCCCGTTATTACGACTTTACGTTTTAATTTTCCTACTCCGATCCACCGAATGCTCTTTCTGCTCGCGAGTCACGTTCGCTCCCGTCCGTCCGTCCGCGAACGAAGGAGCATTGGTTACAAATGTCAAAAATAAATTTATAACTAGAGATCAAAAATAGTTTCTCGATGTGCCTCACGATGGAAACACCGGTCGGGATTGTTGCTGCCATCTGCACATTGTTGCGTGCAACAATGCTCGCTTTCAAATACCGGGAATTCAGGTTACCAAGCGGCTGGGTTGGTAAGAACTAATTTTTTTTTTATCGATCAAAGACTGCGAACTGCAAATGATCACTCGCCTGGTCGCTGGCAACTCTTATAACAGGGGCTGCTGATTACCCGCGGAAAAATAATTCAAACTTATGCAGGTGGAATGTTTGACGAATTTGAATATTGTCATTATTAGCTTATTGGTAGTTGAAGACGGTTTTGTAATGCGATTCGCAAGAATAATAATGATTGAGCGATGATAAGATGTTTAAATATAATAGGTAAATTTTAGTGAGGCAGTCTTGTTGTTTCTTCCCTTACCAGCTTGATCCTAACAACGATTATGTCGAGTAAATATTTGCAAAGTTGTACACGGACGCAAGAAGCAGAGAAATATAAATGAATTACTGAATTGAGCTGAGTTTGTGTTACTCAGTGTTCCTTAGCATAACATTCCTTCTAATTGCGACGATTTAGAACAATTAAAGTCCAGTTACGAGTTTGCGCACGTGATAGGCGCGGCATATTATACTCGTACACCTATATGTATAACAGGCACACAATTTAGTTACATGCCTATAAATTTGGTTTCGGATGTAGTATAGCACGTTCGGCGAGCTTGGAGCTTGCCTTTTTTTCTAATATTAAAAATTAAAAAAAAATCTTTTTTTCAAACCCCAGCAGCAGCGTTTTTCGACCCTCCTGCTCTCCGCTTGTATTTTAGTTATTTTTTCATAACTCAAACGTTTGTATTTTTTCGTTTCTTTTCTCTTTCCATCGTATACGTGCTTTAAAACGTGAGCCCCCGTTCGTCTGCACAAGTGACTTCTCTAACGTGTATGTCCTTGGCGTTAACCGACGCGCAGAGTACAAAGACTTCTCTCTGCGAGTAAAATAAATGAGAAAAGTAATTATGACGGAATAGATGAAATAAAATAAAATAAAATAAATATCAACACACCGAGTTGGGGGATTCTTCTAGATGAACTAGGTAATGGTCCCACCTTTATATTCTGATAATTAGGCATAGTCTACGTCGAAGCTTTTTCGTCTTTGATCTTCAGGATAGTGTTATCCGAAATACGTGTGTGATATCGTTGAAGCGAATAAAATGGTTGTAAAATTATTTGACTCCCGCAGATCGAGTTATTCGTTATCATGATGATAATATCCGTATAGAAGACGAATAAATGCAGGCTGATGACGCAAGTGACTGATTTTCTAATACATATTTTACGCCACGATATACCTGAGATATGCATATTCCATCTGTTGCCGACGTGAGATTTCCAGTTTTAATATATGCACAATAGATACAACAACATTCTTGGTATAAAACTAGAAATGTAAAGTTGAATTCTTGAAGAATTTTCATGCCACACGAGTAGCACGTGCTTTCTGACTATATACAGATATAATGTTTCATGTCTAAGGAGGTATCCCAAAAACTTTTTATTTTTTATTTTATTATTCAAAGGAATTTTCAGACATGATATAGGTATCGTATAGAAACGCCTTTTACACATAAGTAACACATATTTTCTGTTTACTGCAGTAATACAGGTGACCCTATCTTTCTGCCCTTTATCCTTTTTGTTTTTACATATATTTATAGTGTTTTCCGTTCCTTTTTTTCCATAGAGTGAGGAATTTTATCGTTGTCGCGCCATTTATGAGATAAGTAAATTCCTCGGAAAAACCTCGAACATCGGCAGCATCAGCTATCGCGGTTCGCGTCAAAGAAACGTATACATAGTACTCTTTGAAGGGGGCGGGGGAGGGGGGAGGGAGGAGAATAAGGGGAGTTTAATTGAATGAAATTGTTTTTACGTATTTGCATTCTTTCTACGACGCGAAGAGTATTTTTTTTCTTTTTCTTCTTTAAACCCCTAGAGTTAATCAAGTCAACCCATGAATTGCAGTGAAAGAGTAATTCAGAAACTATGCGGAGGGATCCACAAGAGAGATTTAATTCGACTTGGGATCCAATTCATTATTGAAATTTAGATTGAACGCTAACCTTATTATTACGGAACGGGTAGCCAAATTTCTGAAAGCAGTACGACACTGAACCGATAGGTTAAAAGTCTTTTATAATTTAGAAGTGCAGTCTAGATGAAATCCATTGGATTATTAGGACAATTAAGTAGAGTGACGTCGTCCGTTTTACAATTAGTTCCATTTTAATATCATACCGTATATAAATAGATAATGCAGGTCAAAGATAGCACCATAGCACCGAAATATTATAAAACATTTTCATGAACGTAATATGCATCAGGTGTGTACCGTATTTACTCATTATTACTGCGCTGCTGCAGGTTTGTGGATGTGAAAGGTGAACACGTATTTTATCATATTATTCTCAGAAATGATAACATACCTTGTACAAGAGATGTTTATCTGTTAAAGCCGCGATGTTGTTGTCGTCGACGTCCGCGTCGTCCAGAAGAAGTTGTGTTCAGCGTTGGAATAGTGGTGGACCCGGATGAACACCTTTCTATGCCTCATACTCTCCAACTATCGTCTATACATGCACGGGGGAATCCCCTACGGTAGCTGAAGCAGAAGCAGAAGCAGCACGTCGTCGACAAGATGATAGATGAGCCCACAACTATGCGGGTGAAATGACCGGTTTTTGCTCGAATAATCTCACGAGAATTTTAGCGGTTCTCTGTTTTCATGGTTAGCAGCTGTGTATAAGGTGTATAACATAGTGTACAATACGCTAATGAGTTTTTGCATGATTAATACATTGTTATTACATTCCGTTGAGCTCTCTTACTGCTAGGATGATGCAGCGTGGTGGAGAAATTTTTTGATTTTGTCTTAAGCCCTTGTCCTCCAGGACATATAATCGCTCGGCAATAACGAACTTTTACAATCTTGTTAAAGGAGAGAAAGAGCTTTTTCAATTTCGATTTTTAATTAATTTTGGATCACTTTAGAAATTCAGTCGAAGGACCTGAGAAAGGGCGAAAGGATTGATCGTTGGAAAGTGTATACATATATATACAAGTTCGTTGAATTTGTATCTTCAGGGATCTTACTTCCCTCTCTTGTTCGTTGTTTGTTTTAATCTAGAAAATGCGATGGTCGATTCTAGGAGCTGCTGAGTTCCTTAGGGTTTTTTTGTAGTAAAATAGGGCGAGTTTCCTCTCTTCGCAATCTCCATTAGCTGGATTCGTTCTTGCCGCATGGTTTCTCGCATTTCGATAAGCTGAAAGGTTGAACTACACTTTAATCAATTGATTGATGGCCACGAACAGCCGCAAGCCTACACGATGTGGACTAGCTGTAGGCAACTATTTTCTTCCTTCCTTTTTATTTGTTTTTTTCTGCATTCCAAACCACCTCAAAAAAATATACACATCATCAAGATACCAACCCTTTCGGTAGCATCTTGTTGTTTCGCTTTAATTTGTTCCTGTAGCTCTAAGATCCGCCGGTTCATTCCGTAGAATTTTTTATCCCCCACAATTCCAGGGTCACTGGTCCGGAGGAAGTCCGCGGAATTTACCCCTGACGATAAGTCCGCCATTCCAGAGTAAAAGTACTCTTCGTTGTTAAAACTCTCCCGCTCGATAACCGACTGTACAGTCATATTTTGTATCTTGTTTTGCACCAGTTCCAACTGGTCTTGGGTAAGAGACTAACAATAAGTTACAGGTAAAAGAATTTTGTTTTACATTTTCTTTTTTTGCCAGCTTTATGAACTCTCGCAGTGCGGCGATTAAACCCTATCAAATATTTAACGCACTGTTGCTCTGCTGGAACTATAATATCACGAAAGCATCCAGAGAATGGAGCCTCAGAAATTAATTATTAGTTTATTTAGAATCGATGTACCTTATTTCCAATTCTCAGCGATGAATCCGTCTCCGGAAAATTAAAAACTCCAGAATCTAGGTAATGTAGCTCAGGAATGCCGCGAATTTTTAAATTTTCCAAGTTCTGGGATCACATAATTAATTAGACGATATATTTGGAAATTCTATTCTCTCTGTGTATTATACGTACTCTGAGAATCCTCGTTAATTTCTCCATCCCTTTATTCAGGCAGTCCCTTTCAGCCCTAAGGTATTCGGACTCGTTTTTCAAAGTCTCTAGCTTCTGGACGTTGGTCTCCGCGTTGAATATTGTTTCAGAAAGTTTTTGAGACATTCTGAAGGTCTTTGTTATATTTTCGTCAAAATTAAGGACCATGACATTCGTGAGGGTCGGTTCGAGGAATGTCGCCATAGATGGTTTCAGGCTTGTAGTCCCTTCGACGTAGCTGATGAAGTCGACGACTCTTTTAACCGCGAGACTTTGAAGGTGGATAAAGTACTTGAGTTCCTTATCAGCGCGGACGTAATCGCCACAGTCCATGACAATTTTGGCACTATTCTTCAATGCTCTTATACCTTCAGATTTGGAACTTTTGTGATTTTCATTTTTCTGCTCAGCTTCGGCTCGAAGCTTTTCTAAATCTGATAGCAACTTTGATTTCTCTTTATTCATCTCTTCAAGGCTATCTTTCAGCTTGGTATTCTCCACTTTCTCCATTTTCAGTGTGTCAACTTCTCCAAGGATTTCTTCGAGTTGTTTCTCGGCCGTTTTTAACTTATCTTTAATTTCCGTGTAATTATTTAAACCAGAAATCAATTTTTTATTCTTTTCCTCTATCATTGAGGTGAGCTTTCTCATTTTCTCTCCAGACTCATGAAGCTCACTCTTTAAAGCGATATTTGCAGAACTGAAATTCTTGAGCTCATCCTTCAGCGCGTCCCTCTCACACTTGACCCTTTCGATCTCCGATTTCGACACCTCGTAATCAGCTGTGAGTTTTTCAAGTTCCTTCTCGAAATCATCCGCCATTTTCTCACGCCCGCCTGACCGAAGTCCATCGCTGTCATGAACCGGCTCTACCAGTCTGGTTTTAAGTCTGTTGATTTCTTTTCTCAAAGTAGCATTCTTCGTATTTAATTTTCTCAATTCTTCAACGAATCCTACTACCAGTTCTTTAGCGTCCAATTTCAGCCTCTCTTTTTCGGATTTTAGGGCTTGATTCTCTTTGTTACAGGTTTTCGCTTCCTCGAGGGCAGCCTCTTTAGCACATTGTTCGACCGTCAGGTTTCTTCTTGCGTCAGTCAGCTCTGTCTCTAGCTTTACCTTAACCACTTTAAGAGCGTTTACTTCAGCTCGTGAAGTTTTTGACTCTTCATTCGCATCGACAATATTTTTTTTCATGGGAACGAAGAGCTTTTTCAGGTTAACCAGCTCCTTTTCGAGTTCAATAATTTTTGGTTCAAGGGGCATCCGATCTCCCGTTGCTTTGCTAGAATTACTCTGGCCGAGCTCTTCGAGATTTGCGCAACGAGCTTTGAGCGCCTCATTCTCAGCCATTGAATGGTTTAACTCTATCTTCAAGGTTTCAATCTCAGCCAGAATTTTGACTATATGTTCGTTTCTGTCGGAAACAATACCCCGGACTTTTTCAAGTTCATCAAGAAGTCCATCTCGTTCGATTTCTACGTTTAAGAGTTCTCGTTTCAGGCTATTCATTCCGTTTCTCAGATTATCTAGATCCGTGGTGAGCGAATTTGAAGCTTCCACAGCTACCTCAAGTTCTTTAACCCGTTGCTCATGATCTTCCATTTCTTTTTTGAAAGTAAGCGCCTCGCTCTTTGCAACTTCACATCCGTTTTTAGCATCGTACAATTCCTGTGCTTGAATTCTGTATGCAGTTTTTGCTCCAAGAAGTTCGTTCGAAATGTTCCTAATCTGGGTTTCTTGATCAGCCAGTTGAGTCCGGCTGATTTCTAGCTGTTCTTTAAGTTTCTCCAGTCGTTGAACGAGTCCTGGATCATTCTGGAGCTCTTCGATCCTACGCTCGAGTTCCGTGATGTGAAATCTGAGGCGTTCGATTGTTTCCAGATACCCGGAAAGCCCCGAGGGGAGTTCGCTTTTAAGAGCAGCATTCAGTCTCCTGCAATCGCCTTCAAGTTTATTATTTTCTAGCCTTGATTCATCCAGCATTTCTTTTAGCCTCTTCAGCTCATCAGTGAGGTCCTGGACCGCGTTGCAACTTCTCGAAATCAACTCAGAAATGATTCTTTCTATTTTTCTATCAGCTTTTAGCATCTCACGTAATTTCTTCCGAAGCCGAGAGAGAGCTGAGCAAGAAGAATCCTCCTCTGCCTCCTGCAATCTGAGTTTTAGATATCCAATTTCCTCCATCAATTTTCTACGTTCCTCAGCAGCCTCTTCCCTGATTTTGGCCATTCTTTCTTTGAGATTTTTGGCCCCCGAGCAAGTTATAGCTTGGTCTGATTCTAGAAGCGCAGTTCTAAGCTTTCGAACATCGTTTTCCAATTGATCTTTGGCTAGTTCTAGTCTGCCGATTTCTTCGCGTTGGTGTACCACGAGAGGGTCTGGTCTCAACGCTTCTTCAGGGTCTCCACCGGCAGTTCTTAACGCAATTTTCAAGCTCCTTATATTGCTTTCTAATTCCAACCGCTGATCTCGTCTTTCGTTTAACTCATTCATCATTACATTGAGTTTGCGAAGAGTCGCAGCTGCCGCTTCAGCCACTTGCTGACTCTGGGTCCCACCAATAGGTTTTAAACGATGGTAACCACATTCCCCAGCCATTTTCATATTTGGTTATAAAATATTGATTAAAATTTGCCGGGGCAGTGCAGCGATCCCAAGGACCCTGCGCAACGTTTTTTTTGGGATTTGATATCGGCATTTCAGTACCGCATGTTCCTTCACTTATTTTTCGGCATTGGTCTCTAGAAACTTCTGAATTATTTTTTTCTGATCACTCAAAATTTAGTCCCTTCAGAATTGCTTGAATATGAAACGTCGAACTTATGGTTAGCAAATGTTAGGCAGCCATCTTGCACGACCATTTCACCAGGAAACAATCGAGAATTCAGAGAAACTTCAACCTAATTATCTATTTCTGCACCAAATTTCTGTACATTCTGCACACAACATGAAACGAAAATTACGGAAAGCTGAAAATTTTTAGTTCCTCATAACTTTTTAATATTAAATATCAAATAGGAAAACCATAAAAAAAGAGAAAGAATGGCCTACTATCGCACGTGCCAATGTGGCTGCACGGACCCACCGGAAATGACAGGGGGTGACCCACCACACGAGGGATCCTGTGGGTGCAGTTATAACCCCTTTGCCGACGCGGGTCGTGACACCGAGATAACGGATTTATCTTACGCTCTGAGAAAATTGACCTCGATGAAGTGCCAAATGAAAAAGTGGCGCATAGAACGTCTGCAGCTGGAAAGTGAAGCAAGAGCTTTGAAGCAGGTTTTGCAGGAGCACGGTCTGTTTTTTTTTTCTGAACTCTATTACTTATGACCCCAGGATTTCGAATTCATTCACCTTTTCAGGACTGAACGCCGACATAGTGAGCCCGGATCCGCTCGTGGTTCATCTGCGAGAGGAGAACGGCCGTTTGGAAAACGAGAATGAAGAGCTTCAGGACAAGGTAAAAACCCTTGCTGACACGATCTCAGAATACGAGTACAAGGACTCGCCTTGTGAGGCGGTAAAAAAGGTGCGAATTAAAATGAAGATCTTGAAAGAGGAACACGCAGCGGAAAAAAATCGGTAGGTATAGAAAAAAAAAATGACCAAGCTACAAAAATATGTTCACCTTCTGAGCCTCGGTCGTAGATTGCGGGAGATCATTTCGGAGCTTAAAATCCGATTGCAAGAAGCTGAAGGCGACTCTTCATGTGCAGCGATGAACCGTCTACGAGCTAAGCTCAGGGAGCTGATGAAGGGTGGTAAGGTAGCTGATGAGCGAGTATCGATGGTCGTCCAGAGATCCATAGAGACGTTGGTAGACCTGACGGATAACGTGGATGAGCTGAAAGCTGAGATAGAGCGTTTAAAAGCGGAGATAAAGAGGCTGAAGGACCTTCTGAAGGAATGCGAAGACCGACGTTTGACTTCTTCGGATGTCGCTGTCGAGACAGCGCCCATTGATTTAAAACCAGCTGAGAAACCATTAGTCGAAATGGACGTCTCTGATCTGTTGCAGAGAATAAAAGATCTCGAAGCGTTGATTGCTATGCTGAGAAAACAACTCGTTGACAAGGATGCGGCCATAAATGACCTCCAAAATCAGTCGTTTAGGCTTGAAACTGAGAACAAACGTCTTTCCGTAGATTTGGATCAGTTGAACGTGAGCTATAAAGCACTGATGGATGAAGTTAAAGCCATGAAGGAGGAGCTCAAAAAACGGGATGAAAAGGTGAAAGCCTGATGTTAAAATACGAACAGTTAGCGCAATCGAAACTAATCTATAATTTAATTCCAGGTATCCGAACTTTTGCGAAGCTTGCAAGCCTCAGCCATCGAGTTGCTTGGAATGAACAGGCTGCAGAGTGAAATGGATGCTATAAAACCACAGATGTACAGCCTTGAATTAGAGCGGGACCAGCTGGTTTCTGAGCTCGGGAAAGTACGAGGTGTTGTATCTGAGAGAAATGATCAGATAATTAAAATACTGGAAGAGAAGGACAAACATGTGAAGGCTCTTGCCAGAACATCGAATATCATACAGTCAACCGTAGAGCCTTTGATGGAGCAAGAAGCTGCCCTGAAGAAAGAGATCGGTGCGCTCAAGGATCGAATAGCTGAATTGGAAAGGGAGCTTGCTGAATTAAGAAAGAAGCTCGCGCAACTGGAATCAGAGAATGCTGGAATACCAGGACTTCTCGAGAAGATCAAGAACCTTGAAGACGAACTGGCCAAACTCAGAGCCCAGCTGGCCGAAGCAAACGATAGAATACGTGAGTTAGAAAAAGAAATAGTAGGATTGAAAGCTCATAAAGCGCAGTTAGAAAAGGACCTTGCCCAAGCTAAAAAGGAGATGGAGAAAATGAAGGAAGAGCTCGCCGCAGAGAGAGCAGAGAAAGAGGCGGCACTGAAAGAGTTAGGAAATTGTAGGGCGGAAAATGAACGATTGAATCAAGAGCTGAACGCGGCTAAGGCAGAGGCTGATAATCTTCGAGGTGAAATTGAAAGACTGAAAAGCGCCTTGGATGCAGCGAAGGGTGAAGCTGACAAGCTCAGAAGTGATATGGAAAAAATGAAAAATGAGCTCGATAAATTGAGAGCAGAAAATGATCAGCTTAAAAATCAGCTGGCGGGACTGACCGCGGAGAATGAGCGACTCAAAGGTGAAATTGACAAACTGAAGGATGAGAGAGATAAGCTAAGAAATGAGATCAATGCCCTCAAAGCAGAGAACGATAAATTACAAGCAGAAGTCAACAAGCTAAAAGCAGAAGTTGAAAGTCTTGAGGCTGAAAACGGAAGACTCAAAGCAGAGTTTCAAAAACTTAAAACTGACTATGACACCCTGAAATCGGAGAATGACAATCTGAAGAAGAGTCTGGCGGACGCAGAAGGAAGGATAAAATCTCTGGAAGCTGAAAAAGGTAATCTTTTGAATAAAATCGCGGAGTTGAAGAATCAGATCGACCAACTTCAGGGTGAACTCGCTGCAGAAAAAGCCGCAAAAGAGGCAGCGTTACAAGAGCTGGCAGCGATCAAGTCTGAGCTCAAGGCTCTGTTGGCAGAAATGGATAAATTGAAAGCAGAGCGTGATAAACTTAAGGCTGCAGTTGACGATCTCACCAAACAACTTTCTCAGCTAAATAACGACCTGGACCAACTCAAATCAAAGTATGCCGCATTGTTGGCGGAAAATGACAAGCTGAAAGGAGAGGTCAATCGGTTGAAAGGGGAGAACGACAGGCTTAAAAATGATCTGGACAAAATTAAAGCAGAGCTTGATAACTTAAAAGCAGAAAACGCCAAGCTCAAAGAAGAAAACGCAAACTTGAAAAAAGACCTCAGCGACGCTGAAGCTAAGATAAAAGGCCTTGAAAATCAAATCAAGGCTTGCGAAGAAGAAAAAGCCAGATTACGGAAAGAAGTCGATGCCCTTAAAGACCAAGTTGATAAGCTTGGCAAAGAGCTAGCAGCAGAACGAGCTGCGAAAGAAGCGGCTCTGCGGGAGCTGGATGCCTTGAAAAATGAATTAGTCGCATTAAGAGCAGAGCTGGATAAAGTACGGGGGGAAAATATGAGACTAAAGGGTGAGCTGGACAAACTGAAGGCTGAAAACGAGGCTCTCAAAGCTGAGAACAATAAAATCAAAGGCGAGCTCGATAGGCTGAACGCTCAAGTCGCGAAACTATTGGGTGACATCGATGCTCTGAAAGCAGAAAATGCAAAACTTAAAGGAGATTTGGGTAGACTGAATGATGAGATTAAGGCCTTGCGAGCTGAGAACGACAAACTTACGGCTGAACTCGATCAGATGAAGGCTGAGAATGCGAAATTGAAAGATCAGCTGGCCAGCGTTAAAGCGGAAATGGCGAAGTTGAAAGAAGAACTGGATAAACTGAAATCTGAGAACGATGCGCTACGAGGTGAGCTTTCAAAAATGAAAGGAGAGTTGGATAAGCTGAATGCAGAGATCGCGAAACTCCAAAGAGATCTTGACACTCTCAAAGCAGAGAACGCGAAGCTCAAAGACGAACTTGATAAACTTTCTGCTGAAAACAAAGAACTGAGATCGGAAAATGCTAAACTCAAAGGAGAGTTGGATAACCTGAAATCCGAAAACGAAAAGTTGAAGAAAGATCTGGCTGCAGCGATAGCGGAAGTCGCCAAACTCAAAGAAAATCTCAATAAACTGCAGGCTGAAAACGACGCACTCAAAGCTGAGAATGCTAAAATAAAAAGTGAACTCGACAAGCTAAAATCTGAGAACGCGGAGCTGCAAAAAGCACTTGACTCTCTGGAGGCAGAGAATGCTAGATTGAAATCGGAAGTCGATGATCTTAAAAAAGACAACGAAAAGCTCAAAAATGATCTCCAGAAAGTGGTTGCAGAAATGGAAAAACTAAAAGCGGAATCTAGTGATACAAGGCGACCAAGTAGAGGTACAGAATTATTCATACTTGACAAAAACACATTTTTATATCATTCGTTTTTTTTTTTATCTCTTTTTAGCGACCCCGAAGAGTCAGGATCCCTCTAAGCCAAAACCTGAGGCTACATCGGACGCTGTCCCTCTTGTTGAAATTGAGCGGCTCAGTCCGGTTCCGAAAACTGAGAAGAGGGTTAGACGTGGCAGTTCGGTTGTAAAAAAGGATCAAGGATCGCAAGGGGAGGGTTGCGGTGATTACGAGAATGCAAACGAACAGCTGAGGAAGAATATGAATATGCAGGACAGAGGTATGATGGTTACAATAATAAAGTTAGTTACCTTTTACATGACGAGGTAAAACAACAAAGATGATAAAAAAGACCACCCCAAGTGAATTGTTCGTTGAATAAATAAATCTGCGTTGGTAAAAACGGAAGTTTTTCTCCTCGTTGAAAAATGGAATAAAATATGACATCTTCAGCTGTGCAACGAATACGAAATTTCATCAAGTACGTACTTGGCGAGAGACCGTCACCTCCGGAAATGGCGCAGGAATTAAATCATCGGATGTCATCTGTGATGAAAAATAAATTCGCTGAAAATCTGATGGAATTACTTAAGGAGTCTCAGTTCTTATCGGAAAGCATCTTTAACGCCGAAAACGACGTTCAAGGACTGATTAAACTTCTGGACGAAATCAACAGGCTCAGAGATGAAAATAAGGCCCTAAAAAATCAAGCTGACGTTAGTTTGACGATAACTAAACTAAATCACCATGTTGTTTTATGATTTATTCATTCGCTTTCAGGATATTCACGATATGGACAGTTTCGGCGACGCCTTCGACGCAGAGTCCTGGCTCAGAGTAAGTGGTGTGAAAAATTTCGTACGTTCTCTCTTTACTTGAAGACATTTTTTTTGAATAATCGTAGTCGTTGACGTTGACGGAATTGGCGGAGCTTCACGACAGGATTTGTTTAGTAACGTCGTGCATAGTGCAGCAAGATATAAACCCCGAAGATTACGTAGACGGTTCTGTCGAAGTTGACGGAGTCTGTCGTCCGTGTGTAGAAATATCTGAAGATCCGGTCGACGAATACGAGGCATTAAACCGAAGAATAGCAGCTCTTCAGCGTCAGATAAACGAAAAGCAAAATGAAGCATCTCAAAAGGTGCAGCAAATGCGTGAAGTTATGTGGCGAGAACAGGAGAATTTAATCCGTTTGTCAGATGAGATGAACACCCAAAAACGTAGAAATTTATCAATGCAATTAAAAATCGGCGCGAGTAATTGCGCCGGTAAATTAGACCCTTGGGCAATGGCTGACAGACTCGACGCTCTGAATGACCAAAGACTTGGCCTCGAATTCAAAAATTATTCAGAGATTACTCACAAAGAAGATATTTGCGACGATAATAATTGCTCAGAGATAAGAAGGGATTCCTCACCGAAATCGGACCTCATCAACAATCAGGAAGCTGAAGAAAAAAAAGACGAAGAAAAAGAAGCTTCGGTACGTTCGATTTCCAAGGGAAGTAGTATCGTGACTCGTGAAGTTGAATCTCCGTTCAATAATTCTACCTGCGTAAAATCTTTGAATAAAAATCGTAAGCTGATCACTCCCGCGCCTTGCTCACTTCCAGTAAAACATGCAGACGTTCCATGCTGTCGAAATCCTTGCTGCCCATCGGTTGTAAATCAAAACGTTCTTTTTTCAAAGAAAACTGCTGCGGAATTATTTAAAAATGACAATGACATCAATGATAACACCGAGATAGAGGTGGCAGTTTTATGTAGAGGTGAAAATTGAAGGGTCATGCGATCGTAGTTGATTCCGAAATCGAAAAACTCTGAAAACAACATAAATCAAATAATTGTGTGTAACTGATAACCGCCTAATTGTATGCAACCAAAGATACGTGATGAAATATATGTAAACGAATTTCAATTATTTACAGTTTACTTTTATACACAGTTTTATGATTCCACATTCGTTATAATTTTATTATACATGTATACATGATAATATCCCGGAGTTTTTGCACCGTTCGGTATTTCGGGGAAAAGGGATTAATTTGAATGTGGTAAGCACGTTATTCCGGCCACTGCGTTTCACCGGGGAGGATATTGTATCGAACATAAAGAATGACCAACAAAGTGGTGATGGTGGATGTGATTCCTTTATCTTCCCGTCCCTATTTTTTTATTTAATATTCATTTATTTTATTCATTTTTATTTTGGTTTTCAATTTTTTGTCGCCACATTATTTTGATCCGACGACAACCGCGTATAACGCGCGGTTGAAGCTTGTTGTGTCCTGTGAAAAGAGTTGTGAAAATAAAAAATTAAAAGTAAAGGAAAACGGTTTAAAAAAAGGAAGCAGATCGAGCTGCAGAAGCAATTTAGTAGCTTAGCTGGTTATAACGCCACGTAATGAAAATAAAAATTTTCTATGTGGAAAATGAATCACGCAATTGAAATAATGAGTTTCATGGTGCACCGTCCGTTGAGATAATAAATGGGTACACGTTACACATAACACGTAATCACTCAATCGACTGTTGCACAAAATAATTAGCCTGAACCGTCGTAATCAGTTTATATATATTTTCATTTTGTAACACGTATTGGCGGAAGCTTTATTATTTTAATTAATCTTCCTTTGGTTTAAAAAAATTATTCGAGACGCGCGTAGCAGTTATTGATATTTTTGCTGAATAATTTCGGGTAGTATTAGCGTTCAATAATCGAGCATTATTGTTATAGCCTGTACCGTGTTTTGCCGTATTTTATACCAACATAAAGCCTCATGTTAAGCGAACGAGGGAATGGATTGCAAGCGAGTGCAACCTGTTATCCCTTTCATCCCTATACTGCATGCGAAAGTGCTATTTTCAGCTTTTGATTTACCAGCTGTAAACTGTAAAGCACAATCGCTAGCTTTACGCAGTAAAACCAGCTAAACAAATTTCAAAACTTTTTCCCAATTTCGTTCTTTCCATGTAAAAAAAAATCGAGGCATAAATAAATTGCTAAATTGCCAATTATTGTATTCGCACATAGAAAGGGAGCGTGTCATTGCCTGATATAAAAGGCACTCGATGATATCTGAGGGAAAGGTTATACATCTGGCGCATTTATTAGTTGTGCTTCTGCGATTGAGCAATTAATTTTACGTCAATTACACAAAAATTTCGTAATCAATAAATCACAGACAGATGCCCGCTGAAAAGAAAATTACGTATATACATAGATACGTTAATAAGGAAGAAAAAAAAAAAACAAAATAAAAAAAATATAAGAAAAGAATTTATTAATAAGAAAAATGAGAATAATTTTACGATAGCTTATCACATCAGAGATTCATTATTATCAAACCCTGGCGAAATTCTCTACTTGCAGAACTTTAATAAATGGTAAAAACATTTTTTCTACTTTTTTTCTTTTTCTATTTTAGCTGGGTCAAGCGTTATACTTACCTCAGTGGTTAGACAATTGTTGTTCTCGCGTGCCGCGCGACATTTAACGTATATTATAGTGGTATTAATTTAATGCTTTATAATTTATAATGACGCATTTCTCGTCCGGTGTACGAAATTAATTTCATATAATTACACCGAACTGAACCAGTGAATAATTTTTCACTTCAACCATTTCAACGTGCGTATAATATACTTTTTCCCAGCGCTCAAAATGGACCGTTCAAATGGCGGAAAATGAAAAAAAAGCCAAAAAAAGAAAGAGTGAAATGAGATAAAATAAAAAGACAGACGGGCAATCATTGCGAGTTCTTGAACGTCGATGTATGCGTATGCGGGATATCGCGACACCGTGAGAGGGCGGGGGGGATTTCATCGGTGGATTCCTCTCGTGGGTTCGATTCTCGATATTTCCGTAGTCAGTGACACGGTTTAATCCAAAGGTATTACGTACACATATTAGGTATAGAGGGAATAATCCAAAGTAGAGTCACGTCATATCGTGCGATGGGTAAATAGAGAAAACAGATACATTAGACATAGTTATGAGTACATATACTGCGTGCAATTAAATCCGATCAATAGATATGGGATAACATAAGTACCCATGTAATCCGGATGTACACGCTGTGAGAAAAGTGACTGACTAGCTAATTCCGGATTATAATGATCATCGAGTATCTCCTTCATTTGAGAGTTATGACTACACCGGTATGATATGTCTATATTCGTGACTGACGATCGCTACGAGCTACGATGGGAAAAAAAATGTATGGAAAAAGAAAAACATTAAATAAATCAGTTCGCGTGTCGGAAGATCCAGAAGATAAGGCCACCGCCCCCCACACCCCCTTTAGCAACAGGCTCAGGCAGCTATAATAATCGGCAACAAACAGAATTACGATTCAATTTTCAGTCACCATTTAACCTCGTATAACACGTCTGAAGGATATGCATATTTAACATTGAAGAAAATGAAAAAATAAAAATAAGCAAGTAAAATGATTGGGAAAACATTTTTTCTACGTCTATTCATCGCGTCGAGTTGCATCTTGCGAATTCAGGTAAGGTCACTTTTCTTTCCATTTTATCGATGAGGTAAATTTTGAGTCGTGCCTTTTTTTGGTTCATCTATTCATTTATTGCTTTAATTGAAAATTTTTTACCAAAGGGATTGATTTGCTACTTGGAAGGAGCCGAAATCGTTTACTTGGATCCAGAATATTTCGATGCGGAATCTTCCGAGGTTGAAGCTATATATTTAAATAGCACGTTCAGCGGACTCTCGACCAATTTTACTGTGATAAAACAACTCCCCGATACAGTTATGGTAAGTCTAATTGTAAGACGAAACGGAATTAGTTTGTCATTTTTTTTTCGCGGTTGGACCTGAGGTTAGCACCTTGTTTCGTGATCATCGTTATGATTTCTATATTTCATTAACAGGGCCGCTTTAATCTATATTTAAAATCTATGGGAGATTACACAGTATCCGGTGGCATATCCGTATCGATGCCCTTGTGTGAAATGACAAGCGAGCCCATCCTGATGGGAAAAATTTTGAGTTTGCTGGGAATTAATGACGAAAGCTGCCCTCCACCACCGGTTAGTAAATACAACATAACACGTATTGCGTCTAATGGTTTTCAAAACCCCCTCAATTAATACCGTTGGATAATTTTTACTTTTTTTTTTTTCATCTTTTGTCTCGATACAGGGAGTGTACGGAATGCCTTTTTGGTCCCCAACGGTCGATTTATTGCCCGATTCGATGCCGGGAAACGACTATAAAGTTTCTTTCACTGCGGATTATGACGGTGATAAGGTTCTAGCCGACTTAGCTATTTACGTCCAAGTGTTTTGAATAATTTTCAATTTATTTTAAACGTCATAAACGTTTTTTTGGTTTTTACGTCGTTAGTAACGTACGTTTTAATTTATGCACATAGCCGCGTTTATGAACACTGGGTAAAAATAATTAAAACAAAATTAAAAAAAGAAAAAAGCATTATTGGGAGAAAACGATAAAAAAAGTTTAAAAAAAGAGAAGAAAATTACATCATAGAATATTTGTTATTTTTCACCCGTTAAATACATACTAAAAGAAAACAGAGAAAGAAAAATTGTAATCGGAAAGAAAGTAGAACTTTTATACATAGGATTCAAATTCCCTTTTTTCGTAGTAAATAAATATACTAATTTTTCTTCTTTAAAAAAGTAGGAAGGCCTATGAGTCCTATATATCTCGGATTACAGTTGAAGTTTGGGGTAGCTGGTATAAAGCTGAGTAGTAAAAATAGGGGGTTCAGTATAAATTTGAAAACTGTTACAACTTCAGGACCCCTGTTTGACTTTGGTAATGAAATAACTACCCTAGCGAACGGAAGCGAAAGGGGATAAAACTTGCAGAGAAAGAAAGAAAGAGAAAGAGAGCGCAGTTCTAACATCGGCTTTCAAACCCCCATTCCTTTACCTCCTTTCGGATATACATACACACGTACCTTACAGGTATGGACACGTCGACGTATTAGGGGTAGCGAAAAAAAAAGAGAAAAGAGAAAAAGACAAAGGAGGAGATCGAACGCGAAGAACGGACAAACGAACGAACAAACAAACCATTTTATTCCCAACGGAATTTGCGCGCCAGTTATCACCGATCGTTACACAGACAGACGCCGGGGGTTTTAAGGGGAAGTGGAGAGGGAGAAGGGTGAATTTTGGTTCGTTTCTGTTCTGTCCGGGTTTTCGTTGTCCCACGGCGCTGCGGCGCACTGTGCGGACTTTTGGTATGTGTCTATAGATATAACACTCATGTATACGTTCGGTATATGGAAAGGGGAGGGGCAGGTGAAATTATTCGGAAATACATCCCCACCAGGAATCTCGAGGGGGATGATCGCGTGCCATCGCTATATCGCTGCGCGGGTTACACCCCATCCTCTGTATGCGATGGAAAAGAGAGAGAATAAAATAAATCGGAAGAGGAAGAATGAAAAAAACGGTGAACGCGCTTTCATATTACATGGTGGAATCGGTGCGTGATTTGGAATGGGTTCCGAAACCGCTCCCTCTACCGTGACCGGTATGAGGGAGAGGGAGGAGATAAAAAGTAGAAAAAGATGAGATGAAAGAAGGAACGAAAAAGCACAGAGAGAGAGAAAGAGACGGAGGTTGAACTCAGAGTTTGTCATTTTTCTCAGGTCTGGCAGACGCCCAGGGTTCCTTTTTGTCCTTATAGTCCGGGGCGTGAATCTCAAAGCAAGCGAGCTGCAGTGGTAGTGATGGTGGGTATAGTGGTAGTGGTTGGTGACGACGAGAAAATAAGGGAGAAAAAGAGGATGAGAAAAGAGAAGTGTGGGAGAAAGTAAAAGAGATGTAGAGAGGCGGGTAAAAAGACAAAGAGGAATCCTCAGCGAATAATGAAAGCTCGTCGCTACCCTACACCCCTTGCACTACCACGGTATGTGCTATACACATATCTATATTGTGTAGACGTCCGCAGGGACATAAAGCTCGCCGAAATATCGAAAGTACGAATTTTCTGCACAAAGCTACAGCCGGCTTCTGATCATTATGACGATAGAACTTTTAATACATCAAATTCAACCTTCCAACTGTTTTGCTCGCTTCCTCTCAACGTACCACATTGGACCATTTCATTTTTCTTTCATCAATTATTCCATACGTATCTAAGGATATACGAAGAAAGCAGCAGAGTTTTCGGTATAATTATATTAGCATATCATCGATACGAGCATCGAATGTCTCGCGTTATTGTTATTCAGCTACCTTCAAAATGGTGAAAAGTTTTCTGCCCAAAAACAATTCGAATACGATCAGAAATTTTATTTTGCTTTTTCTCCCTTCACCAAATCCGAAACGAACTTTGAACGTGGAATGTAACATGATACGAGGTTAATTACAAACGAACGTGTTCAACAGACGGTTAATACGAGTCATTTGATCGGAGTTGTGATAAAAATTGAAAAATAAAAATTAGGGGTTTGAAATCAAGAGGAGGGTGAGAGTGTGAGAAAAAGCGGCGAATCGAAGTTGGGGTAATAGAAGAAAAAAAAAGTCAGGAATGGTTTGTTGCTGCAGAATGAGGAGAAAGGATATGAAAGATGAAAATAGATGCGAGTAAGTGAAGGGGATGCAGGATCTTGAGAGTGGTTGGTGGGATCGTTCGGTGCCGATCTCTGTCCGGGTGAACTTTCCTTCTTATCTGGTTCCGTCCCACCGTTTCAAATCGTTCCGAGGTGAAGCTGCGGAGAGACGCGACGTGGGCGCAGAAGAAAATGCAGAAGAAGAAAATGCGACGAAGAAACGGTAAAACAAAAAAGTGAAGAAAAAAAGAGTCGGGGGTTGCAGAACGGTATAGAATTGGTAGGACAACGCAAGGGATGACTAGAGCGGTTAGGGGTACGCGTTAACCATTCCGGAGGGTGACGGAAACGTACGAGAAACCCCGATAAAGACCGAAATTGGAAGACCCAGAGTCAGTTTGTTCGCCGCTACGCAGCAGTGAGCGCGCGCGCCCCCAACCGAGAGCTTTAAGGGTGGAAATAATATCTTGTTTAATTTTTGAAAAGACCTTAAAATTTTTTTTCTTTCCTCATGTATTACAAAAATAATTATTTAATTGCTGTTTCTTTTTTCCCTTCCATTTTAATAGTAAATTAAATCAATCGTTGAATAAATAAATTATCCAAATAATTTAACACATATAGTGCAGCGTGTACTGTAGTAAAGCAAAGTAAATAATGCGAACATATAATTAACCATGCAACGAGTGTGTATATGTAATTTTGGAGATGAAAAATAAAAAAAAAGGGATATTTTTCGCGTAAAATTCTGGTTTCCAATCTGAAATTTCAAGTAATAAATGATCGTGCGATACCGTTGGCGTATTATAATATGACAAATTAATCACCGCTATGTGAAAATTAAAAAAAATTAAAAGGAGGAAAATTTTTTTTCAACAAAAATTAGATATCTTTATAATGATCCTTTTTTTTTGTAATTCGAGCAGATGTTGTTACGGTCGTAGTTGCTGTTGCTTAGCGAAAATAATTTGTTGATTGTTGAATCCTTTTTTCGATTGATAAAATCTTGTTCTTTTATCACATGTGTATATGTGTGTACATTCTGAACTGTATAAAGATCGTGCCAAAAAATGAAAAATTGAGCTGAGAAGAAGATACGGAGAAAAGTGATGGTGTGCGTTATTAATTGGTTTCCAATTTTTGTGATCACGAAATTATAACCCCGTGTATGATATTCCAATAAAACTGTATCCAAATCAATCTATTTTACATTTTGAACAAAAATGGAATGAAAATGGAATAAATAATTAACAAACGTTGAAAAGCTTGCAGCGGTTGACTGTAAAAAAAAGGGGGAAAAAGGTCTCGAAACACAATAATGAAGAGACTTTTGCTAGTTAGCATTTTGATATTTGCTAAGGCGGACGTTCTTATAAGCGACGTCGATAAGCCAAGTAAGTTGATTCAGATAATAAATAAAGAAAAAACCAAATAAACCGTTTCAGGTAATAAACCACCATCAATTTTTATCGTTGCACACGCACAATCAATTGTCTCAGATCGATAAACACGTATCTTGATGATAGGCTAATTTTATTACAGATACCGACGGAAGTACTGAATCAATTTCCTGATATTCATCCTCGGCAGCAACGCGACGTATTTCACTCCGATGATTTATTTCCGAATTACGAAACTCTTGATTCCCTTCAGATTTTCTCTTCGAATAATTATATTTCTTCGAACTTCATTTAATCAATTTGAATTCATTTATTTATTATTTTTCTTTCTTACTGTACATCAAGACGAGTTTTGTTTGCGTGGGCTGTAATCTACGTCGTGTAGGCCTCCAGGACATGTTTTCCGTTTTCTTTTCAACTTATTCTCTGCCCACCAGCTACTTTTAAACAACAAAGAACGTGTTATTTACGCACGAAAGATTCGATTATATTATTCTATACATGTAGAGTGTTTAACAATTATTTCTATAATTCATTTTCGTTTTTTTCATTTTGCTTTTGCTTTCCCAGTTATATCATACACATGCTATAACATGGCCTTTATCTTTGTATCCGGGCATACAGATATTTTAGTCACAACGAGGCAATTGAAATTTACACGTCCGGAATTTAATTTCATACGTGTACTTCGTCTATATCGGGAAATTCTTGTTCTTAAATGTCATGTTATTTCCGGGGAATCTATTTTTGTTCCATGTCGAGAACAATGGCGAACTTAGTTAATGTATATATAGCAATAAAAGATGCAGTCGAACAACTGTCGAACACGTCTTCTGGAAATAGAATAATGGTTAATGTTCTTCATAATTATAGAAAGTCAGCTGTTTTTCATGTAATCGCGGATTCAATTAGACAAACTATAATTGAAAAGTTTTAGTAAATTGAGGAATTCCAATTATCGTGTGAACTACATATGTATCACTCGATAGTAGAGATGGTCGACAAGAAGTGATGTATATACTTATAGATATCAGTTAGGAATCCGATCTGAAAGTAATCCAACAAACTAAAAAAAAAAAAGAGACCGAACGAGGACGGAGTTCCGATTTTTTTTCCTCAATATTCTGTCAAACTTCCGGTCTACATTTTTCTTTCGGCTCATCGAATTATAATTTCCTGTTTTCCATCCCACCTTATACTAACACCCGCGAGGACAAGTTATCCAATAAATATTTCATTTCCATCATAAAATCTCCCCGATATTAATGTAAAATTATAATAACGATAGATTCCTCGCGATTGTTCGAATGACAATCTTTCCCAATTTTGAAACGATCGTCGACGCTACCTACCTCTTGGAAGAGAATGAAAGGAATGAAGAATAAAGACTAAGAATTGGAAGGCTTGGTCGGGCTAGGCAGCCAGGGCAAGGAGGCAGCAGGTCTGCAGGTTTCCAGGTTTACTGTAAGGAGTTAAACTTACGGGAAACTCGTAGCCGCATGAACACTCGAAACTTTGTTCAACTGGGGTCGCAACTTAACTCGCAAACAGTGTACATACCTACCCTTCTATTTACCTAGTCGTACTCCTTCCTTTTCTTTTTTCCGTCCATTGCGCGCGTGTTGCACGTACGGATGCTTCTTCCGATCTTAACGCGGCATAAGACGTCTCTCCGGTGAAATGAATTGTAAATCTTCCGACCTGGAATAAAAAATTTTGTTTATTCCTCACAGAATCGAATGTCTCGATCGCGGTTGTCTAGGGTAGAATCTACGACGGTTTAAACGCAGTGTGCAGACAAATGAGAATCATCAAGTAGCTCCTGAATTCATATAGAGATAAGGCTCAGAGTTCTGTTGTACGTACGTCTTAATAAATTGCTGCAGCACTCTGCAGCAATGTACAGATGGCGACAAAGCCGGAACTAGTATGGTATAAGGGTCGTAGTGTCGTACTCCGATCAATACAGATATAGGTATATAGGCGCATCCGAACTCCCCAGCTCGCAATCACTCACCCTCGCCAACCCACTCTCGATACCTAACGCATTGCCCACTGAAATTTATCCACAGCTCGCACAAATACCCCGATACCCAAAAAAAAATACGCACATTGCATCCGCCCCAAAAAGGGCGAAAAAAGTCTGCACGCGTAATTTCAAACCGATCGGTAAAGAGAAAAAGAGAGACCGGGAGAAAGAGATGAAGAAAAAATCAACTATTGCACGCAGAATTGCCCCATAAATCTGCGCCGTGAAAGTATTAGAAGCGGAAAGGAATAAAGAAAAAAAAAGCCCACTTATTTTCGGGCATCATCACAGCTGTAGCTTTAGGTACGTATTATAATATTGGTGGGCATGCCGCGTTGTTCATAACGTTTAATTACAAAATTTTGTGCGTATAGAGATATTGTAATTTATTGCTCGTAAATTAGATTATGATATCGTTTGGTCAGGGCATAATATGTTAAAAATTTTAATTAGGTCATCTGATTTTGTTTCCCTTTTTCACGGGGGTTTTTATTCCACCCTAGGAGTTGTGGAGTATTAAATAAATGCCGTTTTAGGGGTTGCAGACTTATTTTCTGCATTAAATAAAAAAACCAACAAAAAAAGGGAACAACAAGTAGTGATAAAAACGAGAAAAAGAGTGGGTGGTCCAGCGTCTCGTTAAAAAAAAATTTATCTTCGCGTAATTAAGAAGTTTATCTCTGCAGCACAGCATACATCATCCAACGTCAGCAGAATTTTGCTGTCGGAAGATTGCGTCCGTGTATGAATGTGTGTGTTTTGTATCGATTCCGAGTGGCATTATCGACTTAGTTTTCTGAATGCTTCGCGTGTCACGTGCTCTTCTAAACCACCTCACCTTGTTACTTATTTTTATTGGCTCGATTTCGACCTGAAATTGAGTAGGTCAAGAACTCCGCATGCACGTGTAACTCGTGATGAAAAACAAAAAACAAAATGGAATCTAATTTGGGCGAAGATAGAAAAAGAAATCATCGACTGCGAATTGTTTTTAGATCATCGTGAACCAGCGGGCTAAAATTATCGCCCTGCACATTCTGCGATTGCATCATATCAGTAGCTGGCGGTGGTGGAAAATTGTTGGAAAAAAGTGTAAGAAGAAAGAGAAAGCGAAGTAGAGAGGGAGAGAGAGAGAGAGAAAAAATTAACTGGCACTCGCGTGACCGGTGCACACGGCAAAAGCGGCGAGATCAGCTCCTTCACATCATGTGGTGGTGTAGATATAGTGTACTCAGGTAGTTGGATCTTTGATATTAAAGTAAGTTATATTCTTCAACTGAAGTTGAAATAGGTTTTTGCGCCATCTACTTTGATAGAGGTGATGGCGGTGTTCTAGCTACTTGACGGCAAAGCGTTGAGTAAAAGCGAGTCAAAGATTATCAGTATATGTATGTTCGAAGGAAACAAAAGAATAAAGAATGAACGTAAATGAAAAGAAAAAGAGATAAAGTAGGTACAAGAGCATTGTATAACCTCTCAAAGCGCGCAGTGATTTATTAACGCGTAAGTACTTACATGAAAAATTGAGAATTCATCGAGAATGAAAAAAGATATTTCTTTTATATTTTCCATTCACTCTACGTCGCGATCGAAGAATTTAGCGTTGATTTAGCAGAGTAAAAGGACAGAAAAAAAGCGAATAGAAAGAAATAAAGACAAAATAGGGAGGGAGCGAGAGAGTTAATTAATACCAATTGCGGAACCAAGGAACGCAATCTGCCCAGTTCCTTTGCGCGCTGTAATTTACTCTGCTGCTTCTGCTGCAGCAGCAGGAAAGATGATATGAAGTCGTTCATTCTTTCTTCCCTTTAGTTTTCTCGCTGCACGGTTGTACAGCAAATAATAATAAGAATATATACAGAGTAAACTCTTCTCCTTCCGTTCTTCTCATCTCAATCGGATCTTATATATTCTCATTTATTAACTTTCATCTTATTATTATCATTATCATTATCATCTCATAGTCTTATTCTATTCCCTCGATTCGATGTTCTCGCACAAATCGAATTTCTTATTCACCTTTCATATCTCAGAACAGACCTCGATATACATATTACATAATACATGTAATACATTATGTAACGCACCGCATGATCTCGTTTTAGTCGAACAAAAAACCATTGCAATTAAGACGGGGTACGGAAGCCAGGAACCGAATCACCGGCGTGGCCCAAGGCAGTTCCTCTTTCGAAATGAACACCATCGCCACCCCCTGCCCGCTTTCCATATCAAAATCCTCCTCCAGCGCCCTCGTTCTCAAAGTTATGAACAACTTTAATTTATTCGGCCGTATCATAAATTTGCAACTTGACCCCTGCTCGCATCCTACCTAATTCCTCCTTCCGCCTCCCCGCCTCCCGCACCTTGAAAGCGACGTATAGTATACCAAACCATGTATACCATACTTATCTTCTTCTTTTTTTCTTTTTCAATCTTCGTGAGGTTCGATACAAACCTATAACTAGTTATCTTTCTAGGTGGACATAGTATATGTTAAAAGGTTAATAAATAGAAAAGATTGATCGTCCAAATATAATTATAGCTACGATAATGATAATGTTTGATATTAAAAGGTCGTTACGGCTGTGGTCTTTAATTATTCATGAACGCGTGTACATGCCGATCTATAGGATTTTCCCAAACTGGTTAATTTTTAAACTCATGAAAATACAATTACCAAGTGAAAATTCGAACCTTTCTCTCCCAGGTGTAGAACGAGAGGAGGGGAAAACCAATTTATCAGTGTTTACAGAATTTCTACGAATTATTCTCAGGCTGGTAACTGCACCGCAGTGATATCAAGAATTGTAGTACATTGTCGATGGTTGTTTCAGGATTTTTCTAGAGCACCAAGTAGGCAAGACACAATTGAACCCAGAAAGACAATCGCCATGACCAATCAGTCAGGTATTGAACGGCCATTTTTAGTGACAGTACAGATAGAAGCGTAGAATGTCATCGTGAAATAAAAACCTCCCTCTCTTCGTCCCTCTCTTTTTTCTGCACTCGATTCACTTTTTTTCTACTCGGTGTACCTTCGTTTTTTTTTTGCTCGGCATTTTTTTCATCCTCCTTGAGACAGGGACGATATTTTTCCTCGCCGTACGTTTTTTAAGACAAGAAAAAAAAGGAGATATATAGTGTACACCTTATCTCAAACACGAATACGATCTTAACCTCGGAATATGAGGTTACAGGGGAGAATCGTTAGCACGAGAGAAAAATTTTAGGGTGAAAAAGTAAAATATTTCTATAGAATTCCGTAGATTTTCAAAGTTCCTTTTTCTTAGTTCAACTACGTATTCTTCGTGATTAGTTACCTAATTTCAAAATGGTCTGCAGATACGTGAGATGTACCTAACGGCATGGATTTACTTCTGTTTTTTTTTTTTTCTCTTCTCCACCCCTCTCGCTTATGAATATATTTCAACCGGCAGATGTTGATTACTGTACGTACTACTACAGAAATTTAAAATTGCGGAGTACGTAGCGTCGTGTTGATTTTGGTAAAAAAAATTCAATATTTAATATCCCATGCGATTACCCGTATATCGATAATTTCTCGCAATCGTTTGGTGATATACACGTGGATATGATAAAATACAAATAAAATATTTTTTAAACCGTCCAAATACACGCGATGATATTTCTGATCGGTCGTAAACACCTTTATACGGAAAATAAAAAATGAAAAATATACTCTCGTCGATTGAGCGGTATAATCGTACCGGTATGTACATACATATATCTTGTTGTTTGATATTTTTTATTCTAATTTTGTTTTCGAAATTAGTACCGCTTCTTTTACGTAGATGTATGTACACGTATGTGTGTTTTACGAGTTATTTCTATTTGACGATTGCGTCTGACCACGTATGGGATATCGTTTTTGGTGCCGTTCGGAGTGGGCGATAATTGATATATTGTTGATTGGTTAGTATATTTGTGGAAAATCTTTTATCCCGAGGAAAATCCGGGATATCCTTTGTACATTATCCCTTTTAGAAATGCATAACGCGGTGTTCCTCTTAACACGTTCAGAAAGTTTTAAAGAGTTTTCGCTCTCTCCAAGCTCTGTCTTTATTTCTTACACTTTCAACCCCGCTCAACGAGTAATCAATATTCAACCTCGAATCGCTAATAATGATATGATATCGTAACAACAATATCACGAGTTCGTACCCCGCGCCTCGCTTTATACAGCCAAATATACGCGTGCGATGATGACGCGAAAGTTTTCCCCAGTCAGTTTTTAGTACATCAGAAAACTCAATTTCCTAATACACAAGTTATCAAATGAAAAGTTTTAAAATTGGATCACAAATTCGATTATTATTATACTATACGTTCAAAGTTTTATTTAACCAACTTGGGAAACGTTTTGAAGCATTTTATTGAAATGGTATTTAAAAATTATTCAGAAATGGGTGATAGATTGTGTTATAATCTTTTGATCTACGCTGAAATTATTCTGTCCATTAATATTTACGTTTTACATGTTTCGGGTCGTTCGACAAGGTCGTCGAAGAGGATCGATGACCTTGAATGGCTAATCATCGCGTAGTTCTAAGAAGAAGCTGTACAGCCGAAGAAGCGGCAGGTGCGAGAAAACCGGTTGATGAAGAATTGTATAAATCTACTCATACGCTTCGACCACTATGAACGACTAAAATTCCCGTTTCAGCCGATTCCACAAGTCAGGAACACGAGGTGGGACTACTCGAATAGCGACACGTATTCTGCTGCACGTTGATCACGCGGCATTGAAATCTCCGAAATTTATGCGTGGCAAACTCGCCATGTGGTATCCTTAGAGACCACTTTTAGAGATAATGATAACTATTAACTACGACGTCGTACGAGCGTATCAAGAATATCAGACGCATATTTTTTCACGCAAGGATGTGAGAATATCATCAATGAATTATGTGGTGCAAAAAAAAATAAAAATAAAAAAAACTCCACTAAAAATGGTAAAGTCAAAATAACGCGACCTCCATTCGGTTTCGGATTTATTTCATTATGGTTTGTTGTTTCTGGTTGAAATTCGATCTCGATAAAACAATAAAAATTAATTCTTCGATCGAGCACGATACTCATATTACATTGTAATAAAACTTATTTCCGATAACGTAATTAGCATCGACAGATATACGTATATAACAGAGGAACCGATATACATAGTTATTGGAAAATATGAAACCGCAGGTCATAACTTTCGAGGTAATTTCATCGCTATGAGCTAGTTATATACCCCAGGTATTAAACAAGCCTAGTTTGCGTTGAGGGCGCAGGCATAGAGGTTGCCTACTAATTATTCAGTCCAACACGATGAGAGAGAGAGACATGTAGAGTGGTAAACACAGACAGAGAAGTTAGTCGGAACTAGAGCTGTCGTTAGTTGTGTATGTGTGTTCGGTAAACAGATTTGTACGCACGATGTGCATTATACGTGGCCCCTTCCAATACATAGGTTTACATATATATTTGTACATAAACCTATAGATAGATAGATATAGATAGATGAAAACCCTGGAAATCTAGAACCCAGAGGACGAGCTATATGGGGAGATCCGAAACTCTAAACGATAATCTAGAAGCCCGAGGGGTTAGCAGACGTTTATATTATACACCGATGACGAGTATAACGTCATAAGACGTCAATGGGGGTTGATTTACCTCATGTTGGAAAATAGCCTCGTAGTCATCATCGTCGAATTGATCATCCGCTCTAGTACCCCCAGCTATCGTGGGGATGAAGAAAAACTGGCAATAAATTATCGAATTCCATACCCTATAGACACACGGTACACTTCCGACAGAAACAGTTCGAGAACCAATTGGAAAAACACTCTCGACAGACTCGAATAAAACTTGAACGTAAAACAATAATAAAAAAGTCACCGTAAAAATAACGCAACTCGATACGAGGCACGAGCAAAAACCGTAAGAGCAAATTTACACACTCCTTATTGTTTCTGCATTCTTTCGCACTCTCCGGCTATTGTTTCTAGAATTATTAATTCAATGGTTCCATCGTAGTTTCGGTCCAGAGTTAACTGGGTCCGCATTTCGATGGCTTTCGAATAATCTCCACGGCAAATAGTCACCTCTTGCTCGGTACTCGAGGGGTACATTTAGAAACGACGCATGAATATTACAGTCTTCGTATTGTCTGAGCTCATGGGATAAACAGATAACGTAACTGTTCATGTAGTCGTTTGTCGATAGGGTATCGAAACGATATCTCGAATCGAAATGTAGGATAGAAACGGAGTCTGGCTAAGGAGAAATAAAGAGTAATTTTAACGGCAACCACAGGGAGAGTCCGTAGGGTGCTACTAAAATATAGGACGGATGTTACGATCGCGGGTGTAAATTGAGTAGCACAAGCAAACTGTAGACCAATTAATCGAGTCCACATAGGTCTTCGCATCCCTCCGGCAAAGGGGTCGTATATAACGTATCTGTAATGTAACGTAACGTACGTAACGTAACGTAACGTAACGTGATGTTGCTGCAGCAAGTGTAGCTGGTATCGGATATGGTGCAGGGTTTGCAAAGGGAGGCTGAGTATTGGCCAATTTGCAGTAACTCGCGAGCGGATGGCGAAACGGCAACTATTCCAGGAGAAAAGGGGGTAAGGGAAGGGGCTGCCGGTTACTCCGAAACACAAAATAGAGCCCTGTATAGTTTTGACCGGTGGTTGTTTATCTCAGTATTTGAGGCGGACAGTTCGAGCGTAAAATTCCTATCCTATCCAGCTCATCCTCTTCCTCCTCTTCGTGCGGAACGAGCACTGGGTAGGTGTAGGGAAAATTAATTTCAACCCTGGAAGGCCTGAGGGGACGTGTGAACGAGAATGGAATAGGTCAGGGAACATGGGATGCTCGATTTTCTCTCTTCTATTTTTCCACCTTCGATTTTCGGGAATTATTATCTTTCGGTATTCGTGAGGTCTGCGGGTGTTGTGCGGGACTATACCTGAGAGCTTGCGATCTTATTCTTTTCATTCCTCGCGCTATAGTTATACCTGTGCATTGTATTATTTCACAACTTGCGAATATAACTGGATGGAATGAAATACTGGACACCCCGGCGGTGCAGGTTTCGGTTGCCTCGACCTCCAACCATATTCGTGGCATGAGAGAAGTCAGTTTGCCGCGATGGATCAATAGGATTCCTGGCAAAGGTTATGATGTAATTTCCTTCACCTGGTGGTCCGCCCACTCGCTAACCTCCATCTTCTTTTTATACCTTCTGGCATAACGTATTACACCCGAGAAGAACTCCCCGGTAAAATTATGTGTGTAGCCGACGAACGAGAACGGTTCACACCGAAATTTTCATGCTCGACAAGAAAAAGTAGAACCTCGACAGCGTACATCATTACGCCTCATGAATTTCTTCGATTTTATTTACAGTACCGATAATCGAGGTCCCAGCAGTCGCCGGTTACAAGGCACACTTGCCCTGTGAATTGTCCCCTCCGTCCCGAGACGACGTTGTCTTCATGGTGCTCTGGTACAACGAACGTAACGACGGCGAACCGGTGTATACGCTTGACGTTAGAGGTCGAGCTTTCGATCAGGCAAAATTATGGTCAGATTCAAACACATTTGGCGACCGCGCTCTGATGAGCGTTACTTCAAAGCCATCCGAACTTGTCATAAGCCGAATAAAAGTTACCGATGCGGGGGTGTACAGATGCAGAGTCGACTTCAAGAACAGCCCTACGAGAAATGTCAAGATAAATCTGACTGTGATAGGTAAGCGTATTGTAAATGTCAAGAATAAAAACGTCTCTATTTTTACTCTCCTTTTCAATGTCACGTACAGTTCAGCCTGAAAGACCGGTAATTCTAGACGGAAACCGTCGTACCATAGAGAATATATCGCCGGTTTATAATGAGGGTGGAAATTTGAGCTTGACTTGCGAAAGTTCAGGTGGGAAACCGGCACCCAGATTAACTTGGTATTTTGGTAACGAAATGCTAGACGATTCCTTCGGTAGAGACGATGATGAGGTCACGGTAAATCACCTTATGATACACAAAATTACTAGAGAATTTTTGGGAGCAAGATTAATTTGCCAAGCTAGTAACACACTACTGGTACCAGCGGTTACGACCGAAGTCTTACTGAACGTGAATCGTAAGTACTAAAAGAATTTTATTTTTAATGCTTCCGGTGGGCCGACTGAAAAAAAGGGATTTACTTGCAGTAAAACCCTTTGCTGTCAACATAACGAGTAAGGAATCCCATCTTTCGGCCTTTCGCACTTATGAGATCAACTGCACAAGCTCAGGGTCCAGACCAAAGGCAGTTATAACTTGGTGGAAGGGTGATCACCAGGTTAAACACATGGCGAGAAATGTAAATGGAAATTTTATTATGATTATTATGATATCACGCTCTGATTTAGTTACGGGGTAGTTGAATGACAGGGTTTGACACTTGGTTACTGCATGGGTGACCATAACTTTGTAATCTCGATATTCTAGAACCTCCTTTTCACAGTTTGCAGAGTTTCGAAACGTGACTAAGAGCATCCTGAGTTACGTACCGACGATAGAAGATGATGGGAAATATTTGACGTGCCGAGCAGAGAACCCGGAAGTACCAAACAGTGCGCTCGAGGACAGATGGCATTTGGTTATCCATTGTAAGTAGAGAAATCGTTGACAATGAACCTTAGCCTGGCGATTAGGCTCCGGGGTTGAGTTCGGTTCTCTGCGCATCCGGGAAGGCGGAGGTGGTAAAGCTCGGGGTGATCTTGGGGGTAGTTTCACCCCGAACAACTCGAATATCCCACTCGAGCCATTAAACCTCAAACTTGAGAAACATTCGCGGCTAATTGAAGGGTTCTGTTTTGCGGTTCGTGGGAAAACGATGTTTCTAAATTCCAACCCAGCCTCCGAAGGTGCCCCAGCTTCCAGATCGTGCCTAAAATAAGAGCGACCAATACCCACCCCGGGCTTATAAATCCCCCGAGCTTTCGTATCGCAAACCCTCAAACCGCAGAGCATCAAAATAAAGCCAGAAAACAAAATTGAAAAAGGAAAACATTCTCTCCTTTTCAAAGTCAACCCCATTTCTTCGTTCGTCATTGTCGATTTTTTCTTCTCTTCCCTTGTTCCTTCCCCCTAATGATCACAGGTTTTAAGCGACTTACATCAAACAAAGATTTTCTAACCCCGCACACTTTTCTCCGAAAAAAAAAACCCAATAATTTAGACCTACCAATCGTGACGATACGAATCGGCTCGAGCATAAACGCAATGGAAATAAAAGAGGGGGACGACGTTTATTTCGAGTGCAACGTAAAGGCAAATCCAAAGGCTTACAAACTCTCATGGTACAAAAATGGGAAGGAATTACACCAGAACGTATCCCTAGGGGTTATTTTGAGTGACCGTTCTCTAGTCCTCCAAAGTTTGACTCGTCACTCAACAGGCGATTACACATGTCTCGCGGCCAACACCGAGGGTAAATCGTCGAGCGATCCTGTGACCCTCGAAGTAATGTGTGAGTAAAATTCTCGTTTCATTAAAAAGAGGGAAATATCTTGATTCGAATGTCGCGGGAATGAGACTTCTTTCATTTAGACGCTCCAATCTGCAAGGACGGATCGGTTATGCAGGTTGTCGGAGCATTGAAGCACGAAACGATATCTCTCGTTTGCGGTATCCAGTCGAAACCAGCGCCAACAAATTTTCACTGGACATTCAACAACTCTGGCGAATTGATAGACGTGCCGTCTGCAAAATATTCACAGGTTGAATCCGTACGGTCTTTGACAAATCAGTGGCACGGTTCAAGATTGAATTACACACCATCCACCGAAATGGATTATGGAACCATCGCGTGTTGGGCCAGAAACCGAGTAGGACGTCAAAGGAATCCGTGTCTGTTTCAAATAATCGTAGCTGGACGTCCGTATCCACTCCACAACTGCACCGCCGTCCAGTCAACGGGACCTTACGCTTATCGGATGGGTGAGTGGTGTAAAACATAAGCGAGATGGTAATTTCCTCTGTATTTTCTAAAGGCCGTCGATGTATTTTCATAATTTTCTCCAAAGGGGTCGATGAACCCAAGTCAACGGACTCTAGGGAAGCGGATTGGCTGATAGTAAAATGCGCTGAAGGTTTTGACGGCGGTTTACCAGTAACTAGTTTTGAATTGGAAGTCTATAGCGAGGAAACTGTCTACCAGGCTAACACAATTTACTCAAACCACACGACAACCGACCGAGGCGGTAGTTTTCCCGGTCCAATATTCGAGGTTCCTGGCTTAGAACCAGGAAGAAACTACAGACTTCTATTGTACGCTATTAACGCCAAGGGGAGAAGCGACCCTGTTGTATTGGAACCAATAACACTCAAAGGGGTTGCGATGTACACGACCGGTGAGTGAAAACAAATTTCATTACATACGTTAGAAAAAATAAATAAATAAATTTACAGCTCTCTATTTCTCTCTTGATCTCTCTCGCTCTTGAAAGAATTGCCAATTGTTGTCCCTGCCTGACGTTTTCCGCCGGACTACATTTATTATATCGTCTTTAATTTCCATTCTCATGATTTATTCATGTCGCGTAGTCTGGACTTCGGGATTCTACCAGCATGCAAGCTACAGGGCATCACGTATATATGTCCATGAGGTCCGACGCGCAGCGGTAACGTTAACGCTGTTCTCCGTTTCTCCTTAAGGGTGGGAAAGGGGGTATGGTTCTTACAAAAAAAAACAAAACAAAACGAAAAAATAAAACAAACACCGCACAGGCTACCTCGCGTTTCCCAGCTGCTACGCCGAAGGGTAGCAGCGGCCGCAACGGCAACGGCAACTCCCGAAGCAAAGAGTGACGATATATCTACACAAAGTCAGGGAGAGAGAGAGGTAGAGAGAAAAGGAAAAAGAAAGAAAAAGAGAGCTTTCGGAGTCGGGGACTGACGCTAACGAACCAACGCGCCTCCTGAATTCCAAGGACTCCTGGCCGCTGCCCTGTCCTCGGGATTCAGGATTCAGGACTCAGAAGTCTATGTTTCCAGCTTTACAGCTCTCTTAATCTTTCTGTCGGATTTAGGTTGGGTCATTTTTTACCCTCCCAGATAAACTCGTTATCCAATAATGGGCTAAGGCGCAGAAATTACGGTTTCGAGATTGCACAGCAAAAAAAAAAAAAAAAGATGGAAACAGTTCGAATCAAACTCGGTGCAGATATTTCTGTTTACGTTCGTTTTCACCCCTTCCGGAGAAAAGTTTGTAACATTTTGATTATGTTTTTTGAATTTAGGTCGTGACTCGTCGGAACCGAGTGACTACAGTTTACTGGTAGCTTGTTTCGCCGGTGGTATAACGGCGTTCGGTATACTGGTTGTTGGAATAACTTTGACGTTGTATCGTCGAAGTCACCCATCGCGACCTTCAAAAGCCGGAGGTATACCTGGTCAGATAGTTCTGCAATACGAGTCGAAGGATAATAATCATCAATCAAGTGTACCTCAAAATAATACAGTTTCAAAAGTAAAGGACACGACTATCCCGAGGGACAACAACCAAGCGGTTTTAGATTCACTCGACGACGATCCCGACGTTATTCCGAACTGCAAACTCGATCGTAGACCAGACATATTCGAACCGACTTACGCCAAGAAACCGGAAAGAATAAAAAACTTCGCCAGTATCGAAGACCTTGGTTATCCTTCGCCATCATCTGTACTTCATGGTAAAGATTCGTGGATTTATTCCGAAGGTTTTACGGAACGTCCCGGAGTTAAACAATTAAGTCCCGTTAGACCAAACACACTTCCCGTTCATCGTACACACAATATTTACACGAGAAGTTCTCGCGTACAAGAGAGTTGTATATAATAATTATTATTGCTTCTTACTAAAAAAAGAATTGGGGAAAAAAACATAATAAAATAATAAATTATTCATGTTATATATTATTCATTATTATTGGATATGGATAGATTATAAACGATAATTGGCTCAATAAAATCCAACAGAATGATTATTAAATTATTATTACAACAAAAAAGACAGAACAAAATTAACGAAACAATTGAGAAAAAAAAATTGAAAAAGAACAAAATGAAAATGTATATCAATGTTTGTACATATAGACAATAAAACATCCTGTTATTCAGATAAGTAAAATTAAAAAAAAAAAAAAAAAAACGATTCATTCATTCATTGAAAAACCTCCTATTATATCATTATTCTTGATGTAATCATTTTTTGTATATATACGAAGGTGTATCGGATTCGTGCGATCTTTTGAAGGTAAAATAATGCTCATTATATTTTTAACGCTCGTGGTTTTTCGGGGGGAATGGGAGGGTGGAAAGAGAAGAAAGATTTGTGGAATTTATTCCGTAGCAATTCTGCAGCTGCAGCAGAGAGAGCGAGTGACTTTCGGAATGGAATGGGGGAGTTGTAACGGAGCTTTTGGAATTGGGCCATTCATATCCATCCGGTGTGCGTTAAAGGTGTTGTTTTGCATACCATTTAAATCCAGCATTTCCCTCTTGAGACAGAGGCCACAAATATCCATTTCGTCGCGTCGCCAGCTAGCGACGATTCCGCCCTCAAAACCACCACCGCCACCCCCACCATGTTCCATGCCCACCAGAGAATACGCGATGAAAAAAGGAGAAAAAAAAGAGACAAAAATTTACCTAACCACTTGCATAGGCGCGCGATCCAGGTAATTCGTGTTTTACAAATTTTCGGGGGTTTTCGGAAAACACGATGATTGTACAACATTAACCGTCCGGTGGTGGTGACCCGGGTATGCATGAAGGGGTGAATTTAGAGGGAGAAATGGTTTTACCCGCAGCAGCAGCAGCAGCAGCAGCAACAACATCCAGCCATTATCTCCCCTGCGACACTAGTATTCGCGACTAATTATTATGCATTGGTATGCAAATGAATGGGCATTTAATAGACTGCTCGCCGGGTTTTGATCCTGGGTACCTATGTACCGATAAAATGTCTGCTAAAATTCACCGATCTAATTTATATTTCAAACAGGTACCAGGGTGTGTCGCGTTATTTTTGTTTTCATTTGATTTTGTTTTCGATTTTCAAACAACCGTGATCATCGTCGTCATCCTAATCGTCATTGGGTGAAACAAATTTCCGACAAAATGACAAATCTAATAAAAAATAATCTAATAATCTTGGTTAAAGCTTTTTAATCCAATGATCGTTATCCTTCCTTAGTTGTAAAATCATAGGGTTATCTCACGGCGCACGGATCGTACGTATACAGGTATAGTCGGGTAGCTATAATTTAAATTCCTTCTGGAACCCGGTCGGGTCCCGTTGTAATCGGAGATCAGAGCTAACGGAATCGGAATAATCCGGATCTAATGAACCACCCGCCTGTTTCTTTTCGCCCGATCGAACCTACCACCCCTTTAAACCCCCGCTCCTAATCTATTTTGCCGTTCTCGCTAGGGGATGATCACAATAATAATAATGCTCCGGCTGCTCTAATTTTATAGATTTTTTTTTCCTTCTTTTTTCTAATCAATTTTACCCAATTAACAGAAAGGCATTTTTCACACGAGTCAAACGCGTCAATTGTATTATACATTACACCGCCTCGTATTACGTAGGTTGTAAAAATCGCGCGTGTGCGAATGGGAAGTTTTAGGGTGGCGGAAATCTTTACTTCTCTCTCTCTCTCTCTCTCGCTCTCTGTAATACGAGTACCCTTGTCTTTGAAGGAGTTACTACACCTTTGAAGATGCCCCGAAGGATCAAGAGTGGCTGGTGGCTTGTCGGAATACCTTGAAGATAGAAGTAGGTATACACCATCACAGGGAAAAGCGGAGGCAGAAAAAGCATCAGAGAGCAGTCAAGGTGTCAGCTAGAAAGTGCAAAGAAGACTACGCGGCGAACAAGCAACGCTAACGATTCGCGACCTCCGCGCTCCTTTAACAATTTTCACAATTTTATTTTTATTTCCTCTCGTTGTTTCGCATTCTTTTTTTTCCCATTTCATCTTTGCATGTTTTTACGCGCTACGCGATGTGTAGGTATGAGCAAAGTCGATGTTCATGTTCCACATGAAAGCTACTGTGAAACGGAGAGGCGGAAAAGGAAAAAAAAAATACCGACAAAAGTCAACGCGAAATAATTGCAGCAATTAAAAAATTTTCTTCAATCAAAAATTTTATCAAGTGTAATAAAAATATAGAAGTTTGTTGGGGAGATAATTTATAATATTCGGATAAATCACATCAACTTTCACATGAAAATGAACCGTTTAATAATCTACTGTACACCAATTTTGCTGTAACGTCGGAAATAGAATTACACAATTTAGCAGTGCGAAATTTTTGGCGATTCGGACGCGGACTATAAAGGGGTGAGTCTCTGAACTGGTGGTTATAAAATAAAAGTATTTGAAAATTTCTAGCCTGTTCTAGGTCTATGAGCCGAATAAGGTACGTATATGTTCTACTCTCACGTCTTCCGTTTCAACTTCGCTCGAGAAAATATATAACTTAAGGGCCATAAACGTAGCAACAGAAAATTGAGTACGTTAAATTGAGTAGCTTAATTTAGTCGATGGATCCGTGTTACCCGGAGTAAAATACATCAGGTATGTATTGCTCAAACTATTTGAAGAATATTTTATTTGAGGCTCCCAAAATCGCAAAAATAGCAAGACTAGAGCCCTTGAATTTTTTTTGTGATACTGAGGCCAAAAATGGAAATGAATTTTTTCCATTTTTCGCATCCTTATATGTATGTTGAGCTGAGGAATTCGAATCTGCGAATGAAATTGATTCACCCACCGAAATGATCGACTTATCGTGAATTTGTCGCTCTTTGGACCTGTGCAACAAAGGATGACGATGTATAAATTTTGACTGGAAAAACCATCTAGTTTGTTGCTTATCCTGATTTCGTTCTCTCCTATCCATTTCCTTCAGTTTTCAGTCTCATTCTTATCCTCAAGGATTTTGAATCGCGCTTACTTGGCCCGTATAAGGTTAAGAAGAACTCCCAAGGGGTAGATAGAGTTAGCTTTAATACGTTCCAACCAGCAATTTTACGCTTCAAGCACCAGCTTGAAAAGCCACGAATGAAAAAAATAAGGTGGAACGACGAAAGATAGAGAGATATGGAAGGGGATGTGAAAAAGGGGAAATAAAAATTCAGGTGATACCCATTTACCTTTTCCCTCCAGGGTGCGGTTCTATTTTAAAGAATTTTTCAAAACGTATCTATTGGAATTCCATTACTTTCTGTAATTTTTCTTTTCTACTCCCTCCCATTACCCAGCCAACAACTATTGTACGTATTTTATTTCTCCATACTACTGCGAGCTTTCTTCTCTTTTTTTATCTCCTTATTTTTCTTTTTCTTTATTTCTCTTGGTTCGAATCGTGCAGCATAGTAGCACCAGCAGACGCCGAGAGTTAGAGGCGTGCCAACTTGTCCATTTCCACCACTTATCGAGTTGAGGTGTAGCTGCTAGGTATTAAAGGGGTGGGTTTCGCTCGCGCGGTTTTGTCCTAATTTTCCTCAACTTGATTAAAACTTGTCCCCCATATATACGTACGTGTAACCGAGTCAGTACCTGCAAAGTTTATACGACGACTGCACGACAACGAGCTGATATAATGATATCCCTCCTACTTTTCCGAAAAACAAAAACGCGATAAATCATATTCATTAAAAAAAAAAAATAAACAAAATAAAATAAAATATCAAACCTAATCTAACGATCTCAAAAAGAGTAATAAAGAAAAAAGAGAAGGTCGAATATATCTATATAAACCGCGAGAAATAAAATAAAATAAAATAAAATAAAATAAAATAAAATAAAATAAAATAAAATAAAATAAAATAAAATAAAATAAAATAAAATAAAATAAAATAAAATAAACTAAACGACAACGTAAAAACATAAAGAAGTAAACATAACGACCAAAAATATTAGGGAAGGAATTATATATTATACGACCGCAGCGAGATTTAAATTCTCCGGTTATATAAAACGTTGCAAAGCTCACCGTTCTGCGTTACAGTTTTTTTATTTCGGTTTGTTTTTTTGTTAGAGTTAGAGGAGGTCGTGCAGGGGGTGAAATTTATCTTTAACAACCTCCTTTATGCGGAGGATGAGGATATAGAGATGAAGAAGAAAATATGAGAGAGCTAAAAAAAGAAAAGAGGATAAAACCGCATTCTGATGCCGTTTGAGTTTTAGCTGTATCGTCCCACGTGCCTCGTTGTATGATATACGGGGATTGTAAGGCGGGGGATGAAAAGGAGGTCCAGAAGAGGAGAAAACATTCGACGTTGAAAATCCTTCAGGATTTCGTCAGACCGCTCGGGGCTCGCGAGCTTTACGACGTGCCAGACACGCCATCGGCTTTCACCGGGGTCCGAAGTTGCTTTTTACGATACCCCCTAATCCACGGGCGTCGTTCTTAAACGCCATCAGAAAGCGAAACAAAAGAAATAAAAGAACATTAAAAAAAAACAATATAAAATGAAAAAAAAACAACAAAAAACGTAAGAATTAACCCCTCCCAAACACTATAACTTTATATCATAACGTAATATACCTGTTAAATCCTGCTTCGATTCTTTTTTTTCCTTCACGGTTAATTTCGAACACAAATGAACGCGTTCTGCAGCTTTTCCGTTGTATAATTTATCTATAAAAGAATAAAATTAATAAGAGAAAAAAAAACATATTTTACGAACAGATATAAAAGACGTATAGGTATAAAATGCAGTATGCGCGATATTACATAACACGCGTAATATATAACCTTATACATGTTTATATGTATAATCATGCTGCAGCAGCGCTTGAGTTTGGCTAATTGGGTGTAAGTTTTGTCACATTGAATTATACAAATGATTATGGGATGGTAAATATTACCGAGTAGGTACGTTTGTAAAATAGGTTATATCTACATACATACAAATGCTTACATACATTCACCCAGGATTCACATGGGTATGCGGCACGTGAATGGGTGCAGTGCATCGGTATAACGAAAATTATTGGCAAATGAATAAGAGCAATCAACGGTTGATCGATGAGAGAGGTCAAAATTTCTCCAAAATCCTACTATGATTCATCGCACGATTACAGCACTGCATTGGCATAGTTAAAATACGCAACGTATACATAAAACATACAAATAAATATTATTCGTATAATTGAAATCGTTACATCAGTTTATCAAGAGCGGAAGAAGCTTTTTTCGCTACACATAAATTGAAATTTTCAATATACATGATAATTCAATCATCGAAATGAATGGGCGCCGCGGCCAGCCGGGGGGAAGAGAGGGGTATGATTAAAATGCACTCGATCGCAGTTCAGATACGTACTTTTGAAATGATTTTCTTTTCGATCAATCGTTTGTTTATTGTTTTTTTTTTGTATCGAATAAATGAAATTCTTATCACTGGGAAAATATCGGCTCATTGACTCGGGTATTAAGAGAATTCGATAACGATCCGTTCGCATCGAGTCCTTTGGAATTTGTGTTGGCAAGATATTTTGTGGGATAGAAAAAGGGAGAGATGTAAGAGAAGAGGAGGAGAGAGTTTTGCGCCCTCGACTGTATAGCTTGTGGAGAAACGCCGGTAGTTTCTACGAGTAATCCGCTAAGTGCTAGCCGGTACCCACAATCCAGTTAAGATGCTTACCGTGGCATGCCCATCGCAGACTTCGAGCTCTCCGAATCAACCTCGTGCCGCTAACTGTACTCTATACTCCATACTGTATACCTTACCACCGGGTACACATTCTACACTCCACTACTGTGTGCGGCCGACCAAACTCTGTGCGCAAATTTATCAACCAAGATACAAGGAGACAAGACAACCCCCCACTCCCCACTCGCCAACCCCTTTTTTCACCCCAAAGACAAACACTGCGACAACGTAAATAGAAATATATGCGGTACAGCGCGAGCGTATAAATGCGGAAATACGTGGCGGAATCATGCACATGAACGAGACGCCATTTTGCGAGTGAAAATAAAACGCGTGCAGAGATTCGGAAGAATGTATTCGATTCATTTTTACTCGAAACATGATTATTTGTTCATATTTCCGTCGAATGGCAAGGGAGCGGAGAGATGAAAATTCTTGACGGACGCAACTCTGCCCTTTTTATTCCGGTCCTTTGACTTTTTTGTGGTTTGTCCGGGCGAACCCTCGGGACGGAGTGTTATTCTACATACATTAGAACTACCCGGGGTAGCGTTATACATCCGAAGAGTCGGTCACGCGACTGGCGAATCCCTCTCAGACAAGGGTTGCCCCTATTCGGATGGACAGCCAGACTGCGGAAGCCACACGCGCCTGAACTTACCAGAACCCCCGACGACGAGCGCGTGCGACTTTGCCGCCCGCGCCGCTGCAGCCGGCAAGCGATTACAACGTAGATTCGCTCGATGCCTGCCACTTAGCGTCACTTTCATCCCCATTATCCTCATAACTGGCAAACAATATACATACACCTCAGCTGGTAGATAAATGTGACGCTTCTCCCGTGCTTTTTTTTACTTCTTTTCTCTTTTTATTTGGAACAACACTTTTGATTCCAGAAGAGCGTTGAAAACGTGCGTGCGTTCGATTCGTTTGTTCATTTCTTTTTTTCGTTAATAAAACCGGTGATGGAAAAATGGGGTGTGATGCAGGTCCGGGTTTCATATAGAGTTATATTTATACGTTTGTACATAGCTACCTATATACAGGTATATCTGCTGTATATACCTGGAGTCGGGGGCGAATTCAGCAGCCAGCAGCTGTGTATTGCCGGTAAATTGTAAACGGGAGGGAAAGTCAGATTCAATGTTTCACACTTACACCACCCCTGATGCCGACAGCAACCGACCACCCCTTTACCTCCTCGTACCCCTCGTAGCTGCTGGTGCTTTCGCCGCGCCCTAAGCGCGTCGACAAACTGCCGAGTGATAATTTGACCCCAATTTAGTGGCTGATAAACGGCTCTTATGTGCTGCACTACGTATTACGTATGTACGATACGTTAGCGAAGTATACCGAAAGAAGAAAATAATTGTACACGTGTGATAAGTGAAAAGAAAAAAAAAAAAAAAAAAGCAGAAAAACAATGATGACAATATCCAAGTGGAACAAAAAAAAAAAAAAAGAAATAAAAAAATTAATAGATTGGATAAAATGTTTTTCAAATTTTTTGACAGCTAATTGGTATAGGTATTTCAAGTAGCTTCGTTTCGTATTTTTTTGGTATTTTTTTGCCATCTACCCTTGTGATAAAAAGTTTGACTTTTATCGGAATTAATTTTCACCGAATGTATAGGTCCGGGTGAGAAAAACTTTTCTTCATGATACGGTTGTTTTTTTTTTGTTTTTTGCTCTCTATGTCAGGGTAGGATTTTTCACTTATTACTTTCAAAGTTATTAAATACGTATGTGTACCGTGTGTATTCTGAGAATTATATTAGCTGTATACCTGCATGTACTTTTGTATAATAACGATTACGTAACGTGAGCTTTTTCAGTCGGGGATTATTTTTCTTCAGCAGTTTTCGAAAACTTCATTAAAAACTGAAAGAGCGACTCACGTTGTATTCGTAGTTTTTATAACACGTGACATTTTACCTGAAAGTTATTTATTTAATTGATGATATAAATACATGTTTTTTGTTTTTGTAAAAATATTATATCTCTTGTGAAACAGAGTTTCGTATGCGACGATCTTAATTAGCTGTGGTTAAATAAATAAAAACAGGGATTATCGATACTGCAAATACTCAAGATTATTTCTCCACATTTTCCTTCCAATCTAATTTCCTTTATTTTCATCCGATTTCCTCTCATCACGGCAGTGGTGGCTACTCGGAAAATATCATTACTTTCTAGCCTTGCAAAGGTAGAAAAAGATTACATCGATATCTATTATCCATAACCAATCTTCTAATCTTTTCATTGGTAAAATATTTTCAAGAGACATGTAGCGAATAAGAAACGCGGGCACATCGCGTCCAGGAAATTAGAAAAAAAACTTTCAACGACTAATATCAATTATTGTCGCAATTAATATCGCCGTTGTATTTTGTGATAGAAAAAATAAAAACGAGTTTAGATGGATTATATTGATTCTAACCGAATGCACGCGTAGTCGCAGGAGGGGAAAGCGTAATCGTTCCGACAATCAGCGCGATAATAAATTACCTTTTGTCTAGAGAATTATACTAATTTTCCAATATCCCCGTGGAATCGATTATTATACCCTTCGCGTATCAACAACTAGCTCACATAGAGTTCGAACTTGAAACTTGATTTTTGTTGGAATTTTTCCTCCAATAACTTCTCGAACAAAGTACAGTAACGATATGAATTTCACGCGTACGGTCCCGCGTCGGATCGCAGATCGCATTCCGGTTTAGACCAATAAAATTTCTGGGATATAAAACTCACCCTTTACACATCGGCTGGTTCGTAAAATGGATGGAAATGAGCGGCGGTAGAATGGGCAAGAAAAGAGAGGAAAAAACAAACCAGAACGATAGAATTCTTATTGCGTGTATAAAAATACAGCTCTCGAGGGATTTCTTAAAACGTGTGATAAACAAATTTTTCTACCAACGAATTTCTATAAGCTCTAACGCGCAAAGCGCAGCATCTGCCGCAGCTTTGGAAACTTTTTTTTCTCTATCGTTTGTGGTCGGTGACGAGCAGCCCGCCTCTGCTCCATAATTTATACAAGTACATCATTCATACGAAAGAAAATCGGAAGAATATTTTTCTGGAGCAAGATTCCCTCTTTTCTATTTAAAGAGTCATTCGATAATAAAACCAAAAGAAAAGAATGAGAAAAAATGAAAAAGAGTAGTGAGAGTGAAGGAAAATGTGATGAATAAAATGCCCACAATTTTCCAGAGATTTTAAATTCATCAAAATGGACTTTTTAATTAAAATAATTCTACGCTTAGGTAAGCACTATGTTCGTGTGTATGAACCAACGGACAGACGAAAGACTTGTTCCGCTTGAGGCGGAAAAGCAACAGCTCTAAATAACTAATTATCTTGCAGAGGGAAATTTTGAAATTAGGGAAATACTTTTTTGCAAATTTGCGTACTCAACCCCAAATTCCCACCCCCGCAATTCGTACGGAGGACTCTTTTCAATTCATCGATGAGCGGTTAGCCTATATCGAAAGTACGTTTTTTTTTTTTTCACGCCCACCGCGTCGCTCTTCCCTTCTTTTTTCTTTCTTTTGCATGAGAATTTCCCGCTTCATCCCCTCTGTATAACAGCGGCCACCACCAGATCCGTGGAGACGAAGTCGATGCCACTCACGTATTGGCTAATGATTATTTTTCAATCACGTACCCCGTGCAGACCTTTCGTTTTTTTCTCTCTCTCTCTTTTCTTCTCTTCTTTTATTTCTCTTTTTTTCCCTTTTCTTTATTCTTTAGGGGGGGAGGTTTCGTGGCGCACGCCGATATTGCTAGGGGCGGGGAGTTGAGAAGGGAAAGCAAGAAGACGAGGAATAAAACTTTCGCCAACTACTCGCGGTTTGCGGTCTGCACGAATTTACTTTCATATTCCGTTCGATGGTGGATGGTAGGTATGTATGTACACAGGTATGTATGATTCGGGGGGTTGGTCGGGGTGGTTTTGAAGTACGTTATACTCTCGGCGTTATTCGATGAAACCCAAGGGGCGTACTAGGAGTTGGTTGGGGCGGGGGGTGGGTCGGGGGCCAGAGGTACCAGCTTTGGATTTTGCGAGAACTAACACGAGCTCAGGACGCGACGACAACCACAAACAGCCCGCGGTAGCATTGGTACCGTACGGAGTGGTGGCTCCGAGGAAATTGAAAACGTTTTCGACGACACGTTTTTCTTTGAAAAAGATTCTACTCTCGCGATTTCTCTCCGATTCAAACCGAATTTCGCAATGTCGAATCGACGACGCCCGATGCCCTTGCTGGTGGCTATACTGGCTGCTCTGATCGTATAATTTTCCTGAGAATTCGAAGTGAAAAAAATGAAAAAATATTTGAAAGAAAAAAAAAAAAAAAGATAAGAACGAAAGTAAAGCTTATCAGCCTTTTCTTCAACGCCTTCGCTCATTTTTGGAACGAACGAGGTATCTAATATCCTCTCTGAGTAAAGATGACGTGCTAAGAAGGTGGTAGCCCTTCGGCAGGAAGAAGGGAGACTTAAAAGCATTAAAACCTTTAAAGCTGGTACTAAGAGCTGCCTAGCTGAGGGTGGTGTAAGGTGTACATCGGGAGCTGCCCTGCGGCCTTAGGGTTTTCGCGTCCGTCGATACATTATCAATGGATACAGCCTTGAGTGGAGAGGGAACCGAAGAGCTTTTGCCGCTCGCGCTCGCCCGAAGCTTTTGGCCTTCGGTTAACCACCGAAAGAAGCTTCTTTTTCTTCTTCATCCTCTACTTTTTCTTCTTCTCATCCTTATAGGTACGAAACGGCGGTCGGAAGTAGAAATTGAGGAAAACAGGAGCAGCTTAAGGTTTACGGGTTAATTTTTCACCGGCATCTCCCGCGTCACCGATTTTTACGAGGCAATTTTTTAGTCAACACTTTTTTTTTCCATCTAGTTTATTTTTATTTTTTTTTATCTTTTATTTTTTTATTTTTTCTTATCATCCCCTTATATACACCAAAAAAGATTCGACCTGCAACACTACGCGGAGGGTTTTTTTTTCTCCCCCCCCCCCCGCGGTATACGTATATTACGATCGAAGAAAAGTGATTGGACGATCGGCAGGGAATGGCGGCAGTCTTGGCGTAACGCTCTTGGAAAAATAAGAAGAAAAAACAGATCATATTGAAATTGCAGACGAAAAATCTCATCCCCTTTCGGAAAAGAGGACATCGATTTATCATTAACATACTAACGCGGGATGTTTGGTTGATTTTAAAAGTAATAATTTTTTGTCTATTTCGCTCCAACCTCTCACTCACCCATCATCCGCGACATGATGCAGTGCTGCATCAGGCGGTGGACAGGCAATTTTGATACGTGTACAAAGTTCGTTAATTAAACTGGACGTAACAACCCTATGCTACAAATTTCCACCCCTGCCATTGATGCACGGTAGATAATATTCCCGGGTAGATATAGAGATGAACAAGGTTGTTTTGCGTTTTATGTGCACATGGGTATATAGGCATGCACGCGGTGGGTGTGTGATTCGTATGTATATAGAAATGTATGTATCGTGTATAGCAGTTTGAGGGGCGGGGGGACGGGTGATTGCGAGACTTAGCTGAGGACCCGTTTTGGGCGAGATATGATCGTAATTTATACGACAGTCGTTTGTTTTAGTCGCGTCGCGTCAAGATAAGAGCCGGAATATGCTGCTCCGCTTATTTCTCATCTGTCCCATGGCCTCATCCCCACCCTGAAATTCACGAAATCCAACGAGCAAAACCAACTAACGGAGATGTCTTCCAGTATCATTCCAAGGGTAACAGTTTTCCCTTAAAATGCTTGGTTTCTCTGTGTACTACTCGAAATCTAAAGTCCCCCGTAGCCCTCTCTCTCTTTTTCTCTTTCTCTTTCTCTTTCTCCCTATTGCTCGCGAAAGCGGAAACGGTAAAACCGGGAGAGTAAGGGGAGCGATGGGAAGAGTTGAAATTTATAATTGCCAACGGAATTGGATGCCATCAATATAATTCTACCCAGTGAAAAGCAACACGAGTTACCTACCTATACGAAACGAGACAAGCTGAGCCCCTCCAGCCGCCATTGTTCTCATAGCGTATTACAGCTAAATGGGATTGAATTCATCGACTCACAAACTTCATATACAGTAATATGTCTAACTTCTCACAACTTGTCCAAATCATACGACGCCATGCTCTTCCTACGTTGTTTTCAAATTTTTAACCACCATATTCCTACCTTTGGACGTGGTATTAGACAACTACACACCGCGTACCAATCAAAATGTAAACCCTGGTTGAAAATTCCCTCCAACTATATTTGACTCGGTCATGATGGGGATAATTACATATACACAACGTGACATTGCATGCGCGCTGAGTGATGTACCCATCCCTGCAATGGTTGCAAACACACAACGATGGGTATGGATATCAAACACCTGTAGCTGCACTTTACTGGCGCAGGATATGCTTGACATTAAACTGCGGAATTCCCTACTATCCCATTCTATCAGGGATGTCGTGTGTATGTTACATGTCGCAAGGATGTCTAAATACCCAGAACTGCACCGTGATATTATGAAAGAAAAAGAAAAAGAAAAAAGGAAAAACGTGGCAGAAGGAATTTCGCAAGAAATTTGTTCGACGAATCGTTGAGAGTCCATCATCATCATCATCATCATCATCATCGTCGTCACAAAGATATCTATCCACATCCCTTCCTCTTTGGATCGCATTTTTCAAGTTATGATTAATGGGGTTCTAACATTCAGTGGCAGTGGTGAAGAGCGGAGAGCCGTTGAGTAGTTGAGAAGGTTCGTCTGTGGTGCTCCTTCTGGTGCTGTTAATTTAGTGAATTAACGGATGTAGGCAAAGATCATTAGGCAAAGTGAGTGAAGCGGCGCCGGGGTGTGATGGAGACGAAGAAGCCCAGGTGATGTGAAGTATATGAGAGGTGTGGAAGGATAGATTGCCGGTACCATTAAATAGGCAGGTATGTCCTTGCCGACACAAAGAACTGCCACTCCAGACTGGCTTTCTTGGGGCCAAAGAAGCGTCGTGAGGAGGGTCGCAAAATGACAGAAAAAAAAGAAAAAAATAATAATAAAAAGAAGTAGAGTAAGAAGGAGAAGAAGAAGAGGAAGAAGAAGGAGAAGGAGAAGGAGCAGAAGAAGACGAAGAATCATAAGACGGGGATGGATAAGGAGCAGAGGATAGGCGATGTCGGTAACGGGGTGGCTATGTCGGTGGAGGTGGTGGTGGTTTAAGTGACGTGGGATCCTCCAAGCTGTGAGAAACGGTGAACGCATCCATCATTCGATGTGTACTGCCTGATGCTACCATCGGCGTTACGTTTACCGTGTTGGAGTGATAAGCAGGTGGCAGCGTCTGCAGACTCCCTTTTACCACCCTTTACTCCTTACATTTTCCCTCTACATAGCAATAGCTCGGATCTACTCTCCTCTATTCGGCAGGGTAAGACGAATGACCTTGATGATACCGTGTAACCGATCGAAAAAGGGTACCGCGCACAAAGTTCATATCACAGATAAAAAAAATGAAGAAAAAAAAATCCACATCGTCACCTACTCGCGATTGAATGAAATTTTCCAAAAACAGAATACGACGTATGTTTTCTTCCCCCTTGCGTCGAAAAAAAAAACATCGGATAAAAAGAAATTCAATGAAATGCACAATCCATCCGCGCCGTTCAAAAACCAACACCTCTCGCTCGTGCTCCGTAGTTGAGCAAAGCATAAAACGTTGAGTTGAAATAAAATATACACAGGTGCGGTGCCGAGTCCAGATGAGAGGAGGAGGTGGCAGAGGGTCTCAGGTGTGGGTATTTGGGCATCAAGTAATTACGTCGGTTAATGAGAAATGGGGCAGTTATCGTTATAATTTCAAGTACGGTTTAGACAGTCACTCGGTAAGTATGATAAATTTTGTATAATTCTACCCCAAACGCAACGCCGTATAATTATATTCGCTGCACACACGCGTTGTAATAAAGACGCGCCCTTACGTTTGTCGGTGTTTCTACGTATACGCGGAATACACGTCTGTCTGTTTTTGCAACGAGTTACCACCACGACCCTCGAGAATAATTCGCAAGCTTAAATTACAACCTTTCTTTACAAACTACCCTCGTTCTCTCGTCCGCGAACTACTTATATGCGCGTTTTATAATGCGTGAAAATTACAAGTAGGTGCCTCCAATTTTGGATAACCGGAAACGAAACCTACGAAGAAGAACGAGAAAAAAAAACCTACAACATATCGCACGTGTTCTTGCGGAACCGAGAGTGAAGTATATGGAAGAAAGTTTGAGGGTTGATCCTTAAGCGGGTTGAATGCGGCTAGTAGCGGAACGGGGATTAAAATAATCCTTCGAAACGTCAGCGTGTTCGAGCAAGCGAGAAGTAGACTTGTTGGATAGGCCAAGGCGGGAGATGTAAGCGTCAGCTGTTTTCACTTTCCCCTTTACACCCCTGCCGAAAATCCACCCTGTTTCTCTCGATGCCGCTGCCGCTACTGCTGCTCGTCCTTGTCTCTCTCTTGAAACTGTGACGACTACGAGAACGCCAGGGTTGTCCAACGTATATATACATATGTATATATACCATATACCTGCCTACGCGTATTATTACGCAGCTTAAGAATCCACCCCGTAAAGTAATACCTCTCTAATAGGGGTAAGACTGTCGTCCGAGAATTCTTTCTTTCTTTCGTCCTTCCTTTATATCCTCTTTTATCGCTCGGATCAAATCACGCTAGTGCGAAGATTAAGAAGAATTTTATGAATAGGCTTCGACTCGATAACCTTAACCTTAATTCCGCACCAAACCATAGCCTCGCACAATAATTTGAAACGAACTTTACCAATGTTCAAAGATTAAAAGAAGAACGAGAAAAAAAAACAGAAGAATTGTATCCCAACAGAAATTATTCACCCCTAAAAATTTTATACTTTTGAATAATTTCAACGTGCATTATTTATACTCCGTGTTATACCATTTACCCCAGGATTTTTTTCTCCTTTTTCTTTCCTCTATTTTGTGTTGTTTCTTGTTTTCTCTTATGTAAAATTGTATGTTTACTCGCATATGTCAAATAAACTTGCGGACGTACAAGAAAATTGATTCGCGCATGAATGGGTATTACGACTGCGAATAAATCAGAAGGTGGGTCGATTTCAGAGGCATAGTAATGAGAGAATAACAAAAAAGGAGATTTATACGGAAAAATCATTGGCGTCCTAAGGTCGGTAGATCAATATTTCCTTTCTCATCCTGGCTCATTTATTCGGATGAGTTTTCTCTTTTTTTTTCTCTTTGCATTATTTATTCTCTTATTCTCACTTTTGCTCCTTGATGCGGTTTGCTTTTCTTCTCCTAGGAGTCTCCTGTTACCCGTTGCCAGATCTTATTGCACGGGATGTATAATTGAAATCTTGCATCGTTACGTTCGCGAATTTTTTATAATTTTATAATAAAAGATACCAAGGAATTGTCTGTGAAAAATATTGAACAATCTCTCGCCGATATCTATCTACAACTAAACGCTTTGATAAAATATCAGCAAGGACTACTACCGCGTCGACGGGGGTATTTTCATTATTCGGTAGCGGTGAATTTCAATATTATTTTAATATAAATACACCATCTGTCGATATCAGTTGGGAATTTTTCACAAAACCATTTATGTATACATATACATATATATACGTGGTACATACCTGGATATAACCATACTTTATAAAAATTGGTTGAATTCTATTCCGTTATCACTTCACCACGCACGACCGAATTCTTCCCTTTCGACCCCAACTACAATAACTGCACCGCAACGCCATCGTCGGTCAATGGTTTCGATGCACCCTTCGAAAAAAGGAAAAAAAAATTAAATTTTCAATATTAAAAAAGAGGAAAGAATTCCAAGTGCGCGAGGTCAACCAACTATTATCGCAAGACAATGGGGTCCCTACCCTCGAACATCCGAACAGCGCTACGTCTATTTCGAAAGAGTGAACAGAAAAAATAAATAAACAAACAAGAGAGAAGACTAAAATTTATATTTGCTATTTTGAGAAATCTAAATGATTGAGAATTTTGCGAAAAAAATAGTTTTCAAATCTTGGGGTTCTGTATACTCGGGGTCTTATGCACGGAAGGAAGAAGGAAGAAGATAAGGGCGCGGGGGCAGGGGCGGCGGCGGGGGGGGGGGGGCATGTCGTAGCGAATTGTAAAAGGGTATGGGGTTGGTGGTTGGTTTATAGAATACAGGGTTCTATATTAGATTTACATGTAGATGGTACTCAAGCAGGTGAGGGGTAGGAAAGCGAGCCAAACACTCGTGCGGAGGGTATAAGACGCCCCCGGGGCACAAATTGAAAATCAGAGCTCCAACCAAGCTAAGATGGAATAAATTATGCCCCCTCCCCCCCGCCCTGCCCTCCTCTCTTCTCGCTTCTCTTGCCCATCCTCTTCCAACCTGAGGTAGTAGGCGAGTGCTTACATGGTTCTTAGCGGTACTTATATAACGCTGTAGCTTATGAGGGTATGTGTGCATATACCTAACTATTCAAAATATGTCTTGTACTCGGTTAAGAAGGAGAGAAGAAAAAAAGGGGAAAAAGAAACTTTAAAACTGTCCTTTGTTTTTCCAATATTTAATGGATGAGTAGCTTGAAAATATGTAAAGGGTTGTTGTCGGTTTTTTGTTTTTTTTTTGCTTGTTGCTGTTATTTTTCAACAATCGAAGCGCACCGTATGCACGATGTAGGGTATATACGTATGTATCCATCTACCTTTAAGGGTTGTAGGAAAGTTTAGCGGAGAAGGAGGAAAAGTCAGTCTGGCGTAAAACAGCACATCACGTGCTAACGTAGCATCAGGAGACGTGAAAATTCAGAGCCAAGTTAGTCGCATTGTAATTTGCTGAGTTAACCGAGAGAGAGAGAGAGAGAGAGAGAGAAAGAAAGAGAGAGTGAGAGGGAGTGAGCGAGAGAAAGATAACTGAATTGGCCCACGATGGTTAATCCGGTTAGGCTAAGTTTTCGAACACGATTCGCCTTCTTCGTTCCATTCTCCTTCTCCTCAAACCCTGGGCGGCGAGCAGTTCTGCAAACGACAAGTTTGTTCGGTATAAAGGTGGCGCTGGGGAGGAAGTCGCACAAGAAGAAGAAGAAGAAGAAGAAGAAGAAGACATCTGGGACACCCTCTACTCCAAAGCTGAGAGGAAGTCGCACGTGGTGCCACAACCAAAAAATGAATAATTATAGCACGAATTTCATCGGATTTTATCTTCAACTCTTGAAAATATATCTCGAGTTTTCAAAATTCTTACGTCGCGTACGAATCGCAAGTGAATCCGGATTTTCGTTGGGATTTTTATATACGTGCTTCTGAGCCGGACTGCTTTTGAGTTTGTCTAGCCAAATATACGGGCTGTATGGGTATAATACGTGTGTATAAATGAATGTACAGATATATGTGTGTATAAATATAAAAGAACGTAGAATGTGTATCTGCAGGTGCTCCGAGTTGGGTGATAAAAATTTTTACGGGTATGGTATAACATAACGTAGCAGAAGCAGTAGAAACTGCAGCAACATCGAGGATGCGGGGTTGTTATACAGCTGAGGGTATAGCCAAGTCTTTTCATTACCCGTAGCACATATATACATTATACATATACCTATATATCAAACTGCATCGTAGCGGAAGAAACTAAAGAAGGAAAAAAGAAGAGGCGATTATTTTAACCTTGCTCGATTCACTATCTAGATACGATCCGGTCCGAAACGAGAGCGTGTCATAGAACTAGCTAATAGCCTTCCACTGTTTATGAATGTAAAAATAAAAGGGGGTGTAGCGTCGTAGAAAAAGAAAAAAAAACAAAAAAAAAACATAAACTGTACGTGATAGAGAAATAGAAAGCACTGTGGAAGAGGGTTAGGGAGGAGATGAGCGAGAGGTCGTAGGTCCTCTACACCTCTATTCTTTTCATTTTCTCTTTTCTACGTTTTCTTTTTTGTTTAAAAATTTTTTTTTCTTCCTCTTTTTTTTTCATTTTGTTTTCTTCTTCTTTTGGGCACGGGTCTATTAAAAAGTTCGAGATAGCGGGCGAGAGGGTTGGCTGGTCGGTACTCAACATGGCCAAGCCAGCCAACGAACTACTACCCTCTTTCACTCCCTTACCTTTCTCGCTCTATTTACTACTTCATGAAAATCTTTAAAACCACCCCCGCCCTAAAAATACCATCACCTTTTCTTTATCCCATACGAGAAGGTTTGCCCGGTAAGCCAAGTTAGGTATAAAGCAGGTGGAAAGTCAGAAATCAGTTCGAAGTAAAATGGGGAAAATAAAAGATAAAATAAAATAAGCGCACGACAAGACTTACTTGTTTTTCGAGGTAATCATTATTTCATTCAAAGGGAAAATAAGAGGAACGAACGAAATTTTTTTTCAAAAGCTTCGCAGATGCGTGTTATATTTATTCGTTTTCTCATTTTTATTTATTCTTATATATTTATTTATGTTTTTTTTTCTTCTTTTTTTTCCTCCATGCTCTCAAATATCGCATGTAAGTATGAGGAAACAAAATACTTTGAACGACGACCCTTGATTTGAAACGTCTACTTTATCAAGGGGAATTCTTATGAAGTACATATATTTTTTCTCATCCCTCTTTTTCTTTTGTTTATTATTTATTCTCTTTTTCTTCAGAATGTAACAACGAATCAAAGTTTACTCATATGTAAAATACACCAAACCCTACCCTCTCGATGGTAAAGCATAAGAGAGAAAAATAAAAAAAATTTATCACTCTTCCAGTGTTATAAAAATTTCTTCGATTTTTTTTTTCTCCTTCTTATTTTACCTCGTGTGTACTCGATTGAGAAAATTACGTAGAAACGAAAGCGTGATAATTTATTTTATTAATTAGGGAATTTGACGATCTATACGGTAAGAAAAAATTTCTGTGTTGCACGTACAGATTAGGCGTAACATGTGAATCGACTCCGCGTACGTAGTACGTACATAGCGCAAGATAGATAGAATGACGGTAATTTTAGATCGGGCGTAAATAATAAAAATAATAAAGTGGATATAAAAGAAAAAAAGTCGTTTTATATACGAGAGTAAAAAAACTACCGTGGAAAGGAAAAGAATAAATGATAAAAAAACAAAAAAGAAAAAAAGACGGACGGAAAAGAAGAAGGAGTGAGAGGGTAGATAGGATGATAAAACGATACGACGGAAAGAAGGAAGCTGCAAAAGGAGTTGGGCTAACTTACGATTATGATTTATACCCTGCAATATAATAACTGGGTATAGCGATAAAATGAGGAAGTGAAAATTAATATATCCTCGTCGAGCACCCCCGCCGGTATTCACGTTCGTCCAAGAGTTAGGGGTGTATAGTATATACAAAGATATACCTAACCTATAATAATGCACAAGGGTGCGCAAAAATCAAGGGGGTAAAACCCGAGTTAAAAGTATAATCCGTTCCGTCTGTCCTCAGCAAACGTTGTGTAGTATAGGAACCGGAATTCGAATAGATTTTCCCTACCCGCGCAATGGAAGATAAAAGGACGTTGGTAAGATACCGTTCTTTTTTTTTTTTTCACTACCTCCAGAAAACTCACTCCCCACACCTCTCGATCTCTTGCGTTCTTCATTTCTTACACACCTAGTCTTTTATCGAATTTCCCTTGAATTTTTCTTTTGTATATTTCACCACCCCCTATTCTTCCTTACGTTTCTATACGTGTATATCTATCTTACTTTTTCAGCCGAGGTGGTGGTAACCGCGCGTCGGGCGCGAGCAATTCCGCGTCTGGCTAATCGAGCGAATGATTTTTAAAAGCGATTGTTCTATAAAACTTCCCTCGCTCGCTCTCGTTCGGGGAGAGGATCCCCGCTCTCCCAGGGATGCGGTTAACTCGGTATGAGCCGGAGTTCCGTATACCGCATCTCAAAGTAAAACGTAAAAAGTAATGGGAAGCGCGGATCGAAAGGAAAGGAAGATGAAAAGAAGAGAAAAAAAGTTATAGAATAAAAAAACAAATAAAAAAAAATAAGAAAGAATCAAACGGAAAAGGGTAGGGGAAAAGGTGGCGCAGACTAAGAGATGGAAGACTTCATCACCGCAACTGATTGCCCGATTTGTCACCGCTAACGGAGTTCGGGATCCCAACCTTCTAATGGCTGATATAGAGACCCGAAGCTCTGAACCTTCTCCTTCTGATCTGACGATCGTAGTTTAGCGCTTTCTCAAATCATTCCTCATCGTGCCGCCCCCCCCTTGCCGCGCCAATCTTCCCGATAGGACATTGCTTATGCCACGATGGCACACCCTCTATCAAAACTCGATGATCCAATTACCCTTCAAACTTCAAAATTACACGACTGTATACCTATACCTGTACATATGGGGCTGTCCACGTCAACTCGACACGGCTCCAGACCTCGACATCTTCGATTGCATTTTTAATTTTATATGTTATCATTCTATCTTTGGAGAACCCCCCAATTTTTAAAAAATTTTTTTTTATCAATGTCTTCGGAGCTATGAATTTTTTTAACTCTGAAAAAAGGACCTTTTCAAATTTCTGAAAAAAATCATCAATTTTCTACAAAAAAAGGTACCTTTCATTTTCCTCATAAAATTCATATTCATGGAGATATTCTCAATAATAGATTCATCAACTCCATATGGTCGACATTTTAAGACCTACAAACGTTATTTTTTCTGAAATATAAAAAATTTAGAAAATTGAATTTCCTACAAAATTGGTCTCATAACTTTTTCTCAAATCTTTACGAGATACTTATAAAAAACTGCGATTTCATCAAAAACTGACCCTAGATCGTCTTGAGGCACGTGTTATTTTTGTTAAAAAAACAAAAAAAAATTCTCCCATATTTTTTCATCAAAAGGAAGGTTTTTTTGGGGCGTCGGAAAAAATTTAATTTTCAACGACCATCCTAGTGTACCTACATCTGCGGAATGAATCTAAAAATTTTACCGAACGTTAATAACAATAATAAAAATAATGATGATAATAAAAACGAGGATGATAAGAGTCATGTATTTTTACATTCCCATCTAGGGAGTCGAGGATGGTTTTGAAATAATTATTATCATTATTATTATTATTATCTGTTCTTTTTTTACCTGCATTGTTTCATTCTTCGGGGATTTGTTCGATTTTCTTTTTTTTTCCAAATCCCCGAAACTCTCATTACGGTTCGTATATGATATAACTGCAGCCATTTTTCCAACGAATCCATGTATGGTGAAATGTTTTTTTTTGTTTCTTTCTTCTCGTCTTCGTGTTCGTATCCTGTTCATTAGATGACTAAAAGGTCGCTTCAAAGTTAGGTGTATAAAGGGCGAAGGTAAGTTTGACAAACGGATACGAGTCAAATACTAAAGTTGGTACGTGCAACGTCTTTGACGTATTACCTACCTATACTTATACCTACCTACATACGTAAGGTCGTCTGATGGGGTTCGTCCTCGTCGTATTCCCGTTTATTTCGAAACGTGACATTCGCGTAACATGTATGGGGGGTACCGAAAGCTCCCGATGATTCTACAAAGCTCCTCCTCTTACTCCTCTTTTATTTTCCTCGTTGTATTCTCTCGCTAAATAAAGAAGAGTCAGACGAAGCGAAAGAAGAGAAATACTTCAAAAGATTCTATGATTCTCCTTTTTTTTTCTGTCTTCTGCTTACTTACTTATTTCTCTCTCATTTGATCCTCCACAGCTTTTCTAGTTTCGCGTAAAACAACTTCGAGGCTTTCGGTCGCTATCATTGTTATTATACAATATTGAAGGCGTGTAGTTTAAAAAAATTTTTACCCTGCAAATCGCATCTCGCCGACAAAATTCAGCTTTCGCGACCCCTTTTCACTCGAAAGGTTAGAATTCGCGGCTGTTTCAAATGTATAGTTTGATGAATGGTTAATTTAATATTTTAATTTTATGAATTTCCAACTTTTTTCCATTCATTGAAACAGTTTAGTCGGCGTGCAAGTTTTGTTTTGTTTTTTTTTTTGTTTTTTCTCTTTTAGTAACACATTTGATTAGGTATTATGTATGTGCATATAAAAGTTACTCGAAGTAAACGTCCCTAGCCACTATTATTATTCATTAGGGTGTCCATTTTTTTTCCTCCTGTTTTCTTGTCGAGCAATGTGTCTTTCTCGAGAATTTAAAAAATGTCTTTTGAATTCTTTTATTTTTTCCGTACCCCGGTATCGCATATTCTCTTCAACTTCCAGAGGTCAGAGTTGAATAAAAGTAGGGGGTATAAGTGGTGGTAGTGGTGGTGGTTGTGCAGGTCGAAGAGCAGAAGAGCCGCACAAACCACGTCGCTAAAAGCGAGCGTAGATTTATGGGGTACGGTTACTTTATTCAATTCGCGTTGAACCAAAAAAAAACAAAAAAAAAATGCACCGAAAATAAAATGAAAAAGAAAAAACAAACACACACACGCACATACACATCCTGCAAAAAGAGTTCGGTGTAGAAAGAGAAAGCTGAGGGTGAGATAGTGGAATAAAAAAAGAGGAAAGGAAGTTTAACGGAGCTGTGATGAAGAGCTAACGAAGTAACATGCGAGGGTGCAGTAGAAAGAGAGAGAAAGATTAAAGAATGAGAGAGAAAGAGTTTATATTCATACAAGAGTTTATACAGTTAATAGCGGGACGGTATTTTTGAAGAATAAATTTCATCGCGCAAGATAAAAAAAAAAAGAACAGAAAAAAAACTCCCGTCACGTTTAGAGATGTCTCGTTACAGTCTCCGCGAATCATGGGGTATTATATACCTATATAATAATGATAATAATTATGATCATTATTGTTATAGTTACATGTCTTGGCGGGAGTACCCTTACTCGACCCAGTAATGGTTATTTAGAAAATGGGGGGACGGTGATATGAAAACGGAGTGGGATTTGTTTCGGTCGACTGGGTCGCGGCTCATTTCGAAAGTAGATCTTTCGTCCTGCTTTTCTTCCTTTCTTTATTCTTCCGCGCGCACGGAGCTGCTCCCTATGTATATAGGGTGGTTCGGTTTCTGGTTTGTTATATAGAAATATGTACGTATACGTACATAGAAAATAACCTAATACGTGACCGAGATACTCAGACCCACCCTAAAAACCCTTTTCGATGGTTATATGAGGGCGGGACAACGCGCTCCTGCAGGACTTTATATACGCGTATATGTACACCTATTATATATAGGTATATATATGGAAATCCTTTTCGTTCACAATATACCAGGCATTATTTACGTTTATCCTTTCATTGCTTCCGCTCGGTCGCGTCTCCACCACCACCGCCACCGCCGTAGCCATCACCCCCTTATATGCCTCTTTCCATCATCCCTCGGGCTCTTCTGTACGGGTTATCGAGTCCCGGTTATTATTTACCACGTTCCTAAAACGTTATAACCCACATCCACATCCCCATCTCCAACCTCATCCCTCTCTTCTGCACTCAAGTGTACTGCAGAATGCCTACCAATTCAATTTCCACTCGCCGGTTAATTTCGTCCACTATGTATGGGTTATCCATAGTGTACAGGTACATACACTAGCTGACTCTATATAATACACAAACCTATAGGTATGTGCAAGAGGTTCGTTTGCGCAAATTGAACACATCCGCTGCGTATATATATCATACATATATAGGTATATTATATACCTTTCATTGCTCTCTTACAGTCCTGCCAATGTCGTTACCCTCTATCGTTTTAACACAAGGTTCGATGATTATCCGCGCGCAGGGCGATTTGCGAACGAATGAATCGATGAATAGAGAAATAAATAAACACCGATGGGAGGAGGGACGTAATGTGGAGCGAGCGCTAATGATAAATATTTCTAACGAACACCCCCTCGAGCATTTTCCGAGAGGAGCGACGGCATACCGCGTAATATCCCTTATGTTGTCTGATAACGACTTTTAACTATGGTTTTTAGTCAGCGTTAAGGAGACCCTTGGTTGCTATTCGTGGCTGGAGTAACATCCGCTCAGAATTGTACCCAACGGTACCGTGCTACTCAAGGCTTTGTATAAAATGTGTAGATCTCCCCCGCAAGCAATCTCCGGGATCATAGCTATGCTCAGGCAGCTTATTACGCGCGGTAGCTGACGCTGCCCATGTTACTGCTACCGGTTGCTCTTCCACATCCTGTTTACCACCGTAAAGATTTTCATGAAAATTCAAAGGTCCGCCGAATAATACAGCAGATATTTACCGACCCATCCGCCCGAAATCGTATCCCTGCGCGCATGCAGACGGTCGAAAAACAAATTATTGTGAGAAAAAAAAAGAGAGAGAGTAACAAGAATTAAACTCTGATTCTTGTTCAACGGAAAATCCGTCTTCTTCAACGGCGTTGGACGCGACCTCAAAGTCTACCCGTCAGAATCACCGTTTCCGAACTTGATTATGGAAGATGGATGGTGACAGACTAGTATACCCTTGGGAAAGGACTTTTTTCTACCCCCTCGACAATTCAGTCCCTCTTCAGACTCTTGTTTCGTCCTCCCCCCTCAACTACGTCGGACATTAAGTGAATATCGAGGGCCAAAAACCGCATCGAGTGCATCATGCGTGCATCGCCGTAGATAATGCCAAATAGGAACTTGTCACCCAACAGAATAATAACGTATCGGAGGGTTAGCTTGTTGCACGGGGGGGTTGAAGGAAGGATATGAAGGGGCTTGGTATTGGATGAGAGAGGCAGGAACGGGGGGTTTGGGGGGTTGTTTGTGTACCGGTCGGATGTTGTTGAAATGATTTGACATTTCGACATTTGGTAAGCAGTTTACGTGACGCGTCGAGCGGACAGAGGGAACGGGCGAACGGGTGAACGAGGGGAAGGGTGTGTGAAAATGTTTGTAGAAATGAAAAAGAGCGCCCGGCTGTACGTCGGAGAGTAGAACTCCCCTATACATATAACATTCCGCCAACACCAGGGGTTGAGAGAGGTAAAGCCGAGAGTGTTGTTGTACCGCTGCATAAGGTAGTAGTAGGAATGTAGGTGGGGTAGTTGGGGGTTGGCTGATACGCGGCGGTAGCGAACGGAAACGGCTTACCGTATTTGCAGAGCCAAGCCAACACGCGAGTATGTTGGACCATGCAATACTCCCTTCCCCTTTCGATCCTCTTTCCCTTTTCATCCCCCATCCCTTATCCTCCATCTCAATCTCCATCTCCGCATCACTATATCACAATCACATAGCTCTTTCTCTTTTTATTGTTTTCTTTTTATTTTTTTCTATTTTTTTCTTCATTCAATGTTACGTCATGCGATATATGAAATATATATATATATATATATATATGTATATCTATGTATACGCGTATACACGGGCACAAAGAAGAAGATAGAAAACGACGGGTAGGTATATAGCCTTACACTCTTCTGTGTCTGACTGACTGAGGACTATCCATCCGAAGAGTCTTTTTTCCAAACTTTTTCCATCTCTTTTCCCAACATCCGGTACGTAGCTTTTAGCATCACTCACTTGAGAGGATTAAATATGTAGCGTATACGTGTAACCGTGTATCGAGAACTGTAAACAACTTGGAACGTTGAGTTTGAAAATGAATGTTTTATCAAATTCTTTTTTTCTCATTCTTTCTTTCGTATAATTCGTTAGGAATACCGTGGTATTTATTCTACCGACTCTGTCACGTTTTCAATAATAGTTGCGGCTGTAGATATCCTTCACATCCGCTGAATACGAGATCTTAAATCCACGTTATTTTCGTAGAGGTCATGAAAGCTACGGTAAAACGAGGATTGTGGAGTAAGGCTGTCTGCTGGCCATTCGACGGCAGTCTATCTGCTCTTAAAACAAAGAGCAGACCGTAAACGGGTATTTCTAATCATCGCGTAAACCTACCCGGAGGAACCCCAAGGACTTCTATTCTACCAACCTCGGGATAGGTGCCTATTTCCAGGATGGAAAAGCGGAGGCCACCCTACCCGCCATAATACAAACGATAAAACAACGTCCCCACTTCCCTTTTCTCCGTCCCACAAAAAAAGAAACTTCAATACTCGGGAGAAAAATTCACTCTTCGCACCTCACCGATAAAAAACAAAAAAAAATCAGCAATCATGGACGCTGTACTAAAAATCACGCATACGTTTGTACGGATAGGTATGTGTCTTTCTTATAATTCAACACCTGATTCGTTTCATCAAAATACAATTTTTTTCTCATGTTTATCCAGTTAATCCGAGGGAAGCATCTGATCAACAAGACAGTTTTTTTTCTCAAGGAAGGTTGAAGTTCGGGATCGCTGTTACTTTTAGGGGTCTGTAACCACTTGGGAATAGAGAAGGGAGAAAAAAACAGTAAATTAGGGAAGGAGAGAGAAAGAGAGAGAATAAGAGATCAGAGTGGCAGTAGAAATGACACTCGCCAGTTCCCAGACGACCAATGTTCTATATAGCCTTTAAGCGTGTTGACATCGGATACAATGTTTGAGATGCTATTAGGAAAAGGGTTACTACGGTATAAACAGCCTCAGAGAATACAGATTCGGAACTGCCCCTCTTGTTTCCATCCCCGTTTTTGAGAAGGTGTTTGCCTTCGGCTGCGAAGAACTCTCGTCCATTCGTCCCATCCCTTTATTTTCGTAGGGCAAAACGGTGAGACGTATACAACGAAGCAGAAGGATCTGTAATACGGTAGCGAAGGGACGTCCTGCAGATCCTACCTGCAGAGTTAGGGCTATAAGGAAAGGGAAGAATGAAATCGAGGAGCAGGAGAAGAAGGGTTAAGGTAGAGGCCAGGGCAACCTCCGACCTCTAGATAGTCAGCTACTATTCGTAACACGTTTCGACCCTAGAAGAGGTCAAGCCTCGAGAGACTCGGTAGCTGCATCGAGGGACTTTCCTGGCGACTACGAAAGGACGACGCGACGTATGGGATACGTATAGGTGGGTGGCCGGAAAAGGGTACGACCAACGACCTAACGCGGGTAAATACAATTTTCAACGAAACAGAAGAAATTTTCTTCCCTCTACCGGAGAGAAATGAAAAAAAAGGTGACGTGTAACAGATAAGAGGAAAAAAAAAAAAAACAAATTCAACTATGGCTGATGCCGAGAGAAAAAAAATGGGCAGTAGGCGGTTGGATTTGGACTCTGGATTTTTAAAACGGTCATGCGTTCAGGACGTAACGTTCGGTGAATTAACATCGTCGTCGTCTTCATTTTCAGCGGTAAAATACAGTTCACCAATAGTCCTAGAATCTCAATAAAAAATAGCATCGGTGAACCGATGAAGATGTAGATCAGAATGTGATGAATTTTAGAAAACAATTTTGGAACTATTTATCGGCATATTTTTAGGATCGAAATTCCGAAGTAACCGAATTAGCTTTGTTGGAGTAGTTCTGCGATAAGGTGTATAAATCAGACCTAGTCTACGTCGGGTGATTACTTACTTCCCTTAACCCTCAACTCTGTTTTTGCACCGGTAGAAACTCAAGTATCTTCCTGCGAACCTAACCTCAACCCAGGATCCCTGATCTTTATAATTCTACAAGAACCTATCACCTACTGATCTTCCATAGTGGATGCGGCCGTTCCGAAGACATAGGTATGTATAAATCATGATTTAATCCTTAAATCGATTATTGCGATAGTCGCTGTAGCTACGTTTGTCCCGAAATCATGTGGTAGGGTTTCGGTATTAGCTCATTGTGTTTCACACACCCCATCCGCGTATGTACATCGATTCGGAGAACACATAATTGGAATTACCCCCTTCTTGTGCCCCTGTATGGCTCTGATATACCTAAATACCAGTATACGCTGTACTACGGTCAGTTGAAATTATTCGTCCGGTTGGCACTACTATGGATTACGGATAATATATCCTCGCCGCGCCGTTGGCAGTCATCCGTTCCAACATAGAAATACCAATACATGTTTTCCTTTGTATCCAGTCATACTCTCCAGTACCATCGACTGTCTAACAAGGATTGCGCCGATCTAATCATCTCTCCATTCATCCCACCGTCTCTCCTCGAGTATGATATTCACCAAGTGCTCTCGCCGAACAAAACTGAATACTTCAAAGCGTCCTAGTTTTGGATAAAAAATTCCGGATATCCGCTCGGATTCCGCAGTATGAAAATTGGCATTCGTTTGGACGTTTTCCACGGCACCCGTTGCATGGGACGATTTTCCATTTGCGTTTACAAAAGATTAAAAAATTTCACGATCTCAAGATTGAGGGAAAAACTTAAGGTTCGTGTCGTCGGGAAGAGATTCTGAAATGTGAGCTCCGTTCTTCGCACGGATCTGTAGCAAGTGCTATACACCGTTGAAAATTGAGGAGTATAAGTAGCTTGCATAATACACCGAAGGGTTAATATATTCGGTAGTCTGTTGGGATGGATTCAGGTAGATCGTGGGGTATATGGTCAAAGGAAAAGGAGATGAGGGGCCTCGATTAGCTGGGCTCGACTTGACTTCGCTCCCGGCTAATTACTTGTTCCATAACTTTGCATTCGTTACCAGCCAACCAACCAACCGAGGGCTGTCTAACTTCCCACCCTTTTTTCCCTTTTCTCTACTTTCTCCTTCCTCTATCCCAGTGCATTTCAACCCCTTAGAGTTCATCTACTTAAGTATTCATTCCCTGAGTTAATCCCCTATAAGCACACCGAGATGATCACCGACACTTTCTAATTTATACATATATTCCTTACCTATTTTCAACGCCAAATTGTAATGTAAAAAAAAAAAAAAAAAAAAAAAAACGAAAAGATCTACTTGTTTTTTTTTTTCAATTATTTTCAGCTACACTCTATTTTATATGGTTGTTTGTTCGTTGCGGTAAACTATTTCGCATCGATGAATACATCGAACGAAAATATTGAATCGCGATATCATCTAATGACGATCAAAAGGGGCAAAATCACGGTGGGTGAATCAGGCTTTTTGGGTATAAAATGGACGGATATATGCACATGAATAACATGTAAAGTGTATTGAAATATTTGCAAGTAAATGCGTTTATAAATATACGTATGTATAACGCATAGTACACTGTATGGGTTAACCGCTGCGAAATGAACCTGTAGAAATTTCGTAATAATAATGACGATGAGATTTCTCATCGCAAGCATAGCGTACAATTCATCGGATATAGATGCATAACCTACACACTCCGCCGCTATTAATTCCGCGTTGAAACTTTGTTTACAGTTAACCTGTCCCAGAAATTGGTATATAAATTAGTACAATTACGAACGAATGAATATGACGGTTAAATATACGAGTTTCGGGATCGATGTTCGCTGCCGAAATTCCGAAAATAGAAAATCTGGAACCTGGTGACAGCGTTGAATCAAAAAATCATAAACGTCATCGAAAAGCTTAATGTTTTTTTCAGCCAAAATTAGCGGACGTATTCGCCACTCATGCTTTGAAACATTAATTGGGTGGAGAGAAATAAAAAGCAAAAAAGAAAAAGAAAAAGAGAAGAAGAAGAAAAAAAAGTCGTGGAATCGATTGGATACATGCCTGTGTGTGCGGACGTACAGCGAAATAGTTCTATACATTTTGTAGGTTTCCCAATACTGATGGCCAGCACGTTTCGAATTCGTATCACGATGTGTCCGATTACAGGTATCATCATCCCTCTGTTATTAGCGGGGATATACAGGCAGAATGAATTCTGTCCTAGGGCATTTAATAGCTTCCCGGAATCAAGTTTGCGACCATCGTCAAAGGGGTTTTTGTTCTGGATTTGAAAATGTATCCAATTGTACGTTATATTGACAAAGAACCCCCCCGAAACGAAACGAAAGAGAAAAAAACAAAATTATATTTATCAAAACACGTGCTATTATGTATATCCGTACGGAGTTTTTCAATTTTGAAAGCCTCGCTATACGCATAGAAAAATTCACAGAGAATAGAGTAGCAGGTGTTCATCGTATTGGCGTCGGTTTTTGTGGGATCTTTTGGTATGACTACATGCACAGAGTTTGGTTCAGAAGTGTAAAAACTTTTATATGAATTTTCGGAGCGGGGGATATGAAAAACTTTTGAATTTTAAATATCCACCTGGGGGTTTACTTCTATTCATGGGAGTTCGTTGCATTTATTCTTTATAACTTTCTCTTTCTGTCGTTCCGTTCTTCTAGCTTTTTTTTTTTCCATCACATTCGCAGCTACGCCAACGCGAGTAGTAGATTGCGGACTGTGGGTGAGTCGCGCCACCGAGTCTTCGGTTCGCGTGTAAAATATAAAATTAATTACTCCCGTTAGATCCCCCAGTCTCTGGTGCGCGACAATTTCGTTCTTCTTAATAGGGGAAACGAGGTAATAAGCTCCTTTAAATTTGCAATTCTTGAATTAGACGTATCTTCCCATCTTGTCTAAGTATTTCCCTCTGCACTCTGTCTCCCCACATTTTCATCGATTTTTACTTCTTTATTTCTCATTTTTTTGTACACCACAAAAGTGGAAAATGTAAGGCGATACGATACGATACGTAAACGCTTATTACTTTGCGTTGCACAGATTTCAGGGGTTGCATGTTATATTATTGGCCTTGGTACGTTACGCGCCAAGGTGTACAACTGCGAAACGAGTAGGGGAAACCTGGTAGAGTCGTGACGTTCCAACGGGAAGAGTTTTCCCCAACACACAACTTTTCTCATTACAACGATCGACGTCGAGACCCAATTAAAACCAACTTCTGCTGAAAATAAAAAAAATTGGAAAAAGTTCTCTCGCCGAGAAAGATCGCCACCCCGTATTACTCAAAACTCAAAATATGATACGACCCTTTCAAAGAAATCCGAACAAAGTGTACAGCGTATAGATACGGTACCATATCTGGTCGATACTAAAAAGAAAAAAAGAAACAATACGGAGAAGATACAACGCTTCCAGAAGCATGCGAAATTTGTTGAAAAATCAATTTCATCCTACGAATTCCGGTAGAGTATAATGAAAAAAAGTAAATCGTGAATTTCGAAGTTGGGTGACACCCTCGATTTATACCACATGATCAGGGATTAGGTTCAGGGATTACAGTTGGCTCTGAACCTGCGGAGAGGGTAGAAAGAGGATGTTTCTGATCTTATCATCTGTACTTCAGAATAGTTTTTGAGATAAAATCTGCTGGCCTAGGCGAGCAGAGAATTCTTCATCTCGATCTCGTCGTTCCGCACAAACTTACCTTCGTCACGGAAACACGTGCACCATATCCAACGTAGTGGTGTAAGTGATTAAAGAATCGGTCAGTCGTAGTTTCCACCGGCAAATTCAGCCTACGGATAAAGTTGAAAAACCACCACGGTATTAGGGACGGCAAAATCTCTAATCGTTCAATCGAATCGCAAGGTGTCAGCAAAGAGTTGTCCCTTCAGTTGGCAAAGAAATAGCGTCGATAGCGTGCCGAACTTCCTCTTTCGGCTCTCGAAACCGCCATCTCTTTTCCTTCATCCTCCTAAAGTTGATGGTTTAGAAAGCGGTCAGGTTATCCAGTCACAACAAAAAAACCATAAAAAAAAAAAGAACAGGAAAAAAAGCAAGAATCGTGATGTTCTCGTTGTTTGACGGCGGGTGCCCTGCAGGAATGTTTTTTGTCTCTTCCGGGTTCCTCGTATAACGTGTCCTGTTTCAACGGGTGTTCTTCTCGCGAGTATCAAGGGCTGGGAGAACGGGTTACGGTCTAGTAGTGGTATTAGTTTCTCTGCACCGCTGCCCCGCCCTCCTCATATCTCGGTCCTTGAGTTTTCGTCGCCGATTTCAACGTCACTTCAAGCAAGAAATAATGCCGATTCCGCTCCTCTCGCCTTCTATTTCGCGTGGCCCTCGCCTGCGTTCATATTGTTACTGAAGAGGGTGATGCCCGAGCCTTTTTTCCACCCATATTTCCTCACCCCAAGCATCGCCAGGGATTCACTGTATTTATTTCACAAAAGATAGCCACATCGCTACGTACATGACGAGTGAAAAACTAACTTCCGGGAAAATGACCTCTTCGTTTTTCATTTTCTTCAAAATTCCACGTCTCATTTCCCTGTGTTGAAATATCATCGGATACGTCTCAACGCGTGGTGTAATGACTGAGGATATTTAACCGACTCCGAAAAGTGTCCTGCTGCTATAATTTATCCTCGAATAGCCTATTATGCCCACACATACCCACATTACATGTAAATGGTTTTCACGTTATTTCCGTGGAGCTAAATCAACCATCTACAGATATATTATATGCCAGGAGTTGAAAAACCGAGATGGAGAAAGCGTAAAAAATAAAAGGTACATACATATATATATGTACGTACGTTCCTCCGCTGTCTAGCACAGAAAGGGGCGTATGTAAATTCGAAACGACATTCGCCACCCTGGACTCTCGCAGTGATTGCCTTTTTAATTAACGCCACGAGACGTGTTTTCTGTTTCCCCAGTTTCCACGTTTTTTTTCTTTTCATTTTTTTTTTTCGTTCCCATTTTTTGTTCCCTTTTCACCGCGTTTTCAGTTTCTCTTTTCAATATACCTTTCCATACATATGAAGTGGATACATAATATACACTCAAAAACTTCGGTTCGACTTCATTTAATTTTCCCGACCCCGGATCCCTTTTTACCGGTGGAAAAAAAAGAACGAATAAAAAAAAAGAAGATAAAAAATAGGAAAGCGAAAACAACTACCACTAGTTATGAAGTACAGTCTAGGAGAGACGAAATTCCGGTGGAATATGAGAAAACAATCTTGGCATACGGAATACGGTTAGAAACGTCCATTGAAACTCCGTATTGTTAGGCGAAGAAGTATGAGCTGTACAGAGAAGAGGGATGATGACGGAGTTGCAGCAATTCGTATTGGAACGAGGTATATCTATATAGATATTTAAGAGAGGTCGTGAGGTCGTGGAGGGGGGGGGGGGGGTTGTTCGCTGTATCCCTCGCAGTTTCTACACCACCCAATTTCCCACCCACTTTTGGTCCCGCGTTGCCGTTTCCGCTACACATCGTGCTGCGGAGTATGAGACTACGGTGAAAAGCAATAGAAACGGGGATGTGTTTAGGTTGCGAGGCACGGCTCGGAGTCACAGCCAGTTACAGCCAATAAAAAGAGATTAGGACGCTCCATTCTCCAGTTCCGTAGGGAGCAGCTAGGTATATGAGTATGTACACATACAGGAAAGGCGTAGAAAGAAGCAGAAGAAAAAGAAGAGAAAGGGAAGGAAGAAGAAAGTTGCAAATTGCGAAAATTGTGCCGAGTGTATACCGTGCCGGAGTAAAAGTATGTGGATAAAAATGCGACTGTAAAGAACCAGAAAAACTGGCGAATTCTAGCTGCCGCATTTTCCCTCGGGAGAATAAAACAGCAGCTGGAATGCAAAATTCGGTTTGAAAAAGCGCATTTTTGAGTTCTAGCAAAAAGAGGAATCGGGAGTGTGGGGCACAAAAAAAATCCACGCAAAAAACTGTGTGGATAATTATTATTTATTGATCTTTTTCGTAAGGGCATTGCGAATTTCAACAGCAAATGCTTCGAATATCCGATGTATACGTGAACGTACGTTGGTAATGTACGCCTGGTTGGGTTGATTCTGAATCGCTTCGAGGCCAAGCGCGCGTTTGGACAACTTTTTCGCGTAACTGGGCCGGCCACGAAAAGTTGTCCAAGCGAGCTTTGCCGCGAAGCGATTCAGAATCAACCTACTAACCGGGCGTACGTATTGTTGAGAGTAGAGAGAGAATACGGCTTTGTACGCTTTTCGAAAACGTGTAATATGAAAAATTTTATCCGCTTGATCCGACGAGTAAATTATCTTCTCAGAACGGCATCGTGGATTCTTTATCCGCCTACACCTATAGGTACTTACTCCGCGAATATGGATATCCACATACATGTATTATGTATAGCATCGCGAGTAGGTACATGAGCTCAGTGAATCGGAAACGCGTTGAAAATGTGAGACGGATATTCGTTCGTACACTAATGTTAACGTGACACGCTCAGTCGTAAGGATCGTTTTTCTTTGTCTTGAGGAGAAGGATTTACGCGAGCCCCCGAATTTTCGAAAATTTCTATTTTGGAAAACGAACTAAAAAAAAATGGAACTCAATCATCTTGCAAAATAATTGTAACTCACGTCCAATAACAATTGGGGAAATCGAATTCGAATTTTCGGAAACTATTCGATTTGGAAATTTGATCATTTATGAATAAGCCTAGACTAATCTACGAAACTTCTCGATTCTGTAATAAATATCTCTGACCCCTAAACTTGACGTTACACCCCCCATTTTTTCTCTTTGCTAAAACTTCCCCTGAAACAATCCTCTACTGGATAGATGGAAACTTTTCCAAGAGTAACTGGAGTCCGCACCTCTTACCAGTTATATCTCTATCTCTATCTCTATCTCCCTCGTTCCCTTTCTCCTCTACGCTTGGTTGATCGATAATTGAATATCTACAGAGGAAATCACATAAAGTACCTGACCCGACCCACAACCTCTCGCTATTCTAGTACGTACCTATACCCGGAAGTCGTTAGTTTCCAACAATCGTTTCAGACATACCTTATTATATTCAGCCGTCACCCTTATTTGAATTGTAACAAATCTTTCGGTCTACTCGAGAGATCTTTGAGAATGTAAAATAAAATACCATCGATCATATCCCCGTGATTTATGATAATTGGCACGATTTTTCAATTACCTAAGCAATTAACGAGAATCATTGAAAGCTCATTTTTTTTTTTTTTTTTCAATCATACAAATTCCACCCTGCAATTTCATCTCAACCGCTTTTTGTCGGACGTATAACAATCATCGAGTTTTTTCATTCTTCCTTCTCGACATTGTTTTTTTTTTTTAAAGATCCTTGCCTTCCACATGCGTGTGCCCCAGGCTATCAATAAAAGCTCTTCTATTCCCTCGTTCTCGCGGTATCACCCTTTCGCAAGCATTCCCTCACGCCATTTAAAAAAGGGAGTATCATATGTATTGCGTCGCTCCACTTTCCGAGCTCCGACTTTTTGATAATTTTTTGTTTGCCGCCAAATCGTATTAACGATTAATAATCGAAGAAAAGGGAAATCGTACACCATGTACAGTATAGGCTTGCAACAGCATGAAAAGAAGGTATGGGATGAACTATGGGAAGCCTCCAGGCATTCCTGAGGGATGCTTGTTTTTTTATTTTTCACCCTGCGAAACTGGCGATTGCAAATTGAAAGTGACGAAATATCCCGATTAATAAAGCTCGTCTTTTTCCTTCCTTCTAATTTCTATACCCTGGCCTTCCATGGTCTGCACAAACACTTTCTTCTTTTTTTTTTTCATTCGCACGCGATATTTTCCCTTCCGTACGGCAATTTTCCCGTAGATTACGTGCAACTAAGCATGAACTGATTTGGTTTGGACTGTGGAGTATTTAACCTCCTCTACTCTGCAGGGGGTGGTCGGATGGTGAGCAAACATTTGAAGGTCGACCGTAGTGACCGCTAACCCGTGTGCACAAACAAATCCAAGTCCTGGTCGACCACATTTGGGCTCTTCACTATCAATTCAAGGTTACTGTAAGTTAATATTTCAAAGTAAATAGTTGCAGTCCCGTTCAAATGTAATTTCGATCTTTTATTTTACGTTGGATACCCGACGACGCCACCCTCCCCCCCATGCCGGTGTCAGATGGGGTTATATTCGCAGATGAGAATGAGAATGAAAATGAGAATTAGAATTGGGTATGAAAATGGTATGTGGGTAGAGGGATAGGGAAGGCAACTCCGGTTGGTGCTAAAACATTCGAATTATCTTGGGCGCTGCACACGGGGTGCCACAATGAAATTAATTCTCGGGGTTTTGGAGCGTGACTAACGAAATTATTCCAAGAGCAAAGCAACGAAGAGACTAGCTGGCTGCTGCACACGGTTCGGAGAGAAAAAGAGAGAAAGAACGAGCAGCGGTGGTCTGTACACATACAAGGGAGAAGAAAAAGATAAAAATACAGACATAAACAAGGGGCTGCAATGAGGAACGAATGAAAAAATGAAACAAAAACAAAACCGGGAAAAACAAGAAAAAATAAATGAAAATACAATATAAACTCTCACGAGCGATACCCGAGATCTCGTTGGTATATGTACCATACACGTACGTGTACCAATATCTTGAAAATTTGTTGGGATAAACTTTTTTGAGGTGTAGAAACTCCTCTCCAGAAGGTAATCTTCTCTTCGTTTGAGTAAGTAATGGATGCCGTTTTGATAAAGTTCACCCTTCTACGACCTTTTCATTCGTGAGCCTTTCTTCCCCACCCATCTCATCCCGTCGTTTCCCAACTACACAATCTCATAGGTATATATAGGTATATAAATACGTAAGCTGCCTTCGTACCAATATCCACATATTATGACGCCGGTAAAGATTTACTTCGAGCCACTAATAAATACCTTAGCTACATAAATTATAAACGCATTTTACAAATGATGGATCGGCAGGGGAAGGTGTGTAAATTATGAATGTGAATCAAATCACAGTACACAATATAACTTTTGCAGTGTTTTCCCTATGTACCAACGTATAAATACTTTCTTTCTTCTTTTTTCTTTTTTTTTTCTGTGATCTTTATCGCAGAGATTAAAGTCTCGTAAATAAGATGTGAGAAATTCCGTATAAGAGGGAAGACAGAGTTGGGGTGAAATTAAAAAAAAAAAAAAAAGATACGAAACTGGGTAAAGAAGAAGAAAGCGCAAGGAATGAAAGAAAAAAAATAAGTTTGTAAAAAAATAAAAAACAAAAGAAACAAAAACGGAAGAAAAATGGACTAAATAAAGAATCGAGCGTAGGGCTTGAATCCCTCAGCTGGTAATTACCGATCAAGACAAGAGATAAGAAGCTTTAACGCCCGTAAGAAAAACAAAATGCAAGAAGGAAAGATTAAGTAAGAAATAAATTTGGATGAGAAAAAACAACTAAATAAATAAAAATTTGTATGACGACGAAAGAAACTTTTTCAAGACCCTTCCCGTAATCCGCTACCTTTTTTCTTTACCCAACATTTCGAAAAGGGTTGTAACATAACTGCGCACGATGAATTATTGAGAACAAATTCTTCTTTTTTGTTTTCGGATTTTTATGTCAATTTACATATTATCTTCGAGAAATGTTGCTTTTCTACGATAATTAAATTTACAAGTGATCGAACAGCTATGGGAATAATTTTTGACTCGATACGCCAAAGGAAAAATTATACTCGGGGGATGATGGTTGTGTACCCCGCGACCAATAAGCGGTTGTAAAAATATAGATTCGCAACCTAAGGTATTTATGGTGTAACAACACGTGAATTGTTTACGTATATACGTATATCGTGAACTAAAATCAGTATATCTTCTATAATTTACGAGTAAGGGGGTTAAGAGAGCGCAATATATTATTCGTGGCACCGACATTACGTCATCGTCTCACTTCCGGTGGAACATAAATCACACAACCTTCCCCTAGTTGTATATGGTATACACCGGGTATAGCGTACACACGCGTGAGACTCTGATTTTCACTGCTTACGGAATTATTTGAAGAAAGAAAGAAAATATATATATATATACGTACATAACCTCTCGCCACATCTTTCCCGTACCTGGACTTTAACCAACCCTTTTAAATCTCTTTTGAATATTAATGAAAAAGAAGAAACAAAGAGGGCAATCGACTCCGAAATCGATTAGCTGCCCCACTCTCAAAGATAAGAGAGAAAAAAGAAAGAAGAAGAAGAAGAAGAAGGGATTATGGTAATCTATTAATTAATTAAAAATATACGTATATCGTTTCGTAATCAGGAGAATTCTATATTCCAATGTAATTGGAATATATGTAGAATATTTTAAATAGCTTAACGAAAATTTATATTAATTGATTGGGTATCCAAAGATCGTTCTTCCCCCTGTCCACCACATTCCCTATTCCTTCTCATCTATTCGAAACGGCCACGGGTTTATTCGGCAATTATACGGAGGCGGTGTATACCGTGGCTGTTAGAACCTTACCGCGCGTCAGTTGTTTCAAAAAGATCAAAGACCCTCCTGCGCGGCATACAGAGGGAGGAGTATCATGGCGTTCCAACGGAAGTCGACGATACCGGTACACAGGGAGGGAAACTAATAGTTTACAGTCAGGGTCAAAAAGAGAGGAAGTTAGCGATACGAAGAGAGATAGAGAAAGAAAGGATCAGTAAATGACCAAAGCCCATCTGCGTCCTTTGAGGTAGGAAACGCGCAGCTTCCAATACGTTTAGTCAAACTGATGACGAGACCATCCCTGTAACGACGTTGTCGAGGTCCGTAAATGATACGCTACTCGCACAGCTACTGCACTATCAAAATTTCAGGGGTGAGTTGGAAATCTGCGGATTTGAGGGGAATATTTTTCACCCCAAGATACACACACGGCACTTCCGAAAACGGTATATAATATACGTACAATAAAATAGACACATCGACCCATAAAAATTCGCTTTTCCACTCGAATCGTTTGAGAATAAAGACTGGAAAAGTAGTAAAAATGTATGAAATCTGTCTCCTCTTTCCTCCACTTTCTTCCAACCCCTATTCTCGCGCCGCATTTACGAAAAGCAAAAAGATAAAATACAGTCAATGTATAAAAATACATTTTTCTCTGGACACGTACAATGAACCGTCATCGCGATCATCGTCTTCGTCCGATAAAACGTGTTACATGGGGTGTTTTTCCCACTTTTTATTTTAGGGGATGGCGTGTAGCGAGCATCGATATATGGAGTGTTCACGTTTGTTGATACCAGAAATTTATAGTGTAGTATGTTGAAAGGGGTTTTGGTAGGAGATATAGACCCCCACGTGATTAATGACTTTCCATAACCTATTGAATCGAGCTCGTTACGTGGAACCTTGACTTCAGATTTTGATGTTAACCAAAATGAACGGGGATCTAAAACCGCACCTTCAGAATCCGACTCCCCTGTACCATACGCGAGGCGTACGGCAGCAAAAGAAAAACAGAAATATAGGGAGAGGAAAAAATCTGTACGAGGGAAGGACGTGTCAACAAATTATCGAGTCAGCTTTATTTCTCATCAATTTTTTCCTTTTTTCACTCCGTGAGTTACGTTCCATCGATATGTTCGTTGAAACTGAAGCAAATTTCATAAAAATTTCCGAGGAAACTGTACAAGGATAGGAGAAGCTCGATATGTCCGTTTTGTCGATTCGAAGCGCTAGGCTCATCAGGAGAAATGAGAAGAAACTGGAACAATTTTGGTTCGGGTTGCACCGGTGGAAAACAATGCTCTAGCCATGGTATAGGACGGCGCACGTGGCGCATGAAACAATGTTTTCATTAGTTGGCCCCATTTTGAATAAAGCTTCGTCGCGGTACGCATAATGGACCCAGTTTAATTACCGCCCGTTTGTCCGCGGTCGGCTATAAATACGGTGTTACATGGCGTATTATTTTTTAATTCACATGCAGCTACGGATTCTCTCGCCTAAAAATCAACTATAGATGTAGCTGTTGATACGTAATTTTTGTCTTTTGTCTTTTTTTGCATTTGCATTTTCATTTTTACACAGCGGCGAGACACCTGCGCGCACCAAAGTTGAATAATTTTTCGTTTCACTTCGCTGGAAATAGAGAAATGAAATTTTCAAAAGTGGTGAAGATAAAAAAATATGCACCCATAGTCTCTGTATCCCGATACACGTATGATATACCTATCTGGTTATACAGCTCCGAAGCTAAAGCCCACGCGTTAAGCCAAAAGCAGCTCTCGCACGGCATCACACGATCTGATCTAATTTCATCATGGAATTTCGACTCAATTAACATTCAGGTGACTTGCGTTAAGATAACGGTTAGAGGATGGATATCTATATCTATGTATCTACAATATCTGTACGTACACGCCTATATAGACCTCGGCGTATCACGTAGGTAGGTTTGCGCGGGGGTTGAAAATGGCGGAAAGGGTGTTCGAGGGACTCCGGTTTGAGGTTCACGCTACGTGTAAAGTGGAATGGGATGTGTGTGAGCATATAGTATATATTCGAGTATCTACAATGCTAATCCAATTTCCTCGCGGCCTTTACGGTTTACGAGATCATCAGACTATGAGTCCCTTATATCTTAAATATACACACACGTGAAACACCCGTGCACGCACACGCACGCGAGTCTTAACCCATATGCAAATAAAACTTTCACCTATGTTTCCAAAAAATCGACCTACCTAAATCACTATTCTTGCAATATCCAGTTCACCCCGGACATTCATACTAATAATATATGATTCAATCGAATATGCAAATTAATTGGACACACATTTTGCCATTGCAAATGGTCGTAATAAATGCATAGAAATTGCGTGGGAGAGAAAAAAGTAAGTCTATAGGTAGATGAGAAACGAGGAAGAGAAAAAAAAATGATAAAAGTAAGGGAAAATATAGTACTACCTGAGGAGAAGGTTACAGGGGGTTGAAAAAGGTAAAGCTAGGTATAGGTATAAGGTTGTGGTCGGCTTTTTTTTTTTTTTTTTTTTTAATTGGAATGGGGTATACCTACATCTCTTAGAATGCCCCTTGAAGCCATATCTTAACCTTAATGTTTTTCTTTTGCACATTAATTCAATTTAGCCCGACTACCACTACCACCACTACTACCATCATCGTTCCCTTAGAACCAAGGGCAATTCTCTTTCCCGCCTCACGACGACCTGCAAATACACTCTCTTTTATTTCTCTCCTTATACAGGACCTTTTCACATTGCACCAGATATACGCTATATTTTATATAGTTTCTACGCGAACGCGTTATTACATAATTACATATATATATATGTATATAGTATAAAATATACCGCGGGATTCGTCGTTCATTTCTTCTGCAACTTTCTTTCGTTCATTACTTCCTTTTTTTGTTCCATTTCTTTTCTTAAAAATTTTTCTTTGTCTTTTTATCATTGGATTCTTACATTGTAATATGTAACGAGAATACGTATACGAATACCGAGAGAATTAAAATTTTTTTGTGATTATCATAATTTTTTTTCTCCCACAAATCCTCCACGTAACGCGCTTTATACGCCGTGTGGTCTTTTTCGTTTTAATATAAAAATGATCCTTGAGAAACAAGGAACCGGAACAAAAAGAGTTAAGAAAAAAAATCTGAACCTGAAATACGCAAAAAGGGGGATTCGATCGTGGTTTATTTTTCTTCTCTCTTTCACTCTGCCGAAATTTTTACATCACTTCTTTTTCAATCAACTTTCCTCTGCCGATGATCGTGCGGAGTCGCTTATACAACAGATCACCGTTGTTGTATTTATGCTTTAGTTATAGGGGTGTTAAAGGGTATATGGCAGTATTACATGGTGCAAATAAAAAGGAGAAGAATAAAAAAAAGAATTCAAGTGTATAAATTTCTCTGCGTTTCTTCTTCTTTCTCAAGCTTTTCGAAAATTATTCTTCACTCCTTTTTTTTCTCCACTAGTTTGGGTTCTTTTTTTTTTACTTTATTTTTTATTTCATACTGTTCTGAGTTACCGCCTGCTATTGTGTAGTTTATTTTATTACCCACATTCGTCTTGGTGTAATATTCAGCCGAGAAGCCTCGTCCCACTCTTTTTTCTTTTCTTTTCTCTACCTGCACCTTATAAAAACCTCCCTTCTCAGCCGCTTTCCGTCACTTCCTCCCCCTGAATTTTTATTCGGTAAAATTCAGGTCCTTATCTTCTGTACTAATTGCTTGACGTGATGGCTGACATTGTGAGTAATAAAATTCAACGATTTGATAATGAAAAGTTGATAAGATGCAGATGTGGTTCATCCTCTCTTAGAAGGGGGACGTCGCTTACGCGGATTCCGATTCCTGAGTCCGAAATACAGAGGAGTAGATAACGATGCTGCGAAAAAAATGCTTATTTTGATCCCGGAAAAAAGTGGAAATCAGAAAAAAATAAAAGGCTATAGTCGCAACTGACGATATAAATGAAATCAGAGAAACCCTACAATGCAGTACGCGTGCGTATGATAGCGTGGAAAGTTTTATATCAATTTGACAATATTCACTCAGCTATAATGGGAAAGATGTTGAAATTCTTTTTCTTATTTTTGATATCATAGATACATACGTATATATCTACGAGCTATTTCCGTATCTATGCAAGAAATAACTAGAAAATAGAATCTCCACTTGTACTCGTACCTCGTCTATAAGGATATGCATGGATCGTAAGGGGCGGTTTGGTTTTGATTGAAAGTAAGACGAGGCGGTTTCTCGCATCCGGGGTACTCGCAAGTTCGAGAGGTCGAGAGAGGTCAATGATATACCCCTGCCAAAGTATGATATTCGCACGCATATTTTTTCATTTTCCATTTCATTCGAAGCAAAAGTTCAGTTCACCTTACTACTCACTTCGTAATTGTTGTACAATTGTTCGATACATTTCAATTTTTATTCCATCGAATTTTTCTTTTCTTCTTTCACTTTTTCCCGTTTGAAATACGATGCGTGAATATACACATTACGTTTTACGTATCCCATGTGAAATAGACGAGTATCTAAAAACCGTGCGAATATTTTCTTTCAGAAAAATTTCCGCCAGGCGTCTTCTTGACAGGTTCTACAATTACACTTAGATAATATTACACCGCGTATACAAAGTTCTCATACACGTACGTGTATGATTCTTGCGTTAAATTTGCATCTCTGGATCCAACGGCATCAGCCGCAGGAGCAAGAGCAGCAGCAGGTATAGAATCGCAGCGGTCCAGACCATATAAGGATATGAGTTTAATGGTTTATGCACCTCATGCAACGCGAGAAGTTCTTACTCAAGTTCTCTGCACATTGCGCGGTACTTTGCACCCTAAAGAGTGGCGAGAGAATTTCTTCTCTCTCTGTCTCTCCATCTTTTTATACTCCATTATATTTCATGTTGATTTTATTTTTTGCCTTTTCAATTACGCAACACGTGTGGAGAGAGAAAAGTAAACCACGGCGAGAAAAAAACAAAACAACTTCGAGAAAATCCGGTGCGCGTGAGTATTTTAAAAAAATGAGATTCTTTTGAAGCTCGCGCGTACGTATCCTGGTGCTTTTCTTGCTCATTTAGCGTCAACGCATGACATCGCACCTTCGTTATCATCGTAGGTTTCTTTGCATATTATTTATCGTGGGCTGAGAACCAACCGTCTCGTATATCCTTTGAAAAAAAGGAAAAAATGAATAACCGAATCTTCGAAGCATATATTCCACGGATCGTTTTCTAGTCAATTTTATTTCTTTTTTCAAGGAACTAATCTCCCGACATTATCCTCAATTTTCGACGTGTCATAATTACTATTACCTCCCGAGCTTTCAGCCCTCGACATGTAGATAGAACGCGTCTCTTTTTCAGGACGAGGATTTGGGGTTCGCTGAAAATGTGCCTATTTTACAAGGGTATACGCCGGCTGTCGGTGCCGTGCCGGGTCCGGTTTGGTCTGCAAAGTGGAGTTTTAAAGGGTGGGGGTTGAATGAGTATAAGGGGCAGGAGGGGGGGGGGGGGAGTTCGCAGAGTACACCTAATTAGTGCTATTACGCCCTCTACTGTTTTGCCAAATCCTTCTCTACACACAGAGCATCGGTAGAGTAACCGTATAGAATACACAGGTATGTAGAGCAGACAGGCAGCAGCTTTACTTGAAATAATGTTGACCGCGTTACATTTGGTGACGCAAACGCGACGCAGTGGCAATAATTTCACCGGTAATTGCCCGGCATTGTACGTAACGAGGGGATGCATTCAATTAGTTCAGTAAAATGACCGGAATACCTCAACCGGGGTTGAAGGAAAAACCAAAAGAGGAAATGGGAATAAATAAAATAAAATAGCGGAGTATAAAACAAAGTGAATAGACAAAATATAGGGAGGACAATTAACCGGATAAAAATGCGCAACGCGGTAATAATACTCCAAACTTTGCAATTGAAAGAACGAAAGGTAGCGCGGTATACACGGCAATGGCGTATTCAAGTACGATGAACTTGTACAATTACATCGAGATACTGGGGTGCAGATTTTTTATTTTTCACGTAACAAATATCGAGTTTACAAAGTTTATTTCCACACGAGATATCAGTCGGAGTATGAAAGAGTATTAGAAAAAGAATGCGAAGAAAGGGAATATAAGAAGAAGAGAATGAGGTGAAATATGTAGAGATAGACATACCAGACAGGCAAACACGCTCGATTAAACTGCCGCACGCGTTACACACTTCGCAAATCTTCGTTCTAGTTCAACTCAAATGGTCCAGCAGATTCAGGAGAAGAAGAAGATAAGACCGAAGAAGTAAGCACCGTTGGTACCCGCCACCCGGCAACCCGTGAGAAGGAAAAAAAAAGAAAAAAAACAAAGGAAAGGAAACTGAGAATGAGGAAAAGTAGAAGAGGAGGAGGAATAACACGAAAAGCAAAATCCACGAGTGTGAGAAGTTGAAGGTAAAGGTGTACGTACATTTCTATATGTATATTTATAGGTAAAACACACGATTTCAAGAAGAAGGAGGAAGTAAAAGTTGTTCCAGATATCAGTTGACACCGTATAAAAGGGGGGGCGGGGGTGGCGGCGCGGTTCTCTCGGTGCAGCATCGCCATGTGGAAACGCGACGACTACTACGACGCAAAGCTTCGCGACGGTGGAGTTTCCTCTCGGTTTGAAAGCTCTCTCGACCGTAAGTCAACGTCGCACCGTTGAAGTTGTAAGTTATTTTACGAAATCTATACCTGCTCCTTTCCTTTTCTAATTCGATCGCTCTATCTCTCTTTCAGTTTTAGTTATTCCTTCTATTTCCAACTATCTCTATTCCTATTCCGGCGGTTCGCGAATCCGGACGAACAAATTAAATTGTGAACTAAAAAATTCAAGCCGCACCGAAAACAATCTTCTCTCCAGGCCAAAGACGTTTCGCGAGAACTTCTTTCCTTTTTCTCTATATTAATTATTGTTCCCCGATTTTTGTCTGCGATCGTTTCTCGCACCCCCGCATCTTTTTACTTCTCATTCATCCTTTTCATCGCCGAATATTTCGTGCGCGCGATAGTTTGTATCTTTTCACAGTATCCCCTGATGATGTTTCTTACCTTATTCCGTCCCCAAGGTCCTTTCCCAGTAGCTACACAGTAATTGACCAATTATTTTCGGTTCATCACATTCCAAGGATATTTTCCCCCTATACGTAAGATAGAAAGTTATACATCTAATATATCAATCGATTTTGATTTTCCGATCAGAGTCTCCCATGTATTATACATTTCCTTCGATTCTTTCTTTTTCTTCTCCCATTTTTCTTCTTCATCTTTTTTCTACATTCTATCCCCCATTTATAGGCAAGCTCCGCAGATATGAACATTGGCAAGAGAGTGAGACAGAATGTATCATTGCGGGGCGGGGGAGGGGGAGTGGGTCAAACAATATCCCCATAGTTGAGTCGAAACAATGGGAATATGATTGAGCTTTCCGATAACTATTTTTGTCTCGGTTTTTCCTCTTATTTTCTGTACATATATGATATGAATATTTATTTATTTAACTGTATATATAGGTGAATCGTGAGGTTTACGCTATACGCAGACTGGATTATATCGCCCGTTTCCCATATCACACACGTATATATATGCATCGTTGGTTCGTTGCCGCCCCAAAATTTCATTTTTTTTTTTTTCTTCTGTTTCATCTCCTGCGAGTCCCGCGACCCTCCCTCCCCCTCGCCCTTCCTCCCACCATTTTTTCTTCCCCCTCGGGATGAATCTAAATATTTACGTGTGCTTTGCGCGAGGCCGCATCAACAGCGGGTGGTGGAATAACGTGTGTCGGTTTGCCGTCTCGTGTGGCTAAGTGACACTCGCTGGTTTACACGAGAGAGACATTAAAAAAAAAAAAAGGAAATAACAGCGGGGGGGGGGGAGAGGGGAGAAATAACAACAGCACGAAAAACAGTTTACATCTCTCTTTCGTTGAAATACCGAAATAACATATCAACCCCATATTCGGCCACCCTAGCTGTTGGTAGTTGAGAAAAGTTTTGGAAGAAAACTCTTGCGCACGTAATGTATATAGAGTGAGTTTTGAAATCACCAGCGACTTGTATGAGAAACATCACCCTTCGCTTTTATTCTATCCTTACTTCTATTGATGTTGGGTGTGTATAGTTATAAGGTATACGGCGTCGATGATGGTTCCTCGAAATCATCCTCCTTGATCTCTTTACCCAAATTTCTAACCCGAAGGAAGAGAAGCGGCGGCAACAAGATTAGTAACAGCACATACACAGTGACTTTAACGTTTGTTGATTTTCTCTGGTACCCGAAAAAACCAAAACGGGGGGGGGGCGGGGGGGGGGGGAGGAGAAAACATACTCCGCACATCGCGCGGTCTTTACTGTTTTCATTTGCTTCCTTTTACTCGTTTTTTTCTTTCTTCAAATTTTTTTTTTTCCTTCAATAAGGGCAGTGGCAACGGCAGCGTCAGGAACGAACTATGTTTATATACATTTACGTACCCTACTCTTTCACAACTTCTTGTCTCGATCCACATTTGGGGCGAAGTAATATATCTTTTCAAAAGATCCAAGGAACTAGCGCCGCGCGCTCATCGAGGAATTTCACACGAGAATAGAAGAACGCAACGTTCAGAGAGATCGTGAAATACGGGGAGAAGAAATTATGCGTACATGGTTTTTACCAAACAAAATGAAGTAAAAGAAAAATGGAAAGCGGAAAAGTTCAGCTTTTAAAGAGTGTAATTTTAGAAATTATACGGCCGATGAAACGATCTGTTTGAAGGAATAATAAAATTGTCAAATATTCTTTCATTTATCCGTTGTAACCGCGTATTTTCAAATGCCATGTACACATAGTTTTACGTATAGCGAATGCTTGTGTATAAGTACGTACGTACATACTCGATATCTACCAAAATATATACATACGTGTACCCAATAAATAATGTTATGCAAATGATAGACCAGCGTTATTCTCGTTATACGACTATACCATAGCTTATGGTTTAACGAGCCCACCACCCTCTGCACCATCCCCTATATGTGTAGATGGTTATAGTTTAGGCTATGTTAGGTTAGACAGATATACATACATGGGTATATATGTACGCATTATGTAACACGCCCGTTCACCACTCTATAGATCGTAAACTACGAATTCAAACACACCATGTCGATCCATATCTGAATTTACATAATAGGTATGTGTAACGATATATGTATGTGTAAATGTAAGGCTAATTTATTTACCTAGTAATGAAGGAGAAAGAAAAATAACAATTATTCTATTACCTGCAAAAGATGAATAAATTCGACCCCTGCACCTCGCATGGATTTTGCTGGCTGTTAAAATTCGCAAACTAGTTTAGAAAAGTGATAATAATTAATTGAGAATTCGATGCATGCGAGCGTAATCAGTATAGGTACGCAGGTTTAAAAGGTTCAATTAATGATAGGAGTCGTTGCGCTGCAAAGGAGAGTAGAGGGAGAAAAATACGAACTATTAGTACAAAGGTTAAATTAGGCAAAATGGTGAGGGAAGAAGAAGCATAAAATGAGAGAAAGAAAATGGGAAGGAAGGCACCTGAAGGGAGGCACAGGACCGACCCTCTAGCACTTCCGAGCAAGGATAATGGCCGGTTTGGTTGTACTCGCGTGTCAAGGGGTAGTTTCAAGTCACGACGTTTTCCTACCAAAACCCTTCCCTTCGTCATCCCCCATACCCTCTCAAGACACATACGTATGCACGTAATACACGTGTACACATACCGAAGTTTCTCTCAACTCCTCGAATCCCCCGAGTATCTACCTCTCTTTTTTCCATCCCTTTTTCTTCCACTCCTTTTAACTAAACCGACTGAAATAAATTAAAGAAAAGTTAATAATTGCCCGTCAACTATTTTGTCGAGTACTGTATATTTTAAGAGGGGCAGAAAGAGTGATTAACATTTTTCTGAATAGAAATACTTTCCTGCAGTTATACCTACGTGTCATTATTTTTTTTTCTTTGCTAAAATGCCCAGGTGACCGACCTGATATTGTACCGCACACCGCTATCTTCTCTGTACTTATCTCCTTGCTTTGAAATTTAGAAAACATACTTTTCCTGGGTTATGATTAATTAGAATGAGGTGGCTTTCCAGGGAACGACGGCACAGGGAGAAACGATGTTGAAATTAATAGTAAACATTTATCGGATGTATTATGATTACATAACATCCACATACCTATAATAATTGGATTCTCATATTATACCATGTAAGGTATTAGTAAGATAGAACAAACAAACAAACCAAGCAACCAACCAAGCAACCAGCCAACCAGCCACGCGCGTGTGTGTTAATTAATACGTGTTCGGGATCACGCAGTTTCGGGGGTGCAAAAGGGAGAGACGGAGGATGAGGTTGTTGGTGCGGTTAGAGGGGCGTCGCCGCGATAATTAACCACAAAACTTCAATCATCATCATCCCCGTACCCCTCTCCTTAATATACATATATATGCAACGCACAGGTAGCCCAAATATGCGACGATCTCGCTTCGTTGGCACGTAGAAATTGGGGCCAATTTTCCTAGCTAAATATGAAGAGATATACACGTATATGGATGAGTATTTGAAGTATGCGCGAAATGTTCGTGTATATGTAACAGAGAAATATATACGTTTCCTACGTAGAACCGAGTCTGAATGATCCTAAATTCCCTCAGGGTCTATCGTGTAGACTATACATGGATAGGTTTGCTGCTGTTGCTGATGTTGCTACTAACAGCTCTAACAATATAGTGGAAAACCTAAATAGCATCGCGTGATGCCAAAATGCCGACACGACGAATAAAACAGTCCTCGGAAAATCCCTTTAACAATATAATACCCAACGAAGAGAAATCCCTCGTGTAATTCCTTCCCACATACGGCGGTGGATTCGTCACGTAAAACGTGTCGGTCTAATTGTAAGTATGTGACAAAAAGCAAAAAAAAGAAGAAGGTGAAAGAAAAAATCGGGTGTCAACCGCGTTGATTTTAGGTCATGCTCCGACGAACTCCGGGTGAAGCAGCTGTCTCTGAACGTTTATGTGAAATATTTGCAAAAACAGTACGGAATTTCTGTACGGTAAATATTGTTCATTTCGTGAACGCGATACGTGCTCACGAGTCAAGTTAACTCCGGATGATGCATATAGAGAGATTACAGCCGCACAACTAACCTTATCGTCTGGTTTCTAACCATATATCGTCGGTATATAGATATATACGTGGCTATTGTTCATCATCAGATAAGTTTGGCCTCGTGTCTGGTGTCGTGACACTAAAACCTTATACGTCGTATTCCATTCCATTCCATTTCATTTCATTCCCGCGTTTCGTTGAACAACGAATCTCTGAATGGCTATCAAGCCGAGTCTTTTGTAGTTGATCGCTATTACCGAGACGGTTCAGACACATTTGCAATTACAACAAAGCTGGTATTTGGAAATGGATGTTACAGTATCCGTGTGTATATATATCAAGATATACCGATGCTCGCGATCTTCATCTCCTTGTTCTTCTTCTTTTCCATTTCGTTTTTCGTTTTTTTCCTCCTGACCTCGCACGAGTATAACATGCAAGTATAATATCATCACGATTTGTCATGGGGGAAAACGACTTCGCTCGTGGTCGTTCAAGATTACTTCTTTTTCGTTATTTTTTCTTCCCCTCTTATCTCTCTTGGGTTTTTTTTCTCCTTCTTCTTCCGCTTTCGTTTTTTCACCCTCTTCTTCTAATACCGCTATGATGACCGCGTACGAGATTCCCCATACATACATTTACCCTCATTTCCAAGATAGCTGTAGAAAGAAAACCGTCTTCATCACCGAGGGAAAAAGAGAGAATTGAATAAAAAGTCAAATCAGTTTTCTCACTTTCTGCACGGGCGCGCGCGATAGTTAAAAATCAGAGACAACTCGTCGTGAAATTTGGCGTAAAATAACCCCGCGATATTATCCCACACAAATATCCTGTTCAACCTCTTCTACTTTCTTCCTGCATTCTCCGCAGACGCGGTTGGTTCCTGAGGAAAACTTTAGTGCTAAAACCTTTTATGCGGCTGAGCTGGCGAACGAGCTTACGAGTACTTTTACGTTTTCCTGCACCACCCCTTCGGCTATATCTACAATCCTCCGTCCAAAACATCCTACACGTTGCATAATGCAATGAAAGTAAGTCGTACGGTGCAGTTGTGCGATGTGGTTTTAAACCATTCGTCGCAGATATACAAATGTCTGAAGCGGAGATTTCGAGCGAACTCACCGTGAACGTGGATTTCTAATACATCCTGCTCGCGAATTTTGTTTTCTGTCAAGTTAGAGAAATTATGGATACTCAATTCAAGCCCGCGTTGCGATAGTGAGCGAGATTGGGTCCTAAGATCATAGCGATGATTTTGTTAGTTTGACGTTTGATGTTAATTAGAATCCATGGGGTAATTACCGCGCTCACCCTTTCATGTGGGTTTTCGGGTTTTGTAGATAAATTGAACATAGTGTTTCATCTTGTGAACTGAAAACTTTTGCGGGAAACAGCGTTATCCAGTATCAGTTGAACCTTAATCAGTGGTTATGAGTCTCAAGCGGAAAAGTTAGCCACAGGGTCGAAGAACCGAGTGGTTGCACGCACCGCCCTGGGAGCAACTGTACCAAACCTACAAACCATGTCATGCATGGGATGGAGAGATAAAAGGACTGCTACAAAAATATGCGCCAAATAAGACGAAAAAGAAGCGTAGAAATGGATCATGGCATTCGGTTTTTTTTTTCTTTCTTCCTTTTTGTTTTTTTTTTTTAGTTTCCGGAGGACGTGAGTTTTGAGACTTTGCCGAGACGACGTCGCGGCGGGTCGTAACTTGGTGGTTTTGTAGCCCAAAGGCGTGGCGGACTTTGCCGGTTGATACTGCGAACTATGCAACAATAGTTCTTGAAACCTTGGTTATAAATGGACAATGGAGAGTTAAAACCTCCTTCACCTTTACCTCCTATCTTTCACCTTTTCATCATTCTATGGGCACCGACTCACAACAGTTTCGTTTTATTCTGTTTCGTTCTGCGAGTTTCATCTTAAATTTCGAGGTTCACCATATTATATATTAATAACTTTCCATACTTCTACTTCTTTTTATTTTTTTATTTTTTTTCTTTCTTTACGGTTATGGTCAAGGTTTCCGACTACGCTGGTCCTCCGAAGTCAAAGTTTCTTTCTTTCTTATTACTCGTCATCTCAGAAACTCAATAAAATTTTAGACTAGCTAGCTGGAAACGGACACAGTTAAATTATATGATAAATTTACGAACTTGAAACCCTGTCCACTTCACTTTAAAAGCCCAACACCCTTTTCTCCCATTGAAAAATAAGAAGACGTTTCTGATATCCATACCACCCAAAGCGATAATATTTTCCAAACTATTGCTATTCGTCAGAAAAGAAAAAACAAAAGAGAAGAACAAAGAAAACAAAAATTATTTGCAGAACTAGTCGGAGATTAGTCCAACAGATATATTTTCAAGTATACTCTAGAATCAGGGGTAGGAGTTGTGATGTTCAGATGAAAAGTAAAAGGGAAAGAGGAAAGTATGAGGGTAAAGGTGGGTAGAGAGAGAGTATGATTTATGTCGGTCGCACAGGGGGCTCGTCTTTGCCCGGAGTGCCGATTTGGAAAAAAGTTTGCCACAAAGAAAATGGGAGAGAAAGAGAGAGAGAGAGAAAGTAAGCAAAAGGTTGGTAGGCGAGGGGGGTGAAGAGGACTCTCTGTTTCGAAGATGGATCGTCCAGGATTTGGAAGAAAATATTTCACTCCCGAGCCTCCTCGCCCGATTCCCTCGTTTTTCCCCAGTCTAGGGGTATAGGGTCTGGTTTTTTTAGTTCCTCTCTCTAGACTGAAGAGAGGTGCGTTAAAATCAACCTCAACGATGTACTTCAACCTTTGAACGTTGCAATCCTCAAGCATCAAGCTTGAAGAAATCGTGATGTCGTTTCGTCGCCTGTGCAGATTCTCATTTAGTTTTCAAATTTACCTCGAAACTCTGCAAAGAGAAAGAAAAAAAAAACAGAAAAAAAAAAAAAAACTATGAAAGAAGGAGGAAAAAATAAAAAATGTAAGAAATAAAGAAACGTTTCTCGCGTGTATATCTCAAGTACCTCAAGACCCGTGTTTCGCTACAACACTGTCTGGGGGTCTCTGCAACAGCATCAGCAGCCTTCCAGGTCTCGCCCAGTTCGCTTCAAGTTATAACTCAACTCTGACTCACAGAAAGAAATAAATAAAACTAAAAAAAACAAAAAAAAAAAAAAAAGAAAAGAAAGAAAGAAGAAAGACGGAGAGATTGACAAAAGATTTCTTGGTCTCTCGGTGATATTACGGAGCCGATGTCTGCTGGCTGGGTGGGTTGACTGCTGCCTACAGCCGGCTGCCGGCCCTCATTTAACGCGAGTTACAGTTTTTCTATGCCGCCCGCCGGCCGCCCACCTTATTCCAGCTATTCGACGATCACGAGGTCCGTCCAGACGACGACTGTGTGTTCTTAAACAACAATAACAGGAGCAACAACAACTACTGACAAGAAATACCTTAACTGTGGGAGTAAAACGGAACGGTCCACATCATCCACAAAATTGGTACAACAAACCTGCAGCTCTCTGACAGGCCCATTACAGTTTCCAACAAATTATATTTCGTTACGAGTAGGTGAGCATTTCTTCTTCTTTTTTTTTTTTGTTTTTATTTTCAACGTTTTTTGTTCTTTCACTTTTATGGCGTATAATACCAGCACCGGTGTACAACAGTGTAGCTAAAACTGTTGAGACAGAAATTCTCGCGAGATTAATATTGTCTGAATTAAATTTTCGTGTACAGACTTGAAAAAAAAAAATAAAAATAAATAAATGACGTCCAGTCGAATCCATGTACCGTTTTACAAAATGCGAGCTGATTTTACTAGGGAATTAGTTTACGAAAATACTTAAAATTACGCTCATCCAATATATATATATAATACGATGTAAATTCAGCAGAGTGTAATTGAATTTGTGTATAACAAAGTGAAAATTGACGTTGCGTAAAATAATTTTGGAAATTGTACTTTTTGTTGAGAAAAAGAAAAAGCCCAAAAAAACAAAGAAAGAGAAGATTGTTATAATTTGTTTAATTCGGTAATCCACATCGGCTACTACGGTATGACGAGTATATCGTCATTATAAATTTTCCTCCTCTTAGCAGCTTATTCAAAAATTAAGTAATTAAACCCCCTAACTTAATTACAAGCATCAGCAGCAGCGGTGGCTACCTGCGGAGTGGTGGTGATGTCGAGTCGTCCGAACGAGCGAAAAATTCTGATTAAAACTTAATCTAATATTGCACAGCGTATCTGCCATCCGCGGTTTTAGAGTATTCTGAAATTTTCAACTTCGAAAATCACCACCAGAAGCAGCAGCGGCGGCGTTCAAAGGGAGAAAAACCATCGAAGCTCACCTTCGAAAGTATGGAGGACCACAAGAATCGCAACGTCCCATCGCCACCGACCAATTACCATGTAAATCATTCATTTGTCAAACAACGCTGGAAGAAAACATTTGTCTAATTGTTCCAAACAAGGGGTAAAAACGACCCCTGCAGGGACTCGGACTTTAATGGGACGAACGGAAAGTTTGAAGGAGTGAAAAAATAGGGGCGAAAAAAATGGAATTGAATTAGAAATAAACTCCGGAAGAAGTAAAGTGCAGTGTGTTCCTCCAATCATCAAAATTTGCATCTCGACTGGAAAGAGGAAAGTCATGCTATGGAGAAAAAAAAAACTGCGACACCTTATCGATATTCAACTGACCAGGTGACGTTAGAAATGTCAAAAGCGTATTCTTTAATTTTCTTCGATATCTTCTTCGATTATCGTAGTTGAGTAAAGTTCGATAGATTTTCTGGCTAAAGTATAAAAGAAAAGTTTTTGTAGACACGAAAATTGTGTTGCTTTTGAAATTTCACTCCTGCAGCGGTGTATGGCGCAGGAGTTTCTTATTTTTCTGTTTTTATATATATTTTTTTCTTTCCCTTTTCTTTTCTATGCCAGAAAAAGGCATCGGCAGCAGCCTAGCAGTAGAATATCCACGCAATAGCATTCAGCCATCAAGTTACCAAAGCCCCATTTTTCCGCAATGCCAGATATATCCCCGCGAGTCTGGAGCCCAGCTTCCCTATTTTATAAACTTTCATTCGCCCCAAAGAAGAAGTTTTTCATCGTCAAGAATAGGAGAGGAAAAAAAGTTACCGACCTTCTAGCGGACCCCCAACGCGCACGAGAATTCCGCGAATACTTACTTGCGAACATCTATGCATCAAGATCGAAGAACGATGAAGAAAAAAACTTACGTACGAGAAAACAAAAAAACATTATGGAAAACGAACGGTGCCGAATCGGAATTCATCGAGGAATTCATGCACGGTTCGAGTCCTTAATCAGAATGATGTACTTTCGTCAGAGAAATGTGAATTTCTCATCTAATCTCAAAGGTATATAAGTGAAACCCGCTAAATAGTATATATACATATATAATACCCCGAACGACCTTGAGGTCACAGGTACGCAAAAAAAAAAAGAGAGAGAAAGAATAAAGAAAATTCGACTTTTCTCCCCTCATTTTGGAAGCTCGGGAAGCTTATTATATGGTCAGAGATTTAAACTTTCTACGCGTGATTTTTTTCCCTTCTCCCGAGGGGTATGAAGGGATGAGACAGAAGATAATTTATTTGTTTATTATTTTTTTTTCATTACATAAGTTAATGGACTCGATCCCTTAATTTGTTCAGTCTAAAATTTATGGTTCATTATGTATTTTAATTCCGAGGCATGTTTTATTAATTTTTTTTTTCCCTTCCCTCGTCATATTTCAGTAACATTTTATATAGGCGGCTGTGTATTCGTAGACGACGAGAAAAAAGGAAAACTTGTAAAATATTGACGTGCGAGGCACGATATTTTCTTTAATTTCGACAGACGTATTAGAAAGTGAAAAAGCAATTGAGCAGCAGCGCAGTAGCAGCAGAAGGGGGGGAGGGAGATTAGAAAAATTACTCATCAAAGTATAAACACATGTAGCGAAAAGAGAAAGTTCGGAATTGAAATTTCATTCCAAAGCTCGATCCTGTTATTTTTTTAAATACGTTCCTCGAACGAACATGTTTTACCCTCACAGGCGGAAAAAAAAAATCAGAAAAAAAAGAAAACGAAAAACAAAAAAAAGCATTTCAGGGGTAGGTACGTAAGTGTAATACGTACATATATATTACATGCCCTGCCTCCGGATTCAAACGGAGCGAGGTATATTATACGAGAAAGAAAGAGAGAAAAAATAAAATAAAATCAAACGAAAGAAAGATGGATAGATGTAGCTAAGCAGAGATATAGATCTCGGGGTGTTCGCCAAGTAGGACCTTAGGGAGTAACTAAAAAAAAGGCAAGGGAACCATTTAATTGCCAAACAGTGAGATTTCTTTCCGAGTGTGTATAATAAACTAAGAATAATATAAAATACGGAAAAAAAGAAGCGAGAAAAAACGGAGAATGAGAAGATAAAATATTGGAAAATCTCTCGAAAAATTCTGCCTGAAACCTAAACGTTTTTACACAACGATACGATGGATCATAAAGGCGAACTCTTCATCGGTGGAGTTGGAGTGAAATGAGAATGAAAAGTAAAAAGTGGCAAAATAAATTAAAATCAAAAGAAATATGAAGCACATGTTGTCGCTGATTCGTTATACGATAAATCAACGAGAAGTTAAGGTCAGGTTGGATGTGACAGAAAGTCAAATAATTTATGATGAATCGGTTTGAAGATGAAGACGATGATGATAATGATGCATATTATACAACTTAGTATAAACATTAGAATTTTAATCAACTTTTCCCATTGCCATCAGTAAAAGCTTCAGAAGCAGCTTTCAACTTCCTTTACCTTGATTCGTAAGTATATTTACATGAGGTAAAATTACCGAGTATATTTCGTGCAAAAACGTTTTCCTTATTTATCTAGGACCTTCCAACGAGATCCGGGAAGGAGTCTACGCGTGGGAATGATTTCTGGCGGTTCGATTCGCCGATATAAATAATAACTGTGAAAGATATGCTCGAATATATTTTTCACCGACGAGACATGCGCGAAGATCCAGAATGTCATACTGAACAATATTCGAAAAAAATGTCAAGAAGATGAATTCATCATCCCCGCCCATCCGCAAAAGGTTCAAAATTGCGCGAAGAAATTCTTGCAGGAAAAAAAAAAGAACGGCAGGGAGAAAGTATAAAAACTTGTCGATGGTTTTTACAACTCCGTACAGACGTCCTTGCCAAGAGAATGGTGTGGGAGGATAGTGGGAGAGGGGGAGGTTGTGTAAAAAATTTCGTCGGGGGTTTGATATGAGAGTACAGAGTGAAAAAAGGGGAAATAAAAAAAATCCACCAGTGGGAGGTGGCGGTGGTTGGCAAAAATCGGGTTCGCTAAATTTTTCACCGTCATTCGCAAGATTTACGAGGTTGATATTAATGAAATAACGAACAGCACCACCGGTACGATGTATTAGTAGTAGTAAAAATCCGTTGCACGGGGATCCACCTTCCTCCCCGTCCCCGTCCCCGTCCACGACCTCCGCCTCTACCTCTTTTACCGACCCTTCCCGCCCTCCGATGTCAAAGAGTTATGCGTATATTTGCCGAAACGTGTTGTCCACGTCTCTGCGCTGCGTTCTACGTTGTACGTTTTACGTGTACCACCCGTATATACATCACATATACGTATATGTATACGTGCACATACCTGTAACGCATAGATTTGTTGAAAGTTGGCGTTTCGTTCCATCCCTAAAATTCGCAGTGCACGCGGTGGTGTTTCATAGCGAATACCGTTAGGACCTCGACGTTTCGGTGCAGTGTGCAAAAATTGCACGCACATGTACAGGTATGAATGTATTTTGATAAACGTTGGGCAGGCGGTAGTTTGAGGGCAGAATCTATATACCCGTAGAGTAATGCACCGGCTGTATGTGATTGCGAATAATTATTTAATCTCTCCTGTCCCTCCGCACCAGCAGGAACGGCGAATATATATGACGTTAACATGCAAATGTCACGTATTTGTGTCCCGGAGAAAATGGCGAAAAAAAAAAAATAAAAAAAACAATTCTCAACTCATTTTTTATCGCAGCTCGGGGTAGGTGACGACGGTGGGAAGACATTTTTTGGACACTCGAGTATCTGTATTCGTAAAATAATGATTTACAAGGTTACTACATGTATCACACGATGTACCAGACAACACCGAAGAAGGTGGAAGGTCTTGAGAGATTTGATCAGGAGCGAAACGTGACCGCGGTTTTTGAAGCGGGGAGGAACTAGAAGCGAGTAAAAGTCTGGAGAATATGTCGGAAGAGAAAAGAAGAAGATGAATATGAGAAGAGGGTAGAGCCGATGTTGGAGCGCGGATAGGTAGGTTCGTACGGAAGAAGAGTGAGATCTCGCGTCAGGATAAGAGAAAATGAAGACACAGTGCCTCCCTCCCCCTCTCTCCACTCGTGACTACCAATCCCCTCGTAAGGACGCTTAAGGACCCTTAATCCTTCTTGGTTACTGGTATTAGCTTAAAATTGCCGTTCCGAGGGTCGTCGCCGACGACGTTGCTTATACACCGAGAAGCTCGTACGCCCAACAGATGTCCAGAAGCAAAAAGAGAAGGAGAAAAATGGATGAATATAGGTACCTGATACGTTCTTCGCATAAACCCCCGTATCTACTCATATTCCAACCATTTATACTCGGAAGCATCCGTTCCCGTTCATTCTCCATCTAATTCATCCTCTTGTATCCTACGATCTCATCATCGCTTATGTTACACGTTCATACTATGATATTACCGCCTAAGCATGGCTCCGTACTACCTGTAATCAATCGACGATTACAAGTTCTCCATCTATTCAGATGTAAACGCTGTAATTTGAGTACCCAATCATTTTATTCATCTTTTTCTCCCCGTCTATGGAGTCCTTAGAAATGGATACGCGCGCGTTAGGATGGCAATATTTTTGGTTCTATTCAGTAATCTCGAGTCTCGCTAGAGAATTGTTTTTTTGTTTTTTTTTCTAAAACACCTCGTAAGAGTTGCTGGGCATGGGGAGGAATTTTCTTTTTCCTAACCAATCGTCGATCTTTGGAGTGGGGATTGAAAAAAAAAAAATAAAAAAATTGAGTTTAGAAAATTGCCACACGGCCTTCAATCTGGAGTTGCAGCTGGTTTGTGAAAGTAGCTGACGATATTGGGAGCTTGTAGAGTAGCTGCTGATGTCACAAGTAGGAATATCATATGGTACACTGCTGGTGCAGAAGATTTTGATCAGCATGTGGACGTGAACGTGAGTGCGAATTTACTATAAAGTATACGCGACATCCGGTATCAGTGAAGTCGTATCAGTATTATTCGATCTTTTTCTCCATTTTATTTCCTACCAATGGAAAAATATATCGATCTCATAAATTTCCTGGAAAATTGTATTATATCCGTCTTTGCAAATGCGCGATGGTTACAGCTCGGTGCAGTTGCAGATGATAAAAGAACGTTGCACCCTACGTCTAGTGCATTTTCTTTGTCTTACGTCTGCGGTAAGGATATCCTAGAAGTTGAGGAAAACGGTATCCCGATGGGGAGTATCCTCAATTGTCGCCATTCTCTCGCTACATTTGACCTTTTCGCGTTCTTTTTGCAGCCGCACCGTTTCCTTCCACGCGCGATTCACCCGAGTATAGTGTCGTAATAATCGTCGTCTGTACTTAAACTTTTCGGTCATTTCTTCCTCGATCGGTATTCAACGCTTATCGCGTTGCACCTGCACTTTCGAATTCGTTAATTCGAACACGGTGCAAAAATGCTTAGAGAAATTTGTCACTCCGCTCTTGTGAAGGAAAGTTTCAAGGGCTACGCAGGTTGAAATTGACGATGTTTAGCCGCGGGTATTGTATGTACTATAGATATAGCGACAAGTTGAGAGCTGTCTCATCGATCATTTGTTTCGGAAGCCTCGGCGCACATTGCCGGAAGTGATGTCACCCCTGAAATATCGACTAATAATTTATACCGGTAGACCGCGATGTAGGTATTGAACGTATAGAGAACTCTGTACGTTGCAGCGAGTGTTTAGCTGCAAAATCACCATCACCATTGCCATCGCCATCGCCATCACCATTGCCATCGGCGTATACCGTACACCGTGAATCACTACAGACGAGTCGTGGATATCGCGAGTTAGTATTAGTTGCGATGCCCAAATACATTTGCACAACTACAATGAAAAGCTGTACAGCGGCGGCAAAATCGCCAACATACATATAAACGTGAATTCACCAGCATCAGGTGCATTGCTCAAATCGTAGAATAACTCGTATTCACCGGAGCATTTAGTCAAATAATTAAACATCATTAAGGCATACCCGTTTGTCAACTGTCAGTAGGTGATTAAAACGGACGTATATCTAGCTATAATACCAACGTACACTATAAATATATTCGCGCGTATACATCAACTTTGATATATTATTATTTCAACCAAAAAACCATTCGTTCGACATTATTTATTTTCTTTTCTTCCCATTTCACTCCGCTCGTAATCTGAACAGACGGATCGTGAAAACCTCTCATTAATCATGACAAACTCATCAATAATTAAAATTGTTACGTCGACAAAAAAAAGAAAGATTGTTTTTCATCCCTACGTATGGATGTCGCCGGTGAGATCGGAGTTCTCCAGTTTCACACCGTCAACCGATGTATAACTCGGCAACGTTTCAAGAAGCTTTTCATTCGCTTGAACTTTTCCTTACCTACGATATACCCGGGCATACATAGGTATACGCGTACATACACATATGTATCCGGGTATCACAAACCTCTTTCTTGTACAAGAATATATATCTCGATGCATACGTAGAGTAAATGGAAGTCTATAAATTTACCGCCAGAGAAATTGTCGCAAGAAATATGGAATATCGAGTGCGAGCAAAGGTAAAACGCGTACATACCTACCGCCTTATGCATAAAAATATACGCTGTATGTACATAGGTAAAAGCGGTTGGGTTTAAACATATACATGTAGTATATAGTTAAGCTGTAGAATACTCTTCTCCTCTTCTCCTCTCCTCCTTTTTCCCGTTTCCCACCAGCAACATTCATCGACGTACCATCCGACCACCCTGCACTTTCAGCCCCTGCGCGATTCCTACGCCCATTTTTCCATCCCTTTTGCACCGCTTTTCCGATGCACTTTCGCCAATTCAATACATCTGTAGATACGTATAATATAAAGATGGTCTAATGCTGCGCCGCGGTGAATCATCAAATCGTATGTAAATTTCAAGATTATGTGTACGTATATGCAATAACGTACGCGGTGTGACAGCGTGCACAATTTTTATTTTCCACTTCTCCCCCATTTTCTTTTTTCGATAATACAGTACGAGTTTTCGAAAACCTTCGTATGCGCGTATACACCTCCTCCGAACGTACCACAGATACATAATACACTTCCATAATTTTATGTACCGAAGGTATACGGCATGGAAAAGAAAAATAAGAAAAACGAATAAAAAGAAGAAACACGGTCTGGCGAGCAAAGTGCATTTGCTTCTGCTTCTACTTCTGCTGCTCCTGCTGCTATTGCACCTTATACATTTCTTGCGCCAATTTATACCGACGAACGATTTGTAACGAGAGAATTATGGCAAAAGGTGAACGCTTCTGATAAAATATTCTTTACGGAATTACAATAAATTTTTATGTCTGATATAATCGACGTATTATATATGACGCTGGTAAATAAGACTGTAATAAAATAAAGAATTACAACAGTTTTTCGTGCGAATGTCGAAGTTATGTATAAATACCGATGATCCTTAATCTCTTTACGTACGGTATATTATCACATAAATTTGTATTATTTATTTGTGTTTCCTTTCTATTTTTTTCTTTCTCTCTCACGTATACCTATGTACAATTATAGGGAATAAGAAGAAACCCCTAAATATCGTTGATCAAACGTCCCCATCACGCGATACTCGGCTTACCTTGATCTTCTACAAGCGTGTACATGTATTATATAATACCCTCGAAATCATGAACAGTCCGAAAGTCTGGGTTTGACTTAGGTCTTTATCGGAGTCGAAATGGTAAACGAAATGTTTCATTCTCCGCAGAACCTCAGAAATAGAAATTTCACGATATTATACGACGCGGTATCGCGTGTCGACGAAAACGCCAGCGCTAACACTTAGTCTGGATAATAATTGGATTACGTCGCGACTCGCATGAATAGTAGAAAAATCGCATCTGTGCCATACCCATGTGTACCTACGTATATTCCTATTGCAAATGTCGACGTCTAGCGTAAAAGCTATTTTTCAACCACGCGCGACGGGGACGAATTAATTCGGTTAAGAAAAGACAGAGAAAAAAAGCGAACCAAAAAATAACTTTCTCACAAATAAATCGATTCTATATTTTTCCCTCGATAATTCGTAATGACTTATAACGAGATGAATGCACGCGCATATTAAAAAACGATTATTCCAAGTTTTCGTTCGAATTCCGCGCTCTTGATGTGAAAGAAAAAAATATATATATAAAAGAAGAAGAAGCACAAGAATACCGAGTATTCGATTGCTGGTAAGTTTTGAACTATAATAATAATTCTGAAGTTTCGATTTATAAATGGCTATCGAGTGATAGTCGTGTACAGAGAATCTAGTCTAGACTCTGATATTCAATATTTGTTTTCGAGCACTATATATTCTGTAAAAGCTGTATTACAGCGGTCGGTTTGTGTCTGGCTTGAAATGGCATACAGTTGATATTTAAGTAAACCTACCCCAACTGGAGTAAACGTTGAACAATTTTACGTCATTTGAGACAAGGCGATGCCTTTATCATATGCGCTCCGTGTAACGATAATTATTGATTTTCACTCTACTTAAAATAAACATCAGCTAATGCGCGTGGCTATATACGTATTTTAATTCCTTGTACTTTTTTTTCTGTTGATATCATCGTTATGAAGAGTGGGTGGAAACCTAGTTATGATCACATGTTGTGTATTCATATTCGAACGCCTCAGGCTGTAAGAGCAAATAGTAAAAGATCGAATCGCGTCTGGCTGTCGATCATTTCGATCCTTTATTATATTACGTGTAAACGATCGAATGGTGCGTGGGTTTTTAATATGCACATGTCAAAGTAGATTTCACAATAATACAAATGTATGTAACATTCGCCTCGGAACAACGCGTGGCGTCTTCAAAAATTATTTTCCCATTCCCGTTCGATTTCGAAATCAAAATACCGGCGAAGATGATTAGAAAAAAAAGAAACAGGAAAATAAAAAAAAATATTATCTTCACAGCGGGTTCAATTATACGAAGTAACGTTCGACTTCACGATTGTCAAAAACTCTACCCACTCAAACCGTGATATAATAATTGCTGCATGTATATAATTTCAGGAAATTAATACGCGATCACAGGATTAACCGATTAGAGACAACTCACGATTACATAATATCGCATCGAACGGATTTCTAAGGCATCAAATTTCCAGAGACAGATGCCTAATTTCTAAGATCGATCACACTGCACGTCTCAACAAAATCCTCATTGTCACTGTCATTATTATTATTGTTACGATTATTATCAATATTATTGTAATGTGCGTACCAATTGAAAAGCTCTAACGATTACAATATAAACGTGACACGCGATACAATGCCTCGTTAATATTCAGATTCGGTATAAATAAATCAGGCTGATGGAAGGGGGGAAAAAGAGAAAGAAAGAGAAACAAAATAGCACCATGAGGTGTCTAGTCTGGTGTTATATCGTATCACGTTTTATTGGAGATGAATTTGACTCGTTTAAAAATTGGCGAAAAGAAACCTAATGAAAAAAAAACCTTTAACTTTTCAAGAGTCGTTAGCACGTGGTGCGGAGGTCACAGGGGTCGCGTATGAATTGAATGTGGTGTAATTAGTGCTGTTAATAATTTCTGAGATTAAGCTATCGTATGAATTAATTATCCTTTGTATCGTTCGTTGTACTTTGACGGAATTGTCATATGCTGATACGATACGACGAGGTTGACGTATATAAAATATTTAAGTGAAATAGTAGCAATTGAATTCAACAAGGCTTGATTAAACGAGTGGATGACGTAACCGCAATCAGAGTAAAAGAAAAATAGAAGAGGAAAAGGGCGAGAAACAAAAAATACAATGAAACGAAGCAGGAGACCAAGAGATGCGATACGAGGTCTTTGACACTCAGATCCGCTGCACCAGAGAACCAAGAATGAAAAAAAATAATCACAAAAGAGAAGCGAAAAAAAGGAGAAAAAATAATCGAATAATCTATAGGAATGAGAATGAGAACAGCAACAAGGCGCGCGCCTTATCTCCATATTAAGAATCGACTTTCATCGAACCCATAAATTGACTTGATAATTTTAAACTGCTTATACATACGTAGTATGATACATACCGTGTCTATATACACGACATGCCGTATAATATGCAAATGGAATTCTTGCACCATAAAAAAAATTCACCAATTACATTTACAAATGTAATATTATTCATAAACGTAATATGCTGCAGGTAGCATGACGAAACGAAGTTATGTATTTTTGGATATGTGTTTCCTTTTTGAAACCATAGCCACTAAATTTATTCGGAATATGTGGAGTAAATTCTACCGAGTGAGAACCGCAGGTAACAGTTTATCGTAGAGGGTATTCTGTTATCCTGATACTCCTATGAAACTTCAAACTTTAAGGGTAGAAACTTTGAATTAGGAATTGTGCCACCCCCAAGAATTTTTGATCTCTATTACCCCTAACCAATCCTCCATTTTTCACCCCGTTAGGTTAGTTTTTTTTTTTTCATCCGCTTCAGAAGTCCTGTGGGAAAACGTTGAGAAACACACAGTTAAAATGCAAGGAATTCAACATCGCGTAATTCATAGTCAGAAAATTGTGAAAATCGAATTCGTGCGACTTACCGAGTCGCCGCTGCCACAACCGGAACCGATTCGGTTGGTCCAGATTCTGCGGTTAAGGATTTCCAACCGGAAGTCTCCGCCTTGCCGATGAGATGCGTGAAGTAAAAAGTGGGGATGAAGGTTGCGGAAGGTCACGTTCGCCGGTCTCCTCAGCATCGCACCCAGGAATGAGAAAAAGAGATGCTTCCGGAAATATCACAGCTTTACGTTAAAAAAATAAAGCGATTTTCACCGATTACGATATTATAGAAAATTGGAAGAATCCGAAAATAAACGCTTTATTTATGCCGTGAACAGCGAAAAAGAGAAATGAAGAATGAGAAATGCCCGCATCTGTACCACTCGCCACGATTCGAGGAAGATAGAAATTTATTCTTCGTATCAATTCCGGAATCTTCTTGAGGTAAACAGATCACGTGACGCCAGAATATTGCGGAGAGATCCGCAGCGTGGCAAGGTAAGCTGCCGAATGAAGCGCCGATCAGCCGATACCGAGATATGAAAACAAAGCGAGTCAGCCGGTACGAAATTGAATGAAAAATCGTAACCGCATGACCGAATAATTTCCGAAAAATGTAAGAATTCTGGTTCAATATTGTCGCTGTCTATCAAACCTCGAGATGGTTTCTAATTTCGTCCAACAAATCAGGGGTGAAAATTGAAATCACCGAGTATCGAGTATGTGTAGTTGAGTGAAGAAGTCGAGCTACATCGATTTCTGCAGATACCTAAATGGAAAACGTCACGTCGCGTCGGGAGGAGATGATGCCGGGGGTAGGGAATGGATGAGGATGTGAAGAAAAAAGGAAGCGAATAGAAGAAATGTATAAAAACAATGAAAACAGAAAAATATAAAAAAATAAGAGCCTTGCGGAGGAGAAAGAGCTGGCAACAAAAACGCGAAAGCGAGAGAAACGGGGCGGCAAGAGTAATATTATTGTTGAGAGGAAAAGATAACAGCGCCGAGCGCATATGTTACCCGGTGGTTCGCCCCAGCAGCTTTTCTTTTTCCTCCTCTTCCTCCTCCATCCCTTCATCCATTTTCCACCATATCCAGGACTCTGATGTGTGTAACTCGAGGCCAAGTGCCGAAGGAACGTTGTCTCCTCTTCTTCTCCTCTACTTTTTTCTTCTCTCTTTCCTTAGTTTTTCTTTTTTCTCCTCTTCTTCGCTCGGTTCGTTTGAAATGTATATGATAGAAAAGACGTACCGTTCAGAACACCAGCCAACCAACCGACGCCGCGACGTTGTGGGAGTTCGCTATACATCGAAACGATGAAAACTGCGTTTTAGTGTCCATTAAACGCTGGTGTATATATACCATTACATTACGTACGTATGAACATATATCCTTAAATGCCGGAAAACTTTTCTCGCACGTGTATAACCTTTATAATCTATACAGGTATAATACACATATTACACCCTACGGGAATGACACTTGGGACCTTTCGTTTTTCTTTTCTTGTTTTTTTGTTTGTTTTACTTTTTTAACTTCCCATTCAAGTTATACAACCATCGGATGGATCTTCGGGTCATAACCCGCAACCGTCACCACCCTTACAACTAGAATTTCATGATCAACGCGGTTTCCTTTCTGCCTCGTCCTGCACTCTCTTTCTACACGTGAAACGTTTGTTATAATCGTGGGAACTACCGCGATCCATAAACTCAAACGTTTTTATTTATTTATACGCTTCTTTTTCATCCTGTAGGATGTATTATCAAGTTATTAAAAAAAAAAAAAACCCTCATCACGTACAGAGATGTAATAACAATAATAATAATAATAGTAACAATAATAATGTTATATCGTTCTATCCTTGAGCACGTACTATTGTATAATATAATATGTGTGATATGTGAGGAAGAAAATGTTTCATTTTTTATTACATCAGGCGCTACTTTTACATTATCCTTCATATTTTTTTATTTTGTGTGATTTTTTTAAAAATTTTTTTACTATAATTTATGGGGTTCTCATGTGCCGGTGTAAAAGAAACTCGCACTTGAACAAGCGAATACGATACGAGCGGAGAATAAAGGTATAGGGTTTTATATTGAAGAAGTTTTTTTGTTTTTTTCTCTTCTCTTTTCCTTCTGCTCAGGGAATTCGTGACTATTTTAAGATTGATTTTTACGAGGGTATATAATCAGCTGAGATGAAAGAAACACCAATGTTTAAAAGTATTATTCGATGTAACATGGTGGCGATCTGCAGCAGCTGTACAAGCGAGCCTGACATTTAAGAGATTTTGTTTCTGGTGTATAAAATGATGGTTGTGTTAAAATAGGAGGGGTAATATATCAGACAAACATGGGCGCGACGATAATTCAAGGAAATAAAAAACGGGTAATTAACCGTCCAATAACTCACTGTCCCGGGGTGCGGGTGTTTCGACAAACTCAAGCTGCTGCTGTTACATAACCTTACCACTTTTTTCTCTTTCTTTCTCCCTGACCATCCGTTCTTTCTGTCTCTTTCTGCCCGCGTTCTGCATATTATCTATTCGGAATAAAAAAAGAAAAGAAAAAATTCCACAATAATTCAAAGCTCCAGGACAATCGAAACGAAGCGATCAAATTGTATTCTCTCCTGCACCGGTGGTGGGTTCTCGCGTGATAAATTTGTAAACCGTTTTGAGATGAGCTGGTGTTTGTTTTTTCTTACCTTTTTTTTTTTTGAACGCGGATCGGAATTCGGAGGGAAGGGGAAATACTTGAATTCCTCACTCCTCGACTTCGACTGCGGCCGAGCTCTCGACCAGACCTGCATAATTTAACCCTAATTAAGTAACAGGATCACATGAGCACCCTCCACGTGATATCCCTATCCTTTCCCTCTCAGCTGTCTTTACCGAGGACTAATCGTTTAAGCCAAACTCTACGTAGGTAACGTACCAGAAGATCACTAGCTCAGGTCATCCGACATGGGCAAAAACTAACGGCGTTTGTCACGAAGGAAACCGACCTAACGAGGTCTTTGTCATACATACGAAAACCACCGCAGCACCCGCACCCATACCCACCCCCAACTAGCCACAGTCCTACATACTAATTATTATAACACCGTAAATCACCTTGCCTATCATTACGATTAAATCCGCAATTCTGTTGCCAATAAACTTTCCATACGTGGATAATGGCGGATTTTTAAGCAACTCCACCTGATTTCACGCGTATAAGGGCGGCGATGATCTTAACGCTGTTCTCCGGATTCGAACCTAATCTGAAAAATCAATGCTTGCATATATTAAGAAAAAGTATTCAGAGTTCGCTCGAGGTATTTAGAAATTCTTCTTTTTTCGACCTTCATTTCTACTTCGTCCTCTTTTTTGTTTTCATTATCAAGCGCATTGATTTCTGAGGTGAGATTAGAGTTGATTTTTGCTCTAAATACGCGAAGATGTTATCGTGGATGATTCTCGTTATGTAGTCGAACGACCTGTGTGACCATTGAATTCGAGAATATTGAAATTAAATTTATTTGTTCAATATAGAATAATAACTGGCGTAGGTTAATTGAACTTCATGCGAGTGCATGTAACGAACAATGATATTATGGCTATATAAACTGTAACAAAAAACCTTTGTTTTGATCCCAATTAAAAGTTAGGTACATCAACGACCGGTAATTTTGATACTACACCATAGAAACAATCGAAAGGGTTACGAGGTTTGGAGTCGTGGCCTCAAGGCTTACCCTCCAATAACACAATTTCACATTTTGTTATAGAGTACAGAGATTTAAATTTATATAAATAACAGCGAAAGCAGCTCACGTAAATGTACTCACGAGTTAGTTGTGCTAAAGAAAAATGAATAAATAAAATAAATAACAATAACAATAAAAAAACGTTTTATTCTCTTCAAATATTCCCAGAACAAGAACAACGACAACAACAACAATTGTTGTACTCACTCCGAAACGTTTGCCTATTTTATTTACATTAAAACTCAACCTGCAGCAAGAGGATTATACGGTAGCTACTGTTATGTACCAACATACGTACACCCGAGGTAAAACAAAGAGGGATGAAATGTTAAACCTTCGTACAATGAATGAGAGAATGTTGTATTTTATGAAAATGCGATGCGATGCAAAGCGAAAATGGAAAAAGGATGATAAAAAAAAAATATAAGTGGACGCGGTATTATAGTGCTACCTTATACGAGCATGATACATTTCTGCATATTCAGAACTACGTACATGTTATATACATATTGCTAAGTAATGTACGAATCCGAAAGTTAGAACGACTATGTTGCTCTCAAAAACACGAATCTGTCGGCCGAATCGGGCTGCGACTAAAACCAAACGAGATATCTGAATTTTTTCCCGGTAAAATAAGAAGAAAAAAAAAGTGGCGAAAGAGAGTGAAAGTAGCTGAGGTAATTTTGGAAGGCCAGATTTCGGGAATATATTTTCAGCGCTTGAACTAAACGAGTATATGTAACTGTATAAAGCCAAGAAAAGGTGGTCTATGAAGAGTAAAAGAAGGTAACACATGCGCACCTATTCCTGTATAGCCTTCAGGATTGAGGGCGGCATTGCGGATACATTATTCATCGGCAATGGTCCTGGAAATCCGCAAGTCTCAACCACCGAGCAAATGTAGGTGAAGTAGAGAAGACGTAGATATATATTTTATTCACCCCTTCCATTCGACGCGGTCAAAATATCTCAGGAATCTTTTCAGCGTCTTGTCATCGAGTTAATTTCGATTAGTACGTTCGGTTTTTGATCTTTGATATCCAGCTAAAAAGTTGGAGCAAAGTAACGAGAACTAAATTTATTACCGCGTTTTTTCCAACTGAGTGTAAAAATTTATTGAATTTCGAAAAATTTTCTCAGTTTTCAACAAAGAAAGAAGCTTCGATTCTCGTTCGAAAGTGCGCCGTTTTTTTTCGTTTTTTTTGTCAGTAATTTTTTACGCATTCCGTATATCGTATACCTATGTAAAGCATAAAGATACGTAACTACCCAGGTTAGGATAGTAAAAGCGGCATCTTGAGTTGCAAACTATTTGAAATTCACTGCCTGTCTTGAGTAGGTACTTTTCACACGCGTAACTTTACTACGAACCTTCGCGTCCCAGACCCTTATTCCATCATCTTCTGCAGTAGGAGGGCTGAACAATTTTACGTATTCTCGCACTTTGCATATGGCTAATTAATTATTAACTTAATCGATGATTTCTAATTCACTTTCTTTCGCTTGATGAAAAGGCTACAGTTATTGTTCGATGGTTATAAACTATTGAATCGGCAGAGCTGATAGTCAATTATACACAACTCTATCTCTATCCTCATCCCTAATGACTCGGTTGACATACTTCGGGTTTATGACATTCGATCACTCATCCCTGAGTGGCTATACCGAAATTACAGTGCCTCGAGCGTTGAGTTACCACCTATACCTACCCTAAACTGAACCTATAATATTAAACGGACAATATACGCGATGCTAATAAGCGGTCCGGTCAAGCAAATGTTACCTGTAACGGCAGTACCTCTATATTTGGAAAAAAGTTCAAATTATCCGATGAACGTGTATAATAGCAACAAAAAAAGAGTAAAAAGGCGAACTGGACTGGTGAAAAAAAAAATAAATGATGGATGAAAATATTTTTCACCGTCAAGTAGTATACAAAATGTGATGGATATTTTCAGGATTTATTTTTACAGTCTTTAGTTACAACAACTTCGTGGTTTCTCGTTTTTAACGTTTCAACTCCATTCGGTTTTACATCTTTCCTAGAAAAGTACTCGCTGGACTAGTTTATTATCTTCGTTTTGTCGAAACAAGAAGCTTCGTTTTGGAGAGCTTGTACGTACGAAGCATAAACGATTCGATCCAGATGAAAGGTTGCGCTTTGGAACTGATACAATTTCGTAAGATATCGACGTTATCTCGAACAACTCGGTACATCCGTACATCTATACGTGGATAACTGATATCTGGGATGTTTAGACGCGCGTCAACGTCCTGGCGCCAGTTTGTACGTATATGTTTCATACGTCTCGTATTCGATCTCCTCCATACATCACCTTAAAAGATAAACTCCGAAGCGGAAAACTCCGCATCAGTGGAGAACTGCATCGCTCAAGCTACAGGCTATACCAATGCTGAATTCGTAACAACATTTCTAACTAAGCAAAACTATAGTAAACCTAGCTCCGGGGTGCTGTAGCACTGCGGCTCACAGTTAAAACATGAGGAATTCCACGTTCCTTGCATAGTACAAATAATCACCCCGGTATACGTAATGCTAAGCTATTTTCGTTTTTCGGGTGGAACTTTCCTGGCGATATAGAGAAGGAAAGAATAATTTTTTTTACAACAGTGGAGGAAAACCAGCGAGTTTCCCTCCGCTGTTTGTGAAAAATTTTACGTTCACCTCGGAGGAAACGGTCGCCTGCGCCTCGTACAAAGTTGAAAACACCTCGGAAGCGACCGTTTTCTCGCTTGGTAAACAATGTACTATTCTTTCTTTATTCTTTTTTTGTTCATATATCAGGAGCGTTCACAACTGATCGAAATGGCGACGATATCGAATGATTTTTTGTTCAAGATGGTCATTTTAGGTTGGAATTTTGGTTCTCGCTTCTGAATCCAGGAGTCGGGGCAGCTGGCTTTGTGAGTAAGCGTTTGAATGGAACAATATAATTCTGGGGGTGGTTGCCCATTCCTTACAGGTCACCACGGCGCGGCGGCGTCTCTTCTGTCCTTCCTGAAGGCAAACTCGATCTTATAACAGGAGCCTGCTGCTTCTATACCCCCCGGAGGTTCAAACTCGAGAAGTTCATTCTGCGACAAGAGGGTGAGAGTAAGAAGAGGAAAGGAGAAGTAGGATACCCAGAGAATAAGGGAGGAGGGCGCAGGCGATCTTCGTCGGTGCCGATATTAATTTGCATATTATTATCATCATCGCGAGAATCCTACCACAGCCCTCAGACTTAGAGAATCGTTTGTTATATAGTATACTATAACATTTATAACGAGAATAACCGTGGGGGTGCAGGAGGTTAGCTAAAGAGTTGCGGATATCCATCCGCCTTTCCCAAAGTTTCATTGAACACTGTGCTAAGTTCAATCCGCGCCTATTGAAAACCGAATCTATTGTTGAATCGTGCCATCAATAAGATTCAGAGTTACGAATACGGTTTCTATATATACATTGTTTCCAAAATCTGCATTATTAAAAAATCAAAAAGAATCCAACGCCATATTTTTGGCGGCAAAAGTCGTTGGAGTACCTCTCTGAATGAGCAGCTACAGAGTTACGATCTCGGTTTATGATGGATCACTGGGGGGATTTTCACGATGGCAAGGTTCCTCGACTCACAAGTTCACATCCAGATGAGGTGAGTACTATTCGAGGAAATGACAGTCGCAAACTAGCGCTTCTAATCGCGTCAAGTTCTGAAATGGAGTCACTAATTCCCACCTATAAATTTCAGTAGGATTTGAATATTTTATTTTTCATTTAATAAGAGGGGAATAAAACGTAAAGTTTGGGAAGCTACCGGCGTTTTAGCAGGCATACGGAGCAGTGTCTATAGATGTACATAATTTATGAAGGATACTTTTCCGCATGAGTTGAAATGTAAAATTGAAGAGAATCGATAGTATTATGTCGGTATACCTATGAGAGAATATCTGGTTGTTTCTCCGGTTACAGGTTGGAGTGGGGTGTGGAAATGGAAATTGGAATATTGAAACGGTGGGACGGGAATAATGTAACGGTGCGGGGTGTGTCGTATATTACATAATGGTACAACCACCAGAAACTGTACGGCGTTATTAATCGTTGGCATGACGATTACAAGCGCGCGATAGGAATTTATTACCACATGCGTACATACGCGCGTCCAGGTCACATCCAAATGTCACATGAAATAATATAGAATATTGAGGAAGGATCGAATGAGTTATGGAAAAAAAAAAGTGGAAAACAAATATGGTAACTGATTTGAGAGGGTAGCGTCACTACCGTTACAAAGACAACCGGTCAACGTGACTTTGATAAAAGACAGGAGATTCGTCAAAATCGAAGTCACTGGATCAGGACTACACTTCGTGGATTTTGCGCCCTTCCGTTTCAATTCCTCATTTTTTTTCTTCACATTTTCGGGTTTGCCGAGAGAGGAAGGATCTCGTAGCTAAGGGCAGAAGATAAATAAAATCGCTTGCCATAAAGAAACTCCGTGTAGCGATCCCTTCGGTCTACACGGTGGCATGTGGAAAAAACACAACATTCTAACACGAACCGAATGATATTGCTCTACTGGTATCAATTTAGGTTGCCGCGCAACAACCCAAAGGGCTTCCCCTCAAGCCAAATTACACCCTTTTCTTTCCTCTCACGCTTGTTGTTCTGTTTTTTCCCCCTCTTCTCTGTTCGCTCTTTATTTTATAGCACAGTAGGTACGTACCTTATAACTATCTCGTATACGCTCGTTAATTAAGCTTTACACTTTTACGAACCCGTCCAGTAATTTTCAAACCCGGGCGCGCGCTGTATTCTTATATATTAACGAGACTGAGATAAACATGCAATTATATATATATACATACAAGTGTATAATATTTGATACAGGTATCTAAATATGTATCGAAGATATTCCGAGATGAAAATAAAGGGCTGGAACAGAAAACAAAGAGAAAAGAAAAGGCAAAATGATAAAACAGAAAAAAATACAGTGACGGATTTATCGGGCTACGAAACCTGAGAAACCAGTTTGCCCTGTGTAGATCTGCCCTCCGAACACTCACTCGAGTAGTCGATTCTTTCGAGTCACTGGACATGATCGGTATACGTGTGATACGAAATAAGTTATTCTTCGCTGCCGTTGCAGGTGCGCAAAGCAATGATCGTGTAATAAAAAAAGAAAAGGGGGAAAAATGAGATAAATAAAAAGGGAACATGCATGCTTATACCGAGCTGCTATTGAAATAAGATAAGACTTCATTTGTTGCATGTATATTTGACTCAACGCCCGGGTTATGTCGTACATACGGGGTGAAAAAACGGAAGGGCCACGGGCGTGCACCCATAACGTGGTAATTTATTCACCCTGACTGATCTGCTTGGGTACATATTACAAGTATCTGCGATCAGATTTGTCTGATAAAACGAAATTTAACGTCGCTCGCGTTGAGGTGAAACATACGCGCGGGGCACCGCTGTATAATTATACGCGGTAAAATAAAGTAAGAGGACGAGGAAAGAGACCGTAGAAAAAAACAGATACGGAATCGAGAGAACCTTTGTAAATTTTTTGGTTATCAGGTTCAGATTATATTACGTAATCTTCAATATTCAAGAAGGTCGGCTCTCTTACCTATACGCGACGTGGAAAAATTTTCTCGATTCTTCAATCAAATCTACCTCCGTCCCTTTTCGTTTTTTATGCAGAGTTTCCTCGGAAAACCCTGAATAAATTATTTACACGCCTCAAGATCAACCCAGCTAATTAGGATCCCCGAGTTCAACGGAGCTGTATTTCGTCTCACTTCGCGTAGGTATGTAGTCCGTATAAAACATTAGCAACAATTCTCCCGGCTTCGCAATTTTCATCATGATATTTTGAGAAGGTGATTTGGATTTTTTTCTTTTCGGGTAGTCTATACGCTGCAGTATTATAATGTGATTACGATGTTTATATCGATCCCAGTAATATCTTACTTACGTCTTTCCGAGGTACACGAGGTGTATGTGTGCGGATATTATAAGCCGTGCTGTAGAAAATTCTTATCGAATTTTTCATCATAGGCTCCGCGGAAACTGCGGTGGATTATTATTAGACGTTTATAGCGCAAGAGCTGGGGGTGTAGAGTACATAAATCGCGTGACTCTATCGCTCTAGGTTAACGTGAAAAATAGTAAAATAGGAAAAGGAAGGTGGGGAAAATCGTGGAAAAATGTAATACATCTTGTGCTTAAAGGTAAATCTATATAGTACGAGATTCTGCGGTGAAGCTGTATTTCTCGCCTGTATTTATAATGCATCAGGGGACGATGTTCGCAAATGGTGGCTGACCGCCGCGCGACTCGGACAATTTATTGACGAGAGACCAATGGTCTTTTCACTTCTACCCGTTTTCTGACATTGCGAAACGCTGAAACGTGACAGTCAAATTATTTATTAAAATCATCGGATGTATGCGGGTATAAAGTAGATACTGTTACACATAAATCGATTAGACTGAGGGTGAAAAAAAAAGTAAGGAGCGCAGAAAATAAAAGAGTGAAAAGGTCGCGGAGAATTAAGTCGCAGCGCGGCAGATCCAATCCACTATAAATCTGTCAGGATACAGGGAAAGACGGATAAATACATTAGCTCCGAATCGGATAAACTCAAACCCTCTTCTTGATGTAAGAAGAAATAAGAAAATAAATAAAAATGAAATTGAGGAAAATTGTAAGAAAGAATAATAAATAATCAGGAACACGATATTTTGAAATCGCAGAATAGCGTTGAATTTTCAGCGTTCTTGTGCCTTGATTTTATTTTTTTTTTATTTTTTCTTCAACATGGAACTTGTAGCTCGAGGCTAACTTCGCACTTCGCACTTCTCCTTCTCCTTCTTCTTTTTCTTTTCTGTTCTTTCCTTTTTTTTTTCTTTTTTCAGATCGCACCTGCATGACTTTGTCCGCTTCTGTAGCTTGCATTCTTGTACAGATATATTTTCTTCCCTTTCTCTTTCAAGCTTCCGAAGCGAATAAAAAGAAGACAGCTACAGAGCCAGCAGAAACAGCAGCAGCAGTAGCACAAACACCCCTGTATAGTCAGTACAAAGAGACCTCGTCGCGTTGACAACGCACACGAATCTCTTCCTCCCTTCTCTACTCTTGGCTTTCTACCTGCTGCACCTCGAGCTAAATTCGCACTTCCTTTATTTGTCTTTTTTCTTTTAACTTTTTTGCTTCTTTTTCTCACTACCTAGTGTTTCTACCATCAGCCTGCAGAGCTACAGAAACGGATTAACCCCCGAAGGCTCGTGAAAGAAAGAAGGAAAAATAGTAATAAAATGAAGGAAAATAAAGATATAAAATGAATATGAAAAAGGCAGCCATCTTCCTACTCATCCTCACCTGTGCAGTTTCTTCAGATTTTTTTTCCCCTTATTTACAGAGCGATGCTGTAGCCCGTGATATGCTTCATTTTTTTTTTACGAACAATTATTTTCAAGGGCGCTCTTTCCCCAAACTTGTGTACTCAATTTTTTTTATCTATTCGTCCTCTCAGAACAAAAAAAAAAGAAAATCAAAAGTTAGGAAGAAAAATTTGGTCTTTTTTTTCATTATATTTTTCAATTGTCAAGATACTCGAAAACAGGGAGGTGAGGAAAAAAAAAAATACTTGGAAGCGTGTTCCTTTGGAAGAGTATAGTTTGTAAGCTCGTGGGGAGGATCCCTTGACTAAGTTGAGAGGGTGGCGGGGAGACAGAAAGAAAGACAGACGTGCGGACAGACAGACAGACGGAGGTTGGGTGTCTTCCTGTTCAGGGAAGAAGGTTTCGGAGCGGAACCGCACAATTACCATTTTCCGATTCAGTAGCTGGCAGACTCCTCTCAGCTGCTGATCGCGGTTAAGGTGGGGATCGTATCATTCGATCAATTGAGATTTAATGGCTGAGAGAACGTAGCGAAAATCTGGCAGGCAGACAACCAACCAACTTGCGTCTCAAGCTCAGCCCTCGGTATAGGAGCTCAGTTTTCCGATGCGCTCTCTTCTACTACCGAGCTTTTACTTATCTCAAGATGATCTTTTTCGGCTCAATGCGTTTAGATATAGGTAGGTACCTAAGTCTCGTCTTTCTCCTATATATCGGTTCTAACCAAATCAGGGCACGCGAAAACGAACATCTAGAGAACTTAAGATATTCCGTACGGTGAAATCTGTGACGGAGCGAAAAAGACAGGTGCGTTGATTTATGTCCAACCCTTATGTATTTCGAAGGCTAAAAATGAAAGAAAATAGTCGAGGCAAAGAAAGAAAAGGGCGGGGCGGCGGGGAGAGGGAAGAAAGAAATTAAGAGAAATGCAGAGGTTATTTTAAGGGTGAGTGAGGATGAGTTTTTCCTGTTTTGGGTGATCGTACGGAGTGGAATTGTTCCCTGTGGTGTTATAGACCTTAAAACGGGGTAGAATTGAACTCACTTTCCGAGGCATCTCTCAAAGTTTTCAGCTTTCGTTCTCATCTTCGTAAATTTCGCTTAGCTTTTAATAGCGTCACGCGTCAAGACGTCGGGAGATTAACTTAGTTTTGCATGTAAACTCATGTTAATCTTATTCGATTATATATGAAATCATTATACATATATACATCATTACAATATGATCCGATGATCTAGAAGGGCGTGAGAAAATTTGTCATTTTACAAGGATAAGCGGGAAGAGAGGGAGAAGTTTTTGGCCTTAATTTAGGCCGGAGAAACGATCACGATGTCGGATCGTAATACTTTGATATCGAAAACAGCGTAAACGAAAACCTATCGATTACAATCGAACGACGTAAGTTACGCTATTCCTACTCGTTGGTAATTCATACCGAAAGGTTTTATTAAACCGGTTGAGATCCGATACCTTTCATTAATATAAAAGACGTGTGCGAGCCGAGCGCGCACCGTGCGGCACAGTATTTGAAAATAAAAAAAACAGAAAAAAGGAAATAAATAAATGAAAATCAAGAGGGAGAGGGAGATCGAGTAGAGTGAAATGTAAAAAAAAAACGCATTTCGAAAAAAATTAAATTGTAACCCATATCCCACGTGCGAGGAATCGTATAGGTATGCCTACCTGTAATATAAGCACACTTCTGAGAAATATCATTTCCCAAAAGAGAAACTCGAGGAATTCAAGGCTACTAATAAATGATACCGACATCTCAAGAACTCCTCTCTCCAAAGACTACATTTTAGACCGATGTTGCTGCTGCTGCTGCCCCGTTCGAGGCTCAGATTATTTATTTTTTTTTTTTTTCTAATAATCTGAGATGATCTGTCACAAAATCTTATAATATGTGTTCGGTTACGCTGCGGAGATATTTATTTAATTAGCGTTTAGCAATTTATATTAGCTCGCGTGGTAATTTTTTTTTTCCCAATATTTTTTTTAACTTGATTATCATTCTATATTTTGACTTCCAACCTTCCAACTAAACCTAAACACCTGCTGCTTCATAGTAATATGTCAGACTTCGAATACAAATTGGTAAGTCATAACTGGAATTATTCATATTCGACATTTTTTTGTTTTCCTACATGCAGGTGATGTATTACGAGACAAATGATCGTTTACCCAAATTTCTAAAACCCTCATTGATTGATCATTCTCATCCAATCCGGGGTGAGGGAATCCAATCGATCATCCATCGGCGTTTCGAGTGAGCTGTCAAAACTATCCGATTGATTTTACCAACACAGTTGTACTTATGTAGCGTTTCAAAAATCATGGATCTATAATACTCCATCTAAATTTCAGTTCTGCTCATCACGTCAGTAATCCATCTCTGCTTCTTTAACGCATTTATTAAATAAAATATAGGTATAGTGGTCGAAAGGACGAGAAAAAGAAGAAAAAACCGTTGGGCCTGAGGCGTTAAGTAATGTCTTGGTATCCCATAGAATTTTTTTTTTTTTTTCTCAAATGAATAAACAAAAAAAATGGTGATGAAAAAATAAAAATCATAGAGTCGCGATCCATAGGGACGTATGCTGAGGGTTGAATACTGAGAGTGAAAAAAAAACAAAAAAACAAAAGATCTCATAATACGTAATATGTATAATTTAATTGGCTGAGAAGTTATAAATGATGATTATTATTACCAGCAAGCAGAATCCAATTCTCACTTCCCATAGAATATCACGAGCTGAACTCACAGGTCGGAATAACCCTTTGTTGAAAGCTCATTTTCTTTATTTCTCTTCATCCTCGTCTTATTATCATTGCCACAGCGTACAGTCGTTTTATTACACGTTTGTATTCCTGTCAGAATTATTAACGACCCGCATCAAGATTTGAGATAATAAAGTATTATAATGTACGTACGCTGTGGCAATTCTCGTCTTTAACTTATGCACACAAATGTGTGTCTGTTTTTTTTTTTTTTTTTTTTTTTTCTATGTTCTCCATCAGAATTCTCTTTATGATTATTTTGATGCATAATTTTTGTCGGATTATTTGATTTTTTATTCAACTTTTCAATCGGCACGTATTACCCCCCGACATTATTTCTATACGCTGCAGACCGAGGATATGAAAAGGGTTGTGAATCAAAGTGATGAAAAGCTAACGAACCGATTTGCATCAAAGCTCGAGTTGAATGAAATTTAATTAGCGACGCTTTCATCGTGAGATCAAAAATCGAATACGCCCACCTTATCAGAACATATTGCTGCAATCGAAATCCTTCGTAGCGCCGCCGTCTGGAGGACTGAACCGCTGATCAGCGCGCATTCTTCTTAAAATTCCCTCGTTCGCTGTCGCTTGAAAAAAAAATAAAAAATTATACCCAACCGGATTGAAAAACAACGAAAAATCTACTGCTTCTCCTTCCCCCCCTCCCCCCAACTTACAGTATTTTGTATAATTTTTTGTAACAAGGTTGGTACCGAAATTATAGCTTCAGCTCTTGAACATTCATTACTGATTTTTGAATCAAAAGAGATCGAACTTTCAATCTTTGCCTGTACGAGTTGCTTCTTACCTATAGTAGAATCTCATCTAATTTTACTGTTTCTTTTTTATTTCCATATTTATTTTACCGTTCGAGACTGTGAAGAAAAAGCAAATAAAATAAACTGTCAAATTAGCGATACTTAAAATACAGTGGGAGGCGTGTAGCCGGGCGAAGGCTCCCATAAGTCCTGGGACCGGACCGCCGGGCCGCGCGGTATGGGCACTTGGAAGATCGTCATTACCCGGTCGATTATCACACGTTCGCGCTCGGCACCTTTTCTACCTTAAAAAATGAAATTATATTCTTGGATCCCAGCCGCGCATACGGCCATGCGGTCTAAGCCTTGCGGCCACCCCCAAGGCCACCAGTTTTGGTCCGGTATAATCGCTCCTGCGTGTCCTGCATAACTACCTTCGCGTCAGCAGGTGGCTCGTAAGATGCACGATGAAATATGCCAGTCGTGGAAGTAGTTTACCAAGAAACCTTGGCGGTTTTTATTAAAACAAGAAAATTTGTGGTATTCTTCTCTCCAAACTTCGTGCGTTATAGTTGTATATTATATTTACCGATCGATTGCCGATCCCTGGATATTAATACCGAAAATTCTATATTGCCATTGAAAAATTGGAACGGATAAACGGTATAATACTATAATTAGATTCCTGGAAATAAATCATTTCGCAAAGTAGGTATACATAAGTTGAAACGATATGCGGCAGGTGCAGTTTGTAATAAGGCAAAAAGCAAGTATATCCTGGGAGAAGATGAGGGGAAAAGAAGGGGAAAGGTGCCAGAGAAAACCAGTTTGGTACAGTTTGCGTTAAAGTAGCATAGGCAAGATATTGGAGATATATAAACCGATGTATAGTACCACATTTATTCGAGTCCGCTAATTAAGGGAATTAAATTACGAAGAAGCTTGCACACCGGAATAATTATAATACTGCGGCGCGGAGACATACGAGACGAAGTCTGGAGAAACGAGAAGAAAAAGCATACGGAGTAATAAGTAAAAGAAAAGAAATAAATATCTGAAAACCACGTCGCGGTATTATTATTATTATTATATTTCATTTTCATTTTCCAGATCGGAATTTCTACCGACAGCCGCGCACATACCTATAAACGTTAATTTTAGGGCAAGCTCATTAAGATCGGAGAATAATATCCCGCCAATTAGTTGCATCAGCAAGAATTTTAAAGATTATTTGCGTTGTACGGATAATATATAAGCATCGAGATATGCAACGATCACGTTTGAAAAATTGATACTTTGCCATAAACGCTCGGGTTGCCATAAATCCTATTCCGTACGTAAATACTACGCCATATCTATGCTAACCTATTCGTAATATAATAAATTATCATACTGTTATGGGCACTCGCTGTATAAATTGATGGAATTAAACACGCAGGTGATTAGTTTTGATAACGACGACTATAACAGCGGTTTTATTAAAATTATATTAACTCCATACCAGACGACGTTGAATCTACTAATTATATTATCACCATTTACCTGTTCACATAAAGTAATACCATATACCATATACTTCCGGCTTAGAATTCCCGAATTCCTTCTCGGAACCAGCTAAAAGGATTCGCGGTTAATCCCGGCCTGAAAAAATGAAGAAAAAAAACAATGAAAAATTGAATAAAAAATTTCTAGAAACACGATACAAGCCGCACGAAGGGGTTGAATTTTAGGTTAGAAACGCATAAAACTTACACAGTTTACACCTACGTACATTTAAGTGTCCATATGGTATAATGTGTGAACCGGGCGGTGCGGAATCTTCCATTAACTCGCGGTAGACGATCCAAGCGCGATAAAGAGGAGAGAAACGAGGAGGAAAAAAAAAAGAAACACGAATGAAATGGATAAAAAATAAGGAGAATACGACGAGAAATGGAGAGAAAAATAAAAAGATTGAGTAGTATAAGTATTATAGTAGGAGGAAAAGAGCATCTTCGAGTTGGTCGTAATAACAATCAGATAAAGGTTTAGTGTAGAGAGAGGCAATAAGATTAGGAGGCATTAGCGTTTCTGGCCTGTCTAAACTTAACCCGTGTGTGATCCAAAGTGTTCAGGTCGATCCCCGAAACGTACGTATGTACGTGAATAGGTATATATAATATTATCTAAACATCAATTAATCCTTGCCTTTCAACCAAAACGACATTACGCGGAACCTCCTCAACGTTATACTATGTATAATACACGTATATTTTATTACGTATTGTGCGTAGGTGAACGTAGAAAACTGAAGAGCATGTGAGCCCTGGAGATATTTAAACCGCGATTAGATACGGGACTCTTTCATAGCGTCTCGTTTTCTAGAAAACTATTCAAATGTTAACATGCAGAAACTATTCAAGTTGTACACATGCCAACGTAAACTGAATTTCGAATGACCGTATGAACACTTCTTCGTTTAATTTTTTCTTTCCAATTTTCGAATTCCGATGACCTTTCACTCCGGTACGTTTCTACATGCCCCTTTTTTATTCATTTCATCTGGTTGAGCGCGTGCCGCACGATTTGTTTATAGGCACGGTATCGACGAGGGATTAATTGAAAAATAGAATCAATTATAAAAAAACGAAAAACAAACACGAAATGAATGAACCAAAAAATACATCCCTGGAAGCTGCGGCGGTGGTGATTTTAACGCGGGATTTCATTATTATATTGTCGTTTTTCATTCTTGTTTTTTTTTTGTTCACTGCGGCGTTTGCTTCAATGAGGCCATACAATGCATCTGCAGTTTACATATGATTGCGTTTAATGTACACCATTTCTCACATACGATCCGAAGTTAGACTTATATTAGGTATTGCTGCATTTGGCCGTCGTGTGCTACCTGCAGCTGCTGCTGTTGCTGCCGAATAATTGATACATAAACATCCCATTCCCATTCTCGTTAAGAGGTATATATCTACCTCCCTATTCACACATGGATATTCAAGGTATATCATATATGTGCGTAAAACAGTATACCTACTTTTATCGATCGATACCTCCGCTATTTTCGATCGAATAAATTCAAAAATTTCGTAATAATGAATTGGAAGAACGGAATTGTAGGAAAAAAAACGAATGGATCTGGGATCGGTTCGTTTTTGTTTTTTCTCTCGATTCGAATGGATCGGGGTATATCTCTGAAAATCGTATATAACGATCGTTGATTGCGGGACATTAATTGCATAATATCGGTGAATCAAGTTATAGTAGGAGAATAAGAAGACGATGATGATGATGAAGAAGAGTCTTATGGGGCGTAACGATAAACTCAGTTCTTATTTACGATTGGGGATATTTTAACTACCGATCACGATCTTTTAGTGATCATGAGGTATACGTTATATAGCCGCGGTTGTAACGTTGTAGGGTATATGAAAATAAAGTAGGTTTCTTTTTCTTTTTTTTTTTCTCTTCGTTTACAATTTTCAAATACAAACAACGATATGCAATTTCATAAACGGGAGTTTTAATCAGTGGGTTTATATTTATACCGTATAATAATATTTTAATTAACAAGGATGATCGGTGTGAGGGTATTGAAAATTTATTATTATTTAAAAATAATCGGTAGCTGGATCAAATCTGATTTCCTAATAATCGTTGCGATAGAATATTATGTTCCGAGGTACCGCGGGAGTTAGAATTTTTACAACCGATTACAGTTGGTAATTCGTGATAATCGGAAAACCAGTTTATATGCTCATAACAAAGTTGGTAAAATTTCGACCCGTAAATGGCCATCGTGAGATCTGAGATCCTGAGATTCTTACGTGATATGCGGTTTTGCGGTTCACGTGACGGGTCGATTCGGATCGGTTATGTCCCTTACCTCGGGCGAGATCGATCGTTGCAAATTGATCGATCGATATCTGCTGAGATAGAAACCGGAGATACACCCGACCAGACGAAGAGAATTACGTCACCCTAATTTGCCTTCACCCATTTTCGTTTGTCGATCTCTTTCACCGATATCCTGCTCATTATCGTCGATAGAAATTAAATGAGTTAAAAAAATGACCATACTTACGACAATTTGAACGATAGGCGGGCGATGATAATATCGACATTTTGGATTTCCTGTTCCATGCAGTTCATGTTTTACGCTCTTCATATATCATCCCGTACCAAAATTCTTCGACTTGAACGTAGTAGCTGTTAATAATCACACAGAGGCCACTGATCCGTCTGCAAAAATATACAGATCGACCTTAAAAGAGAATCAGAATTATATAGAGACTTTCCGACGATGCATTCCCGCGTATAAATGTATATACAACAGAACTTCGAGCTTATAATGCACGTCTATTTTCAGACCCAGTAGATATATTTTAGCTCATATATAGTTTTCTCAATTTATTTATTTATTTTTTTTTTCTCCGTTGCAGGGTAACAATTTTTCAAACACTGTAAAAATGTTATCGGCTCTCTAAGGAAAGCGGAAATTTTCAAACACCTCTTCCCTCGCCAGAACATCGAGCAGAATTAGAGCATATAATTTTAGTATTTAATTAAAGCTCTTTCGACGCGCATGAATGAACATCGTTATTTCTGTGTGCAACGAAGAATAAGAGGGATGGGTAGGTGTTTTGGGTGTTGGTGGGTACGCGGGTGGTGGTAAATTGTAAAACGTGACGGAGATCACGCGAAATAGCGCGTGCAGTGGAATAATAATAAATTATTATCGACAGGCAGCCGCGCGCGGCAGCAGCTAGTTGGGAGGGAGTTAAACATTGACCACCCCCTCAGGTGCCCCTCCGTATTCCTGGTGGACGCGTTTTACGCCTACGTATAAAATACACACATAGATCCAGAGCCGTCCTCACCCCATAGCGCAACCAATTTCAACCCCTAAATACACACGTGCGTGTGAATGTTTCCATACACACGGATAGATCCGAACACAGCTACGCAACAATATATACATACGCAACGAAATCACTGTGCAGCTGGTTTGCGAAATGTGTATAGGTAGAAAATTCAGTTTTCTCTGTATACCGTACACGCAGGGTATATATATATATACATATATACATATACGTATACTTCACCCGCGCTATATGTCACAAAATTATGTATGCGCTATAAATTTCTATATATCGCGTAAAGCGTAGCGATAAAATTTTACCCTTTCACTCCATCCTCATCCATATATCCCCGTTTTAAAATATAATATCGAAAGAGCATTGCAACGGCAGCACCACCGGGCAACGTACACCCATCATTTGTAGATTGAATTGTAGATATTTACTCAAAATTAATTAAGCTCCGCGATCATATATATATATATATATATATATATATACATATGTATTGGATTTATAACATCACGTTTTGGTACGATGTAATAACTTTACCTCCATGTAGCTATATACTTGCTGCAGCAATGCCCCGATAATATAGTGCTGACGTTGTGATTTAGATTCGATTGTGATTTTGAAAATACGTTAACTCATTTTCTTTTTTTTTTTTCGTGTTTCTTTTTTTCATCCACTCTTTTTGATCGTTCATTATTTTCATACAATTTTTCAACGACTGCAGGTTTAAGTACGCGAATAGATTAAACCCTGTTCAACTTTTCGGGCGAGTGAAATTTGACGATCTACGAATTTATTTTACCATTCGAAATAAAATATGGCGGATCGTTAGGGCGCATTATGTTGACTGGCGAAAAACAAAGCGGTCTTTATTTTTTTGGGTCTTGGTTTCGGTTGGAATGAAAAAGTCAAATGTCAAACCCGAATATAATATCTGCGATGCCGCCGCTGCTGCGCTCGCTGCTGCCGTTTGCAGTCCCAACGGAATAACTCACGGAACTTCGGATCAGATATAATCTCCTACTTTTTCGAACTCGCGTTTTACAATGACCACCAGATTTAACGAGCTGCGATCGCCAATCTGTTCGTACGAATGGAAATAAATATTTAAATAAATAAATAAATAGATATACGAATAAGCGCACGAACGGCATCGCATGAATTCCGTACAGATAGAGGTATATATTTATGGCGAGGCTATGTACAGCTGTTATTATACATATCGACTCAAGGTATGCGTACTATATATACGTAAAATATATTTACTTTTTTTTCTCATCCCTCAGCCAAATTTCTGGTACCTATACTACCTGCGAACTTGCAGCGCGTGGCGTCGAGTTACTTTGGCGTCCCTTTTTCGTGGGGTAGGTAAATGTAAATTTCGGTGCGTCCCGGTTCCCCCAAATTTTCGTATGTTTGAACCCCGTTTCCCTGAGGTTCGAGTTCGCAACCGGTATAACGGGCCGAGAAGAGATGTATATAATATATACGTATATATTTTATTTTCATTTCTATTTTTCTGCTTTTTTTTCTCTTCTACTTTTCTCCTTCTCTTCTCTCTCCAGACGTTGAAAACGTTTCAAAACGTACATAGTCAACCGCCCCTGTACGTCGTATACCATATACACACTATACCAAACGGAATTGGATTTCCGTGGATGTATAAAAACGTTAAAAAGAACGTGGAGCTATACGGGTATTTCTTTGTCAACGATTTGGAAGCCGCCCCCTCCACCGTCCTTATCTCCTCATCATCCTCCGCCACATTTTATCGGCGATTCCACGAATAAAGGTATGTCGGATTTTTATTCGATTCCAAGGATTACCAAATCAATTACGCAGGGGGTAAGAGGAGAAGGTGAGATGAAAAAATTGAATTTACTTATATCGTCGCTTTTGAATGTTTCAAGGAAGAATATAATTTTCGGGGGCGGACGATTACGCGAACGGTGATTCTTACCGCGATCACCTTTTGCTTTGATTGGAATGAGGGTATTAATACATCTTTGCAGTGATGCAGGGGTATATGAAAACGGGTCTTCGGAGAAGCTTTATTGAAAATGAATCTGTTGGCTGGCTGCAGATGGAAGCCATTGAAAAATATTGAGAAACCTCTACTGAGGCGGTGAAAACCTAAGGGGGAAAAAGGATCCCAACACAGACGCTGTCCGCAAGGACCTCGACCTCCGAGAGAGAAAGCGCGCGCCCTCATAAGAGGCTTATTTGTATTGAAGTATGTACATATATTACATGTATATGAAATCTGTATGTACACTTGATGCGGGAAATGAGAGTAAACATAATTTATCGGCGAAGAGTAAAAAAACGTCGAAAATTATCACCGATCCCAGTACAAAAAAAAAAAGCGAATGCTTTCCGACCGATCAGTGTTGCAGATATAAAATCCCGGTGCAAAAGGTGAAAAGGTAAAAGGTGAAAGGTTAAGGTACGAGTTGACTTCTTATACCAACTATGGAGTGCATCGGGTCCAACGGGCAAAAATTTATCAGAAACGGAGCCCCAAAGTTCTTAGAGTCGTGAACCCCAGTCGCTATCCTTTCTAAGGATCTCACAGGATCGATGCATCCGCTTTCCGCGCAACGAGTTCTTTTTGTGTATTCGCTTCTTCTCTTACTCACGTTTCACTACATGTTTTCTCAGATTTTTTATCCTCTTTCCATTCCTACCGAATTTTGAGCGTAACGAAAAAATTCTCGAATTTATTCTTATTATTTTTTTTCTTCTATTTATCTCGCAAGCAGAATTTCAATTCTGGGCATTACCTGTAGTACGTACTTGTACCGAAATAAAAAAAGAAGAAAAAAAAACAATTGAATCAAAAAGAAGCTGGATATCGCCTGAGATACTTCCTCTTCAAGATAATATATATGTTTCTGAACAGCAGCCCATATAACATACAAGTGTCGCTCTTCTTGTATTTTTTATCCCTCGAAGTTGTTTGTTCTTTTTTGTTTTTCTTTTCTTACCCAGATTTTGTTCTTCACTTTTTTGTTCCGATTTATTCATGAATCGATCGATCCCGTAACGCACCGGAGTCCGAATATGACTGAACGGAATTTTCTTGCTTGGAAATTGATTAAAATTCTATTGTAATTTAAATATATATGGATGAAAATCGTACACCTTTTTATTGTACAACGCGCAGGGTAGATATCGTAAATCAATCGACTTCGAGCCTTCGAACCCCTCTTTATGTTTGAAGTTTTTTTTTGCTTTTGTCGCTTATCGATGTAAGAATTATGTCATTTTCAAACGAGGTTTCTCTTCCATATAGCACCCTCGGGATGAGATGATAGCTGAAAAACGAGAACCATAAAAAAATGAAAGAAGGGAGATGGAGATGGAGAGAGGAATAATTGTCGAAATTCCTTTCTTCTCTCGTTCCTATGTGCTCCTTTTTCCGAGTAATTTTGGAAGGATGCGATTTGAGCTTAGGTGATTAGGGGCCCTCATTAAGGTGAGCTAGTAAATCATAGGGATTTGTTTGACCTCTCGCCCTGGACGTCCGACGATCGCCGACTCTGCCCGAAACTGGACCATTACGTATACATATATGTATAATATATACAGCTATATCGTACGGCATCGTATCACCGCCGCGGCGGTGGCGTCGGAGGCGCACGCGAGCGTCGCGCGGTCGCCGCGGATTATCAATGGCTTCAGACTTCAGTACCGAGCCGCGCCGGGTCAGGACTCGACGTGGATATTCATTGCTCGTTCAAACGCCGCGTTAAATGTATGGGGAAAAAATCGGCTACATGGGGTTTCGCTGGTAACGAGCGGGGATAAATCGGTATCGAAATCGATGCATAAAAACCAAAAAAAGAAAAGAAAAAAGAAAAGACAATTCACAAAAAATTATCCCAATCAAACGGGGATAGAAGAAGAAACAATTTGTATCGTAAAAAAAATTCTTTTATCACATTTTTTAATTTGATTTTTAGTTTTTCATTGAAAAATTACCGCAAACATCTGCAGTGCAATAATTAACGAGGTGCCAGCGCAATCGTTGTGAAAAGTCCAGATAATCAATGCGATTCATGAACCGATTCACTTCTGAATTATCATACGTTATTTAAAAACCATGGATTTCAAAAAAGGCATTTTTTTTTCACGTCGGATCGTTTGATTTCGTCCCGTGAAGATATAAGAATTTGAAATTCCCGGTCAATTTGCACGGCGCGGGCATTTAAATCCTCTCGGGGTGACTTTTACGACCAATTTTTTTTTTTCTGTTTTCATTTTTCTTCATTCTCTCTCCAAACCCTCGTGTAGAATGACGTGAAAAATGTCGATCCTTTTGGCTGTGTGTGAAAATTGGATCGAAGAAATAATCGAACATTGTAATTGTTGGTGAACCGATGTGCGGTGATGATTAATGTTGATGTTTCGCACAACGAGAGTACGAGATGATTTTGAATCTAATTATTTTATGTGCCTGCTAAATTATGAGCTGAGAGTCGGATCGTTGGACAACGAGTACAACAGGTGTACATAAACTACGGAAATGCAAATGGATGTTAAATTATCAGAAATAAATTCGGGTCAACGATCGAGATGATTTTTATCAATAAATCAATAACGATCAGGATCATCATTGGCGTTCGTTCGAATCAATCGCATCAGCGACCGCCACTGGCTCTATGATGACTGTATGATGAATAAATAAATAATAATAAATTAACGGAGTGTATTTTAATGAATATACGTTAAATATGCGCAACAATATTATGTGTAAATAATAACGACGGATATGCGTATAATTATTCCCATCATACGCCGATGATTGAATATCAGTTATTAATTTACTTTGTGGTACGGTGCAGGTGCTGCAGTTAATTAAAGTTCAACAAAATGTGGTTGTGTTTAACGACAATAATACTTTTTCTAAGATCGGCGGAGCTCCAGGTTTACGAACAGGATGATATTATATCTGATCTGGATAAGCCGAGTGAGTACCCGAATAATAAAATTTGTAAAAAAACGAGAAAATTATTATAAAACGAAAAGTTTCCAATGGTTTTGAGTTTGCGGCGCCTAGGTGGATTACGTCGGTTTTACTACGCCCGCGATATTATTATATTCTCGGCGTTCGACACTCAAGATATAGGACGCGTCTCTCCGGAAAAAATTTACGATTACTCCTCAAGCCTTTGGAGTTTCCGCGCGGTATATCCGAACCCTCATCGATCACGGGTATATACATATATAGATATATCTATCTGCAATCTACGTTCGCCCCCCAAAGATATGTAGAGTAGACACGTCGACGGCGTTCGGTTCGTCTGCAGGAAACCGGCTATTAATTGCTCGTTAACGCGTCTTCGCAGGGTTGTATACCTAAGTACAGACAAAAATATGAGATAGCAACGATGACAAAATAATGTTGAATAACACCGAAGTTTTTTTTTTTTTTTTTTTTCATCACAATTCTCACTTTGTTCAGAAACTGACCAAAAAAAAAAAAAAAAAGAAGAAAAAAGACCCATAAAATTTTACATCGATTGGAATAATCACATACGCACGAATGTGAATTTATATAACCATTTATTTTTCGACCAGATTAAGATGCGGCAACAAATAAAAAGTATAAAATGAAATTATTACCTTCACACCTGCCACGAAAAACTTTGCCGGTGTAAAAGCAAACGAAGGAAAAAAAAGGGCAAAAACATAAAAAAAAAGACAAAAACATTCAAATTCAAAAACAAAAAGAATGCTACCGAGAAGATTCATCTCCGCGAATAAGCTTGCAAGAGCTTTTCCAGCCGCGCACCAGAGTGGAGTTTGCGGATGAGTTTGGGTAAACATCGTAGTTGCGAAAGACTCACAATCACTGTCAGATATTTATCGGTCTTTACCTTTTTTTCTTTCATCTTTTTTTTTCTCTTATTCTCTTCATCTATTCTACTCTACGCGGTATATTTATTCTTTTTTTTTCTCTTTCTTCATACGTGCTACACTTGTTTTCTTTTTATTTTGGTCCGAAGAGATCCGGAAATCCAGGATTTTGTTGAAATCTAACAAAATGGCCGAAGTGGCGAACGGTTAGAGGGGCGAGGGGCTTGGGACCGACCAGATTGTTGCGGTAGTAGGTTGGTGGTAAATTTCGATCTGTGATGCTTATATGGCAAGTGTATAGGGTGAAAATCGTTCTTTCTCATGTTTTTTTTAGTTTCATTTTCCTATCTTCCCCCCCCCCCCCCCCCCCCTCGCTCCTTTTTTTCTCTATCTTCTTAGCTTTTTCAGGAAACCGAAACACGTTTCTAATAACGGTCCCGTCGCTCGTCGTCGCCAGTCGTCTTCTTCCGCGCTTCCAATTTTATTTATCCTCCTTTTTTCTCTCCTTCTTTTGCCTATTTCTCATTCTTCGGTACACGCTCCTTTTTCACAGCTCTACCTACCCACTTTATCCGCATAAGAAATTGCCATCGCCATTAATATATTCGCGGGCTGCAGCACCAGAGCGATTTCGAATCGCTTTATACCTTCTGTATACACACGATTTTTTTCCTTCATTTTTTTTCTTTCTTTATTTATTATATCGCTTCACTCCGGTCTTTCATTTTTCTTTCTCCCTGTATACATAACTCAATAAAGATTTGCACGCGAAAAGGTAATCGTCGTTTCGGTCCCGCTCAACCTCATAACTCTGCAGATGCAGAAGGTACGGACTTGACCGCGTCGCGTGGCGCGAAATTCTTCCAACACTTTATACCGACCCAAAGAATTCACCCTTTGGGTATTACCTGTATCGATGTTGCTTATACTTTTTCTCTGTTAGCAACGCTTCGTGTTACGCTCCGCCCCCTGCCTCCCGCCGTTCTAATTCCGAGACGGTCCTTTGTCAGGATCAAGAAGTACCCTAAAAAGTCGAAGAGCCAGAAAATCGAACGAAATTCCTACCGATAGAACGGGATCGTCCGGTAGTCGACTTTTTTTTTATTTTTCCTCTTTCCGTTCGCTCTTCTTTTTGTACACTTCGAAACGTCCTGGCGTCTCGCATGGTCGGATAATTAACGATCTACTGTACAGTGTATTATACGAGCTGAAAGCTGAAGGACCAACTGCAGGGTATATGTATACGAACTTCTGGGAGGAGATAATAAATAAGCAATAATCGTTAAAATGGGATTAAGAGGCTCAACGGCAGCACGGCTTCCGACCCTACGATGAAAACAGGATAATTCCCATTCCGAATAATAATTTTGAGAAGCTTCGATAATTATTATTAACAGATGTTCACGTTAATTAGATCGTTTTCTGGTAGAAATCCATCCCTTGATGCTCCCCAGTGGTTGGAATGTTAAAAAAAAAAAAGAAGGAAAAATAATTTAATTAGGTATGTTTTTTTCGAAAATTCTTCAACCTCATTCTATACGCGATAACAATGATCGATCGCCTATTATGGACCATGATAATCTTTTATTCCGTGTATCGTCTGGGTAGGTGCAGCGGTAGCTAAAGTATATAGCGTTATATACCATATAGCTAAGTGGAGTTCCTGAAATATGGTCTCCTTTTGAACAGGGATGCTTGGACTGTAGTGTAAGCCGGTGTGTGGAAGAAGAAGCTAGAAAAGAGAGTATTGCCAGTAAATTTAAGTCGGAATAAAAGAAGGAGGTTGTTTCGTATCCCGTCGCGTTTCTGGCAGCTGGCCGATGGTACGGTATGGGAAATGGAATATACGCGACGCATTGCCGCTGTTGCTTTTTTCTTTTTCATTTTCCTACTCTTTCTTTTCATCCACATATCCAGCTTCGTTCCTTTTCCAAGACTTGTTTCGTTTCACGTTTAAGGCTACTAAATCCAGATAAATGCTTCTTTTCACAGACCTTATATACCGAGCATTAGGCAACATGAATATCATTCACAAGTTTGGTTCATTTCTCATAGATAACTAGTTCTCCAAATTGCATTAAGAGAAAAAAAAAGAAAAAACGTGCAGACGATTAATTAATAGAAACAAGTATCAAACTTGTTACTTATTATACTATACCCATCACGCTGATTAGCGGTGTATATAAGCGACCTTCGAAAACTTCATCAATAACAATTATAAAACGCCTCGGGGCGTGATAAATGTAAAAAAAAAAAATTTTAGTCCCAGATTATTCTTCAATCGGTTCCAAAACAAATTTGTCTACTAATTACCATATTATGCAACCCGAAAATAACCATATATAATTCTCACGTGAAAACCGGAAGCAGGATAGCTTATGTTTATTTATGAATTTTTGGTCCCTCCCTCCCAATGCCGCCCTTTTTTAATTTTTCGTTTTTTTATCTGTCGTTTCACAGGGAGATGTATCAATTTACAATTCTTACCATAGAACAGCACGTGATAACGTCTCTATCTCTACGGTCTCATCTATAAATTCTTCGATGTAAATATGTGTACACTTAATACGCACATATAGGTGTACGTACAACTATATTTACCATATGTATAACACGACAAGCTATACGTGGTGTGGCAATTTTATCGCTTGTTTGTCGCTTCGAGGATAGTTTGCCTTAACATTTATACACCGGTATATAATGCTCATCATCATACACGTATGAAAAAAACTTATACGCCTCTCGAAAGACCACGACATTTATAATAATGATAACAAACCATGCGTTAAGAGCCGGCTAAGAACTCGCAGATGCTGGACCGAACGGTGTTTGTCAAAAAAACAAGAAGAAAAAAAAAGAAAGGGATAAAGAAAAAGAAAATCTGTGAAGCAGCTAAGTAAACCTGTGTAGAAGTTGTATACGGTTGCGTTTTACACGCGTAGGTACCGGACATACTGGTATGATTTTCTTTCGGAAAATATTATCGTCCGGCTTTCTTTTCTTTTTTTTTTTTTTTTCGTTTTTTGGAAGGATGTATTTTATCTCGTTTTCTCTATGAACGAATAACATTGCACGAGAGATGTACGATGTTTTCATACACGTCCGAAAGATTATTCGAGCTTGTAATATCTCGAGATCGCGCGGATACTGAGAAAACTACCGGAGATAAAACCCGCGATCACTTTGTAATATTTGTTCCCAGAAAAATATCGTCATGGATATTCCGAGAATGACACAACTCGATCTCAATGATCAACCGCAGTATTTGAGAAGAGAAAAAATAATTAATCTTGTTGAATCGAAATTGAATTTCAAAGAAGCTTCGCGCGTGGCACTGCGATAGAAAAATCAGAGCGCGATCGATGAATTTTTGCAAACGGTAAGAAAAAATGATCATATATTATTAGGTAACATACCATTCTCAATTCTTTCCCGAAATTTTAATGATATCTTCTGTGTGTACTTATAATGCGCGTAAACCTGATTAACAATTATTAATGGGCTTATGTGCATTCGTAATACGCGAAAGTTCTTTAAGGTATGTGTAATGATTACGTTTCCTTGACACAAAATCGGCATAGGAATTTTTTCTAAGCCATCAACGAACCCATAATAACGTCGTTCCCTACTGCGTACTACGGTACTCGGTATAATATAATAACGCGACTTTGAATCTAACTTAAAAAGAATATAATAGAATAAATTTAACGTGCCGCAGTCGAAGGTAGATTATATGCTCTCCGTGACTCAATGGGTCACACAGATTCCGTTCACAATTCTTTATTCACAACGTTTCACTAGATCACCAAATTAACTTTACACGCCAAAGCCGAACGATTTTAGATACACCATGGCCACATTACCACGTACGATATTATAATGTGTGCCACGTGCATACCTGTTCCAGTGATCAATTTGACCGGAGAATTTGCGTACCGAATTCTAAATTCTCTACGGATTATTACGATACCGGTGTCAACCGAAAAACGGGTACGAGAATTCGTGCAACCTCATGTAGCTATTACAAACACATATGTACTGTAACCGATCTCTCGAGCAACGATCCCTAATATTATTATCATTATACATATACCTGTGGAACGATTAAAGGAGACAAAACGAAAAGAAGGAAGAAAAGAAAATTATGCCAGTCACTTCGGATGTGACCGAGCGGCGCAGCCATGGCGTAATGAGAACGATGATTGTTCTTCGGTAGAACCGCGCGCTACTCCTGTCCGCTTGACTGAGAAACCTTTATTGTTTCCTTTTATTTATTTGTTAACTTTTTTTTCCTTCTTCCATCAACTTTTTTCTCTTTATATTTATTTTCCTCTTTTTTGAGTTGTGTACTATTCGGACCAACAAAAATTGCTCGATGGGTCGATCCGATTTGTACCGTCAAACAATGAACAATTTTTTTTCTGCGATCATTTCCTGCTATAATATCATTTTTTTTTGCGCTTTTCCATTAAAATTCTCACGAAATTGGTATAATTGTTAAATCGTACCAGTAATTTTTCCATCATCTTTTTCGTTGAAATTAAATTTCTGCTACAGCTTTCTCGTCTGGAATTTCCTACTTAGCTTTACCGATACCGGACATAAAATGAAACGTGGAAAAAAAACTAAATAAATAAATAAAAAGAAAAGTAGGGGGAAGAAAGAAATGAATGGATGTATAAAATTTCCAAATTGGTATTTTTTGGGATATTAAATCGCCAATAAGGAGCGTCCATCTCCTTATGGTGCGTTCCTCTTCTTTTTTTTTTAGTTCAGATCTTGTTTCATCTTTTTTCTTCATTTTTTATTTTTTCAATTTACGACCATACTGCAGTATTTATGGTGTCGTATATCACCGTAGGTCATTACTATTTCCTATACGTGTAATCTACTGTATATAATATAAGTACGTACACGCGGATATAGTTATACAGTGGGAATTTTTCTACAAAAATTGTCTCCGCCGATAAAAAAGGAAATAAAGAAATGAAGAGAAGAATAAAGATGAAAATAGATAAATAAAAGTGGAAATCATCCGTTTGATGTATCCGATTTACTACAGATCGTTAAAATGGACGAAAAAATAAAGGGGAGGATAGAGCTGTGTGTATCGTAGAAATAAACGAAGCAATGCACTGCAAGAGAAACAAAAATTAAGATGGACGAGCTGAATCACTGGAATTGTTCATGTTATCCTAAAATGTCTTACTTCTGAAATAAATAAACAAGAAAGATTCGTATACTTTCCTTCCACCGTAGATATATAGTAATATCGTACCTATGTATGTACGTAGCTGCAGCTACATAGAATCACGAGAATTGTAGGGACTATAGTTCGTTTTATCAAGAGTAGAAAGTTCATTTCGATTTGATTCGATTCGATCCATCTGCGACAACGGAAAAAGTTGATAAAGGGAAAGGAATACCTCGACACGAGCCATTGTGGAAGTACGTACGTTGTTGATACGCCCGCTGATATAGGTATATGAAATACATACATATGTATCGTCAGTTGAAGTCGAAGCTGAAGCTGAAGCTGATGTCGAAGTCGAAGTCGAAGTAAGGAGTATCCGCACAATTTCTGAATCGCCATGGCGATATATCCCACACAGCTTTGACTTTGCGGTCTTTCAGAAAACGAGTATACCTATGTTATTATTATTATATGTTACATAACATGTACATACCTTTGTGTATAGAATAACTCGGCTACATTGTCAGATTAAACGGTATCCCGGTACACGGTATATCCGTATAAAGAAATATATTTTTACTTTATTCTTTTTCTTTTTTTTTTTTTTTTTTGTTCTCCAAACGTTATCTACCAGCTTCAGCGCATTTGTATGTACCTAATGCACCTGAATTATACAGAAACGATGAGAGTTTGAATTATTTAGCGTCGACGAAGCGGAGAGATAAAACATCAGATTTTTTTTAAATCGTAATCCTCCGAGTTAAAGAACGCGACGAGAACGAGAAAAAAACGAAATTGAGAAATAAATAAACGAATCGTCGAACGGAATTTCCTTTGCTCCTGCAGCACATCGGACGCATACTAATTGGAGGGCTAAGAAGTTCATACCGGAGGTACGTGAGTCGCGGAAAATTGGGGATGCGGCTTGAAAAAAAAATTCTATCTCTATAAAAGTGAAAAAAATTGTTCAAGAACTGCACCTTCATTGGGAAACTAAAATAATCCACTCATGAATCAGCAGCGGCACATCGAACGTCACAGCGTGCGGAAACCCAGATTAGATTTAGGTGAAAATTTGTGACACAAAAAGCTCGAAGGCTGAAGGTAGGTCTGGATTTCCGTCATACTCAAGTTCGCGAGGAAATAATTGTGACGCACACAACCGGTGATGGCCATCGCATCTATACAAATAGGTATACGAGCGAAAAACAATTGAAATCAGAGACAGCGTATATAAAATTGAAGTACACAGCTATACCCATGAAATAACAGGCCAGCAGTATGAAACTAACGGAATAACGACCGAGGTCCTCAAAAATTCAATTTATTTTATCCATCGGCAACTCTCTCGGTTGCGTTGAAGTGGCCCACGTATGAATATGCCCATATATCTACGAACGCAGCTCCACGGGATGGATGAAAATTCCGAATAAAAAGTATGGAGAAAAAGAAAAGTAGAAAAAAATTGTTAATGCCCAACATAACAGCGCGAAACATATATCGTAGTATACGGTATCGATACACGTTACGCACAATATAAAAATGTAAAGTTGGGAAACCTCGAGTCTTGAGATTTCAACGAATGATATCCGAATGGATTTCCGTCGTCAAACCCAAAATATATTCTCGATATCGTCCATCTTTTATTCCGATCATTAGCCGCGGACGCATGTTTCAGCGGGCCTTTCTCCTTCCAACAACGAGAGAGAAAAAAAGTAAAATTAGAAAGCACGATAGCTGAGAAGCTTAGAGGGTGAGTTTAGGTCTGTTTATGGTGATCTGGTGGTGTCCCCGTGTTGTACGAAGTTGCAGGGTATCAATCACCCCGATACCTCGACTTTATTGGATTAGCATTTCCAGTGTTTATTTACCCGAGTAGCTACATGAAATATACGCTGCAGTGTATGTGGTACACGTTACATCTGTACAAATACGATCTCGTTTTCATACGATTCTAATAAAATATCGATCAACGTACCGATTACCAAACCACACAACCCCCGAGATCCAGATGAGAAATAATTTTGTAAATATAACGTACATATTCATGATATAATACGGAATAAAATACACGTATACCTATAGCTTTACTTACACGGCTGGGTCGTAGAAAAATTGATGCAGTGCAAAGGATGGCGGGTAGTTGTATAGGTATAGTATATCCCTAGGTATATATAAGCTACATACCATCTTCGCATTAGAATTATTTGCTCGCCTGATTCGCACCCTACGAGTAGAGAATACAAATAAAGAAAATAATACGTTTGCTGATTTTCTGCGGCAAACCCCTGCCAACACCATTCGTAGCAACAGCAGCAAAAGCATGAGGTATGCCGCGTATAAGCGGCATGAAGAACGGCAAAAATGAGTACGAGAAAAAAAAAGAAAAACGAGAAATAAATCAAAAAAAAAAGAAAAAGAACAGGCAGAAGCGACGTGTTCCATACTTTCTCAACGAGGCGGCAAACTGCCAGGAAGAGAAAATAACAAACGAAGAACTTAAATAAAAAAAAGAAAAGAAGAAAAAGACGAACATAACCTTACAATTATCTGTATGAATTTTATATTTATCCACGAGTGTATTTTCGACTTTTTTTTCTTTATCATTTGGCTACTTGTGATGGGGTTTTTTTTTTCTTTTCTTTTCTTTTCTCCTTTCGTATAGGGAACACAATACGAACGACATAACGCGTGACGGAAATTCCATCCCCGACAAAAAAATCCTCCTGCAACCGCGTTTGTGATAAAATCGATTCTCCACGGGCGCGCGCGTTGATTTAGTAGCAAAGCATCGCCACCCTGTTTACCATGTCATTTTGTTACCCGTAACAAAAATGGTGTCGCAATTCTTTTTTTTTTTGTTTTTTTTCAATACGCAGTAGGTATATAATTGAGCCCGTGTAATACTTCGAATGACAAAAAGGTTTTTTGAATTATTTTTTTTTTTCACACTTTCCTACGATACTCGCGTACGCGATGAAAATTAGAGATTCTTCATGGCACGAATTGTGGAATTGTGAAGTAATAAAATAGTGAGCATATGCAAACTGTGCGTTGTATATAACTCCTGATTTTGCATAAGAGATTACACGGAGGCTAAATGCGTTTGGATATATAAACATATTATTATAGTTTTAGGGATATGAAGTTCAGGGGTTACAGTTATAACAGCAAACGACGAAGAGATACGGGAGTAAAAACGTTCGTGTATACGTACGCGTATCGTATACGTATTACGTATCTATATGGACGCATACACGGAGCCAATTAATGATCGTAATGAGTATAAATTATAATTAAAGTTCGTAATCTCGTTACCGCCGCATTTATATACCCAAAACGGTTAACGTCATGTGCACGTTTATACCTATACATGTAATGCTAGCGGTATGGATATCGTGCACATACACGCAACGCTTAAAACCGGCTATGTGTAATCCTATACATTATACATTATATAGCTAATTACCAACGTTACACTCTACGCGTATAGAATAGTACCTACATACATGCGCACAACTATTATACGTGATACGTTGTATCTCTCCGCGTATCGCGTTACAATTTTCAACAGAATTATTTTCTAAAAACTGAGAAAACTACCGCGGCTAGCACAGTATAGCATACGACACGGTGCGCACACGCGGTGCATGCAGGGTATGTGCTGACACATATTCATCGCGGTGAATGTAAATAGAAAATGGTAAAAAATTGCGCAGAAAAATCGGAACCATATGAGGTGGAAACAGCCAACGAGTTACAGGAAACGCGCTGAAATTTATATAGCTATAAGAGAAACCAACCTGATGCAGAAGGGATGAAAAAGGTGAACGAGCGTCTACCCCATATACCTATACCGCATCTGCGTACGTTGATGGCTGCCGTTGCTCGATGCCTCTAGGTCGAACATCCCCACGTACCGTGAACCACATGCACTTTGAATGACGTACCGACCGTACCAACGATAATTATGCGTTTTCCAACCAACGTATGATACGAAATGCAAAACAATACATCGCATGTATATAATATCTATCTCTCTCGTTACATTTTACCGCGTCACATATATACAACATAAATATAGATATTGTACAGTAAAATATTTACTCCGAATGATATTCGAGGATAATTTTACAGGGATGATGTCGGTGATGTTTTTGCCTCCTTCCCCCCGCCCGGAGATTGCAGATGGTAAAAAATACACAAATTTGAAATATTCACGATCGCGTTGGATAATTATCGTAACTAATTTGATTAGAAATATTTCATGACGTATTATTACGCGAGAGCAGGGGGTTGGGGGCTAGGGGGAGGGAGGGGGTGAGGGGGTGTCGGGAAGCTTGGGAAAGAAGGTGAGGTTAGTTCATATAACTAACTACCTGTAAACTTTATACGAACTCCACACGTAGGTATTCCATGGTGGAAAATGCAACCCTGTGTATACTCAGACGGTGGCAGTTAGCTAACGCGTTTAATTAACCATCAACCTTTATTACGCATTGAAACGCTACCCCTTCATCGTACGGAGTACATGTCGATCATCTAAATCTGAATTGCGATTCATTGAACCAAATGAATGACTGGCCAAATCAACGAACGATAGAATATCACGATAAGAACTGTCAGGATACGTTCGCGGTTTGAGAAAAAATGATTATTGAAAAATCTCATGTTCGATCCCATCGATCAATCGTATAATGAGTTACTATACACTGTGATCTACTGAACATATGTATATTCGCACACATATTTATTTTTTTTACGTTTCATCACGCCGTTATACTTTGATTTTATTTATAGTCAGTCGCGACTATACTCGATTTTGGGGTAAAAATAACCTTGCTTTTTTATGGGGTATTTTGACGTGTTTTCTCACATTTTGAGCTCAGAAATTCGAATCTGCTATCTATAAAATTGATATCAATCCGTAACTTTTAGGTTGCGATTATTTCGAAATTCCGGACGCCGATCTCGTCGACGAATCAACGCGATGCGAATAAAAAAGTTTTGCATGCGAATTCGAGTGAACATCCCCTTCTTAAGCAGCGCGGATTCACAAAAAATACTGAATAAATATAAGAATATTGCGCACGAATAATTACGATGAAAAAAACCCCATCTGATATTCCTTCTGGTTCCTCCCTTTCGAATCCACGCCGCTGCTGTTAACCAACAACTTTTACTGCGTTAACTTAAGAAGATAAGCAAAGAAAAAGAAAAAAAGAAAAAAAAAAGAGAAAGAAAAAGAAAAACGAATTTCAAGCTCGGAAGGCACGATCTGCAAAAGGGAAAAGGGCGCTACGAAGCTGGCTATTCTACCCTCATTTTCCCCCCACCCTCTCTTTTTTCCATATAAAAAGAAGGACAAGATAATTGCGTCGAGATCGATATATACGTACTTATGTATACGTACATAGGTATGTGTGTCATGTACATACCTATATTGCAGGGATACTATAATACGCGACATAAACGTAAAGAGGGAAAGGTGCAGCAATCGGAGGGAGACGAGTGGCCGGGGAGGGATTCGGAATTATTCGAAGATTCGAGACTTTATAAACTCTTGAAAGTCGTTGGGGAAAGGAACGTAAGGAAATAACGATAACCCTCGCCCCCCCCCCCCCCCCCCCATGAGATTCTTCCTCTCCTCCTCGGCATTGGCATGTTTTTTGCGCCTCTCCGCCCCTTTCTTCGTAACCCGGAAAGATATCGACTCGAATAAAACGGACGTGTTCAACGATAACGATTCGATTGCTTTGCTTCACTTTGAAGAGATAACGCTTTAAGGATCATATTTACCGTTCGTTCGCGTTCTACGCTCCAGTCCAAGAAAAAACCTCCATCCCCTAACGATTCCGCTAAACCCACCCACCCTATTTTCTTCCCTGCCAGGAAGATGCTGGCGTGTAATTGGCCTTCTATTCCGTCAGAAATCATGACGGGACTACTCACAAATATCGTACGAATAACTTATTTTATACCGGGGGGAGAAAATGCAGAATAATATATTCTATGGGTGCACAGAAGAGCAGAGTTTTTATCCCCCAATAATCGCTGGGGAAACGGGTCGCGCAATATTTCGTCTGGAAAAACCTGCACCAGGATATACAATAAATGTGAACTTATGTAAAATATTTTTATATTCACGATTTCAACCCCCTGCATACAGGTATATATCCATACATAGCCAGTCGAGGACTGAAAAAGGGATAACTCGGACTTTCAGAGAATATCTCCAAGTGCGAGGCCATTTTATTTTCCCCCCCGATCGGCCGTCGGTCGCGTTCCTTGATTTGAAATTGCTCCCAGTTTTTCTATACGGTATTCGCAGTGGATTTTTTATCCGCGATAGAGTCGCGTCTTTCCTTGTAGAATCTCCTCCCGAAATACAAGTAAAAAAAATCTGGAGAGCGTTGAGGCCTCCGAAAATATCTAATTTCTGAATCGACCAGTTTCCAATACAAATGAATAAGAAAAAAAAAAACAAAGAAATTAGTTTTTCTAATACATGCTACTGCACTACACTGCGTTGCTTCACCTGCACACATACTCATGTCGCTGCATTTCCTGACGCTAATTGTAAAGGCAATTAAATTTACGATTTATATAGTAATTACCGGTTTTACTACCCCCTGCACCCATTTTTTTCCTCTCTTCTTCTTTCGTTGTTTTTTTTCATCCCTATTACTTTCAGTTCGTTAATGTAGAATATCTTTCGTACACAACGTTGTTATGTGTTACATATACATATACATTTATATGTGTACGGCGAGTCGCGACGAGTAAAACATTCGACTAGGATTTTATTACCCTGATAGTGCTTAACTGCAGAAACAACGACGTACAGCGGGCTAGAGACGTTCGAAAAAATTTATAGAATTCTAGATTTTGTAGCTCATAGAGATTTTAGTACCTAATTGTTCCAAAGAATCACCTATTGCATATAATCCCGAGAAGGATTCGCCCTGCATACCTACAATTTTAACCATTTCATTTTCGAATAATTAATTAAACACCTTCGACGGAGTGAAAATACCAATCGCACAGGAGAACTTGATCGTTAACCTGCGATAAAATATTTGTAAAAATAAAAATGTTACACAGGCCGTAGAAGGGCTGGTAAACAAATGAGAAATGAATACGTAAAAAACGCTGAAAGAATCGCCGTTAAACGTTGGTTTTATCCAAACAAAAACTTCTTTTTTTTTGTTCGGTTTTTTCGTTCGGGTAAAATACCCCAGCGACACCTAAGCTGTGGCTCTTCTCTTTCCTCGGACATCAAAGCTTCAGATTCGTATCGTTGAAGTGAAATTGTGGTGGTTCTGTAAAAGTAGTAGTAGAGCCGTGGTAGTAGGTGTAGCCTGCCACAAGGTAGGAATCCGGCGGTCACAGCAGGCCAAGTAAAACAGTATACATATACAGGGATTATACGTATAGCGATACTATCGAGTATTTGGGGTGCTGCCCGACAGCTGGTCGCATTTGGTCCCTATATTCAGCTACCTTTGCTCTCCCCTCTGGTCTCCCCCGACCTTTCCATTCCTCTGGTCGTTTTACGTGTGCCAAATTTCACCCTTTGATCGGATTACATTTGTATTTTTTTTTAATCTCTCCTAGTTTCGTTTAACGAAAATATGATGATGCTTAAATTGACGGGGGGAGATGCGCGACACGACTTCAGATTGAATTTTTTCAATCGCATTCCATTATTTCTGAATTCTCATTTGTCATTTGAAAAAATTTTTTTTTTCATTCTTCACCCCCGGAGTCGGTGATATCGAGTCCAACGCTGAAATAAGTTACTGCGAAATATTATTCACACGTGAAACGTTCCGGCAAATCTCGTAACCAAAGACTGTACAGACTACGTTCGGTATGAAAACGAGAAGAAAAAGGAACGACGAAAAAAAGGAGGTATAGAAAAAACAGAAAGGGAAAGGAAGAAAAAATCTCCGAAATTAAGAGGGTCGTATAAAGACGGAAAAAACTGTCGGCTTCCGACGCTGCTGGTGCCGTCGCGTCCGCGTCGCTGGGAAAGAACAGAGCCCTTCACATTTAGAGGTATATCATCGTGACATGAAAGAAATGTCTTATATACCTTACGGTATACCGACTGTTTCGGTACCAAGTTTCGTCAAAATGTTATGACGTTATATTCATGAATTTCTTGCAGGCAGAAAGAACCGGATGACGAATATATGATTCGTCGCCTCGAGTAATTCGTTGTACCTAAAAAAAAAAAAAGAAAAAAAAAACATACGCATACCGTGCAGTTTCGAACTATACGTCGTTGCATGTCGCAAAGTGTGAAATAAATTTACTATCACGTTATAATTTTTCTTAATTTCTTTTTTCTATTTTTCTTCTTGTGCACCGAGAATAACGCGTCCGCAGAACGAATATCATCATAATCGGTATCGTCGATTTTGCCTAACTACCCGCCTCTGTATTTTAGGTGAAGAAATATTTGTTCACCTATTCGCACGTAGCCAGTTGCAGACAGAGGTGTGTGCACGATATGTACACATTTTTGTGTGTATTATTCATTATATATGTCTGCACATAATTACCGCAGTGTACGCTGCCGTACCGCCTTAGCATCGTCTCGCGTTTCGTTTTGTAAGCATCCAATTAAAATTCGTACAATTAGGTGCAAAGATTGAATGTAAAATTGAAACTACGAACCTCTACTGACGCGGCATTATGCTACCGATGTCCACGTAAATACATGTAAGTGTGCGTTACACACCTCGTAAAATACGTATAGGAAGATGAAAAATTTTCAGGCCACGTGATGCGGTACCTGAAATTATTGTTTTTACAATGCAACGGATATAAATCTGATTGATTACAATCAACGGTTAATGATTTCTATTAATTTTCTACTGATCTATGCATTTTGATAGGCAATTGAAAATGTACATACTTACCTCCGCTCCGAGTGATGGTCGAGATGTTTCTGCAGGCACTTAAATTAATACCTCATGGCCAACTGTGCAAGACCTTTTCAAATATGTTTGTTTAACAACAAATAATTTTAGAGTCGAAAAGTGTTTGGGGTAAATATGTGGACGTTTGTTGGCAACGTGTATGCTAGTATTTGTAAGGTATAATGTGTGCGTGGAATATTTGTCGGTGAATATCATGGGCGCGGGACAACGGGGAAAATTGATACAGTTGATGAGATACATCGCGGGGGACGTAGACGCATGTCATGTTTACGGTGTACATATACGCATCTATATGTGCGCACATCGTGTGCTGGAAAGTGCTAAACTGACAACTGACATCCGCAGTGGACGAATTTCATTTCACACATCATCATCATAACCGTGTCACGTTGTTACAGTAAACGCACGGATACACTACCGATTCCTTCACGTATTCATAACGTTATGACAAAAATTCAAACTCCTTCCAACCTTTCCTTTTCGGAACGATCTGTTCTTCCGAGTGTCAAGTTCAGACCGAAGACATCGCGTAATTTTACTCATCTATAACCAGTAGAAAAACTGCAGACATGAAAATTAATGAGTGTAACATTGGAAATTGAAAGAGGTGAATAATGAGGTATTGTCGGGACGAGATTAATAAACTGCAGGCGTAACCGCCGTTTAAATTTATGCGCGGGAACGTGAATATATGTAATAAACGTCGGTGGCACTCGTCGATTTTTCCATTAACATCGACAACAGGGCAAAAAAAAAATAAAAAAATTGATCAGGCTCTTCGGAAAATTGGATAATCAAAGTTGGAAAGTGGGGTTCAGGTGGTCCACGGAGATAGCTCCTCTCCTCTTTCATTCCAGGATCGAAATCTTGCTCCTCCCGAATCCCTTTCGCTATACGTACAAGCGTTGGCTGTTCGTTCCGTACCTAATACCTCCGGATGAGATGAAGTTTGTCGTCGTCATGTCATCGTTTGAAATCGGAAATATACATTCCCTACCTTTAGGATTAATCGCTGCCACCGACGCGGAAAATTTGCGGGCACCATATGGCCCTGAGAAAAAAAAAAAGAAAAATTCAAATCGTGGAGGGTTCGAATCCCCCCAGCCCCTTCGCGAATCTCACGAAAAACTTGTCCCGAACGCGTGTAATAAAGAAAATTCTCCTCGAGAAAAAAAGAGAAAGAGGGGGGGGGGGGGGTCGGGGAGGGGGGAAAGAAAAAAGAAAAATCAATCTACCTACAGCTGGCTATGAGCACTCCGCGTATATACGCTTTTCAATTAGGTATCAAAATTTTAACTCGTACGATCGTATAACCTCACGTGAAATATACGGAGCGATAAATTCGCGGTTCTGATTGGTTGTATGTAATATTAAGGGATGGAAAAAGAGATGGCAGTTATATACAGCTATATGATGGTCGTATACACACAGGGCGATTTGGGGTAGAATTGCAGTTTTGTACGTGCAGCAATCTTTTCTCAATCTTTCTTATAGTGGCTGTTGGCGTGTGTATAGGTATGCGTACTATATATCATATATATACGTATGTATTATATATACGGCACGTGGTTAGATCCAAGAGTAATGCTGCAATATATGGAGGCTGCACGAACTAGACGGAGGGCACGCCCGTCTATTTTCTACCACCGCGAACTAAAACTTTAGCCATTCTTTAGGGCGACGCGTGTCTCGCATACCCCTTGAGCTTATATCGTGTATACGACCGCTCTCCCCCCCCCCCCCCCCCCAAACTTACCCCCTTACTTACTTATACTTTCCTTTATACGCCCCCTTCTTACTCTCTTTTCCCTGTAAAGTGGTTACAACCCTTAAATAAAAATTTTCTCCCACAATCGATATCAGACGATGGAATTTTCGTTCGGTTGTATAAAAGTTGTGTTTTTTTCTCTTCTTCTTCTTCTTCTTATTTTTCGCTTACATTACGTGGGAGGTAAGAATCTCGGAGAAGTTTTGTCCGCTTTATTCATTACACGGAATATATATACATATCGTTGTTGTGCTCCGAGAAAATTATACATGCAGCGTTTAACCTTTTGGTAAGTCCTTAATAATTATTCTGTCTTCAAGTATGTTTATTCTGTGCCGTCGACTCGAGAGCGAGAACAAGAGTCGTTAAAGGCTTGGCTCAAACGTCTGCTTGGCATTTGTCCAGTCGTAGGAGCTGCCGGTTGAATCCAATAGCTGACACGCTATACGTACCTCGGTATTTCAATTATTCGGATGTTCATTCGCAGAATTATCATATTTTATCCGACACGAACGGATTGATACGATAAGTACAACATTCTTCAACGACATCGAATCACCTCATTTTTCGTTTCGCGTTGAGGGCGCGCACCTGTTCAATGACCGGAAAAGTTGCCATTTTTCACGGTGCCCATATAAGCACAAAAGTATGGAGGAATTTTCCTCCTTCTTCTTCCTTTTTTTCGAACGATTCGATTGCTTGTTCGGAGCCTTGTGCACGACGGCTATAGCCTATTGGCCATATTCTTTCCTTCGATATCTTGCCTCGACGTGAATAATAAATGCTTAGAAAATCGGCACGACGACGATGAGTTGCGAACGAGAAACATTCGGTCGTCAATCACACGTTTATTGGTACAACCTTGAAAACTGAGCTGAGTAAGAACCAAAGCTGAGACTCATAACGATGTGGAATTACCCATTCAAGTTCTATCGACGATAAAATCGAGCCCAGACGTCGCTGGAACGAAGGACTAAATATGTGTGATGTTGAAATTGTTTATTCTCAATTCAGTCATCGCTTTTGGTATGATAATAAACCACGAAATTCTCCATTTTTCCGAAAGAACCAATTCCGTGGATAGTTTTTCTTGGCAATTTTTTCTACCTTTGATTTTATCCCGCGTTACTTTTGACTCTCCCTGTACATAATTTATCGGTTGTTGGAGGGCAATGCGCACAGGTATAAACGAAGTAGGGGCCGAGCTGTCCGTCAAGATGATGAATCACTCTGGAAGCACCTAACGCGGTGATAATTCGCGATTACAGTCTTCGTGTCCTTCGTCTTCCTCCTGGTGCGGTCCAGGGTAAATGACGCTGCTGCTGCTGCTGCTTCCCGAACCGTCGTACTATCTTGTTTATTATACCGGGGTCAGGATACCCCGCAGGCTGCAGCCATCGAAGTAGGAAACACACCAATTCACGAACCACAAGAGCGCCCACCGAAAACCCTCGGACAACTTATATCTGATCTCCGCCATTTATACCGGCAAAATTTTCACGATTATCGTTATCGTCATTATCACGATTATATCAAGGGTATTTATCTGCATGTAATCTGAAAATTTCTCCATCACACTGCACATTATCCTCCGCGACACATTTCGTTTTCGAAATCATGTAAAAAATAACACGATAAGAAATAACATAAAAAAATTATGCCCTGATGTTTCATCCCACGGGAGCGTTGAGATTCGAATATGATCCGTTGCAGTGCACGGAATGATATTTTTTAATACTTTCTTCTCGTTTCCCCTTTTCGTCATAATGTTTCATTTCATGGGGCGGGATAAATGCAGCGAGGAGAACCGGGAGGCGGATGGTGAAAATGAGGAGAATTTCCAGAGTCAGAAGGGAGTGGGTATGGTTATCCCCTGGAAGTAGTCGGATGGCATAAAGACCGACCAGGGAGTGCTTCGTCATCTCTGATAACTCCGACCCCTGGACCTTCATCCCCTTCCTCCTGCCCCCCCATCATCTGCGGAGGGGTGGCAGGTACATAAGCGGCAGCTTCGCACGAGGTTTTCATTCCTTGAACTCGAAAAGTAAGGGATGAGTCTGGTCTCAGCGCGCGCGTTGCAAACCGCGCAAGTTATTATCTCATAGCAAGAAAACTCTCCCTCATCATCATCATCATCACCATCATCATCTGCACAACATGCGACACGAACCCCTACGCGTTTCTTCAAGGCGTCTGCCGTATTCGGCGTTAAAATATTTTTCTCATCTACTCGTTTTTTTTTTTCTTTCTCTCACAGTTTACGATATAGCTTTAGGGTGAGACGTGTGCAGGTAGTCGAAAAAAACCATCTGATTCGATTAAATTTGATACGGATAATTTCGAGAACGTGATCCAGTTTTCCCTGCCTTCTTTTTTTTTCCGCCATTTTTTGGCATTATTTAACGCGTGCGGTAGACTTTTGATGTTCCGAAGATGAGCAACCGCGGGCCATTTTGTAACGGCCTAGAAATTCGGGGGTAGGTGTCGTTCGTGCAAGTTTCATTTCCTGTAACGGGAAATTTGGGAACGAAACGCGGTTCCATTTGAAATTGGTTTTCCTCCGGCAGCGGTTCTACTGCAGCTGATACTACAGGATCATGGCTGTTGCAGAGAACACCCTGCGGGATTTACGTTTAAGCTTTCCACGCGCGGCGCGTGATGCGCTTTGGATTAGCTACTGTGAAGGTATACCAACGCGATAGCTGCACGATCTGGATACAATTCTCCCTCCTCCGACCCTAACGAACAAAAAATGACAAGGTAAAAGATAAAAAGAAGGGAAAAATTGCCCATCGCATCGAATTCCCCAACCGAATCAATTCAACTGCAACGGGATTTTTGCTGCGGTACGGAATTACTGTTAAACAAAAACAAAAAAAAATCTAGTCGCCAAGGCTACCGGTTGCAGGTATCAAGCTACAGCTCTGGCAAGATGAAAAAAAACCGCGAATTTACAGGGTGAATTTAATGGTGGTATTGCTGTCCGTACGTACGATGAATTCTGTTCATCTAAAACTGTCGGGTACCGCCGTTGGTCCTCTTTAAAAAAGAACGGTTGAGAGTCCCAGAGGAAATTTGTAAGGTGACGAAAATCAGGATGCAAATCCAGTTGGAAATGAGTAAAAAAAAAACAAAATAAAAAAAAAAAACACGCGGTCTCCGAGACCTTCGGCTACTCCTGCCTTTTTCTTCTTTCACAGCAGCTCTGGGAGATGGCAACGTTATACGGCGGTACCGGCAGCAATAGCCAGCGCGTACAAACGGGGGGTTGTTGTTGCTGGTAGGAAATTTTATTTTATTTTTGTTTTTAATTTTTGTTTTCTTGTTTTTTTCTCTCCATGAAAACCGTTTGCTTAATGTGTTCTTTATGAGCGTCCAGCAAACCGTAAACTTTCCCTTAATAAACAGGGAGCGCTAGAGTCGCGGTAAAGAGTCGAGGAGAAGTCAAGTTGTTCTCCAGATGAACGTCGTCCTTGATGAAAATGTTAAGAAATGAATATAAAAAATTAAGAAAAAAAAAAAACAAGAAGAAATAAAAAAAGAAAATTGAATAAATAATACGAATAAAATAACATAGAATTGAGGTTGATTATTTCATTCATTCCATAATTGTCTCTAGCCGCCCTGCCCGGGTAAAATGCCGAGTCGATTATTATTACTACCGTTAAAGTCTATAGCTTTCGTAAAACTTTGTTTTCCTAATTGCCGGGACTGCGGTGGTTGGTATACCTTATACTTTGGGGAGGGATGATTTTCCCGTGGGTTTGATTGCCTCGGAAATAAATCGGGTGGAATTGAGGCTGCTGCTGCTCCTACCGCCGCCGCCGCCGCCGCTTCTGCTTCTGCTTCTGCTGCTGCTGCTGCTGCACGGTATACAGTTGTGCTCGGTTATATCGCGTAACGGGAATGTAGACTCAGGGTACACAAACTATTCTACTTCAGCAGTTCAGTAAACCGTAAACGCGGCTAGAATAAATTGGTAACTTGCAGCAGTAGCAGCACAGTGGAAAAATCCAAAGAATATCGAAAAGTTCGTTGCACCAGAAACAAAAGCAAGCACTTCCCCCCGCTACGTACTAACATACCATATATAGTTCATCTCCATTGTACGAAATGAAAATATTTATCATCCCTCATAAATCTGCGGAACTGTATGTGCGCGTCCTTTAGCAGTCTCGATCTCATGAATCTTATACTTAAATGTATGCGATTGCTTGTACTTACACAGGGTGATTCACCAGAGGTGTCGAGATAGGCGGAGACTAGTCGACGTCGTGCCCAGCTCTATAGCCAATGAACAGCGAGATAATCCACGGAAGAAAATAGCGACGCGATAGACTGGCCATCGCATTCGTTGTCGCGCTCGCATCGCGTCGTTTAGTCTCCGCCTATTCCGACACCGCTGGTGAATCACCCTGTATATTACTAGAAATTTCGTGAGAAACGAAAAAAAAAAGAAGTATAGTTGAGTTCCCCATCTCGAAGATCATTAGAGTGACAATATATCATAACATATAAATGTGTGTTATACGTGTAGAGCGAAACAACAGAATCGATATCTTATAAATCGGGCCATTAAGCCTTACGTTTAAAGGGAGATATAACGTTTCGAACAAAAGTTATAACATAGCTTTTCTCTCTTATCCCCATTTACTGTGTATATAAAAAAAAGCCCTTCACATCCGTTTCCCCGATTCATCGCTTCATTGTGTACCTCTATATTATGTACACAGTCCGAAAATCTCTCCTCAAATATTTTCCATGAACTTTTTTTCTCCACCCTCTCTTGTAATTAGACGTTCTCATATTATATTCACAATTCGTAAGACGGGAAAAAGAAGGAGAAAATAAAATATCTTTTACCCACCCTTTCGGTAACATTTTTCTGATCGATTTGTGACAAAAAAAAATTTCTATTATTCGCCTTGATTATTACCTACCATTTTCTATAATCCTGTTTCGACCGACGATATTGGGGATTTCCTTCCCATTTTTTTTCCAACTCTTTTGCGAAAGCAGCATTTTGTACGCATGCAGGGAATGGTATTGGGTCGAATATATGTAAGTGAGGTTGGGTTATCTGGAGGGAAGGGGTGGCGACCACGCGATTCTGGACCCCGTAGGGATTAAGTCCTGCGTAGGTATACCTAAATCAATTCCTGGCCGACAAATCCTCGAGGATGCTGCCCGACGGGGGATATTTCATCCCGAGTATCCACCACCCGACCTGCACCCGACCACCCAATTCCCCATTTTCCCAATCCCCGATCCCCTCGGCCCCTTGAGCGAAACCAGACCCTGATGCAAGCAGCTCTATACGATTCTATACCCTCCAGACTTATATTCCCTTCGCACTCAAATCACCTGCCCAACTGTCTACCTAACCTTTATATCGTTCATGCTCGACCTTCCTTATTATTTTTTGTTTTATTTCATTCGTTCTTTTTTCATACACTAAACTCCACACCTTCCTTACCTCCGCCTCCGACGTACTAGCGGGGATTGAATAAGAGTGCTCTCAATTTTCTCGCCTCGCATCGGGAAGAATAAATAATAATGAGAGACAAACAAAAAAATTGATGATGATGATTATGATTGTTATCCTCGACAATTATTCCTGCTCACTCGCTTGTACGGAAAGAAATGAAAAACGAAGACCGTGCTAAATGTCTTCGAGATATTTCTTTTCATCTATAGCAAGAAAATACGCACCTACAACATCTGTAATATTTAATGATATTTGTGCCATCGCCACCGGTAGTTAAATAATTACTGTAATCACTTCTCGGCAATGTATACCCTGAGATAGAATTTTATATACCGAAGGTGAACAAGGCTAAGAGCGGTTTGACCTATCGGCTTGAACTCGACGGGTGACATCGGGGATATCGATTTTTCGCATGAACGGTTTCCACGTGGTAAATCAGGATTTATTTTTCAAAATGCATGCGCATATCTCTCTTTACTATTCATATCTGCCAGAATAAAGCGACCAGGTGACAAAAAAAAATACTCGAATTTCGACGAAAAATATCAGAGAATATAAAACGAAAATGAAAAAACAAAAAGAACAAAACAAACATTACGGGAAACAAAAAACTTCAATTGATTTTTCTTCATCCCTCTCTCTCTCTCTCTCTCTCTCTCTCTGCACTATATTTTCTCGTATAAGGTATCGATGACTGCACCGCGAAAGCACAGCCGCAAATATTTGTATGAAAAGGATATTGACGTATGTTCCTCGCTATTAAAAACTCCTTGGAAAGAATCCCTCGTCTTCTCAATCTGCAGTGCAAGGATGAATCGTTCTTATATAGCTATGTTTCCTCGTTTCCCGCGATGCTCGTGGAGAGGGAGCATTTTGTGCTGCTCGCCGTTCCCGAGAACTAATACGTCTCGCAATATTTGCTCTGCACCCCTTTTCTCCATTTTTTTTATCTCTTTCTTCTTCTTTCTCTTCTTCTTCTTCTTCTTGGTACCTCTTCCCTCACATAACAATGTACCCTCGTCTCTTCGTCTTTTGATATCACTTTTCCCCAACTACTTACCATTCTCCCCATATTCCTCTCATCTTCTTTTCTCGAAGCGCTGCTGCTGCTGCTTCTGCTTCTGCTTTTGCTTCTGCACCCCCTTCGCAGGATTCCACTATTTCCGCATTATTTTCACCCATAAATTTACCCCAACTCGCACTCCTCGAGCAAAATTGCTACGAATCTTCAGCGATCTTTCACGTAGTGGAAACGTACGCTAGATAAAATAATCTATAACGTTGTAGAGTATAAATTACAATCGCCCGCTATTTTAATAATTATTTTACATAAATATATGTATATTATATACTCTTCCTTTCATGTATCAGGTATTGAATTAAAAGGATCTCCTCTCTGCGGAGTGTATAGTTGGTTTAGAAATTTCTACGGGTTTTCGATTTCCATTTCCATCGACGCGAAGCTGATTACAGTTTCCCTAATTAATTCCTTCCCCCTTTATTCGCGATACTTGGGATCGAGAATAGCTATATGGCCTGGGACTCGGCTAAAACGGAGGCTTCAGGGATCCCGGGGACGGAGGAGGTTACTCTATATTTTGCGCCGTAGTAATTAGCCGCTCGAATAATCAGACTGAAAGGCGGCATGCACGCTTGCCATCAAACTTTTACTGCTCCTATACATTCCCATGGGTGTGTAAAATGTCTACATATATCTGTATAACTATATGCATGTTACAGAGGTACCTCAGACCTGTAACGATACCAACTTACCCCCGTCTAAAGGGTGGGCTGAACAATTTTCTTCGTCAAAACCATTTTCAAACGTGAGTGAAAGTCATCCGATATATACGCGATTTTTTCAACTCTCTCTTTCGAACGACAGTCTCTGTTGTCGATGAATGAAAGTTTGAATAAATTTTCAAAGCCGAAATAAAAGTTTAACTCTCACAGTTTTTGTGTGATAAAAAAATGAGAAAAAATTTGCCCGAAACGTATACAGTTTTTATCCAGGTTTTAAAGTCGTCCAGTTGGTTCTCGGATTACCCGGTATATTATCCAGGATACGTACAACGAGTTTAGCAAGTTGGAATAGCTACATCGCCTCGATCCTGATAACCACCCTCATAACCGTTTATAGTTTCGCACGAATCCCGTCCATCAATTTTGGTTTTAAAGATAGGTGTGTATTTTTGATAAAATCAAGGCGATCGCGATCGCCGGGTTCATGAATTTTTCGATTGAAATATAAGGGTGAATTAGCTCGCAGTGGTATCAGCTGTATTAAAATGAAGTTTCTGGCGAAGCGGGGGCGGGTTTGTTAAAACGCGATGCGGAAAGGCAACGCGATGAGGGGCGGCAGGGTCGGGGATGAAGAAAAGAGGAGAGAAGAGGAGCTTCGGCTAGGGACGTGGAGTGAGGCATAATGGAGAAGTCAGTCAAGCTTCGTAACTTACGACTTCATATAAACCAACGTTACAGGCAATTCGGCTCACCCCGACACCGTCGTCGTTCTCCTCTGCCACGGTGCCACGCTATGCCTTACCACCTTAGCCAACTCCACCTTTTCTCGCCTTGCGCAAATCACCAGAGCACGTTGCAGCAGCTCGCGTACATCTCTACACGGACACCCACCCACGCACACCTTCCCCGGTACTACTTTGCCTCGCGAAGCGGAATTAGCTGAAATTTAATCTGGTTTTCAGAACCAAACCATCCCCCTCTTACTATTCTCTTTATCCACCTCCTCTCCAAGCTCCTTTCTGACATCACGTCTTTCCGTCTGTTAACACATAGGATATAGTTGAGTGTAACCAGCTGCCAAAAGATTAAGCGATCAAAACACACGACGTTCGTAATAGATACCGCTATATACCCGTGTAGTTTCACTGGGTACGTGGTACGGTTAAAATTATTTCACGGGAATCGCATGACCGTGATTGCCGCGGCGCTCGTATATATATAATAAAACTCACCGAAAAGAGGAAGAGAGGAGCTATTTTCCGATAAGGGTGACAAATTAACGCCGGAGAATATAACAACTGTACAAACCGCTGCTGCAGCAAAGCTGAATTCCGACGATACATCATCCCTTATATATAGGTGTATGTATACCTATATACGTGCTACGCGTTATATATACATAATATATTTTCGGGGTGAGAATTGGGGAGCGAGCGAGTTCATGTTTTAAGGAGACCCCAGGGACCCCGAGCTGGAGACCCTCTTCAAACTTCATTGAATCCTCCGCACCGTCCCCCTTTTTCTCGTTTGGTATAATTATCGGGGTGCAGATGACCATCTACCGTAGCATCTATAGGTATACGTCGTTACGCGTTAAAAATATACATATATTTTACATACCTACAGAAGCTTTTAGTGTTCGCGTATTCGTTGTACTCGCCTGTGGGAGGAAAGTTCCTCGAACGATAATGGCAGACCTCGATTTGCAGAGGTAAAAAGTTCCTCGATTCAATTATTTCGCAAAACTAGGATCAGGTTTTCGCGTCCATGCGAGCTTCTCTGATAATGTAATTCCGTGTAGAGGATTATAATTTTGTCGCTCGTCGCCTTTCGAGTAACCGTCTCGTCGTCGTTGCCGTTGCCGTTGGTGCTGCAGCATCGAACCGATATTCCCTGTAATCAGTCGACCAATTAACTCCGACACGCGATGCACCACCGGCAGCAACAGCCAACGTCTCGAAATACCGTACTTTGTGAAACCGTAGGTTGATAGGTCGAAATCATCTGCTGCTGACTGCCGCTGCCGCTTCAAACGTGGCCTGCAAACTTTACAGTCTGCACGAACGTGTACAGGGATGAAGAAAATACTCGGAGCTTTCATCACGGGGCTTAACTCGAAGGAGAAATTTTTTCCTCCTTTTTATCTATGGTGTACATATGTGTACGGCTATGTAATAAATAAAGTATCGAAAACTTCGAACGTATAACTAAGCATATATTTACACGAAGACATAGCGTGTAAAAAAAAAAAAAAAGCCAAAGAAATTTTCCCCTCGAACCTACGAGTCGCGCTTCGCACCGTGCAGAACCAACCCCTTGATCCTGTGTGAAAGTTTATAGTACACTCGCTCGCGGAGTTTAACTGCTATTTTTCTCGTGATAAATGAAATTGTTCGGAACGTTGATGTTGGGTTAGGTTAGCTCAGGTAATACGACTGAAATATTCCTCACACCGAAAAGTTTATGCGAACTTATAATCCACCGCGACGCGACGCGCCAGCTACGAGAAACGAGAAACGAAGCGACGTACGCGGTGCGGCGCCCGGGTTCCGTTCGCGGCTACGTCATCCCCTGTAGTATACGCGAGGGCAATTCGTCCCCCTCTCCTTTTTACCCCCCTCAAACCTGCGGGAACCCCCTGCGCCGTTTAAAGCATTATCCGATAAATTACCCCCGCCTCGCGTTGCTGCGGAAAACGCTTCAACGACGCCCGGCCATTTCCATCGGACGTTTATACACCCATACGTGTTAGGGGGAAAGGGGGTTCGTTACGTACAATATCTTCCGGGCAATGTTGCGGTCGTTAAAATAATTCATACGATGTAGGAAAAAAAAGTTTATTGAATCCACTGTCCAGAAATGTTCCTGTCCGAAGAAAATAATAGGTGGCCATTTCTTTTTTCTTTCCTGTTTTTTTTTTTCATCGCAGGCCAAGATGAACCTAGAGAAAAATATAGTTTCTGCACCCTTACTTTTATGATTAGATGAAAAATATATATAGATATGTGAATGTATGAGACGAGTTGACGTGCGCCGAGGTTGGTGAAGTAAAGTTTGTTAAATTGCGATAACTTCATCTACATGTAAATCTAATCGCCGCGAGATAAGGCACTGCGGGATCCAACGGTGTGACACTTTACCCACAGTTTTAACAAGGGATAACTTAACTTCGGTTCAGCAGAGTTGCAGGGCTCAGGTCTCGTTCTCAAGGTCTGTAGGGTTCGTCTTTTCCCATCTCGGCTAGCGTCTAACTGATGATTCGCTTTCACGTATGGAGCGATTTGCCTGAAATTCATCTCCCTTCTCACGTCTCTTTCAATGTGAATAAGAGGGAGACAACCCTCAAAAGGGTTACTTTTCACCTCTGTATAATCCATCCGCCGAAATAACAGAACTTGAATGATAAACAATTTATCAAATGAATTCGCATCGGCAGCGGTAGACTCGCTCTTACATTTAATTAAAAACCTTTCAATATATTTCAAGTGCGTCTACCTCTCATCGCAATTTTCGTCCCTTTATCCTGGGATTGCTTTTCCCGCCGACTGATATTTCTCTCCGCCTTCATTTTCATTAATTCATTATTCTAGTCACTCTTGTTTTTCGTTTCTGTGTTGCTACTTTTTTTTCCGAAAACGAAACGAATTTTATTTCGGGGTAGAATTGCGGCAGTGGCGAAGGTAGCGAAAATATAAATAGGTTAATAAGTAGATAAATGACGAAAAAAAAAGCAGAAAAAATGGGAAAGATGGGGGAGTTGTTGGAACTGGGGTGGCCAATTTCGCCTGTAATCGTCCCTCGAACTCTGATGGGAGCGTAGCGTGTTACGTGCCAATCACGGTGGGGTTCCATTATTACAACGATTATTACTATTTGTATCGGCGTTCATAACCTGCACCTCAGGTATACCGCCACCGTCGGGTTTTAACCCCTTTCAACTAAAAACCATCAAATAAAAGCAAATATTCTTCCTAAACCTTCGGAAATAATTAGACGAAGCAAGGTTCATCACAGCTAATTATCTGCTGTGTCTTGAGGAAATGGATCTAGCGGAAGATGGTCGTTTTTCATTCATTTGGCATTATCGCTAGACCGATTTCTCCGAAATCCGAATCGACCTCTTGAAATTTTTATGGATTTCTTCGGAACTTCTGACCACGAATTTCCACAACTGCAAAGAAGATAAGAGAGAAACGCATTCCCAAGAGACCGGCAATGTCCCATACCGAAAAATTATTTACCATAAAAAAATAGAAACATAGATATATTGAGAAGGCACTGAGAATACGAGAACCTCGGAATACATAAAACGACGATGAGCGATACACGATCATGCGCAACGTACAAAATTTGATTCGATTTCCTATTATCAAGACTTCGTTGCAGGGGTGGGGGAGAGAACGGGTCTATCCCACCCCCTCCCCGTAGATCAAGATACAGGCTGTCAATTCTCGTGTCAATTTGAATGGCGGTTATGTACGCCAATAGGCCGATGATGGTGTTTTTTATCCGATTCGTTTGCTGTTCCTATCTTTTTTTGACTTACATATTTGTCATATTTCAGTTCCTGTGATCGACGTCGTTGGGGTTGCGGGAAACAAGGTACAGCTACCTTGCGACGTGCAGCCCACCGATCCGGATGACGCTATTTTCATGGTATTATGGTTCAAAGAAGATGGTGGAGAGCCGATATACAGGTAGGCCGAAGGAAAAAATAATACCCAAAAAGAAAACACCACGTACATATTATATCTATATGCGTACACATAAATAAAATAAATAACGGGAAAGACGCGAGGGGTACCCAAAATGGGAGAAAGAAAGAGACGGATTTACGGCAAGGATCTTACCTCCTCGGAGATTTGATTCCGAAAAGCCAAGGGATGTGTAGGAGAAAAAGGGGTAGAGGGGGTAAAAAATTATGGTTCGAAGCACCCCGATGTGCACGACTCCGTATATATGTATATATATATATATTTACGAATCCTGTACCTTCCACAAGGGTGAGAGCAGCTACTCGAAACCCTCTCATAAAATATGTCCCAATTCGGGGTATTTTTTTTTTTTTTTTCATTTTGGTTTTTGTTTTTCATACCCTACCTCCCAAAAAAGAACCTTATGCTGCTCAGAGATCCTGACCTCCTTCCATTCACCTTGGGGAACGTTTCTTATTTTTACTGCTATATCCGCGGTCATTTTTTTTATACCCTCAGATTATTATTATATAGCTGAAAAATTCGATCTTGTTGGGGATGTTTGTAGCACATAGGTGCACGCATCAGCTTCATGTATCGGATGATCTATTTTTTTTTTTTTCATCTCATTTTATCCTTCTGGGAAGTAAAACTCACAGTCAGAAGCAGAGATTTGCAAACATGGGAAGCTTCTCTCTCTCTCTTTCTCTCTTTGCACTTCAGTTTGAAAACGCAATTTAACTTTTAGTCGTTGTCGAGAACCAACCAGCTGATGCTGGCAGAGTTCACTCGTCTGGTATGTCGACTAATATGCAATCACACATGGGGATGACTCCCCGGGTAACTCACCTTATATACTTTTCTCTCCTACTTGTTTCGTCAGCGAATATTTTTCCCGAATTCACGTGGAATTTTAAAAGAAATATACATCGATCCGAATTCCCCCACGCTCGGGGACACTCGACCGCAATTGGAAAGAAAAAATCACAGAAGCTGACCTCGGGTCACTGTTTTTGGTGCTTTTGTTTTTACAGTTTCGACGTACGAGATCGGCTGCAATTCTCCGACGCTAGATTGTGGTCATCGCCAGTGGCGCTTGGACCGAGAGCTTTTTTTGTAACAGCAACCAAACCTGCGCATTTAAGTATCGATAAGCTGGAAACAAAAGACGAAGGAATTTACAGATGCAGAGTAGACTTCAAAAATTCACCGACCAGGAACCATAAGATGAACCTTACCGTAATCGGTTGGTAATTAATTTTTATGCTTTTCTTAAGATTCGAGATCGATCATCTAACTTCCGATGATAATAAATATAAAATAGTCGCCCCGACTCTACATCCGTTCTGAATTTCCCCCCGATGTACGCACGATCTACTTAATTAATTAGGAATCTAATTGAATTATCAGTTTAGAACGATATTACCTTCTCGAGATTACTATACGCTCTCTCTCTCTCTCTCTCTCTCTCTCTCTGTGTGAATTCATGATATTCCGAGAGGGTGTATTAAAATTTTGGTAACGGTAGCGCGTGTAGGTTGGTCGTAACCGCGCCACCGTCGCCACGCTTGTAGAAGATATTTAAGCCTCCTCTGATATTATCCGGTTTATTTGAACATTCTCTATACACAGTCGCTCCGGAGAGGCCAATTATACTCGATGGAACTACGAGGGATATATCGCGCATAGAAGAACCCTATAACGAGGGAGACGACGTGAATTTAATCTGCGAAACTAGAGGTGGAAAACCTCCGCCGAAATTAACTTGGTTTCTCGAAAATACGGTCATTGATGAATCCTATCATTACAACACCGACACCGGTCTTACCGTGAACCATTTATCGTATCCGAAAGTTGGAAGACAACATCTTAAAGCGAGACTCATCTGCCAGGCCAGCAACACAAATCTAGTGCAACCGCAATCCAAGCTGTTGATTCTCAACGTAAATCGTGAGTATAATTCCCAATTCATCTTTTCCCCCTTAAATTAATAGCGTATTATCATTCATCGTCATACAGCGATGGTCTATCGCAAGTACCCACTTGGAATTTGTCCAATTAACTACGCCATGCCTAATTAATTCGACGAGAAAAGATCTTTGGAGATTTTCTGAAAAGGAGGTGGTTCGTTGCCTCGTCAGGGTGATATACCCCGAGAATTTCTCACTTCGGTCGCGTTCCGAGTCTCGCAATGTCCTTTTCTACCGTATCTACTGCGAGTAATTATATTTATAAATTATTTATTCTGCATCAACTTTTAAAAGCAGCGTGTTTCTCTTCGACCGAAGGAAATAAGAAGTGGAGTGGTTGTGACCAGGGGCAGAGAGCGCCCCTCGTTTTTTAGTATTCTTTCATTTTATTTGATTTTATTTTTTCCCCTCTTTTTCATTATGAGAATATCTTATAAAATCTACAACTCTTGAATAATACGGTGAACCAGTCGAGCTGTAATGGTTTTACTCGTGTTTGCATTAGTCTTATCGTCGATTTAAATAGTTTCTCCTTCTCTCTCCAACATCACCTCGAACTTCTCCTCTTCACAGCCGGCGCGACCCCCTCTCTCTTTACCCTTTTTGATCCAAGTTGATCCCCTTTGAAAATAGGGGTGGGAAAAGCACGGAATTGAACGCTTGCCTTACTTACCCCTCTAGAGACACGCGATCCACGCGATCCACTGATCCGTCTTGCCCGAGAGGCGTTGCTCATATCTGCCACTCGGAATCTAACCCCTCCCGACTATGACTGACCACCGCACGTAAGGGCGAGCCGGTCAAGAATCGCGTGAAAGAAAAAAAAAAACAAAGGATAAAGTAACGAATATATGTACAATATCGTCTTACACATCAAGGGCTGAAAATTACCGGCAGGACGTATTCTTGAAAAATGTAAGAAATTTTCTTTTTTTTTTTTCTTTTTCCTTCTATAATTCCGTTCAATTTTATGAACATGCCCTTAGGGCGGCATGATAACTCAAAACGTGCGGGCTACGCCCTCGTGATTCTCAGCCCTCGAGACAAAAATATATGTTTTTTTATTTTCATAATTATATTTTCTCCTCATTTAATCCTGATCGTTTAACTGCTGTTCATAATTTCGTTTGTACAGCGATTCTCCGTTAGTTAGACGAGAACAATTATTTAACTCGCAACATCCCTCTGCTTCTTATCGTATTTATAGCTATAGAGGGCTGTTTTCGAGAGTCTTATACTAATGACAATTAAACCCTTTGGCGATCGCGTGGTTCTAATTCCTAGACTTGTGTATATACCAGCTGCGTTAATTGAATGGCGTGTTTGAACGCCACAAAGTTAATAATTACGAGAATTTTAAATGTTACCAGTTGTAATTATCGCCTGCTCCGTAGCGACTGAAGACATTCCTCGAAACTTGTCAAACTCTGTTACAGTCAAGCCATTGGTCGTTCAGATTTTGACAAAGGAGCCTCGGTTATCAGCTGACAAAAAATATGACGTCGAATGCATGAGTTCCGGGTCGAGACCAAAGGCCGTCATTTCATGGTGGATCGCTAATAGACAGATAAAAAAAGCGAAAAACGTGAGTAAAAAATTTTTCGTTTCCCTTCATTATTATCGGAAAAATGTGCAGCTGCTGCCGATGGTGAACGCCGGGCATTTTTTGTTAAAAACTGAATTTGTATTTATTTATAAAAAAAAAATAATTCCGGTCTCCTCGTTCCTACATATCGTGCAGAGGTAGGTGAACACAAACCCTATAGGAGTTTATCTATTTAATTTCACCTCTTTTGAGAAGAAGGTAGAAGACGATAACACTTTAGTTTCATGGTAGCCGATGCTCCCGGTAGCTTGAATCTTTTACAAAATTGCGTTCAGGCCTTCCCACCCATTGGAACAGGACAATTCTGACCATTGAGAAAGAATCTTTACCCAGAATGCTGCTGCTGCCGGTGGTGGTGGTGGTGATGCCGTTGCGAAATAGACTCCCGATAAAATCGAACACCATTCGCGAAGCTTTTCTTCGAATAACTGCAAGGTAGAAAAGAGAAGAAAAAATATAAAGAAAATATTTGTAGAACTAGAGGGCAAGAAGAGAATAGAAAAAAAAAAAACAAAAAAAAAAACAAAAGAAGAACCAACGAAGGTAACGGCAGCAGCAGTGAGGAAAAACAGTACAAGGTGAATTATTAACAGAGAGATAACAACGGCGCGAGTTACAGAGAAAATTCTAATCAAAGAAAAAGCCGGTGTGCTGTGGGGCACTGAATTCTTAATATCGAAGGATTATTAAACCCCGCCAACCCCCTCGATCTTTTGGTTTCGTTAGGGGTTAATTTCAGACAGATTTCCAAATACAGAAACACAAAATATAAATGACAGAAGATGAAGGGAGTTGGCGGCAGCTTTGTAGATCTCTAATTCTGACACGAGGAGAGCAAAATAAATTGTTGTTGTTGCATTTCTTGTTTTTTGTTTTTTGTTTTTTGTTTTTTTTTCTATTTTTATTATTCATTCCAGTACTCACCCGAGAACAATCAAAGCCTGAGTATTCTAAGTTACGTACCGACGATAGACGACGATGGTAAATACCTAACGTGCAGAGCAGAAAATCCAGTAATTTCTGACAGTATAAAGGAAGACAAGTGGCGTCTCGACGTTCAATATCAACCCGTAGTTACGCTGCGTATGGGATCGACTTTAAATCCTGATGACATAAAGGAGGGCGACGACGTTTACTTCGAATGTAAAGTCAGAGCTAATCCAAAGGAGTACAAACTCTCGTGGTTCAAGGACGTGAGTATTGAGGAATCTCGGAACGACGTTAGTCATCAACGGAGTTCAGATTAGACGTCGATATTTTTCTCCCCTTATTTCTTCATACTTTTCTCAACCACCAGGGTAAAGAGATGAAGAACAACGCGACAGGGGGGATTGTCCTCAGCGACTACTCCCTCGTCCTTCAAGGACTAACGAGAAGTTCAGCCGGCGAATACACGTGCCTCGCAGCGAACAGCGAGGGAAAGACTGCGAGCAATTCCGTACCACTTCAAATAATGTGTGAGTGTATAATAAAATTGCAGTTATGATAATAATTTTATTCAGGACGTCGTCGTGCGGGCACATTCGCGATACATACATGTCCGAGTACCTCCCGTGTACACTTTAGGGGTTTCGGTTTGCACCTGAGGGATTTTGTAGCGTTTCGCTTCGCGTGGGTTTCGCGACGTGGCAGGAGCAGCCACTGCATACCTATCCCTCGGGTGTATCTGCATCTTGTAAATGACCTAAGAGGGAAGGAAGGTCCGGGACTGCATATTCAGCGTATGTAAAGCGTGCGCCACTTCCCTGAATATTCATTATCCTCTCCAGGGTCGGTCAGCACGACCACGAACGAACGAAGAAGACCCGTGACACAGGTTTATGGCCGTTGGAAATTTCATCAAATCAAACTTTTCCCACTTTTCATACATCGAGCTTTTCGATTGTTTTCTTCTTCTTCTTCTTCTTTTTTTGCTTTACTCGTTTCTTTTTTATCTTCAGATATTATTTTACCTTCCTGCACTACTTGTTTTCTACGGGTTCAAAATGTACGGGGATATTACGGGATCGCCATGAGTTACGGTACGGACGCCAGCGTACAAATAAATTTTATGTAAAGTGGAGACCAACAGTCAGTCTGCAGGCAGCGAGAGCTTTCTACCTAATGGAATTCCGTTAACGATTTGCTATTCGCTATTCGCGCCCGGAAATTAGCTATTCCAAAATTAGTATTTGTGTGTACATATGTTTCTAGATTATATACGCTCGCTGGATTTTCAAAGTTGGCTGCCTCTTTATTAGCTGATCGAATGTGCAAACGGTAATTGAAATATTCCCATTAACTCGCATCAAGCAGTTGCTCCTGTTGCAGATACTATCGATTCTGTATTCACATCGTTGCGTTTGATAACCAACCCCTACGCAGTTTGATGCCGTGAAAAAACCCGCGCTCTCCGTTAGTCAACGTAAACGCTTCGTTAGAAAAGAGAAAAAGAAGAAGCTTTTCCCAATGCACAGATTACTCCGATGCACTTTGCGTCACTACCTGAATTTATGTAACAGCTGGCAAGCTCTGAATGAAAAAAAGAAAAAAAAGAGAGAAAAAAAATAAGCCCCCTTTCTCGTCACCGGTTACTCGGTGACCTTTATTCTATATATTTCGCGTCGGGGTAATAGAGAGGTGGAGATAGTAAAAACGTGTGCGATACATACATGCGGTACGCCGTTTCGCATCCCAAGAGACGTCAGTCCCATAATCGCATCTCACTTTTCTTGAAAAGAAAATGTATTCATACATTTTCCTTTTTCCTTTACGTTCGACTACCTATTTCCCTTTGTGTTTATTGTTCTTCTTTTATTTGTACGGTTATGGTACTACGCCGTTGAACTCGCTGCTGCAGTGGGGGTCGAGAGGATTCGAAGAAAGATGGGGGCGCGTCTTCAACGGCAAAGATCCTCGCACACATTTCATAGTATACATTAGGTACAACTAGGCAAGGGGTGAGAATTTGAATAACCCGAGAAACGCGCGAGTGAAATTTTCTTTTTATTTTACACACCTCGTTTCGTTCCGCTACACCGCATACCGCTTACGGTCCATCGATTTTTTACTCTTTTTTCCTATCGCTGCTGAAGAGAAAAACAATGAAGGATTAATCGGATATTCTTTTTTCCTTTTTTTTCCACAATTTTCTTTCGCAGTCACTCCATTATGTAAAGAGGGCAAATCAGAGGTGGTCGTCGGTGCTTTAAAACAGGAAACAGTGTCTCTGGTATGCGCGGTCGAGAGTCGTCCACCTCCTCTTACGTTTCATTGGACATTCAACAACTCCGGCGAACTTGTTGAAGTCGCTCAATCACGTTATCCGAACATACAATCCCCAGGAACGCCTTCCATAGCTGAAAGTTTACGGGAATATCAAAGATTCCATGGATCGCGTCTGAACTATACACCAGCAACGGAAATGGACTATGGAACCGTCGCCTGCTGGGCCAGTAACCAAGTCGGAAGACAACGGAGTCCTTGTCTATTCCAGGTACGAGTGCAAAGGGAAAGACTGTGTTTTAAACATTTCTGTAAAAACGTTGCTTCTTTTTTTGTCGTTGTCAAAGGTCATAGCAGCCGGACGTCCTTACCCTCTCCACAATTGTACAGCCACGGAATTATCCGCTCCGCTAGAGTTCGAGGATTTGAGTTCCAAGTCCGCTTCCGGATTGGCTGTAAAATGTTCGGAAGGTTACGACGGTGGTCTGCCGATCCAAAGTTACCATCTGGACATCGTTGGCGAAGAAGACGACGCGTTAATTTTAAACAACAAAACCGTAACCGCAGGATCAAATGGCCCGGAATTCGAGGTGGCTGGTCTGACACCCGGACGAAGCTACAGACTTTTTTTATACGCAATTAACGGAAAGGGTAGAAGCGAACCGACGATACTGGAACCCGTAACTCTGAAGGGAGTCGCGATGTACACCACTGGTAAGTTTTATCACATGGTAGATATTTTTTATTTTCATTAATTTAATTTCCCTTCTCTCCTTTCAAACGGAGTAAAAATAAATTTGATGAGCCAAACGAATTAGAGTTTGACGTGGGTAGCCGGTGGTGGTGGTGGAAGTAGTGGTTTTCAGCGGAGAGTGTGTACGTCACGTGACTCTCGGAAAATCGAGGGTAAACTGAATTAACTTGACACGGTGTTGACCCCCCGCAGCCGTATGTTACCAATGACTTTCCATTATACAGTTTCGAGTTAGGGGTGACCGGCCACCGCTTCCGCCACTGCGGAGTCCATTACGCAGACTCTGTTCAACACTATTAGTTATTACCACGTGTAGTTCTTCGCGGTTAGCTCTGATATACATATGGTGAATTACATTCGTCCGGTTTCCCGATTCGCAATAGTTCATGGCAATTGAGCAATTAATCTACAAACTAACCGGAGGTGCGTAGAGATCGGAAAGCTTTTTTCAGGGTTCTATTTTACCGAGGAGAGAGTTTTGTTTTATTTTTATTTTTAGTTTCTTTCGTTTTTATTTTCTCGCGAAAAGGTACTAAAACCTCGATGAACAACAAAATCGTGAAATTCGATAAATTGCGAGTTCACGGATACGTGCGCCGCGTTACATTACATAAAAAAAAGGGAAATAGAGAAAGGTTCTCGCTGATTGACGGTGGTAATTTGTTTCGCTAGGTAATTGTGCTGCTGATGCTGCAGGATCAGTGATGCAATAGTATTGTAGAATCGATGCGCTGAGTTCGTGGTCCTTTATGCTATCGACCTGCAGACCCGAGAACTTCGCCCTTCCCCTCCCCCGAAACGGCAAACTCCTAGTCAGCTTCGACTCGCGGTTAACCGACTAATTGCAATATTGACACATTCGCAAGTTCGAACTATTTACCCAACTGCTGAAATATCTATATGACGACAACGTCTGTCGTAGCCGGATGTAGCAGCTGACAAAGTTGCCCTCCACTCGGGGTACGAACCAAAAATACATCCTCTTGAATCGTGGTATGCGATATTGAATTTTTTCTTCTTCCTCCCCCCCCCCCGCCCCGTCTCTTTTTCTTTTTCTTGTCTTCCAATTTCGAAAATATTGAATAATGAGACGGGCAAATGGATACGTACGCGATATTTAATTGTCAAACTTTGAGAGCTGGTTAATTAAATATCACTTTCATGTGGAAGTAACGTGTCGGAAATTAATATTTCTCCGATATCTCTCGCGCCCTCATTTTCCACCCTTGATACAGCATCTCGACTTTATAAAATCTCTGCTTCGATGATTCTTTACGTAACTTATACGTAATTCATATATACCTATATATATATTTATTTATTTTAATTATTATACGCTGCAACGGAATCAATGATGCAAGTATTATCTCTATGTTGAGCAAGTTTCCAAGGAGAGAGAACGGAAGGAAGAGGAGAAAAAAAAAGAAAAAGAAAACGCAGAAATAAAAAATAACTGTTAAATCGTCGCACGAAATCGTCGCTGTTTGAAATTATATGCACAACGAAGCCGAATCTTGGCACTCAGGTTAATTGCCTCCGCAAGGTTCTTTTTTTTCGATCACATTTTATGTATAATAGAAACCACCTCGCCACCCTACTGTGTACATATTTTAGTTTAATTGAAGTGGGGTGTACGTATGTATAATACACGTATCCTGCGAATGTTCATAAACGCGTGCGAAGACAGAGAGAAAAAGAAAAGAATATTAGAGGGTCACATGTGTGTTGTAAAAATTTCGTTCGTGATATTTTGTTTCTTTTCAAAATGGGGTGATTAACGAGTTATTAATAACACAGCTGTTCGTTCGGAGAAAACAAAAAAGAAAAGAAACGCGTTCGTGTAATCCACTTAGTAAATACATGGAAGTCAAATCACGCGTAGAATTATATTAGAATATTGTGAGGTCATCACGCGGAGAATGGCCGCGTTGAGTACTTGTTCTTTTATTCGTTTTCTTCGTATAGATGAATTTTCAACACTGCGGTAAATTACGTAATAAAAGTCCGAAAGCGGGTGGGTATTTCGTTCTGTTTTGTTGTAACTTATATTACGCGCGTGCGTGTGCAGCTCGCTTTTACTTTCGCTCAAATCTCATGATATGGAGTTCCAACAACGCGTACAACCTAATTACCGTGCCAATTAAACGTAATTGTATCCATCTCGGCCTCCCCCTCCCCGCCCCTCCCCCTCATTTCTCACCCCCAACATACACCGCTACACAATCCCCGTTCGTGTACGATAAAAGGGAGTATAACCAAGACCAACAATTGCCCTTCATCGTTCATCATATACAGCCGGATTAAATTCGTCGGAGAAATATATACGCACATTTTCACGTACATTTCTAGTATATATACCCATATCTTTCTCCTTCTCTCGTTTGTTGGTTTTTTTTTTTTTTTGTCTTTTGTCTTTTATTCTCTCTTTCGCTCGTTTTCTCTTTGCAGCAGCCGGGGTAAAAGTTCGAAGAGAAAAAGAGTTTTATCTCTCGATGCTTTTGTCCCAGCGTTTGCCAGTTTGCCAGCTAGCACAGCAGCTTTCGCGGGCTCTTCTCTATATTATATACGTATATACGTATACATATACATATCGTCGGTATGTACCCATGCGATGGTGTTTAAATGAAATTCCTTTGGGAACAATAAAACATCAAAGCATCTTGCAACAGCTTTATATATATTCGTATTATAACGCGTGAGTAAGACGGAAAAATTTCATCCCTCTCTTCCATCCTTCTCGCTCTTATTTTTTCTCTCCGTTTTTATTCTTTTTCCTCTCTTTCTACTTCTTCTTCTTCTTCTTCTCCGTCTTCCTTATCTCAAACCCACCACCTCGGCGTCTCCTCCGGTTCGACGAGGGGTGAAAAGACGAGACGTGCCAGGGGATTTTTTGGGAGGGTGGATGGGCAGGGGGGGTGAAAGCGCCTTGATTTCCGAGACATCAGGCCTACCGTAGAGCACGATAATAGCTCGTTACATTTTTATGCGGCGCAAATAATGGCCGAGAGCTGAGTATTTCGTTCCGACCAGGTTTTCTCCTCCAGAGGTTGGGTAGTATACAAAGAAACAGACAAGGTAAGAAATAAGGCACCGGAGCTATCTTTTCTCTACACTCTGCTGAGAATAAGTGAGAGAGAGAGAGAGAGAGAGGGAAAGAGCGAAGAAGAATGGCGGGGGGGGGGGAATGGCCCGCGTTTTAAATTTATTCTGTTAAATTCGAGGCGGGAATTAACTCGTAACTTTCGCACGCGCCGCCTCGGGTAATGGTATTCCTCATTTTAATGTGAGGAGGGCAAGCAGGCAGGCACCGGGCGCGTCTCGCAGCTCGCTATACCCTCGGCGTCCTACGGGATTCGGGATTTCGCAGGGTTCCAACTTCCCACCACCACCACCGCCGCCGCCGCCACCGCCGCCGCCATCGTTTGAAATGTGTCATTACAAAGGAAGGAAAGCACCGCACCAATTGTGACCTGTGTCCTTAACCATTCAATTATCCGGACGGGGATTCTTTCCTTGAATAAATCTCCGGCTCGGTTCCCGAGAACTCACACTAGGATTTCACGACTCCCCGGTAGTAATAATCTGCTTTCGATAGTATTCACCTTGTACCATGTATAATATTACACCGCGTTGCACACCGTGTAGGAGAATTACGAATATTTTTTTATTCGTTAAATATTTTTCGGGTTTTTTTTTTTTGTTATTTTGTTTGAAATATTAAAAACCACGAAGATAAAATAAAAAAAAAAAAACAAGAGATAAAATAATGATAGAATTGTGAAAGAGAAGAAAAAAAAACATGGATCTATATATATCGTTATTTTTGTTACGTCCGTCAAACAGCTAGTTACAGCATATATACCTATACCACTAAATCCATAGGTAGAAATTTTCGCTCAGTTTGTTCTCGTCCGGTATGAAATTTAATTATTCAGAGTTACCTGTACGTGGTCCGGATAACCGATGACCGCGGTCAAAATCACTGGCTTCAAATACCACTAAATTCTCCAATTTACAACGCTGCACCGGACTCGACGTGGAAGCTGCACCAGCGCGCGTTATTATTCACGTCAAAAATGTCAACAAGGAACGAAAAAAGAAACAAATAAACGAGAGGAAAAAAAATGCGCCGTATGAAATCAAAACTCATTCATTCGTACTTCTTTTTTTCTTGTTTTTTTTTTTTTTCTCATTTGTACAGGAAACGCCGACGCCTCGATTCTCAGCCCCGTACTTTTGGGACTCGCGGCTACCGCAACACTCTTGGCTCTGGCTGTCGCTGGAATTTTGGCAGCACTTTATAAAAAACATTCGAACGGCAGAGGTCAAAGTCCAAAACACGCACCAATTGCCAGAGAACCCCCTCATCCCGGGGTTACGACCCCAATCCACCCACAGACGAAACAAGCGGTGGACGACATGGACCCGGATATAATTCCCAACGAATATGGTGAGCAATTTTTTATTAATTTTATTTCTTTCCGTTGTGATTTTTTTTCAAACATGTTTTTCTTCCTTTGCTTTCCGAAACGAATAGAGTCTTTCAAATTTAATCACGTGAGCGGTTTCGTGTTCTTTTCGTTTTTTTGTTTTCTTTATTAGAAAGGAGACCGTTGACTTATACACCGATATACAAAACTCCACCGCAACGTAGAAGAAAGGATCTCAGACTCGGTGAACTTTCGATAACACCGAATTCGGAAGACAAGCCAATCGTGCAACCAAAACTCGATCTTCAACCTGACCTGAGGCTGCAGGATATCGAAACTAATTTTATTCAAAATCACACCGTTCATCAGAACACTTACTCGCAAGCGCCGACCATGGCTGACTTCAAACAGATGGCCATGGACGCCTATAATCAGCGGAACAATCAGAATGTAAGTGTATAATCCAATTTTCTCTCACCTCCTTTCACTTTCTTTCTCATTTTATTCGCTCTTTTGATCGCGGATTATCTGATCCCGCTCCGTCACATCGAATGAAATTTCTATCGATTGTGTAGTACGTAAGATCGATCGAATCACTCCGCGTCACGAAGAACACATTAATAACACCTGTAATGGCCGGGAGAATTTGACCTATGCCGACTCCTCGGGCTCTTCTCTGTACAGTTTTCGAAAATTTGGGCACGGATCGGGCGGTTGTGCATACTCTATGGATATACAATTAAAGCTCGTTGAGGAGTTACCAAGTTTATATGATCAGTGAATTCAAAGCGCGTGAACTTTACAAGTGCAGCGCCACTGCAGAGAAGTTGGAGAAGCATTGTGGAGATCGAAGGGGTAGTAAGGGTAGTTTGTATAAAGTTATCGGGGCATAGTTTCTCTTACCTCCCACCCCTCTTCCCTATTCCCTCTTTTCCCGCGGCTTGCGTACCGGAAGTGTTTATAAAGCGGGGGATGGTCGTTGGATTTGTCTTGCCTCAGGTATACTACAGTCTGCAGAGAGCGAACAAGGGTATGAGCTCGGGTGCAGTTATGTCCCCTCAGCGGCCGGTTTCCTCTTCTATATCCGCCCACGCCAAGTTTCATCAACCGGAAGTGGTAACCCGATCGAATAGGATACAGGAAAGCTGTATATAAACTTTTCCGAGTACATTATATAAAAGAAGAAAAACCTCCTAACACATATGAATACATACATATTACGTTTTTATCGAGAAGACACACAACGGTATCACGTACTTGTTAAATATGTTCAAACCTACGAATTATCATGCATAAATTACACGTATGTTTCCACCGACAGAGATCAGAACTGACGATCACATACCTATATACATATACATATGTGTATTTTATAACGGTGGCATAGAATTAATTTTTCATTCATTGTTAGAATTCTTTTTTTTTGTTTTTTTTTTTCAATTTCATTTCATTATTTCGAATATCATTGTTATAATTATTATATTAAATTGCGTAATATTTATCACGTAAGCAGAAATATCAAACAGAAATGAATATAATTAAAAGAAAAAAAATAAATAAGAGACTTGTTAGATAAGTAAGACTTTAATTAATATACACGGTGTTAAAGTTTGAAATTGACATATATAATGAGAGGAGAAAAAAAAAAAAAAATGAAAAAAAAATGATTATGTACGATGTACGTACCTTATGTGTTAAAAATATTACGAATAATTTTCAAAATTCATTCACGATATCATCATTATATGTATATTCATCACGCGTTAATCGTATAATCGAAAATCTAACTCTTTTTTTTTTTTTTTTTCATTTGTTTCTTCGGTTTTCTTCTTCATTTATTATATCAATACTATATTATACTGTACAGAACTTTATTACACTATATATAAATATTACACGATTACAAAGACCGAGAAAAAAAAAGATTACAACAAAAAACATTAATCATAATGATAATAATATAGATGAATAATTAAAATGAAAAATGAAAGGAGAAAAAAGAAGAGAATATTATTCGAATAATCGAACAAACGCGATAGTTTTTAGAGAAGGGCTGAAAAAATTTGAGGAACGGGAACTGATCTAGTCAATTTTTTTATATTGAATGAAAAAAAGAAAAAAAAAATAGAGTCGTTTTTTCTTTTAATTCAAATTATTATTCATTTCATATTCGTATAACGCAAAACGCAGAGGGAAAAATTGCCTCGTTCGATCGTACTCATTGTCAGCCAGAATCGAATTTTCATCCGTACATTATGAATTTTTCGACACGATTTTTAAATTTTGTTGAAAGGAAAAGTAGAGGAAAAAAAATTAAAAACATATAGGTAATATGTAATAATTGTAATCGACCTTTAATCCCGTTCCTTAAACGTCTGAAAATCTTGTTCACCGTTTATATACCGACACATATGTTTTGAATTATACATATATATATATAAAATAAGTTTATGTATATAATATCAAACTAAAATTACACACGATACAGAAATTTTTGTACAAACAAATAAGATTGATAAAATGAATAAATGAATAAATAAATAAATGAGGTAAAATATTATATATTGTAAATAAATAAAATACGCATATAGGCATAGGTAATTATATACAATCACGTATTATTATATATAAATATATAAATAACGAATTTTGAGTCGTACATATATATATATATATTGTATATATAAATTGATTTATTATTTTTGCACCCTCCAAATCATGTCTTGGCCAGGTTATCCTCCTCAAAAATGGATGAAGAAGAAAAAGACGACGAAAAAAAGTTCCAGACAGTTTTCCGTGTAACAATTGTTACAGTTAATTAATTCCATCAGCAGGTATCACTTAGAGTGCAGTCCACAGGCGACCTAGATACTGGCCTACATAAGTATAGAAAACGATTAGGGGATTAGGCACGTTCGTTCTTATAAAGCACGCGAACGTGCTACTGAATATTGACCGCAAATATACATCCGTGTGTATTCCACATATACACATTCAGCTGATCATCGTTTCGCGAGATCGCGATTACGATTATTGGCCCAATCTCCATCATCGCATGCGATCGTCGAAGGCGTGGGCACGAATAAAACTGAAACTGTGAGCTTTTCTTCGACGCATTATACATATCCTGATATGTTTTTTTTTTTTTTTTTTTCTTACTCTTTTCCTTTGTGCGAGTTTAGCGCTACGCGTCGTATATTTTATATCTTTTTTTTTTTTCAATGCATAAGAAAAAAGAAAACTGACGTCCTCATCGCAGTTCGTGCATGTGTGCACGATACGGTCGTATGTTATACGATATTATTACAGCGTTTGCATAAATTTTACAACATTATTTCGTGGGAGATTTCCATAGAACCCTGAGCAGCTCAGGGTGCTCCTCATGTACCTCGGATCCAAGCCGTGTAATTTCTGGTGTTCGATTTTCGTTGTTCTATGAGGTTTTTGAAGGGAGACAGCTCATTGTATCCGAGCAATATTCGAACCCTCAAATCGACGCGGTGCTATCTTTAAAATCCGCTCGCGAATGGCGAGTTAGAGTAATAATAGAGTGGTGTATATCGCGGGCACGTGTATACGTCAACTTTTATGTTGGCAGATTTTGCAATTACGTTCGGTTCTGTATACGACGTTTATATTATCCTACATATCTCGCGATTTCGCGATAAAATCCGCCGTGAGGCTAGGGTAAATCTGCATTCGTCACGTTTTCAGCAAAGTGCTTTTCGAGCTGAAAATGATCGGGCAAATGGCGCCCTAAACGGCCTCTTTCTCCCCAACCCCCAACCCCCGTCTTCCTCGTCATCGTCGTCGTCCTTGTCGTCGCTTTATCCCAACCCTATACGTCCCTATCTCCTTCCCTCCAAAATGCGCGCGAGGACCACCGACCGCCTTCCTCTCTAAATTCTGCAAAAATGACACGATTTCTCCGCGGTTGAAGTGAAACGAAAAAAAATTACCGAAAACTGTACAAGAATATACGGCGATGAGAGGGACGCGTCGTCTTTTGAAAAAAATTTATTAACCGTCCTAAGTGCAACCGATTCTCATACACACACCACGTGATCGCCAACCCTATTACTATTCTCTGTTGGCAAAAATTTGCTTTTCCTACACAGGAGTGGAAACGTGTTATAAGATCGAATTTTTCTTTCATCGTTTTCTTTTTTTTTTTTCTTTTTTTTTGCACGTCCGACGCGGGTGAATTAAAAAAATATTTGCAGTTATATAACGTAGATCGGGAGTTTCGAGCGTACGACATTATATAAAGAGAGTGCTTTGAATTCATTTGCGCGAACGTACGCCGGGTGAAATTTTTCTTTCACTTTTATGGTTGTGAAGTGAAGTAGTAGGTGGTGCGAACGTTTGAAAGTTGAAGTTTTGTCGTCGGTTCTACCCCACGTGTGAAACTTGAAACTTTGTTTCGAGAAGAAAAACTCGATTTCTACACATAGGTATGTAGAAATGCAGGTGCCCGTACACCTATGTGTATAACATTTCACACCTTCCAACGTGTATTTCGAATACCCACTCGTCGTTGGACGAACTTAAAATCAGGAACGATTGTGGAAATTATGAATGAATAATAAGGTGTGAGTTTGCGTTCGTGTGACCAGACGGTTGCGATACGATTATCGTTGGTTCAAGGTGAACTTGGTAAACAATGACCGGCGAGTCGACTGTCGACTGTTGTCACAAGACGTTGTTATCGAATTAGAATAAGAGACGGGAGGGCCAGCAGTCCACGGAAAGCCGCTGTGCGACGCAGTGGTTTCACATATTTCGCTCTCAATCGGTGTAGATTTGAGATTTTTTTGGGCGCGTCGGTGCAGCTAATTTACACGCAGAAGTGAACCGCTGCGTTCGGAAGATCGAAGTGAGGAGAGAGAGAAGAATAACAAGGAGGAGGATGACGAAGAGGACAGCGAATGAAGGACTGATGCAATTACACGAGAAGTTACACCGCGTACTCCACCTACTATACTCCAACTTACAACATTTGTTGCATGGGGTGAGTCTGTTACGTTATACGGCTTGTTACGCTCGGTTTACATATGTGCTGTATACCCATGCACATACACGTTTTATGTATCTATACGTATATAAGTAGATGGCTGAACACCATCAGCGAGCATATTCTATTCTGCGATTGTACGTATGTTTTAGTTAATTCGAACCTGCAGTAGAACTGCAATATGTACATACCATAGAAAATAGCTATCTAGGTACGTAACTATGTGCTGCGGTTAGGATTTAGGGGATGATGGGTCATTATGAGCGGAAGTAACGAGCGTAAACTGCCGCTTGTTACGGTACAACTTAATACGTGTTCAGCCGATATCATCTACAGAAACGTGCCCGTATCTAATAGTTCCAAAAAGCCATAGTTCAATTTTCCGAAATTCTTATCTAACTTATTCACAGGCAAAGCGGAGCGGAAGGTGAAAACAAAGACATTTGAAATTCGACCTTCGGATAATTATATCGTTGAATTGAACCGTCTAAATTAGCGTGGCCGATTAAAACTTATTAACCCGAGTTGTAATTAAAGCGTACGTATATAGCTGTAAATATCAGGTCTAGATATAATGCACGTATGCTCGTTTGTTCTCCGCGGCCATTATGTGTATTTCAAAGATAAATCACCCCTTCCAAGCAGCACTTAATCTGCAGGAACGAACGCCACGTAATTAGCCGGTAGCTCTGGGTACGCTACGACCCACACCCCTTAACCGTGCAACTCTATTATGGGGGTGGAATATAATTTTTTGTCCAAGACAAACGAACAAATACATGAATAAATAAACGTCGAGGAATAAAATCCGTCGCATCGCATCTCCAAACGTATAATAAAATTGTATTTCTTCTCCCGCGATCTCTATTCTGTTTCGAAACAACGTACTTTTCCCAAATACACGTCACACACGTGGACGTACATGCGCGTCATAATGATAATTACCCGCGTCTGCCGGAGGCGTATATTAGGTATAATTATACATAGCATAAATTAGGTTGCAGAAGTTCCTCCTGTGTTTTGAGGTGCAACGTATATTATAAGCACAACACGTCGCTTTGTTCCAGACAGTTTCTAGATTCTAGCTCCACACATACCTCCTATGCACATAAGGGTATGAGCAGCAACTCGTGTGTGCAACGCTGCATTCCTATGTAATAAATGGGGGTTGCCTGTATACTCGCATATGTATCTCGGTATCTGTTGTGGGAACGATAAATATATCTAACTGGCATCTTCCCCTCGTGTTACTCAACCCCGAAGAACTGCCGACTTTCTCTCATTCTCTTTTCCTACCATTCTTCCTGAGGGATACATCTGCACGTATTAGGAGGTTGGAGTCACGTTGGTTATACACCTCTTCGGGGTAGTCGTCGTCGTCGTAAACAGTTCACGTTTTCAACTCCTCGGAAGGTTTATACGATACGACGCGACGGGTAAAAGAAGAAGAAAAAGAAGAAGAAGAAGAAAAGGACGCCGTCGTAAGGATAAGCAGTAATTTATATTACCGCGTTTTACAATCTAAACGTAAAATAAACATACGTAATTATTGTATAATCGCAACGAAACCTTACTTGTTTGTTTTTTCCTCATCTTTTATTTTCGTCGCTCCACCGGTAGGTGTAACTTGCGCACATAGAAAATTACGGTATCAGCTGCGGCGCACATGTCGTTGTCCACTTAAAGGGTTAAAGATAGAATAATTACGGTGTGGTAGAATGAGAAAGGGTTGTGTAAAGTAGCGGGCATACGTGGCGCACTTCTTTACCTCTCTTTTCCTTTTTCATCCAACTCTTCCGCGGAGAAAGAAGTATAAAGTGTCGTTAGATGGTCAGCCTGTGCCGCATGAAACGCTTATTACACCTGCATCGATTGCACGTACAAGGGTGTGCAACTATAACTGCGCTAAATACGCTATCTCGTAATGTATTTTTAAACCTTAAACTACGGCGGAATCAATTGAGTCAGGTTAGTACGGAGAGAGGGTTGTTACGGGCGGAATATGTGCCGGGTGAGAACAGTCTTCTCGCATTTCTGGGTCGCCTCGTCTTATTACCTCATATACCTTCCGATAAATACGGTATACCTATAAGTGATAAATGACAAGTTGTAAGTCCAACCCAGCTGCAGACAATTTTCCAATCCATTGCAATTCTTTACCTGATATACCGTCGTCTCACATACTTTTTTCTCTTAGATTCCACAAATTTATTAGGATAATTTTTATTCTATTGTCTCATTTTATTTTAATTCCGGGGGGGGGGGGGGGGGGAAATAATGAAGATCAAAAATATAAACATCTGCACGGCGAAGTGGGGACGGCAACTCGGGGGCGGGGGATGAATAAAAAATGAAAAATTCCGTTACTCCGTCTGTATCCGCGGGCAGGTGCATGTATAAATATTTTTGTACAGGTATGTGCGTATTCTCGGGGTGGTCTACTGTCGCGTTTTATGGGCAGTAGCAGCTACCTTCATTCGGGGCTGTCGGATCCAATTTGAGTTCAACCGTAGAGTCCTCATGTTTGCCGCGTCATTCTCTTTGCGTCCATGAGCACAGTAACGCCCGTTCGTGACTCTATGACAGCGATACTTTATTTAATTTTTCTTCTTTTTCCTTTTCCTGTTTCTTTTTTTTCTCCGTTCTTCTCAAATTGTTTCGGAGTTTGTTCACTTGTTTTAAAACTGATCCATATTTTCCCCCTTCAACATTTACCGAGGCGGAAATTTTTTTTTTTTCATTCAAATATACCACAATGTCTTAGAAATAATGGGCTTATTTTTTCTCGAGAATTATTTTCGGCGGTGACAGACGAATTTGGTTCGCATCGTTTCCAAAATCAAGAATGGTTCCATACGGTGATATAGTTCTGACCTACCGCAGTCATTTATTTACATAGGATCGCGTACCCTTCGTAGATTTTTCTTACATGAAAAATTAATCTATAAGCTATAAGGCGTACATCAAATTGTATTGACGGATTACGGTAGAGCATCCCCGAAGTATATGGATTTTCATCGGATGGAATCGATGATAAAAAATGCAGATCTCCGGAGACAGACAGATGAAGGTATAACGAAGCAGCAAATGAAAATCCATAAATAATGCGTACGGAGGATCTGAACGTTGGGATGAAAATTTTTTCACCCTAAAATCGAAAAGAATCGAATAAGGATGTAGTATTACAATTGGTATTTCCGCGATTATCGGAGGCGAAAAACAAAATATAATTTGCATCGTTCCAGCGACTGTTTCCCAACGTATACGACATGGGTACGTAGAAACGAGCGGATAGTATATATCGTCGAGCACTAGTATTAAATTTCGTACTGCAGGTGACAGGATTAATCTCAGAGGCACGTGTAGGTGTCTGTCTCCTTCTGTCTGTCTGTCTCCTCTGTCTGCAGGTGCTCAAAATATTAAGGTCTTCACCTCTCGTCACCTTCCCTTTAAATGTTCCCTCAGTCCCCATCGTTATCCTTCAACACTATAGTGTACGGTTTTAACGCTGAAACACTCGCAAAACTTGGTTAAGAACGACGTCGCGGCGTTTCTCCTCCGCGCGTTGTAGGTCGGAGAGTTGAGCGGCAGCAACGTGTGCCAAGGGAATTGATGCTAAACAGCTTTCGTTCCTCAACGTCCGTAACACACCCTCTCTATACCTATACTTCGGCCAACTCCGCTTGAAGTGAAACGTACACCCGCCGAATGCAGCGAGTAGCAGGATTCCGTTATTTTTTGCTTCTGATCAAAAGCGATTAGGTTATTTTCTGTTTTTTCTTTCATGTAATTATGCAATCGCAGGTGAACTCATCCCGCCGACTATTGCCTGCGAACCCCGTCGAAGGAATACCGATGAATCGATCACCGAAATTTTCCAAACCCCACGAAACCAAAAAAAAAAAAAAAAGAAATCAAAAAAACTCGTTCTCGACGACGATATAGATTTTGGTACACAACCAGACCGGGGCTGATCGTACACATGGGGATGATCCGGACAAATCTCTTCGTATCGCAAGAATTGTATATAATCTTGGGAAGGATGAATGCTGTAGGAGTAGGTCGTAGTGTTTGAAAAGCAACGCTCGAGAAGCACATCGTAGAGAAACATGTAGGGCACGGGGGTGGGGCGGAGCAGGGGGGCGGGGCGAGGGGAACATTCCATAACTGAATCAACCCTCGTATCCTAAACGTGACAATGGAACTATCGTTGCCTATTAGTCTGTTAATCCGTTTTCGTGGATCAAAGCGGTCCGGTACGGGGTTTCCCGGTTTCCCGGTTTCCCGGTTTCCCAGTTTCCGGTTCCCTGGTTAGATTTCCCGTCGCTGTAGAGCTAGCTTTTCTCGCGGCGTTTCGGTTCACTCCACGGGGGAGGGGGGTGTGTCTCTCAAGGCGTCAGTACGAACCCCTGGGCAAACCGCAAGGAAGACGGGGATTCTAGTCTCCAGTCTCTCTTAGCCAGCGAAAACCATCCCTCTTCTCGACGTACAGTCGAAGTCTCTTCGGTCCAACGATATATATATGTACAATATATACGTACCTGTATGTCTGTGGTATAACTATGTGAGGCTAGGCGGATTTCTAGATCTATCTAGATGCCTATGCGACGTGCAGCACATTCGTGTGCTATGCTGAATATTCATCGCGTTCACTACCAGATACCCGCAACGGTTCTCTATATACAGAATCTACACCAGATTAGGTAGGAAACTCAACTCGTATGCCACTCGCTTTATCCAATTTACCCAATATATTATACAGTCCTCGTTAAATTATTTGCCACATTCAATCGGCACATCCGTTTCACATCCTAAAATTTTATTTATTCGATTCTATCCAATTTCGTTGTATACACGGAGAGTCTATCTGTCCATCTTTCGAAACACATCATCGCATATGTGGGCACTAAAAATGAAAAGAAAAGAACTCCTTCTCGCCATTTATCCTTTTCATCCGTCCAAGGTGATTTCTTTTTTTGTTTTTTTTTTTTTCAAAGTTCGTACAACGTATTTTATAATCGTGAAACACGATCGGTATCTTCTTCCCGGTTATGGGTTACGGTGAAGGATTAATTCGTTGAATAATTTATCGTTCAAAAGATGAGAAAAGCAAGTTTGAGTGAAATCGTTGGAGACAGTTGCAGAAATACCCCATGAGTAAACGTTACCTATTTCTGTTCAGATCCTGTATAACTTTGTGCAAAATGCGTGTGCAGAGAAGAGGAATTCGCGCGAAAGGTAATTAAATGTAAAGTTGCAGCAGCATCAGAAGCAGAAGTCGAAGCAACGGCGGCGGCAGCAGTGGCTTTATACGTGTATGCGGTGCGAAAACACTGAAATATATTTATCTTTCCCTCAACCTACAAATGTGAATATGTGTCCGAGTATACGTTACACATATCCTTGATGATGTTTAGCGGTTGAGTTCGGTATATATTTTGCGGTTCGTGAGGAAGCGCGCATTAAAATGGAAAGAGGTGAGACATTTTGGCTCCACAGTTAATACAGTTACCAACTCGGAAACAAACCGTTGAAATGTAAATGGATTTACAAAATACAAAATTCAAGAACCATACTTTATACACCTAGCTGCCCACCCCATGAAGAAGAAACAAAACAAAAAACCAAACACAAAATTCATACTCCACTAATTCCTGTCGTCATTTAGCGTGTAACTTTTATCAGATGTATACTATATACTCGCCATGTGTACATATGTACTGTATAATATTACACACTCTGAGTTTTCTGCTTCTGTGCAAAAGCAGCCGCCATTACCTCGGGTACAATAGCTACGGCTACTTTTATCTCTTGGGACGTATGAAGAAAAAAAGAAAAATAAAGAATGCGAATAACGAAAAAGATAAAAATAAAAAAGAAAACGTAACAACGATCGCACATATCCTTTACTTTCTTACGAATATACGAAGGCTTTGTATATTTCCGTCACATCATATCTCGCGCCTGTATGAAATATTTGTTTTTTTGAATCTTTTTTGCGTTTATTTTCCTTTTTCCTTCTCGATGTGCGTGTACGCGAGCGATGTGGGTGACAGAGCAGACTCGTTCAATGGATTTGCCACGCCATTACCGCATACGTACCACTCGGAAAAACCACCCGCACCAAAACCCGGTCCCTTTTCATCCCCTTTTTCACCCCGCCAAGGTGATTTCTATCCAGACGACGCGACTGTTACCGAAGATAACAAATTTCGGCAAATAACGTTCAATCAACATCTCGCCGAACGATGACTAGAACCTGCCTCGAACCTGATAAATGGATCGAGACGATCCCTACCTACGGTGTTACGCAAAATGTAAGCGTGTAATATGAGTATAGAAACATTTTTTGATGATTCTACGAATCATGAACATCGAAACGTTCGAGTTTATAACTATACCTACAGCTAAAGTTTCACCGTGCGCACGATATCGGTTCGAGAAAAAAGAAAAAAAAACCAACAACAACAAGAATCCATTTATAACATTTTTTTTCATCAATTATTGCATATCCCTGAGTCGATTAATCGCATCAATTGATATTTCACGTGTACGTATAACCGCCATGGCGTATCAATATCAGCGCGTTAAATAACGCGTGTAATTCGGGTGTTATAACCGGGGCGAATTATATTTTCAAAAGTGAAAATGTACACATAACGACGGGAGAATTTTGTACACACTGCAGTTAGGTGGTTTACGGCGGATGGGGTATTTGGAAGGGCGAAAAACGGGGGTGAACGAGGGGAAACTTTGGGCGTCGAGCACACAGTTTACACGAGTGTAAACACTGATTCATATTTCACTAGAAAACAGCCCTTCGGCACAACCGAAAGCTCGGTGAAGTGCAAGTTTCCGCTTTAATGTCTACATGCATAACCCACACCACACGCATACAACACGGGCATGTATATGTTACGTACAAACGGTTTTACATGTGGTCAAATTCGAGCTGTTCGAACAACGACATTCCGCCGATTACAACCCCTATCTGCAGTTATACGTCAGGACTGAAAAATAAAAATCAACGAAAAAAACACAAAAAACCAAATGTCATCCGATCTCTTTGATTATATTTACCAGGGTATTTTCGCATTTCCGATCCTTCTCTCTTTCTATCGCCATGGGATAAATGCAGCGTATAATCATGATTTTGTTTATTTGTTTTTTTTTTTTCTTCTTTGTAACGGGAAAATTCCACGGGGGGAATTAATCCCGGAACGTGCGACATTATAATTGCTTGTTCAATTGGTTGAATAAAGTCGGTTTGGCGGTAGGGGTATTTTTCTGGGGTGAGGGGATGTTAAGTTTTTGGGGGAAGGTGGATGGCTGACGGAAAGGGAAGGTGGGGACTAATTATTCCGTCCATCACTCGAGCGCGTCGTATAATTAGCATCTTAAAACGTTTGAAAAGTTTTGAAATGCCTCTCTAAGCCGACGCAGTAATAATCAGTCACTCAAGAAGAACGCCCGCGAGTCGCAACGCGCAACGCGCAAAATCCAACTTATACGTAAAAACCCACCCCGCCGTCGAACCCCCAACTTAACAGTTGCACGGGGTCTGCATAAGCTATACGTATAAATACACGTATATATTTATAGGGGAGGAAAAGTTTGACTTCATGAATCGGAGTGCAGCGCCGCGCAAGATCATCGTCGTGCCCATATTCTCGTATACCTATGTATATGACTACCTAGATATATATGTATATATCGCGGCCGACCCCCTCAACTGAGGTTATAATGAGGCGAACCTCCTCCGTCTTATCCCTTTCTCACCCCTTCAAATATTCGTTTCGTTTTTTTTTTCTCCTCTTTTTCCTTTTTTTCTTTCCATCCGCTAAGCGCACGTCGCGTCTTCTTCCTATACATAACGGAGTTGGTTTTACGTACTATACGCGTATATCTATATTTATACGAAATGTACATAGTAAACCGCGTGCGGTTACGACTTATATATAATATACTACGGTGCAAAGTATATAAGATGTGTATGTATTGGATGGATATTTGTATATATATATATTTCTACAAGTCATTAGTCACTGTCCACGACAGAAGCGACTTAACTTCGAGATTTTAAATTAATGGCGCGTAACTTGAAACGCTTTTCGCTAAGACGAAGCGAATAAGGGAGAGAAAGAGAGACGTGTGCAAGTAGCGCGGGTGGGGGGGGGGGGGGGGGGGGGGGGTAAGTTCTGCATGGAGACGATACGAACGAATGAATATGTCCACGTATAAAATATGGGGGGATGAAAAAGAACCGCGCAGACGTTGTGCCCTCTGCAGCTGTGCAGGGGGATCGAACCGAATCATACGAAGAGTAGGAAACTAACGGCGACGTATCTGTAGGAGGACTTCATCGCCGTTGGAAACCAAAAGAAATAGAAAGAGAAAGAAGAGACACGAGAAGGAAGAACGCAAAAAACCTTGCAGAAAAATATGGCGAGGTAGGTCGCGGCGTTATACCCTCCTCCGGAGAAACTGTGGAGAGGAAATAAAAAATACTATTAATTACAGAGAGCGTTGATAAGCAGGTAATTAATCGTCCTTTGTTTGAGGAGAAAAAAAAAAAAAAAAAACGGACGTGATATAAAAATTATATATTAGAAAATGTAAAATTAATATAGCCGACAATTTGAACGGCTCGTTTACGCAGGATATATTTTTTTACATTTTTTTTTTCCTTTTCTTTTTATATCGCACCATAAATCAGGAACACGTTTTCTGCGATATTTAATAAATTTAACAACTTCGGAAGAATATAAGTTAGTTCGAATCTGAGGGTATATTTCATTATTCAAATAATTATCTCGCTTGTATAAGAGAAATTTGATATCGACGCGATTAAGGATTGCTCGGTTCACAGATTAGATCAGTTTTTTTTAGGCACGTCTTTATGCGGATCAGGAGTGAAGTGGGTATAGGTGCAGTATTTATCCATACTAGCTGCTATTGAAGACAAAGCGATAGAAATTAGCACAATTACCCCCGACATTTGGCAGGGCAGCAAAGGGCGCTCGATTTGCTGCCGATGACAGAACAAGCGGAGGGCCGTTTTGGGGGTCTATTAATGAGGTTTCTAATTAGGATACCACCGACCCATAGATATATGTAAATACATAATATAACGGGTACTTATGTGTTATACATACCAGCAGATATCTCTCGAACTTCTATACTTACTTAATAATTGGTCAATAATTTACGGGAAAACTTCTTCTTTCGAAGAACGTTATACGGGCAACTTCAATTAATTTTTTCTCAAATCAACGGGGTGCGCTTATTAAACGTGTTAGGCTCGTACCGCGATATCCAAAATTAGTATTCTCAGGATTTTGGAATAAACATAATGACTTTTGGTTCTAGGTTTGTCGATGAGGGTTTGTCAAAAACCTATAATTATGGAGTTGCAGCATCAAAATCGGTGACTCCATGGTCCGAAAATTATCCCAATTGAGTGAAACTAAACCAATATGGTATAGGGTAGAATAATCAAAGATTTTCTACAGGTATAGGTGATGTGGGAACCTACCGAGGCATAAATTCAGGGGAGGTTGGGCATGTTAGACGAAGACCTGACGTCAGGTGTCTGACGTAAACAGATAAGGTTATATATTCCGACCCCGACACTATGCATACCCACCTTAGAAACTATGGATTATACATAGAAATGTGTACGACGGATTCCCCGTTACCCAAAGTTACCAAGTTAACTTCGTCGCACGGAACATATCTCATAGGTAAGTCGTTCTGTAATTACCGAACGCGAAGCGGGGAACCATATGATAATAATAAGGTGAATATGATGTTCTCCTACTGGGTAAACTGAACTTGCTGAACGGGTCATTGAATTCGGCGAAAATTTTGATTTGGAAAAAAAATCATCATCGTCGGAATCAGGATCATGATTTTTCTCACACCGCGGTTATACTTTTTTTTTGAAATTCTCTCATGGAAATCGAAGCTTAATTTTTCTGGGTTTTAATGGAAAGAATATGAGAAAACGAAAAATAATTTGTCAAGAGCCCTTCCGCGATTCCGGTCTTTACGAACCTTCGGAAATACGCAGTCTTCGTTCAGTTTTTTACATACCATACCGCGTGATCGATAAAGTTTCGATTCAGGCGATATCGGGCGATAAAAAATTCATGAAAATCAGGCGTAAAAGTCTCATAAGTAATAACTCGATACGCCGCTCCGCTGAACCAACTTACGCGTGTAATTTCTGGTAACCTTTACCCCTGTAGCAATCTCATGGGGTACGCGGGGAATGGTTGCGGTTTCAACCTTGTAACGCGGCTCTAATCTTATCCCAAGTTGAATAACAACAACAGCAACAAGAGCCGGAAACTTAGACTGGTTTTGGTATGTCGCTAGGTTTTTGAAGGGAGCAAGGCAGAGGGTGAGGAAGGTTCTAACAACGAACCTTGAGATTCGTGTGTGACACTTAAATACGTCGTCATTCACTTAACCCACCTTCAGGGGATGGCGAAACTATTTGCGGCTTTCAGCCAAATATAACCTCATATAACTAAGAACTGAGAAATGTATAACAACTTGAGTTAACGCCACGCGACCACGACGACAACGTTCAAGAAACTACGTTGAAAAGTTAGAACATTAGATGTGGTACCTTATACTCGTATGCTACGACGATACGCGACGATTTCAACGCAGTTTTTTTCCCTCCATTTTTTTTCATCGTCTTCTGACACAAGGTCTACGAAATGTTCGAGATGAATTTGCGACAAATTTTCTAACCTCCTCCGCGTTTTATCATTTCCATGCTCATAATTCTTTTCAGTTTTCTATCGCTATCCAGCTCCTCCGACCCAGCGAATTTCTTCCATCGTCGAAACGATGACGTTTAACGCAATAACGAGAGGAGGTAGAAAAGGAGAGAGAAATGCGCAGAGGGAAAAATAACAATAATAACGACCCTCTACATGCGAGAAAATAATCATATTTTACCCCCTCCACGATATGAATCGGATTAGGTGCAGGGAATAAGATGATCTTGCAGGCGGGTTGATCTAGTTTTAGGAAATTTGTAGGATAAGGTGATGAAGGATATGAGGGACGGTGAGGGTAAGGGGCGGTCTTTTTTTCTTAGTAGGGTTCGTCGGGTACACGGCAATATCTCGGGGGTCGTGCCGTCGTCGAGTAGAATAGCAATAAGTGTCAAGGCGCGGAAAAGCTGAGAGGCTGTTGGCCCTGCAGGACCGCCCGCGCCCGTGTCCCTTCAGGGAAACGTAGGACTTCATCTAAAATGCGTTATCCCCACGAAATGAGAGGAGAAGAGAAAAAGAGAAGAAAAAAAATTGAAGAAAAAAAAAGTGAGAAAGAATAAGGAGAAGAAAAAGTTGACTTATATACTTATTGCCGCGGTACCCTGTCTGCCGTGCTTTTCAACTCCGCCTCCCGCAAACGCATCAATTTGTCCTTATTACCCGTAACTAATAATATTCTTATAATCTTTTTTCCCTTCAGTTAATTAAGATTTTTTTGTTCTTTATTTTCTATATTCCTCTCCAATTTTACAACGTGGAGCGTTTTTTTTTTTTTCTTCTTCCACCGTTCCGAAGTGTAAAAACCATGTATTTTTTATTTCGTAGCTTTGTCTTTATTTTTTTTGTTTCAAATTTTTTTCACATTACTTATTATTTCATGAAATGCAGCTTCCTTCTTTCATTTTTCTATTCGCTGAAACGGTGCGCGCCACGTTGAGCGAGTAATAAAAAAAAAAAAAAAAGAAAAAAGGAAAGGAAAGATGAAAAAGTAAGGAGTCGTAGGTACCGAGTAGAGTAGACGTTGATCGGAAGTGGGTATACCAAAAACGGAAATCCGTAGTAGTCGTCGTGCTCACACTTACTACGTGCTGCTTTTCCTTATCCTTTTACCGCCTCCATACCTTCAACTTGTAAAGTATAAGGTGGTGTACCCCGGAAATATTGCTGAAGGAAAGTGCGAGAGCACCTGCTACTGGTGCTGCTGCACTACTGCAGTTGCACCCCATTGCGTTTATCGCCACGAGCTCTCGACCCCGACGTAAAGTAGAGGCGGCGTCGACGGGCTCCGAGCGTCGCGACGTCCTTCAGTCATAAGTGCGGTAGGTAAAACAACCCTCAAACACTAGAAATTCGAGTGAGTTATGGAGACGTATACGTCACATTACAGGGGTGGCTATATTTCTTCAGATTTATTTTCTAATTTCGTAACTCTCGACCGTTGAGAAATAATAATCTTACGACAGCGCAGGGGGAAAAACTATAATGCAACGAGATTAAAAGTTGGGAAATTCAATCGTCTCGACGAGCTACGGCTAGATTTCCTGGCTGAAATTCGACGATGACTGGATTGTAATTAGTGAAATTATCGATGCAGAATCATTGAATCATTCACATGATAATAACTGACGGAAGGTGATGTGTTATGCGGCGCCCGTTTATATCTCGACATCTGACGTATATCTTGCCCGCTTCGCAGCATCCCCTAACTGACTAACCAATCGTAATTATCACCCTCTGTATTAGGACCCTCGAGAGATTAATAATCGTGAATATCCCGCAGTGTGTTTACTCCGCGACATATGCGAGATTATATACTCGCGTCCTAGATAGGACACCAACAATTCCGCATTGTCACGCCGCACACGCGACGGTGCGGATGAAAGAATGCCGCTAGAAATTATCGTCATTACCATCGTCATTATTATCATCGCCGGTAATCATTCGCAAAAATAGATGAGCCTATAACGGGCGTGTGGAAGGGTTGCCACTGTACGGGGAAATGCCGCGGGAAAATGGTTGGCATGGAAACGCGTACTTGCACCCACATGTAAAGTTCCTTATTCGTGTATCGAGATTTAGGAGAAGGTAATAGTTGAATGTCCTTGAGTACTGGTTTGGGTTAATTTGAATTTGATTGGAAGCTGAGAGCTCGATACTATACGGTGTAGGGTGTAACCTTATTAAGAGTCGTAAACTTGAGCCCGATGAATAATACACCTGTATCACTCCACCACATACCACCCCGTGCGGGACAACTTGGAAACCAAATTGAACTATCTAATTGATATTACGCAAGGCTATATTTCAAGGATACTAAATTCAACGGAGAACGATCATGACCATTGATTCCTTATCCTTTCATTTTCGCATCTCAAATTGAATTATTATCACCATCGTCAAGGTGCGTACATAAAAGATAGCGGTCATCAGGCTTGGACGAGTGAAAAGGATTTTGAGATTTCAGTCTCTTCATCTTTATTTTTTTTTTGTCCTTTTCCTCGGGACACTGATTGCGGGCCATTTGGAAACAAACCACGCGAGTCAGGTACGATGTGTGGTTGAAGAGGAAATTTTTTCTTTCTTCATTTTTCGTTTTTTTTTCCTCTGTCTTTTTATTTTTTGTTGGTGAATAAATTTCAATAATGTTTGTGCGCCTTTAGGCCATCATCCCCATCGTCAACGTCACGGTCGTATAAAACATATATATAGGTATATACTTATATAGAGATGTCCTCGTATAGTGATCGGCGTCGTAGTATTATATGCGCGCTATACTCGGCAAAGGATTATTCAAATTTTTATGGCTCGCGAATAAGCTACCGTACCTACCTTCCCACCCCGTACCTAGCGTCGTCGTACACGTATACGTGTAACGTCGTGTCGGTGTCGTTGCGCATCGTACGTTCCAGAGAATGAGAGGAAAAAGGAGAATGACGATAACGAAGAGCGTAAGAAGGAGGAAGGTAAAGATAAAGGAGAAGAAGAATACACACGACGTATAAACTTAACGATCGACTTTGTAATATCGTTCGGTAAACAGCGATATGAGCTTTCCCTCCTTCGCCATGCCGCTGCCCCTACGGCTCCCGATGCCGATGCCGGGTCTCGAGAGCTTCGCGATGTTATTAATTTTCACGCTACAACGACCCCGACACCGGTAGCTTGAAATCACTGACGATTCCACGCTCCCCTCTCCCGTCTCCCGATTGTCTTATTGCCAGGAGCGATAACATAAGCAAACGCATATATACCTATACGATCACATACCCTTCGCCTGCGTGCTTTGTCTAATGGAACCTTAATCCGTCTACGTAAATTTTACTTCGATTTATAGAAGAAATATCGGTTAGGGGGGGGGGGGGGGGGGATTATTTTTTTCCTTCCGCCGAACCCCCGCAACCCTGCGTGAAAGTTGTGTGATTTGTTTTTTTCTTCGTTTTCTTTTTTTTTCCAACCACTCGGAATAAATTCGTGTATTATGTTTATCCCTGACGAAGTCGATGGAAATATATCCGACAGTTTTAATTAGATCGTAGGACGGAGGTAAGAAAAGAAAGAGGTAAAAAAAGTAAAGAGAAGAAAAATCATTAAATAATATAAAAAGGCGCACGAAGCGATTGCAGCTGCAGATCTGAGGGTGAGAATCTGAATTCTGAAATCTGAAATCTGAAATCTGGAATCTAACGATAAAATCTGAGACCCTCTTGCTGCTCTGAGTAAAAGAGTTAATTAAAAAGGTCTTCGGAAGAGAATATAGAATGAATATATATATCCAAGTAGGTGAGGGTATAAAGGGGTGGGAAATTCAGGACTTGATATAACTGCTTGATCTTATCGTTCCTACTGGGCCCGAGCGGAGGTGAAGAAAAAGTTTTTTTTTAAATTGCTTCCGAGCTCTACTTTTTCTTATTTTATATACCCCTTTACTCTCCTCTCTTTTAATATTTTATCGGCCGTATATATCCCAACAGCCAGAAAAAGAAAGGGTTGACAATTTTACTAACGACTCGAGACATTGTGAGGTCAGCGAACGAAGAAAAAATAAGTAAAATAACAACAAGTTATTACGCACTACGAAAGCAATCCCATTTTATTAATCTTCTTTCGTTTGTTGAGTAAAAAAATACATGTATTCAATCACGCAGTCGAAATAGGATTTTTCTATACGGCACGAAAAACTTCGAGTTTGTAGATCCACGTTTTAAGTAGTACGAGTCAATTTTCGTCCGACATACCTACCCACCGCGTCAGCCACAGCTGCTGTCGCCTGCAATGACGGCTGGAAATTTTCTGTACTCACATGTGTTATTTATACTGTAGCGTCGTACGGCTGGGTATAAATAATAAAAATTTGTTACTCCCTTCTTGTTTTCATTGTTATTAACAATTTGAAAAATACGACGCCGGCACAACGTACACCGGTGATACATTTATGTGGACAAACGCGTGTACCAGCCATACGTATGAAATGAAAAGTGCTGCCAAAAATAGCGAATACACTGCGGAGGAAAATTGAAAATAAAAATAATAGAGAAATAAAAAAGAAGCAAACGACGTTATTGCTAACGATAACCAGGAATTTTCTCGCCGTGCGCGTGGAAATTCAAGGAAACTACGTACACGCGCGGAATGCAGGAGAGAGAGAGAGAGACGGGGGAAAAATGAAAAGAGAAAGGGATAAAGAGCTGTATGTGCGGTTGCGCCACAGGTGAGCTTGAACAAGGATTATAAGGATTTTGTAGGGTGTAGTTCGATTTGACCGTCGAATAAACGTACAGTTAGCAGTGGGCTTCCAAAGCTTCTATGCATAGTATATAGGTATAATGGGTGTGTGTGCCGTAGATAGTAATGCGGTTTTAGCGACCGCACGTCGTTTCGATGCCAATATGGGGCTACAGCCTGAGGGGATAAGTGTCTGGATAGATAATACCGTTTTACACCTAAACAATCCGTCCTTTTTACAAGGAAATCCAACTACGATGCAATTCAAACCCGCACCCACTGATCAACGGGCGTCCGGAGCAAAAAAATATGAATAATGCATGACACCGATGGGTGAAGCAAAAAATATAGAAGGATCTAGTCAGCCTCGAAGTTTGAGATATTTTTTATCGCGGTGAAAATAGAGTTTCGATTTCTTCTTCATTTTCAATAAATTAATCAAACTACGGTATCTGCGAGTAAAAGAATTCATTTTCTGGCGCCGGTGCACCTGCTACTGCATTATTATGCACCTGGGTAGGTGTTCGAACGGATGTTGGTTGCCTCGGTACCTATACCGTAGCGTAGGACAATTCCCTGGGGATGCGAAGCGCGTCATTACGTCACTTCCGGCGCGCTGCAGCCACCCTAATTGTCTCATGAGTTTCTGAAGGCCCTTGTCGACGCATGTATAGGTATGTGACATACACCTATGTATACATACGTATGTACCTGCATAGGTATGTTCAAACGATCGAGTCATTTACCCGGACTTAATTATTCGGCCGGAAGAATAAAACGTTGAGATTTATCGTCGATTGATTAAACTGATAATTATTTTAAACAATATCGCCGATCTTGCTGGATATGTTGTCGTGAATATTTAATGGGAAATTAGGAGAGGATTCCGTAGAGGGATATCTCGGTGACAATAATTGAAATTTAAGGGCAAATCTGTTGACCGGGGCGAGACGTATTGCGGCGCATTACACAGGCTGTTTCCGTATACGGCACCCGGTATACGTATCGTGTACGATGTATATGCATGTATTATATACATATATACATATGTATCCATCTGTCGAGATACGCGCGTTAATTCATTATTAATTTCAACCGTAGCCCGCAGGATCTGCTGGTCTAGCCTCTGATGTAACCCTATAGCCCGAACTCAGCATCCGAACTAAGCTAAACCAAAACGAACGGAACTGAACTGAACCGTAGCAAACTGAACCCCTTGACTCGCCGTGTTCGTGTCTCCATTCCCGATAATACTCGCAATGTTGCACACAGAGAGTTCTGTCTCTTAAGGGTTGAAATACGTCATCAGGATTCAGAGGGTACGTAGAATATTTACATAGACAGACGCGTACACCCGACCCCATTGATGCGTACACAGGTTTATTTAAGGTCCTGATTTCCGAGCCACTGATGAACCTTTGCTCATTTTACAGCGACAGCTATAGGTCCTCCGCGGAAGCGAATCTTGGCAAATTTTATCGAAAGAAAATTAGAAGAGTTAATTTTCAATCTCCCAAAATTATTCTCTCATCGAGTGACCAAAGCGCCGCGTGCGGGCCCCGGGCCCCCGTACGGTGCGGTAATGCAGGGGCCTCAATAACGAGGCGCCTTTGCTCACCGCTGGATGGCGCATGATAACCATCAAATCTGTATATTCCATTCAAACATAACCTAGCAGTTATTTTCGGGTTAGTGCCTGTCACGATCGTAAACATGTAACAAATACGTGTAAATAAGTTTCTTTCGCGAAAAACAACGATTCAAATCATAGAAAACTATGACTTTATCCAAAACTTCGTTCTTCACCTGTGCTACACACGTTTTTTAGCAGATGATCCAACGATTGAAGTCGATATGGGCGCTTACAGCCCTGCGAATGGGTATTCGGTGAACCCGGTACCGATGTAAATCAACTGACGTAGTCATAAGAAATGAAGTGTCGGTTTTTGCGTTACACAAATTTTCAAAAGGTGTATTTTGCTACATTTCTTGACCGAATGAATCTTCTTCGGTTCATATTTCAAACTGTGTGCTTTGGTCTCCTTTAGTCGCTAAACTCCGGATATTGAGATCTGTTGAGTAAAAATATGAAGATTTTTAATAAGTTCACAGAGTAAATGGGTTCCTATGAATTTGTTTTCGAATTTTGCAAAATCCAGAGTTTAGCGACTTCATTCCGATTTCCTCTAACGATCTTCCAAATTTCATTCCGATTGCTTCAGCCGTTTTAGAGAATACACCTTCCAAAAATTCAAGGTTTCCCCCCCACAAAATGGCGACGCGATATGCCCCTTAACCTAAAAGCCTGTACGGTCCCCCGCGCGTTCATTTTTAGCAGGGAATCAAAACTTTTGTTTTATCTCTTGTTTCCTCTTTTAAATTCTACTCGTATGAAACGAAATTTAAAATTCTCGCCTTTTATTTCACGTTATTCCGTTCTTTTATTTTTTTGTTGACCACAGTTTCCGCACTTGCCGCAGCTAGGATCAGTTTGCGGAATCTCTGTGCAGTAGCGCAAGAGAACTGAATGTATACGTATATATGTATATTATAAATACATAACACACACACAGGGCTGAAACTAGGAACAAACTATACACATGGAAAGGTTGGAGCGCAGTGCAGCTGCAGTATAAACGATGCAGTAGGGTAGTAACGGGCCAGACAGCGACCGAACCTCGCGTTGCTGAAGGATTAGCGAGTTTTCAACGACCTACGGAGACCCCTACGAATGGGTGGTGAGTTTGGGGGAGGATAGAGAAGACTCTGAGGGCAATAATTTATATCGCCAACTTTGCATGACCGTATAAAACGAGCGTATCTAGTGGCGCAGTTGTGTAGGCATTACACGTATAGCATGCATACGTATACGGCGCAGCATGTTTTCTGTTACCGCTGTTAAATTTTACAAATAGTTCTGAGGAACGAATAACTCGCCCAGGATTTAGGAGTCTGATGAATATTAACTTTGTTACACACCCCGTATCGTCCGCGTACGCGTTACATTTACGTAACCACAGCCACGAACTACCATATTATATACCTATATAGACAAAAAAGCGAGCGACTTTAGAGCTTGCCAAAAAATTTCAATCGTCCTTGGTTAATTTTTTTGGTTTCAAATGAATTCACTCATTTTTTCGATTCATTCCCCCTCCCCCGAAATGTATCACGGTTGGATCGCAATAAAAATGCACGTGAGAGAAAGGGCAGGGGGGGGGAGGGGGAGAGTAATGAAAATTTGTAGGCAGGAGTAAAATTTCGGCGGAATGAGCAAGAGATTAATGACATTTTTCTGTCGAGTCATTAAACAAGTTGATAACAAATTTTGTGGGGCCCGTTGGAATTGCCCGAGGGGCCGCTCCGGTTGTGTCGGTGGTCTGTACGGGGTCTAAAGTTAATTATGACTTACCGCGAAGACTTGAGATGAAATAGTTGGCGGGAGATAAAAGACGCGAGATACTTTGGTTTATTTGTTTAAACGAAATTTACAATTCTATATTTTCTCGAAGGGCACGTATAGTTATTAAGTATATAGATATTTTGCGCGTACACGTGTTCATCATTTGCTCGGGGGCGAGAAACTGTTAAATATTTTTCTCTTTCTCTCCACCCCTCTGTTTTCTCTTTAGTCAACCCTTGCGTACCGTAATACTTACTCCCCTCATAGCTTTATTAGCGTAGAACTTTATGTGTGTATAATATTTAACCAAAACTTCTACAAAAACTTCCGAGATGTTGGCTGCTGGGCTAAATATATTTATATATACCACTACATTATACCCACTCCGTCTTCACTTCCAAAATATAAACACGCACTTTGCGATATACCTAACCTGCAGTAACTGAAGAGCCCAAGAAAAGCGAGCCGGAAAGCTGGTAGAAAATATATAATAGACGTAAACGTGTAAAATTCATTAGCCACTCAACGCCCCAGGCACAATTTCACAATTAAGAAGAGTTTGAGACCCGAAACGTTATCGGTAACTAAAAAATTCTTGAAACCTTTATTTCTTTTACCCATTTTCAACCCTCTCTTTTTATCGACGCAAGAATCGCGTCTCTAATTTTCTTAATATCTAAGTTACGGCATTGTTTTTCGAATTATTTCAATTTTTTTGTTGCTTTTTTTTCATCATAGTCGGCGGATTAGCAGGGCTTTGCGGGATTTGAGTAATCCGAACAGTTTTTATTTCTTTGTGGTTGTTTTTTTTTTTTTTTTGGTTGGGTAAAAAGTGGCTTTAACCCCGGGGGGTAGCGACCGCTGTTGAAAGAATGAGGGGCAGAAAATGTTACGCGGTGTACTTGAAAAAGTTCTTTCTTTTTTTCTCTTTTTTGTTTTTTAATCTTCTTATTTTTCTGCCGGATAACGCCTGAGAAAGAGAAAAAGAGAAAAAGGTTCCATTGAATTCAAAATAAGGCAGTACCCTTCCAGCCTTCCAGCCCTTTTTCTTCTCCCCTTTTCTTTTCTCCTTTTCCGTTTTCCTCCCAATTCTCTTCTACCCCCAGCTACGACTGCACGGGCACGGATGTTACAACACCATGTGGATTCCGCGGGACGACTGCGACGACAACGACGGGCTCCGAGCCTAATTTGACTTTATAACTTGTACCTGAGGTTCTTCTCATCCCCTTAATTCTCCCAACCTCTTCAATTCCTCCACCGTTCCCGGCTACACCCTTGTGACTGGCTTGACGAGTGACTGCGGAGGACGACCTCTACTGGCTACGCAGAAATAAGACGAAGAGTATTAGGAGAGGAAAACACTGTAATACAAAATATCTCCTTTCAAAATTGTTATTTTTCCTAACAATTTCAAGATTTTAAGATTCGTCGCGACGTGTGCACCGGAGAAATCGACCATTAGATTTCGAAATGTGTGTGATTTATTTATAAAATTTCTTGGGGAAAGAAAAAAAACGGAATTGAATGAAATTGAGTAAGCGTAGCGGTGGTTGCGTAATATCTTTGTTCGGTTCTAACGGTGGAAAATGAATTTGGAGATTTTTAACACCCGTTAGATTGTACGGTTGGACGAGGATATCACGCGATGGTAAAACGTGGATATCGTGGATATGTTGCGAGCTTATGGATATGGGGCAAGTACAGGTAGCGTTTCGTACCCACTTCTGCGAACTTGAAGCTCGCGGAAGCTCGAAAACTCGAAGCACGAGACGTGAAACGACCAACGGAACCACCTCAATCAACCCTCCAGCCGCATCACCAACACCGATAGCGAAACCAACAGCTTCCCATATCGGCTGCACGTACATACGCGCAGCCATATAATGTACATGTATGCATGTATATTCGAGTGGATTTGATTCGCTTTAAACTATATTTTATATTCATCTTATATACATGTGTACCTATGCACGTACATACATATTTTCCGGTTCGAAGGACGAACGAACACTGCTCATATTCCTCTGCAGGATTTTTACGTCAATATATTCGCATACATGGAACGTACACACTTCTCGTTTTACAGTTTGCACGAAATGGAAAAAAAAAAAAACAACAAAAAAACAGAAAGAAAATACATGATAAAAAATCAAACAAAAACAAAAATATCAACAACAATAAAAGAAACGAGAGTTAACGTGAAATTAAATTATAAAAAATTCATGCGGGGCATCGTGTTATTTTTCTACGGGAATAAATAAATTCAGGGATATAAACATCGCTTCGTCGCACGGATCCGCGTCGTGTTGCCGAAAAACTAACGAATGAAAGCTCCGCAAGAAGCGGGGTAAGTGAAAAGTTATACCCGGCCACCCTGCATCAGGTTCACCGTTTCAAAACTGAGTAATGTCTTTATATTGTTGTTGTTGTTCTTCTTCTTCTTGTTGTTTACTTCTTCCGCGGCTTTTGCCTTATCTCTTTATACTTATTTCTTATATTTTCTTTCCCTTGTTTCCCGCCCTGCACGATCTCCCATTTTGGTGTAATCGTCGAACGCGATTTTTTTTTTATTTTCCTCCATCAAATCGTCGATTGAGAGATCACTCTTCTTTTAAAGAGTGTACACTTGGAGCACGTGAAAATTCATCGCCGGGCTTAATTTTCATTCGCGTTCAGTGATAATATGAGGTAAATGAAAGAGTTGAGAATGAAGAGGAGATAATGATTTTTGAAGGGTGTACGATGTCGATCTTTTACTTATCGTCTTCTATAACCGCGTCGGCCACGTTAATTATTGCATCAGGTAAACGTCTGTTAAAAGAAAAAACAAAAAACGAAAAACAAAAGCAACAGTGAGATGAGGTTAAAATAAATTTGGGAATGAAAAAGTATAAATAAATTGTGAATGTAAATTGATATTCAAAGCCTGCGCTGAGGTTTTGGTGGATTTTATGGAATCGAGGGATGAATTCAACCCTCTCTTCCTATCTGCTCGAAACGTAATTCTGCCCTTTTCGTTAATAACGAAACGAGGAGTACCTTGCACGAGGAAAAAAGGGGAGAGGCAAAATAAAAAAAGAAATTTTAAATACCCTCAGAACTCGACGCAAACTGTACGTTCGCAAGTGTGTGTATTAAACAGCTGCACGAAAAATTTATAACTCGAATAAAACCTCTCTTCATTCTCGCTAAGATAACATGAATAAATAAACAAATCTTTAAACAAAATATTCAAGACGACGTTATGTTCTCCGTAAAAGGAGAAATTAAAAATCGATTTCCGTTCCTGTCGTCGGGTATATAAGGTATGTAAACGGAAAACGACGATTATTCGTCTGCTAATACATCCCACTATTACCTCCCCATGAACCCCGTCCCTCCCCATGAATTCGCGACTACAGCTCGAGTGGAAAGTCGTGTTTTTACGGTGCACTTTATCCACTGGAGCACCGTCAGTAGTCGTCGAACGAACCTCTAATCCCATGTGGTACTCGAAGGGGTGAGTATCGCGATAGATTTATTAATTGATTTTCTTATAAAAGGAGTCGAGTGTTTCAATTTTCTTTTCGGTTTTTCCTTTTTTTTTTCCTTTCTTCTTCTTCTTCTTTTATTTCTTCCATACGGTAGTACGGGTGATTTTTATTTTTACCCGCGACACATTTTCGTGAGACATGGTGAACCGAAAATTCAGATATTGTTAAACGGGGTCGTTAGACTTCCGGGTGATGGGCTTTGCGGAAACTTGAGATACGTATATCTATACGTACACACACACACACACATATATATAAATATATATATGTATGAATTTATTTTCAAAGTATATAACGCACATTACATTCACAAGTATACATCAAACCGCGCACATTTACTGCACATGGAAATATACGAACCAGCTCCTGTATAAACAGAACGGTCCGTTCATCTAATTGTATAAATATTTAGTTACCGCAAGCTCAATATATGCGGTTATACAAACCCGAAATGTTAATGCGAAAATTCATATGCAAACGAAGCCAGAGACCTTGTTCTCATATTATTACGCTCTTACGTTATTCCATACGATATATATAGCTAATATATACCATGACGAAGCCATTGACAGCCGAATATATTAATTACAAGAACTCCTAGTTTCATATTTCAATAATTTCCGATCCCCTCATTCATTTGGTTGTATACTTATTCATCCGATCTTCATATTTTTTCAACAATTCGTGATTCGCGTCAATCTATTTATCGGGCGAATCATTCATTTACCTTGCATTAACGATAATAATAATAATGATGATGATGATGATGATGATGATGATGATGATTGTTATCATTATCGGCGACGTGAAAGTGGTGCAGAGATTTGTCCGTTATAGAGAGCATGATAATAGGATTACGTACACATTTATGTAGCCATACATATATACTGGCAACGAGAGAAGCATCGCTGCGGCGCATGTAGTCGTCGAGTAAAGGTGGTGTATGGGGTGGGCGTTATCCGTCTAATCTCCAATTCTCGACGGAGACTGAAGAGAGCTGCTAACATCACATCGGTTGTTGAGGAACAGCGGCAGCATCACCGGCTGATCTGAACCTACTTCAGACTATAGACTCGACTTTGGAGAACCACCCGTAACGTCGCTCGTTCGCTTTACCTCAGCTCTCGCTCTCTTCATAGGATTAGAGATAGAAACACTGCGGCGCGAAGGTGGAAACCAAACTCACGACGTATAACCATAACCGTCACCGGATTGGTGGGTATCTGTATACCTGTATTTTATATTATACATAACGTCTACCATGTGCGATATAATACACATTTTAGGACACAAGTACATACAGCTTTCGATACAACTAACGTATACCTAAGCTCTACAAGTTCGACGGGTTAGCCAACGAGAAATTATTTTGTAAAACATTCACAGCTCCCGTTGTATTATACCACAGATATATCGATATATCTATGATTATACCCCATGGATGAAACTGTCGTGAATTTTTTTTGCAACCCCCTTTTGTTTCGCGTTGGACGAGATATCCTTCGAAAATAAATACCCCTTCGGATTCGCTGTGTGAAAAAAAAATAAAGAAAAAGGGTGAACAGCAACAAACGAAAGTACAATGTCTTTGATTATTCGACGGGGTTTTATTCTGATTGAACGAATCGAAGGATATTATGCAAAACTCATTAATTTTCAAACTTCTGCACCAATGAGAACGGAGGAATGGGTTGTATTATTTCTATGTCGTACCACCACGTACGTGATACCGAAGTATTATAACCATCTTTATAAATATTGATTCAATCGATTGATACGTTATTCACATTATATTTATATTGTACACGATGTGATGTAAGCTGACTTTTGTGTAGGCTCTCCACACTGCGACTGCTTTAAAGATATTCAAATCACTTGATTTATGTCGACGAAATTTTGAATCAACACGTCAACAAGTATTAACTCATTTCCCCATCTTTCGAATGATGATGAACGGATATCGATGTGTTGTATAGGTATATACATTCGTGTGTTTAAATCAAACTGTCCAATCATGGCGTAGCTGTAATAATTTCTTTAATTATTGTACGTTGTAATTGATTTTTGGTGTGTTAATTCGAGCATATAATGGATAGGAATTTAGTTTGGTTTCGGGGTTGATTTTGGCTGAACAGCCAGAGGCGCTTTATCGATACTACCGAAGACTATGTACGTATACAATGTATATGTATACCTCGCTTTGTATACGTATATCCGATTGGTACGCCGGCGAAGTAAACGCGCGAGCTTTCTCTAATCGTATTTAGCCCAAAATTGTTTGCGGAGCGCTTTCCTCAAGCCTCCCGTAATTAAGAACCGTCGTTATTACGCGGTCTTCACCGGCTGACCCCAGCCCCCTAAGCCCCAATTGTAGAGTGTTTATACGGCTGGTTCAAATGCGAGGATATTTATTATAGTTTCCTAAACAAGGCCCTTCCTTCATCGACTCCCCAATAAATGAACGTCGCTCTCTCTTCAACGTCAGTGAACGATCGGCGTAATATATTCGAAAAATTATTGGAAACGAGGCCATTTCCGAGAGAAACTTTGCACGGAGTTATGGGCCGGACAGCTTTATCTATGGCGAATAGCTAAAGTTGAGAGGTGAAAGGGTTATTGGGTTGGGCGATTACCGAAAGATAGGAGAGTAGCAAACTCGGTGTTACAGTGCAGTGCAGCATGAGATAGAATAGAAGTGGTGGAGAGAAGTTTAGGGGTTGTTCGTGTGGAAGCTGACCCTGAGATCAGGTGGTTTTAACACTGTGGCCATGAGACGAGAGAACCAAGCGAACGAAAAGCGGCTATTTGTCTTCATTCACCCTTCCCCCGCCGGCCACGCGGTCGCCCCTCATTATCGCCTCAACATATCCATCCTGATTATACCACGGCTACCTACCTGCCCTTGCAACTTCCAACGCCGGGCACGAATGCACATTACGTTCCAACATCGCTCGATCCGATGTCGCGGTACGAATTGTATTGGCGCGTGGGTGTGAGAATCGATTTTGACAAAGCTCCCGTCGACCTTTATAATATTATTTGGTCGTAGGAAGGGGGTTGTTCTCTGATTTAGGTGACGCTTTTTTCATTTAGGGTGGTTTGGATTACGTATCGCGAGACTCGGAATCACAGAGAACTTGATGAAAACCGTTAAACTAATTAAATTAGCGCGTTGAGTAACAGGATGAGAAATAGGAAGAGGAAGAGAATAAGGAAAAGGAAGAGGAAGAGGAAGAGGAAGAGGAAGAGGATGGGGATGAAGAGGTCGGCGAGCTTGCTGCACGGGGGGCTTCAAAGAGATTTATTCACACCGATGTCCATCGCTGGGGGCTCTGCGGTGTTGAGTTACCGTGAAAGTTGCTGCTAATTAAGAACCTCGTCAATGTGAAAGCTCAGAGCTACTGTATACGGTAGCCGTAAGACGAGCTTTATAGTCAAGGAAACGCGTCGCCCTTCATTTCCCACCATTACTACCACCGTCGTCGACACCTCCTCTTCAATTCTTCCCAAGCGATGCGTAATAAAAGATAGACAAAACGAAATGAAAAATACTGAACGAAATCTGACTACGCAAAGCTCAGTTTTTCCTACCAAAGCTTTCGTCTGAGCGGCTGTACATATACTTTTTTTCAATACGGATACACGCGTCTGTTCTCACATATCGACTAGATTTATAATATCCCCGACGAGTTGAATTTCGTTCCCATTTAATACATACGTATCGTACGTTGTACCCGTACTTAAGTACGTGTGTATAGTTGACTCCCAAGTTTCATCAAACTTCTGCAAGAACGCCCAAAGGCGTTCGAAGTAGTTTGGGTACGTCGGTCAAATACGTTTACCCACCCCTTAGTTCACCTTATGCCTTACTCTGCAGTCTTCGCAGATAACATGCACCATGTACTTACATATATACCTATATATACCGCGCGTTTGATTGTTATTCGTACTTTGCACTATAGCTCCGCTATAATTATAATAGTTCATTATTACGGTGGGCATTGTATATCTATACGAACGTCACGGTGTGCAGGTGGAGTAGAATAGAGTAGAATAGAACAGAGGATAGGGGTTAACACGCGGACAGGGAAAACGGTATTCAATGAAGTTGTGGCTGTTACTTGTTCGGTTAGACACACATTAAGCACATAATACGTACGGTGTCTCTTATATTCTACCGTTTAAAATAACCCATGCGTAGCTAACGCACTCCCCTTCTCGCTTTCGCCGTTTACCCAACAGACACGCAAATCGCGTGGAAGTCATTAACAGTTTTTCGCTTCACCTCTCATTGTAGAGTCTCTTCATCCTTCATCTCATCTCTTCTCTCTCTGATGCAGCGAGAACCTCTTTCTACTCTCAGCCCCGCCCCCTCCTTTGCTGTACGTGCGTTATTCCTGTATACGCATAGGGTAGCTTGGAGGAATTCTAGGTATTCCGTTTCGACCCAGGTCATTTCGGAGGCGGTAAGTTGAATCGAAAAAGAGTAGGACTGAAGTCGGATATACTAGCTGCTTCTGCTAACGCGGACTCAAAAATTTTACCCTCGGGCTGAAAAATCGTGCTACAAGGATAAGAGAGAAAATTCATTTATAGTCGGTTGTTGATCGAATTAGAATTTCTCAATCTTCGTGTAAAAAAATGAAAAAATAACCAATCAAGGATAACTGGAACCTGATTTTTGGGACCGAAAAGCTTCCAAAATTCGCAATAACTCGATCATTTCGATAGATGGATTAATTTACTGAGCAGATCTGTATTTTCGAGCTTGAAAAAATCTCGATTAATACTAAGCAGGATATAAATTCTCGAACTTCTGTACCCTTTTTCAGATTTTTTCGGGTCCAAAAAAAAAAAAAACCAAAAAAGATAAGACGCTTATTTCTATGGTCTTTAGCAAAGACACTTCCGTGACTGTTGCGCGTAAGCGATTAACGGCCTAATTCCATTATATATTATAATACCAGCAGGGTATATGTATACGTGAAACGAAGGGGATAAAGTTCTTTGGGATATTTTGACGCTTGCGCGTGGTCCTGAGGGATCGAACGTAGTTGGGATTTGGTATATACGTATATATACCTGTACATACCCATGAACGCGTTTTGGATGCCGGAGACAATGAAGCGCCATCGAGGCATGGGGGAGTTTGCTTCGAACGTTTGGGGATGGCGGCGTCGTGCGGCGTCCTTTTCATCCCTTGTTCTCCGAAGCGAGAGGAAGATGAGCGTTATACGGAGATAGAGAGGGCGAGGAAGACGAGAAGGGAAGTTCTTTCCCAGCGAGCCGCGGAAACAACCCTTGCTTAATTGTTTATTAAAAATTTAGATTACGATTTACACAGTCACAAAACCCACCCCCCCTACATCTCTGCCTTTTCGTTTTTGTTACCTTTTCTCGAGGGGTACAAGAATTAAACGGTTTCCCGACTCCCTCCTCCTTCCTTCCGCCCTTTTCTCTTCTGTGACTACCAACTCGCTTATTTCGTTAGAAGTAAACAAAACAAAATCGCTGAAAATTTTAATAAAGGCCTCCCCACCTCCCTCGACTGATTTCTGTAGCGAATCAGGCCTTTTTTTTTGTCGTTTGTTTGTTCATTACGTTTGGAATCCGTAAATGATTTTTTTCTTTTCTTTGGGGAAATTTTGAAAAATCTTAGCTCGGCGTTCACGCGTCTGTCTTCTGTATCTTTTTTCACAGCAGCGATAATCATGGGGGTGAATTTTGTCCGTTAAACCATGAAGATCGTCTACGAGCGATACGAGGCAAGCCTTAGGCTACATGGGGTGTTGAATGTGTACAGTGGAATGGTTTTAAACGCGGAGGGGTTCGTGAAAAACTCGTTAACGCGCGCTGCTCGGGGATTGAGTTAGTTATTCTGGCTCAGCCGACCGGCCATCCATATTACAACCACCCTTCGTGCAATATTATACATATTAGGTCGCCCACACGGTATATACATGACACGTCTATGCGTGCTATGTATTTAGTCAATGGTATATGGGCATTACACATGTAACGTCATGCGTAATGCGTACAGTAGCGGCAGCGGCAGCAGCAAACGTTGGTTCATTCAATACAGGGTGAGTGTTTCGAGGTGCGAAAGAAAAAGGAAAGAGATCGTTGAAAATTAGTCCTAATGAACCAAACCATGAGGAACATTTCAAAACCGTCACGACGCGCGCGCGCAGATACAGATAATTAATTAATTAAATGAAACAATCGCAACACTCTATATCGTGCAGGAGAAATTGACGTTCCATTTCCCCGCATATATAGATTATGGATAATACGATGATAATTATATATCCGAGAAATTACTCCGACGATAATAATAATATTTGTGCAAGGAAAAAGACGAAACAAAGAAGAAGCGTTGAACGTCGTTTTAATTTTTTTAATCGACGTACGCACGTCCCACCGTCGTAATATCGTATTATGACATACATGGGCCTAGGGGTGGCGTCGACTTGTTTCATCCGTGTGATACGTGAAAAGAGGGATGAGCATGAGTGAACGAAGAACGTGAAGGGAGACTCTAGCTTAACGTACAGCGTGCGGTGATATGGGTAGTTGACTTTAGGAGCCTCCGGAGTAGCGTCGCGCAGCGAAAGAGCCAACAATTTGTACCCTTATTTCATCATCCCTCGACACTACTCGTAAAGAGCGGAAGCGCGTCAGAGTGTGTGAATGAAAAAAAGGTACGTACGTAGGTATATTTTTACGTACGATATCCTTCCGGTTTCAACTTTTCAACCCCCAGATAGTCGGGCCGTTTTGTTATATTATAAACTGCAGTCTCAGTAAACGCGGTTTCATTCAGGATGGAATTTTAATGAAATTACGAGTGAAAGGAAACGCTGCGGTACGAAGTATAACCTTCATTAATTGAAATCTGGTATGAATGATGAATTATTACGGAAATGATATGTGGCAGGTATAGAGACGGATTTTACACTCTATATGGTACCCGTGATTTCAACCTCTGATAGAGATGACGTAGGTAGGCACTGTGCATGCGCCATAAATAATGCATCTCTGGAAACAGACTGACGATAACGAAACGTAATGCGGTTGGTAAAATGCCTGGCGAAATCTACTCGAATATAAAAGTGACTGAGATTATCCGGATCGTGATTCAAGGTTTTTTTCTCTATATTTATCTATAAATCGAGCAGGTTTTCTTGAATAGCAAAAAAAGCTCGATGACCGCGAGCTTTTTTTCAATTGACTTTTCCACCCCGCTGACTCTCCTTAGAAAAAAAAAAACGAAAAAAAAAGGTCTATGGAAGGATTTTTTGGGAGTGAATATGAGAACGCCTTTTTGGTGGATCTCGAGTTAGGGCGCAATCAGCGGGTCGACCAATCCGTACGATGTTTGTAATTAATATTTGGGATCAGAGGCTTGGTTAGGTGGTCCGAGGTCGGGGCGATTCGTCGTCCGGTGGGCTTATGGGAACCGTTCTTCCCTGACGAGGGTCTTCCAGGGGGTCGGAGTCCGTTGGTAGGTCGGTCGGCTGGATCCCGACGGTTTTCCTATCCGGACACACCTAGCGATATTATTCCACCCCGTGTGGCCAACTGACTGCACAGTTTCCAAATACAAATATCCCAGTTACGTGAAACGTACTGGGTGAGACGTTGGGAGATAATCGGCTTTATTCTTATTGGTCGGAAAGCGAACGGTAAAACACCCGCTCGTTTTGAATGTTAACAAAGGCACGAAAAATAGAGTTGCGAAAAATTTGGAAAACCTTGAATAGACCCCACCCAGTATATGTTCTGGAATTCTGATTGAACCGAATACTGATACACAGAGAACTCCGGCACCGTTTATAACGCGTGGTTGTTTCTCGGTCGGTTTGTGCACCGGAATTTGAAACGGGGAATCGGGTAAGCGCCACCGTTTACGGAGGCAATGTTAGAAATGTTGAAGGTAAGGTTGGAAGCTACGTGCGTAGCTATCTAGGCTACCTTTATACTGCTGACCCAGGTCCGTTCGACCGGCTGTTTTTGGTCACGATCAAATCCCTCCAGGAACGTAGGAGGTATAATATAAACCGTAAGGCACCGTCACGACCGCGACGTCAAGAGCATCGTTTGTCCGCGGTTTTACATCGATTTGCCTCCTGAAGGAGCGATCGTCTACCGTACCGTCTAGTCATCCAACAGATAACGGATAAAAAGGTGTGAGCGAGATGAATGCACGGTGGCTATGCTTGATAAGTGATGGTGATCGCAGAACGGATCTGAATATTGGTCAGGAGGTGATTACTGATTACAACGATGAGGTTTTATCGTCGCGAAATGTGAGAGTAACCGTTTCGTGATCGCGAGAAAGGACATCCAAGGATCTAGGATAGCTGGGGTGCTTTGTGTACGGTTAACTTTTAAATCAGGCACCACGATACCTACACACGGTGTACCGGATATCAAGTCGATAGATGTGCGCGGAGGGCTGATTGAAGTGCACCAGCGCAGATACTGATTGGCTCCGTCAAAGGCTTTGCGTCAATATCAATATGGCGGGTCCTGAGGTGGAAAGGGAGCGAAGGGAAAATAGGAAATCGGTGGTAGGGGTCGTGTATTGGATCCATTTATATAATAATATAACATCCAAGAACGCTATACCAGAAATAGAAAAACCTTTTCCAGTCCAGTTTTACCCGAACGCCTCAACTGTTAAGTAATATGGTCTGGGCTAAGGTCACGAATATATACCGTCTGCCGGCGTGTAATATATCATCAGATATTAGCACACGAACAACAACCAACAGCAACAACAACAACAACAAAAAGTGTAATCAACCGTGACAGGCCCTTTTAAAGGGCATCGTGAAACTGCGATGTCAGTTAAATGCGGGCGGATGATGGGAATGAAGAAATTCGAGGGAGCGAAGGTCCGTCATCGTTAACGTTGATGGTTGTGCTTTTCAGAACTGCCGCATGGGGAGGGGTCAACAAGTGACACCCGACAACCGGTTCGCGCAGGGGGTTGTTACCATGAATTCGGTTCAACCCCATAAAATGCTGTGAAATAAAACAACGAAACAAAAAAACGTGTAGGTAACATGATCTGACGTACGTTTGCTCATTTTCAGCCTACACTCGCGATGTTCATGTTTCGAATTCGCTGTATAGATGGTATAAAGTATAGATGGGCGCCTGGACTGCTTGAATTCTCTTCTCTTCCAAAAAGAGCAGCCAGAAAAAATCTCGAATTCTCGATAAAAAGGTGTGATTATGGATATTTCTAAGTACAAATCCTTTGCCGTTACCATTCTCTAGATTGGCTGATTTTTCCGCCTTCCGCGAGTGCAGCGATCGGTTCCATAAATTCTCCCTAAGTCGAAACACTGTTGCAAAAATGAGCGCGAATCGGTTTTGCGAAACTTTCCGATATCTGCGTTCCCCAGTGGTACACGTAAGTCCCGTAACCGCGAATCCTACCTATTGAACACCACCCGAGGGTTGTGGGGAAAAAAAATCAAAAAAAAAAAAAAAAAAAAAGAGCAAGCCCGTTTCACACCGATACAATATCAGGATATCCCGCAATATCTACGAGAATACGATTATCCCGCGGTGGTGTTCGTCAACTCTCAATGTACCGACCGAATATCCAAAAGTTTCTGAAATTCAGCGAATGATGTCTTTGAAAAAATTTTTTAAAATTCAGAGGGGGATAGTTAGTGGAATAGTAAATTTCTGAAACGATCTCCAATACGAGACGAGGATCGAGTAGGATATCTGAAAGCACGGTAGTTTTCTGCAGTTCGCAGTTTGTGTGCACCGAAGCTTCGTATTATAGAGAGTTTTGGTAGGGGGTGGCAATCGTCTAAGGCCTGGCAATAAACTAGCCAATGCTCCGTTGGTGGCGGACATTGGGAAACCGGCGCTAGGCCGTTCCGACGCTATATGCGAGTGTGTGTAAAAGTGGAGGAGTAAATGTGCTCATGCAGCAAGAGGAGCAGGAAGCCGCTGCTCCCCCTTCCTCGGCTAGTACGGTCATAAATCTAGCTTATCTTGGAACACGTAGGTACGTAGTTACATACACCTACATGTAGAGCTAGGTTTGTAGGTATGTCCGGTTTCCTGACCCCCCAAGGCGTCTTCTTCTCGAAAAGCAGCCGCGGCAGCAGCTAGAAGATTTGGACCTACGACTTTATACCAAAAAGAGTTCTTATTTCCCATATCGTTGCGGTTTACGGGTGAAGAAAATGTTAACGTTTTTGCGCGCGGGTGTCGGACAAACGTACGTTACATCCGTGTATCTCTGTGTACGAGAGAAGGAAAAACGCGGAGAAAAGTCAAGGTAAAGGATGTAGTGTGCCGGAGACTCGTAGTAATCTACCACTAAAATAACGACGACGTTGCACCGTATGACGTGCCAGTTTTCTGCTATTCCAGCCGCCAGCTTAGGTACGAGGCACGATATTTATTGGCTAACGTTCTACCTATACCTCATGTATCGCCGCAGCAGTTTTATTTAAAAGATACGATCCATCGGTTCGGGGAAAGATTTTTCATACAATTACGAACGGTGATTAATTACAATTTGGAAACGATGTACATTTTTCATCGATTTCTTTGTACATTGAAATGCTTGAAACTAGTTTCGTCAGTTTTCTTGACAATGAGCCCCCATGAAACGTAAAAGACCAAACTGATCGCATGTGTCGGAACGCACGTTGACTCGTACCACTTGAAACAGTAAAACCGTGCCTGCTTCTCCGTTATATCGAAGCCCTTGATTTAAAAAAAATAAAAAAAAATTTCTTCATTTTCATCTCGCACCGAGTAAAAATCTCCGAGCTACTGGAATGTAGTATGGGTCGTTGAAACAAAAAAAAAACAAAGATGGAAAAAACGTACGAAAAAAACGTAACACGTCCAGAAACGGGAGAAACTAACGCGAGCGAATGATCGATAGTTATTTCTGTGACCGCGCGCTGAAGATCGTCTACGATATTTTCCGACAAAGGAGACCATCCATCAATAATACCGAATGTCCACCTCCTCGATCAGCGGAGTTTGTTACAATCTCATATATATCTATAGCCATAAAAAAACCGCCGTTGACTAGCCGGATCAGACTCGGTGAACGAAATTTCATGCGTATCAGAATCAGGTGCTTTTCAACTGCGGATTGGATACAGCTCTCAGTTAACATTTTGGTCGTACGTCGCGTTTTTCGAACGAGTCCAAAAGTAGAAGCACCTGATTTTTGGTCAACGCACAAAATTTTGTTCCGTAAACTCCCGTCCGCTGAGGTGAGTGAGTCACCGGAGGTTCATAAAAGTGAAAAAGAAATGAAAAGACATCTCTGCAGTTGGTTTTTGAATCTCTTGGATTCTTTTTAATCAATGCAGTAATTTCTTCCGTACATAGACTCCATGTGTACCAGGTATGTAGGTATGGTTTCCAATTCCTCGTACATGCACACAGAGGTCTAGCTCATATTGGTTATAAGCGTTCGTCATTTATACGGTCCGGCAATTGAAACTTGGATCGTAAAATTTAACGGTGTAAGTTCCGCCCGTGTCTAGTATGATCCGACGCTCTGCGTCGCGATGCGACGTCCCTTATATACGTGTCCTGGTGCTCTAACTCCGCAGCTTCTCCTACTTCAGAGTCGCGGTGTCGGCTAAAATTGGATTCAGGTGCACCTAATATTGTCTGTTAGAAACTGTGTACAGAAGTGCAATTGCGATATGTATATATGGCATGATAACGTAAACCGCCGAGCGGAGGGAGAATCGCCGAAATTTCGGAGGTTATCGTATAATTTTCATGCCGTTGACGTTGTTTGATATAAATAAATCAGGAAAATATTTCTGCGGGGGCACGTGAAAAAAAATCGCTGATTTATTCATTCGATAAAAGTATGAAATGCAAAATTGTGGCGGCTAATTTCACGTGAAACGTCCCGTACGCTGTAAAAGGATGTAATTAATGATTATACTAAACTAATTATACAACCTACGGGTGACATTTTGGTATAGGTCTTCCAATTATTTCGTCCGTGGTGCGCAGCGGGCTTAGGCAGCGGCCGCACGGAGCGTTAGAATGTAAAGTTTAAAGTTTAAAGTTTAAAATTTACCGGCCGGCTGCTCTCATACTTGTTACTACCACTAGCGATAGTGCTGTGCCAGTGCAGCAAGAGGAATAAAGTTGTGAATTATCGACGCTCAGATTGCAGCGAATTAAGATTGCTGCTGCACCGCGTAGATATAAGCGGTTTCAAACTTGTACCAAGAGCAAGCGATCTCGTTCTCCTCTTTTCCTGAGGGTATGTGAATTTATTTTGCTTTATACTTTTTTTTTCTGTTTTTTTTTTTTTGTTCTTCTATCGCCTTCGGCGTTATCAAATTATTGCCGGTTATATATTTCGGAGATCCAGATTCACGTCAGCCTTGTTGAAATTTGTCAAATTTTTCACCCACCTGAATTAATTTGATTCAGCGATGACTCGATAACGGTGCGGAGGTGCGAGCGATTACTCCAAATTTCCCGTCAAGTCATATGAACACAAGAGATAATCGATGGCACGCTTATCCCCCACTCGATTCTCCACCTTCCGACCTCGCAAAGTCTCTCGGTGTCGTAACGTTCATTTTTAATATACCCGGTGCGAGACTATCGATTCTCTTGATACATAGTTGCGGTGAAATCGCTTTGACGCCCAGGCCATAGGGTGCAATGCGGCAATAAGGATTTTCTTCTCCGCTTTCAGCCGTACCATTTAATTTGCTACCGTTTTCTCTCTTCCACAAATCCAAAAGCGAAACAACCCGAAACACCCCTAACATATATACACGTACATACACGTATTCTAACTACGCCAAATTCCAGAGGCTTAATCCTCACGCCAGTTTCACCTTCACGAACAACATCCACGCGACGCATTCGCGTATATATAATACATAAAGTATGTAATATATACATACAGAGTACAGTTTATATAAGAGAGAAACTCTGAATTATAAGCACCGTGTTATACCTGCCGCTGGCGCTGCTCATTTCCCAGTTTAATCAGTGGTTTTAGCCAGGAATCTCATTACCTCCAAAGTAAGAAACAATGCCCGGTTACTTATTCCCCAGAACCTTGAACCCCCGAAGTCCCGCGATACGTAGTTTGATTGCAATCACTTTTCCAAAATTCCTCACCACTCGGGTCAATTTTCGTTATCAAACAAAATATTCGTACAGGGTCTCGTTTCATGAGAATCACTGCGAGATTTTTATTTCATTACACCTACATTCGTTCATTTCGTTTATTTTTTCGTTTTTCTTTATTTTAATTCCGGTACGATTTCCAAAATTTCATTATTTTTATCGTCATACACGTTTTGTTCCTTGAAATTCGTTCGCAGTTTGTGTATTGTGTATGTATATACGGATAGGTATCTATACATAAATATTATTATACTTTCGCGCAATGAGTGTAACGATTATACTTTTATGTGGCAATTATATGAGGGAGAAATACGTTAATATCCTGCTGTAATAACCGGGTGGTAAATATGTACGTGAAATTAGGGATGAAAATTTGTACTTTCAAAACCGCAGAATATATTTGAAAATAAAGAGGAAAAACAGAAACAAATGAAAAAATAAAAATTTCTTTTACATCGTTTTATTTCGAGCTTTCATACGTAAAACGGTGTACAGCAATTATTGAGTGAAATGGCCAAACTAATTAGTCAGTTTTAATTAAAATTCGCGTAAGCTTTGCAGAATAACTGTATGTACACTCCCTGCCGCAAATCCAAAGTTGTAATCGCAGTGCGATACCAAAATCTTCCTCATTATTCGAATGATTCGATTCGGCGAAAATAAATGATCGAGGAGCAAAGACCGTTCTTCGTAAAAAAGATAAGTATACGTGTATATGAATATATGCGGCAAAGTAGGGGCAGTTGACGCGCGTTATAACCATCATCGCGACACTTCCTTCCTGCATGTTTAAAAATAATTTTTCATTCATTATATAAGGTGAAAGAGAAATTAAATAATGAGAAAAAAAAAGAGAAAAAAAAAAAAATGAACGGAGAAAAAAAGTAGTGAAAAAATATGTTTGAGAGGGTTAACATTAACTGCAACGTTTGAAGGGGGTCGGTGGTGGTTACCACAGTTTCTGTTGGTACTGCTGCTGCTTCTGGTGGTCGGCGTTGTTCAACGAGGGGTTGAAATAGTGGCTTTTCGAGGAAGGACGTTAAAGCGTAGGAGTATAAATCAGACCGTTAAAAGAGACGGAGACAGAAAAACCGGACGCAAACCGCAAGCGTATATGTGTACGTATATATTTAAGTATTATGTACCGGGGGTGTAAGGGGAATAAAAATGAAGAAAAAAAAAAAAAGAGGTCCGCGTGCAAGTGAAAGAGTAACCTCCACCCCCCTCACCCTTTCCACCTTTTCACTCCCATCCTATAGCGTATAACGAAAGCTAAAGCCAAAGCCAAAGCTAAAGCCGCACCACGATTATACGCTAGTCGCGATGAAGAGAGGGGCGGCAGAGAGGGGAGGGAAGTTTTACGGGGAAAAGCACGGGGGGCAGGAAGGGGAATCCACGGGGGTGCCGGAGACTCCACTGCAATGTTGTTACTTACTGCCTTGCTGCACGGAATTAATTAAAATGCATATAAAATGACCCACCAGGCAGGCCACTGGCTTCCCCCATGTATAAATGTATACCTACGGCACATATATATATATTCATATATATACCTATATAGACGCGCCGACGCTAGACCGGTGTCAGAACTTCCCTCTCCCTATTTCAGCTTTTCTCATCCCCTGAGGTAATACGAGTTAAACTAATTGTCGGAGCAAATATACGTGGATACACACCACTGTGCGCGGGCACATCTAGATAGTTTTATTTTCATTTTAATACGATGTACAACCAGCGATTCCTCTATCTAAATCGCCGCAAAAATTGTAATTTCGAAAAGTAACGCGACGATCGTTTAAAAAAAAACTTATCTCATATTAATAACGGTTCATTATAAATTAAATTTATACCAGAGCTCGAGCGTATTTATATATAATCCCTATAATTTTATTACCATGCAATTTTCTATATCTGCAACAAGAGAGAAAGAATGAGTAACAAATGAACAAAAAAAAAAAGCAGATTTGCAATACGGAGTACAGATATACCGTGCATACTGTGACAAGGGGTACGTACGCCGTAAAGATGATAATTCGGATCCTCTGATACTGGGAACGTGATTTTAACAACCGGTTTGAATTTAATGTCTCAGAAATAAAAAAAAAACATTTCCGTTCACTTGAAATTCTGGAACACCCACCGACACGGGGGGGATAAAAAATTATAATCCGAGTCCGGTGGGATGTTTTCTTTTCTTATTTTCATTTTATTTTATTTCATTTTTTTTTGTTTTTTGGTTTTTCTTTCAAAATGGGGGTGGCTCGCACCGCATGGGGCTAATATGACGTCCACACAGGGCTGTGCAAAGTGCACTCAGCACTCGCGAGCCTCATGCATAATTATATATTTACAGTAGAGGCTGCAACCCTTCCACCATCTACCTTCTCCCCCCCTCCCCCAACCCCCTCCATATTCTGCACATACTCATATTCTCCCTATACCGACCGAACGGAGCAACGATTCTCTCAGCCACATATGTTGCCGCTTTAATTAAATATTTGCATACACACGCGCACATAACTATACCAACACCGCCAAGAGTCACGCGCACAACTCGCGAAAGCTAAAATCTGCAGCAAATATTGTATACATATTTTTAATGTCATATCGTACTCAGGTGAGGCATAATGAGCAGTAGAGCGATGAGTCTGAATGAATATGATGGAGAAAGAAGTTCTACGTAACACGTATATATCTCAAGTACGAAGGATAAATAAATAAATGTATTACATAAAGAAAGAAAGAAAGAAAGAAAGAGAGAAAAAAAAACAAAAAGACCGAGGAGAAAATTATAAAAATGTAAAAGGAGGGATGTATGTATTTAAATTAGTGTTAATGAAAGAAAACAATTTTTCTTTTTATTTTAATTTTTCTTTTTAATGTAATTTACCCACCTTAATTACCTAACGAGACTCGGAAGCGGAACGAAAGATAAACGGGAATGGGAACTGCGGGTAGAATTTTTTAGGTAAGATGATTTTTTTTTCACATTTTTAACTCGATGAATTTTTATTTGCCTGTTTCTTTGTTTTTCTCTTTTGCTTCTATTTGTCGCTGAAATCGAACCGGTCGAAACTACTGAGCCCCGGTGATTTCCGGGCGGTGGTGCCGTCGATGGTATTTATATAGGTATAGCTACCTATATTCGACGATAATTAGCCGTCAGTACGCCCAGTAGTTCCTAATTCTCTCTACCAACCTGCATCAGCACCGCGAACTGCCATTCAACTCTTTGAAGAAAACCGCAACTACCTGACCCGCAATTAACACGTAGCTGCCGTTCGTAATTCGGATCTCATCGTCATTTACGACGCCGTACGAAGTGAGTGATAGCATCGGTCATCACTACATACCTTTCGAACTCTCTGGAAATTGAACCCCCGAATTAATCGTCATCGGCTTATCTGTTTCCCCAAGTAAAATAATACCGAAAATATATAACCAATTGAGATACCCTGTGATGCCAATTTTTCTATAGAACAACACCCCTTTCTCGACACCTCGACGAAAAAAGGGTTACTCCGGGACTTCGTGACGATCAGTCCAGCTATATATTTTAAACGATCGAATAAAAGGTAATACGCGTTCAACGAATCGGATCTGAGATATTATTATTACTATTATTTTTATCATCATTACATTACCGCGCACCCTAATTTCGCGGTCATAAAGGATCATCGTCTTATCCAAGCCCCCGAAAATCCTGTCGGAGAAAATAAGAGGAGAAAAAACGTTGGTGCAAAAATAAAAAAAAAAAAAAGAAGATCGGTTGACCAAATGTAAGGGGTGAGCCTAAGGGGTGGTAAAAGTCAGCAAGTAGGAATGTACTCTCTAAAATGGACAGATTTCTATTCATTTTTTTTTTTCTGTTTTTTTTTTTTATATTCACTTCTTGGCCCTGTAGCTTTATAAAACCCGAGAGGAAAGCGTGTTCCCATTTCACAGCTGCGTTAGCCTGAAAAGGCAGTTATAGTAGTCGAATAGCTGAGTTTCTATAGTAGGCATATAGACGTATATAGTCTTGCTATTTTTATTTCCCTTTCTTTCGTATGTAAGGAGACAATCCTATCTCGTTCACACAGAATTTCTGTCCCGCAGAACTGTTCGCGGTATTGGTAAGGAGAGAGAAGAAACTAGAATAAAATGAAAAAAAAAAAATTAAAGAAAAACGTGAGAAAAAAGAAAAAGGAAGATAGAGAGCGAAAGAAAGAGAGCTAAGGGCATAGCAGGCCGTGGCGCTATTGTCGGTGAAATAGAGGTCGTTTTTCCAGGGGTTAAATAAAGGTTTGATAAATGCGGATACCTCCTTCTTCGCGTAGGATTCGGGACGGGACATAGGGCCAATCAAGGGAAGAGTGAGAGAAAGAAAGTCAGAGGAATAAGGAAAGCTGGATCAACGGGACGGTGGATGGATAGGGAGAGTAGGGGGAAACGAGGAGGCTATAAGTGGACAGCAGGACCTCGCTGCCCCTGGAAGAAGGACCAAGAGACTAAAGGGGTGGAAGGGATAAATCCGAGTGAAAGACAGTTCCGGCAAATCTACGCTTGATTCAATTGCTTCTCTCTTCTTTTTCCCTCCTTCTCTTATCTCATTTTCTCTTCTCGTCTTCTCTATCTTCTTATTCTTTCCTTTTCTTCTTATGCTTTTTGTTTTTTTTCTATTTTCCAGAGAAAACACCGTCCAGTCTTCGTGAAAAAAGCCTGGACCGTAGACGCGATATCAGGACTTTTGATTCTTATCCTTAATACCGGCAATTATTGAGGCTCGCGGACCGAATAAAATCCCAAGAAATCGTGGAGAATTCGAAGATTGTTTGACGTTTAATAAATTAACAATTCATATAAACGAGAATCGAATAAAAATGGTACACCGATAATATAAAGCACTTACTGTTTCAACTTGAAAACGCATTAACATTTCACACAGACGAGAGAAATAAGTTACCGAAGAAAAAGGGTGGAGGGAATAATAAGAAGGAAAAGAAAAAAACTTGAAGAAAAGAAAATAAGAAAGGGATTGTTAGTCAATATTGATTTCGCATTTGGCGATGAATTTTTTAAAATTAACATTACCATAAGGAAGTGGTCGGGCTGCTGCCGCGGCGTCGCGCCGCCCTCGGTGATCGCGAGTGGCGGAAGTAGTCTTGGCTCAAGGTGGGAGTGGCTCACGGGTAACGTGATTGAAACGGACTAAAAAGAGATTACGATCTTTTTCGAGGGTGGAAAGGGAGGGAGCTAGTGGGGTTATTTCACCGACTTAAACCGGGTTACATGCGCGGACGAAGGAAAGATTTTCATCCCCTTATTTTTCCTCCATTTTTTCTTATCTCTTTTTGTTTGTCTGCGCGTTTTTTGTATACTTATTTTATTCCATTCTTTGCTCCCTCTGATTTTATTCCACTTGTTTTCCCATAGGTTACTTATAAATAGTTGAGCGAGAGAGATTCAAAAGTTTCCACCGCAAAATCTTGACCCTCCGTAACAACCCCGCGGTGGTTTAGTCGCCGAAGATATACCGGGTCAAACAATCTTCTTCTACCGAACCACTTAAACTTACTTCTCTCTTAACTCCGAGTCACCGGTAACTTCCGTTCTACCTCATAGGTATAACCCACGCGAACTCGAAGCTCGTTAAATTGATCAACCATAAAATAAACATTTGATACTCTCAAAAGATTTCCAATTGAAAACAGAGAGAAATGTTCGTCCGGCGATTTGTTTGATTATTTGTTTATTCATTCATTTATTCGATCATCCATTCATTCATTTGCTTCAATTAAGAGGAGAAAGAAGAAAAAAAATTGATCGTGTAACACAGTATATGTGTACCTTTGACGGAGGTTCAGATCGTACTTTTCTCTGCCTCCGGTGTTTTGTTCATATATCTATGGCGAACTGGATATTATATGGAGTCATACCCACAGGAAATCAACAAGTTAGTCTCTCAGAACTCGATCAATTCAGAAATACACAAGTATATAGTTATAGATAGGTAGCTACGTTGTATCCACCCCCGAACTCACATAAAACAGCATCAAACAGAATACACGAACGAAACTCACCCCATCGCATCGGTACACATTACACACTTATGAAACGAACACATATATATAGAATACGTAGGCGATTCTGATATCGTTGGATGTACCAAACTTCAAGGATACATTCTCACGGGGGCTGCACCCCGCGGCCCAAGCGCAACAACGCCAATAAAAATAATAATAATAATTATAATGTCCACAACCCCTGGAAAGTAGTTGAAAAGCAAAATAAAAAATTGCTACAAATATGATCCTGCTGCAGTCGTATCGCGGGGCGAGAAGGGGGGGTGGGGGGTCAAGGTGTCGTATGTATGGCTTAACTATATCGTAATGTGATGGAGTTTCGTCGTTTGAAATACGCGTGGGAATTTCATCGGCCCCCACAGTCTAACCGTATATAATAACGTATACGAGGGATATAATATATAAGGTCTGTTAGCCGGACATACTATGTCCAGTTCAAAGGGGTTTCTGGGGCAGGGGGGTAGGGGGAATAGCTCTTAAACGGCGATGGGCATCTCGCCTTGGTTCGGTTGGGTATAAGGTAGGAGGCTTGCGAGCAGCTGTTTAAGGGGGTGAAACGGTAACCCCGTTTATGGGACGACGACCTACCGACGGACGTATGGACCGGATGGGGACGGTACGACGGCACTACTATAACGTCGTTCCAGCGTGGTACCGGATGTGAGAAAGTTCCCTTAACGCCCGGTTGATATTCTACGATCATCACAAATAATATCCTCCTCGTCCTCCTCGTTGCTACGGGATGTGGTACCCGCGTTGAAACGGTCAATGAAAAAGCGCGAATTAATCTCGAGGGCTTTCAACGAAATATCGCCGATCCTGCATGCCCATCTGTTTCTTTTTTCAATTTCTCTCTCACTTCACCCTTATTCAATATAATTATCGCATCGTATCGATCGATGGCGTATTCCGAGAAAAAAATTTTTATTTCAAATTCATCCGCGCGCATCTCTGGGGCGGTAAAGAGGGCGATGGAGGATGTTGAGGTCCGAGGGATGTAAATGGCACCCGGTAGTGCTTGGCGAGTTTGAGCGAGAGTAACGGAAAACAGGAGGAACGGAGGGAGGAGGTTGTCCCGGGGGTGGAAACAGATGAGATACACGCGTGCGCTTTTACAACGAACCGGAACTCCGAGCCACTTGCAAGAGGATGAGAATCTCCAGTTTAGAGACACTGATGCCCTCGGACAGCCCGCTAAAAGCCACCCCGACCCCCCGCACACCCCCTGACCTAGCGTGCGATGTTACCAGCTACCAACTAAGGCAAAAATATATCCACGGCAAAAACATCGAGCTGAGGTCTGACGCTGACCGCTGCAACGCTCTCCGTATTGACCGCTGAGAACCAGAAGGGTGTAACCCGCGAATGTGAAGAAAAATGAAAAACGCATCGAAATGATGAAAGTTTTTAGGTAGCGTCCGCGATTAATAAGGGGGATAGTGAGGGCCAAGGATTTGATCACTGATTGTTCAGGTTGCAAATGGTTGATCGTAGAAGGGTTGATTCCTGGTAAATATTTCTAGGGATTCGTGCGTCCCTTTGTTGTGATATTCATCGGGCTGAAAATTGGCATCCCTGTTTTGGTTGTTTCCTCTGAATACCGCAACACCTTGCGTAACACATCCGGGGAAACCGTACGCGATTACACTAACGTGGACAAACAGCCGAAGGGCGACGCGCGCGCGATGGCCACCGCCCTTCCGGTCTTCCTGCGGGCCTTCCACACTATAGCTCGCTCCTACGTCCTGTAGAAGCTTCCGAACTTCCCTTATACCGAGCTATATTCTCAGCTGCACGACCCTCTGTCCTCTGTTCTCTATCCCGCACGTCGTCCAGTAATTGGAAGCTTAGCGAGTCCACCCGACGCAATGCCCACCTACCTTCACTTCCACTTCCACTTCCACTTCCACTTCCTTCGACTCGCGCTCTTGCCATAGCAGAAACGGCACCTCGACCTAATAATTTCAGCTAAGCTCCGAGTGACAAATAGGAGACTGTCCGAAAGGGATTCCAAAACAACCCTTGCATCTCTGTATCTGACGTACATTCGTACCTTGGCCCAAGAATTTCGCGAGCGTATTACATATAATTTCAAGTAGTAAGAGTCAACGTCGCTCCGGCGCACGTCAGTCCCTACAACGCGATTATAGCGTTCAAAGTTCACGGAATTTACGCGCATACTTTGACCCGGTCATTCTATATGAGAAAAAAAGAAGATTTATTCACCCGGCACAACGCGACGTCGTTGACCATTTTGCATTTTTTTCAATTCCTTATTCCATGAATATTAATACGCCTGAAAAAGTGTTCTCGGAATTGATTCCAGACGAAATTCTTGTGAAAACTGTAATCCTTGCAGAAACCAAAAAGAAAAATAAACAAATAGGAGAAACGCAAATCCTAGAACAGCGTTTTTACGATGAGGCAGAAAAAAATAATCTGTGGAAGAATAAAAAATTCACTCGGTTTACTTGCATACTTATATCGTCGGAGTAACGCGAGCACTCGGTGAAAAATGCATAAATCTTGTGGAAAGTAAAATACATCAGAGGTACGACTGGCAAGGGTAATAATCCCGTAGGTTATAAGGCTACGACTCTTTTCCCCCTGTAATTTTTCTAACATATTTTTATCTTCGATGTTAAATATTCTCTGCGGAGTCCGGGCGATGCGTCATGACTCTGCGTCTGGATGTGTGGAAAATGAATAGAGCTTCATGCACCGGAGTCAAGTTGCCGGTTCCTAATGCTGATTTAGATTCATCGCGTAACTGTAGGCGTACAACCTCGCTTTAGGCAGTTTCAAACCTCGGTGGTCCACAGCACGCGTACCATCTACATTTTACACTAGGTATGTGCGATCTGCGGACCCACCCGACCACGCGCGTTGCAGGAAACGCCCATAATTTAGCCTCAGTCCGGGTTAATCGGTGTAATTCCTTGATTTAATAGCGAGTCACCACGAATATCCCTGGGGGAGGGGGCCGCCAAATACGTGGCGCAAACCCTCCCTAGCTGAAAGCTGAATAATCGTTACTTTTCAAATCCCCGAGGTTTGTCTGCAAACGAATAATTAATTGATCTGTGCCCCAAATAATCAGCCACACCCTCTACCTTTGTTAACTAATAAAAATCACACTGCGATTCAGTTTTTGCCATCGTCAAAGATGGGGAAAAACTTTTCCTTCCTACCACATTTTCTACACGTATAACGGTGTGCCGATGTCCATCAGATTTATCAAAGGTGATATTTCGTCGGTTGATTTTCTTCTCTTTTTTCTCTTCTCTTTGTTTGTGTACAAGGTTTATATTTTTAACCTCTGCAGAATCCGAATAAATTCGTCAAATGTACAACCATATCGCGTACATATATATTTATACATACGAAATATTTAACTCCTCAAGAACCGTGTGAAGTGGAATGGAAGTCGTGAAAAATTGCACATATTTTCACATCAAACGGGAAGTGAGTAAAAATTCCATGTGTATTTCACGCGTATAACGGTGACAAGTACACGTAGACGAGCGAGATAGGCGATATTAAAATACCTAATTTCAGTTCTTATGGTTTTTCATCTGAACAGTAACGTAGTCTGAAATTCTATTATAGGAATTTCGCGAAGTAAATTAGATCGCGAAAATAGAACAATGATGATAATTTTCATACGTTTGCCGAATCATTTGTCTGATAGTTCTTTGTTTTTTCTTTTGTTTCTTCTTTTATTTTTTTTTTGTTGTTGCGCACGATGCTATAATTATGCAGTAGCTGGTAGGTATGTACATCTGTTATTAAGGTTTTAGTATAATTGTTTTCGATTGTTTGGTGTAATATTACTTAATATCACGTAGACAATGGGCACCCGGTAACCCGTTTAAAGGGGTGCAAATTGCTCCGCTAACGGTGATATCTAATGCCGCTTACGAAAATATGATTGTCTTGGGGGGTCCACCACCACTCGCGTCTCACACCCGACTCCGCTAAGCCGAGATATTAAACGCCAACAAACGGCACGTTTCAGGATCTCATCCCCGATGTACTAACCCACGTTAATTTGGATCTCCCCACCCCCCGCCACCCTCCCGCTCTTTCTCTCTCTCGAATTTCTCCTCCTTCCCTGCAAGTTAAGGACAAAATTTCTGTAATAGTTGATCACTTTGAGATATCGATCGTCTGTGAAAAGAACGGTAAATCTTTGGGCAGGAAGAGAAGTGAAAAATGAAGAAATAAAAGTGTAATATTAAGACGTCGCGCATGTATGTATAGTTGTATTCAGTGGTGGGGTGATACCGGTATGCGATTCTATCGTGAGAACAGGAGAATAATAATTAACAAAGTCGTTAGCGTTATTTCTGTTATTTCGAAGGTGCAGAGTGAGAAGCTGGTTTTCTTCGCTATTCGATAAGATCTGGGGCGGCTGTCCTCCCCACGGAATTTTATTTTTTTTGTTTTTCTCTTCCTACATTTGTTTTATTTTTCTCTCCCTTCCGTGTGACACGGGGGTGGTAAAAAATCGGCAAACTCACCCAGCTCCCGAGGACTTTTGGAATATAATCGGTTGGGCTACGTGGTGTATCAAAACGTCAAGGTCATCGTTGGTTCAGATCGCAGCGAGGTGATATTCAAGATCAAAATCTACAAGATCAAGGTTCTTAAACGAACGAACGGTTGTATTACGATCCGGCGGTGGTGCTGCTGCTGCTGCTGATGAAACCGCACGCGAAAATCTTGAGACCTCCGTCATTGGCGACGTAATCGTGAGTTGGGCTGCCAGCTCGCAGGCTGGTGGGTCGTAACTCTGAAATTCTCGTGCTTCAGCTCCCCCTTCTCAACCTTCACCTCAACCTCCACCTCCACCCTCGACCCCGGTGGCTCTTTGCTTCTTATGTTCGACCACCCCCATTCATTACACGCCAATCGATTTTCTCTGACGTTTCAAATTACGGGAAAACCTCCACCGCCGGCATCGCCGCAATATATTATATCGATCTTTACTTAAATACCCAAAAGAAGAAAAAAAGCAAAAAAAAAAAAAAAAAAAAGAACCAATAGCTATTGGAATTATTTTTAACGTTGGTTGTAAACATCTTCGCAGGACGTCTTCTTCGGACGCGAAGAGAAAAAAAAACAAAAGAAAAAAATAAGCGAAACAAATTTTTATCCCACAAATCTTAATTCCTCCCTATACCATTTGACGTTTGCCTGCAATTTGTAACTCGCGATAATATTTTTTTCCTTTCTCACGGTACCCCTGCAGGTTTGCACTTTGGGGTTATACATCTTCCTGCAGTATTTGTAAAGAGCCGGTATATAAGATCCTTTGTTTTCATAAGGAGATTACTCGTTATTCGATGTAGTTACTTCGGTGGGCCGTTTCGAGTCGGTTATAGGGTTTGAATGGCGATATAGGTAGAGCGAGACGGTGGATATGGTTGGTAATGGTTCGTCCGATTGTGTAGGGGTGAGTAGCACCGGTGGAAGTAGCAACAGCGAGTGGTAGTGTAGTGTGTATCGTTTTCAACGTCGACCACCACGTCGGGTGTTAGTTCGCACGAAATCGTCGTCGTTATCTCTTGTTTGCCGTTCTCCTAGTCGTATAAGCAGAGCGTATACGGGAGGTAAATACTAAGCCTCCCGTAATTTCCGTACCAAGACGTAGACCCCGAGGGTTTTCGGGTTCTGGGGAAGCGCCGAGCAACTCCCGACGGGTCCCTCGGGACGAAAACGGCGACTTTGGGTTGTACCACACACGCCATCCGCGTGCGGCTATTGGATCAATTGAATCCATTCGATGAAAGGCTTTGCGCCTCCAGCTCTAGGTTACTGATTTGTAGAGCCCGTTTCGCCCTGCTTCCCTCCTCATCCTCGATAATCTTTTCGAACCGGTTCGAATTCTTGATCGAATCTTCGATCTCGTCGACAGAAACTACAATTTTTTTCTTTTTCTTCTTTCAAATGAATCATTACTTACTGATAGTTCGTTGCAAATTGATATCATTTTTATTACTTCGAACATGTAGTACGTCACCGTGATGAATATAGTAATACGATTTATTTGACTTTAACTGTAAGTCTCGGAATGGGGATACGTTATCGAAATAATCTCAGCTTCTATCCTGGATCGAGTAAGGTTATATATCCGGCGAGGTGCTCGTAAATGTTGAAATACTTTCGGGCTTAGGTTCGAACGGAAGAATCGACACTTCGTCTGAACATTTATGAGGATCGCAATGATCTCGATGAAGCGACTCTCTCGCAGACACACATGCACGAGTGTAATAACCCTTCTTTTTCCTTTCTTCTTTTCATCCTTATTATAGTACCTACCTAAATCCTTACGACTATGGTTTCTTCTCTTGCAGAGTTTGCTGTGGCCGCAGGTGGCACAAGTACCCTCTAAAATCGCCATCGCGAGTCCATATCGCGTCTTCGAATTTATCGAGTGACAATTTATTAATCGACAGATTCATTCCCGATCGACGATCCCACTTCGATATAAATCTCTTCTCATAAAAAACGTAAGGAATTGAATAGTGGATTGCTCATGGGATTTGAACGATCGATCCTTGCACAGGTATACCTGTGTCGTAGTTTCACGGTTTGTAACAAGTGTAATGAGATTAACCCGAGCGTACGTATGAGGTATACAGGATTGGAAAAGGTTGGAAAAAGGGTTTTATTGTATAGGTTGTATTTTAAGAGAGGAAAATAACTCGTTGGGAATACGTGCGCGTTGTGCAAGAGTTGTCGGCGGTATAGATTATATAAGTAAAATTCGCGAGGAAAGGCACACGCAGCGGATGGAGGAAATGGAGGGATGGTTTGAGTATCTACTGTTTTGCATGTCGTTGTTATTCAGAAATAGTCACAAACCACCCTGCAAAAGTCGTCGTCGTCGTCGTCGCGTCTTCTCGTCTCTTCTCTTCCCTTCCCTCTCCTTTCCTTTCCATTTTCATTTTCATTCTCCTCTTTTCATCCACCTGCACATAGCTCTCTTATATATAAATTTTCTCCTGCACCGTTCTCTTTACCTCAATTTCCCCGTCCACTGGTGGCTCTCGGCCCACTTCCTACCCTACAAGATGTTTTATTAATGAAAATGAAGAAGCTTCTTATATTTCCCTTTATTCCGCTCTGTGTCATCACGCCTTGCCTCTGCATAGCGAAGCTCTATAACACTCCCAGCGAAGAGTAAAAGAAAAGAAAACAAAAATGAGAATCAGAAGAAGAAGAACAAGAACAAGAACAAGAAGGAAGCAGAGAAACGACGAGATATTATTCCCCCGGCATCGCACGGTCCTCATCCTCTTCTTCAGCCCATCATCTGCTCTCGCCCATCTGCCCTTAAGTTTTTAATATCTCTCCGGTGCCATCGCGAACTGAAAATCTAAATATCCGGTTGTTCCAGCGTTAGCGCGACCTGAGGAACGCTGCACCTCTGGGCAATTTTGGAACCTCCTTCCCCCCTCGTAACAAATGATCAACCTTTGAGTTGATTGTCGTATAACATTATTAAATTCTTACTTCGCTATGACATCAAATGCCCATGAAATTCATGCCTCATCAATTTTTTCTTCGATTTATTTATTTTTCTCTCTTCATTTTTGGTTGATTAAGAATTCTTGTTTCAAACGAACGTCGCGATTCTCTAGCGGATTCGTATCACTGCGGGATTTAACTATATACATGAGAAAAACGTAATACGGAGTACGTAGATAAAATAAAGGAAAATAACCAGCCGTGGCTGTAACATCCGTCTTTCACTCTGCAGTTCAGATAGCGGAAAATAATAACGAGAAAACTTCTTATATACGAATTGCGCTTCTTCCGTATCCGCATGGTCAGCGAATTTCCTATGTAGTGCAGGGTATGTATTACGTGTACATAATACATATATAAAATACATATAATCTAACAAAGCAGCTCGCTCTATATTAGATTTGTACATCGTTCTAGTTGAAAAAGTGATACTAACTATGTGATACCTAACTTTTTTTCTCTTCCCTTCCAAAATGATGATATTATAATGAATTACCTGATTGGACTGATTTCAAAAATTGTTATTATTATTATTATTACCGCGTTCATTCGCGACTCCGCAATTACGGAGTATAGCTGGATGAAGAATAAATTTTTCTCCAATTTTTCAACACCGATCCTTTTGCACAGCAACGCAGGTAAACCACCTGTACCCCCTTTCCCCACACGCGGGTGGGTATAGGTATGTGGGTCACGTTTCACCACTCGAGAGTCATTCGACGTTTCGTCGAGAGGCGAAATAATCGATTGTTAACTACACGCGACTATAACGTGAACACGTATACCTATAGGGAGAGGAACGAGGGCAATGTTCGGATATGATCGTGCAATGAAAGGCAACGAAATAACCCTCTCCCTTTTTTATTACACACCCTATACATCTTTATCTCTCAATCACATCGGCATATCCTTCAATTATTATTACGTCATCACTGTATCGATGTTGGGTACTTCCCCCTCCCCCCCCCCCCGAGCCTCCCGTTTTTTGTATCTCTCGTTCATTCATACCTTTTCTACTATTCACACATTAGCTATCGCACGATCACCTGGGCAAATATCTGCCCTTGGCAATAAGTAATGATTATAATGATGATAACAATGATAATAAATCTGTGCGACATGCGTTTATTTTATATAATCACAATACGGCTCTGCAGCATGGTATGAGGGTGAAGATTCGTGGATATCGTGTCGGGGTTTCCTAGTTCGTGACGACGTCGATCTCTATAACATTTTGTTACTAATGACGGTTAAATTTGTTTCATTTCCTGCTTATACGTATACATATAGACACGTACAGGAACAGCTACGCAGACGAATCTAACCGGTTCATGGTGGGAGTTCTAAAAATAAACGAGTATCAAACCGCGGCCAGATAAATGCCCCGCGGTATTGTATCGACGCACGGATAAACTACCCGTATTATTCAACCCCCAATGCTACTAGGATCGTTTCTACTTCGATGGGAACTGAGAAACACACCGTGCACATATGTGTGTCTATATAATACATATAAACTATATACACATCGGTATATACGTAGAACCAGCTGCTGCAGCACGAAATCGACTTGCTCTAAACATACGTGAAAAGAACTGCAGCAGCGAGAGTTCATTTCGTCGGATGGGATGCAATTAACGATAAAACGATTCACGTGAACTGAGAAGAAAGAAACAAAAAAAAAGGGAGTAGAAAAAAAAAAGAAAATCAAAGCAAAGTAAAGAGAGAGAAGACACGCGTGCAGGTTCCTTCTTTTTTTCGGTATTGTTACGTCGAAGTTTTTCACATTTTACTTGCGTATTTATCGTACGTATGACGTGCCTTTTAATATGCCTGGGTATTGCATTGTGTCGTATAAATATAGTCAAAGGAAACTCTCCCGCGTATTTAATATTTCGTCATTTAAATTATACGAGTTTGTAAATCTCCCTAGTCATTGTAACGACGTACGTTTAACGTCATTGTCTCCGTGTTTAAACGTGTACATATTTTACTACCTACGTATATACGTATGGCAGCACATATTATACATTATGTCTGCATAAATGTAATTTAACCGCACTTCTACCTTGCATGTATAGGTGTACGTACACATTTTATACACGCATTTCTATATACGTACACACATCTGTTACACCTATGTATCAACGTGTAATAAATTACACGCGTGCGGTACATATGTAAGTAACGCGTGTATATATATACACAAACACGTTAGTTTATACATAAGTAAAAGCACCCGGAGCAGAAATTACAGCGAGAGAGGCGAGCGACAGAAATGGCCTCGTAGAGACCGACGTGACAGGGTGAAAAGGACCGCCTTTTGAAGCCGGCGTGAGGTGTAATAAACTATATTGTCACTATTTTTGGCATCCACATAAGTCCAACGGGTTTCCGGGTTTTCATTTTTATTGTTTATTCATTTCTTTCTTCATGAATTCTTCTGCTTTTCTTTCATTCCACGGTTCGTTTAAAAAAAAAAAAAAATTACCGGCTGTAGGTACGTATGTCTAAAGTTTGGTCGCCCTATCATCCTCAACGCAGCATACATACTACGTGGACGTGATATATGAAAGAAAATGAAAAATAATTACGATTGGGAAGGTTTTTGAGTTTTTCAAGATGTCGAACCAGTACCAATGAATTTCGAGTTACTGCTCATGCAACGTGGAGTAGTAAATTGAAAACTGCATTACAAGATTCTTTTATGTTATTATTACGATGTTTGTTGTCGTGGCGAATTGTATGTACCGGTGTACTAAATATATTACATGGTTTTGTCCGTATATTCGTTATGTATAGTTATATGTACGTATGAGCAAAGAATATTGCAAGTTGCAGGGAAATGGTAGTTAGGTCTTGTCTTATTTCCCGTAGGGGGGTACGTCGGAGGGATATAATACAAATAGAGAATAAGGTGAGCACTGTTGTATCCGCATGTGTACTGGTTTTCTAGTTTCACGTTTTGCAACGCGATATAAAACTATGGGTGAGATAAAAGAGAAAATTAAATACAATGGAAACGACGATACTACCAACCTTTTCTCACAATTTCTAGGAGCACAATCTCAGTCTTCTAGAAAAAGAAATGAGAAGTGAAAAAAAAAAAAAAAAGAAATGGGAAAGACAAATATTAAAAAATGTCTATCAAATTATAAGACACGTATAACCGCGTGGAAGAAAAGCAACTTTTCTCGATCCAGGATGATATCGCATGGACAAGTTATATATACGGCATACCGAGGTTATACGTACATAAATTTATATGGAAGAACTGCTGGTACGAATTTATATAGGTGCAGTGTACGGCGTATACATGTTTCTCTCGAAAAATCCCCTCCGGCCAAGCCTGGGTTTCAAACCAGCCAGGGGTTGTATTTTATGGAAGTTTCATCTTCATAATCTCAGAATATCTGGGGAGGCTTTCGCTTTTTGCTTTTTACATTTTTTCCTTTTTTTCTCTTTCTCAATTTTTTCTTTTATTTTCCCTTCCCTTTCGCGTTTCTCTCGACCCCGTAGTCTGGCCCTCTGTCTTTGGCATCCCTTCCCATCCTTCCCATCCCTCCTAACTCTCCTCATCCCTTCTCCGCGCAGCAGATCCGTTTACATTTTTACGTATATAAATACATTATAACCTACAGCAGGTATATAACTCTGGTAGGTGTACTACCCTGCATGTTTAAATACTTATTAACTTGCGTATTATATGCATGCGGAACGGTAAATATTTAGCCGAACCGTGTAATATAATGTGAGCTAGAAAATGCTCTCGGAGCTGGAAGAAAATTTACAAAAATTCTCGGAGCATATCTCGCAATTATTTCACTACCCTCTTTTTATTCGTTCGTTTTTCCTTCTTTTTTTTTTCATTCATTTCTTCATTTTTACCTCCATCTTTCTCTTCTCGTATATTTTAATAACTCTTTTGCGTTATTATTTGTATTTTTATATCATAACGTGAGACTTGAAAAATTTTGAGCAGCCATTTGGGTGTGACGTATTGTAATATCGGTAAAAGTTTCGTACAGCGAAGAAAGTGTCGCCAGTTAAGTTAACTGCGGAATTGCGGGGGGTGTTTTATTTTCTTTTATTTTCTTTTGTTTTCTTTTCTTTTTTCTCGACGCAAGGGGGCATAGGAAGAGAACAAATTGTTGTACGGTATAGTAGTGTAGCTACCCCTGTCGCTTGAAATATTCTCGCATGGTGAATGTGAATTTTTCGTCTTCAAGTCTTCTACGGACAGACCTTCGAGGCAATACGAGAGGAGGTAAGGATTTATGTGGCGACAACCCCCTTAACGTACCCTGACAAATACACCCCTGTATTCTGTCTCGGCCTTCTCCTACCCTTTTTTTCTCTCCTCCATTTCCTTTATTTCTTATATCTCACCTTCTGTTTTCTCATTCCTTCGACAATCTATACCAGTTCTACTTTTGTTAACCAGTCGAAAGAAGAGATGTAAACAAAAAATAAGAATTTATCTCTCATTGGAAAAACTCACTTCACAGTCGGAACGAAAGTAGGAAGCAAGAGGAAAAAAAAAAACTTCGCTTCACTTCACTTCACTTCGAACTAATTTATATTCTTTTGAGGTTATAAAAATTATATCGAATGTGCAACCAGGCCGTTGACACGTGTGTGTATTTTTATAGTGTGTAAATGATGGAAAGAAGATTAATTGGAAGCGAGCACGGTCCCTGCAGAACTGAAGGGTGGGTTTGAAACGAGAAGGTAATTAACGAGTATATGCATGTGTTCATCGTAGAACAAAGTGGAAGGGACGTACCACCCTGCGCTCTGCATCAAAAACCCACCCGCTGTCGTCCTTCACAATAGGGAAAACTGTATATAATAGTTATAATTAGAGTTCGGTGAAGTTGGTAACGGTTCACTCAGTCGATATCTCTTTTAGATTTTATTTTCATACTCGTCAAATGAAAATCAACCCTTCCTTGATTTCTCTCTTTTTTTTTCATTGATCTGATCTGTTCCTATCTTGCTCCGATTATTGTTATTACCATTTTTATTGCTTGGTTCTTTCTGAGAAATTGACCAGAAATCGATCGGAACATCTATCGAATAACTTTGTCCTAACTAAATATATTGCGACTTATTCTCATCCAACGATACCAGAAATTCTCCAGAGCAAATATTGACAAGAGAGTATAGCTTGTGGCTGGAGTGAGCTTTGTTCGAAGTAATTTTGTCCAGGGTATAGTAAAACAGTTGATATTGTTTTAAGCTCCGATCTAACTTTATGAAGAAAATCTCTGGGTTTCATACGATCCGGAACTCGATTAAGTTGAAAATAATTCATAAGGGTACATTTTATCGATCTCATCTATGAATTTTTCACTATTTAGGAAATAAGAGTGTTAAAGAAATTTATTACCGAAGGGATTATGAATCGAGATAACGAAAAATAGGGTTGAAAACTGCGCGCTAATTTATCGAGCGATAAATCATCAATGCGTACATGGTTGAATAGGCGGATGGGTGGATGAGTTCGCGTACTATTCGATATACTATACCTCACGCTATATCTACTCGTGACATTCATTTAAATGAGATGAAACGGTACTCCTGATTCGAGAGGAAATCGATGCACAGCTTCAATTTTCACGTGACACGCGAGCCAGCTGTACTCGATGAATTAGCTCACTCGTTACATCAACTATCTAGACTCTGCCGAGTTGAGGAATAAATTCATTTCGTCTGGATCACCTTCTGGATGGAATCTGGATTGACAAACGTGGGGCATGAAAATTTTATGATCATTGATCACCGGCCACCGCCACCGGTTCGAAGGGACAACTGACCATGGTCCACAAAATTGTCCTTTCGACGACCATGAAAACTTTCCTGGCCACCGGATATGCAATCATTTCAGCCACCGGTCACGAAATTTATCCTGGCCACCAACCGTCGGGATTATTCTGGCCTTCAGCTATAATTCTACTGCATCCTGGCCACCAGCCAAACAATTATCCTAGCCACGGGCCGTGAAAATTACCCCGGTCATCAGCCATCATGATTATCCCGGCCACCGCCCACAAAGTAGTTGTTTTGACCATCGACCTCAACTATATCCTAGCCACCAGCCACCGGAATCATTCTGGCTTTTGAACCTGCGGAGTTTGGATGTTGAGTGTCAGAAAATTTAGACCCATGTTATCCGAACAAACGGAAAGTTTCGTATCAGATTTGGAACAGCAATTAAATAATACTCGAAGTCGTGCATTGTACCAGCAGCGGGGTTCGGGGAAGTGAGTTATCAGGATTAATCCATGGAGTGTAGGAATGAAACTGAAAAAAAATGAATAAAAAAAAAACGAAGATGGAAATAAACACGGTCGTACGCAAAAATACGTTGAAGTGGATTCGCGATGGTTTGGCTCGGGGGAGCAGGAACTATACTGCAGCTGAAATTGCGCTGATGAGGGTGACGTTTTCATTCGCTCGGATCGATCGCAAGTGAGTAGAGTGTGCGAGCGAGCGAGTGTGTCAGGCGGAGAAACGAGTGGAAATTACGTCTGGTATAAAAGTATAATTACCTACTCCAAAATGCCATCGGCAAAATCTCATCCCGCTACCGCCGAAGCCACCACTACTGCCTACCTTATACTATAGGCGCTAATTATCCCTCCGCCTGCTTTTATCACGACGCACTACCGCCGCTGACGCTGATTCCGATGTAGATGCTTATTAATTCGTTGGGTTTGTTTCGGAAAAAGTAGATTGAATCGCTGTACATGTTATAGCTATATTGAACGCGCCATTGTGCTTCCGGTGTGATAATTATCCGTTAAAACTACCCCTATGGAATGGTAATCTGGCGCGTTACCTTCGGAAAATTAATGACAAAAATGATCCTAGCTTTTTCTGGATAGAGGTGACGTGGAGTTGATAAAGTTCACTCGGAGCATCGTATTGATCGTATTAAATAATGGGGAGACAAGCATCTTTCGGGATGTAGAATTTATGTGTATGCATACGTATATGTACAATATATTGAGGGTAGGAATAATCATAAAATACAGGGAAGAGCAGACTGTCGTAAATTTAATATGAAACTTTCATAAAATATAAACACAGTACGTAGATATACGTATACATAGAAAGATCATACCGGGATTCAAATAACCCGGACCACGTCAGCCTAACAAGATTTTCCACGTAAAGAACACGCCATCGAATATTACATGCTGAAGAAATATTTCGATTTTTCAAATAAAACTCTTGGAAAATATTCCCTTTCATTTGTTACGATACACGTATACGATAACTGGATATATGAGATGATTATCTATTTTCTTAATGTCGCAAATAACATCAAGATATTGAAGTTTTTAAAAGAACTGCAATTTCTAGGTATACGAATATTAGACTAGAATGAAATTCAACTATCTGCTGTCGACGTCTGACTCGACGCTGATATCCTCTACTAGTTTCATTATTACGAAATTCGTCCCCCAAAATATATTCCAAGATTGAAGTGAACCAGTTTCATTATATAATTGTAAATTTAATAAGATACTAGTATTACATTGTGGTATTACTCTGAAATGGTTCAAGAGTTATGGCCTTTGATTTATGTTTCGATTATGTGACCAAAAATCGAAGTAGCTTTTTTCACCGCATTCATACGTATCTTCATCTCAGGAATGCGAATCTGCTCACTAAATTGATCTATCTATTAAAATGATCGAATTATCGCCAGTTTGTTGCTTTCTGGAGCGGAAACATTGAGGCATGGCAATAAATCTCCCCCACTAATGCCAGCCTTCCCCCATTTTTTTTTTATTAAGATTTTGTAATAGAGTGAAAAAAAAACATAACTGTGTCTTACGCCGCCAGATGCTGTCGCCATTAGACGGTTACATAAAAATAAATGAGGAAAATTTTAAAAATCAAGGTTTCCGAAGCTGAAATTATTGGGGGTTGTTATTACCCTGAATTCGATTAAAGAATCGCGTGATTTCCACAAAAAGCTTTCCCCATCTTTCGCCCCCCCCCCCCCCCCCTTTTTATTCTCTCTCGTGTTTGATGTTACCTCGCGGTCGTTTTCCACCCCCTTTCGTTTCACCGTCTATAGATTTCGTTTGGAAAATAGCGGGAAAATAAGTTGGAAGAGGAAATCGGTAAGGGCAGAAATACTGTACGGATAGGATTATAGTACAGCTGAGTCGATAGCTAGGTAGCCTAGCACAAAAGAAAGGGATGTTAGAAAACGGGGTTTAGAAATGGGTGAGAAGGCGGGAGGACAAGCACTCGGTCACGGGCTGCCGGCAGACTAAGCGAGAGTGGCCACCGCTCGGAGGGCTATTTCGACCTCTATAGAGACACTAGTAGTCTCCTTCTTTTTGACCCCCACCGTCCCCGTTTCCCCACATTTCTATCCACCCTCTTCTCTTCCTTCGCTCACCGGGGTCGGCGATCGAGATTAGCCACGTAAATATACTTGGCTTCGTGTTCGGAGGTACCCACTGTCCCTCTTAACCTTTCAACTCCTTTCAACCGCACACGATCCGACCCCCGGAGAACAAAACTAAAACCGGTTGTAGTTTCAAACTCGTGCATCGTATTGGGATAATTAATTAGTTTCTTTTTTTTTTTCATTATCCAAATATTATTACATTCTATCGAAGAGATCATCGGCAGCTAATTGAAAAGTTGTTCGTTCGATAGAAAAAAAAAGATAAATTTTATTCGTTTAGTTTTCTGGATCTTCGTAAAATACTAACGTTCGTCGGTATCGGTTCTTTCGATCTCTAGACGTCCCTAAGTTGTTATACTTATAGTTTGGGGGAGAATCGACGTCTTTAGTAAAACGTCTGGAATCTTTCGTAACTCGGATGTTACGGGGGTGGTAGCTATGGAGAGAGAATCGTTTCTGCTCGCCGTCTCTGAGCAACAAAATTTTCTCGTTTACTTCACATACGTGTGTTACACAAGAGACGTATATATATACGTGTATGTCTTGGTAGCTATAACTGTCTCTAATTAATTAAACGGGCAAAGCTCCTGCAGCGTCGATATATTTACGTGCTTGAGGGGTGACGTTTGGGGGCAAGGTAGGGGAAAAGGTAGTACGCGGGAAGCCAAGATAAAGCAGCCATTACAACCTCCACCCGAAATTCCCATTTCCATCACCTTTTCATCCTTCCTTTCCTTCGTTCGTTCGTTTGTTTCGTTATAGTCTCGTTTCGACGAAGGGGAAACTCCTCCTGGATTCCCCTAAAATTACAACGGTTCCTCACACGAATACGGAGTGGGCGGACAAGGGGCGCGTTGGGGGGGTGGAAGGTGAAGGTGAAGGTAAAGGTGGAAGGTACGGAGGGACAGAAGCTCAACCCGCAGACACGCAACATCCACTGCCACCCCACGATAACTCCATCTCCAAACAACAACCCCCTAGCTATCTTATCTACAACGTCACCGTTGCAACCCCCTTGCGAACCGATTCCTCAAAAGACTCCTCATTACTCACATGCTACATTGGTATATACTTGTATATATATACTATACGTATACCCATGTTACATTTATAAGCCGCACAGCAGCCCTGACCCCAAGGGTGGGAGATCTCGTGACGCAGTTAAGGGTGGAAAAAAAATCACTTGTTTCGGTCTAATCCATGCGATACTTAAAGTCTACAACACATAGGAGACAAGTGAATTTCGATTTACCCGTGCAATTTTTACAGCAAATTAAAGGACGCGTATAGTTTCATAATAATTATTGTTCTCGTTACAACTAATTATTATTCATGTATATGTTGTTCATTATTAAGAAGAAACATTTCCGTTACACTCCAATTTTCTCTCAATCTCTCTTATTCTCCAGCTATCTTTTTTCCTTTCGTATACTAGTTTGATTACTATACACAGGGGTTGATCTTACAAAGTTACCACCACGCGTAATCTGCGCGGCAAAAGTCTTGTATAATTTCTGTATACATGGGTGTACGTATATATACATATATTTATGTATTACATATAATATATATGTTTTGGAGAGAATCCTGCAGGTTCTCGTGTTGAAATATTGCTCTTGGGAGATCCGATGTATAGGCGTGGTGCTGCAGAGCTGAGAGAAAATTCCTTTTTATAAATCACGGTACCAGTGATTACTTTTGTATCGTCTTCCGCTTGCCGTATCCGGTAAGGGGGTGGGAAGGGATTCAGTGGGGTTTGAGAGTTTCACCTTCACCTTCCCTTTTCTCCTTTCTACGTTCGTTTTCGTTTTTTCTTTTACTTTTCTTTTCTTTTTAATTCTTTTTCTCTCTGCTGGTTTTTTTGATTTTTTTTTCATTGTGTTTTTTTGTGCCTTTATTTTTATTCAGCTTTTATTTTTTCTCAGCATTTGTAAGAAAGAGCACCGCTCGAGCGGTGAAAACGAAAACGAAAACGAAAACGAGAACGAGAACGAAAACGGAAACGAAAATCCCTCCGAATTCCTGGTGCCACGTCGCTCGAAAAAAGGTAATTTCTGCCGGCTGATGAATGCGATATAATTCCGCGGTGTGGTGTAATACTATATATATACATACCTATAGATATAGTAGAAAACCCAACAGATCCTGAGAAATCTAGAAATGGCAAAACTGGAAAGAAAATTGAAAAGGAAAACTAACAAGAGGTGAATGAAAATCAATATTACCTAAAAACAATTTTGGTTCAGAAATTGTAAGTGTTTTATTTTTTTCTAGCGTTACTTATTTTTTACTCTTGATTTTTTTCGATCAATGGCGATCCGTTTTGTTTTTGATGTCTTGATTCATAAATCCCTTACAGTAATATGAATCACTGGAGGATGAATGAAAAATGTTTCACTGATTTCTGAATAAATAAATTCATAAAAAGAGGCATGCATTGCTGCGCTTGTACGTAGTTTTTCACATACGTATGTAGTCAAACGGTGAACCGTGAACGATAAACGGTAACCGATGCTTCCATCGTGGCGTACGATAGGTGTACTTTCAAAGCACTGCTGTGGCTTTCAAAAGTCGAACGCTTTGAATTTAATACAACCAATACCTCCGGCAGCGGTATAAGCAACATCAGCTAACCCCAATCTCGGCTAAAATATTCGCAGGCAGCCTACCTCTTTGCGCTTTTCGCGCCCCCGCGCTCGCGTTTGCGTTGCTCTTTCGCTCTCCGTTCTTTTTTCTTTTCCCTTTTTTTATTTCATTTTCTGTGTTTTTTTTTTTTCTCCTCTCCAATCCTGGAAATCAACCTGAGGAATAAACCGCGTGAATATACGCGATTTCAACTGTTGTTGCTGTTGTTATATCCTTCACACTTTTATTCACATCAATTTTCTTTTTCACAGCCATTCGATTTCTCGCACCCTTGTACAAATTTTTACATCACACCCACGCGTGAGTTTTTTTACGTACCTGTGTTCAGGTATTTATATATATATGTACTTTACAAATCGTAATTGAATGTAACGTACGTATATTTATATAGAGGGAAGTAAAATGAATAAATGAATAACGTGTGTAGTGCGGAATAAATTGGAAATTGCGCGATTAATTTATGAAGGAACAGAAACGGAATGAATGTCGCATCCAACGTTTTATATGATCAATGGAAATTTTTGTGAAATTTGGAAAATTGGAACGGGCAAGCTATTAGGTGGTGGAAAATCTGGAAAACTCGTAATTCCTGCTTCATACGAGTGTGAAAGGTAAACGGGTGAAATGACTCGCTTTATACATTTGCTGTACGAACATCAGCAGCGGTAGTAGCATCCTAACAAGACTTCCTGGTGGCAGCGACTGCGTCGCTGATAATATCTGCAGCTGAACCATTGCTTCCGTTTGCCGGGAAGACGTATTCATAGGCGTGTGTACGTAGAGAAACCACAAGCCACCGACATCAACCCTCTCCGAATCCAAAACCGCAAGATTCAAGAAGCGCGCCATTTATGAGAGATGAAGAGAGAGGGAGGATTGAAGTTAGGGTAAAACTTACACAGTGCATTTCAAGCTGCGGCTAGAAGATTTGTATGAGAGAGACTAGAGGATTATACACGTAAAAGTTACCCCGCTATCTGAAGCTGAAACTGCATTGCAGCAGCATCAGAAGTATACGTATGTACATATAATATAGGTACAATGCACAGTAGAACTGTGAACTGGTTCCAAGCAACGGAACCAGTGACTCGGGGTAAAGTAAACGGCGTTTAAACTTTCATGGTTAGTTAACAGGATATCAGTCGTACGGATCCGAAAGCACGAAAGTACTCAAACACCGTCGAGATAGAAGTCATATAAAGGCTCAGCAGCAGAAGGTACCACCAACCGCCCCTCTTCCTACTGTTTGCTCGTGGCTTCCGCTCATCTTCATTCCATCTGTAAAGGTAGCAAAAGCTGCTTCTGCTGCAACGAATGAACGAATGAACGATGAACGAGGCCCCTCTTATTCAGCGATGTAAGAGTTGGATACGGAATTAATTGCTGCCGGTTGGGCGGGGGCGGCTCCGAGTAAAAAACGGAAGGAAGGAAATAGGCGACGACACGAAGTCATATCTGCGGGAAAGAAAAAAAAATAATTCACACTCGTTAACATCCATACCCCCCACTCCCTCTCTCTCTCTCTCTCTTGCTCTCTTAGTAAATTGAAAAAAACTTTTCGCTTGTCCGGTCAAATGAAAACGCATTGCAGATGGTGCTCCTTCTGCCCTACGTACATGTCCGCAAAGTTCATGCCTTTACATTTCATCTCATCTCATTGACATTCCCTTACATTCGGATATAAGGCAAGTTCATATAGTAGCCGCGTACCATAAGCAGAAATAGAAATAGAAATTGAAATTGCAGAGCTTGCGGGAAACTCGTGTCCAGCGCTTTACACATATTTCCGTATAGGTGTAGCGCGGATGCTACAGCTGCTGGCGCTCCAGTTTTTCACTCTTCCACGCTTGTTTATTCATTTTGTTCTTTTCTCTTTTTCTTTTCCGCCAGTCATCGTACCGGAGTCGGACTGTTTCCCGCTTTTCAATTTTATTCATTCTATGTTCTGTTTTTTTGTTTATCCTTTTTTATTTTTTTTTAACAAACTCTCCGCGTGTCGCCCGGTACTGCTGCGTCCTTCAATCTCCACCCCCGGGGGTTCAACTGGCTTCAAAGCCTCCGTTATACTATACCCAACACAAAGAAGGTGTCGGGCATGTAAAAGTTATATATAGATTGAATTACTGCTTTATAATTTTCCCTTTGTCAACCTCGACTCCGAGCTTTCCTCTCCTCGATCCTTTAACCCCCGTGACCCCCGCAGCAGCAACCGGCAATGCGAACTGGCTCAAAGGTTTCCTCTTCTTTCTCTCTCTCTTTCTCTCCCGACGTATTAAAGGGAAAACACTCGATTGCAACGAGCCGAAACAAATTTCAATGAACACTGCCCGGGCGACCGTAACGCGTGGATCCAACTCGAATTTAATCTCGGTCAAAAACCTAACCCTTCAACCGAGTAGGTATCCTACCTCCATAAAACCCCGCTCAAAGTCACGAATATACACACGTAAACATTAAACAATGATCAATTTCAGTTTTCATTAATTAAACTTTACCCTCCATTCGAAAGGTCAATCAAGTTCTGAAGCTCTCCTTCCAAAACAGACGCTTAGTTTTTTCCTGCCATCGAATACCGGGACCGTTCAAGGTCTTCCGGTTGAAGGAAATTGGGAATAAAAGTCGATTTTACGATCGTCCTTGTCTGGGCGAAGCTATAACGCAACGATTCCGACCAGCTGGCGGTGAAAAGTAACCGTCGTCATTTTTGTATCCTTATTTTTCACGACGTGATCGATCCTACCAACAATAGTCAATTTTTTCCCATCCTCTGCGCCGAGATGAAAAACCCCTTTTATGGACATTATACATCATCACGAAATATACTTTTGCTCGAGGAATTACTAAAGTCTAATCTAATCGCTGGGAAGGTTGATAAAGGCTAGTTAAGTTTCCTCCATTTGGCATCGACGTGAATTAACTTTGCTCGTCCATCCGTAACTTTTAGGACGGTGGTATTCCGGACAAAAAGTTGCGACGAAAAAAATAAAAAAAACAAAACAAAAAACAATAAAATAAAATAAAAAAAAGTTTTTTCAGCTTTGCTTTCTATACATATATATATAGAAAGTCCCCCGAGGTATTTATACCGTGTACCTTCATTCGATTCCCAGTTTCAGCTGTATGGGATATTCGTGAAGGTATATAAGAGGTAAAGTTCCGGTAGTCGTTTATAACCATCCTTTATAAGCCAAGCAAGAGATTGAGGGGCGGGGTGGAGTAAGGGGGGAGGGGAGGTTATCTAAAATCTCGGAGTTTACGTTGTATTCTTTTCTATAAAAAGCTTCGTTTTGAATTTAGCAGTATGTATACATACCACATGGCAAGAGATATACGGCTTAGGTTCATGAATTCCTGATTATAGCCAAGGCCCCCCCATATCACTTTCCGCTCTTTTGGCTTTGCCACGTTTTTTGTCTAACACACTGCAGAGATTCTCTATCCGTCGGTTTACAAAAAATATATACAAAAGCAAAACAAAATTCTCAAAGTTAAGATCGGGGGCGCGAACCCGACCAAGATGAGCACCGCTCAAGAGTAATCTCAACTCTATTGCCGTTATCGGCAGTCGCGATCAACCCTAGCTTGTTTTCTTTGAGGCTGCACTGCCAACCAGGTCGCTCTACAAACCAACCCTCTGAAGAGTGTCAACATAATGCTCGTTTATATAAAAGGAAATTTTTTTCACCAGTAGCCCACCCAAAACAAAAAATTAAAAAAAAAACAAAAAACCAACAAACTCCCCGAAAAGAAAAAGTCAGTTGAACTTTTCTTTCCTCTCTTTCTCAACCCCTATTCTTACATGTTCTCGGAAAGATTTATCAGCGTCAACTGTTGAATGGATTAAAAATATATAATAAAAGTTGTTGTATTTTTCGCTGAAGATTCGGGAGTGGTTATAGAATCGGCAAATAAACTTGGAATAGGTGGTATAAGAGGGAAGAAAGTATGTATGAAAAATAAAAAGTTGATGCGGTGGTGGGATAAAAAGGAAAAAGAGCGAAGAGAGGAGCGAAGGGCAGGGGAAAGGGATCTAGATGAATTATAAGTTTGTCGTTTTGAACTTTACTTTACTTTTTATATACAAAGAGTAGGATGTAATTACAGAAAGTGTGTTCACTGTATATGAAAATTACATAAAAGCAGTAGCTCTTAAGTTGGCCAACTATAACTAAGGAGTTATACTCGAACTTGATTAACTTTCTTATATATAAAGTACCTTCCTTTTTGAGGGGAAGATATTTATTAATTAACTTTACAAAACTTTACTTGTAAGATTCAGGCTGAATGTATAACGGTAAATAATTGGTCGACGGTGACGTTTTTCTTCTTTTTTTTTTCACCCTCTGATCAATATATGACTCCGAATAGTTCTCCTTTAAAATTGTGGTGAAAGTAATTTTTGGTCAAGCAGAGGGAAACAAAAAAAATCAACACGAAAAAACATTCCACATTCTCATTAACGATGATGATATATTCGGGTAAAAAAAACAGACACGTCAATTCGGATTTCAAAGGTTTCAAGCTGTGAGTTGAAATGATATGAAATTGTCGCGACACGGTTATAGAAACAGACGAAGGCGGAGGGAAACGGTGTAATGAGGAAAGGAGGAGAAAAAAAAGAGAAAAAGGTAGAATTAAAAAAATTAAGTACTTTCGTGTAATTTCACAGGGTAGATACGTAAGCAACGTTAATTCGTCATTGAAAATCCTCCCTCTCCCGGTCCCCAAGAGTCAGACAGAGATACTCCTAAGACTGAAGTAGGGCTTATCGTATTTGCCATCTCGTTGGGCATCGTTTAAAATGTTCTCAGTGAGACGAACGAAATGGTCCCCCAGCACTCTACTTGGCATTTCTCTTTCCACAGCTGTGTAGACGTTGCTACTGTTACAGCCTGCAGCCAGCAGCCCCTTCTTGATTCAAAGATGCTGAAATAGCTAAGCGTTTTCAATTCAAAAGACCGTCCCCGAGATGAAGGAAAAAGGATAAATATAAGATCCAAATCGCCTCCTCCGCAAATATTTGCAATTAACTAACTAGAAGGGAACAGCTTTCTCACGAGATTGTAAGATATAATAATCAACTTTTACATTTCACTTGAATTCGTTCATTCATTTATTTATTTATTTATTTATTCATTCATACGTCTATTAGAAACGGTATAATGTATCTTTCAATTTTAATTGGCTTCGTTACGAGGTGTTTTCATTTTTAACAAATTTTTTTTTTTTCTGTTTTGTCCGCTACTCACAACGAATAAAGTTTTCTGTAGCTCATCTATTTTATTCCGGGAATTATTTAACACGCAGAAATTCGAACTATTATACAAATAAAAATGAAAAATAAAGTTTATACTTGTTAGGTAATCAAAATTCAATATTACTCGTTCCATTCGGTGTTTCAGATTAAATTTTCATGGTGGATGAATAAAAACGCGAGAAAGATATAATAAAATAAATAAATAATGTTCTCCAACTTTTTTATGCGATATCGAGAAAAGAAAAAATATGTATATACACATTTCATGTTTTCGATTGTAAAAATAAGTGTACTTTGAAAAGTATTTTTATTATTTTTACTTTTATGTAATTTTTTCTCTCCCTTTTTTTGTTTTTTATACTTATAATCGAAGGAAACTCCATTTCGGTTATGTCGAAGATCGTGAAACTCTTTGATTGGTTGAACAATTTGCGTGTTTTTTTTAAACACGTGGTTTCTACTACTTTAAACAGACATCGAAAAACAGGTGATCGGTTTTTTTTATTGTTACATCGATATTGTTTGCGGGAGATGAAATTAGAGTCGCTAAACTTTATATCCTTTGCCATTTTTCCGTATAAGAACCTTTAGAAAAAAAAAAAATGGTTAGAAAAAAATGGAGAATGTTCTATGAAATCAAGATACATGACTTGAAAGACGGAAGAACGAGGATCGGTTTATTTCGAATTTCGGTAACGTTGCAACCGATGCTACAGGTGGAGATTGACAAACGACCGCGTCGTTGTTCGCTAATCCTTCCCAAGCTTTGCGCCGTCTTTGCAACAACCACTTTCTTCTCTCTCTCTGTCTCTCTCTCTTTCTTCGCACGTCCACGCTGAGATAGTAAGGGATCTACGTAGGACGTCGACAACTTGATTTCCACCACGTTAAGCTATAGGACAAGACGGTCGCGCGATCGAACTGTGTGTGCGGATTAATCCCCACTGATTAAAAATACGAAGAACAGGAAATTGGGATGAGAATCAGAAATTGAGAATTGAGAATTTTCTGAAATGAATACTACAATACGAAAATTCATTCTATTATACAGAAAATCTTGATCCTGGATGCGGGGGATAAAAATATATCATGGAAAGAAAAACTGATAATAATAATATTAATAAATAAGGTAATCTCAGAATTTAATATCACCCTATAGCTGAATGATAATATGAATAAAAAGTGAGTTTTATGATAAAAATGATCCCCGTACTACTTAAGTATCGTAGATATTGTGCATCATATGGCAATATTGCGCGGTTATAAATCCTAAATAATTGAAAAACAGCAAACAACCTCGTCATAATATCACGCGGAAAAATATAATGGGTATTCAGGTTAAACATACTCGAGAGGAGGAGAGAAAAAAAATGAAAAATTGAAGAAAAAGGCAGGTATAACAGTAACAAGGGAGGTACAGTAATTTTTCTTCCATTCACTTTTCCTCGGTTTTTTTCTTTTCACTTTTTGCTCGACACGGTACAGCTGCATTTGGAGGTACCATCCCTGGGTTGTAATTTTTTTTCCCTTCCCCTCCCCACCACCTTTGTACGTATAATACGAAATATAAGAAGCTATTTGTCAGTCTCATATCTCTACTTATATACCATGCTCGATGTGTAGTATGTACCTGTGTATTTATTGCACCGCTGTTGGTGCAGTAGATTTCTAAACATTTTCCATCGTGAGCCTTATAAGACAAGGGGTCCACTTAACCACGAGCAGCATTGTTCCCCGCGAGTCCAAAACGGCGTAATGCACCCTCTGTATACACATAGTGTGTACTTTACTTTCTCATTTTCGTACACATGAAATGCCGAGCTTATAATACCCGACCATATTTCCTTCATTGTCTCGTGTTTTTTGGGACAGAATCTTGAGGTTTTTGATATTACGGTGTACAGAATGCATCGGTATCCCTTGCGAGCTCTCCCGGTCTTGTGTACACACACATCATCCATCCCGCATTTCGGTCTCGCTGTAATACTTGCGGTTAGTGAAACACGATCGTACTTTACAGGGCATTCCAAGCCGAGTTATCCATGGCTTTATCTGCGCTCTGATCATCCGACGTTTGTCTCTGCATTTTTTTTCGCTCACTCGGCCACAAGGACTATTTTCAAAATAAAGAGAATTCCAACAAACTTGAGATGATGAAGCTTGTCAAAGGCTGGTTGATTCTCCATGGAATGCCCGGTACACGTACTTTCAGATGCCTGTACTATTTTATCTGGATTTTATGCGCGGTGACGTAGGTATATGGAGGAAACGTTGATCCGAGTATTGTCTGCGTCACGAACGATATTTCTCTATCTTCTCATGTATCTCATTTTCCTTTCCTATCCTCTTCTCATCCCCGTGGTATACGAGGTCCACATATATCACGTCATGTATATACATATATTACACTTAGCTGAGGAGAAACTGTCGACGAAATGGAGATCACCATGAGGTTGTTACACATAAACTGCAGGCCACGTAAGCGTCTCGACACCTTGTCTCTCGCTACCCGCGCGCCCTTCGGTTCTAAAAATTTAAGTGAAACACCAGCCCTTGTGAGTAACGACCGATCCCAAAACCCTCGAACCTTAACCTCTTTCCAGGTACTTCGTCCTTTTCGAAAACTTCACCCCCAGTCAACGAAGCAACCTGAGAACCGAGACGTAGTTGCGTTTTACGTTGAGACGTTGATGACGAGCGTGAGTCGACGTCGCGACGCATTTGTTTTTTCCGCTTTTTCTTTTCTTTTCTTTTCTTTTCCCGTGCCACGATATACTATGTGCGATGCGTCACTTGCATATTCGGTAGCTGCCTATATACCATCGAAAACGAACTACGACGAGTTGTGTTATCGTCACTCGCTTTTCACGTATATACTAAAAATGTAGTTTTCGTTTCACGTCACTGTACCATCTTTCTCCCCGTACTCCCGGTAAAACTGGAAAGAAAAGAAAACAAATAAAAAAAACAAACAAATAAAGAATAAACCGTGCGGAGAAAAAACCGAAATAAAAACCAAAACAAAAACTATTTTAGAAAAAAGTAGAAAAAGGGAAAGACGTCGTAGACAAGCCAAACAATTGCAAAGCTTTTATCTCTAAGCATGGTTGGCGTGGCGATAGAAACTTGAAGCTTACACCGACCCAAGTTTCTTTCTGAAAAGGAAGCAATCGATTTCAAGAATAAATATATAGTACATATATATACTATGTGTATAAATACTATGTATATTTACCGCACATGGTTTCAAACATTTTAAAAATCACGTGTATAATTATTTCACAACGTTGAAAATTTCATGGCGAATGCCTTCGAAAAAAAATGTAAAAAATTGAATGTAAAAAAAAAAACTACTTGAATATATTTCTGGTGCATCCTTCCACGCCAATTAACTACATTTACGTTGATGGTACTATGAATATCATATAATCGAAACAAAACGAGGTCATTTTCACACGCGGTACGGAGATTCGGATGATGACGTAATTTTTAAAACGGAAATTTGTATCATATGATATTTTTTTTCTGTACATATACATGTATAAAATATTTTTACGGTGAGTTTGTTGAGAATTTTCAGTCATACGGTCGAGAGATTCGGATTCGTGGATCGTTTTTAAATTTGTGTTATTGTTTTATCATTCTTCTTTTCTTTTTTTTTTTTTTCTTATTATTATGAATCCGTTTGTAACCCAATTTTACGAATCGCAGACCACTCGCCCTCTGGCCTGCTGATATGACGAGGAAACGAGTCACCTGGAACTACAGGAAAACGACAAAAATAGTTAGGACGAGATTCCCTGAACGGGTATAAAAGTAAATTAAAACGGGTGAAAAATAAAAAATAAAAAATAAAAAAAAAAGACAAAAGAAACGCTAGGGATGTTTAAAATTCAACGCATTCGATTTTAAAAAGAGATAGCCAAATTATTTCTCTGTTTTTCTACTGGAATCAGGAATTTTCTCTACCCACGTTCCGTATAAAAGCGCTATCTGCATTTGATGGACAAAATAAAAAGTAGAGAGAACAAAATTTCATGAAATTTATGCTATAGTAATATTATCCTGCACGGTATTATATCGTAGTAGTAATATCCAATCAACTCTGATTTTTAATTCATCGGTATATATTCTGAAATTGGGAATATTTTAATTAATATATTGTATAGTTTGGAAAATTCAATGGGAATAGGAAAAAATAATTACATTCAAGAAGCCGCCACTCTGATTGAATTCAGAAATCGTAAATCTCTGGCCAATTAGATCGGGTGTCGGGTATAAATGGGAGCGAATATGTGTGACTTTGCGAATAAACGTAGTATACCGTGCGAAAGTTGCGGGATAGCGATAGTTTTCGGGGGTGGTAATATAGGAAGGTGATATATACGTGAGCGTGTGTGCGGTATGTATAATGTAAAGTCGAAGGAAGACAGGAAGAAGGGGAGGAAATATTCTGACGGGGTGAATTGGAAGGAGCTGCGCGTTAGACGAAGATATTTCGAGCGAGCGAAATCCGCGTTTGCCGCAAGCGTATAAATTCGCAAGTTTCTGCGGCTGTCTCCTGTCCCCCGTTCGTACTATACGTTATCCTTCCGTTTCCTTCCTTCCTTCCGTTTTTGGTATACGTATATATGGAAGGGGGGTGTATATGTATACATAGCGTTATTACTTTACTTCCATCCTTCCATATATGAAGAACGCGGTTCGAAAACCGCCTGCCGGAAACGCCGCACTGTACGCCCGGGTTGAGGTTTTCCCGCCCGGAAGTAGAACGGGGTATTGAGCAGAATGAGAAAGGGAATGAAAGATGAACGATTTACCAACGGAAAAGGATACCTCGTACCGCATATTTACCATACACTAGATCAGCATCGCGCGCACGTTTACGTCTGGTTTTTTCTCCCACTGCACCGAATCACGCGCTGTGATGGAAAAGGAAAGAAAAAATAGGTTACAAATTTTTTTTACTTCGTCGTGCGTATATCATTGCTGAAAACGATTATCTTCAATCTGAGATGATGAAAATTTTCCTAAATCTTGCATACCGATTAATTCCTCGTGTCGACGAAATTGAGGCACTCTCAAAAAACCGCGAAAGCTAGGAATGAGTTTCTTGGATAAATACATAGGCATGTAGATGTTAAACTCATAATACATTTTCTCTGCATCTACATACATACGTACCTAATATTTGCGGATCTCGGTTTATCTGGGGGACAAGGGATACGGTATTATATAGCTCTATATACCTACACGTACATATACACATCTATATACTATAGAGAAGGATATGGCTTAGAGTCGATTTCCCTGGTGCATTCCTTTATAGCTTCAGGTTAAGCGGCGGTGCCAAATGTTGTGTTGGAAAGTTATATAGATAGCTACCGACGCGCAAACCGTCGCGAACTGTATACATAAGTATCTAAAATACATCTATACATATCCACCCCATACGCTATACATATCGGAAAATGCGGTACCTCGTCGATAAGAAATAAAGAAATTGTCTTGTTTTTTTTCATACGTCCTCAAATATTGCCACACGTGTCAATTTTCTATTCTTTCTTTTTCCTTACAGTTTTAGATGTTTTTTTTTTGGTTTTCTTTCAATTAAAGATCCATGAGCAATAATTTTCATGTTTGAAATCTCGTTTGAAATCAATTGAAACCACCCTCCGGGGGTTATTAATGTTTTGATAAAGGGACGAAAGATAGCGCCACCTCTTGACACTCGATCACCTCCGAGTGAAAAACAGACGTTCACTCGACTCGCAAAATGTGAAAAACGAATTTGAAAATTCGATTAGATTTCTAACTACTTAACATCTTTTCGAAATACGCATCGCAGGATTGGTTACGCAATGAAATTACCGGTTCGAGATGTAGAATAATTATCGGGAGAAATGGTTCAGATATTCATTTGCGGCTTCTTCTAAACTTACAGATAATTTTTTTTTCTTTTTTTTACCGTTTCTCACAGAACCGATTTGTCATGAGTTACATTTTCTACAGTTTTTGCATGTGATTTTACTATGGTGAATTTAGTAATACGTGGTAATTATTATCATTTTTTTCCCCATACATCATACCCATTTGAACGTGGGATTATTCGGCGGGATTACAAACCTGCAGAATTTATAGATAATAGGTATACGTGAAACGAACTCGAGATATAATCCATTAAAGGCTCATTACCGAACTAGGTTATTAAGTATTCATTTCCTAGGGGATAAAATGAGGAGGGGGAGGACATAACGACTACGACGGTGATGTAGCGAAGGGATAAGAATAGTGCAATGGTAGGCAGAATTGAAAAACATCCCCTTGCTTTTTACCTTTTCCATTTTACTTCTCTTCTTTTTTGATTTTTTTGATTTCTTCTTTTATTCTTTGATCAAAAGTGCCAACTCTCGCAACGTCAGTCAAAAGTATAAAAAAGGTTTTTTAGGATGCTGCTTCTGCTGCAATAGGGTGGTAATCAGATAATAGAAGAGGGAAAAAAGAGAAAAAGATGCGCTCTACGGTATATTAGGTAACACGATAATGATGAGACGTATTATGGAGTCCTCGTTATTATTGTTATTATCACTTTTTTTATTTTAGATCAGGTACCGAAGTAAAAAGCATTACGACTTATCATTAAGTAGACATTATATACATTGTGTTTTTTGTTATCATATTTTAACGATGATGAACGTTGCGAAATGTGACTGAATATTAGAATTTGATTTAGTCTTTTTTCATCTTTTTTTTTTCTCAGGAGACGAAATAAATGAACAAAAATTGCGAAACTCGTGGTAAACGATTTTTTTATTTTTTTCTATTTTTTGATCAACCGGACCAATATTTGCGCGATGTCGAGAATTGATACAGAGAATCTTGAATTATTGTCCAATGAATTGTATACATATATAGTAAAGAAAGAGGAGGAGAAAAAAAAATAAATGAAAAGAAAAAAAATGAAACGTTATAATACGAGGAACATTTGAGTTATTCGGAGCGGAAACGAGATACCGTTTTATTACCGAATCGCTAAAGCAGTTTCAAAAGTATATATGTATGTGGGTGAGTATATAATAGTAAGGGTGTGTTGACGAATACCCTTAATATTTTTTTATATACCACGTGTGATATCGTTTTATTATTGTTCATGAGATAAAACAAATTGCTTGCATAGATTATTGAGTTAATATTATTTACGTCACTTGACTGTATCTTCGGATACATCGATTCTTCTTTTTTTTCACTTGCTTTCGAATACCTATGAAATACAGATGTTCCATGTGAATACGATGTGTATTAAAATGTAGAGGCAAATATTTTTGCTATAAATGAGATCATGGTGGAATTTTTGTTTGTTTTTGTTTCTAATAGTGCTTGGGTAGGTGTATAATATTGTACTAAATTTAAGAGGGTGCGTATAAATCGCGAAACAAATGAACGCTCCAATTAACAAACCATAAAGTCTTGCAATTAGTCTGGGCAAATATTTGCTCCACTTCAAACCGAGTATAACGTCAAAGTCGTGAATTTCAAACACATTTCTCTCTCTTTTTCTCACTGTGTCTTTCTCTTTTTAAAAACTTTCGCGCTCTCTCTCTCACTTTCTGTCGACTTTACTTCACTTTATTTTACTTTACTTAGGCGTTTATATCTACTCGACTTTACTTTCTCTCCGCTACAACCCCTTTCTTCATTAAAGTATAAAATACAAAAATTATATATTATATATTGTATGTACCTAGTTATTCACATATTTATAGTAGAGAAGAAAGTTTGCCTGCACATTTATATTTCACATTAACTTATATTGTTTAATCTATGTACTTTAAGATTTACATTGATAAAAATTAGATTCAAGGCTCTACAAGTGCACAAAATTAATTTTTTTATCCATCATATATTTTCGTCAATATTTTTCCAATTTTTCTTCTTACCGATCTTTACTTTACGTATATTTCCTATACATATATATTTTCTACAGCCCCGGACTCGAGGATATATAAAGACTCTCACCCTTCAACCACGGAGCTGGTAAAATGAAATTAAAATTAAATTAAGTTCAATTAATTAAGCTCCTTTACTCGTGGGAACTTCGCCTCCGATCCCCTCGATCCCCGTGCGCCTCTTCACCCTGCGCTCCACACAGGTATATATAAAACCATTTATATATCTGCACATGTATATATGTACTACACACGTATACATACATGCATGTGTTCAACCCAGACTTACCTGATTCAGCGAACATCGCGTCCGATGGGGTGAAACTTTTACTTCGTTAAATACAAACCATAATCTTTTTTAAATTGATAGGCCATGTGTGTATCCACTGATACCAATCAGAGATCATTACATTTTCTATCAGAGCATAAGCAAGAAAAATAAATATATCTGTATGTAGACAGCAAAACTTCCATGCCATTTTACTCCACTATCTATTTATTTTGTTTCTTTCTCTTTGATAGCTATACTTTTGTAATATCTAGATAATTTATACGATGTCTCAATATTGTAGCATATCATACATAATAATATTTCAATTTATTCGTATCAACATGAATTATTATAATAATATATATTTATTCGTTTGTATAAATATATCAATCATTTATTAAATCATAATTATATTAAATAATGAAAGTTAATTTATATGTTCACTTATCTTTATTCAATTTTGTTTCCTATTATTCGTTCGTTACTGTAATAGTATAATAATTTTATAATAATGATATTAATAATTTAGAAAGTGGTTTTCACCCTACAATATATATTTCATACTTCATCAATAAATTACAGTGGTGTTGATTGATTCCTTTTAGTTCTTTCGTTGATGCATTACATTTGCAGATTTCATTGTCGTTATCGCTACTGGTTCTATTCGTTCCTTTTTTTTTTTCGTTTTTGCACCTTAATTATAAATTTTTGTTGTGATGTACTATGCTGATATACTGTATTGTTCATTTTTCACTGCGTCTTCTTGCAGTATGATTTTTTATAAAAGTCCCAAAACATATAGAAAATAACTACGACGTTAAACATCCATATAAATGCTAGTGGCTTGCGATTTGGTTCGCAGGATGGCATCAGTGTTTGAGCTGTGTGAACCACCATGATCACGAATTGGATCTGTGCGAGTAATTTTGAAAGATAATATCAAAATTATTTTCATATCCCTTTTAATCTCGGTGTGGATGGTAATTCATTTTTGTTTCTTTTTCATTCACATATCTTACTTACCAACTGCAGCAACGTTAGGTACGATTTGTAGGGTGCTACTATTTTTTGAGTTGTGGGACCCATACACGCTAATAAATAATAAGTGTACATTATAACGTGTACAAGACAGTTGGGTAACATTACAAACGTCCACATACCACCTGCGAAAAATATGGATATATTTTATATTTGTTTATCGGTATCTTATCGACTTATAATAACCGGCAGTAATGATGGAATATAAATTTTTGTTCATTCGATTTATGTTCATCTGTAGGATGAAATATTTTTTTAATTTTTTTTACCTGGGACGTATTTGCAAGCGATCCATGATAATGTTACCGTTGCAACGTGGTGATAAACGTGTAGAAACGACGCCTGACTGTACTTTTTCCGCAATACGAATACTACTGTGTCACCTAATTCGACTATTTTTAAAAGAAGCAGCCACCAAACCCATCTCGCCATCTGAATATGGAAAGAAATTGTGTTATCAAATTTTATAGTATTCGAAAAAAGAATCGGATTTTTTTTTTCTCAAATACTAACGTTCAGAGGTTCAGGACTGTAGGAAAAATCGACAGGTTCGCAGCCGAGTGAAATGTTGGTGGTGAATCCGGACGTGAGAATCTGAAAACCACATATCATTCTGATTTGTTTTATCTACACAACCTGTGTGGTTTTTCTTTTGGTTTTTTTTTTGTTTTTTAAAAATTTTGTTATTTGTTTCCAAATACTCGATCTGTGAGAATGTTATCTCTTGTAATTTATTCGTTTCCACGTTGTCCATAACAAAAAAAAACTTAATTAATTTATATCGACAAAACACGAAGCGTTGCAGCAACTCGCCCGATAAGATGAGATGACATGGCGACAATAAAGAAAAAAAAAACTTAGCGAGACAGAGAGCCAGATATTATGGGGTTTCACCTAAACATTATTATGCAAAGCTCTCTTGAGTCAATGAAATTAGGGTACATGTAACACGTGTACATGGTATTTATTTATTATTCTACAGTTAGCTTGTAACAACAGAGTAGATTCTGTTTGAATTTAATAGATAATGATGATGAATTTTATTATAATTATAATTATTGTATTGTTGTATACTTACACCGTAAAATATAATTCCACTCGATATCGCCACGAATACATTGTAGCATATCATAAAACTATGAAGTGAATACGGCTTACGATGTTCCATAAAACGTGGACCCAAATTCAATACGAATCCTAAATATGCCGCTACTATTGTAATTATTGGAAGAGGACTGCCCATTAGAAACCAATTCCTCACCCTCGGATCTGAAATTAATATGATAAATTAATCAATTTTTCAATTGACTAGTTTTATTTGTACAAGAAAAATCGAGATAGGAAAAAGTGACATTAGGTGTGAGGAGAGCTTTCGACTATGCAATAATACGTGCGTTTTTTTTCTGGATAAATTGAGGGACAAAAAAATGAAGATACAAATTTTGGAAAATTATTTAAAAAATATATAACTCACCGGATATCTCATCCATGAGGAAACGGTAAGTCTCTACAGGTCCCATTTCCGGTTGAACTGTAGAAACAGATGGAACAAAAAAAAATTAAAAATGAAAAATGTTACTCTTCATCAGAAACAAGAGATCAAAAAAATGACGGACAAAAAAAAGAGATAATAATTTAACGGGTCAGTTGTACTTCGGATAGATGTGATCGGATCGAAATCCGAAACTAGAATGTACTGCTGCAGAACTATTACTAGAGGGAATATAAGATAAAGAAAAATAAAAATAGAATAAAAAACAAAAAAGGAAAGAAACTGAAGAAATAAAAAAAAAAACTAAAAGAGAAGGAGAATAAGAATATTCGAAGGAGAAGGAGAAGTAATAAGTGTACATGAAGCCAGATTTTCTGAATACCACGCGTTCGTGATTGCGTGGATGCGCAGAAATTAGGTGATCACGCGCAGAAATTATTCGTACAAGTTTCTCTAATTTTATTAGTATTAAGTATGAGTTTTTTTTTTCTTTAATTGGTTTCTCAAAGGGCATTCGAAGTTCTTATTTTATATCGTATAAAAGGTCACATTTGATAACGCAAGTGTATCAGTTTGAAGAGTCTTGTAATTCACTCGTGATGCGATTTCACTGATTGTCAGTCGGTAAAATGATTTTTGGCAATTTTATATTCCTCTTTAAAGTTATACATGTGTACATACGTGGAAATATTACATGTATATATTTTGCGGAGATTCATGTACGCGTGTAGAAAATATATTAATGCGATTAGGGTCGAAAATGTGAAACGTCATTTCACTTCCATACATCATAGAAATAACGGTCCTGCACCAGCCACTTCTATTGCAAATACACAATAGAATATCGCACATGCAACATCTGCAGGCTGTAATCATGATGATAATGTTAAGTCGAAAGTAATTGACAAATCGCATTCCCAGATATATTGATTAATTCTTCCGTTCAGTTATTTTACTCCTTTGCCAAAGATGTTATTTTTTAAATTAATGTACAACAGCATCCAAGCAATTTGGGAAATGCATGAGTAACGAGTTATGAAATTATTTGATAAATTGAGCAGACCCAAGTGCGTGCAATGGTATCGCATGTAATTCACCTAATATACTGTAGAGCGAAGGTTATTTGATAATGCTAATAAGACATTGCGCAAGTATCGAAATATGCGTTAAATTCGTTGGGTGCACGTATATGCCCACCAATTTTGTCATTTGGATCTAACGACATGAAATCATACATGATTCTTCTCTTTGCTTTGATAGTCGGACGTAGCGAATATATTGCTTAATTAAGTATGATGATTTTACATTCACTTTTTATTCTTTTGTAATGTCGTGATGGAAAAATGATCTATTTTGAGTATATTTCAGCTAGAAAAGCGTCGTTTCACGCAAACCAGATAATACAGATGGCGGCACTAGAAATAGATATCGCACGTGCTTGTGTGTAAAAAGATATTTAGAAAATTACACCGGTAGGTAGGGAACAACTTAAGAAAAAATGAATTAATTATCATCTAAGATTTTTTATAAAATAATGTTTTTCAGGAGACACTGGAAATCATTTTGATAGGACATTGATTTTTTCTTCTCAAGTTTTGTATCTTATTACCAGTATAAGGATCACGAAGAATATGACATTCAAATATATTATATAATATACGTACCTTGATATCAGTATTAACATTTAAATCCAAATCCAAACTCCCTTCGCACGCGGCAGGGTGATTTTATTTTATACGAAGGTCACGAAATTGTACATCACACCGGGATAGAATAATAACTGTTAGAAAATTATGTATAAAAAATGAAAGTGTACGGGGGTGAGGGGAGTGCAAAAAAAAAAGAACGAAAAAACTGGCAGCAGGTGGGTGATTTTTTTAAATTTAAAACCGCGAATATACTGCAATGCGGTCAATTCCGCGATGCTTGTAGGGGGATCAACTATTAACTGGCGCGAAACGCCGACGTTCCTCTTTGGCTGGTAGCATTCACCAGGTTCACCGGCGTACAATAAGTTATAAACTCCTCCTGGCCCTCCTGGCTTCCCTGGTTACTGGGTGGTTGGTTGGTTGGTTGGTTGGTTGGTTGGTTGGCTGGCTGGCTGGCTGGCTGGCTAGCTAGTCACCCTTTCGTTTATAACCCGAGAGCTCTTCGATCTGCTGCGCGAGTCGCGCCGGACGAGTTCGAATATTATTATAGGATCACCTTTTGCACCCGCGACGTCGTCGCCACCACGATATATATTTAATAGCAGAAGAGATCACCTGATCACCGAAATAAAAAATATGGGAAAAAAAAAGGAATTAATAGACTAAAGACCTTTGGTCGCGTGATTATCGAATCAAAATAAGAGAACATTTAATCTTCTTCGCGATGCATAAAAAAATCATCCAATTACTCCGATGAAATCGATAAAGAATTATCCATTAAAACAAAGCGAAACACACCCTACACACACTTTTTTCTTGAATTTCTACTCGAGCGAGAACAATTGAAGAAGGCTTGCCAAATTTTGCACATGGTTTGAGGAAGTTTTATTGCTGCTGTTACTTTTGAACTATCGTTTATGTTCGTACCTGCAGCTCTGCAGAAACATTTTCTTTACTCTCCTTTCCTTTCCTTTCTTTCTCTAGATACCTTCGGGCGGACAACCACCCCGCGGAACAAGGCTTAACTGTAGGGACGGTGTTCGCGAGGGGCGAACAGCTCCGGGTCGCTCGGATGTAGGGCTTCCCCGTAGGCTGTCATTTGAATCAGGATTAGCTACGAGGACGGTTCCGTTGTTCCGGATCCACCCACGTATGTTCAGCCACTTTTTTTCTTTTTCGTACTCCCGCCTCGAAACATGCCTTATTACATACGAATATCATATTATCATCCTGTATCTTTGATTTGTCGAATTATCGGAAACAAAATCCACGGAATTGATTATTTTGTAGGATTTCTTTGATCCGTACGGTATAATGAGAGTGATAAGAATCTGAGGTTATTCATTTGCATAGGGTACATTATTATAGCGCGCTACATGATTATGTATTTATGCTTAAGGGGATCAAGGATTTTAGAGATCAGACATTGAGATTATACGTACACCTATAGTCGGCGTTATACTTTAGCCGCATGCTATGGATTCTATTTGTGGAAATTTGGTAACTGTGTTCCAAGGAAAAGAAGCTTTCTTTATTGAATGTACGTACGTATACATATTTTGTGGGGATATGATATCGACGTTATTCAACTATCGGATATCAATTTTATTAGGAATTTATTAATTTACATGTATACCTATACAATGTATAGATTTTTGTTTCATCAGAGAGCTTGTCCCATGCGTTCGAATTCTTCGAGAACATAGTCAACGTCTTTTGTTAATAATCCAGAGTTTTGTACAACAAAACGAAAGAAATTTGGCTTCTGACGAAGAGGTTGATATCCGATCATCAAACTACCGCGTCTCGTCATCATTTCCTTCAACTGTGGTGCGACCTTATTAATAAAATAGTTACAATTATCAATTATCTTCATATTACGTGACCGGAAATACGTGATTTATGCTCTTTGAATAGGGTTGCGACAACTTCCGGTATTATCTACGTAGGTTCAATTTGTAAGAATTGGTACTGGCAACTTGTTGTTGGTTGGCAAGTTACCAGGATGTGGTAGTCGGTAGAATTATAGACCGAAGGTAATCGATAATCTACCGCAAAACGGTCCAACAAAATTGTTATTAGCTATGCGTATGAATTTTACTACAGTTTTATAGTTGGTTTATTTCTCTACTGTAGATAGAATTGCTCAACGGATGGTGATAAATAACTTAAGATGATATAAAATTCTGTTGGTAACGGGTACTAAATTGATTGACAAATAATTCAATAATTTTTCAGTTCAATGTTCAACATGATGCAGCATTTTCTATTTGGCGTTGCTTTTTATTTTTTTATTAATTTTTTTTATTAATAGGATGGGTTAATGGAAATGTTTTTAGATTAAATAAATGACTCGATAATTTACCTTATGTAAGTTTTCGTTGTAGTTGTACGAGGAGTTCTTATTTTTAAGCGATGGTGGAATATACCAAAAACATACATTTATGAAAGACGGTTTGGCAACTAGTTTGAAATCGGCGCGTCGTTCGATTTCACTTCTCAAAAAATTGGATAAGAACATTAGATGATTCACATGGTTTTCAAATCCTGAGGTTCCCTGAAATGATTTTTTAGAAAAGATACTTCACCAGGATGATATATAAAAAATTGTTGAATTCATCAGGATATTAAGATTAGAACTAAATGAACTGCGAATGAGTGTAAAAAAAAAAAAATACACAAGCGTTCGATACAGCACATAGTAAACTGAATTGTTCAGAAAATACAACTGAAATGATGATTTGGAAGAAAATCAAATGTTATTCTTTAATAATTTTTTATCAAAGTTCTTAAAATATTTATAGACTCAGATTCAGTAGAATGATATCAGGTATGTCTTATGGTGGCAATGAAAGTATTGTATGAGAGTGAATATTGAAGATAATCACTACAGATCAATGGCGTTAATTATAAATTATCTAAGATCTTTGAGGGTACTTATGATGCAAATATCTTATATCTTGAGATTAAAGGAGCTGTAGAGAAAGTAAGATAATTTTCTTATCAGAGAGCGTTGAGGAGTCGGAAGGCCTTGGCGTATGACAAAAGTGAAAAGGGGTAGCAAAGTTTAACACAGACAACTGGAGATGTGGGGGGACAATGTAATATATGCATAAGTATTACGGTAAACACACTTGAAACAAAGCATACAAGGAAGCTGCAGGCCTTGTTTCAGTACCCTTAGCTTCAGCGAACGCCTCGACGTCAGCTTAAGCACTAAAACTAGAAAGTGGGAAATTCAAGATGCAAAGTTAAGGGACCTCCTGCATTCAATATACTAGGGGTAAAAACTGCATCGGAGGCTTGTTTACTACAAAACCAATCTGCATAAAGTCTGATGCAGGTCGTTGCATCGGTTAAAAGGAGACTAAGAGATTCGTACTCTTATAAATTTATACGACAACTCTCAATTCTCTTGGCTCATGCATTTTGATTTTTTTCATCATCTTACCATTTGCTTGAGCATGAACTTTATTACCATTATCAATCTCACCTTAGCCTGCCACATTATCCAGAACTTTAACACATCTGCCCTCCGTCCACACTGCATATATTTATCACCAACATCATAATCTTGAGGATAAAATTTATCCTTTTGGAATAAGTAGGAAGCTTTTTTAGAGTGAGCAGATTTTAGAATGTCACAGTGCTTTGTTAGGAGCATGGAACATTGCTGTGGTACTGCCAAAAGCTTATGAGGATTGAATGCTATTGAATCTGCTTTTTGTATTCCATCCAATAAGGTGTGATACTTTCTACTCATTATTAATCCACCAGCCCAAGCTGCATCCACATGGAACCAAAGTTTGTATTTTACACAGATGTCTGCTATCTCATTCAGTGGGTCAATCGCCCCTAGGACCGTAGTACCTGAAATTGAAAAAAATTGAATTTTTAAGAGTGTTAGAACTATGCGGATAATTCAAGATTATGAGCAGTTAATCACCGGCGGTCGCTGATACCATGAAACAAGTATTTCCCTGCTCTTTTTGGGCCAGAATATTCACTTCCAGATTATGGGTATCCATTCGTCCCTGTTCATCTGTTTTTATTAATATAACATTTTTCTCGCCAATCCCGCACATGCTCGCCCATTTTTGAATCGAATAGTGGGCATCTTCCGAAGCAAACATCACAAGGTTCAAACCAGAGGATCCATAATCCTGATAATAGAAAAATTCTATTGGCACTTTTGTTTAAGATGAAAATTATTGCAGCACTATTTTTGAGATAACACCTTTGATTCCGGTTTTAGCCAATATCGGGCCAAGTTTATTGCTGATCCATTTGCAAAAGAACCACCTGGGCAGAACAACCCATCCCCAAAACTTTGAGGTACAGAAATCTGATGGTAATCCGTTTTGTAAAACATTTCCAGCATTTGTTTTATGAGAGTTTGTTCCATCAGAGTTAGAACTGGGGCTACTTCGTAAGTGTATATAGAAACGTTGAGGGAATCGGTTAGCCATTGACCCGCTAGTCCATAAGGATCCAATCTGGGTCAGAGCAGGATTATAAATCAGCAATTAATTTGATGAATTGGTGAGAAGAAAATAAGATTCAAAATATTACCCAGAGAATAATTGGTTCATAAAGTATGGATGACCAGTCTTCACGCTGAAGTTATATATGTCTTTTATTATTTCTAAAATGAGTTCCTGAGATTTTGGTTCATACTCCAAATCAAAAGATATTAATTCTGATAAGTGGGATGGATCTCGCCATTTAATGACAGGCTCATCCCGTTTTATACCATCAAAAATGTTTTTTATTAAAATCGACGACAGATCCTCAAGAAAACTTTTATGCTTTTCTTCAACTGGTATACTATGCCAATCGGACATGCTTATTTGTTTGATATTGCAGTGGTTTGAAGTTATGGTGTGCTTGTTTTTATTATAATCGTATAGTAACACACATTGCACTTCACCTACTAACCCAAACAATGGAGTGAGTCAGGTTTATATAGCTTGTGAAAATTGTTGCCAACTATCCTTGGTAATGTTCCCCCTTTTATTATTCTTAACGAGAACACAATGGTACCTCCGTCAACAACATTGAAAAGCAGCGATGACAACTTAACGTGCGAGGAACTTGCAATTGATCGAACAAAGGTTATCACACATTATGTAATTTAGCATACATTGTGTGGCAAAAATTTATTGCATAGCTTGTCTCTTGAATAAATTGAGCAAAAGCCATAGGTATGGAAAAAATATTTTTTATTTTTATATTTACATTGATTTTACATTTGTTTTTTTTTTCTCATCCATTATTTTATGTATCATTATTATTTCATGTTCTGGAGTTCCGCAATGCTGAATAATATAAGCTTGATATGTGCCTTAGTTTTAGCAGTTTCTCTTCTGATATTTTCTACTTGTTTTTCGAGCAGCTTAATCCTAACATTAATCACTAATACAGCCTCATCTAAACTGAATTCAACAAAATGACCAAGTCCTACGTCTAATAAGATAGTCGATGTATCCTCAACGTGAGCTTGGACATAGAAATTATTTCCAATATCCAGTTTAGTCTTGAAACCTGAATTTTCGGAGGATTGGTTTTCTCGTTTTATTGTTGATATCATGTTTTTCAACTGAAGGAACTCAGCCATATCAGAATTTAACTCGCCTAGTTTTCCATCCAATTTTCGCAAATCTTCCTTCAGTACATCGTTCACAAATGACTCAAATTGCAAAACCTTTTTTTGGATGTAAGGAGTCATTTTGGGAGTAAGACTGTATCCCACTGTAAGAAACATTTCATACCCATCACTTTCGATCAATGTTTCATACTATTTAACAGATCGATTCGGAAATGAGAACTATGATTGTTTCTCGAAAATGCCATGTCGAAAAAAATATACAGGTTAGGTTAGATGAGGTTAAGGCTCGACGATTCAAGTCCCAGCAATGTTAAGAAATGATACTTACTTAAAAATAGGTGGGGACCTACAATGAATGACGCGTTTAATAAGTGGTTTCTTATGACTGATTACACTGATGATCATTCCAGGATCTATTCAGGAATTTTGATTATGCTAACAAACTTTTATGTTTGACACTTCTCTATTTAGAATGAATAAATATACTGTGGCGTCGCCTGTAGATCGCCAGTTCGAACTTCGACAAAATGGTTTTACAAGCTCTGCTGATAATACAGACATTCTGCGTACTTACCACCAGGCATACCTTGAAATAGGACTGCCCCTATTTAATTCGGCTTGTTCAAAACCGAAAAAAAATAGGAGACAAAAAAAATTGACGTGTCTGAAAGCAGAAGGTTCGAGCTTTAATTTCATTACAATTCCATTTATCTAAGTGTATTTTTCAAAAAGTTAGGAGCGTTTGTAAATTGACCACTTTCGCGCAGGAGTATCACAGGCAACCACACGACGCACACTTACGATTGCATTGATGAATGAGTAGCAGCAGCCAATCAGCGTTTACTACGAACACTTCTTCTACTACGCGTAGTACGTAGTACTACGAATACATACTACGTAAGGCAATCATGTTAGGGTAGGTTAGTTAGCTTAGGAAGGTCAGTTATATAGTGCATCTTGTGACAAAGCTATGAGTGTTTAAAAATTGTGTAGGTATATCCACGGGCATATCTACAGTCAACGAATAGGTATATTAAATAGGTATAGGTAATTACGGATATAATGTTGAAGCTAGAAGTACGTTGACCGAAGATCCTATAACGATGACACGATAATTCCTACTAGTTGATCAATATATTTGCATTCCGTAACTCGTAATCATGGTATCTGAATACAAGATCTGCACATTAATTTGAAATTACTGCTAAGAGTCATGTAATGCTTGAAAATAATCTACTGAAACGGACTCACGATCGACAGGACTATGAAGACATCCGAAAATACATCAAGAGCAGCACTTCCAAAAAGTCGCCAGCTAGAGCCCGTACCAAAATATCGGCAATGAACCACATCACCGAAATTTTTTTCACTTTCATCAGAAAGCATTTCAACACAGTTGACGCTTTGTAATTTGTAAATTGAATATTTCACACGTATGGCGAAAAGTTGATGACGTATCAATAAGTTATTGTATAATATCTTATTGTCTATTGTATTTATCAGAATAATTAGAACAAAATTCTTATATTGAAAAGAGTGGACGGTATTGTTATCAAAGAAATTGATACTTCAGTAAATTAAATGTTGAACACCTAATTGATTTGTATTTCACATAGATAATTTATCAATGAACAAAGAGCACTTTTTGAACTATTTATTTGATAAAAAATCATTACACCCCTGCACGTATCACTTTTTGTCATCCTTCATCGGCAACACATCATGACATCAAGCACTGATTCGTCAAAACACCTCCTCACCAGTCATGTTCTTCCGATAATACAAAAATAACTGCAGTTATTAAAATACCAGGAAAGTAGCCGGTGGAATCAGCCACTTGATTATGTTTAATTTTTTAATCTAATTAAAATTTGATTTTTTTTTTATCCTGACGTCAAGAATTAACGTATTTTATAGAGTACTTCGATGTATTTTTGTGAAACTTGAGCTTAGGAATCCGAATTTGCAGGCTAAATTGATCTATATATCAAACCGATCGAGTGATCGCCAATTTTTCGCTTTTAATATAGAAAAATATGAGATATCTCGATGCGTTCTATTCGCATCTTAATTTAGTCGACGAATTCGTGTCCTTGACGTCGAAATTTTACCTTTGGTGTTCAAAAGTTGTACGTCATCACGGTTTGTCAATAATATGATTACGATCATAAAAAATATTTGGTATATTTCATTCGATTACTACAATGAAAAAAAAGCATCCATGCGAGATCTAGAACGATTGAATTTTTCATCTTTATGTAGTGCCTATAGTTGGATTATTGAGATCACCTTTGTCTATGACAATAAAAAAAAGTTATACACTCATTCGGGATTAATATCTATACTGTTTTAATACAACAATTAGCATGCATGATCTATAAGTCGTTTGTAATTATCATCACGTGTATTTTATGTTAGAAGTGTTTCAGAGAATCAAACACTGTGGCAACAGTTTATCTCCTATCAGTTGCTCTAGTTATAAATATTTTTTTTATTACATTATAACTTTTTAGTTCACATTTTTCCACGTCATTTTTACATGATATGTAATAATACCGAGTTATACTTATAGCACAGATACCATTTATACCATGTCATGGAATGGCAAGTCCGCGTTATCCTATATGTATGCGCCATATATATCATATCATCGGAAACATTATATTATATCAGAAAGCTCAAATCCCACTTACATATGATTATCATTATATTAATATAACTGTTACCCCTACTACTTATACGCGATGCAAGCAATGATTATTATATGATGACGAATGTACTCGTCTTCTAGACGAGTGATAAAAAAAATAAAAAAATCGATTCGAAAAAATAAAATGAAATAAAATAAAATGAAATAAAAAGTACCAATATAAGTGCATTTTGTCACGCTTTGATGTCGTGCAACTAGAGTAATATAGGATACATCATATACGATTATTATTACACATATATTACGCCGAATGAACTATACACCATAATTTATACTAATATTACATTATACATATATCATGCCACCATATATGCAATTATTATCAACGATAAGTGACAACTATGTAACAGTATAACACATTACAAACATTACTATGCACGTTCGACAGGGTATAGGGTGTATAATGTGCATAAAAAGAATTTTACGATCACTTGCTTTTTATCAATAGGTATATCAGGGATCATTCCTGACTTAAAAAGAGTTTTTATGAACATCCACAACATTTATTATGCGAAAGTATAATCGTTGTGTCATACTTACCTACACGTACATAGAAATTTATTCAATCCGATGCGCGTCCAGTATTTTGAAAACAAAAAACTTTATCAAAGAACAAAGTTCTGCTGCGTTAGCTCGTCAGCCTCAATCCCAGGATTTACATTTATTATTAATAATTATAATATTATATCTGTACGATGCAAAGATTATAGGATATTACCATTCCATCTCCATTCTTTTTTCTTCTTCTTTTTTCTCCTCATTTATTCTCACTACCCTCTAAGATACACGGATCGATGCAATAGAATAGGGAAATTTAGACAATGAGATGCAATCAATTATTTCAACTGATCTTAATGTTTTTAACATTATTATTGTTGTTGTCATATTTTTTTTTCTCATAACTATCATAACCATTAACTGCTATTATTACTAATCTAGTTATCATTATTTTAAAAATTATATATGGCGACAGATACGTGATAATAATAATAATAATAGTAATAGTAATAATAATATTAATAATAATTATAATAATATACTATGTGTGTAATATATGGTTATTAGACTTTAGAATTGTTAAAAAAATAGAAATAATTTATAACGAAAGCCTATACAACAGATATTTATATTTTCTATGTATTTATCTTTATATATATATATATATATAAATATATATATATTTGTTTTACAGACGTTTATTTTTTAGGCAAACAATTTTCGTGAATATTGATTTTACTTTGTATTTTTCTTTCGTTTTTTCATTTTCGTTTCAATCCTTTTACATACACATACATACGGATTATATCTATACATGCATTCATACACATATCCACAAGCGCATACATATGTGAGTTTCACTGTGCGTTTTTATTAATTTTTCAAATTAATAATTTCTTCATTTTATGTTTGATTTTTTTGTTTTCACTCCTCCTTACTTCTCGCATTATCATCTATTATCGATCATTGACTTTCAATTCTAATATCACATAAGAAAAATTAAAAATAACATACATATATATTCGTATTATGTAGATACAGTGTAATCGTTTTACTCGTTTTACATGAGCACACGATAGCATAGACTATATATTATATACCTATAAGTACGTGCTACCAAGTTGAACGGCCGTTTTCTTGAAAATTTCTCACAACATATTTAGTTTCGTTACAATTCAATTACTATTATCGACAATAATAATGACGATGATAATAATAATAGTAATAATAGCAATTATAACAATAATACCAACAACTTATCAATTCATTTATCGAAGTATATTATTGTGTTACATGCTATAGATGATGCTTATAATCACCGTCGGGATGCCAATTTGTCATTTGTTTTCTGTTTTTTACAGATTTTCGTTTTGTTGATTTTAACGAGAAATGAATTAGGTATATGCCTTATTATCACCGCGTATACATACGTTATTTCAAAAGTACTGTTATTATACAGCGTATAATAATTTGTTTCTCCTCTTTTTTTTTTTCTTTTTTTTAAATTATAATAATAGTTGCTTAGTATTTAAATACACTTAATGAAAACTTACACAATATTTAATATACATACATGTATTTTCTGTACTATACATATATAATATATTTATATATTTATATGAGATCTTCTTATATAGGTAAGTGAATCAATCATCACTTTTATTGTTGCTGCTGTCCTTTACTTTAATTATTATCATTATTATCATTATAATTATTTATAGTCGACTCGCAATCGCTTATGAACTTAACGTATATGCCATTGATTTTATTGTAATGTCCTTGGTTGCTTCGGTTATTGTTATATATTTTTCTTTCAGTTTTGTATCCATTTTCTTCTATTTTGCCGTTTTCATTTTTGCTTCGGAAATGACGAGCCAGTCTTTAGTATCTTCCCGAAATTAAAAATATCGTATTCATAAGTGAGCAGCTAATGATTCCTGATGCAGTAAAACCACCGGTGAGCTAAAACAGAATCAGAAAAACAACTGAATAATTATTATTCGATTCGAACACGGCAGATATTTCATATATTTCCTTTTTTTTTTTCAAGCTTTTACAGTCAATCGATCATTTGAATAAATCACGTGTATAGATACCATGTGCAGAACGGTGAAGATTTTTTTTTTTCCGTTTTCTTTTTTATTTCTTCCGATTATTGAAAAAAATTACGTATACTGTGTATACCTAATCGTGTGCGAAGGTATTATGATGTCTGATGGAAAGTCGTGACTTTTATTATTGCGCTCGGTGCACTAGATCATAGATATAATAATAGTCACGTGTCTCGTTATACCGATACAAAACACTATACTGTACTGCCAGATGCGATGCGTTAATACCTACATATATACTTCAACACGTATGTGTATTGTATATATAATAGCTATATAAATATAATGTATCGTCCGCAAAACTCGTTAAGTAATTACCTGTAGATATAGTCGTGTCGTCGTTTGCGCTCTCGCTGTTATAGATTATTAAATGTATAGGTAGAGGTTGATAGGCATGTAATGTACAGACATCAGGTGTGTATGTGTAGATTATAACGAGTCAAAGATTAGATATATTGTAATAATTATATCGTCCTTTTTATCATTTCTCTCTCTCTCTCTCTCGCTCTCTCGCTCTCTCATTTGTGCGCGCGTTTTAAATTACAGCCTTAACTCAGGTCAAGATTATTACAGGGTAATGAGATTTGAGTAGGTATATTACAAATTGCATATATATATATAATATGTTGAATTAAAAATTGTGCGAGTATTAATTTAAGGTATAATACATGTAACCCCGTAATTTCGCATATTACGAATAAATTATTATATTCGTTATTTTGCGGGGTTTGTTCTGGCTCGAAAGTTTAATCAAAGTGTAGGAGGAGGAGGAGGACTGAACAATGCAAATGACAGACCGCATGTAAAATCTTAATAATAAAATGTACGTTTATATATTAGGTACGTAATGGTGAATTTCAACTTTAGCCATGAGTTAATAAAGCAAAAGCTTCGTAAGTAGTATCTATACCAAAGTTATAACAAGCTAACGAACAAACTGCGATGCTGTTACCTAAGAGATAAATGTGGAATCATAACCCCACTCGGGACATATTTATAATATCTATATCTATGTATACATGTGTACGAATATGTATATAAAATTTTCATGTACACAGAGAGAGACGGAGGAATCTTGCAGTTCAACTCTCGATTATCGGGAATTATGATGGACAATAATTACTGATTGTGAGTAAATGCTATCAACTACTTATTAACGGCGTCGCTGCGTAATTTAATTTTTAGAAATAATCATTTTTTTATTATCCTTTCGTTCGTTTTTGTTTCTTCTTCGTTTTCTTTTTTTTATTCCTCCTTTTTTGCATATAAAAAACTGCACGCGCGCAACACTGTACCTACACTTATATGCGCGGGGACGACGATACGAGATAAGAATAATTATAATTATGTACGATAAGAAGTGTATATTATATTATATAGATGCCGATGAGCAGGGCAACTCTATCGTTTGTAATGTTACATATAATGTAATTTTATCAATGCTTATTTTTCTCCTCATATAGTTATGCACTGTGGACTCGAACTCAGGGACTTCGCATATGGATGATATATTGTATAATATACATACAAGATTTTAATACGATTTTTAAACCTGTCAAGGTAGTTCAATATTGTATTATATATATACATATTATGTTTATTATTAACATGCAATCTCTTATCTCAGATTTTTATTCGTTCGTTTATTTATTGATTTTTTTCTAGTTTTTTATTTCGACATAATACGCGTCATTGTTGTACAACCTACTTTGTTTTTTCATGTACGTGCAGATCGTTGTCGTCGATATATGAGTTATACCAGCGTCGCGACGCCCCGACGCGTGATATGGGGTGCGGGCAGTTTTTTTTATTTCTTTTTGTCGATTTGTTTTTATTTTTTTTTCATCAGAAATGTCTACCACAACTGCATATCTGTAGGTTTTGCTTCTTCTGCTTCAACTGCAGCTTCTACCGGTGCAGCACACGTATGAAAACTAAGTCCAGGGGTTTCATTTGACTGACTTTACGAGGTAGACATAAAATGGATTTTACTGTCGGCTAGTTCGCCAGTTCTCGAGTTGGTAACATTGCTTTAGCCAGCATAATATACGGTCTTCCTTCTTCTACACCATCCCCAAACCCTTTTCTCTCCTTCAAAACCCCCGTTCACCCCTTCGAGCCCTTCCGTCATCTTATTCTTTTTATTCTCATTCATTCTTTCTTTTCGTTCCGATTCCTCCGCAACTCACCTCTTTCTCTCTTTCTCTCTCTCTCTCCTTTTCTCATTTTGAACGTACCGCAAAATATACATACGGGAATGAATCTACGAGAAGTCGCGCTGACGGCGGTTCGGTTAATGCTAAACTTTACCTATGAAAAATATCCATTTCCCTAGACATATATCAAAAGTTTAATATTTTTATTTACGCGTTTTACGGTGTACCGCGAAACCGCGCTCCGGCAGGGATCAAGTTTTTCACCGTGAACGGTAACCGTGGAGACAAAATTTAATATTTATACACTATTTTTTTTTTCATTTTTGATTCGAAACGTTCGCTCTTCACGGTGAGTGTGCAAAATTATTGCCGTGAATCTGATAATTATCGAACTCCGATCCTGACGTGACCCCATTTTTCAAATCGCGTGTAAATATCGAAGAGAAGATCGTGGAGAAAAATTTTCTGGGCGCAAATCGACGATTAGAATTGAAACTTTTGTACGAATAGGGACGGAAAAAAGCAACGGTCGGTCGGTTAGTTGTTCGTTTACAAGGGAGAACGCCGTGGCAAATTGTAGCTGGTTAACAAAAAGCATTGGGACCATTATACACTTCCTTTCTCTTCTTTTCTCTTTACTCTTCCACTCTCATCGTCTCTCTTCTATACTATATACTATACACACTATACTCTCTCGTAAACGAAGCGGAGACCAAGAGCGGTTAAAACCTCGTCAAAATAACCTCGTAAAAAGAGCCGGTCCTCGGCAACGCGATCCCTATAACAGCAGCGGTATACGCGAACTTATCCCGCACCTTCTTATTCTCTGTCTCTCTCATTCTTTATTTTTCATTCTTCTCTTTTTTTCATTTTCATCCAATCTGCATTCGCATTCGGTTTTACACTGTGTATAAAAAATGAAAGCATTCAAAATAAACGAGCATGAATATAAATCGGATCAATTACAAAAAGATAGTAGTATATAATACGTTGCGATTGTAAAATTTAGAAGAGAAAAAAAAAAAAAACGAATTTACAAAAAGCAAACGCTTTTTAAAATCCTTGATTTATTTTTGCTCGAGATATTGTCACCTACTGTAACGTGTACGGCGTGTTATGTATTGTATGATTTTTACGATCGTTTTCCTGCAACAGGATATGAGAAAAGAATGCTCGAAAGTCTCTTGACTGAAGTTTAGACACGGTTAGCAAGCTTTTGCCGTTTAGGACGCGTCCAACGCATAAATTGACGATCTTTTGAATGAGGGAACAAGTTTATACGTTGGGTATAACAACACCCCATATACGTGTTGCAGAAACTCATTGTATGTTGAATATTGTCGTCAAATCGAAGTGATTTCTCGAACGGATCGCGACCGCGCTCGCCCTCCTCTGTTTCTCTGGTTTCTTTGAACGATAAACGATACAATAATGCGGAGATTATAATTCAAGTGTTATTTATGTACGTGCATATATTGTAAATACATATTCCCGTATAGATGGGCTATAATATAATAGTATAAGTAGGTATATAGGTACGCGGAAAACGGGCGCGTCGCGATTTCTGCTGCGGCGAGCAATGATGCTGGTGCTGCTGCTGCACCCCCATTGAGATGAGGAACCTCGTAAACTGGTGATTTACAACCGGCTGCAGCGCGGTTGCTCTCGAGGCAATGCTGATTCTGATGCTGATGCTAAACCTCTTATACTTATGCTATCTCAACATAGGCATAAAATATACATGCATCATACATATATACATTTCATACATACATACCTACATATACGTAGTGAAACGCAGTCTACACCACTGCGAATTCAACTTATGGAAATCGCGAGTAAAATTTTGCAAATCTGTCTTTCCTTTTAAATATTCATTCTAATATCACTTGTTTCGTATCTGCACCTGCATTGATTATCAGCTGCAACCTAGGACACGACCTACCCCGTGAGAACCCATCCCCCCCCCCCTTGGGGGGCCCCAAGGATGAAATTTTTCTATAGTCATCAATTTTCTCTTGTAATTGGGTGATTTTCTGAGAGTGTAAATTCAAGATGTATAGAGCCGAAAAATTGACCGATTAATTAGACGAAGCGATCTGCGGACATCGTGAGAAACGTGGAGAGGAAGAATTGGGTACAAAGCGGATTAAACTTATATACGAAAAGAGATTTGGTATATAGGTACGATATCTTAAGGCGAGTTTCTATCGCATATACATATCCGCGGTATATTCGAGAGGGATGTAAAGAGAGGGGGGAGTAAAGGGGAGAATACTTCGCGTTTTAGTACTTGGCCAATCGTAAAAAGTTATGCACCAGGCTAAAGCACACGGTGCGCTAGCGCAGCTTCGTCGTCGCTGCAACACCATATAACCAACAAACGCGTGCAAAGGACATACACACATTATACACATACCTATATACATTTGTATTATGTACATATATATACTTATATGGATATCAGTCCGCGATTGCGGCAGATAGGTTTCCAGTTTATCTTACGGCGCCTGCACTCCACCGCACTACTCCCCATATAGCCTTCATTTTTATCCAACTTATGTACTTTTAAAACTCCTTATATTATACACCACCTCTTTCCATTGCCATGCGATTTTACGGTGTTTGTTTATTTTTTTTTGTCTTTTTCTTTCTTCTCTCCTCTCTGCTTTTTCATTTCGTTCTTTGATTGAGAGAGAGAGAAAAAAAAGATTTATCCTCCATCGTCGATTAATCGAGTCTTTTAGCCTCCCGATGCCTGCGATACCTATACAATAGTGTTATGTCTGTACGTATTTTGAAATCGTAAAACTGGAACCCCTTTACTTATTATGGACACAAGTTCGCGGTATATAGTGTGGTATCGTTAACCAGAATATGGCAAAAGACTGCTGGTGCAGCAGCTACTGTAACTGCTGCTGTTATGTACAGTCGCAAAAAGTAGAACACAAAGTGATCGCGTTGTATATATGTATACAACTGATACATGTGCATATACATATATAAAGCATACGTCGCACACGCGGGATCCAGATCCGGATTACGTATATAGAAAGATGTGGTCCAAAATGGCGGAAGAGACAGTTAAGAAGCGGACCACGCGTTGCAACCAAACGTAATTCTATACAATTTTCAAGATATAGACGTGTAATATACCTATGCGTAGTGACGAGAGTATGTTAAAATTTGTTCGATATTCGATAAAAATCTGAAATCTGATCGACATCTGAACTATGTTCCATAGATTTCCGTTTTGTTTTTTTTTCTCGTTCCCGTGCACCGCGCCGCAGCTGGTTTTGCAGACAATCAAAAGCTTTGTATTTATTGTATTATAGTGCGTCGCGAACGATTCCGCACAGCGAAAATACACGAGTATCGAGAACTGCGAGAAAAGGGAGGGTGAGAAGGGAGGAGGGAGGAGGGTAGTTTACAGTCTTGAGGTAAGTACTTCGCGGGTTTTTCACGCATTCCGGAATTACGAGGAGAAAAAAGATGAGAAATAGAAAGAATGAAAGAAATTCCACCCTTAACATAGCGACGGGATTTCGGTAATGGATTATGAATTCGCAGTTTCTATAACGTTTTAAGAGATGATTGGAGAAGCTGTTTTTTTCTATAAGAGCAGTAATGAATAGGTGTATGAGGATCTCGTGACGATGCTGACGATGATGATGATGGTGATCCGAAGCATGCGGTTAGTATTTCTTAGTTAGCCGGTTGAAGGTTTCTGGTATGATCGTTCGTTTCGTTTCGTTTAGTTTCGTTTCGTTCGCCTTCGCGAGTTTAGTACTTTCTAACTGCAGTCGCAGGCTACAATTAAACCCTCATAAAGTTAGTCGTAACTTTTTTAAAAGCGGCGTTCCGTTCCTCAACCGTCGTACTAAGATCGCTGCTATGCCATCATGCCATTCTATAGCTAATGCTGCGTGTAGCAAAATTCACGGCGGACGCCGAGCGCCGGTTTTATGTCAAGACTCTTTTGCTCGCTGCAGTATGTTGCTGTTACTGTTGCTGTTGCATGAGAAGCCAAGAAAATAACCATCGCTTCATAAAAATTCAGACATACAATATTCCAAGAATTATTTTTCACCGAATGAACTGTACGATTCAATACTACAAAATTTCAATCATTTACATTTTTTCCACGATCTTTTCCCTCCCATCTCCCGCGCGGAAAAAAAAAGAAAGAGAAGAAAAATGGCGCACCCGCACACCATGATGTCACACGCGATGATCCATAATATAACTATTAGTCACGTGATGATCGGATATTTTCACGCGTGTCTATGTTTAGTACATAACAAATACATATGTATACCATACAGATACATGTAATGTTGAAACGCACAGTTAATATTATACTATACCTAGAACCGCTGTCACATAAACTTGGATACTTTAGTACCCGACGTATAGTAGTATAATACACGTGTAGAAAACAAAAATCTAAAATGAAAAAGAAAAAAATTGAGAAAAAGAAAAAATTTCAGTATACGCGGAAGAACAAATAAAATAAAATCAAACAAAATAACCATACGAACTTCTCGCAAGTTTCTCTGAAGAGAAGAGAAGAAGACGCACGGAAACCAAAAAAAAAAGAAGTACAAAAATGGTAAAAAAAAAAAAAATAAATAAATGAATGAAAAATAAAAATAAAATTGAACATAACGTAAGAAAAAAAAGAAACGATAACGAAAATAAAATGAAAAGAAAAGAGAAAAAAAAAAAAGAATTTGCGAGCCGTAAAACCGAGCGCGTTTATGATCGTCGTTAAGTTCGCTGCAAGAGCGGCCTGTCTGATTACATTGATGCTGCTGCTGCTGCTGCTGCTGATTCTACTGAGGAGATTTTCGAAAGATTTTTTGTTGCATAATCAACTGCGAGAGCAACCAACAAATCTATTGTACATTATACTGCGGGCAAATTTTAATACCCGAATTTTCGGTGGTTTGGATTTTGTTTTTTTGCTTCGTTAGTTGAAAGTGAAAAAAGTTGTGCATTAAGTTAGTTTGACGGTTGCCAAGGTGTAGCTGGTTATAGTCTAGGAGTTTTGAAATTAGTTTAGAGGTTTTCAAGTTGGTTTTTCCGTTTCGAGTCTGATTTCATCACGTGAACTAATGCACTAAATGGATGTGCAGGTGTACAGTACATGATACGTTATATATATCGCAGAGTTTGCAGTATATGTAAGATCGACTTTCGTAGTTAGAGTAGTGGAAAATCCGAACGAACGAACGAACGGAGTTGAAGTCGTAATCGCGAATCCGGTGAACATAAAACTGATTCTCTATACTATAAAACGAACCACCCCATTCCACCCTACAATATATATCTAGTATATTCTACTCTCTTTCTCTAGCCTCTTTACCTATACCCCTTTTCACCCCCTCGTCTCTCCCTTTTCCGCGATTTTCCTTCATTCCTTTAGCCAAGATCTGCAGTGAAGACCTGGACCTAGACTAGACGCGGATATAAAAGTGTATAGTGGTTGAGTTTTATTACATACCACGTGGTAAGAACTTTAAAATCCATCGTCCATCTCTCTCGTTTAAGATGCCCTCAAAACTATAGACCCGCTATTAGCTAATCAACTAATTATCACACGATTATCATACATACGATACGTACGACGGACACGCTTTTGTAGCAAATATATGAGAAACAATCTGTAGCTTTTACTTGTCATCCAAATGGGGCTGATGATATAAAACGCTTCTAATTTGAGTAAAAGATGTTCGAGTATAACGAAAAGATCGCACGAAAGCTTAATGATGCAAGCAATAAAGTAGCAAATTTACGAGCGCTTTATATTCGCCATCAAGTTCGCCGCGCCATGCCTGTATATAATACAAGATACCTCAGGGCGCATATAATATCTCCTTTTTTTTTTTTCATTTTCGCTTCTCGAGAATCCCCTTTTACCCTTTAGGTATAAGAGAAAAGAAGGAGAAGAAAGAAGAAAAGAAAAGAAAAATTTATACGACACTCGGCCGATGTATTAACAAATTCTCAGATTTTCCAAATAGAATGAAAAATTAGTGAAAAATTGATTGCGAATAGAAAATATAAAAATAAAATACGCTTACCGGGGTTACGTGGCGGGACGATCCGGTGGACTTTCGGGACTGGATGGAACTCTACTTGTAACGACATGAGCGTAGAGGGGATGATGAAGACCTAGATGAGCCGTTGGGGGTGGTGGTGCGATGTAAGGCGCCTGGGGTAGGTAAGTAGGAGCGCCTGCCGCCGCACCGTTTGGTGTACCGTAACAATTGTAGTAATGACCACCACGGATGAATCTTGTAGCTTCCCAAAATGCCAACGTCCTTATCTCGTTGTTCGCTGAATAAGGGATCAAAGTATTTTTCGTATTTCTTTTTCAGTTAGAGGGTGGTGACTCTATATTTTCCTTTTTTTTCTATTCCGCACAGGGAGTATAATTGGTCTGGAGCAATTATAAAATTATTTCTAAAACAGCAAGGAAGAAAGGTAAAAAAATCACGAATGAGGATCGCGGTAGGGAACTCTGTTGTAATATAATGGCGATTCCGAATAACACTTTGCTCGTACTTCTCAGAAGAGAACTCCTTTTTATATATTATATGTAACATGAAGGATTTTAGGATAACCAATCAGGAACTGTCGTGAGAAGGGGTAAAAATGGTCGTTTAGTTTAGCTTAGTTTATGAGGCGTGGTTTTAAAAGGTCTGAACCACCGGCTACTGCAGAAGTTAAAGGTGGTGCAGCGGTATTATTATATAAAGGCTGTTATTAGCCAAGGCAGGTAGGTATATAAATGTAGCTATATGTATACGTATATACAACTGCGGACAGGTATATAAATCCTCCATTTTTCTTTCCATCCGTTTCTGTTTCATTTATTTTGCTTCATTTCTTTCATCTTCGTTGAATCAACAGACCCATTTATATCACCTGCAGCGTTGCGGGTGCTGCGATCAGAAACGAATCTTCTTCTTCGAAAATGTTTAAAATGTGATATTCCATTTTTTTTCGAATTCTTTGTCGTACAGTAATACTTTGCGATCGCCGTATATGAATCGTGTATGATAGGTACTATTATGGTTCTGCCGCAGTTTGCCTCGGATTTTATAACCCTGTATATAATGTACACGTACCTATATACGTATACCTTGCACCTCACAGCTGTGATTTACTCGGAAGTCACGCGTGCCCTGGTAACAACTAATAATATGTTTTCCATCCACGCACGTCTCGAACGTTACTATAAAGTCGGTATATACAAACCACCACCACCGCCATCGTGCGACCCCTTATTGTAACGTTTCTCCACCGTTCCAACGAATCCCAACATACTTCAAATATTTCGCTCGACGTTTATTATAAACTCGTGCAATATACATTCACTCTGCGTTCGTATCGACGTCTCGTAATAATATTTTACATCCCCAAACTCACGTGGATAGTTTTTTTGTAAAATCGAATCGAACCCCGATTACGTACTCGTAAGGGTGAAAACTATGGATGGAATGAAAATTTAAAAAAGGAGCATTTTTTTGATCCGGAATTATATATCTATATCATTTCAATCGGTATTCGATTCTTCTGAGAATACTTTTGCCGATTTCAGAAAATGTGTATTTGAAAAAAATCCAAAGTATCATTTTCGTCGGTGATTCGCAGAGCTGTATAAATGGCACATGTATAATATATGTGCAGTGGGAACTTTGAAAGGTGACTGCTAGAGTGTGCAGAATGTAAAAATATGGTATAAGCGGTTGATCATAAATTATATTTTAACGATCCCTTACGCTTTTATGTATTGTAAAAGTAACTCTGCAGCAACGTGAGCAACAGCAGCTGAGGTTAGGAAGTAACCATACAAACGGAGGTCTTCTGCCTCTTCCATGAAGTCTCAAAAAACTGAACTATAATAATTTTGTGTTCGTACTTCTTATTCCTTTTTTCTTACGAGATACTCCGAGAACCTCCTCATATTCGAATGCACAATGGGGATGCACGGTTCGTAACGAAAAAAAGATCATCGAATAGCTCCGCCCAATGAATACATATATGTATAACGTGCGCATACATATGTATATAGAACAACCGTCGTGGCCGCCACCGTGTCCTTAAGGTGTCATCGAATGGAGCCTTGGGCGACTTCCAAGGAAAAGAGATCGTAAAACCGATCCGTAGAAGAAGAACGAATATTCGAGTTGAAAAAAGAAAAAAAATGAAGAAATTATAACAGAAAAAAAGAAACGAAAAAGAAACTATATACAGTGCGGTTGTGCAGAAGAGAACTATAAAATCAAAAATCCCTTTCTGACACGCCGTAATATTCGTATACATGCGTCGTACCCACATCGCGAATTTGTTCTTCATCGGTCTACATCGGAACAAAAGCAGAAAAAAATAAAAACCAGAAAACAAGGAAACAAAAAAGAAAATGGCAGTGCGTGAGTTTCGGCTAATGTCAGAAATAGTAACGTCTACATGATGATCGTTGTTTCGCAGCTGCCGCGCTTAGTATATCGCGCGGGGTGTTTTAAGTACCGACACTTCCGGTCCCGTTCATATACCGCGGCGGCTCTACGAATATATGGGTTATGGATTGCACCTATATGTGCGTACATACCTGGATGTATTACTGATATATACATATATATATATACATATATATAAATATATATAAGCAACTGTGAGAGGAGGGGAAATAAAAAAAATCCCATGAGAGCGGCGCACGTGTATAATATGTAAGTGACGTAATTCGAAACTTTTGCAAAATTTCTATATATATGGCAACGAAGAAACACAACGGTAATACTTTCCGCTTTAGCGTCTATAAATATAGAAAATTGATTGTATAGATTTCGGTATTATAACGAACCTGCACGGTAAATTCTCTCCCCCGGGTATAACCAATAGCTCGATCTCAATATCACGCGAATTATTGTTTCAATATTATGTGTATAGCTGCTCGCCATAATTTACGTACACAATGCGTAACGGATTATGTTTTACTTACATACAGATGATCAGGTATATGCAAAACCAAGTTATGTACGTACACACTATAAGTACCGCGCAGTTACTTCTGCCGTGCGTTCGATTATATATACCTATATAAGTATTATACAATATTGTGAGTCATGGAACCGGAAATACACTCTACGACCCGATGAGAAATCCAGAATACAAAATACCGCACATCCATCGCTGTTACATATTCTAGTAAATATTATCATTTTGCTTTTACGTTTTGAAAAGAAAAAAGAAAATTTCATGAATATTCAAGCGTATAAAATGCAAAACGAGACAAATATATCGGAAGAACAATAAAGAAGAAAAAAAAAAACAGTCTCTCGATCAGAGAAAGAAAGGAAAAAAAAACAAAAGAAGAGAGTACGGATGATAATGTACACCTATATATACCTACGATACGCGTCTATATATATGTAATATCTTGAACAACTCACCGGTTTCAACTGGTTAAAATAGATACGAAGCTGCATCAGATCATGTTAGTATCCTACGTGTATGTGCGAGCATATATCATGGATTTTTATGTATACACGTGCGTATAAATGTATGCGTTGTTCACGTGTCCGGTGGCAATAGCGTGTAAATATAGTGCAATAGTGCAATAGTACGAGTATATTTATAATCGCACGTGGACGTTTGCATGGAGATATATATCATGGTATGTGCTATATAGACGTGTACATATGTAGCGTTGATGACATTGTATGTAATAAATGTTGTCTAATAGTCGCGGAGCAGAACTACATGTGATGTGAATAATATGTATAAATATACTATGCAAGTGAACCAGACGCGTATGTAGCGGAATGTACGCGTAGATAATGTGAATTATAGATACATACACAATATTGTCTGTACGATTGAAGATAATTATACCGTATATTCGACTATAGTGTAGCAGCTACGGACACTAGAATTATGCTTATATTTATGTAGTTAAGATATAAAAAATGCCACGCGCGCGACGCGACGGTCAGAGCCACCTCTAATGTCAAGGAAATCTAAGCACCGCCGCATGTGCGCTATTATGCATGTGTCTTCTCACACGTCTATAGAGTCGCTAGTTTTCCACAAAAGCCATTCTATTCTGCTTTTTTTTTTCTTGCGCCGTGTGGTTTCTCCTCACATCGGCTGTTCGTAAATTTATGAAAAATGCATTTTTATATCATGCGCTTGTTCATGACTCGACAATAGCAACAATATACCTCCATACATTTATGTACTAACTAGTACGTGTCTCGAGGAATTATTTATGTATATTCATATTATGTACATAAAATTGATAAAACGCACGCAGAATGTATTACGCAACAACTATGTATCGTCGTATATATATCATGCACGTATACAGATATGTGCGCGAATATAATGTGTGCAAAATATCATCTGATAGCACTCGCTAATTTTTGCAACCAACTCATATGTTCGTCTGATGGCAATTCAATCGGTTTACGCGTATAACGATATAATTTATACAATGTACTTCATACGGCCGAGTGGGTAAATACTCGACTGTATTATGCCATACAATAACTGCTTATACACGTTGATCGATAATTAATAAATTCACACCTCGGTCGTACGACCCCCTTGATTATGGCATAGGGTTAAATTTTATTCATGACATACATTATACGTTAGGATGATAAGTTACACCAAAGGAACACGTGTTTCTTGTTCCGCTAAGTTGTTGCATTTTTTAACACCGCTTATTCACAGTGCCAAGTTTTCGCGAATATATTTCACACGTTGCATACACGTACACACATGTATACATGCGTACGGTGACGTTACAGAACTATAATTCGAACGGACACTTGCGATCGACTCTTCATTTTACTCGACATATAACTTTATATTTAATTATATGGTTGCACATAGAAGTTAGATAAAATAATATTCATATTGTCCTAGACTCCAGCCACCACAGGTATAACATTTCTATTTTCAGATTGAAAAACATCTTCCGTCGATTAATTAACTCTAGTATTTTAATCGGACACATTTCTCGTTATAAAACTACCCCCAACTTCTTTATGCCATAAGAAATTTCGACAAAGAAGTTGGATGAAATTTGAAGGGATATTTTTCAACTCGGAGGAATCGTTAACCCCCTTTAAAGTCGACAAAAGCTACATTATTACGATTGCTTTCGCTGCTGCGTAAGGTTGCCGAGCGTTGGCTAAAGATTTACGACTACGTAGCTCTGATCGATGGGCTCTACAGCGAAGCGTATATATTTGATATTATAACGACACGCGTGAAAATGTTGACGTCTGATACGTTGAATAATAGCTATAAGTGTTTACTGTTTCATACCGTAAACATTTATCGTAAGAGAATTATATCGAATTTGTGAACGATATGCTAGTACGGTTATATAGCAGACGAGAAACCTGCAAAAGAGAAAATTGACGAAAAAAATAAGAAAGAAAAACAAAGTTTTTGAAGTTAAGAAAAGAAAAGAGAACAATTTGTGCAATCTGGAAAGATCTGACATTTTTTGCGCCGCGTATACGTGTACGTATTTTTTGTTTAGGTATAACTAGTCGCGTTGGTATTCATATGTTGCACGCAAACTAGTCGTAAAATGTTTACGATCCAATTTAGAATACTACCGAATTATATATCATATGTTGTTATACCTGTGCACCAAGCAATTTGCTGCATCTATAATAAGTCACGTACATTTTTTGTTTTGTTTTCTTTATTCTCTCAATTTTTTTTCCTTTTTTTTTTTTATTGCGTGTGTGTACGTGTGGTTTATTTGTCTTTTTAATTATTTTATAGGTTCGTGATCACCCGTTACAGAAGAAATTCGCCAATATAAATACATATACGTTATCAAAAAAAATTGATGCAGTTTGATTTTGAGAAAATTTTATTCGCCGCATGAGGAAAAAAAAACTTTGTGATTTTTTTTTTTGATTTACAAACGTTTTTTCACATGAATAAAAAATGATCAATTTGGGTTTCTTTTAATTTTCGCGGAAATTGAAAATTTCATTTTCCAATCTTACGTGTATACATTCGCGATTGACTGGAATCCGTCAGGATTTTTTGAACCATGCATTACTGCGCATTGCATGTGTTTAGGAACTTTTAGCCGGCTATTTTAATCCACAAGTGTAGAGATTATTTAATACTGTCCAAATACGAAATATGAAATCTATATACGTCATCTTATAACGTTAAAAAAAAGAGAAGAAATAGATTCTAATCGAATCAATTATATCTTTCATTGTAAGTCCAAAATACATTTTAATCTTGTATGTATTAAGATTTTTTTTCATTTTTTTGACCCTTTTTTTTTAACTTCAGTGTCTTTGAAAGTAACGATGCGTCGGATCGAAATCAGGATCATCTCTTCAGTGATGCCCATCGAGTGAAAATTGCGCTGTTCAATCGAAATGCGCAATTTCGGAAAATTCCGGTTCATCAAAATTGAGAAATTTGAGACGAAGGAAGCCAGTATATTATACGACGATCATATTAGAACGGATAAGTGTACCGTTCTTCTGCTTTTCCTCCTTCATTTTCAATTTTGATGTTTAAATCTTCAGTGATGCGTTGATGTGATTATCCCGATAGATCATAAATCTTCATTGATGATTTTGTATTCTTCCAGTTGATGTTGGATTTGATATTGAATATCATTCCGATTTGTTCGGTAATGGCGGTGTGACAAAAAATGGAATTTTATCGATATTGCTGCACATATTACTATGATATGGTGAACAGTTGCAGCGTATAGAGAACACAAGGAGATCATATAGAAAAGTTCGCATTCATCGCGCAAAACATGCAGTACTCGACGAATGGCTAACGAGTAAAGCTCGTAATTTTTTTTTGAATTATCACTAGGCGCGATAAGAAAAATAATTTTAAACCGCGCTGCAGCAGTGAAGTCAGCTGAAATTTATACAGGATGTAGAATTTTTTCTATCAATTATCTCATAAACACACCTGACTCTCTCAGTCATGGGCAGAGTCTTTATATAAATTCATAAATAATCATTTCATGAAGCTCACCTTCAGCGATTCGTCGCGATGCTTCTTCCAAATCGGCTTGAGCGTCCTTCAAAATGACGAGCATCAGAGGTAACATTTCCCAAGGATATCGAAATCTCTGCAAGAGTGTTGTACTGTACTCGAGTAATACCTCGATATTTTCACCTGTAACAGAATTGAAACAAAATTTTTTAATACACTCGTTACAGTTGTACAAACTCAATAATGTACATTGTACAACCTATTTATTTTTCACTCAAATTCTTTTTTCAATGACTCGGCCAACCCTTATTGAATTGATATATTATGCATGTATAACGTAAGTGGCATGTTGATTCAAAATGATGTTTAATTATTTACTTTTTTTTTTTCAAATTCACCGAAAAATTATACACGGATATCTTCCGCGGATGATTGCATTGCCGCCTACTTCGAGTGATACGTAATATATCATTGCAGGAGAGCGAAGACTGCGGCGGAATAAAAAAGAAGTTGAAATTATACAAGTGCATTCATGAAGAACGCGAAATTGTTTTTCCAGGAATAAAGAACAGAACTCTGCAGAGCAGATGTACAAAGACAAAAAAAAAGAAGAGGAAGAAGAATTATACCGGAGAACGTGATTATCTGCTGTTCCTTCGTTATAATTCCATTCGTTCGCGTTATAATATACCTCAAATTTCGTATATGCCGAAAAAAATATTTATTCATATATTTGTCTACTACGCGCAGCATCATGGGCTGAAATACATATCCGCGCATGTATATAACCTGTGCGATATATACCTATAAGGCGCGCATTCACAATACATGCATTTCTATATACGGACAAAATCTTTACAGCGTTCCCTCTACCTCTGGCCACCGCTGAAAGTGGTGGCGGTGCATCGTCGTGACATGATATATTAGACATTAAATAAGCCAATAGCAAGACTCCGACCAACGGCGCAGCTCCGCCCACAACATCCGGAATTTATTTTTAAAACGGAAATGGCTTCTACCCGCTTCTCTTTACGAGATTATGCGCGTGTACCTGTCGTTAAAATAGGTGCGCACTGCATGTGCATGTATAAAACGTCAGATCCGTCGATGTACGCAATTAATCAAAATTATGCCGAAGTATACATAAATTCACATCACTAATTTACTAATTAAAAATTCGTCATAAAATTTGAAACTTTGCGATCTGCAGCTGCATGCGTTTATTTCATGATCCCCGCGTCGGAAGATTCATTTTTTCATTCGTTAATTCCTTTCCAAGAGGATCACGGAATCGGGATGGACATTATCTATAATGTATGGAACTAAAAAGGAATAAGATAAAGAATTTTACGATAAGAATAAGATCGTAGCGGTTCAGATCAGCGTGTGCACTAAACTTTGCCGCGACGTTTCTTACCCAGGCGTTCGGATCTCTCGCTCGAGGCGGCTGCGTTCGCCATTTTGTATGGGGACGTCACTTGCACAAGCAAGCGCACCGCAATCATATGAGAAATTCAACGCTCAAGCCGCCGCGCCGGTTCAACTCCGTAGACGTTATTAAATAAGTAGTACCCGTACAAAATATGTCTCTTTACACCTATATCGTGAGGGTGGAGGATGTAGCTATCGTTGAATACTATGGCCGTTTATATCTTGCTGCTAATAATTCGGAGAATTTGTAGATAACATACGTCCTTCTAGTTTTACATCTCGATCAGTTTGTTTGAAATTTGAAGATTAATTATGTTTAAACAGAACCTCAACTTATCGAACGCTATAAATATACATGCGTGCTCGTTAAAAATCAATCGATGATTGGTACGATATATTATAAATCGACAGATTTATATCCGTCAATCGTAAGTTTGAAAGTTTTTCTTTTCTTTTCGTTGATTTCTTTTAAAATTCTTTGCGAACATATGTACCCTATGCGTATACATATGGAGGTACTGCAGATATACGCGTTATATTATCAAACTCATGAGACGAGGTTATTTATTCATTCAAGCAGCTCTGTGTACAAAAAGAGTTGAGCTTATCAGTGATGTTTCGGTTATTGGAGACTGACGCACATTGTGCGGTCTCCATAGCTCGCATACCATATACACTCTACGAGGGCCAATGAGGGGGTGGGTATCAAATACTACATACACCAGAGCTGAAAGAGAACCACATAACGATTATAATACCGTACAACGTTGGCATATAATAAATGCAACATAATCTACTTCCGTTGCTGTTTCACTATGTTTATATCACATATATTATATGTATATATACACACTGCGACTCCATTAGCTGAAGAATGAAGCTTATATTATACGGTGCAGTACATACATATAAACCAGCGGTGTAAAGACTTCTTGGAAATTTCACGTCAAAAATATATACATACACGGAGAGACTGTTTTAGTAATGACTACTATTCCAACTTAGTAATTTTGAGAAATTCCAAGAAATCTGTTGGAATTCTCAGAAAATTATACATTTTGAAAACTATTCCAAAAAAATATAGAGATCATTCCCAAACTACGTAGTAACAGTTCATGAAAAAAAAAATTTGGAATCAATTCCCCGCGAGTACAGCAATCCCACAAATAGTGTATAGTAGCCGTTTCTAACAATATGCATACTACCAGTTGTAATATTCGCGCAAGCGTTTCGCACCATATCACGTTGAGTTTCATTCCTATACAAGTATGAAATAGTGATCCTATGTACAGCAATGCTTTCTTGCAAATGCATAGTTTTTATTTCAAACTAATACATGAAAATCATTCGTGTACTCGTAAGGAATCTGTTACACGCGTGTAGTAACAGTTACAAACAATCAGTGTTTGAACCTTCACGTGCATAGTAACCACTAGCCACCTGTGTAGTAAAGGTTCCTAATGTCGCGGTGTCGGCTCGGGCGTTTTGCATGTTGAGACAAGTCGAGAGCATGATTTTCTTTTCAGTTCTCACAGTGCTTTCAATAAGTGAAGTTCTACGTACAAATATCATGGCGGATGTGTATGTAGTACCAGGTCATGTTGAATTATTAGACACATTAATCGAAGAATATTTATCCTTGCTGTCACAGTTATTTCACAATAGTCTGAAACCTAAACATCATTTTCTTATTCATTACCCCAGAATCATGCATCTTATGGGACCGCTGTGGAAACTCTCTTCAATGAGATATAAGAGTAAACATCGCGAGGGAAAAATAACCTCACGAGTCTCGAATAGTCGAGTTAATGTTTGCCATACAATTGCTTTGAAACATCAATTGAAAATGAATCATAGATACATGTCCAAAGATAATTCGTACCCGCTGATAGAAATTGGTCCTTCTATTGAAAAAAGTGTTGAGAGTTTTCCAGATTTAAAATGCTTCTCGGCAAGATTGCCGAATAATATATTCATTGCAAATTGGGTTGTTCATAAAGGTAAACAACTTGTAAACGGAACAATACTTGTATTGCCCTCTTCTAATCCAAAGTTTTATATGATTGAACATATAATTTTAGCAGCAGATTGCGAAATATGTATTACTGCGAAACGTTTTCGCACGGTAAGGTATGATCCCCACTTCGAATCGTTTGAAGTCAATAATCTCGAAGATGGTAAAACTAAATTATTAACATTTAAGGTACTTACATTATGTGTCCCCACTTTCATTGTCAGATTGCCGACTGGCAAATATTACATAGCAAAAAAATGGATATGAAATAAATGTGTATAAAGGAAGAAACGAATAACCTATAATATATAAAGTTGAAATATTTAATCTACACAATTGTGCAATTATTTTGGTGCGCACTTTTTCCACATCAGAAAAATTATTACAATACGTTCATCATAAATAATGATTGCTACTTGCATATCTAGGTATCACTGTTACACAATTTCTGATAACAGTTCACAAGCTGTATTTGGACTGGTTCCCCAAATGCACTAGAAAGATTTCGGAGTTGTTACCAATACGAAAACTAGTGGGCACTCACATGCAAAAGACTGATTCGTATGAAAGGTGTAGTAATAGTTTCTAGCTTCAGTAGTCGTTTGAGTACTATATTCGGCATTAATGTTTTCTGAATATATTCTGACTGATTCCGAAATGTTATCTCAATGTCGGTGATCATTCACAGCTCACGCTGGTAATAGTTCCCAACTTAAGTAGCGATGAATACCAACAATGTTCTCAGCAGTCACACAGTTTTTCTGCCAGACTGGTAATCATTTGCAAGCGTCGCTAAAAGCTATTACTAGACAATCAGTATTGTCACTACTTTACTAAATTTTTTAGGAATGAGCATCTATTTTTGATTAATCATCACTAAAACGGTCTCTCCGTGTAGCCGCATGTAGCCACAATATTATGCCGTAAAATATACACTTTCTTTGTTAAATCGTTTAAGGTACAGCTCCGCGACAAAATTAACGCAATAGTTAATAATACTGGCAAAAATGAGAAGGGATTAAATTTGAAAAAATTCGAAAAATAGAAAGGAAGAAAAAAACTTCAATTCATCCCTAACATCTATACCTATATACGTATACATATACCTATCCGGTATTATATACATAATATTCGATGGGAAATCGGATATTCGTCGCGTGTTATACCTATACATAAACTTTGCGTCCCGCACAAATGGGAATCGCATTACAGAGAGTGAAAAATATATATAGTGTACACGTACCCGCGTACACCTAAAAATTCACTTCTCGTTGCAGCGCTGCACCGCCAGAATTCCGCAGAAGCTGTGCAGCGCGGGATTTATTATGGGGGAGGCGAAAATGTGTCATAGGTATGTAGAAATACTTGCGGTGCAGCGCTATAAGAGCTCTTTGTAAAAACGATACCATTGACAGAGAACAGAACTGTGTAACCGACTCTACTCAATTCCAAAACACCATGGGTATAATATACCCATGTGTAACACCTGCGCATGTGTATCTACAAACATTCATGCATCGATTCTATACTATTATAATGTGCGGTATATTATACGCGTGTCAATTCATTTATACGCTGAAATTAATTCGTCCCCTGCAATTAACGAGATAAAAAAAAAAACAAAAGTGTTCCTTTGTTTGTCTTCGAGGTAATTTGTCCCCATTTTCCAATCCCTCCGAAAACTCATTAATTCGATTTCTTATGTAATACTTTTATACGGGGGTTGGGAAGTTATAAATCGTAAAAGAGTTTTGTAGAAGATGATCCCGATAGACAAAGAGACGGATAGATAGATTGAGTAGAAGAAAAGAAAGGATAAATATAAAGGACGGTATTATACGTAGTACTGTACCTAAGAATTTTTACGACTTTGGCATTTCGGAAGTTGTAAAATTCCGTCCCGTCTACGTCTAGATCGCGTCGTCGGTATACTGTGACAGTCGTTGCCGACGTCGTCCTTAGATTTCATGTACGAGGTTTCTCTACTTATACATGGGGTATTCCATGTCAACTCGACCAATGATTTTCCCTCGCCATTTTTGATTCGCTTCGCGATTTTTCGTACAATTCTCCGATCTCAAAAAAGCATTCGTGAATTTTTTCCAGATTTTTTTCTTTGACCGTTAATTTTTGACGATTAATCACAAACCCATCTCAAAATTTGTTTTTTTTTCTTTCAATCTCAAAAATCTTACTTTTTATTCAGATCATTTTGACACCCGTCCCATGATGGATCGCTATTTTTTTATATTTTTTTCAACCCTTCAACCATCTTGAACAAACATACGGCATTTTGTTTGTTAAAAATGTTTGAAGGGTTGAGAAAAATAGAAAAAAATATCGGCCCATTAGGGACGGGTATCAAAATGGTCGGAATGAAAAGTAAGATTTTTGAGAATTTTTTTAGAGTTTAAAAAAAATCCAATTTTGGGATGGCTTTGAAAATCAACGGTCAATGGAAAAAAATCTGAAAAAATTCACGAGTGTTTTTCAGAGATCGAAGAGTTGTAGAAAAAGATCGCGAAGCGAATCAGAAATGGTGGGAGAAAATCATTGGTAGAGTTGACATGGAATGCCCTATATATTTGATCGATTGCACGCGATAAAAAATCAACGAATAGTCGAAAGCTTTCGAGTTAAATAGTTCTGGAAATTGTACTAAACTGACTCCGCTCACCGCATGTATTGGTTATAGTTTACATATGATGATAAATAATCTAATGGTATATGAGGGTTCTTGAGTTGAGTTCTGGTTACACAGTTAGATGGTTGTTGAAACGGAGATCGTTTGTTCAGGAAGGTTTCCTTCGCACGTCGTTAATTCGATTCACTCTAAATGCCAGAGGATCATGAATATGGATCGTAATAACCTCAACAACTGTAAAGCACATAGGTGGTTGGACGTGGTCTTAGCTCAACGATTCGAAGTTTGGACTCCGCGAAAGATGAAAAAATAAAGTAGAATAAAAAGAAGAAAGAAAGAAAAAAAATTCCCCACTATTTATACTACACATAACTCGCACACAGGCACTCGAAATTTCGGCCCTACTATTGCCGGCGCAGCTCTCGTTGAGGTAATAAAAATAAATCGCTCATTCGTATAATATTCCAGAAACGAACCATTCGCTTTGAATTATGATATACGCGCACGACGAATAACCAGTTCTTTGTGAAAAATTGTTGTCTGAAAATCGAATAATTTCATTTAATTATCAAACGACAAGGCGCTCCTCTTCATTATTATAATCACAGATATAACATTAACTGCTTCAAGAGATCGATTCTGAGTCGGGACATTCAGATGTACAAGTGAAATTCTTAAATGTTATATAGATTTGTATTATTTATATTAAACATAAAAGGAATATATTATACCGATGCCTGTTGTATATCATATGAGCGAACGCTGCAAGAGCTCTTGCTCGTAATATTTTTACGATGTTCTTGTAATGCATATAAAGAAAAGGGGGGTAGAAGGGAGAAAAATTGTAAAAGAAAGTGACAGATCATTTAACCCTAGTAGCGGCAGTATAGTGCGTTTTGCAAGGATCGTAAAGTTTTGCGCTTACGTTATACGTGTACGTTAAGTTAACTCGGGTGAGGTTGGGTTGGGTGTAGACGAAGAGGAGATACTTTATACGTGTACATCTATATTCTCTTCGAAGGACAACGAGATGGGTGCGAAATCGCGGTTCGCTAGACTGTGACCGAACGATTTTACTACCCTTGGCTTTTCTTCCGTACCTACCCTCAAGAAGAATATATACCATACCTATTATCATCATACCCCTAGATTTGAGGGGAGGAAAGACGACCATTACGACAACGCTGTACATGCCGCCGCTAAATAGAAAGAAAACAAAAAGAAAGGGACGGGGTTAGAGATAATCGGAGCAAAATTCAATTCAGATCGCAGACTAATTAGGAGAATATATAATTCAACGGGATATTTGGTGCGGTTGATTGAAAAATGAAAAAAATTATTTGTCCCTTCGAGCGGAAAGTCATCTGCATATCGGTGCCATCTCGTCAGATGGAGATTGAATTCTGTTGAGCAATTTCAGGAAGAGTCCGTGACTCACTTCGCATATATTCTCCCTGGAAAAGGGAGACCGAAGGAGGGAGGTTTGTATTTTCCTAGTCAACTATATCCATGTACAAATAATTTCAACGACGTGTTGACTGACGCGAAAATTACTGCTGCTACCGAAAGTTCTTCCGGGAACCGGAATTTTCAACCGATGATTCTTCGATGATTGTTAGCCTCATGAACCCCGCGAATTACTGTATAAAAAATGAAATTTTTGCGATGGGAAATCATTCGATGTCCGAAGAAGTTTGCATGGTTTTTGAAGCGGAAATATGCAGTCTGAATTTTGACTATTCTTTGGTGACACCGAGCGTCTCGCGAACACCCCTTAAACGAGGTACGTCGCTGCGACGAATACCTACGCATCGGGTGTGTGGGGTGAAAAAAAAGAAGCAGAAGAAAAAAAATGTCGTATAATAAGAGCCGGTTCTATAAACTGTATGGATGCTCCGATCGCGACGTTACATTACAAATACCACTGTACGCAGGTCGCGTCTTATCGAGAGTGTGTCGCTGAAAGTTATGGTTGTATAGTCGTAAATTCCGTCTCGAGTGCTGCTCGACTGTGAACTGGTGGTGCAGCAATACCCTCCCTAGAGCTAGAGTTGCTGCTGGTGAGTATTTTCCACCATTCCGCAGCTTGCTTTTGCCGCATGCTTTCAGAGCAACCACTGGCATGAGCATAAAATGAAATCTGTTTAAACGGTAAATCGGTTTCGTACGTACATAGGTGCGCGAACTGTATACCCCGAAAAGCTTGATTCTTCCCGTAGGAAAGAGGGTTGGAGTAAATGTAATACAAACTTCGGAAACGTGAATCCAAAAATTCAGCGCACTTTTCTTCGTTAATTTTTTTCCAAAGAAGATTATAGCTTATGGTATGGGAAACGCCATCGTCGCGATATACCGGGAACGTGACCGCGGTTAAGTCCCTCGGGATTTGAAATTTTTCTCACGTAAGTAGACCGAACGAAAAATTATGTTGATCAGAGCAATCGATCTCCTCGGTACGTAAAAAATCATTTTACTCACGTTCAATTTAGCTGGACAAATTTTCTAGTAACTTCTTTGTAATTTCTCTCTCTCTGATATTTAGTTTCAATCATTTTTTCCGGAATACCGTACGTGGGTATGCATTTCAATGTATGTGTGTATTCTCTTTCACGGTGGCAGTCGCCCATTATCCACGCAGAACTAATCGGAAACTTATTGCCTGTTAATAGTGTGTGTATGTGTGCGATAAAGCCATAAACTAGCCTTTTCCCCCTCCTCTTCATCCTTCTGCTGCCGATGTTAAAAGTTAAAGCTAAAACTCTCAACGGTACTTTACCTCACCTACTCGGTTTCTCAGCATTTCCACAACAGCATCCATCGAACACATTTCCACCGTTTACATAAAACTACCCTCGCAATTTTCGCATATATTTTTCATCCCCTCCGTTTATATTTCTCCCAAGAACTACCTCCTCGGCTCTCCTTATTTCCTTGCGTATATTTTTTCTTCCGTGTATGAAAACTCAACACATACCCGCACCCCATACGCTAAATAAAGATATATTCTCAGCAGACAAAGAAAAAGACGAAAAATTCCTATCTTTTTCTATACATCTGCATTATACACACTGTAGACGTGCACGTGTCTAGCGATTCAAGGATGTTAAATACCTAGTAAAATAGAACGTCACACCAGCGGCTGCCGGAGCATCAGGAGAGCAGCAGCTAGCTCTAACCCTCCCTATTATACAGGGTGGTTATATACTTAAGGGTGTATACGGGTGGTGAGAAAAAAAGAAAGAAAGAAAAAAAAAAGCTTCACAAGTGGTGCCGACCACATTTAAAAGCAGTCTTAGAAAAAAAGAAGAAAAAAAAAGAGAGAGAGAGAAAACTCGTGTAGAAGTGAGAAATTTAATGACCTTGTTGTAAGATTTTTGACACATGTATAATACATTATATTGTATTACCATCTATTTGATTTATTTTGATTTATTTATTTTTCTTATACTACCCTGCGGTAAATGAAAAAAGGATAGAAATTTTCGGAAGGCGACTATACATTATGTAGTAACGTGGACGGCTGCACGGTAGGGCTACTGCTGAACGTAATGTGATTTCTTAGAGAATTTTCAATATTATTATAATTGTTATTACCAGAAATACGTTGGGTGAATAACCATTAAACCGCGATATACAAACGGACTATTATAACACCGTGCATGTTATACGTATCCAAAGGAAAGCCGCGAACGGCGATTCGAAAAATCAAATTTACGAGCTGTTGGGCTTAAAGCTGAAGGAAATTTCGGAGGAAAGAGAGAAGAAAAGGAGTGAAAAAAAAATAGAAAAAAAAAATTCTAGAGAAATGGTCCGAAACTCATAAACGCGAAAGACCCGTGTGTGTATGTATATTATTATGTATATATATATGATGTAAAAGAGAAACTCTAAAAATTGGAAACTATAAAAAATAATTTACCATGGGAGTGCGCGGCACAAACGATCGCCGTTCATGATCAGGTTAAACCATAATATACATAATATAATGAATAAACTATCCCATCGCGTCATCGAAAAATTGAAAATGAAAGAATAACAAAGAATCCGCTAGAGTATTAATATTTTATGACCGAACAACTAAGTATGTAATAATATAGTTTCTAATCTTAATTCGGAATGAGATTTGTTTAGCGACGGCTGATCGCTGTAATATACATATAGCAACATGCACAGTCTTGGAAGCAATTAATCTTCGATATATAATGGGTACGTAGTTAGGTATGTATGCGAATAACCGGCGCGCGTATCCAAATTACTATTATAGCACAACGAATTGCAGGTATTAATTACCATGTTCTATTACTGTAATTCTTGTATACCTGCATGTAGAGTAGGGATATTATACGCTATCAAAATGTAACTAGAGGTGATTAATATTTCAACCCAAATATCTTATTGAATGGCTCGAATCTTTTTTGGTCTTTTTTTTTTTTTTCGTTTTTTTTTGCATATTTGCTGTTATGATAATGTTGTAATTTTGTTTGGCTTCTTTATCATGTGTAAAACATATATATATAGTATAATTTTTGTTAAATCGTCGCTAATGTCAGTCCATACCGATTTTTCTCGCTGCTGCTGCTGCTACGACTGCATTGCCGGTTATTAAATAGAGCCGAAGTCAATGGCGCGCAATGAAAACTCGTAAAACCCGGAAACTTTAGAGCCCCAGTATAACCGCCATAATCACCCTCGGCTAGCTTCGTTTCTAGATACCCATGGGATTTCTCTATATAAGTATGAGTTTTTATTAACAATGATATTCAGAGAATGACAAAGAGAACAAAAAACGGCAAAGATCACCCGCGATTGCAATCCCTTAATTAGGTATTCATTTTATCATGATCAGATCCATTAAAACGAAACAAAATAATATAAATAGTTGCATAGGATTTTAAAAAAATTAAATGAAGACAAAGAAATTTTTTTTTTTTTTTTTTCAACAGATGAAAAATCGCGTCAAATTAACTGTCCCTGCAATTTTTTGCTCTTGGGTCCGAAATAATTGCGAACTATGTCGATCAGCTTTATTCGTAGCTCTGAACATATCTCGTGTATATATATATATTATTTTTTTTTTCAATTTCTATAACACATAAATAGCATATCGCTCATTATATTTAAGCGTACTGCAGGCCTTCGGAGAGCCATCATCGCGCATATATACATAATTGCTGAACTCGATATGTACACGTACTGTATAGAAAATAAAACAGCTGAATGCGAATAACGCGGGATATAAATTTATAAATGAATATTACCTATAAATATATCTAATATATATGCGATATATACATATATACGTGTATTTAATGTACTCGCGAGTGATAGCGATTAACGACTATTAATTATAATAGTAATAACGAAGAGATGATATATATGTTTGGGTATGTATCAATTCTCAGTCTCGAACAATGAAACTCATTCAAACTGTTTATTATAAACGCAAGAAAACATTATTGCAATTCGTTCATACCACCCAGATCGATGCAGATGCATGATGTATTGAATATATTAATTCAGCATCAATCGCATCTGTCGTGAAGAATTTTTCTTTAGCGCTAATAATCGTCGTCGTCGTCCTCCCTATTTGCGTTATTCTGGGTGTTAGGGGTTGAATCGGAGTCAAGAGGAGAGGAGAGGTTGGAGTTGGGGTTGGGGTTGGGGTTACTTTGCTACTGCCTCGTTCTATGAATGGGATCAGCGTTTCGTTACTGCCGCCGCGAGCAACAGGTAGTTATTAGGTGTAGGCCAAAGCCTCTGTACGCGACGATTCAGATATTCGCACAGCACGGATGAAAACCAAAAGGGCATAACCCACAGAACAGTAAGAATACGCTACTGCAAGGGCGTGTCCGTCAAACAGTCGACGAAACGGGCAGAGAAAAAACAAAAACAAAAATTTCGTATACTTTAAACTGAGTAGCAGAGTTCCGAGATTGAATATTTTGGATCTTCCTTCCGGTTCCGAACCGCGAAACCGGCAGAAAATAGAATTCCGCAAATTCGAAGGTACGACGAAAACTTTGAAGGATTATAATTTCGCTTTTATTCACTCACCATTTCGTCGTTGGGGTAGGTAGGCTGCTGCAGCTGCGTGGGGGTAGAGTGGTGGCAATTTTTGTGACGTTGGTATCGTGACGATTGGTCCCCCGATTCCGCTGTGCCCACCGTTACTGTCATGATTACTTGCTGGCGAACCTCCGCTGCTACTGTCACAACTACCTTCTAAACTAATTCTTTCCGCAGGTTGAGCAACTGATATCAAACGATCACCTTCCACTACCACCGAACGTGGGTCCACCTGCTAGGAATAGATGCGTTAAGATCACCGTGTCGGTTTTTTAAACGGTGGAGAAAAGACGCTCATTGTTCGGAGGAAAACACAAGGAGGAAGTATAGACGAATGCTAATAAACATATACGGATATACATCGATCGAGACAAGATCCGGTTTTTTGAACGAGACTATTCCCCCCTCCCCCAAACTTAATTTCATCGAGAGAACCGATTGGCTCGTTCATCGAGACCAAATGTAGCAGCGGCTTTTCTCCGCCCGTTATTTCTTTGATTTTTCGTTTCGTTTCTCCCTAAGGAACAAGGAAAAACTAACTTCTTCCGGGCCCCGGACCCTGGCTTCGTCCTGGGCCTGCGCCCTTCTGAGTGCAGTTTGCAGCGCCATAACTCTTTGCCGTTCCGCGGTCAACCTACACTTCTCGCAATTACAGCTACGGTATTTGCAGTATCTCTTGTGTCCCTTGAGCGCTATTTTTAGTCTATGATTTCTACAACGCGCACAATTCGGTGGTGTACGTGGACTCAGCGCTGCATTCGACGACGATGCACTGGAATCCATTTGACCCGCTAAAATGTTGTCGTTTTGATCCATTATGAGTTTGATTTTGATTTTCTTGGTTTTTTTTTTTCGAATTTCGTTTTTCAACCGGTTTACTCGATTTTTACTTTCGGTCAATCACCACCAGTTCTGTTTGTTTACGAGATTGCTTTTTCTCTTCTTTGATTCTGCAGTTTTTACTTTTTTGGTTTCCTTTGTATTGTTATAATTTATTTATTTCGTTTTTTCTTCTCAATTTTTAATCATGCGTAACCACTTTTTTTCACTTGTCCAGAGTATATATATTTTAAATGAAAATTTTAAATCACCGATGGCGTCCTATTGCTATTGCTACTTTTGCTGCCGTTCCTGCCCGAGCCGATCGATCCTTCCGAGGCAGCTGGATCTTCATCCTGATGTAGTGATCTGAAGAGAAAAAGATCGACTTTATTAATAAATGTTTTTTTTCTCCTCCGCTTTTATGAGATAAATAAAATATCAAATCTTCGCATTACGTTTCTAGCAGGAAAGAAGATGTTACAGATACGTATATATCCTGATATTAATCGTTCAACGAGATATGTATAACGTTTACTTATACATAGTATCCATCTCTACATATTAGACGTATACATACGATACACATACATGTATTCGCAAATATAACTCGCAGCCTTGAGAGCGTCGGCGAATTTAAAAGCGCAGTCAACGGGCGATAAACTTATCGCGCGCTTGAGACGTCATTGCATTTTTTTCAGTTTCTCGTCTTATTTTTTTAATTTTGATTACGCTTTTTGTTATTTTATGTTTTGTCATTTTGATTTTTTCGACCCCCCCCCGGGTCTTATTCGACGAGGGGGAATAAGAAATAAAAAATCAGATCTGGCGACAGACAATTTCTCATTTCATTAGTATCGACGGAAATTTGGCAATTTTATTATTTCGTCCCTGAATACCACGCGAGAAGAATGCAGACGAACGAGAGAAATGAAGGAAGGAAGAGAGAGCGAGAGGGGAAGAGAAAACAAGAGGGATCCAAGAAAGAAGAGAAAAGGAATAGCACGCGCTTTGATGACTCCGGGTATAAAACTGCAATAGCTATGCGAATAATGCAAATAATTTTATAGCTTTCATGCAAATACCGCAGAACCTCGACCCGCGGGTGGACACGACTTCCAACACGTATTTCCTGCGCTACGCTACACTATGATATGTGCTTCGATGTTAGAAGTTCCGCGTGAAGTAAAGAGCAAAACGTTACATACGTGGTATGAGGTATGCCGAATCGCATCAAACGATGTCGAGTAAAATTTAAACCGAAGACACCCGTGTACCTACCATGCGAAAATTGTTTGGGAAAACTATCGCCAAGAAATTCAGTGATTCAATTGAATGTGAATCGATGATTCAATTTTTCAGATCACAGACGACGAATTACTGCGAAAAAATGTACAACTTTCACGGGAAGCTATCAATTTCTTTTGTTTTTTTTTTTTTTTCTAGTTTCACTTTATGTGTAAAAATTCTGAGACACGTTCATTAACGGCTGGAAGCTAACGTCGAACGTCGCAATAATTTTTCGACTATTAGTTGAGAAATCGTTTACGGTGCGATGTAATTTTTACCATGTAATTAAATGAGAACAAAATTATTTTGTACGAGAATTCTGAAAAGAGGAGAGTTTATTCGAGCCACAGCAGCAGCGCAACAGCAGCAGCGTCGGCTTTCCTTTCAATTCGCGGTTACGAACCTGATCCTGGCGCATCCTCCGATCCCCAAATTACTTCCGGATGAATTACTCGACATAAAAGGGGGGCGGTTTATTTGTTCTTTTTAATCGTTATGTTTTATTTTCTCTCAATACTGGATCTTCATAGTTGACTCGAACTGACAACGAGTAGATTTGTGTTTCTCTTCAAAAACTCGCGCGCCTCGCGGTACATTCTCGGCGGGCTTTTACCGGCGCATGCGCACTCCGAAAGGATTTTAAAAATCAAAGAGCAAAATGCAATTAGAAAAGTGATTTAAAAAAACTATGAACTCTCATATTCCGATTTAAATTATTTCCTTACTTTGAAACGGTCGTATTCGTCACCAAAAATATCACATTCTTCACTTCTCTTTCTTTTCACGAGCTCTCGTTCCTTTTTCGTCTATCCGATCATCTGGTGTCCAAGGGATAAAAACAGAAAAAAAAAACAATACTTAGTCAAAGTGGAACTTCAGTTGTATAAAAACTAAATATCCAAACGTGACATCTTATCACTCGATTATCCAGCACCCACTGCTTCCAGCTGCTGCTATTGCTGCTACCGTCGAATTTGTACGTTAAATTTCATGACAAACTGACGATAAAAAATTTCAAAAAAGAATGTTTTTTTTCCAAATCGCACACGGCACACCAGTCGACAACGAGTTCAAATTGAAATTACGTGGTAGAAGCGAGTACGAATATTCTTCAGATTTAAACACACCACTTATTTCTAGTTTAAAAAATTTCATCAAATTGCAATTTTATTCATCATTACGCGTGTCGTATTATATGATTTTTATTAATTTGAGTATAACATATTCTCTGAATTATTTGGTTACGTAGATTGCGTGTTTTAAAATCGTGTTACGCGTTTATAATTAGCCCGCAACAATGTTGCCGCGTGTGCACTTAATACAATGTGTTACACGGGATAGAGAAGTGCAGCAACTGCAGCGGGTATTGCGATGACTGAATTTTTTTAAATGCGAAATAAACAGTATATACATACGTCTAACGACGGAACGCGGATGTGGTTTTGACAGAGGCACCGATAGGTCTTTTGGAGTGACCTCGAAAATTGTTTGTTTTTTTTTTTCAAATTAAGGACAATTATTGGAAAAAAGAAAGTTCGCTAACAACGATCGCGATGACAAGTGTAATCGGTTGAAAAATGAAATTTTCACAAAATCTGATCGAAGAAAAACCGCGGGCGTGGGTGCGAATCGGTGTAAGAAGAACGGTAGCTGAAGCAAACTGCAATGTTTAAGCAGCAGCAACAGCAGCAACAGAGGCAGCATGGGATTCGCGATCGAGGCGTGAGTTGCGAACCTCCGATGCGCGCTTCCATGCAGTCGGTAACTCACTACCGTAGCCGTGAGGTTCGTACTTCGTACTTCGTACTATTCGGTTTTCAGAGCTGTTCGGGACTCGGGTGACTCGGGTAGAAGTTGGTTAGTCGCGCGCGTATCACACAGACACGAAGTGACGGACTTACAGATATATCAAAGAGGGAAAGAGAGAACGAGAGAGACCGCACACTAAACTCGTACGAGGCACGCCGCAGCGAAATGCATGCGGCGAAGTGTGGACGGCGAACGCTCGGACGTTGTAGAAGAGGAAGAGGAAGGGAGAGGGCTGCAGGATCAGCGCCGGACTTGAACGACGACCACACAGCTACGGCCGACACTACCACACCCCCGACGCTCGTAGTTGCGTCTGGCGTGTAGTTGGATACCCAGAGGCAGCGGTTTTACGATTGAAACCAACCAACCAACCAACCCAACCGACCCACCGACCGACTCTCTCACCAACACCTCTGACTAACACAGAAAGCCTCGCTTCGCCGATATTACGATGCTGCTGCCGCCGCCGCTGCCGTTGCACACTCGCGAATATCTCTGCGCCCCGCATACACCGATTCTCTACGTCACTCCGTTCCCTCATTCTTCTACTTACAGTATGCACTTCGGTGCAGCGAAGTAGTCACTACCCGCCGATTCCGTCTCTGCGCCAGTCCACTTCTCTATCTATCCAAATACAAGTATATTTCATTATTTCCTATATCTACACATCCCTATCTATTCCGCACGTATATATATCTTTATCTTTTCAAAACGCGCAATGTTTGCCCACGATTTTATTTTGCGACCGATCTACATCCCCACCCCACCCCCACCCCACCCCTCTCCCGCAACCCCAACCCTCCTCCCCATCCCTCTTCCCTTGCCCGTCTCTTTTTAGACGTCGTAAGCTCCGGTGCATCGCTATGTGTATTCGGTACGCATGTACGTGCAGTGTGCACCGGCTGACTGGTATCAACTTTGAAACAGCTAAAAGTGGGGATATTATATCCTCCCTTCCTTTCCTACTCGTCACCGATGCACACATACCATCCACGTCCTCCTCGCTCTTTATGCACTTTAGTTAGGCACGCAGCGGACTTGATACCGTGTAAAACACATTCTATGTATATGCACGTGTGGAGCGCATACATTTGTAAAACTGTAAGGTAATTCTGATATTGATCTATTTATCCGTTTATCCATCCATACAACCGCCCGTATCTACGTATGTGTGATTGTACACACAGGTGGTACGGAAAAGTTGCAACTTTTTGTTGCAATCAAGTTAGAACGGTCTATAATCTCCCGTAGGCATTAGTTATAGCGTGTAGACGTGCGGATTAAAAGCCAGTTCAACGTGATAGGAAATCGGAAAATAATCGATTAATCAATTTTTCATTTTTCTATTTCTTTTCTCAACTTGCACGATTTTTTTCCGATCGGTAAGATCCGTTTCAGAAAATTGACACGCGCGTGAATTTGCGGATATCGTAGCTCGTACGATCCTGACGACGTTGCGTCACATCTCGATGGAAAGAACAAAACGTAAAATTATTACACAGAAGCAGAAATAAAATTCTACCATTATATGTATAATACCATGCACTTGATCGTACTACGGCGGTCCTTATAAAATATAAGAGGGAACAGCTGCTCCTTTACCCACCTCTTTTCCATCATGTGCAACGTAGGATTGCAACTATATACGCGGCGCGTGCGGTGAGAAGGGAAATTGGCCGATTATGGTGTCCCTCTCCGTAAAGTGCAACGGTGCAGCCCGGCGCGACCCGTGACGTGGAATGATAATAATAATCTTGAGCTTTTGATGCGGCGGACGAGAAGAGGATTTCAAATTAGTTAATTTTGTTTTCGTAACGAAGTGCTATTTTTTTTATTTTATTTTTCTCAGTTTTTGGAGCCATTTTTGAGCGATTTGGATCGCACTACTCTCAACGACTCGGTATAAGGTATGTGTAGTCGGAGACGACGGGTTGACGACGACGACTTTGGGAGAGCAGCTTCGAGGTTCTATGAAAAATGGACGCGGACGAAGACGAGGACGAGGACGAAAGAGAGGAGAGAGGAGAAGGTGAAACGAGGCGAGAGTCGTAAAATAAAACTCTTTCGTGCAAAATACTGCACCTACTTACACTCCGTAGACTGCAGCGGAACGGTTCGCGGCTACGTTATAAAATACAAACGAAGTAAAATCAGTTGAGTTTTGAAATTCGGAAATCACGCAATTCGCGGCCGATGATGCGGCTGCGGCTGTACTCGGTACGGACTGTCTGTGATAGCTTCGCAAACTAACAAGCAACCTCTGTCACTCTACCTCATCCTCACAGCACATACCTGAAGTATAATGTTCTCGCGGATAGCGCGCCGTTCTCCTGTACCGAAGATCGATTTCCAATTTCGTTGATTTTACCATCACCGCGAGTGACGCGAATCCGGTGAGTGGGTGTTCCGATGGCTGAGTTATCCTCGAAAGAAAACGAAGAAGAAGAAGACGAAGAAAAAGCAGAAGCTATAAACGAGAGGATATATAGGTACCGCGTTTAAAAGCGGATCGCAATGTCTACATACTTGTACAACACGCTACGAGAATAATGTGGATATATTCGCATATGCAAATAATCGGTCGAGGGGTTCACGACCTTCCAGCGGCCTTGGAAAGCCTCGAGATCTTCGCTTCTTATTCTTCTTCTTTGCGGTATTATTTTCGCTCGGAAGTTCAAGAGCTGACGTTGCAGGGACAACGACGGTTCAAAGAAAACGTGAAAAGCTGAAAGAAGGAGAGAAAAATAATAAGTCAAGTAAAACGATCTTCGGTTACTCGTGATTAAATTTGGGTACACCCGAAGACACGTTTGGACGCGTATAAAGTAAATGGGAATTCCCTCGATTTGATGCATTCGATAATCGATCGACCGACTGGCTACCGCAGCCATGAACTGGACCAAGCTTTCTTCGCACACATGTTCGTAGCCCGATGCATCGACGTTCACCAATGTTGAAACGATAGGGATTCCTGCTGGGCAGTTATCCAGATACGCTGAACTACTTCATTCATTTTCCTCACTAATATACCTATATACGCCGATTCATTCATTCATTCATTCCCAATTCATTTGATAAATTTTTCTCTTTTCCAGTTTACTCAGGACTTATCGGGATACGAAGTGAGTCTATATACGGTGATCAGAAGAGAAAATGAAGACCGATTCACGGATACTCTGAGAGAAATTGGAATCCGTTTTATTACACATTGGTCAATGCCCGATAAGAAGAGAAAAAAGGAAAAATACTTTTCAAATTCGATCAGCATTCTTATCGGATTGACGTAATTATACGAATTGAATAAACTTTACCAAATTCTTGGACCACACTTGTGATTATCGATATTATATCTCTGTCTGTAAAATCGCAAAAAAAGGATGAATTTGTATGACAGAAAAAAAAATTATGAAAAAAAAACCTGCAATAAAGTTTTCATTGGCGAGCCTCGATTTTTTTAACCTTGATCTTTACGGTCGTCGCGGTTATCCAGTGAATCGTTGAGACTTGTGACGTTGCAACTGGAATTTAATAATCTATAGCATATACATATATGCGTGGAAAGTAATGTTGGATGTGTAGTTTTTTTTTCTTTCTTTATTTTATTTATTATTTTATTTTTTTTTTTTACTTTTTTCATTTGTCTTTTCTCCGATTGTCGTTTCAACTACATTAGAACGAAGTTGATAGAATTATACCTGTCGCACCCGTTACTAATTTTTGCTCTTCCAGTTTCTTATCTACGATGAGGTGTTCGTATAAAGCAAAATAAATTGCTGCCATACACGTCGTGATCGTAGTGCAACGCAACGTTGTAGAAGTTACACACTTACATTAGACGACGACAACGACGAGTTTTGCAGCTGGTGGTAATCGTCAAGGAAATCGCTGGAGGTCGCCGTAATGTAACATGGCATTACACACGTGTGCTGTTGCTGCTACTGCAATAGTAGCTACATAACAATATATTCAAACATGGAAATAGTCGGTGTATCGGTCACCGCGATATCTGCGTGAAAAAAAAGAAAAAAAAGAACCTTCGCATGAGCCCATTTTTTTTTTTAGGTTTTTGTTTTTTTTTCTTACAGAGTTATTTCGGATCAGGATATTCAGGCTGTTCCAGTCTCCGACACCGAAGAGCCTCGGGCGCGTAAAAAACGAAGTGACAAGAATCGGGAGACAAGGATGAACCTCCTTTTCGACGATTCAAAGAGAAGGTACAAGGAATTACGATGTGTGAACGAAAATCGTCAGATGCGAAATATACCTTCCGCTGAACTCTGCATTGTAAGTATCCAACATCACGCGAGGAGGTTTCTTTGAGGAACAAGCAAAGGTGTACGGATACAAAGCTAATTTTCGCCGATATCATATAATGAAACTTGATTGTACTCCGATACTTGCATGAACGTTTGAAGTAGCGCCGCTGCTGCCATACCTTATTTTATTAAATCTGTATTCTTTCTGTTCCGCTGTACCTTTACCTACATTGGAAGTAAACTATTTGCGAAAACGGTCGGTACGGAAGAAGAACGAGAACAGAAAAGAAAAATTAAGCTCCGAGTGACTGGTCCCGTTTGGCTAACATTAGCGGATATATTCAGCAACAATTTCCGAGAAGAATGGTTTGCTGCAGAATTCATCTATTTTAATTAGTTACGCAAGCGATGCGGTGATATGGTGAGATAAAAGGTGTATGAAAGCAACATTGTACAGTTTGTTTGATCGGTACAAATGCAGAGTATAAGTCCTGGGATGTGCAAATGCCTTCACGAGTTTAGTTGGCTGCTAGCCTTTTCCCGGTCTCTTCTCATTCTCATTCTTCTTCTTATTACTATTCTTATTATTTGCTTTGGTATACGAATCACGCACACGTGTATCACTGTAGCGGCATAAGAGTTGCAATCTTAACCAACCCATACGGTAAAAGATAGATTGCTGAGACACACATACGTTCGTTTCGCTATACAATGTCTGCTCAGTGGTGCACGTCTGCTTACTTCTTGGCTGGGAGCGGCGCGTTGCAGGTTATTTGCGACTACGATATCTACCAGGAGTGAGCGCTTAGCACCGCGTCGAGCCGCGGCTATTAAGATACATATGTGTGTTGCTATCTGCGTGATTTCCCCCTCAATTTTCCCTCCCTTTTCTCTTCACCCTACTCATACTCCTTCTCTTCGAGTCGACGCTGACGCCGCCGTCGCCGTCGCCGTCGCCTCCTCCTACTCCTCTTTCGTCTTCGACCTCGCGTGGCCATGACAAGTGCCAACTCGAGCACACATGACATTCGCAAATATGCACGTGTGTACGTGTATTTTGTACTCGCATCGTACGTCCCATGGAGAGCAACGATGTGTTCAAATTGTCATGGGAAAAAAAATCAGTCGGAAAGCTCCTTTATTTTACCACAATCGGACCGGCAGGCATCGGCATCGGTCGACAAAATACGCGATCGTCGCGTACGCGGGGAAAAAAGTATTATTTTCAATAAGCCGAGAAAACATCGAGTGCGATTCAGAGACGATATTTTACATAGCGTTTGTAGGAAAAAAATAAATAGAAAAATATTCATACGGTGTAAGTATCGCTCAATCATATCGTATTCGGATTTTCTGGTGCACCAGAGAAGTCGGTGCTGAAGATTCTGCAGTAGCCGGGGCCAATTCACGTCACAAACAAGTCACGCCGGTATCGAGTGCCGTTAATTATATACATACTTGTATATATTTTTCACGTACACATTGCAGGTGATCGTCGTATAGGTGATACAGTATATTTTTGTGCACATTGTAAACCGATCGAGTGGACGAGTCTCCTATCATGGATAAATCTATTCCGATCGACAAGGCGCTGACTAATTTTGTTTCAGAATTTTTTCAATGACAAGATCATATATAACCTATCGAAATACGATCTAGAGGATAAGAGCGATCTTTAATCGTCGATAAATTCTGCACTTGGACTTATCGATAAAAAGAAGCGGGGAGGGTTAGACCGATAGAAAAAAAAGATTAAATCTATGACATTGTATCTGACAACATTGGAAATACAACCACGGTGCTGTACTCGGTTATTTTATCTTTCGATCATCGTTCCCTCAGTCCTAGACTCTGATTGTTCAGATTTTCGAAGACCTTGCGGTAGCCTTATAACGATCGGTTTAGGACGTCCTGCAGACGATGTCGATCGCTAGGCACCGGCCACGTCAGAAAACCCTGAATCTTGATTCTATTGCTGCTGCTGCTGCTGCTGCTGTAGTTTGGTACGATGCTCGGCACCCGTAGCAAAACGCGATGCTTCGAAGCAAGGCGCAACAACTGCAGCACGTTGAGCTTTAATTGGATCCGCTGTACGACTCCGAGCGTCTAATATGTGGTATGAATAAATGTATACGTATGCCGATCACGATACACGAGCCTTTGAATAAAAAAAAAAGAAAATAAAGTAAAAGAAAAAGAAAAAAAGTGCGTGACACGTATGAATTTTGGAATAAAATATACTTATGTATAACAGAAAAGAAAAGTCAAAAAAATGTCGTTATTGCGATCTCCGGTGTCTCAAAGATCGTTTCAGGGCACGCGTTACACGCGTACGTCACAGGCGTCCAAGAATTATATGTGGCCACCGTCCGAGAGAATGTACTGGACATTGTATATTATCGATATCAGTTGGCGTTTATTTTGCGGCAAGTGTTGACGATGATATTCAAACATACACCACGTCGTGTACTCAATATGTTACATTTTTGCGGTCAATATTTTATTTAACATTGGATAGCGATGAGTTTATCACGAGATACGATGCTCTTTGACACAAAGGACAACACACGCATACGTAGAAAATCAGTGTACCAAAAACTAATGCCAACTCTTCACCGCGCAATCGTGAAACGCGATTCTTCGCTACCAATACGCCTCGGCTGTTGTACATCGTCTTTCTTCGAGTTATTTATTTTTTTCTTTCTTTTTTTATGATCCTCGCACTTGTACCGTTCGTCACGTATGGTAGTTTTATTTACATGTATATGTGGCTACATACCTATGTACGTAAGGATCGCGTGGCACATACCTGTACGTATGTAACAGCAGCAGCAACAGCACCGGCAGCAACGTAGTCAGCGACAACGCTGTCTCTTCTGACTTCTTAAACCGGTCAGTGACTAACTATCCGCGATTAATTCGCACCGATTATATCCAATATGCCATCATGTGAAATCAATCGGAAAAAAAAACATTAGTTTCTTCTCCCGATGCAAACTCCCGACCCATCCGCATTTATAACAGCGGCTCAATAACATCCTACGAGTTGCCGTACAATTTTCGCGCGAACAATCTACGAAATGTGGTACGCCAGCGTATCTGAGATATTAGACTGTACAAATTGATTCATGAATCCAATTTCCACGCTCGCAGGGATATTATCCACGCTGTATCATGGACATCATCATCGTGCGGCATGAAAGAAAAAGAAGAAAGAAAAAAAAAAACGAAAGAACGAAAGAACGACCGATCCGCAAGTGGTTTTGGACCCGAAGGTGCAATGAGAGCCTCTGATGAGAACGTAACCTCTCCAGGCCTTACATATCTATATTTGGATAGTAGCGAAGAGAATAAAAAGAAGAAAAGAAAAAAAAAAAACAATTGGAAATAAGAAAAGTAAGTAAAAAAATCGTCGGTGTAAGGCAACGTTAAAAAATGAAACGTGTCGCGTTTACTTATGTCTGGTATTATACATACTTACATAGTGTATAATGTGACAGCGATCTTTGTAGCGATGATCGGCATCACACATAGGTACCATTACGTTCTTCGTCTCGTATAGACCAACAGATATGGGAGAAATAGGTGTGTGTGTGGATATAATAATAAATGGGGGACGCGAAGAAGTGAAGGGGAATAAAGAAGAGGGGCGTTCTTTTTACATCGTCGCAGTGTGTAAGTTGTAACGTACATTAAACTACTACCTACATATGAGTCTCAACAAGTGTTTGTAGATGTGGTTAGCGATGGTAGCAACAGAAGTACTGTCATAGTGGTACGACGACCATCGGTAGCAGCAACAGCAGCGGCAGAACTAACAGTCGTTTAGTACGTCGACAGAAGTCGGTTCTCTTCTACAAGTAAAATCAGTGTCGAATTGGAAGATGAATTACACGATATCACCCAACCGATTTCCGAATACTTCTCTCCGTTTTCATCGGATTCGGAAACTCATTTGGTGAATAGTAAGAAAGTAAGAGGAAAATAATTCGGAAAAAAGGGAAAGCAAAAAATGGGATGTATTCGCGACTGTGCGTTGAAAGTATGAATGAATTCTGATCTACCATCCATCGATGTGTACGTGTGTGTATTTTTGATATACGTAAACGTAATTTAAGACTGTCGCGAAAAGTTTAACATGAAAATGATTGCGCGACTACTCGGTAGTACGACATTCGCGTATACTGGTGGATTTCAGCGAACTTTTGAAACCTAATATCTTTGCAATGTTTCTTGCTTGGACGGTACACGTTTGTGCAACATTGTAACCACAATTTGCCCTCTTACGGTACACTCCGTTGACAAAGTATATCTCGGTATGTATATACCGCGAGAGGGCGACGAGAGGCAGGAGGAAAGGGGAAAATAATGGCGATGACGAAGAGAAGGAGAAACACGAACGACGTATACGTGGACGAAGAGACCGAGGAGGGGGTGGAGAACCGACCGTCAAACCGCGATAAACGACAGAATTTCATATCGCAACACAGTCCCGCGATCACAACCTCCGTATATTCCGTTTTCATCGCTTCGATTCCGATCCGCGTTACACATGCCGGTCTGTCGTATGTATGCGAAAAATTTTAACAGCCAATTTACTGCAGTTTTAACTATGATCGGTCTGAGAATTTCTTCGAAGAGAAATCAGAGATCGGAAGCATCAAATTCTGTTATCACGAACGCTAGAAATGTAATCGGAAACTTTCACTCATCGATTGGAAATCAAAGTACGTTTGTAACGATGTTGACCGATTGTATCATTTTTGCTCTCCAAAGGCTACCGACTGCAGTTCGAAGTCACATAGCAACTATATGTGGTACTTCATATACATAATGAAGAGAGGAGTACTTCGGGGTCAAATAAATAATTTGCGCACTCATACATACGTAGTGCAGTATCTCCCTATCTAATACGTACGTAAATGTCAGCGACATTGTATATAAAGTCACGCACACGTACGATACGTCGTTGCAAACTCATATACTTATTCCACTAGCGTATCTCTGCTGCTCTTGCTACCGTCGATGTGGCACATGTAAAAAAATACATGTCTTCGTACATATATGTCGTGATAGAAATTAAGTCATTATCTGTTTCAAAATACCGTTTATTCATTAGATTTTTTCCCCTCCTTTCTAAATTAGAGACGTTATGGATATTCGCGATACGAACTCACGTATACACGATGGATATGAGAAATAAAATGAATACAAAATTTTGGATTACATTTTTATTGTCTCATACATAATCCAGATGCAAGTTGTATATGAATCAATGCGTGAAACCGAGTAAGGGATCACTTCAATTTTGCCATGAGAAAAAAAAACATTTTTAAATGAACGCAACTGCGTAGAGAGTTATTGGATTGCTATGAAAAATATCGAGTTTTGGAGCTTGAAGCTTTGACTTCAATACTGCTATCCTGACTTTTTTTTCGCACAACTCTTCACCGAGCTATACAGCTTTGATGTACCGACGGGGTCCTAATCACTTTTTGACCACCAGAGTACATCGAGACAGCCTAAGAAGGGATCGAATAAGTGCAGTCGAATAACTGATCGAAAAACAATCGCACGATATTGAGAAGAAGGCATTTTGAAGGGGGAGTTTCGAGCTTGAAAACTAAACTTTTTCAATCGCAATCCGTTCATTCTTGACGGAGCTACACTCGTTTGAAAATGGGTCTAATTTTTAATGGAAAAAATCAAGTGAGCTCTTAATCGTTCTGCGCAGTATATTCTGATTTTATAAATACCTGAATATCAAGACTATGAGACTTACGTAAATTGAATCGGTCGATATAGCAACGTCTAGTATTCATTAATATGTGTTCACCGATCGAGTACAACAAGGTTTTCAAACGTTTGATCGTTGCCAAGTGACTTCGATCCAAGTACGTACAAACAACACATAATATGTACGCTATATTGTAAATAACTATTTCTTCATCTTAATTCAAACAGCTGAAAACCTCTTTCTCACACTCTTCTTCCTTTTTCATGCAACATCCACCCCGAAAATCTTCGGTACTTGATCTGAATTAAAAATCAATAAAATATAATAAGATCGACACAGAACTAATTCAACTTTTTTACCTTGAATTCGTCTCTTTTTCATTCCTGTCATCGTCTTCGTGCATCATCAAAATCAGCGTATGAAATTTTACAGGATCGAAAACCAAAAAAAAACGAAAACTCTCATCTCAAACACTTCACACGAGAAACACTAATCACTGTGATAATGCTATTAGATAAGTTGAATTGGAAACTAATCAGTGCAGATCCTGGAAATTTCTCAGTAACGCTCGTTTCACGTGCAATTTATGTTGCACGACGTGCACAAATTTCAAACCAACTGTACCGGCGTCACTTTACGCAGTTTAGATTTTCTTTTCTTTCCTTTTTTTATTCACTTCTATTTTTTATTGCAGCGATCACAGAGGTTGTCACGGAGTATCAGATTCACGATCGAATGCACCGATCTTAGTGATTATTGATTACTTTCGGCACGTATTTTTTTTTTTTTTTTTTTTCAGCACGTTGCATTCCAATGATTATATCGGTGCAAAACGAGAAGAATCAAGTAAAAAAATGGAAGATTGATGAAGTAACGAAGTAGCTGATCAATTTACTGAGTAGCTAGGCTACTTGCGCTTGGCAACACAATATAACGACTGGGCTTAAAACTTCGTTATCGCTTATCAGAAGTTTGTCTTTCACCGATGCAGCAGCAGTAGCAGCATAGAGTAACAGCTGCTGCTATGAAATGTTTTTTTTTTTCATCTTATTCATTTGCAAATTTCCAGAAACACATTGTGTGTTTGCGTAAATAATATATTGGTACATTTTGAACCTGTACCAACATTTTCTTAACATCGGCCAACATCGTTTTAATATATATATCCGCATTGCACACGACCGATAACATTTACGCTAAGTAAGCGAATGAAGTGAAACAAAAAAAAAAAGAACAAAATTTCTTTTTCGTTTCGAGTTTTTTTTTTGGCAAATTATAATCGCACGTCGTCGCTGCACAGGTAATTATCGAGATGGGGAGATATTAGAGTGTTGTATAGATAAAATAAGAGAGAGAGGCAAACACGGGAGATATTAAATATGTATATTTATATATCGGGTATGTGTAGAGAAACAGATTTGAAAAATAAAAAATGAAAATTGAATCGCATGATTTATAAATTCCAGTAGTATAATTTCAACACGCAATGAAACACGGTGCGGAACGGGTGTTGGTGCGGTTTATGCGGTTTGGTATTGGAAATTGGCTGTCCGCGGGAATGAATTTTATTATTGTGTGTACAAAATTACATGAGCACCCTATACATACGCGCGAACACGTATAATGGATACGTGTGTGTACGTCGAGTAAACCGCGAATCTGATCGCGAACGTGGTATTTCTGACAGTAGATAATTTGTATCCAACGTGAGTGCGATTAAAATTCAACGACGATTTTGGTAAATTTTTGACAGCTAAGATTTTGTCATTTTATAAAATCATACATATGTATACGGTATAACTTTTTAAAATCAACCGATCGATGCAGTTCGATATAGGTATACGGCGGGGCTGATTTACCGATCGATGGAATCGTGAAAGTGAATAGATATCGGGCGGCGAGAAGTTATCTAGTTTCTATTCATTATATTCAAAATCGTTGTCTTCGTTGACTGTTCCATAAAGGATTTAAATCGTGATCGTTCGATTTCGATAACTAGTTCCAACTTCTCTAGACACGTATAGATATCTCATATCATCCTACGATATTATAATACCAATATAGTTATACCAAATTCAACACATACACCCAAAACTGTTACGAGATCGCCTCATAATCGATTCATAAAAAACAAAAAAAAAAAATCTACGAGAGACTGAAATAGAAACATTTCCGAAATAATCTTTACGCTGCCAGACTCTGAGGCCGAAATTCGACGATTTTAACCTCCCTCGATTTTTTTCCCACCACTTCTCGATCCCGGAATGCATTTCAACGAGATCTTCCTCTTCCCCTGGTACACCACTTGAAATTTTTTCCTTTTAAATATCGATGATGTCAGTGAGAAAAGCAACAGGCGGTTCCCACGGGCTGATATATTTTATATCTACGCATGATGGTTTGGTCGGAAGTAGAAAGAGAGAAGAAAAAAACGGATGAAACAAACGAATCAAGTTTGCGGGACATTATCGGAGATAATATGATCGTGGTTATTTAGAATGCGTGCAAGTCAATGATTATGTGGGTAGAATACGTTACTTAATGAGAATCTCGTTTTCTTGGCTCGCTCAAGTTGCAGGTATGAAATAGCAGCAAATGAAGCTTGATCCTATCGATCTCCTAACAGCTGTTGTTACTTGGGGTTTCGTTCGCGCGAGATTTGTGCTATATAATAAGCAAGTAAGTATAACTAAGTAAATGTGGAAGTAAAATAACGTAAGTAAAGTTTACAGTCTTGACAAGTGAACGGCAAAATCCAGCAGAAGAAGGTTGTCTCTAAAGCAGCAGCAGTCCAGGTTGCAGGTTGTTGCAGCAGGTAGGTAACTCTGTTCCACTGATCCATTGGCCCACTGCAACTATTTGAGATTGTGTTAGTACATCTGCAGGAGTACGACGACCGGTTCAATACATACGTAATTTATATGCCATTTACAGAGTTTGCTGAATTCAATAGACACTCATATTATCGGGAGACCAACTTCGCCAGTTTTCAACAACTCATTCGAACAATTTTCATTTGGTATCGTAATAGTTGAAGTGTTTCTCGCCGGCTGCTGATGGAATAATTTTTGTCATTTATTTATTTGCTCATTTTATCTTTTTGTTTCCGGTACAGCACCAACAGATACCATACCAGTGAATTTCCATACAGTTTAGATATGTATCTTTTCGGTATATACAGTTTCGTTTTAGAAATTAGACGATCAAGAAACTGAAATGTTTCTTATCGCGAGCGGTCAGACATTGTATGAATTGTGTAAGAAATAAAACGTTGACCTCCGTAACACTATGGGGAGAGAAAAAAAAATGAAAAAAAAAAAACAAACAAAAAACCGAAAAAAAAGATATCGATCTGAATATATGTGCCTAGGCTGAGGATATTCTTAGAACAATCGATGAACTTTCGGAGACTTTTAAAAGGATCACCTTATATAAGCCATCTATGCGTACCTATTACATACATATATACGTACTTTTTGTACAGAAGTTTATCGTGCCGCTGTAGCAACGAAACGAAATATGTTAAATTCTAATTTTCAATTCAAATTCATTCCATTCTTGAATAGAATTATTTAGTTCCTTTTTTCTCAATCAAGGGGTTCGAACCTGTGATACTGAAGAATGATAAAATGAAACATAGAAAACTATTTTGGAAATCACCGGCTCTATTTTTTTGTTACCCGATGAAAAACCGACAAAAAAGATATGTATACCGTGTGCATACAGTTTCTGTAAAAGTAGTCATTCATTTTTATTTTTCATTCATTCATGCATCGCCTTGGCTCCGTTGGTATCATTCTACAACCATCGATCCTCTAAATAATCTTGCTAAAGACTTCCGACAAGAATCGTCAGAGGCACCACTAGCCGAGTGGTCATTAGGGGGGCGCCACTAGTCGGACACTTCAAGGGATGAAATTTAAAATTTCAGCGGGCCGCCAAGAACTCCAATTTCACCGACTGAATTCCATCGTAATTTTTCTTCACGTATTCACCGGAGCTTTAAAGTATATCCATATTCAATTACCAGGCTAATGAAGCGTAGTGTTTAAGTCTGGCGCGATGAAATGCGAATATCGTTTGAGGGGAGAGATTTATGTTCATCTCGACCACTAGACATAGTGCAAATTACCCTGCACCTACTATCAAGTCGAGTAAGCATAATTTTCAACCCCTATTTTCAACGACGAACCGTCGTGCAGATGCCCCAAAACAAAGTCACAGCGTTTGGAGGCAAGACAAAGAGGGTTCCTTGCGAGTCGAAATTTTTTTTGGTTCTTTACTTTTACCACTTCCCTCAAATTCAAAAGAGATTACGTACATATAAACGGACCGAGGATCTTGGCCAAAAATTGTGAATTTTCAGCAAAATTAAGCCAAAATCTGGTGATCACTCGATCGTTTCGAGAGCTATAGATCAATTTATCTTACACATTCGGTTTTCTGAGTTCAAATACTTAAGAATATCTAAGAAAAAGAACTATTCAATTTTTTGCTCATAGAATCAAGTGAAATCAAAAATTAAATTTTTGAGTGAAGACGAGGGCTTGTGAGGGATTTCGATGATCAAGGATCGATGTAATAATACAGCGTGGAGTAATTTTTTTTTTTTTTTATTGGATTTTTTTTTTATTAAGTTTATTTTATATATCGACAACAACACGTCATACATTAGAAAACAGAAGGTTCTTGAAGCAAACTTGAATGAAAAGTATCGTGGAACAATCCGAGAGACACTATGCGAGCGTGCCGCACCATCTATGGAGTCGTATATAGTTGTATATTTATTGCATGTGCGCAATTATGTTTGTGTAATTATTTCATTTGTCTTTCATTATCATTGTTCTGATATTTTTCGTTTTTCTTTCATTCTGTGTGTATAATAGCTGTATAATAAGTAGGGTGGTTTCTACCTGTTTATTACTTAAATAATGTCTGTCTGCTTTTGATTTTTTTTCTTTTTCTCTTTGTTTTGTTATTTTCTAATTTGTTTGTTTCTTGTTTTTTTTTTTTCATTATTCGTACGTGAATCAATCAATTAATTAATCAACATCGATTAATCAATTAATATATTGCGTTAGAAGAAAAAACACCAGAGAAAAAAAAAAAATTCCTGTTTTTATTACTGTTTCTTCTGTTTTTTTTTCCTTTTGTTCTGAAACTCTGTATATTATCCTGTATGTATGTATATAATAATAATTATATATGTATTGTTATTATTATTATCATAACGTATGACTGGTATAATTCTATTACGTGAATGATTTATTCATTTTTTTCGTCTTTCTGTTCTCTTTCATTCAATCGATTATTATATAGGTACAATAACACATGACTATTACATAAGATGATACATATAAAATTAAACGTTGTTGTATTTAACTTCTGCAAAATCGTATGTATTTTCACATACATGCATATATACGCGCAGAGTGTAACGACCACATTTCTATTCGTAATTACCATTGCATTTGGTTGTTAAATTATTCATATTCGTTTTTTTTTTTTTTTGATTTTTCAAATGGTGAAAAAATAAAAATGTAGTTGAAACAACTTTTTTTTTAATTTTTTTTTGCAGAAGTTGAACCTGTGGTTTTGATGTATAATTACGGTTTTCAACGGATAGTATTTGATTGCAAACACCCAAATTGCATAAAAAGTCACGTTGCCTGCAGGAAATAATATGATCGTATTAATTATTATCTACTCATTACAAATCATAATCTCTCGTCAATTTTTGAGGATCGATTCTTTTTTTTTTTTTCTCGTAGCCAGCAACTTGACACTTTATAGCACGAACGTTTTTTCATTGTTCTGTCGCATTTTTTAGGTTTGCATTTCAATACATTATCTTAAATTGGTATAAAAAATGATTTCTTTTTTTTTGATGTATACGAAAAATTTTTTGTTCTCTCGTGTGTTTGTGTGTGTGGGTGTGTGTGTAATTTTGTATAAGTTGCTCATGTTAATTTTTATTGTTTTTGGTTTGCTTTTTTTTAAGTTTACGATGTGGGCTTGTTGCGTTAAGGGGAGTCATTTTGGTGTGAAGAGGATAGGGGGATTTTTGCTTATTTTAGCAAAAGTACGCGAATTATTTACCCCGCAAAATATATAATTAATTTGTATTATAATTTTGCCCGTACAGTATACACTTATTATTGTAATTAATATTAATATTATTATTATTAGTTAATATAGTATAATATATTTCTCGAATCGTTCTTTGACAATTGCATAATAATATAGTAAGCCCTCGAGTCTCAATTTTTGGGATTTGTTTTTTGTTCGTCGTTAGATTCTCTTTTTTTTTGGTTTTCCTTTTTTTTTATTTTTCTTTTTTGTATTTTTTGTTTGTCATTTTATTTACAATTTTACAACCTACCATACCGTCGACATATAATTTCTTTCATTTCTTTTTTTTTCTTGTTCCCTCCTCCTTCTTTCATCATTCATCATCTTCATTGTCATCATAATCATCGTCTTTTTTTTTTTTTAAATAACTTCATTTATAAGTGTACATATCATCACGAATAGGACCTAGACATTATTAATTTTTACACTATACTAACGAAATCTGAACGTTTAATTTTTTTCATCATTGTATTTTACTTTTTTTCTTCATCATCGTAACTAGGAATAATTAATTTTGACGTATCGTTAGTATTTATTAAGATTTTTTCATTCTTTTTTTTTATAGAAATATGCTTACAAAAATATAATTTCTTAGTATCTTTTTTTTTTGTTTTTTTTGTTTTTTCTCCTCTACCTCGTCATCTTTGTCGTATCATCATCATCATCGTCATCATCATCGTCATCATAATCGTCATCATCGTCGTCGTTACAATATTTTCATCATATCTTTCTAACTCGAGGCTCGGGGCAGTAAAATTTTTTGCAATTATAATCATAGAACGTATATACACGTACGTACATATACATGAAGTAGATAAATGATATCAATATACATGCATACACATATGTATAATTTTTTTTCTTTTTTCACTTTTATTATTATATATTATAAATCAGACGCACCGCGTTTAGAATTTTTTTCTCTTCAATTTCATTATTTTTTTTGTTTTTTTCACCTGCATATGTGCATACCCGTAGTATAGATATTCAGTTACGTACTTCAAGTATACGCGGGGCAAATTATGGCGACTTAGGCGTAAAACCTGTTCTCGTATTATCGTTATTATTAATTTACACAATAAAATTCTTCTGTTTTTTCTCCCTCATATTTTCTTCTTTTTTTTTTTGTTTTTCACAATTTCGTATAATAATATTATATTACTCGCAAAGTTTCCCAAAGTTTTATACAAGTTTTCTCATTTCTCTCCTCTTGTTCTCTCTTTTTGTAATTTTTTTTCTTCATTTTTTCTTCTTCTTTTTCTTTCAATTATTAATTAATTAATTATTTAATTTATTTATTTATTTATAAGTATATGCGCGTTCATATAACATATATTTTATGTATATATATTATGCATAATATGTATATTATGTATATATGCATTTGCTGGCCTGCCTGCCTGCATTATGACAGCCCCTTTCACGAATTATTAATTTAGAAATATGTGTGAATTATGTATACATACATATATGTAGATATATATATAATCATATATCATATATATTTATATACATATCTTGCTTTCTTTTTTCTTTCATTATATATAATATTCCGAAATACATATGTGTCTCAAAAATGGTGTGCAACTCATAAATTATCATTATCATCATCATACCATTTAACATGATCATCATCGTCATTTTGTTTTTTTTGTTTTTCTTTTTTTTTGGTAATCTTTTATCATTATCGTCATGTACTATATCTACATTAATAATAATTATAATAATTAGAGTAATAATGATAATAATTATGATAATAACATTATTAGTGATAATAGCAATAATAATAATAATAATTAGTAATAATAATAATATTATCAATGATATCAATAAGGGCAATAATGATAATGTGAAGCTAAAAAAAAACAAAAAAAAGTTTCATGCATTCATTTCATTATTCTTAAAGTTGCGCATTCGGCATTTTTTTCTCTTTTTTTCTTTCGTTTTTTATACATAATAATATAATATATAATTTATAATATTATTCGTCGCATTTTAATCGCCATGACTGGTTATTACAATATTACATATTATTATAATTATAATATTATAGAATAATAATAATAATACACGATTTGGGGTATTTTACTATTCCTTCTTTTTGGACATTATATTCGATAATTTTCAGTTTCAATTTTTCTACAGATTACACTTGTTCTTTTTCCTCTCTTTCGTCATGATAAATTTTACAATTTTTTCCTTTTACTACTATTATTATTATTACTTTTATCAATATTATTATATTACTGTTATTATTATTATTATTATTATTATTATTATTATGATTATTATTATTATTGATATAAATATCATTAATCTTATCGTTATGCTTATTATTACTTCTATTATTATTATTATTATTATTGTTGTTATTATTATTATTATTATTACTATTATTATTATAATTATAATTATAATAATCATTATTATTATTACATGTACCGTATGCACCACACACAGCGCGTTTTCATACGTATTATGTATAATATGTGTATAATGTATATATCACTACTTAGATCAAATTGCGTTTTTGTTCTGTTTTTTGTCATGTTCTTTCGAAATATAGGTGTACGGATAAGTGATAATTTTTTTTCTAACATCATCCGTTTTTTTTACGATTCGCTGTATATAATTTTGTTTCAATTCTCGACCAACTAAATGTTTTGTTAAAGTTCTCGTTTTAGTTTCATTTTTTTACGTTCTGGGTTCCTCTTGTAGAATTTCTATCCTATCCGTTCTGTCGCCTTTTGTTCAAGTGACTTTTTAATCGGTAAGTAGCAATAGTAGTTAGTATTAGTAATAGTAGTTAGCATAGTAGGTTTTTTTAAATTTTTTGTTCTGTTCTCTTTTTTTTTTTAATTTTTTTTAATTTTTAATTTTTTTTTTTTAGTTTTTCCAATTTTTCTTTTCTTGCGTTTCGTTTCTTATCTTTCTTTTTTTTTGTTTTTTGTTTTTTTGTCCTTACATACATCAATTCATAATACACCTACTTTTTTCCATTTAATTAGTTTTTTTCTTGACATTTTTAATTTATTTTAGGTTTTTCTTTGCTCTCTATTTTCACCTTAAAACTCACGTAATAATCGAAGTAATTTGTACTTGTAGCCATATATTATAAATAGTTATTATTATGTTTTTTCTTTTTTTCCTCCCTTTCTTTAATGTTTAATTGTTTTCCCAACTCTTTTAACCCCAGCTTCTACTCTTCATAGCGAAATAGTAATAATTGCGGCCTTTTTTTATTGGTTGTTTATTGGAAAAATTTTTTTTTTGGTTGTTCTTTGTTTCTATTACTTTTTGAACCCCCTTTTCCCCCCACTCATAGACATCGGATAGGTTTAATTTATATTGTTGTTATCATCAATATTATCATTACAATTATAATAATCTATTATTATTATTATTATTATTATTATTATTATTATTATCATTATCATCATCATTATCAGCATTGATAATATAACTATATAGCTAGTGTCACATTAACACCATATTACTATTATCATTAAATTATCATCGTTAGAATTTTTAGAAACAAACTTCCTTCGGCGCTTATCGAAAATCAAAGATTCACACAATCGCATACGGTTTCGGATGTATCATTATATTTTTTTTCACAAATCAACATTAATTTTTGAAATGAATCGCAGCGTTATTTGACAAAATCAAATCTAGAAATGAATAAAATTGATGAAATGTACAATTTTTATAACTTGCATAATAATAGTAACAATAATAGTAATAATCGATATAATGAATAATAATATAATACTTCAATAGTTGTTGAAAATTTTCTTTATCGGTGTTTTCTTTGCTTTTTTTTCTTTTCATATTGTTGCGAATTCTATTAATTATTTTTCACGTTGGTCGAATACGATGTATGTTGATTTGTTGTATGAATATTATTAGCGGTAGAATTTATCGATCGATCGATCGATCGATTGATTAATTAATTAACTAATATTTATCAATTGAATATAATTTAACATGTTCGTCGTTTTTTGGTTTTCGTCATCGTCGTAGTCGTCGTCTTCGTCGTCATACGTACAACCCCTACTATTATACTTTATTTACTTTGATTACATGTACAGATGTTAATTCATTTTGTTTAATTATTATTGTTGTTTTCTTGTTGCTGTTAAGTGTCGTTATGAATAGCTGAATTATTTAAGTTTTTTTTTTTTTTGTCATAATTAACTACATCAACACGTAATTAATATCATTAACTATATATGGCTCTATAGAGATGTGACATGAAAACGCTTATTGCACTGTAAATAAAAATCATTATTCTGTTTTCCTTCCATTCCTTTCTTTCATTTTTTCATTTTGGTTTTTCAGATTATCTGGTATCGTTTTTGTTACATTTTTTCATTCTATTTTTGATTTTTTTTTTTTTTTTTTTCGCTTGCTTCTGTCCGGCACGAACGGCACTTTGCACAGATTTTCTTATCTTTAATCAGTTGTCTATTTAATTATGAAATCGTCCCTGCTGATTTTCGGAAGGAGTCTCTGGCGGGAATTAGTCAAACTCCCAACGACTCCCTCAAATTGATCGATGAAATTTCTCAGCGAGAAGCAACCCCGAGCAAGGATTTATCTAATCGATGCCATGCACCAGTTCGTGCCGAAGAACGGATTTATCAGAGAATCTTCATTTTCAGGATATTCACCCCCGAGTTTCACGTTTTTCTTCATTTCTTTCACTTCTCTCTTTGCATTCTCCTCGTCGAAAAGGATCAGATTATTATGAGGTCTGAATTTTTACCCGTGGCTGGCGTCTGCGGACACCTACGAGCAACACGTAATCAGAGTCTACCTTTTTTTATTTTTTTTATTTTCATCTGCATCTTTCATTTTCTAAACGATTCGTGAAAATTCTCGTCATACTTTCGAGGTGTCGATGATCACAGTTCGTCATCGATTCATTGATTTTTTATCTGTAAAATCCGTAATCCGCTTTACCTATATAGAATCAAGGATTATTGTTTGTCTTCGTTTTTCTTTCATTTGCATAACTGCACCGAATCGGTAAAAGAGGATGCTAATTTCGTGTGATAATAATTGAGTGTAAAGTATGACTAGTGCTTTCACATCTGGGTTTTTTTTTTCTTGCGTCAGCTGCAGCCGTGTTGCAAGTAGGTAATCCGATTGTAATAGAAATACGTATACAAATTGCCGTCGTCTCGTATACAATAATAGCTAATATGTATATTTTATCGTATATATACACATATATACCATTTACCGTAATAAATAATATCGGAATAATATATATACGTATATATCGCATATATGTACATATAACTTATGTGTATATCTGTAATAATAATTATCGATTTTTTTGTTTTTGGGTCTTCTTTATCTTCCAATTGTTATGCGTATGTGTTACCAATTTTTTTTTCATTTCTGATTCTGTTTCTTCTCATTTATGAAGTTGTTTTCTCGTTTCTGTTTTTTGTTTCTCTTCTCTTGTTCGCTCGTTTTATTCATTTAATTATTTAAATATGGTATAATATGTACGGATAATTGTTATTTGGGAAATGAGGACCAGTCTTATGGGGCCTGCGAGTAATGCAGGCATATTTCTGTAACGTAAAAATATATATACATCATCTGTGTTGTATGTATAGTGCTGCTCTGTAACTCAAGTTTATATTTATTATAAATACCATTACCACTATTATTCATTCCATGGGTTTAGTGTATGTATACGTACTGTATAAATAATTGCGTATTGTATATAATCGCGATTATCATCGAGATTTTATATCCTGTACAAAAATCATTATCATCATCATCGTCATCATCGTCGTTATTTAATTATGCTGAGAATATAATCGTGTGACGACGACGTATTCATATAATTATAATTCTGTTCTTCGTTTGAATTTCAAATGAAATAATTTTACTTGAAAAAAAATACAAAAAAAATATATTCATTACGTATGTCTGTATAATTTATTGATGAACTCAAGATTTTTTTTTTTGTTCATAATTTTTTTCCTTTTCGTTTTTACGCCGAACCGTTCATTTTTGTATTTTATCATATCATTGTTTTATGGATTTTATTTTTACTTATTGCATCCCCAATGACAAGCTCAAAATTTCCGAACTCTGACGAACGATGTTTATGACTTTTATTCCCCATAGCAGTGGAACGAGGACAGAAAGAAGAACTAAAGAAAAAATCAATCACACTAACTCGATTCAATAATTAACAATTAGGTAATATTCTCGAAGCGATACATCATACATATGTAACATAATATATTGCACTTCTCCCGAATTAATTAATGAGGATCGTTATAATTATATCATCAACTATTTATATTTAAAACGAAATAGTTAATGTGTAGTATATAGTATAGATATATACATACATATGCCCTGCGGTACAGTTTCGCCGATAAAACATAAATTAACTAACATCACTGCTGCTTTGTTAATTGTCGTTCCAAAGAAAAATGGCGCGTTTCGCGTTCATCTATAAATCATCGAATCGCCCTTGCGGTAAATACGTAACTCAACTATTCAGAACACCGTTTCACTGTTTCAATTCATTTTTTTTTTATTTTGGTTCCCAGCATTCTATCGTTCAGAAATTTTGAGCCGCAGTGAGGATGGGCCAGGGATCAATCCAGAGCCAACCGCGGGTAGGATTTCGTGATCAAAATACGACAATTGTACATAATAATAATATAATAATGATAAAAACATTATTAATAATAATAATAACAATTCTAAGGAGACTAATCACAATAATACTAATAATTCAAATAATCGAGTGTGTGTAATGCATTATTGTACACGCGTGATGATACGTTAACTGCGTATAATTAAACGAGTTTGGTAAAACAGGTCTGTTCCGTTTTTTCATTTTCGTATAATCATCATAATAATCATTATCCTGGATGACATTTATTCAATTATTATTATTATTATTATTATTATTATTATTATTTTCTTTCTTTCATTATCTCAATATTGTTTCTTCGACTTGTTTTCTATTGGATTTGGTTTTTTTATTTTTGTTTTTCTCTCATTTTTTCTCATTATCAATTCATTCCGATTAAATTGCGTGGGTAGGTATATATCATTAATATTCAAATCATATTATCGTTATACATATATTTAATGGTAAATCGTCGTCGTCGTTAGTAATTAATGGTATTAATATTCAAATAATTAAATATTGTTCACCATCGTTAATTATTTACTATTAATATTTAATATTATATAATAATATCGAAAATAACGGATAGTTAGTACGCAACACGCCTATCATGTAATATAGGGAATGATACGAATATTCAATTCAATTCAATTCAATTCAATTCAATTCAATTGGGTTAATCAAATTATTATTTATACACATATTACGCAGATTAAATCATCAGATTTACCGGACAGGAGTTTTTTTTTTTTAGTAATTGTATTTATTTGTTATTGTTTTTCTTTTTTACTTCATTAAAATTCTCACGGGTTCCGAATTCATAATAATTATTGAGACATGGAAGGGCCGTGCGCGGTGCCGACCGGGACCCTAAAATTGCGAGAAAAAAAAAAAAAATTATTTTCTACTTTTTTCTTTGTTGTTTTGTTTTCTGTTTTTTTTTCGATTACCCGTAACCCGATATAAAAAATTGGGGGGATTCATCCGTACGTTCTTCTATATTATTTAGGGTCCAAATCCGGGAGATTTTTTAACGTTGTCGTTACTTTTTATATCATTTATTCGCCATCTCGCAACATCGGCCAAAGAATACTAATTATAATTATTCATATAATAAAATAATTAGGAGCGATAATTTAGATCTACGGTTACACATGGTCTTCCCACACGCGTTTCTGTTTTTTTTACTCTTTCGTTTGTGGCAATTTTTTTGATCTGCAAGCAAATTCACTCTATTCGTAATTTTTCAATGTTGCTCATGTCATTCGAAATATTATAAATTAATATCGTACGAGTAATTGAATTAATTATTTCTGTCTATGATCGGCTATTAGTTTATTGTTATATCAGCTGATTATTAGTGTTTTATAGTTATCATCATTATTATTATTGTTATTATTATTATTATGAATATTGTTATTCTATTTTTACCGTTGATGATCGACACTGTATAATATGTATGTGACAATTATAATTGCGCATGGTTAATGTGTAGTAATTGTAATAAAAAAACAAAAAATAATTAAGTAAACAAAATAATTTAATAAAATAACCATATAAGAAGAAATCAAACAACCACTCTTTCAATATATATGTATATATATTCTTTGGGGATTTGCGGGGTTATAATAAATAAGTAAATCAATTAATCTTCGAATATAATAATATTAATTTGATGAAATTTTAAATGCTTATTGATTGACAAGTTTCTTCCGTTTTCTCCGATTTTCTTTTTCTCCTCCCACAGGTAATTCTTTCAATCAATACAAGTTCCTACTGTTTCTATTATTTTCTGTGACAATTTTTGTTGCTTCTCTCCTTAATGTTATCCATATTATTTAACTGTTAAATGGTATACGGCTATTACTTTTTTTATTATGTATATTGTAAATTAGTCAAGTTTATATTGTATTGGGTATGCTGTAAGTAATGTACGGGGTGGGTATAACGTATGTATATCGGTTGATATTGTTTTTTGGTTTTTTTTTTTTTGGTTTTTCTGTGTTTTTTTTTTCTTTCTCTAGTTTTATTGATTAGGTTATTCGGTAATAGTTATTTAATTATCTATTAGTTGTCGACACACATATGTATTTTTATTTTCACGGTTACTGAGTTTTTTATATGAGAATCAGAGGATAGTTTTCCTTGCGGGAATGTGGGGGACGATGTAATGCATTGACAATTTTCTTCATCAATCGTACAATAACATTATTCTTCTTTTTTATTATAAATAACTTAACATTATTTTTAATCATATATTATCCGGTGTATATGCATGTGTATGTCTCTCTGTTTGTATGATGTATGTGTAGTTTTCTTTCCCCTCGTTATTAATCATATTACAATTGTATGTATAGAATACGTTTATTGTAGTTTAGTACATGGTAATAGTTAACGCAGTAGCTTGTGTCTCGGTTGTTTTTTGGTTTCCTTTTTTTCTTTTTTTCCACTTCTATTCTCCTGTTTAGCTTGATTATGGTATTTTATACGTAATGAATATTTATTTCATAGTACTGGGTATTAATGCGACTTTTATATATTGAATTGTATAATGTAGATTGTATAATGATAGGGTATACAATAATTTTTTACATTACGGTATACCGAGGAAAATTATTATTATTATTATTAGTATTATTATTATTATTATTATTAGCATTATTATTATTATGATTATTAGTATTAGATGATAATTATAATGATCTATATACCATTCACGTGTGCAGATCGTATGCATCGGTGGTTAGATTTTCAAAGAAAAAAAAAAAGTTCATTTTACAAAATGACGTACAGTGATTGGTATATTTTTCAATCTATTTCGGAGTTTTTTTTTTATTTTTTTCTTTCTCTTCAGGGGCAGCACGAGAGGGAAGGGTGGGTTATTATTTCTGTTCGTGTCTGGTTTGTTTTTGTTTTTTGTTTGTTTTTTTTTTATGTTTTCTTTCGTTTTTTTTTTGTTTCATTTTTTGTGGGCTGGGAGAGACCATAGTACACATATATATATGTATATCGATATTCGTATATATATATACTTTATTATATTACTTAAATATCGCGTTATATACTTTAATAATTGTAATCAATAAATATATTATGAGTGTATAATATAATTGATCATTGATAATATATTTAGCAGCGTTCCGAACTCCTTGCCTGAACCAAAAATATAGTGTTTTTTTTCTTCTTGCGTTTGTGGATATAGTTTGTGATTAGTTTTTTTTTTTTCCTGATTTCTAATTTGCATTTTTATCCAGTCCGTTTTGATTCTGATTTTTCAAATCGGATATCTTACTCGAATCTCCAATGAGACGAGAATTCGAGGCTGCGTGAATGCCGAAAAGGTGCCAATTGGGTTCGAATTAGTCGATCTCAAAACCACGTCACCGCCTTATAGACACAATTCGATTCTAACGAGAGAATGGAATCGAAATTTGAGAAAAAAGAAGCCATAAATTCATCGCGAAGCGAATTTATTGAAAACGTATAGGTGCCTAAAATTTTAGAATGCGAAAAGGGTTGGTCATGTTGCCTTGTAACTTCCTTTTTTTGTTTTTATTTGTTTTTCTCTAACCGCGTGACAAAATCTCATCGTGTCTTTCGAAGACGTGATCCATCGATCGTTAGAGGATTACGTGGGCGGGGATGTGTTTTCATTATCTAATTATTTTTCATTTTCGCCGAATCGTTAAAAAATTGGGCCGCAAGCGAGCGCCAGACAGGCTTTGGGTGGGCGTTCGGTCTATGTCGGGCCCCTTTGTATAATTTTAGTATTTTTTTCGTATAAAATCAACACTGAAGGCACATTCTATCGGACGAGTCGGCCCAGTGTGTGCTGTGAGTGATAAGTTTGACGCGAGATATCGTCGACCGGATGCCCCTCGAGTACGGGGCCTTATGCACCCCGACTTAACGAGGGGTCAGTGAGGGCCGGCCACGAGTCCCACGTTAGATACTGTTTCTTAAATGTGGCTGTATTTTGATTCGGTTGCCTTCTTAGCTATTGCATCGGGTTTTGGGGGTTGGTTTATCTTTTTTCGCTTATTCATCGAAATGGCTATTTCAAAATTGAGAGCCGGTCTGACGTTCGCCAGCAATAGATACTGTTTGTTTTTTGATTTTTTTTTCGTTCTCCAAACACACATTTTCTTGCCCAGGTTAAACTCAAAAAATCATTCAATTTTTTTTCTTGTCCTTCGACTGTTTCTCATTTTTTTTGTTGTGTTTTCTTTTCTTTGTACGGGGAGGATATGCGAGTTATGAGAATGGGATGGGGTTTTTTGGCTTGCGTTTTCGTTTACTTTTCCAAGTTATTTAGTTCTTTTTTTTTTTTTTCAACTTCAGAATTTTGTGCAGCATTTTCTTTTTTCTTTCATCTTCTTCTGGGTATAAGCAGGGTGATTTGCAAAATTTTTTTTGGAGTGGGAGAACCGTTGCTTTGTTTTTTGTTCTTTTCTATCTTATTTTTCAACTAACATTTTACACTTTTAGACAATAATTGAGTGAAAACTTTCGAGTAACCAGCGAATCGAATATAGTTCTTTTTGTTCTTGCTTTCGCGATGGACCCGGGGGGGTTGGGGGGGGGGGGCTGGGATTTTTTTACGGCTACGGGGTGCTCTTTTCATGCAATTAATACTGTCTTGTCTTCTTCCCTTCGCTATTGTCTACGTAAGTTTACAATATCTATGACAATAATAACAATAATATTGTTAAATAAGCGATAATCAGAATTGCGATTGCCACGGAACAAAAAAATAAAGAAATATCATCAACGAAAAAAAAACAAGAAAAACCGAACACAACCTATTAAAGACAACGATCATTACTTATTACTATAATCTGTTGGATAAATATTGATCTATCAATGATAGTAATAATAATAATAGTTATATTAATAATAATGATAATTATATGTATATCAATCAACCATCGAAGACAGCAAGCGCTCAACACATCTAATTGAAATGTACAAAGTATAATTTGACTAGCTAAAAACTTAACTTATAACAATATGGCGGACTTTTGTAGCTTTTTTTTGCTTTTTTTTCTTTACTCTTGTTTCCCCTATATTTAAGTTCCGATGCTGATGTGCATCCCCGACTTTATATATTTTATACGACTCGGCAATATTTCATGAGGATCTGTAAAATTTTGAACAGAAAACCGGTTCGTCGAAAATTTTTGTACGCTGTACGATATGAGTACATAGGTATGTACATGTGTTGTACAATACCCATATAAGGTTCTATTGGCGGAAATCAGAAATAAGATGATTATAATTTCGAACGAAACCCCATGCGTAGTACCAAAAATCAGAAATCGAAATCGAAATCTTTCGATCATCAATACATATAGTTAATAACTAATATCGTTGATAATTATTGCAAATTACACATAGCATCATCACGCTATATAACAGTCATGATACAGACATATATATATTATATATATATATGAAGTCGGATAAGTTTTTTCTCTTTTCTTTTTATCTAATTGTGCGCGTTTTTTTTTCATTTTTTCATTTTTTGTCTACTATATTTTATTTTATTTTTATCTTATTTTATTTTATTTTATTTTTGTTTTTTTTCAATATACATAACAAAAAAAAAGAAACAAACAACACACTATAGTATTATTAATATTATAATATGAAATTCTACAAACATGCGGGTTTTGGGAATTAAAGTATTTAATAATTTTATACTTTTCTTTTTTACCAACTGTTGGCAAAACACGCAGTATCAGCAGTATCATTATATCATGCTCGATGCTCGGAAGTTTCTCTTTTCTTCAAATTTTTTTCATTCGCTTCAATCAATTAATAGAAACACTGATTTTATTTCGTTTCTCCCTTGAAACGTCTCCATCTCCAATCTAATATTAATGCATACTAATTACGTAAGATCTTTTCCATTTTGATTCGACAGCTATACGCGGCGGTTCATACAGGGTTTTTCATTTTTAGCGGGCGGGGCGGGCGTGTGTAGGGGAGGTGTTTCTCTCAAACAGGATTTTGAGGCTGGGTTCACCTTGCAAGGGGTAATTTTTTCGTTCGCACGTTCGTCGGGTAGCATATAGAGTTCCAAACGCCTCCTTGTCCACTATTATTATGTATACTATTTCAAATATGTATATATATATTATATATACTATATATATATATGCATTACCTATTATACGTTACGTGGTAAAACAGATCAATCAACCATATATTCGTCGTATATATATATATGTACTATATACGCGTATCGCTATATAGGATGTATTATATATATTCATGTGATTAATTCAGATACCTTCCGTAAATAATTATTAATCAATTAGTAATGTCACGTTAATGATAATAATAACAATGTTAATCATATCATTAATAATAATAATGATAATGAAAATAACCGTTAATAATAATAACAATAATAATATCAATGATATAATATAAATTGTTTCATATATAAATATATCCATGTATACATAATTATAAATAAAAATAAAATTAGTTAGTTAATCAATTCGTGCGTCGTTCGTATTGTGCAGCGATGTATTCGTACATGGTCATTCGCATATCGCAAATTGTATTATAATTATTTGGTAATCATAATCACAATAATAATTAGGATATTATTAATGATAACACTAATAATAATGATTATTTCTTCCATGTAGTCACATGAATCAACCGGCATGATTGCTTAATTTCGATATCCGTTTCACATTATCATCATTATTATTATCATTATTATCGTTGTAGTTATTATCATCATTATTTATAATAAATAATACTATATAGCAATATGGTATGCTGCAGCCGCACCAACATGTAACGTACGTATACATACATACATATATAAAAAAAGAAGTTATAAATACGTATATTACATTTAAATCATTGATTATCAATGTAACATAGTATTACTACTGTTATTGTATTATTATAATTGAAATTATTATCACTATTATTATTATTATTATTATTATTATTATTATTATTATTATTATTAGTATTATTATTAATAATATTATTGTTGTTGTTGTTGTTGTTGTTGTTGTTATTAATACAATAGCGTCGTATATCTACAATTAATAATGTTGTTGATATTATTATTACTTACATTTATATATATATATTATATTTATATATAATCAATTATTCGTTATGAATTAATATTGTTATATATTTTCATGTAATTATTATTGTTTAGTTAGTTTATAATAATAGTTATTAGTTGTTTTTTTTTCTTGTTTTTAAATAGATATATATAGGTATATATATATATATATAAGTGTGTGTGGGCTTTCTTTTTAATTATTATCAAATTTTTTTCGTTCCCCTTCTGTCTCTTTTTTATGCATCTTATTACTTAAAATTTACTTTATAACCTTAATAATCATTCCTAAAATAACATTTATACGGCTTTTGGAAGCAAAACCTTAGAGGAAACCATCGGTTTGTTTTTCCCTTTGGGTTTTTATTTAGTACGTCATGGGGTGGATTACGTGGGTGGGTTGCAGGTAGATTTGGGAAAGGGATGGGCTGGCTTCGGGGTACGGGGCGCACGATATATCATAAAATTAATCATGTGTTAATTCACGTGCTGTAAAAAAAAAAAAAAAAAAACAACATTAGAAAAATAAAATGAATAAATAAAGTCCCTTGTGTATATATATGCTGAATACATACAGAAATTGTATATACACATTTGTATTAGTATTAGTTCTATCGTTATCAATATTAGTATATTGTTATATTATTACAAGATTAAAAATTGAAAATAGGAAATTGAATCGCGGTCAATCAATTGTTGTAATTCATTTCATTCAATTAGTATCTTCATCAATTATACGTGCGATGAACTGTACACATATATGCATGTATCGCTCTCGTTTACTTCGTGTCATTAAGGTGATGCTGTTCCTATTTTATTTCATTTCATTTAGTTATATACTTATTTTCTTCATTTTTCTCATTCTATTTTTCATCTTCTGCTGTTAGCGTCTCATCTTCAAGTTTAATCAGTTGATTTTGTTCATCGATAGTCACTTGATTATCAATGTAATGTTATTTTATCTCGATTCCGCTCTGCCCACTTGGGCCAGCGATCATCATATTATCTCACCGTATTAATATTTCTTGGCTCGTATGCGTATTGATAATTGTTATTATTTATTTTTTTTTCTATTAACGATTAATGATTAATTGCGTACAATGGTAGTTGTTGTTCATAAATTAAAATGATAGAATAACGCAACTGGAGAAAAAAAAACAAAAAAAAACTTAGGAAACAAAAAGTTGTTCGCTATCAACATATTTTTTTTTTGATAATGATTATTAATCGATGAATAATTATTAATCGAGTGAATTAATATATTTATTCAATTATAATAATATTCGTGTAAGCTGTTGCAGTTTTTAATCGAAGTGCACTCGCGATCTGTACATAATTTTTCTTTGCTCTCTTTTTCCCTCCATTAATTAATTGCATTCGGTAATTGATAATCCTGTCATTTAATTCAAATATTGCGTACGGTATACTATATGGTTTAATTGTAAGTTGTATTTAGTTATATTACGGTGTATATTGCATATTATGGTGTGGTATTTCAGTAATGTCCTTATTGAGATTTATGGGATTTTTTCTCTGGGATTTTGAATAACTTTTTTTTTACGTATTACTATACGTGATTATCACTTTTTAATCTTGTATTTTCAACTGTCGGAATAGCTCGGGTTTTCAGGATCGTTGTAACATCTTCTTTTTTTTTCTTCACGGGGAGTTCTCAGGGGGTGGCGTTAGTTTTTTTGTTTTCGTTCTTCGCTATCTGTGTTCTGCTTTTTCCTTTTTCCATTTCTCATTTTTCTTTTGTTTTGTTGTTTTTTTTTCTATTTTATTTCTCCTGGCAATAATCATTGATGCACGGTAGTAAATATATATATGAATAGAACGGTTCATGGTAATTATCATGATGGTTAATAATATTTTCATTATGCGCGGTATTTGTATTTATAAGTTAATACTGGTATGAAACAAAATAAATTAATACACCACCTATGTATGTAATTATTATTTAATAATCTATTGCAGTAATTATCATATTGGGAAACAATTACTTCAAATCATTTTCTTTTGTCAAATTAATTTTCCAAACTTTTTTTGAATTTTGTTTTTTTGTTTCGAATACGTGGTGATTTCTTCATTTATTGGTTTCCTTTTCTTCTCTTTTGCCAATCTACTACAAGTTTTCATCGAAAACGGTCGGTTAAGTTCGAAGTGGACGAGCTGCTGGCCCAAACACGCAGGACTTGAGTCGACTGAGGCACCCCAATACGCATAATTTTAAAAATTTAGATTCAACATTCACGATTATGACGCGATCAAAAATTAGTGAGAAATTCTTTTTTGGTTGATATCGATAAAACAGAGGGATGGGAGTTTTCTTCGCTTTACAACGTAAGATATTGAAGTTCCTTTTTTTTTCCTTCTAACAAAAATTTCTAATGTTTAACTATCGGAACTTGTGGCATTCGTTCAATAATTATGGAGATACATTGGATATGCCCCGGTATGACTCGTGTCAATGTGCAGGAAGTGTTTTTCTTTTCTTTTTTTTTCTCATATACGCGATAAAAAGATCTATGGGTAAGTATTGGATTTCACATAGGGTTACGAGGGATGGGATGTGTTTTTTTTTTTTTTTTTTGGGAGGATTTTGGGTTTGGCAGACGCGGTTGAATCTCAAGCGGGCTATTTCGAAATAATTGTTTCGAAATTAAGAACAAGGAAATTGGAACGAAAAAAAAAAGAGTAATGAATAAATAAAACATATCACAATCATGAGAATGAGTGAATATGTTTCTTTCGCATCATATTTTCCAACGATATAAGTTTTCAACTCCTTTCATCATTTTTTAAAATTCTAATAATAAAATTTCGTGTTTCTTTCTCTTTCTTCTTTTTTTCAATTATAGTTTTCGATGATTTGTGCTTTGTTTGTTAGCTTGCGAGGTTCGAGTTTTTTTCGTTTCGTTTTTTTTATTTTATTTTTATCTTTAGTTTTTTTTTTATTTGTAATATTTTGTTCGTTTTCTCTTTCTATATCGTATATTAGTTATTACCGGAATCGAGGTAATAATTTTTGCTTTTTCTTTTTGTATGTATATATCATACGTCGTCTCCGTGAGAGGGACGATGGGGTGACGAGGAGGGTAAAGGGTTTGGGGGCTAAGGGTTGAGGGGACTTAGTTAGCGTGCTGGAGGTGGCTCGACGCGTCGAATGGAAAATATACTAAGGCCGATTTTGGTAAGAATACGTTTTTGATCAACTTTAATTTTAATGTAAGGCGCAAACGTGAAAAATTGTACTTTTTTTCCTTGATGTGTCTTTTGGATTCGGGCCGAAAGTTTTTATTATTACTTTTTTCGTTTTTTCATTCTTTAATTTTTTTTTCTTTTTTTTTTCGTGTGTTTCGCTTCATTTTTTATTCATTTATTTTTTTTAATTATCAAATTTTTCTCAAGATTTTCGAATATGTTTTTAGGTGTTTGCCAAAAACGGAATTTTAGTCGTTTTATAGATTTCTGTTTGTTTTTGTTGTTGTTTTTTTCCCTTTATATATGCGCAACCGAGGAACGCGAAAATTAAATATTTTCAAGCAAAATCAATATTATTATTATTATTAGTGTTATAACGCCGGTAAAATGTTTTAAATTATAATTCACGTCGAACATTATATATCATTACATATATGCATAAGAATATGTACATACAGTATATTTATACCGCTGTGATATGTATTTTCTGTATATACATATCATTATTGTTATTTTTTTTTTTATATATATAACGATATAATAATTTAATCTCAAATATCGTAATGCATTAAAACTAGACAGGTTGGTTGATCGCTCACTGCTCCATCTTTTTAACCTCGATATAACACCAAGAATCGAATTCCCTTGAAACGCCCCATGAGAGTCAAAATTAAACCATTTCCCGTTGGGTTTCTATTGCAAATTTTCGTTTGAACGAAAAGAAGAAAAAAATGAAAATGTGAACGCGATTCGATCGCGGCCGTGAGGTTGGCTTCATTCGTCTCAATTAACAGTAGATTATTTATTTGTACGTCGAATTCCAATGCGGGTTTCAGGGAATCGAAAAGCCCGGCTTTTCTTTTTTAGCAAAGTGATGTTTTCTTTTTTTCTATTCGAGTCCAAAGACAGAACAGAGAGCTTAAAAAGTATTGCTGTGACAACGATGTCCCAATCCAGCATACAGTTGTGCTGGTGGAACGCAGAAAAACAATTCCCACAATCTCACAAGGCGTTTTTTTCTTTCGTTTTTTCGAAAAAAAAATTTTTTTATTTATTTCTTTTTTTTTCAATTCTTATTCAATTCTTATTTCTGTTTTTTCTTATTTATTTTTTTTTCTTCTCTATTCCTTCATCAAGCTTGTTCTATTTGTTACAGTATTCATTGTATTATTATTTATTTTGTTTATTTTTTTTTTGCAAATTTTCTTTCTTCCGTCATTATTTTATTTTCACGGGACATTTCATCATATTTAATACGCTGCATTATTATTACAATTATTTATAGTTACTTCAAATCCTCGTCGTCATTCGATTATTTATTTCCAAGGTGTAAACCTATGATAGCTTATACGTTAATTCCAGATGATTCTCTTTATTCATATATTTCATTTTTTTTTTTCTCAACTTTTCTTTAGCACATGCAAATCACGACGAAGAAATTGAAATACATATATCATATCATACAGTTTCATTTTATTCTATTATTTATTCATTTATTTTTTTCATTATTCTTCGTATAATACGCTTCTTGTATAACAGGTATGTAGGATATACGCATAATCATGAAGAGCCTCGCAATATCGGAAAAAAATTCGCGAACACCTTTTTCTCATTTTATTTTATTTATATTTTTTTTCTCTTTGTTTCATTTTTGTTTTTTTTTTTTTTCTTTCAAATTTTTTTTTTCGCATTTATTATATTTTTCGGAGGGTATGCGATGTGTTATTCGTGCCGAGTTTTCTCGCGCGATGCCGCACTCGCGTACTCTTTGAATTTTTCTGTTTCAAATTTTTTTTTATTTTTTGAATTGTTTTTTTATTTTTTCAATCTTCTTCTTTTTTTTTATTCAATTAGATTAATCAACGCTGCAATGAATTTGCATTATCGCGCGTTTGAAATACATCATAATATCCTCACACATCAATGTATCGCTGCTATTATTACTATCATTACTATATTCTTAATATTATTCTAATTATGTTAATGTTATATATATATATCGATATTATTAATATTATCATTATCATTACTATTATTATAATTTTTTGTTGTTTTGTTTTTTTTTTGTTTTTTGGCTTTTTTTTTCTTATTTTCTTTTTTGTTGCGAATTAGTACTTTAAAGTTTCATAATTCTCATGGATCTGATAATCGTCGTCGTGTTCATCGCATTATTATTATCATAATTATTATTATCATTATTATTATTAGATATTACATCTATTCATTCAACCTAATTAAATTAAATTTTTCATTTTTTCTTCACCTCTCCATTCAGTGTAATCATGATGATTATTATTATTATTATTAATTTCTTTTGTCCATGTAATCTTTGTATCTTTGTATGTGTGTGTGCACGTGTGTACGTGTGTATGTAGGTGTGCGTGGGTGATTTATTATTTTTCTGTACGCGTTGCGCGACCAATTTATATAATTCAATTGTCTCACATATTCAATTTTTTTCATCTTATTTATTTCATTGCGGAGCTAGAGGGCCGATCATTGTCATTATTACTATTACAATTACATATATATATTCAGAGGGGATTCTAGTGAATCTTGTTCACTTTCATTTTTCACTTGTTCCGTGACACGGAGATGCTGATTGTGGGTCAAGCGACAGACTGATTTTGGGTTATCCTTGATATTATAATTATTTAACGAGAAAAACTGTGTTGAGTTGTAACTCGGGTCGATATAAAAAAGATGTGGAAATCATGTCGTACGTGCAAATGAACAAATGAATGAATTCAAGGCGAATAGTAAATTTCGGATTAATCGTAATTGTGACTGTTTTAAAAACGATCGTTTTCTGTTTCATAATTAATATAATAGTTTCCAGGTATGCAATTATTATCATCATAATTATTATTATTTATAATAATATGTATGTAGGCGCCGCGAAAGATTAGACATTATTACATATATATATATAATAGATACGTAATTTATCGTATTATATACACATTTCGATTCTATAATTTAATTCGTATTTATTTATTATTAATTTTTTTCTTTTCCTTCATTTATTAAAATTTTTTAATTATTCTTCTTTCTTTTTTTTTTTCATAATATAATATAATAATATGCGGATCTCCCGGTAGGCAAGGAGATCAACGCTAATCTCTGTATAATTTTTCATCTTACAACTCATTTTTTTTTTCTCTATTATTATTATAATAATTATTATTACTTTTCGCTTTTTTACATCCCTCTTCTTTCTTCCATTCTAACTTTTTTTTCTTCTTCATCAATTCAATTTTTATTTATTGTTAATATTAATATTATTATTATTTTCGGTTTGCGCCGAACGTTCGCCGATTTTAAAAACCCAGTTCGAAATAATCTTTTTGAGATTGCAATTCTGGCTGAAACGCTGGCCGCATCAAGGACACTTGGCTCCTCCTGTCGCGTTCACCCTCGATCATCACATACATTCTCTTAAATTACTAAACGCTATTTATTTATTAATTTATTATTATTATTAACCTTTTTGTTTTTTTTTTTGTTTTTTTCTCATAATCAATTACACTGTGGTATCCATCGAGAATCCGAAAATTATTATCATTATTATTTCCTTCTTCCAAAACATCTAAAAAATCACGATCTGTGTGACGGAATAAATGAATGAATGATAAAATAGTTATTTACCCCCAATTACGAATGGATTGTATTTGCAGTATCCTTTCGATTAGGGGTGACTTTGCGTTTCGGGGGAACAGGAGTAGATCGACTGATTCCCCTCTATCGTATCTGCAGCGGAAATAACAAAAAAAAAAGAATGATATTCTCGAATCAGTGAGAAATGAAAACCTTTCGTTTTCATTGGGTATCCAAAAATTTCTGTGTGGCTCGTTTTTTTTTTTTTTTTTTATTATGTACTTGATGGTTTTTTGAGAGATTTTTTTTCCAGTAATATTTCGGATTCACAACGGATAAACTCGAATGTATAATACCATCACAAATCTATTATCTCCTATTATAAAATAGTACGCATCGATCGTAGGACGCTGTACAGACTTTTCTTTTTCAAACAATTCTTGAAATTCCAATCTTTGATTTTATGTTTGGATTTATCTTTAATATTTCGTTATTCGAATCAAGAAAATCAATCAGCTGTTTCAGTCGCGCTACTCGTACAGGACTTGTGATTTTTTTTCCCTATCAGTTTTTTTTCTTCCTTATTACACATATCATAATCCATACGGAAGATTTCTCTCACTTGGTATAAACAATTTGGTTTTTATTGATTTTTTTTCCTCTCTCTGCCAATATTTCATATCTCTGTACGTTCGATAAAATTTACGCTTCGAGTTATTATTTATTTATTATTTTTTTTGTTTCGTTTTTTAAATTAATATTCATATGATTATTTTTCACAAACATTTACACACCCTAATTTTATCTGAAATTTTTTTTTTCCATTCATTTTTCGCCTTTTGTTTTTCTTCTCCTTTCTTTAATCGTTTTCAATAAAAGATGTCACACTACATGTGCACAAATCAATGTACTTCTCGTATGAATTATATCAATTGTTGTTGATGTTCTTTATTGTTGGATTATCATTATTATTATTTGTATTATCGATATTATGATAAATAAGATTACGATTATGATTATTATTATTATTTGCACACACACAACCACATCCAGCTGCATTATTTCGAATACTTAAAATCTATAATACCGAATCGAATGATAAATAACAATAATTGTAATAATTATAATGATAGTGATAATGACCGTATGAACGACATCAACGATGATAATAATAATAATGATAAGAATAATGATAATAATAATAACAATAATAATTATTATAATAATAATAACAATAACAATAACGATGACATTATTAATAATAATGATGAATTTTTTATTGATAATTTATGCGGTAAATGAATTTTTTTTCGATCATTAATGGGAATCTGTAGATGATATACACGGGCGAATTTTCTATGAAATATTATTGGTTTCTTTCTAGATTTATTGTTGTTATTATTATTATCAAGATATTTATTATCATTATCAGTATTATTATAATTATTATTATAATTATTATTGTTGACGAGATCATTACTATTTTTATCATTATATAATGGTATTTTATTAGGTAATTTAAGTCGTTTTTTTTTTCTTTTGTCTTTTCGTCTTTCGTCTTTCCTTTTTTTTTGTGTTACTTCTATGAGTGGATGGTTATGATTCATAGAAAATTGCGATCCTTAGGCGAGCGTTCATCTTGAATTTGTTTTTTCCTCCAGATCACACGTACCTAAATTTTTAAAATTTAATACGCAGGTTGTCATCGTTTGTCTTGAATAAATTTTTTGAGACGATCAAATCATGTTAGGGGATTATAGAGATTGCGTAGCTAGTTTAAAAAAATTGCACACACTTTTTTTCTTTTATCTTTTCTTTTATTTCTCATTTATCTCAAAATTTCTCTTTTCTTCCATCCACCAATTAATTCCAAAATTCGAATTTTCCAATCTCTTATACATATATTTATATAGATATATAAGTACCAAAATTCTTTGCGGCCGCACACTATACTTTTCGTCATGGATTTTTGCTGTCGTGTTTTTCTTTTTTTTTCGTTTTTTTTTTTCATTTTGTTTTCAAAGGTTCAAAAAATTTTCTCTAAAATATCTTTGGAATATTAATTTTTCACATTTTTTTTTTTTCTTTTTTTTTCTTTGTTTCTTTATCCATCACGTATATATAGATACCGCATACACACCCTTCGGTCAAAAGTTTGTGCGAGAATATTTGAAAAAAAAGAAATGGACAAGTGAAAAAAAAAGTGTGCTACCTTATTTGCGCCCCTAATAGCCGTATTTGAAAGTTGACGAAATCGTCTTTTCTCGATTTTTCAGCGTCAAAAGTTATTTTCATTCATTTCTTCGGTGATTTTTAATTTTTTATTCGAGGATTTATGTATAGTGAAGTGTTGAAATGAATTAGAAAGAATTTTAATCATCAATTGAATTATGAATAAATTGTTTTGAAAAAATTATTAGACCAATTAGAGTTCCCTTAATATTGTATAAAATGCTGATGAACTAGCCATGTGTAATTTATGCAACCGCCCCCGCCAGCTAGAATTTTTTTTTCTTAATTTTTTTCTTCAATTTTTTTTGTACTGCACTCCGTTGAAATTTTTCGATTTATTTTTTCTCTCTTGACTTCTTTCAATATCCCCCTCCCCCCGTCACGCAGTGGTACATAAATGTAATTTTGAATAGAAATTGTTAAAGGCCGAAACTATGAGAGTTTTTTTCTTCTTCTTTTTCAATGGATACGTCTGTAGCCCAAAATATGCTCCATTTTTTTTCTTACATTTTCACAGAGTTTAACGTCGAAATCTCGAAACAAAAAAGTTGAAATTATAAAATCAATAAATTTCTTTCATTTCTTATTCATCATTTTATTTTATTATTTTTTTTTTCTTACTCAAATTTCTTCCAACAATTTGTGCCTAGCTTTTATTTTGCTTTTTTTAGACCAAAATTTTTAGGCCAATCGTACGAAGGTAGTATATATACATTTATATTACATACATTTTGTATATGTATTTATTATATATTCTAGTGACTTTTTTTCACCATTAGGCATCAATTTCTTACAATATGATAGCAATGAAAACGTTGATTTTTAATTTTTATTGGCAATTCTGTCATTTATTTATTAAACTTTTTTCATTTGTTCCTTTTTTTCCTAGCACGCACGAGTATTGAATCTCTAGCGCAATCCAAAAGAATGAGGAATTCTCATCTTGTTTTATTTTTCAATTTCAATTTTTATTTTTCAAAATTTCGACGTCAAACTCCTTCAATTTTTGCTTCTTTCGTTAATCATTCTTATCTTCGAACAGTTTTTCTCTTTTCCACTTATACACACTTATATAATACATCATTTTTTTTTCTACTATAATTTTTATATCATCATCATCATCACCACCACTAAACCTTAGTAATAACCAGCGTTCGTTACCATTTAAACCCCAAAAAATTTTTGACATCCCAAAAAGTAGGCCGAGATAGCGAGCAGTCGAGAGCGGTACTTGTTAATTTTTTTTTTTCTCTTTTTTTCGAAGTATAAAAATTAATTATACAAGGGATGATCTCTTCTCTTCTATCGTTTTATCTTCGACAGAGGCTGTAGTTGGACTGTACTATACCGGTGAAGTAAAAATTCATTCAAAATTTTTACCGTATACGTTATACATAAATCATAATTAAAAGAAAAAAGTGTCAGCGAATAAAAACATATTCAAATCAAATTCAATTTCATTTTATTTGCGAGAATAATAAATAAAATAATGATGGTAATAATAATAATAATAATAATAATAATAATAATAATAATAATGACAGAAGCCATATTAATGGTAATCATGATAATAATAATGATAATGGGGATAATAACTAATTAGTTAAAAATAGTGACTTGTGACTAGGTAAAGACTCACCGCTTGCAAAATGTGTGTGTAGTTTATAATGATAATGATAATAATAATAATGATAATTAATATTAATAATCAGTAATATTGATCAACATGTATTTATAGAAAAAAAATCAGCTAGTTAATTGATAGAACAGATAATTAATCGAAAATTATTAATTATACAATATGATATAAGACATTTGGTAATTAAATCTTGATAGTTCTAATGATAATCGTAATAAAAATAATGCTAATAGTAATAATAATAAGAATAATAATAATAATTAAAAGAATAATGATACAAAGAATAATGTATGCCGATAAGTAAATATTTATATATATATATTTATGTATGTGTATATATGTATTGTATGTACGTATGTGTATGCAAATATATATTGTGTATAGGTTAAAATTAAAGAGTGAAATGAAAAATATTTGGGATATGATAGTAATGATAATTGGTTGGAAAATTAATTGGAATCTAAGATGAGGTGACGTATTTACAAGGACGCATAAGAATATTTCGAAAACCATAGGGTATGCTATTGGAAAATGTACATGATCCTTCGATCAAGGACCGCCGCGAATTCGGTAGCTCAAATTCGTTGTTTCAAACACAGGTATTTTCAATTTATTTTTACGTTAATTCTCTTAACTAGGGTAAAACATACCTGAAAGAATGAGATACTGCACTCTAAGAATTTGATATTGCCCCTGCCATCTCTTCTTAACTCAGATTGTAACCCATCTCGTAACCGAAACCACTACTATTCAAAATCTAGAAGCGAACTGAACAGTAGACTTGAAATTAGGAGAACGATCATAGCAAAGCAAACACTCGATGGCAGGTTTGCCGGTCGGCGTTCTTAAGCGTTTAGTTACAATCATAGATATTGGTTACAATGCTCGACCATTTGGTCCTTGTTCCCCGGAAATTTTATCGAAAATGTCTTTTTAATAGCAAACCTAGTTTTAGAAATATTTTATCCTTGTTCCTTGATGTACGTCACCCTCTACTCATGTATAATGTTCAATCAAATGAAAAAAAAGAGTAACTAAATTCTTATTTAAATCAATAATAATATATTATACATATAATTAAATACGACGACTTGCTACCCCCGGTATAATATACGTCTATGGTTTAAATTGTATATAATAATAATAATAATAAGAATAATAATAATAAGAATAATAATATTAATATTACACACTCTATCTACAGCATGTCTCGTAACGAGAGAACATCGTCATTTTGTTATTAATTGAAAAACGCAAATTTTAGCGAAACAAAAAAATTAACTTTTGTCTCTTCCTATTCTTTTAGTTTTCAATGTGTGATATACAATATAATATATTCATCTACTCTATTTTCATAATATGTACCTGCGCCCAAAATTCAGATTAATTATCGTTATTCATTTAGATTTTCTTTATTTTAATTTTTTTTCTTTTTATATATATATAATTCATTCTTCATCTTCACCCCATGATTAATAGAATATCGTCGCAACGATCATTTCAAATCGGCAATTTTCACTTTAACATATTTGTTACTTATTTTTATTTTTTTATTTTTTTTGTTTTGTTTTGTTTTGTTGTTTATGCATCAATGTGCACTTCTGCTACACTACGTAATGAAACAATTTTTAATCAGACACGATCAATTGTCCCATACATATACACTGTATATATATATATACATAGAACGCCACTAATACATTATGAAATTTTCATATCCAATTTTTTCCTCTTAATTAATCATTCGATTTTTTTCATTTCTTTCATTACGTCAATTGTCTCTGCTGCACAACTAATATAGCCCTATAAACCATATAATATTGATTCCTAATATTAAACCAACTATGGTGTGTGTGTGTGTTTTTTCATCTGTTTTTTTTTCTTTTTCTTTGTGTATAATAATAATAATAATCATACTTATACGTTATGTGTTTTTCGTGTGTGTAACATTATTTTTTTGTTTCGTTTTTTTTTTTGCTGTTTCTTTTGCTATCGGTAACTGTTTTTTTTCCGTGTTTCTCGCGTGGAAATAAACTAAACTGAAATCGAATTAAAGTAATAATAGCAATAATAATAATAATTGTGACACTGATAATGATCAGATTGATTTTAATTTTACAGGAAAAATTGACACGTATACGCGTTCGAAACTCATACGAATTTTTTTTGGTTCCGTTTCAGTTTTACCTTTTTTTTCAAATCTGCAATTGTTGTTACCTCTAGTATAATTAATATGCGTGATAATGATAATATACATAATCAGTCATACTTTAATTATAATGATACATATAGATGTATACATATCAATATTGTTATTTCATTCCTAGTTTCTTTATTTGAACTATAATTTTAGATAATTTTTCTTCTTTTTTCCAAACAAGAGAATTTCGATATTCGCGCGAAAAATAAAAAGAGATGGAAAGCAATAACGCGATTGCTTGACGAAACGAAACTGATTAAAATATTAATAATAATAATAATAATAATAATAATAATGATAATAATAATAATAATAATAATAATAATAATAATAATAAAAGCAATAATAATAATAATAAAGAGAATCCATTTTAGAAATATTGAAAATTTTGTATTATCAATTCGTTTAATTCAATTATCTTTTTTTTGTCTTTAACCATTTTATTTATTTTCTTAAACCATCTTATTCTTTTGTTTTTTTGTTGTTTTTGTTATCGTTTACTTAACTAACTCGTCTATGTATAATAATATAATTATAATAATATATTATCATTATTATATATTTACACCCTTAATCAAATCTACTTATATCATATAATATATATATGTATATATATATTATATATTATATCATATTATTATTATTATATATAATATATACTACGCGTTATTTTTTACCATATCACTGATTTTTTAGGAAAAATTTTGAAGTCTTGTCTCAAAATCGGGCCAAAATTTTGTGGCGATATAATCGTATCCTATAACAATTTCGAACGCGGCGAACGGTTGAACAGATTTTTCTTTTTAAATTTCGTTAGTTATATAAATCGTGTTGAATAAATTTTTGTCTAACAAATCGAAAGAGTGAAATTACGAGAATTTTTCACTTCGTTCTCCATTTTTTTTTTTTCTTCCTCCAAATAATTATGAAAAAGAGATCATCAGAAAAATCCGTATAAATTCGTCCGCCGCGCAAGGATCGATCGATTTATTTTAGTATATATATAATAAGTATTTATAGTTTTATTAATTATTATTCATTTTCTTCTTTTTTTTTCTCTCTTTTCTCTTTAAATTTTACTTTTAATTTTAATGGTATTAGTTATTTTATTATTATCGTTATCATTAGTATTATTATTATTATTATTATTATTGTTATTATTAATACTAATATTCAATTGTTTTTTTTCTTATCATCGCTTGCAATGTACTTCATATATATGTATGTACACATACAATATATATATAGTATACAACGTGTGTCTGAAACTGTCAGAGACTGCACCAGAACTGACGAAGTAGAAGAAAATCAAAGTACATGAAAGAAGAAAAATGATAATTGAAAAATTAGATCATAAGAAATAAAAGAAATTGAAAAAAAAAAGATATCGAATAATAAATCGAGACAGAATATTTATACGGTCCATCGTATCCAATAATTATGGTACATATACTTCAAACGATTTATATTACTAAATATATTTATTTTAAAATTTTTTCATAATTGTTGTTTCCTTTTATTATTCATTGGATCAACGTCGCGGACGTGAGTAATCGAATGATAGTCTCGTCCTCGACGTTGATCGTTTGACTTTTCCCTAGTCCTTCCTGATTCCTCATCATAATCATTCACCGCATTAACATCATCTTCACTATTTTATTTTTTCATTTTATTCTATTTTTTCAGCGGCGTAAATCCGGAGCACCGACTTCCGGTTTCACTTATTGGAGCCAGAAGTTGGTTCTCCGGGGAGGACCGTTTTTTCATTCGTTCTTTAGTTTTCTCTTGCCTTTCGTTAAATACGCGAATTTATACATTCGATCGATCGTTTTACGATTATACGAATTTTATTCGAGAGGTATTTGTTTATTATAGTATATTATCATTACTTTTTCTTTTTTTTTCATTTGCTCAATTTCAATTATTATAATTATTATTAGTATTAGCATTAAGATTATTATTATTCATGACGTCGTCAATCGTGGTGCAGATTTTTTTTGTTTAAACTATTCATCGTCACCTCTACTTTTACACCAACCTTTCGTTCATCTTTTTTTCTTCTTCACTTTTTAATTCTCACATTCATCCTTCACCTTACACACTTTCCTTTTTTGTCTCTGATAGTGCAACTATAATGTCAAATCAATGACGGTTGTACACTTATCAATTCTAAGGATCTAAACCTGACGCATTATTTATAAATATATAACTTAGATTTTTAGGTGGTAACGAATTACTAGGTAACAAACTGACAAAACAAACTTGACACGGTGGGCTTTTACACTTGTAATGAGTGTGTGCGCGTTTTTGTTTTATTATTTTTCTTTCGTTTTTTTCTTCCAAGTTTAAGGGGCATTCTTTTTTTTTTTTTTTGTTTTTACTGATTTTCTTCATTTCTCCTTTTTGGTTTCTTTACTTTTTCTTTGTTACGCGTAATTTTTGGTATCTGTGATTGTTGGTTTCATGAGTTTTTGCTGTGGCTGGTTTTTCGTTTTGAATGATCGCAATCATTGGCATAATTAATAATCGTGATCGATGTTACGATCACGTTAACAATTATGCAATTATTGTATCGATCAGATTTTTTGTTTCTCTATCATTTTTTCCTATGCACCTATACTATTTGTATAGTCATCTGTATATCTGTTTCTCATATTCTGTCATACAATGAGATTGTTCTTTTCTTTTTTCAAGAAAAAAAATACAAAAAATTTCGCAAGTATAACGATATAATGGTAAGAGATTTTGTTCAATCAATTATTTTATTATCATTATTATTGTTATCATGAATCGTTATTGTTGTTATTATTATTTTTTATACTTCCATTTCTTCGATTTTCTCGTCTTTTGTTTGTTTGTTTTTTTTTTCTGAAAAAAGAAAAAAGAAAAAAAGCGCCGGTGGTTAATCGGTGTTTCTTTTTTTTTTTTTATCTTGTAATATATTCCGCGTTATTAATATTATACCTTTTGTCTATCTCTTTTACCTCATGCTTGTTTCCCGTTTTATATTAGCGCGCGTTTGTTAAGTCGCCTTATAGGTATTTTGTTTTTCTTCTCTTTCGTTTTTACCCTCTCTATTCTTTGTCATTATTTATTAACGGTAAATAGTAGTAGTAGTAGTAGTAGTAGTAGCGGTAACAGTAGAATAGAAGACAGGTATTAATAGTACTAGTAGTATTAGCATTAGTAGTAATAGTAATAGTAATGTTATATTTTTTTTTGTTTTTGTTTTTTGTTAGTTATATCATAGTTTAGTTTTTGGTCTGGCCGATTTGGATATGTACTAAGGATACCTTAGGCGCTTCTAGGGAATCATCCCTGAGAAGGATCATCGACGTTTCGAAGAAGAAGAAGAAGAAGAAGAAGAAGAAGAAGAAGAAGAATGCACCTCAATTGCAATTCATCCGTATTTCTTAGCGTTTTTCTTATTTTTTCTTCCTCTTCGTTTCATATGTCAATGAACATTCGACGATATAATTGTTAACATTTTGGAAATGGTGAGCGTATATATATGTATATATATAATATATTTTGTTTGTTTTAATTGTTTCGTTACTTGATTTCAGCGCGGCGGGATCATTCAGGATCATTTACTAAGCGTTATCCTTCCGCACAATCTCGGGGCGTCCGTGAAACAAGAAGCCCAAAGAGGATAACCGGCTTCCACTCACTCTAGTTGTTCCAAAAAATTTGGACTTTTGAAGTACTCGGGGACCGGGTCGTCCAACCTCGATATAACCTTGTAGATTGACTTTTTCCAAGATTGTTCCGAATCCTTACCACCCTGAAGTGCTTTGAAAAATTCTTTCAAAGTCTGCTCAACAACGTACCTGAAGTTACCTGGTACCTGAAAAATTCAACGTCACAAATTTTATTTCGAACATTCCTCGAGCTTCCTATTCGGTAGTAACATTAATAAGAAGAAATTAAAAAAAGACCAAACGATCGAGTTTCTCGGTGAAAAATTCAATCGAGTCTTTTCTCTCATTGAAATATCATAATTGTACTTTAGTTTAATAGTGGCAAAATCTACGATATTATAATATTTTATTCATGCGATTTGTAAATATTGCGGATCAGAAGCGTACGACATAAATGTGTTTTTATAATACATGATAAAAAATGAACGAAAGAATTTTTGATTCAATTTTTTGGGTTTGTTTTTTTCATCCGAAATAATTCTGGATTCTCATGGATCGGAGGGATATCTACTATAAAAGGATTTCGACAATGATGCCAATGATGATGATGATGATAATAATAATAATAATAATGAGTGTCGGTGTGCGTGTTGGTGTATTTGCGCACCTGAGGACCCCATACCTCAATGTGGTTGTTGCGGTTGTAATGGAGGTTGAGGACCCGATATATTTCGGAATCGCCACCGACGTGAAGATCGTCGGCATTTTTGATGCCCTCCGCGACGGCTTGTCTCGCATATTTTTCCATTTGGATATAGTAAAACTCCCTGTAACAAGAAAATGTGGAAAACAAAATTTTTAGAACAATATTCGAGACAAATCAAGTACAAAGAAATAAAAAAAATTCAAAAACTGTGCGCGTTTGTAGGTGTAGTAGATAAGGTTTGTAAAGAGTTCGTTCGACAAATTATCAACTGTACAGAAATATATATCACATTATTCACAGATGGCTTGTGCAAAATATTCGTCGACTATTTTTTTGTGTTTTTTTTTCTCGTTTCAATAAGGTTAGTCCACAGCACATATAGGTAGAATACCGCAGGGTGGTTGGTTACAGTGGTATATACATGCAAGGCATACGTACATTAAATCAAGTAGTTGCGGTAGGGAAGTTGACGTTTACGCTCATTAATTAACGCAATTAAACAAACGTAAGTCGCTAATTGGCGGGTAATTAGTATGGTAAGCGATACAGTGACCCCCGACGTCGCGAGTCTTGATGCCTGCTTTAGGACACACGGCGACAAGGGGAAGGGGAACGGGGGATCGTTGCTACCGTACGTTAAGCTTTTCGTTACTTTCTACTTGCAATATTACTTGCAACTAGCTACGACGACGTTGCTACCCGAGGGGGGTTTCTGAAAACGGGGGCGCGCAACGAGAAAAAAAATGTATAAAATTAATAAAAAAATAAAACAACAATAAAAAGAATGGAAACTCCTGCGGTTGTAAAAGAACTTCGTTCCACACATGCACGTTTGTTATCCACGATCCGCACATACGCACCTACTCTGTACTGAATAATTTAATCATCGCGCATATAATTGCGTGAGCAAGGTACACATCGCGTTGTAAAACGAGATGAAGACGTACGGATGATTTGCTGCAAAATCGCAGGTAAAATAGCGTTGCTCATCTGGAAGAAAAACGAGTGACGTATACCTACGTATAATATATACCTCACGCACTTCCCGAAGGGTTTCGAGAAAGAATTATTATTACTACCATTTTTTTTTTTCCTTTTTTTTTCTCTTCAAACTCCCACACGCACTCCGATCGTCTTATTAATCTCCATCCAAGTTTTACTCGCTTTTTCTTGACACGTCCCGATGACTTTTGTTTTATTGCTTTTTTTTATTTATTGTTTTCTTTCTTAACGTTGAGGGAAAATTCTAACGGGATCTTTGAAGGGGGAGGAAGGGTGGTTTTTATAAATGAAAGTATAGATAGATATCAGGTATGTAGATGTTGTACATGAACGTTCTACTTTTCTTTCTGTTACTATTTGTTTTTTTTATTTTCCGTCAAGCTTTGGTTCACCGGTCTGGAAAAGCAATCTTAAAAATTGCCAGTCGTTCGTCGTCGTCGTCTGAGGTTTTTTTCTACAGTCAGCATTATACCAGCTGCTGCAGTAGCAAACATCAGCTGCGAGTGCAGCCTATGTAAACGATAAGTATTAAGACTTTACGCGGGGGTATTAAAATAGCACAGATTTATTCCTTTTTTTTTTTTTTCAATCCTTTCTACTCCTTTTAGTTTTATTTGTTTTCTCTTTTATTTATATTTATATTATTGTTGGGATTCAGGTGTGCGGCAAATGATTTTCTGGGGTGATGCAGAGTTTACTGGATATGATGGGATAGGGAAATATCAGTTGCAACGGCAGCGGCAGGTTTCCGTCATCGCTCATCCGTGCATCTTTTGCATCCCTCGGGGACCGCCAAGCGAAATTGTAGGAAGATCAACCTACTCCGCGGGGTTCTCCAGCTGCAGAATGCAAAAGCCAGTATAACCAGCTATATCTGTGCGACTTTCGTTTTTTCTTTTTTCAAAATTTTTATCTCCTTCTCTTTCTCTCTCCTCCCTCTCTCTCTCTCTTCGCTGGTTAACGGGTGCCGCATGCACTCGACTTGTTTAGTCATGGGATAGAAATTTTCCCTCTCCTGAGACGGTATTGTTACGGAATCAAGAACTGCAATGGTATAATAACCATGTCGCTATACCTACCGCTACAAATTCTAAAACCTTACTTACTTCCTTCCCCCCCTGCCTCAACCCCCTGCCCCTGAACACAGTTTTATTTAACAGGAAGTAAACTCGAAAGACAAGCGAACGAAAAACTACTTAACGTTCGACTGACTTTCGCACTCTTTGAAAACCTTAAGTTTATCAAGTGATCTAATTAATTATACACGGGCTCACATCAACAAACTTTAATGCGGCTATTTGATGAGGGGGAAAAAAGGAGGAAATGAATTTTCCGGGATCCATCAATCCGTACATTAATTATAGTATAAATTTTCGAGTTGAACGAATCAACGGTTATTTCTATATCCCTAACCGGTAATAACTGGTAAACTAAATAGTATGGGGGGTATAAGGGTGCGATTGAAACGGTTGGCTTTGTGACGTTGAACCGTCGTAAGAGTTTGTCCTGTGGGAAAGTTTGAGCAAAACAAGAGCGAGAAGAAAAAGAAGAAGAAAATAAAAGAAAAGGCAAGGGATGGGGAAGAGAAGGGAGAGAAATAAGGGGACGTCTTGGACTTCTATTGTTGAGGGATATTCGGGTGCTTAGCATAGCGTGTCGGTTATAAGCGAGAAGAAGGGAAGAAAAGGTCTTTCTCAAAAGTTGAATCCGAGCATCGGCAATTGGGTGGAAAACGATAAAACGAGAAACTGTTTTCAAGAATAACTGAAAGATTCTTTTTCTGAGGTTTCAATTATTTTTGCTATATATTTTAGCGACCGTCAAAGGATCGGTGAAAAGAAGACGGTGCGGTCGGGTTAAAAATTAGCGGTTTGCGTTTGAAAGAGTCAAACGCGTCGTTTATGCTTCATTCCTTAAGGATGATTTCTAAAATATCATCATGACGATCTCGTATTATTATTAATATTGTCATTTTTGTTTTGTTTCCATAAAATATATACATATCATACATACGTGTATATATATGTGTATATATATGTATACATATATATCGTAATTAGGTGGTGCAGTTGACAATTAACACCCTCGGTTCTAGCGGTAGACCTCCGACTTTTTTCTCTCTACTTTGTCACATTGGAGAGGGTATTGCAGCAAGAAGACCCTGAGGCCGTGAAGAGCTTATTATTATCCTAATTATACAATACTATAATGAATGATCCTCCTAACCCCCCCTTTGCCATCTCTTCCCCACAATTTTCTTTTTTTCCTCCTACTTACACGGCGACGACTCTTCTCGGTGTAACCTAACCACCCCGTCGCCCTTCCCCTGCCCCCCTCATTTCCACCACAGTTATACGTTTCATTCCGTAACGTTCCGTTTCGTTCTGTTCCGTTCCTCGCACTTGGCGAACGAAGTGTGGCAATTCTAGCACTCTACCTTTTTGTCAAGTTATACACATACGTATACATACATATATTTATACCTATCGTTTCGCTCTTTCTCTTTATCTTTCTCTTCCATCACTACCCCCCCCCCCCCCCCTCCCCCCTCCTTTCTTTTCCCTCCAACAAACCAACCCTTACTACTGTGAAAAAAAAATTAAAAACAGAAAAAAGTAAAAACCCATCTGCCTGGGTGTCTGTTTTAATTAGGCACTTCGCGGTTCGCGATCCCCGATGCACCGTAGATTCAGTTATAGCTTGGGTAACACCAGGCAAACGAGTTACGAACGACGTACCACCAGCAGGTTTGATAGAGATACAATATACGTGTGTGCATGCAGAATAGGTAGAAACGAACTGATGCTGGTGGGCTGAGTATCTCACTCTCTGGTATTTCTATCTATACTCAACGATCCAACGATGTTGAATGCGATGATGGATGGTTGAATAAGGATTATAGACTCGACCTCTTACTGCCACTGAAATCCGAGGAGGGATGCTCATCCTCATCCTCATCCTCATCCTCATCCTCATTCTCGTGAGTAGAACGCGAGATTGAAACTCTGCAGTAGCTGATGCAACACTACACTTTCCACGTGTATACCTACAACCACCTACGACACCCCCGAACGCCGTAAAACAAATGCTACGACGACGATGACGACGACGACGACGGCGACGGCGACGACGACGATGACGATGATGATGTGGTGCAGTCGATAGGATCAGAGGAGAGGAGAGGTGACGGATGCTGAATCCCCCGTTATGTGCAACACGCCTACAAACTGGCAGGCAACCCCTTGACTCGTCTTAATTGGCCGCGTCGAGTCGAGTCGAGTCGAGTCGCTTCGCTTTTCCTACACCGGAAATCATCCCCGCACTGATTGCCTTACGTGTCGCTATAATTATCCTAGTGTCCTTAGCAGTAGGATAAAATAAAAGAAATAGAGAAGAGTGAAAGAATAAGTAAATAAAATCGAGCGACCGATCGTTTGCAGTCTTATGAAATATCGGTAAAAGCTTATGCTTAAAAATTCTTCCCGCTCCTTTTTTTTCGGTGCCTTTTTTTGTTTATTCGTTCAGAGTGAGTTACTCATAGTCTAGAGACTTTGAATGTTCTAACCGGGAGGATCCTCCGCGCGTCATTAAGATACCATACGTGAAATATTGTCTTACGAGGTGTGAAAGTACGCATAACGAAAATTAATTGCAATAGGAGAGGGTTTAAGGGGCAAGGCGGGGGATGGGGCTTTTCTTTTCTTTTCTTTTTTTTTTGTTTTTTGTTTTTTTGTTTTTTTGTTATTCATTTTACTGGCGCAGGTACTGTTGCCGCAGAAGAGTGCCGGTTGTAGTAGTAGCAGTAGAATGGGAAGAAAAAATAAAAAACGGGGGTGAGACGTAGATGTCGGTATAGGTGTGCATATCGAGGTGTACCGCTACTGCCGCCGCGTACGAACGTAGTAACGTTTGCCCGTTTGCCAGGCAGTGCGTGAGCTTCTATTCAGTACGGGCGTTCAAAAAGGTGTCGCAGGGAGTCTTGATGCCACCGACTGGCACCCCCAATGGCAGCGCGTGGTGCTTATGTTCATATGAACCAACACCAACACCGACACCCACGTAACCATCGGAATACCTACAGGAGACGAAGGCGCAACCCTTCTCATCCTTCTCCTCCTTCGGGGTGCATTCTCCGTTCGTACCTCTCTTTACTTCTCTACTCTCTTTACTTTTCCACCAACTCTTCCTCCTCCTCCTCCTTCCTCCTTCTCTTCCTCCAACACCGGTATGTTAGCCTCTTCTTAATTAGTAATTAACACTTTAACGCCATCTACTCAGACTCGTTACACGCGTTGGAGAATCGCGTAATTCAAACGACCGAGTCTACCACCACCGGCGTAACCAGCGCCACTATACCTACGTGCGAAATAATAAATGAAATAAAATAAAATAAATGAATAAAAAAGTAAAAGAAAAAAGAGAATTTCATAACCATTGCTTTCCCAGAGCCAAACGCGTAATTACACGAAACACTGTCGCTCGAACTTCAGTCGTAAGTTGACGGTGACGATGACTGTTCTGGCGAGTTTTTCGAAAATTGAAATCCCTTCTCATCGGCACATCGTCACACCTGATTGTCGAGAGTTTATTTTCTACGAAGGCGTACGCCGGACACCTACGTCATGTATTTTTACCGGTGACGCCATCGTCATCATCACCGGTAATCGATCGACGCTCGGACGATGCCCACCGTATACGTATGGATACGTCGGGCCTACGACTACACGACGACGGCGAGACTGCGGGGGGATGAGATGGAGGAAAGGGGGCAACGGGGGGGTCTTCGGGACCATTGAAGAGTGAAACCGCTCAAAGCAGCTGCCCCCTCTCGGTTGGCTCTAGCTTTGAAAAAGTTACCCCTCGCACTCTTAGGTGTATCGGTGGTCGGTGGACGGGTGGTTCTCGGTGTTAGTGGTGCCCCTGGTTTCTAGAAAAAGGATCACCGACTACTACTGGCTGAGCGACTGAGCGACTGACTGGCCAGATGCACACGCGGGGTTTACATACACACAAAACGTACGCGTCCAAAAACCCCGAGACCCCGAGCGGACCCCGAGACCCTGTCGTTGCATTGTAAGAGCACGATATGTTGGCGCGTGCTGCAAGGGGCACCGAACTATACACTAAATATAAGGGAACGAAAAAAAAGGGGGAGAGAAAGACCCCTTAGAGGTTCTAAACGTACGTCGTCTATGCGGAACGACGTATAGGACTTAGGTATTAGTGCGTACGTACAGCCATAGTAACCGATGTGTGACGGCAGAAGCTCAGAAAACTCATTGTTGTACGCACATCTGCCGCCCAGGGCGTAGACCCTGAGGAGAATTTTTCGAATCACTGTTTACGCCGTGCCAAACTCCCGTCTCGATTCGATTTACAAAAGTCTTACGAAATTTCAATCGACCGAACGACGAAACGTATAATTTAGATGAAATTCTTCTCCATAATCGGGTAAAAAAGATTTTTGCGTCCACTGTACGAGTGTCAAAATCATACGACGACGCCTAGATCGCGCACACGGAAGAACGAAGTCATGATTACTTGATCAGATGAGCATGAGTGAAAAACCGAGTACCTCCCCAAGGTTTCTACGTCAATCCTCGTCTCCCCTTTATCTCCAGTTCCCATGATTTCTATAATATGCAATACGTGATATTCGTTTGTTTTTTTTTTTTTTTTTTTTCTCTCATTCTTTGGACTCTAGGTGTATACCTACGTTGAACGAAAACCGCGCGAAAGACTTGGGAGAGCACATCTGTCGTTCCCATATGTAATATATGGGCCTGTATCTGTACCTAGTAGTTCATACACGCGTGTAATACCCAGTGGTACGACAATGAAGTAGTCAAGTCCTCCGCGCATCGGGTGAGCACACACTGTACGGTGGTGTATAACGCGCTCCTCCTATGCACACACAACCTCATCTCCCACACGTGCTATACCATCGCCGCTGTTGCCGAAGCAGCGAACGATATATAAGGGAAGGGTATGAAGGGGGGAAGAAAGGGTTACCTAGGTTAGGGACTCGGAAAACATCCTTTGTCAAAAACTCTACCGGGATCGTTTCGTCGGCCGCCTGCCAGGCCGCCTGCGACTCCGCGAGAAAAGTAGAACAAAAAAATCAAACGAACGAACGAACGAAAAAAAAAAAATCAATATTACTTTGTTACACACATCCGCTGTACGTACATGTACATACTTTATCCGATGTCCTGCCGACCAACCCCTTTTCCCCTACGCTAAAATACCACCCCCTATTCTTCATTGATACCGAAACCTAGTTGTTGAGATACGCGAGTACTTTTATTTCATGTTTTTCTTTCGCTCAACGTTGATGCGGAGAGAATAACCGAAGCGTTGAAAAATTACGAGCACCCGATTTCCTATTTCGTCTGTTGTATTTTTTTTCTCTTTCTTTCTACGTACTTTCCCTCGAAAAACCCTGGCAAAACGATGAGTCCGTTACTTGAATCATGATGTTCCCCTCAAAATGCGTCTGCGGTACGGGGATCGGTTGGGGAAAAAAAAAAATGGCGCAAAAAAAAAGAAATTCATGAGAAAAAAACGAGAAAAAAAAAAATATTGAAATGGAAGCAATCCCGGGAGTTGGAGAGAAGAGTGAGGCATGAGATCATCGTTGAAGATACGATCTGTCTTTCCGTACGCGTATATTTGTCGTGGGGTAGAAAATATTCTACGATTCATAAGAGAGGGGCGAGGGGGGGGGGGGGGGGGGGGGGTTATACCTATATAGGAAACTTTTAGGGGATGATCGTCGTCGAAAGGGGAGGTGGATAAGAGGGGCGACTTATTCGTACACGACACTGGGGCAGTAGGTTATGAGGGGGTTGGGGACACGCGAACCTAGGGAACAAACGTTAGACCGATTTTACTCCAGCCGCCTGTAACCATTGCATTGAGGGGGGTGCGAGAAGATGAGGAGACGCACCCTAGCTTGGGGTTGATTTTGTTGCGTTGGGGATCCGGAATCTATACGCGTATATCTGTATATATGTGTGATATAAGGATTTGGTAATAGTAAATAGGATTTGCTAGACAACTGTTGAAGTTGGAGGACCACGGTGCGGGAAGTCCCTAGCTGTGAGAACCTGAACGTTGAATATTGCATGGGATTATGAGAGCGTGAAGATAATTTTTGGATCTGAATCGAAAGTGCCTGCAGTATATCTATATCTGTATCGTATTTTGTTGTTTTGTATTTTTATTCATTTTTTCGGAGTTAGGACTCCGACAACGCGTGCGTGTAAAGAGAAGTGAATTCATTCAAATTTACGTACGTGTATCGGCTGGAAAAGAAAACTGGTTCGAGTCTTGTGAAATTAGTCGAGCAGTCAGTTCCGATAATTTTGTCGTCCTACTTATCGCCCGTATTTCTCTGTCGAGGCCTAGCTACCTAAGATATACAGACACCGATAATCACGAAGTTTCGTGATGACGATGGCGATGCTTCGAGGAGAATACCCGCATGAGTTGATATTCGATTGCTTGTAGCAGCGGCAACAGCAACAGCGGCAGCAGCGGTTTTACTTTGTTAGTCGTCGAGGGGGGAATACGACGATGTACTATATGGGCGATTTGCATAGGACACTGTAACCAACAATAACTCTATATCTTGGTCATACGTAACATAACGGTATAATCGAAATTCAAGTTAAGTCCGGTATCTGTAACGAGTTTCCATCGCTCGTCGCCGAACGGCGAAATAAAAGAAATTGAGAGAAGAAAAAAAAAAGAAGAAAAAAAGAAATTACTGAAATCGGAAGGGCAGCCTCCGAGCATTGACAGTTTTGGTATTTTAAAAAAATAGAGAAGGAAACCCTTTGAGGACTACGTAACGTTCGACATTTTTGTCAGTAAAACGATACCACGCGCGCCGTGAAATTGCCTGTGATGGGGGGTCGGGAAGGTATCGGATGTCCAGGTGCTGCTGCCGCTACTGCTTTTTAGCTAAACTCGTTTATTACTTAATTAGAATTACCTGGGCTCAGGATTTTCGAAGCATACAATATTATCTGTTTTCTGGAGCGAACGAAAATGAGAATTGTTATGAAAATAAATGATCTCATAAAGATTTTTTTCTCTTTAAAAATAATACAAAGCTCGGAGATTAAATTTTAGGATTTGTAGGTACGTACATGTGTGGGTGGAGGTTGTCTCGTTCCCTTTCAGGAATAGCAATAGCGCCGCAGCATCGGTGGCATCAAATTCCATGGAGGTAAAACGTAGCGGGTGGCAGATGCATAATTTGGTATGTGTCGCAAATATACGCGTACGAATGCACTTTGCAATCTGAATTTCGCCGCGTCTGTACCCCGTCGGAGTAGAAAACTGGGCGGAGGTTTGATAGGGTGGTAAAAGAGTGAAAGAGAGAAAGAGAGAAAGAGAGGAAAAAAGGAAGAGACGGGGAAATAGGAGAAGAGGAGAGGGGCAAGCTGTGCCTGTGGAGTCACAGGACGGGAAAGGGCGGAAACTCGGTGGAGAACGGATGAAATTGGAAGAGAGATGAACGTAGGAGAGGATGGACGGTGCAGAGAGAGGTTTTGAAACGAAATCAATTCAGGATAGCTAGTAGCCATCCCCATACTCCGCGCCATCCAACCTTCACTACCCTCTTTCACCCGCCGCCTCCTTCATACACAACTCCGCTCTGCTTTTCTGCCCAGCAACGTCGGCGCGGACGTTGGTTGTCCAGGTACGCTACTGCTGCTGCCGCTGCTGCCGCTGGCTACCATCCGAACGATAATTTGAACCACCCACCCACCCACCCCAACCTCCAGCCCCCGTTAACTTCCCCCAGCATCGTCATCCCTCTCTCGTTCGCCTTTGACTCGACGCCACCGGGAGGTGACCCTTTTCCTACCGGAAAAATCTCTCGACGCTTTCGCATATCGAACCACGAAATTGCACCGGGATGGAATTATGAGGGGGTACAAGTAAGCCGATGCAGGTAGATAAATTACCACGTCGGACCATCCGGTTACGGATTTCGCGCAAAGTCGCTAAAATTCTAACCACTGCCAGCCCGAAACATCATTTTTCTTTCACCCTAGTTTCGAGATTCGAGTAGAGGATTTTCCTTTTTTCACAGTTCGCCAGGTGAAAGTCTGATACACTTTTTACTCCGATGGGTCAATAGTTTTTTTTTTTCACGCTTTCGTCTGCCTGCCCCGTAGCCGGGAGAAGGTAGGGGGTAGGTAGGTAGCCTTTACATACGTCCGCGTATGAGCCGTTGCCGCTTCTGCGCGTAGGTGGAAGTGTATAAATCTCTTTTCTTCTTTTTTTTTCCAATTTTTTTGCTTTCTCTTCTTCGTCCCGATCCCCCTCTTCCCCTCTCTTTCTATCGTTTTTTTATTATCTGATAAACTGTTTTTCACCGGTAGACGCAAATTAAATCTTCCGTGCGAAGCCCGAAGAGCCGAAGAGCCGAAGCTGAAGCAGAAGCGCGAAGCTCAACAGAAGTGGGAGTTCCAGTCACTCCCTTCATCCCACGACCACCCCCAACCTACGACGGATACAAAGCCGATTAGGGCGGGACAGTGAAGCATTATCATTTCACATTTTTCGCAGCGTTGCCCGGTCGAAATTCCCCACTCTTCGTTTACCACCCCCCCTCCTCAGTCAAGTCCGCGTTTTCGACTCCCGAGGATGTATGCCGTATAAATTTTATCCTTCCCCCAAGTTCCTTCGATTTTTATGCACTGTTTATCATACGATCGATCGATTCACGTAACAATTTTCTCTTACGACCGGCTGATCGTAATTTTGATTATTCCTTTTCCTTTTTCATCGCACTGCGATCATTCCATGGGCGCTCGAATATATTCAATCTTTGTTACCGACTGTACCTTACCACCACGATACGGCCACCCAACCCACCCCGCGTATATATTAGCCTGCAAGTAGCGGCTCATAGCACAGGATTAGCCTTGCAGTGGCGATGCTTACATCCCCTACAAAGTCCTCTCTTCTCTCTTCTTCCTCTTCTTCATCTACCCCGAAACCTCCTCCTCCTCTTTTTCCTCCCTCACTGACTTTACCATCCCACCAGACCAACCCTTCTCAACGACGACGGCTCGCGTTATTCCTCCCGCGATAGCCCTGCGGCCACGTTAGCTGCATTGTCTCCGGCTATGCCGATGCTCCCTCCGAACCAAAACGCCCTCTACCCACCCCGAAAAACCGAAGAGTTTTTTTCCTCTTTCGTTATATTTATGTATCGAACTACTTGGATGGCACAACAAACGTCTTTTCATTGATTTAATCGAAGGAAGAACCAGAAACGAAGAATGAACAAAATTTCTTAACGATCGTATTTTTTTCCTTCGAAAGGGCGGGGGGGTATCGAGGGGTGGTTTATTGATGAAAGTTGCAGTTTTTGTTTCTTTCAGAAGAAATAAACGTGGTAGTGGTAGCGTTGTACATTGGCGGGAAGAAAAAAAAAGAAATTGAATTAAAAAAAAATAGAGCGAGAGGGACGGAGATGGAGAAAAAAAAAAATAAAAAAAAGGGAAAGAAGAAAGAGTAAGGCTCGAAGGGGATGGGAATAGGAATGGAAAGGGTTGATGCCTAGCTACTTTCATTGGTGGTGGTGCACCAGTAGAGAAGCGGACGTGCAGCAGCAGCAGCACACGGGCAAGAGGGAACCAAACGCCACTAATTAGTGCCAAGAACGTAATTAAGTAATTTTTAATTAAGTGACTGCCGTTTACCCGCACAACCTCCACCGTACGCCGTGTGGGGCGAGCCGGCTAGGGTATAGGAGATAGGGGGTGCGTTACAGGACGAGGGATGTTAGCCAACTCCTCGCACCCTTCGAGTCCAGGGTGTTCATGTATATATGTGGGAAGATATGGAGGAAAAACCGAAAAAGAGAGATAAAAAAAAAAAAAGTGTCGATCCCAGCTGAAAGCGATGCACTCTAAGAAACGCTCTTCATCACCCCCCAAATCGGAAGCCAGATATAATAAATTGAAGATATCACACCGTTGATAATTCCTCCTCATAATTAGGCTCGAATTTCCCCCCCACCCCTCTCCCTTTGATCCTATGGTTTTTATTCGTTCGGGGGACGATTCGCCTCGGTCAGAAAGTTAGAGGATTCTTATTGAATTTTTTTCTTTCGCGTTGCATTCGGCTGAGGTATGGGTGGGTTCTCGACTCTGATAGGGGTAGGTCGGCACGGCAGATACCCACCTACCTACCTAAGTACCTATGTAGATGCTTATAGGAGAGTCGGTGGCGGGGTGCAGCCGTCAGCAACGGTACCCAAAGAGTTGCCACTCCATTGTGCCGTGCACTGAGTTTTTAATTAAGGAGCTGCCGAGAAATTCTCGAGATTCTCTCGCTTCTCTGTATATTACGTATACACCTAGCGGGTAATGAGTATAGGTACACACGTATATATGTACGTATGATATTATGGGCACGCTTATAATCCCTTCTCTCTGTATAAAATGTTCGTGTTGGTCGGACGGTTTGCGAGTTGGTTGCAAGGAGTAACCAGAAACGAACGTAAGCACATGGACTTACTTTCTTTGTAACGGCGACGACGACGACGACGACGACGACGACGAACGGTAACTTTTGCCGCAGGTATATAAGTCGGCACAGAGTTTCTAATTTTTTTTTTTCTGCTTTTTTTTGTATTTTTTATTATTATTTTCCTTCTTCTACTTCTGTTCTCTTCGTTTTTTGTTTTTGTTTTTTTTTGTTTTTACCCATTTTACCCGTTTTTTCTTATACACCACCACTATTCCGCTATGTTGCTATATAGCGTTGCGCTGTACTCATACCCGGTGGAATTACCTTCCTTTCCTTATTTCCTTTCATCACCAAGAGCCTAGCCAAGGAAAAGTCCGGCTTGAAAATTCACAGTGCATCGCCTCAAACCACCCCTCACCCGGCTAAATTTGTTTTTCGTTTTTTTCTTCTTTTTTTTGCAACCCTCTGTTATCGTAACAACCCCCAAAGAAGAAAATTATTATTATACTTTTTATTTCATCTCCACGTTTGTTTTATGTTTCCTTCAGTTTCGGTGTACGTGTATATGTATAAACGTACCTTATACTGTATCCGCGTAAATTTTCTATTCCTTTTCTTTTCTTTTCTTTTCTTTTCTATTAATATATCAAAACCTTGAGCAGTTTCTTTCTTATCTCTACTTCTTTATATAAAATCATGATTATTATTTTGTATTTCTTCGTAGTCAGAGTCCTGGAATAATGACACTGACAATGAATTCAACAGCGCAGCCCGGGTTGAGCGACCCGCTTTTCGAGCTTAAGACTCATATGAACGCACAGCCTTTGCTCACATGGAGAACCGCCTACATACGTTGTACCCACAGCTATAACCTAACCACAATGCACCGCGAGCACGCGTGTCTTTTATACAGAATAAGAGAGGCTTAAGTTTTTTAAACGAGGATTTATTACGGAACTACCTACCTAACTACCTCATGCTTATATGCAACGCGTTTCAACACCGCGCAAACTTCCTTCCCACTCTCTACTGTTTAATTTTTTTGTTTAATTTCTTCTTCTTTTTTCTTTCTCCTATTTCCTTTCTTTCTTTTTCCATGCTCTTTTTTCTCCCCCCTCTGCACCCCTTAGTCAAAGTCTAAAACTACGCGGAACGTTATAAAATCCACCCCTTGTATCATCCTCTTGTGCGTACGTATATAGGTGGGTATAAAGCGGTATCGAAACTACCGACGTTCATCAAATGCACTGTTCATATATCTATCGGCTCAGATTTTTAATCGAAAGGGTTTCTCTTTTTTACTTCCACTTCTTTCCCTTTTCATCATTCACTTATTAAATCTGTTCGTACTACAGAAAAAAAAGAAGAAGAGAAACAGAAAAAAAAAAAAAAATAGAAAGTAGAAAGTTTTCCGGATTATAATTGTCTCGTATATGCGTACTACTTATGTTAAACGTTCCCAGCATCGAATAATTTATCAGGATACAAATATATGAGTACATACGTATGGCAAAGGGGAATGAAGAGATTTCTCCCCCATCCTAATTTTGTCCTTTTTTTTGTTTTTTTTTAAATTTTTTTTTATTGTTCTTTAGTCTCTCTAGTATTGTTTTGTATTTCTAAGGGAAGGGAATAATAACGTGGAAATATTCGGGTGGCATTTTTTTAGCTCAGTAGTCATGCATGGCTGGATTGTTAATCGAGGGGTGGAGTGGGTTTGGGTTTGGGTTTGGGTTTGGGGGGGTAATTTTCTCCCTACCTTTTCCTTTCTGGGGGAAAAAAGAAGGAAAAACGAAAACAAACCTTGGCTCGCATTTTCTCTACCTTGTGTCCCTGCAGGTTATTCTCACAATGCGAGAAAACCGCGACGCCGCCGCTATACTTCGCAAATGCTTATGGATTCTGATTCTGATTCTGATTCTGCTTCTGCTTCTGCTTATGCTTTTCTACCGCACGTAGGCTATTCCTACCTTCCAACCTACCTACGTATGATGCAGAAGGGCCAAAGCAACCCGGGTGGCATTAGCAAGCTGCCTGCAGTCGTGAGTCGGTAGAAAATATAAAAAGTAAAAAATATTAAAAAAAAAAAAACAACAACAACAAAAAAAATAATAACAAAAAATGAAAAACGTACGGAGGTGGAGGGGGTGGTTGGTTACGTTATGGTCTGAGGGATGCTGGGCGGTCTAGTAGGACCCGCCCGTAGGCTCTCTATAAAACCGTACGTAGCGATACGCCGGTGTGTGTTTGCTAAATGGCCCTCGCTCGGCACAATCTTGCGGGATTAAAAAAATGCACCGAGAAAAAACAGACTGAGAGAGCTGCATGCAGAGGCTGCAGCATCACCACCCCCTTTCCCCTTTTACTTGGCAACCCCTGCTGGAAACGTATGTGGAGATTGCCTCTCGAGGTTCTCGTATAGGTAGGTAGCTAGGTAGGAAGGTAGGTAGGTAGGTACAACGCACGCCGCCCGCCCGTTTGTTGTCAAGATTCCGCCGCTAAATTGCGCCGCTTTTAATTGGATGCCTTTTCCTTTTCCTTTTCCTTTTACTTCTGTTTCCTTTTTATTTTTTTTCTTCTCGTTTTTCCTTTTTTTCTATTCCTTCCTCTACATGCGCCATGCAACTATAAAACCGCGCATGTATAGGTACATGTCATATAAACGGTCATTCTTCCCGAGTCTATTTTTCTTCTGTTTTTTTCTCTACCTAACAATTCAAAACTTATTGCGAATCGTTATTCGTGCGAAAGATCCGCGCGTTCGGTGTAACGGGCGTGTGGAAAACGCGATTTCGGAGAGAGAGAGAGAGAGAGAAAAAAAAAAGAAAGGAAGGAAAATGATGGTAATAATATATGAACAATGGGAATTGAAGAGTCGGAAATTCAGCCCCCTTTTATCCTACTACTCCACCCCCTACTCCTACTCCTCCTCCATTATAGGACATAAAATTCCTTCCATCTTCGGATAAGATCTTTCGGTCGCGTGTCCTCGCGTGTCCTACCGTGGGATCCGATAAGGCGACAGCCCCTGCCACTGGCCAACACCACCTTGCGGAGCAGACTATCCCACCCCCAACACCCATTCGTACCGCCTTATTTCGCGATGTGGTCTACGGAACGCACTCATCCATCACGAAAGCCAATTCCATTATATTTCATTTTACATGTATTCCATTAGATTCCATTACATCACTCGTACAGTCATAATATCACCCCGCTCCGCCGCCCTCAGCGAGGCATGGGTATAATATTATTATTTATTTATAAACGGTGTGGATATAATATTGTGGATTTTTTAATACCCCTTCCTTTGAGCCGACAAATCATTTTTCTTCGCTTTACAACGGGGGTCGTTTTGTCTTTTTGCTTGATTTGTTTTCTCTGCAAGGGTAAGTTGTGAAGGCCGGTATACGTATATAAAGTACAGTCGACTCGCGGGTCTTCGAGTAGTCTATGCGAAATTAGGAAAGAGTACGCGGGCATTACTGAGCTGACCAGTGTTTCAAGCGCGGCACGGTGCGTCGTGGGTACCATTCACCCTTCACCCTTCACCCTTCACTCTTCACCATCGGCCCTCGAGTAATTCCGCTTTTCATCGACCTCTGCAGCAGCCTTTCACAACGATCGCGTCTTTCGGTTGGCCCCGCAGAGAACCACCTACCCACCCATTCAACCCCCACTCGCCTTTCGCGTTTCACGTTTCGACCTATTCTAGGGGGATGAAAATTGACCTCTGCGCATGTTTGAGGGTCCGATAAATAAGCGAGAAAAAAATAAATAAATGAATAAATGCCCGAATGAAGAAAAAAAGTATAAATAAAAAATAAATGAATGAATGGAAAATAAAATGAAGCACGAATAACGACGAGAGGGTTGGTAAAAGGAGGCCATACACGGAAATTCGTGTTAGGAAAATTAGTTCCTCGTTACCGGTCGGATTTTTTTCTTCTTCCCCTCTGTATATTTTAGGTGTCACTGCCTACACGTGAGCGGGTCTCTGGTAGTTTAGCGAGGCAAATATAGTTATGAGGTGGACAAAGAATAGTCGATGATGGTCATCGCACCTGTCGGCGGGAAATGAACGGCAGAAAGAAATAAAGGAGAGTAGAAAGAACGGGGGTGGAAAATTGAGTAGGTAAAACTAATATCCATACCGTTGAGAGTTTCAAAAAGAAAGATAGGATCTTGTCGCGAGTGACAATAACCCTATATACGACAGTCGTTCGCTGATAAGTGGTTTGGGGGGGGAATAAGATAAGAAAGAAAAAAAAAATTTAATAGAGAGACATAGAAATAATATAAGTACGGGTACAGAAACGGGACGCGTGTTTACTGCGATGTAATTGACAAATGTCAAATATTATAACGCGAAGTGAACCTCGTCGACAGTCAACTCGGCGAGAGATTGAAATTACCCATGGAGAACTTTGTAGTTTAGAGATAAGGGGTCGTACCGACGAACGACGTGAAAGCGTGACTGAATAAATTCGATGGTTAGTTAATTATTAAAAGCCAACTGTACATACTTTCAACCGAAACATTCTAAACAACACGATACTCCATATTCGTATGATCGTTTGTTTTTTTTTAATCTTTTTTTTTTCAAACCGACCTGACAAACGCATTTTTTAGATTCTTGTATCCGGATTACGACGCATTATATTTATAAAGTTTCTAATCTGGTGAATAGATGGAAGAAATGAAAGAAGTGACTGTATATAGGGATTAGATAAAAGAAATTAGGTTTACTTTGTTTTATTTTATATTCCTCTTTTTTTTTCATACGACGCGTTGTTCTGATATCGAATTAAATATTTAGCATCGGAAAAGTAGAGCTAAAAGTGGGGTGCAGGGTGGCGGTTCTCGTGACAAAAGTAAAACCACACGGTGTTGTCTCCCTGTCGTGGTTTCTGGTAAACCTACGACATAGGATAATGTCGGTCGACATTTCCGCATAGGAAGCCGTGCATTAGGCTATCAGATCAAACACGCGTACGCGTATATGGTATATCCGAGAAAATAGGTGGGCAGGTAGGTGGCTATCGTGCCAACCAGAGAAAAGCCCACCTTACGTGATTAGCCGCAAGGAGAAAATACCCCCCGTGTCCAAAGCCTTGCCCGTAAAAAAATGAATAAATAAATACAGATAAAAGAAGAAGAAAAATGACAATGACAAAGGTAATGAAAATGAATATTTTTATCCGAGACAAGCATTCCTCGAGATCCGACAAAAAAAAGAGAAATTTTTTTTCGTTGTTCGCTACATTTCCATACATATGTGTGGGTGAAAAAGTTTATAGAATTTTAAAGGGAGGGTACCGGTAGAATTGTTTGACTAGGAGGTATTCAAACGTCGGTTGATTGTGGGGAAAGGGTTATACAGCTAACGTACTGCTCGGAAAAAAACGAAAAAAAAAAATTAAAAAATAAAAGTTCTTTTTTTCGTCTTCCCCAAACGTCCAGTAAAAATTGCATCCGTATTCACCACCACCCCTATGTCTGTTGATATACAGGTTTCTGCTCTCATTTCTGGATGATTCTGATTCTCATTTTGATCCTGATGCTGCTGCTGCTATGCTCGCGGCTTCTCTCTGTGGTGGCCGCGACACAAAGCTAATTATCGTAACTTGATGGTAGAGTGAATATATTTCGGAAAATTTTGTCGTGTCGGCCTCCGGCGGCTTTCTCATACCTCATTTCGTTAGTCACTCTCCCAACCCTTTCCCTTGGTTGAAACTTTTATTGAACATTTACATTATACGGCCATCACTCTTTTCTCCATCCCATGCGTGATTTTGAACATCAAATTATTCGTCATCGGATGATGCTTGTTCAATTTTTTGCTAACGAATACTTTGAGACAGTGTTTACAGCTCGTGTGTTCTTGCTCCGCTTAAATATGATGAATTTCACCTCAGCGGGACGCAGACGGTTAAATTTTTTTTTTATTTCATTTTCTCTCTTCATTTTCGCTGTACTTATAGCTGTATAGTTGCTTCGGGTCTCTTTCTCTATCTTGGATCTCTTCCGCGGCTACTCAACCTAATTATAATCAGGCTAATGCCCGTCGTCCAGTTTCTCGGACGCTAAGGTATGATCACGATGGTCTACATGTGTATAGCCTAACTACGTTACCATACCACAACCACCTATTTTTCTATCCTCTCTTTTCTACTCGCACTAGAAGTTGCTGCTAACAGTTACGAGGGGGTAATTAAGATCCGGACACACCCACCTAAAACCGTGACACTCCGTCGTCTGCCCATCTACCTCTTGTCCGAACTTCGAGGGAGTGGTCAGACTCGGACACACTACTTTGCATTAAAATGTCGTACGAAGATGTTCTTGGCGATAAGATTTTTTTTTTTATTCTCGTGGCTGCTCCCTTAGATTATAGACATGAACAAATAGGACGAGTTGCGACGAATGGTATAATTTAAAATATTCGACTCACCTGAAGTTGGAGAACCACTTTACTAGTTGGGCGGTGTTATTCTTGTTGAACCTAATGTCTGGGAAGTACATCTTTAGCACAGCAGATGAAGGGTATCTAACCCAGAAGAACATCAGCTTCGCTTTACGCAGGTGCATCGGAGTCAACGTCGACGAGTTCACCGTGGTTAAGGAAATACTTGTGTACAATCAATGATAAATTCACATACTAATGGTCGTTTACTCATTACTCATTATTCCTTTTCTTTCTCATCACTCGCTTCGGGCTTGGCCACTGAATACACGTATAAAGTTTGTTTGGTATCCTATCGATATAACGCTTCGAATTTCACTACGAAACAACCACATTTCTAGTAACCGGACGCCTCGGCCGATTTGCTCGACTAGTCTCCCTGGCTCGGGCCGGAAGTGGATTTCGGGGATTCGAAGATTTAGACGAATCATCATTACCCTTATTATTATTATCTATTTATTTCCCTCTTTTTTTTGATACCATACTGGGGATCAGCAATGAGTTTATCTCTGGTTTATACCACGTGTTTCGTACAACGCGATGGTCTTCGGGGTGTATTTTCTGAATAGCTAAGTTTCTTTCGGTTTGAAAATTGGATTAGAAATCGTACAAGCTGGGCAAGTCGCGGAATAGGGATCTAATATCCAAGCAGGTTGACCCACGATTGGCCGCAGTCTCAACGGAAGCCTTACTTTTTCCTTAACGGTAATGGGATCTCCCGATGTGGTTTCATCGCATTCTTATTCGCTTAATCCCCGTGTTTTTCTCTCCTTTTGTCTATATTTCTCGCTCCATCAATGTCTATCCGTCTGTCTGTCCCGCCATCAGGTCGTCCCGTCCGTCTTTCCTTCGAATCACTGCACTATTGAATTTCCGAAACATTATACATGTTCTGATATTGTTATTAGTTCTATTGGTTCTCAGGGTTGTCAACGCTGATTCCCGAAACTCTTCCAGAAACAAGAGAAAAAGTAAAAATTCCTGCCGCAACGTTAGGGTAGGCTTGATGAATTTTTCTTTATTGCATCGTTAGTGCGTTCGTCCGACCTACCCCATGATGAAATAGCATGTGTCATTGATTTTACATCAAAGGAGTATACGAAAGAAAAAAGATTAATAAATAAAAATGAAAACCCAAACGAAGAGAAAAGGAGAGAAATATCGGAAAATAAAGATGAAGCGATCGAATATTCGGAGCGCGTCTTTTTTACCGCAAATATCGTCAGTGGAAACTAAAAAGCGACTTGGGTTTCTTTTTTTTTCTTCTTTTTAGAGAGAACTAAAATTTTCAACAACCCTATGCGGAGATTATGTTGGCTCAGGTGTTTCCTAAAGTTTCTAGCCGACCATAAACTACTTCATAGGTAGCGAATTCACCCCGTACCGAACTTCGCAGCGAACTAATCTGACGTTTTGGACTGTTCTCATAGCCAGTCCTTGGACTTCTCAATATTCCCCCCTTGAAAAACTCGGAAACAACCTCTCACGATCCAAGTTTCACGTTATCCTGCTGGTGACCGTTCATTTCGGCTTCTCTACACCAAATCCACCCTAACAAACTCTACGACTAGAAAGTTTTCATACACTCATATACTGGTAAATAGTATTAGCAAAGGATATTGTAGGCTGAATTCCGTCGTAGCTGATGTCGCCCGAATTGCAATCGCTCCCCCTATCGTTACTGTCCATCCTCAGTTGACCATAATCAGGACTTCCATGTTGCGCCACGGCAAGAAGCGCGGGGTGGAGCATCGCCGGTGGATGAGATAGCGGTGGTGAATCCCTGAGTTCAACGCCACCCCCTGGAGGACTGGCGGGTAAGTGATGAGGTCCTGGTGGTGGTACCTGACCTGGATGGCTACCGTGATGATTGTAGAATGGTGAATAGGGTGAGAACACTTGGCTCTCGTGGAGACTGGGATTTGGTATCGCGACGCTGGTTGGCAGCGTTACAGGTAGCATCGGTGGAGGTGCGTGGTACGGTCTTGGGGGTGGTGGAGGCGGCGGACTTTCGCATCCGACCTGAGGACTATTTGCCTCGTGGGCCAAAATTCGGGACACTGTACGCGGTGTGATCCTTGTGTCGGTTACCTGAAAATTTTTTATCCAAGTTTAGTCGAGTGCATCTTTTAGCATGATAAAATGTAAATTTCACGCGTAGGAAATATTGTAAGTACTGACCTTGTGGCGTTTTTTCTTTGGCGTCATTACGAGCGAAAGAGCTTCGTTTTGCTCAGCATCCCTGCTTTCCCTATCATCGGCGTTTCTCATGTTGCAATACTGTTCTCTTTGCTGTTGTTCTCTCTGTTGTTGTTCCTTCTGGTGTTGATGTTGTTGTTGAGCCTGCATAGATGCTTGCATAGCGTATATCGTAGAAGGTTTTGGCGGTTGAAAAATTGAGGTGCCTCTGAGGAGTGGAGGGAGTTGGTTTATCTGGTTGAGGTTGTTTTCGATTGGTCCTGAGTGCGGTCCATGGGATCCCAAGGGTCCGATTTGCGGAAACCCGGGTGGCTGAGAAGGCGGGGGCCCGCCGTTTAAGGCCCCCCTCGATCCGTTTGGGCCACCAGTGGGTTGGGGTGCTGCTCCTCGATCTACGACCTTGGTACGCGGTGATTTCCGCTCTAATAATTGACTCGCCAGTAGGAGGTCCTTATTAAGTTGTTCAGCCGCTGCATGAGCAGCTTCGCACTGTTTACCGATGAATCTCCTCTGCTGAACGAACCTCGTTACTATACTGTCTATTAGGTTGGTTAGCGACGAAGTTATCTCCGTCTTTAAAATATCAGCAAGTCCCTCGAGATCAGATCCCGTTATTTGGTTTGCCGATCCTCCCGCCGTACCTCTGAAGACGTTCAATCTATCCTGAAATTCTTTGTGATGTTGCAGTGGCGTTGACATATGCATAGGCGTCTGAGGTGTTCCAGGTGCAGTATTTGATGTATCCTGTCTTGGCTGTTGTTCTCTCTGTCCGACCGGCTGCGGCGAATTCTGCTGCTGTTGCTGTTGTTGTTGTTGTTGTTGGTGTTGATGTTGTTGTTGCTGTGGATGTTGCTGATGGTGGTGTTGCTGTTGTTGTTGTTGCTGCTGTCTAACAGCGGCTTCTTGGTGTTGTTTCATCCTCTCGAGAGCAGCCTGTTGTTGTTCAAAGTACATTTTATGTCCTATGTACATCGCCGCTGCCGATGCGTGTGGGTGATCAGATGTGAGAGTTGGCAGTCCGTTATATGGCGGAGGGTGGGGACGTGGTGGTCTTGGAGGTGGTTGGGGTTGTTGTTGGGGACTCGCAGGCGCCTCGGCACCTTCTCCAGCCTCAGCACCCATCCTGCTACTAAGCTGAACGTATTTTTGTTGCATTTCAGCGAGCTGTTCCTGCATGGTTCTAAGTTGTGATTTAAGGGCATCTTTTTCAACCCGTTTTTGTCTTATCATAGCTGGGTCTTCGTCCTCGTCACTGTCCTCATCCTCGTCCATCATAACATCGACTACGCCGTGCTGTAAGACATGATGAACTTGCTGCTGTTGCGGATGGTAAAGTTTACGCTTTTTACAACCGTTTACCGGTGTTGGTTGAAGTGCGGGACTGCACCTCATCGTGCTAACGATATTTTCAACCCTCGCTCTCTTAATCTCAGTCGATGGGGAATTTGCTTCCGTCTTTGGTACAACTGGACAAGGTGAATGGCTTGGACTACGTTTAACACTTGGTACTTGGACAACCCCTGCGCTTCCACCAGTGACCACAACACTCGATTCTTGAAGCTCTTCTTTCACCGACACCGAGACTGATCTAGGTGCCGATGGACTAGGGGGTAAACTCTGCTCGCAGTCACTACCATCAAGGTTAGCACCGGGTTCCATACCTGCCTCCGCGAATGCTTCTTCCATTGCTCTTGCTGCTGAAGCAGCGTCTTCGGCACTGTCCTCAGCATCAGCAGGCATTACAACGTCCCGTTCATTATGATTAGATGTCAACATGTTACCGTCAGCACTGTCCTCCCCACCACTTTGCACCGTACCTACTGGAGCACCACTTGACCTACGCGCACTAAGGTCACTATTACCGTTTGTAGTTTGTTGCTGGGAATTATTTTGTTGCTGTTGTTGTTGCTGATGTTGTTGCGACTTCAGCATATCCGCACTAGTGTTATTATTGTTATTGTTGTTATTATTGTTACTGTGTATCGAATTGTTATTCGTTGGTTGTTCCGGTTGAATCGAAAGAGCAGCGAGCTTTCTACCCTGGAGTATGTCGCGGAGCATGTGTTGTGTTATTTCGGCGGCAGTTGCTGGATCGTCGCAGTTAACAGCACCGGGTTGCAGACTCGACGCCGAGTCCATCCCGGCACCGGTCATCACGTGGCTACCCTCAGGTGGCGAACCGCCGGCGTCACTCGCCTGCTTTACCTGCCTGCCTAGCAGTTCGTTTAGCATTTTGGCGGGGCCAAACCCCGGTGTTCCAAAAAATCCAAAGGCAGCGGCGTGCTGCGCGGAGTGTTGGCTCGTGGGCCCCGTTACTGCTGGTAAATGTGCCCCTTGGGCTCCACCACTTGGTATATGTTGGGGCCCGCTGCTGAATATCGCTCCGTAAAGACCGCCGCTCAAGAAGGACGGACGTGAACTGAAGTTTGGTATACTAGAGTAGCTGTTGCGCGGTTCGCCGGCGTCCACGCGCTGTCTGGTGCGCTTCTGCTTCTTCAGAAGCTGCTGCTGCTGCTTGCTGTCCGTCGTTGCTCCGTAGAGGGCGAAACAGTCAGTCTCCTCCTCCGATGACATCATCGGCCGTCTGGTTGGTCGGCCCCCCGAAGGCCTCCGTTCCTTTCCCCGCCAGGGCTTCTTTACCCCCCACCCCGTCACACTCGATAAGCCCCTCCGAGCCCCGAGCCCGAACGGCTGCAAACCTCGTCTCCTCTGACTCTCACCCCTAGGTCTCCTTTTTTAACCACCCCTACCGAGTAGACCCGCGTCTCTTTCTCTTTCTTCTTTTACTTCTCCTTCTGATTCTACTTCTCTTTCTATGTACCTTCCACCTCTTGGCTCTCCGTCCCTCTTCCCTGTTTCGGAGAGTTCTCCTGGTCTCTCGCTCGCACCTGCTTTCTATATCCCCTATTCCTTTCCCCACTCCTTACGACGGGGGGTGGAGGCTTGCAGCTGGTGGTGTTTAGAAACTTTGTGTCGTATCGTCGTGGACTCTAGGTGATTCAGAGGTATGAGGTTGTTAAGGGTTGACGACGGCAAGTACGAAGCGGGCGGTCGTGCCTGTGGACTTCTGCTGCTCCCGCCTGGGAGCTGCATCCTTCGACCTAGCCAAAGGGCTAATCGCCCCGCTTCCCTCTTTTCTCCTACTAGCTGACCTGCTCGTCCAAGAAATATCCTCTTTCCTCTTTTTCCCCGAAAATAAAAAGTTAATTATCGCGCTGCTTTGTTTCTCTGCAACAGAATAATTAAAACATACTTATCAGAAAACGGTGCGATATTCTAGTTATGTATAAAATCGGATAAACTTTCGATCCCTCGTCAAATAATTCAGGGATAAGAATGAGAAAGAAAAACTATACAGCAAATCGGACTACTTCAAGCAGTTGCGAAACTTTTTTTCCACTTTATTAATTCCACCCTCTTCACAAGACACTATTCAATGTGCTATCAACTCAACGTGCCCAGGGTTATGCGACCGTAAGAAAATTGGTATATGGTATATCGCAACTGATGTTCGATACCTTATTTAGCAAGCAATATTCCGCCAAGTCCCGTAGTCTCAGCAGGGTGAAATAAAAAAAAAGTAAAAAAAAAAAAGGACGGAGGAGTTGGGCTCACTTCGTGTTCTCGATCGATAATTAGCGAAAGAGTAAATAATCGATAGCTCGTCGTAGGCTGCGGACTTTCCGTATATATCTGCGAGTATCCGTAAGGAATATGGGGGTACTGTGTGGGGAAAATCTCTCAATGTTCTTGCCGCTCTAAAACACCTTCGTTGTCTTCTTATTGAACTTTACGAGAAATTTTTCTTTTCTCGTCTATACCTGCACGGCCCTGGACTTTATCGGTTCGATTTATTTATCAGTTTACCCAACTCCTCTGTATCTACCTAATCCATATCCACCATATTTATCCATCCATCCTCTGGCCGTTTATAATGACTTCGATATCAGCCCGTGGCCTTTGAAACCTATGAAAAGTCTCAGCGATTTTTCATTTTTCATTTTTGCCGCACCATGGTAACAGATTAGATCCTCAGCTATCGTACTTTGGCCAAATCCATGGCATTCTTTTTATACTCTACCTCGATATTAGATAATCTGCAACTAAAAGTAAAAGCTGGTAATCGTAAAACATTCAGATCAGAACAGAGTAACTGCTGAGCGTTTCATAGCAGCAACAGCTGAGCTGCTTAAGCCACCTGCCCTCTTTTACTGCACCACTAAGGGAGTGAGGGAACCGAAAACTCGACCGATGATTTCTTTTTCCATCTACTTGTTCGAAGGAAAATGTAGCATTTCTTCGGTTAGCGCTTATTTGAAAATTTGGACGGTAACATATGCGGAAAAAAAAAATCGAAGCGTTTAACTGCCATAAAATTCATTGCGGGTTAATCGTTGAGGTAACACAACGTTGAAGTCGTTGGTGGCATATGGCCGGTAGAATTTTTCAGTTTCCTAGATAAGGTCGGTAGTCGTCGGGCACTTATTGCTCGTGGGGGAGCTTCGAGGGGGTCCTTACCGGGGCTTACGGCACCTCCGCGCGTCGTACTACTTCTATAACCATCATTCCGCGGAGACAAAAGGTGCGCTACCGGAAGTGGCTTCGGGAACCTACGCCTCCTCCTTTCCCGCTCCCTTTTGACCCCCTCTATTCCTCAATGCTTGATGTTCCCTGCGGCGACACGTCGGAAGTAAATGTGAAGGTAATTACCAGCGAGCACCCACCCGCAGTACACTCCGGTGTCCGGTTTTCCGGTTGTCCGGTTCACAGCTCCGTGTATGATAGGTAGATGCATGTCGAGTTGTGTGAATTAAATTTCTGTAGGTAAACTTATGAATAGAAAAGTACGGACGTGAGTACGTAGGTATTTATTATGGAGATATAGAGAGAAAAGAGAGATTGAGTCGATGAAGAGATAACGACTTTTCACGGTGTCGCCGTATTCGTATATTTCAGCATGTTGGTTGCAGCGGCTCGGTTGAGAATAAAGTAAAACACATGAACTATAAGGCGGGAAATTACGTTCTGGGGGATCACGACCGTCTGCACCTACCCACTTCCTATGCGTCATAACTACGGAATAAAGTAACTTGCTTTCCTGCCTGTTTTATTAACGTTTAGGCGGCAGGTGACTTGATTTCCGATTACGATTACTAGACAGCATGCTTGTACAGCAAACCGCGATCGATAGTCCCGTGAATTTTTCCTATTTCGTTTTTTTCCATGTGGGCTCGAACGGCAGGTCCGTTGAAAATATGAGGGGAGGCTGCAGCTCCTCCGTTCAAGTGTTAGCGTCTTAATTACCGCGGGTACAGCAGCTTCGTTTTCTCGACTCGAGAAAACCATATCTTCTAATTACCGCCTCTATAGCTACACTGGATGTTTGCGGGAGTCACGGATGCATTAAACATCTAGACGCCACTGACGTATAACTGCTACTACTACTGCTACTGCTGCTGTAGCACCAGAAAGCAGCGGTCCTCTCCTCACTCTGGATAAGAGCTAGAGGAGAAGAAGTCATTAGGTAATTAGGTCGCGTCGCCAAGAAGATGACGTATAAATTAGTAAAAATAATTTTATTTTCTCCTACGTGTCCATGTATCCCACGACTCAGGCATCTGCTCGTTCGTGGCTCTTCGTGAAAATATATATACATATATAAAAAAACAAGGGAAAAAGGATGCAAAAGACAGGCCCATGGCTGAAGGAATTACCTCGTAGACCCCCTGAAACGTTCCCCTTCGAAAAACCGGAACTAGAAACTTTTGAACTCACGCGATCAGAATTCAAACTACCACTCTTCCAGGTAGATGAATCGCAATTACGACGATAGTAGGAGGAAACACATATGCCGTGGGTGATCCGACCCCCGTATACCCCACATGGCGTCGTATGCGTTGCACTACTTTGAACGCATAAAGAGACGTACGAACGATCGTAGTACTGCATCGGTATTTTCTATCAACCAGCAACAGACCCCCCTCCGTCATGTGGTCAACGAGGTTCGCAGGGGTCGTAAACCCCCCCCCCGCGTAGAGGGGTCTTCAGGGTAGGTACCATGGGAACCGACGCGGGGGCAGCAGTCCGTGTCATAAAACGATGGAAATTCTCGTGGTAATACGAAATTCATTTTTATCATCTGCACCCCCCATTTCATTAGCCATTCTTTATTTAACCGGTTCATCTATGCATGCGTGTAGGCAACCACTGTACAGGTATGGCAGGACGTATGCGAGGGAAGTGCTGCAGGCGCGCTGTTGCAAGGTACGTAGGCCTAGCTGTTAATACGTGAAATACATTCGTGGATGTTGATGTTGATGTGAATGTAGATGTGGATGTGGGAGCTGCGCGGCTATTATCAACGCCCCGGTGCAACAAGTTGACCGGTGTCGATTGATGTGTTATTAATTGGGGATTAATCGCGTTAATGTACTACCGTATCCATGGCTGTTGGTTGACCAACCGACCGACCGACTAACTGACCGACCTGTTTTATTATTATGTTGCATTCTGAATGGTGGTTTTAATTGATTGGCTTTATTCCAAATAGCGCACCTACTTTACATTATTTACGAGCGCACTAATAAACTATCCATAGCACCTGCTTGAACAATAATTTCGCTTCGGTTTTTGGTATCGCATTACATTCGTACGAAAAAATACCTGACGAGATCAATTTTATCACAGAATAACCGGATTGGATTAAAATGTCCCGACACAAGGAACGCCCTAGAACGTGTTCAACGGTCTGATTTCTGAATTCAAATTTTTTTTTCTCGCTCTCTCTCTTTTATCGCTCGTGCCACACGCGGCAGACTTTAAGACGTTATTCAGTCACTTGGGGTGCAAATGCGAAGACGTTGGTCTGGAGTACAATAGTAACCAAGAAGCCGGCGCCGTCGGTTACGCCTAGAAACGGCAGCTGGCACGCGCTTCTTGAAGAAAAGCCGTTTCTCGAGGTGGTTCAACAAAATCTTAAAGGCCCCGCTCTATGTGTGACTATGAGAAATATAAAGAAGGAATAAGAGAGAACTAAGACAGGGAGAAGGGAGAGCTCGAGACTTTGCACAGACCAGAAGTTACCTTGCTATAGGTATACCAAAACCTTGGACTCCTCGAGGGGATACCTGGCCCTTTAAACCTGGGGAACTATAACCACCCGGTGCAAGAACCACCTGAACAAGACTTGAGGGGGCCCCTCGCGTCGTCTTATACTTGCAGAGGTGTAGACACCGAGGGACATTAGAACTCTGTACGGGACACGGAAAAAGGGCAGCTCGGGCGTTTTCTTCTTACGACTTATCACAACACTTGTCAATCGCTGAGAGTCCACCGGACGAAAGAGAGTACAATTATCATAAGCAATTAGTCAAAGATTAGGATACTGGAAAAAGCGAGGCGGATCGACTCTTTCTTTAACCGGAGAGATCGTATTGTCTAGTTCTACGCCCTTGAGGGCAAAGACCGTTGAGCGTAGCTCCTTCCGCAGAGCCCTAAGGATATTTTTTTTGTTTCTTTTTTTTGCGTTTACCAAACGTCAGACATCCGCATTTTTCCCACAGTACGGATTTTAAATCGATGAAGAAAAAAGAAAGAAATCATGGGAACGGAGTTTCAAAGATGACACGTCCACGAATCGCAATATTTAATTCTGTGAAAATGGTGCAGCAGGAGTAAAGATAAAACGGTAAAATTGATAACCGAATCGCTTCGTTATTCTCTCCTCGCTCATTTTTATTGGCTTAGCGTTGCAGCGAGTAGTTCGCCAGGCAGTTAAGAGATTCCCAAGTACTCCTTTTCGAGCGCGTAGCATATTGGCATGAGATTTTCTAGCTTTCCAAGGATTATATGATCATGGCGTTATTATCATATCCTAGTTGTATAAAATATTTTCTACGAAAATCGGTAGCTAAAAAGCTCAAGTTCTTATGGCCGGTCGCCAGTATCTCCGTGCTCCATGTACGTTGAAAATCGAGTTATAATATACTTAATTATATTCAATTGCCAAAGTTTAAAGTTGTCCCCTGCAACGAACAAATGCGGGAGCCATGGCTCCGTTGCGACGCCCTGCGTCGTTCTGCTCTCGTTAGATGTGTTTTGTCCGCCCGTGATCTCCAACTTACTGTGACAGAAACGACGACTTTATATCTAGAGTCTAATAAGACGTTCGATGCTTCCCGAGGGACGTCGGTGCGTCGTGCATCACCATACTCGGTATATTATATACCACCGATACGGGATGCATATGTGCTGCAGGCACGGGATCCGTCCGTCCGTCCGTCCGTTTGTACGTACGTACCTACTTTAGGTACAGATATGTGGACGCGGTCGTCCGATCATTGAAGCCAATCAGGCAGTGATTGACCGTAATGGACTTGCGTCTTGTCCCCCATTCCAGGGGCTCTCAGCTCCATTTATCTGAGGCACATCTCGTCGCAAAGTTTATAGTTGGGGAGGTTCGGGAATAACGGGGGGGAGTATCGAACGCCTTGGATTGGGCACCTCAACTGAGCAACAGCAGCGACGCAAGTGACTAGGACACAGGATGAAGGCTGCGGCAGAGAGTGAGTGGATGGTTGGTATGATAATGAGGAAGGTGACTTCCGATGATGACGGACCCTGCGGCAGCAGTAACGTTTGCGTAGAGGGGCTCACCTAGACGGTACCAGCTGCGTTTAAGAGAACACCGCTCCGTTATAATTCTTGACGTTCAAAAAGCGGATACACTTCAATCCCTGCAGTTTGGATTCTCCGGAAGATCAGTTAGGGGGAGGATGAGTTCTTTGATTTTACGATCTATATGCCGTTGGTAGACGATCGCATAGGACTTTTAGGTGCTAGTTGCACGGGCAACCCGGACGGTCGAAAGGTCGAAGCTATTAAAATCTCAACAGCATACACACGCGCTAGGAATTGGAAGATTGGCGTTTAACGCGAGGCAATTTAGTGGGAAGGTACCTGGAAGCAAGAAGAACCGAGGGAGTTGGTCGCCTCGTTCGTTCATTCGTTCATTTATCCATCAAGATATCGTGAATCCATCCGAATCGCTACATCCTAATTTACTCTGAATAATGTGAGAAAAGAGAACTCTAATTGTTCCGTAGCCGTATATTATTCGGTTTGAGTGTCGCGCGCGTCACGTAGGTGACCTAAACAGGCTGTTTAGACGACTTTAAGTTAACCCGAATTGAGTCAATTGGATTAACCGCACCCGGCGACACTTGGGAACCAGCTACAACATCGAGTATATCTATACGCCATATACACGAGGACGGAGTAAGCGTGCTGTAAGCGGATGGATAGAAATAGAGATGGAGAGATGGATGGATGGACGGATTTCACACACATTCGCTTCTCGGGGCTTCTCATGCAAATTATCGTCCCTCTGTCTACGTAGATACGTACGTCGGTTCTGTACACGTCGTACTAAACTGTTTTTTACACAGTTTGTTTTTTCTTTTTTTTTTTTTTCCTTTTTTTTATCGCGTGAATTTAGCTGGTTAACCAAATTGACTTGCTTAAGCAACGTTTCCGGAAACCCTCCCACCGCGAAATGACTAATGCAACTTACAAGTCGCACTTTGATCGCGATGTCCCCCTCGTGACTATTAACAAAGTAGTGTGAAAAACAAAACAAAAAAAAATAAAAAATTCACCTCATACGTGAAAAACAAGAAAAAAAAAACTCGCTCATTTCTACCGATTCTACTATGGGACGAGAAAAAAGCTACAGGTGGTGTTCGTCGACTTTGAAAAATATGTCGCCGGATTCCAAGTTCCCAAATTTAGCGGACCACGTCTTTCTCCATCGAATCACTCTCTGATTCAGGTTTTAAACAGTAGTCTGTATTTCCGTTTCTCGTTGTTACTTTAACTGGTCTACGCTACGTTGCAGCGGAATGCGTGCATCAGAAAACCTGCATCCCCATTTACAACTGAGAGTATAGGGAGTAGGTATAACTCTGCTTTGGGAAAGGGTTAGTATGATGCCAGGCACTTGAGAGAGCTCACGGTTTCCCTTATTCCTTCAATCAACGTCAGTTGGGGAGGTTGAGTCTAGTGTTTGCAACGGGCAAATACCCTCATCGACGACGGAGGTACTAGAGCAGCGACAGCAGCAGCAGCGGTACGAAGTCTGTCCTGCAGGCCGCTGCTGCTGCATCAGAGATATCAATCAACTTTCACTGCGGTGCATCATCTCGACTTTATCTTCATCAACGAGATCACGATTCCGATGATAATTACCGTGACTTTTACCGTAGGCCTGATTTTTGGCTTTTTCTTTTCTCATACTCCAAGGTCCGATTTCCTCGACAAGTGTTTCGTTTATAAAGTCCAACAAATCTCTGCACCGTTAATCTGTCCCCTAAGATTCTCTCGAGAGGAGATCTCCCTGGTTTAGGAACGTCCGGATCGCATCGACAATAATTGTCTCGCAACTCGCGAGCGAAGGAGAAGGGGAACGAGAATGAGAATAAGAATGAGAATGAGAGAGGGGAAAACGAAGAACCGCGGAGAGGGGGCAAGTAACTCAAGACGTGCCTAAGTGAACCTTCCGGCCGCAGCGTGATGATAGCCCTGAGAACTAACCCGACCCCCGGATACGTAATACGTCCGTGTGGTTCCTGGCATAGCCTGAGTACCAGCTCGATTCTCGTAACAGTGTCACAATATTGTGATGACCCTGGTATAATAACGCCACGAGTAGTGCATTGTCGTCTTTATTTGAACGGGCAAATTCGTCAGTTTTTAACAGAAAAAATTAAGCTGGTTTTAGGAAATTCTGATGGACTAATTACCGTCTTCGGAGAAAACAAGACGATATAAAGTGAAACACGCTCCGTCGGACAATTTTGGTGTACTCCGATTATCGATATTCTTCTTTTTTTTCCTTAGACACGAGACATCAGGATTAAATGTCACGATATTTTTGGAGCGAAGAACGGACACCCCGCGCGAAAGGGGTAATGGGATATCAGTTTTGAAACCGTTTCGTTGATTGTCTATAAATCCTAAGTCGACTTTCTGGCAGGTATAAGCTTCGGGTATTCAGTCAGTCAGGGGCTGCTACTCCTGCTGGGTAATAACATGTTTGTCTTCTGACAGGCAGAGTGCCCTGCGCGAAGACAAATGACTGTCTATGCGACTCCTACAATCTATACCCCCAATGGACTGTCGGAGTGGGTTCTCTGCCTCCCTATCTACTACCCTTAAATAGCACCTTTGGTTTAAGTGAGTCGCCGGCTGACCGGGTTAGTTGCGATGTTAAAAAGGTATGGAAAAACAAGAGAAAAAAAAAATATAGAATCGTGGGTCGAGGTGTCTTTTCTGTTTATTCGGGGTTAACATCAACCGCGACTAACGACTCGTATTTATTTCTAAAAAATTCAAATTACCAAGTTACTGCGATTAAAAGAAAATTAGACTCCAACTAACGCCACGAGGGAAAATTACACTTCGGCTAATGGACGCAGGGGGTACCAACGACGAATATTGCCTTCGAAAAATTACGAATCTATCGTTGCTTAACGCACGACACATTTCATTATCTTATTCCGTTGATTTCATTCACGCACGCCTCTCGTTTTCTGGAATTCGGGGTTGTACTTTTGACGGTGAATTTTTCTACCTTCAGAAGACATGAAACGTCCAGTAATTTCGTATTTGATAATTTTCTGACGGTAAGTGGTGGAATGCTGCGAAGTATAATGTACCTAGCTAATAAATTCCGCAACTATAGTAGAAAGGAGAGCAAGTGGCGTGTAGGTGCAAGTGACCATTACAAGCTCACTTCGGAGGAGACGAGGTCCAGTGACCACTCGCCTGCCGCGGTATGGAACGGCGCGATGGTTCCTCTTTGGTAAAGTTTTGCCCCCAGTAATTGTACTTACCAACATCAGTCTCGATACTCGGACAATAATTTACCGCTCCTGAAAGTCGTCCAGGTGTGTCTCCTTCCGTACCATTGTCAACAAATTCCGGATCTGAGATTTTTTTTTTTACACGCTCATTCATTCATTCGTTCGTTGATACGTAGGTGTAACTCGCTTCAAACTTATTACACCTGAATAATGGCTCTCTATGGTTCCGCAATTTTCGCCTTCCTTTTTTTTCTTCTTCCCATTTTATTCGATACAGAAGAACAGTCAAAGAGGCAAGCGAATCGGGGATCGTTAAATCCTGTTTATATTATAATTTCGAAATTTCCTGCTATTTTCGGAGAGCGAACGAATCTCCCGACATGACCGCGAATCAAGTTTCGCGGATCTATCGCGCAACAAGTTTCTCTACGCTTGACAATGTTCGCGATTCTACATTTTTCGCGCGAACATATATTTGCACAGCCGAGATATAGGATAATCGTAAAAAAGAATTATGAGCAACTAACAAGTTTGTTACTCTGCGGAATGATCGTCAAACTTTAGCTGCAGATAGATATGGGGGGGGGGGGGGGGTGAAAAAGAAGCGAGGAATAAATAAGCGAACATTAAAAACTCCGGTATTTTTATCACCTGGCACAAACAACAACCCTCTGTACTTCGAAGGTATTATACATACAACTTACATAGTAAATTTATTGCGCTCAAACAACTTTATAACTCCGAGTGTCGCGGCACGCGACGTTAGTGTACGTGAATTTTTTTTTAAATAGAAACGAAATAGCACTTGTTCTTTGAGATCGAAACCGAAACTACGTTCTTGATTTTATTCGTCACGGATCTGTATAAAACAGAATTGAAAGAAAAAAGGGTTGCAGTTTTCCAAGACGAAGGTAGGAGCTGAGGAGGTTGTAGGGCGCGATTATACAATATTAAATTCTGCAAGGGTGGATGAGCTTTTTATGTGACAATTTAAAAATCGATGAGCGGTGGTTGCCCCCACCCCGTAAGAGAGTAAGAACAGAGAAACCCGAGTAATTTTCTGGTCGATAAAATTGTTGAAGATTCAAACCACCCCTCCCTCTTCGCTACCTCTCCCCCGCCCCTCTGTCTCTTCTGGGATTTTTTCTTCTTTTCTTTTCTACACACATAAAAAAGAAGCGGATAATATTCTCCCCCTGCTTCCGCTCGGCGAAGAGTAGTGGATTTTTTTATACATTTTTCTTACTTCAGTAAAAATTAATTCTCAATCCCCCCCCCCCCCCCCCCTTAAATTCAATTTATCACTATTTACGAAAAACTGACGGAAAAATCTTTGAATTATTGTTGGGGGCGTAGAGAGCCTGCATATAAACCGGAACTTGTTGTTCCGACTCGAGTCGGTTTCGCCTCGCCCTTCACCACACCTTTAATTTCGGCTTCCGAGTCAGCGGTGGGCACTAGAGCACAACCCCTTCGACGGTAACATCCTGAAGAGGAGGATAAAAGAGAAAAGAGAAAGGGAATTGGAGGAGGAAGGAGGAAGAGGAAGGAGAGGAACTCCCAGGACTCGCGGAGAACGATGCATGCCGATACTCACGATACTCACGATACTCAACGATGCGATCATGGGTGGGGTTGCCCACCTACTCTCTGATACGTGCAATACAGGACACTTTTTATATATCCATACTCAGATACGTGATTTTAACAAAACAACGGACGTCCGGACCGGAGACAGTCGCACAGGTATCATCGTCGGACCCTACTCTTCTCTTCTCTTCTCTTCTCTTCTCTTCTCTTCTCTTCTCTTGAATCACCTCTTCGATTCCACATACGACCTGCACTTCGCGCGTTACGCCCGAACTCACTTCTCCCTCGTACAACTTCTCTCTTACTCTCACTTAATATTTTGTATTGTTTTTATTTCCGTTTTTCAAGTATCGAAGGTAACGGGTTATATATAGGTACCTGTACGATGAAGACAAATAAACGGAAGGTGGGTACGGTTAAAAAAGATTTCATCGTTACTCGTGTGTCGCGAATGTCTGGTGCGTTGAGATGTTCCGAATATGAAAAATGAAAACACAATCAACGAGGAAATAAGGAGAAAACTGAACCCCCGAACAATGAAAAAACAAACTCGCGAATTCTTCGGCTAAAAGTTTTCTTCTATTACCATCTCCGTATCCCTCGTTTTTTCGCATCCTTAATTCGCAAGTTTAACGCACCTATGTTTCTATAGCCCACATCGCGTGTTTGTCCCGGTAGCTCTTTACCTAACATTGAGGAGGTAAGGGAGGAGGTGGCTCATAGTTCCGTTCTCTCTCTATGTATATAGATGTGTATACTTTTGTCCGCTTTTGCCATTAGGAACACGAGAAAGAGGGAGAGAAGAGAGTCGTTCAGAGAAACTCTGGCATCAGGCGTCATCTCGGCCCTCCGGGGCTTCAGGAAAAGAGAGAGGTGAAGGTGGTATGGAGTGATAAGAGCGGAGAGGAGAGTTGGATGAAGAGTCGGGGTAGTTTTCGCGCCATCATCCCTATTGTCCGATCTCGCGTACCGTCAAGACACGAAAGGCGTTTCTCTTATGACGACAAGAATGAATGCCTGGTCTCCGGGTATATTATGCCACTGCAGAAGCTCAGTCTTCACGTAAGTAAAATACCGCGTCTCGCTTTGCATTCAGAAACAGGTAGGTAAGTAATATAAGCTCGTGTCTCTTCCGTCCTTCACTATCTTCCCTACTTTTTTCTCAAACGCATATAGGTTGCTTGCATTCCATGAGACTTTTCTCCCTCTCTCGTTTCCTTCCTCTTGTGATTTGAATAAGTAGCACTCCCCGGCTCCAAGTAATAGGCCAAGTTTTCTTTCACTATTCGGGGAGACGCGAGATTGGAACGTGCGGGGGAAAAGATGGAACAACTCTCTCAATTACTACTTTGAAATCCAGACTATGGAGAGCGACTCATATTCTTTATCCATATCTCACACATTCGATCTTTTACCGAATAACGGAGAAAAAATGGTATGATTTTTTTTCTTTATTTTTTTTTCGTCATCCGATGTATATTTTTACTCTGGCCCCGACGAGAGCGAAAGAGAGAGAGAGAGAAAGGGTTGATGAGGTGATGAAGAAAATAAATTAAAAAAAAAAAAAAGAAAGAAAAAGAAAGAGTGACGGAGAATCGGGGATGAATTAATCGATCGACGTGAGCGAGTCTGAACGATGATGATGAGGAAGAGGAGGTGGAGAAAGAAGAAGAAGAAAAGTGGATCTTGGATAAGGTATATAAATATAATGTGTCGGGGGAGCTCGCAGGGATGATTTTCAAGGATCTAGAGATGTCTCGATTTACATACTCTAACAACGTGCAACTCCCGTGCTCCGAACGCGGTCACATCTTGTGGGTAAAAGTGGTGTAAGAATAAGGTTATGCTGCTAAAGGAGGAGGAATTGAGTACGGGAAGAACAGAGGGGTGAAGGAATGGAACGAAAGATGAAGCAGAAGAAGAAGAAGAAAATAGAGAGAGAAAGAGAGGAATATGGTAGGGTGGATCCTCCTTCATGAACCCGGAGAACCACCCGAGGACGACGACGACGACGCGGGGATGACGTTCGTAAGCTCGTAAGCACTCTCGCAACCAACGACTCACCACTTGAGTACAAACCAGCAGCCCGCGGAGAACGCGCAAGGAATCATTGAGTGTCTCCGGTGTATCCACCTTGCGTAAGGTTCTCAACCCTTCCATTATTTTACCCACCCCTCGCGCCTTCGTTCTTTTTTCTCTTTCGACGAGAGAGAAAGAAAGGAAAAAAACAGAAAGAGGTATGGAAAATTTTCTTCGACTTTTTAAAAACCTCATCGATTCGCTCATTCTTCGCGATGTGAAAAAAATTTTCATCCACATCGGTAGCCGCGTGTCTCCGTTAACTGGAGTTCGATTATTTATTTGTCTTCTCTTTTTGCTTCGTTTCTTTAATATTTCCTCGTACACGAAATCTTTCGCTTATGCAACGCGGGGGAGTATCGCTCGAGCATGAGCCTCGAGTGTACGGAGGGTGCGTGCATTGTACGGGCCCCATCTTATATGCACCACACAACCCCCCTTTCTCGCTTTTTCTGCCTCTCTCACTCTCCGGTATGTCCCACAGTTTTCTCTTCTGTTCCGCCTTATTTTTCGAAGGGTATGCAGTAGAGTCGCGCAACGAAAGCCCCCTTCGTCCCCATTCGCGTCAACTCCACATCGTGTCCACCACCACCTTATATACCGTGACTACTACTCTTTGTTCTTCAGGGTCTTTTGCCTACCCCTCCGTCATCATACGCGGCAACTCCGCTCGTCTCGCCTCTTATACATCAGAACGCGCGACTTACTAGGTGGTAGAAAACCAGGAAGGTTTGGGTTGTAAGGTAGGACTCGGTAGACGTAGTTCGTTCGTTCGTTCGTTCGTTCGTTCGCTCGCCCCCTATCTTAACCCGTCAACCAAGCCAGTCAACTCGACTTCCCCGCAATGGCATATATATATATGTAATATATAGAAGCACCGGGAAACCCTTAGCCTCGCGACGTCAAGTCGACGTAAAGACGCGTGGAGGAAACTGAAGGGGTTAAAAAATATAAAACCCACCCTCCCTAACGGTAAGTACTTGAGGCAAAGAAGAAATATATTCCCTCTCCCTTCTCCCTCTTCTTCTTCTTCTTCTTCCTCCTTCCTTACACCTAAATGTACAAAAAAAAAAAAATCAACAAAACAAAAAAAGGAAAAGAAGAAGGAGAATTTTCTCTAGCTCGAGGTTTTCGTTTTACAAGAAATATTTCCTACCGAAAATTTCTTTAAGCGTCGAGTCCGGGGCGAGGGAAAATGAAAAATTTTAATTCGCGTGGACGTGCATCGGTGTATACCATTCCTAGCCAGTGAAATGAAATCTTTGTTCGGGATTCTAGAGATGAAAAAAACTAAGAGCTAGATAAATCCTGGTGCATCAGCATCAGCGGCGGCGGTATGAGGTGGGAGGCGGGATGAAGATGAGGCCAGGAATAAAAGTAGAGGGGAGAAGGAGGCTTGAAGTGGGTAGTAAAGGTTGGAATCAGTTGTGAACAAAAAGACAGTAGATGAGATATATATACCTACGTCGGTACTGTCAGACAGACATACTTTTCCAGAGGCATGAAAGTTACCCAAGGAGAATGGGCGGTCGGGTTTTCGCGGTGATTCTGCCGTTGCCGCTGCTACCGCTGCTGCTGGTGGTGCACCCAACGCAACGACAGCAGTTTCACGATAGGATATATAGAAAAGTAAAGTAAAGTATGGTATATGTATGTATGTACGTGAATGGGTATGTACGACGTGAACATATATAGAACCGGATATATTCGAGTCTACGGATACTGGGGATTGTAATACGTCTCCAGTGGCATGCCATCGTCGTCGCCGTCGTCGTCGTGGAGATTACGTAGTCGTCTGTTCGTGTCCCGCGGGGTCGCAATATCTTGCATTCCCTCCCCCCCCCCCTGCCGCCGCTCTTCCTCCTCCTTGCCTTTACCTCATCCCTTCAAAACTCTCATGAAGTTTCCCTCACCACCCCCTTACATACATACATACTGTATACTTTTTTGCTCGGATTTTCATGCTGCTTTTGGCCGCTGCTGCAGTTGAAGTAGCATTATAGATGAAAAAACGAAAAAAAAACGAAAAAAATCAAATAGAATAAAAAAACAAATATATCATAAGGAAGAAACGAACGAACCAGAATGAAGGATCGGAATGAATAATGGTAATAACAACCGTGGAAATATATAGCCGAAAAATTGCATCCTTTAAATATGTGTATATAAGTATAGCACGCATACCCATATCTCGTTCTGTTCGGGGATCGTCATTCGCAAACCCCTTCGAGTCTTAAGAAATCAATTAAACAGAGAGAGAAAAAAAGGAGAGCACGAGTAAAGGAGAAAATATGGATGGGGAAGGAAAGAGATGGAAGGAGTGGTAGCGCTATATGAAGTGGATGAAGTGGATGAAGTGGCGAATTGAGGGAGGGAAAAAGAAGGGAAGGCGGAAGACGGCAAAGACGGAAGCCGCAGTAATCAGGGGGTCCTCCGTCTCTCTCGTTTTCTCTTTTTTTTTCTCCCTCATCTCCGTACCTCCCATATACATACATTCATCCCTTATTCTTTGAACCTCAGAGGGAGGGGGAGGTAGAAGCGGGGCGGGTAGAGGGTGACTTCTACACCCTCTTTAAAGAATGCGAGAGACCGAAAAAATGTATGTATAGGTACACACTTATACGACGAGGAAAGAGGGAAAAAAAATTGGAAGGAAAAAAAATGCTCGAGAACTATTAAATCAAGGTCACCCGGTGGAGGGATCCTATTATATATGTCTTTGTAATATGGACACGTGAAAGGATAGCAATGGTAACATCTACGTTCACAGGGATGACTGCAATGACGATGAATTTTGCAGAAGGGGTGAGAAAATTGGAAAAAAAAAAGAGGTAGCGATAACACGCTGTCTAATTCTTAGAAAAAGACAGGGAGGAACGAAAGGAAAGAGTTATGGGAGGAATGGATCTAGGAGAAGGAAATAAAAACGTAAGGGGTTGCCTACCGGCTCTCTATACCTCCTGAAAAATCCCCTCAGCATCCCTCGGAGCAACTCCGTCGACTCGGCCGACGCGGTCGCGAGCTGTTCGTTGGTATATAAGGAGCATTGGAATCAATATCATTGCAACGTGGGGGTAAAGGGGTAAGGGGGATGGAGGTGGAGGTGGGTAGGTGGGAAGGTACGTCTCTTCACGAGGTAGGTAAAATTTACCCGACCAATTGCTCTCCGTGCTCCTGAGTCCCGCTTATTTATTTTTATTTTTTTCTTCCTTGCCTTCCCAACTCCTTTTTACTACCTTCTTTCCTTCGATGCTTACGAACCAACTCTCCGCAACTTTTTCAGCTTACAGATTCCCCAACAAGCTTCAAAATCTCCGTACAACGGAGATTCGTTCCACCTTCTACTTCTCCTTTACGAACTAAAGTCACCCTTTTTCACTCTCCTTTTACTCCCCGCTGCTGCTCCTCATTTTCCCGTTGGATCGAGGGCGAGGGGAGGGGAGAAAAAGGATGAGGATGACGTCTCGATCACTCGCTCCTCGCTCCTCGCTCCTCGTACCTCACCACTATACATATATCACCGTTTGCTTCCTTCCTCCTTCTCCTCTCTAACGTCGAACGATGCGCACCGCCGCCGCGGGTTTTCTCCTAGGGACCCCCTTTCGAGATTCGAGTTCACCCGCGAATCAGAACTCATTCCCGCTATTAAGATATTTAACGGGACCGAGACTCCGTTCTCCCGTTCGTTCACTCCATCCTATATACGGATGGTTTAACTCACTCGCGTATAGATATACACGTATAAACGTACTATGCGCGAAATTATCGTTACATTCATACGTACAGAAATTGCTCGATGAATTTCAGGGCTGTATCGTTTCCCTGCCTCGTTAACACCGACAGCGACCGTCCGTTGCGTATGAAAAATTCGAACGTTATTTCGCAACGCACGCGAGAAACGATCTTGAATCGAAAGTAGAAAAAAATCCTCCGAATATTTGTCACCAATAATGAAAAAGAAAGATGTAGAAAAAATGAAAAAAAAAAAAGAAGATAATCGATCAAACAACGGTGATGAAAATAATAATCATAATAATGATAACAAGAATATTTCGCGTAATTACTGGTATACCTACATTATTTGATTTTTTTTTTGTTTCTTTTTTTTTCTCTCCTTTCAGTTTTTGTTTTATTTTGATTTATTCGTTATTTTTTTTATTTTTTTTTTTTTCATTTTGAGGGGGTCAGGGTGGAGATAATAAAATTTAAATAAAGAAATAAACAAGCGCAGGGATCAGTGAGTCGACTGTCGGTCGGACGAGCCCGTCCACCCTCATGATCCTTAGTTGCCCGGCGCAACCCTTATCCACGCGTTCGGTCTCCTTCTATCTTTCTCTTTCTCTGTGTTTCTCCCTTATTTTACTCCCCCGCGTTTGCGGGTTGGCGGTGGCGGCGTACCGGCGATACGAGGGTAAGAAGTACAGACCTTGAAAAAAGCTATATAGATGGAACTCTTCCTCTCCCTCTCTTTATTCTTCCTCCTTTCCTCTCTCACTATGTCCTTCTCTCTCTATCTTACGCTCTCCAACTCTTATATACTCTCCGTTCAAAGAGCGTGAGCATTTCGCGATCGAATATTCTCTACAACCCTCTCTTATTTCTTTTCTTTTTTTCGTTTTTTATTCGCCGGTGATTTTTGGCATGCGATATTAATACGACGAATGCGAAAATCTGCGTCTGTTGAGGCCGATTTTGTCAATACAATATTACATGGTATATTACCGTAAAAAGTTAGTACAATGAATTTATATTCTTTCACTATTTTCCATTGTTTAATTTTTTGAAGTTTTCTTTTTTTTTTTCTAGTATTGGGAGAGTTTTCTTTTCGTAGTATCCGAATTGTTTCTAATTTGAAAGCTGAAAATAAAGTATAGAAACGGAGAGAAAGTTAGGCTTAATGAATTGAAGGTAACGTGGTTGTTACCTCACCGCTATGTACGTACATGTGAAGATAGTATAGCTGGTATATAAATGTAGTACAGAGGAAGGAGGAGCCACCACACGTGTGAGTTACGTGGATTCGAAAGCTTATCAAAGGGTTGCATGTGTTCCATTCGGGCAGCACGCACGTCGTTTTAGCCGTTTGGTATCTTCCAAAGGCTGCACTACCTGCAGAAGCACCCGCCGTCGAGGTTCAGTCCAATTTAAACTTTGCCCCTCTCCCCCATATCCTCCTTTCCCAACCCCCGTCGCTCCCATGACTCCACCAAACCGCGGGGGGTTGCATTAAGATTTTTTAAAGTAACCCAAAAATCGATTACAAACCTTCCCACCAACGGCTCACGTATGTAACGGTAGTGCATTCTTGGCGCCGAGCGACCGTGTTTGTTTTATTTCACCTGTACGAAGGATGCGGATGAACGAATATCAATGAACGCACCGATTCTTCGAACGAACAGATTTCTATTTTCAAATAACGTCATTCGAATTACGGGGAGTGGAGAGTCTTGCGAATCCCATCGGTTTTTCGGCTACGAAAACCCGTTTTTTTTCGGCATCAATTTTTCCAACCCCTTCCGCGCGCCATGTCAGAGTACATGAATGCAAATCTAACAAAACCAATTAGGCGGAGATTTCGACTTGTTAAATACGTATGGTACGTAAAATCGTCATCACACGTACGCACACGCACACGTATACGTAAAAAGGGTATAAGCTCGATTGATGGTTGGGGCTAAAAAGTAGTAGTCAGAGGTGGGGGAGTTTATAGCACGAGCTGTTTGAATCGAGCCCGGTTGAACCTCGCCTAACTTAACCTGCCCCAATCGCGGCTACGCTATATCTAGACCGGGTTGGTAGAAAGGACGAGAATCATCGAAAAGCTCGAGCTTTGCCGCTGCAGGCAAGCAGCTCGTGAGTCTGGGGCAGTTAGGGGTAGTGGTGGGTTGGGGGGGTCATTGAATGCCAGTACAGTACAGAAAAGGGAGCGAAATGATCATTGAATGCAATGACTGCCCACGTTCTGCATTTGCCGGCAGACTGCGCGGGCAGTCCGAAAGGGTCATCGAATGACCAGTACCTCCACCCCCCCATCATCCCCATCATACGGGGGCTTTCATGATTTCCTACTGGAAATTAGCCAACTGGCTAACAACCAATACAACCCCGTCCGCGTTCGCGTTCGTCCGTCCGTCCGTTCGTTCGTTCGTTCGTTTGCCCTGCACGTACGGTTAGTCAGTTTCATATACACAACGTGAGCTTCGGTTTCTTCCTATAAGCCGTATACTATATGTATATAGAAATATGTAGAGAACTGCTATAGGGCTGCGTTACGCACCCCCGTTACCTTCTCCTCCCATCCCCCACCCGCCCAGTCATGCCCAAAGAGCTCCGCAAATTTTCAGTCATTGGAATACGAAAAAAAAAAACCAAAATAGGAACTCTATACGCGTTGCCATATGTTTTCTTTTTTTCTCTTTTTTCGTTCCAAAAAGTTCCGTACACCGCATAAAGCTAGTACTTTATGCATTACGTGTCTACATATACGTTTTGTTCAAATCAGGGTACTACGATTTCAGTCGTTTTGTTTTTTTTTTCTATTTCTGCCTTTTTTGTTGATTCGAGTGAAAAGGCCCCTCCGATAATTAACCGTCATTGAAGTTGATGCAGGGATTATTTTGAGTTTCTTTTTTGTTTCATTTTCGTTTCTTTACTTTATTTTTCTACTTTTCATTTTTGTTTCTCTTTTATTTTTTATTGGCTGATGGAGTTTTTTCGAATTTCCTATACATTTTTCTTTTCTCCACCACCACTACCCACCACCACCGCTACCACCCCAACGAATGCCTACGTATACTGCATTTACGAATTGCTCTACTAATCCAAATAACCGAGTGCCGATAGCTGCTGCTGGGATGATGTTTTCGAGCAGGTAGGGGAACAGGCGGGAGTACAAGAGGGATAGTTTTTGGGGTGTGAAAATTCAGGGACTGGTTAACAAAAGTTATACGTATATCTTCAGTTCCGCCGGTGCATGTGTCCGCGGTTCGTGATAGAATGATAGACGTGTGCAACGCTAAGGTATTATATACAGTGTTAACGAAAGAAAAATGCAAGATTCTCCGCAGTCACGGAAACGCTAAATTGCAGTTGTAACTTCGAACACCCCTTCTTCTGCCGCACCACCCAGCGCTACCTCGAATCGGTTAAACCTCCGCCTAATACGTTACAATTATCCTCCTCTGAAAGTGGATGGCCATACAGGTATCCGATTCGCGTCTTTTTCCCTACCTTCGGCGTCGTCCTTCGGAAAATTTACGTACGCGAAGAATCTCCAACGATGGGGTAGTAAAATTATTTAAACGCGTACCTGTACGACACCTATTTTCACCACGTGTAACTCGCTCTCTTCTTTCGTCTTAAATTTATTTATACATTTTTAGGCAGTTGTCGTTGTTGTTCGAAAGCTTAAAAACTTAAGGAACTCTACTTCGATGGTATAAGGGGGCGGTTTCAGCGGTAAAGAGGGGCGGGGAGGGGGTATGGTCGCGTCGGTTTGTCAAACTATGTAAAAAGTAATCAAAAGTTGAAGTCGTAGCGAAACACGAAGCTTCTCTCGTTAATGATGCGCTTCTACTCCTTCTTCTTCTCCTTCTCCTTCCTATCCACCTCTGCCGTACCTACTCATTTTCTTTTTCTTTTCACATCCACCGTCACCTTCGCTCACCTCACCTTCCATCCTCTTCCTCTTTACTACCCCTTACCGGTAACCTCCTCACCCTCCGACCTTTGCCCTTAGTTCTTCTCTCCGTACCATTCGACGTTAACTTTTTACCCCGAAGCTCTCCGTCCCGTTCACCCCCCTCCGACACGGTGGTCCTTAGCTTCGCACCTCGGAACAAAACGTTCGTTCGTTTCTGGTTCCTCATTTTTTTTCTCCCCTCTCCCTCCCTCTCGCATCTTTTTTTTGCTTTTTTTTTTCACATCCCTCTATACGCGACGGTGTAACGTTAGTGCGACGGGCGACGTCGCATTTCTCGTAACTGCTACCGTTGCTGCAGCAGAAACTCCTCCTAAACGGATATGTGTAGTACGAGGCGATATAGAATTTCTTCCGTCATTAAGAAAGACGTAGGCAAAGGGTGGCGCTCTCTATTTTCGTTGTTTTTTCTGTTCCCTTTTTTTCAACTTTTACAATGTGTTATACCGAGAGAGGGAGAAGAGATGAGGCGTAAAAGAACCGTACGCGTCACGAGGTAGCGATTTTTCTAAGCACCTCCGACGCGCTGTAATGTGCAAGAAACTTGCAAAGCTGTGAAACGATGTGTATAAATAAGTATACGTATGTGAAAAAGAATTATATGTATATAACTTCAGCGGTTTAACTTTTGAGAGAGAATATTTTAACTAAAGTTTTTGTAACCTGGGAAGGTGAATATGTCAGACGAAATATTATCATCCCTTATATGTTTATACCATTTTCTGCGCATACACCTACGGTGTGTAATTTTTGTGCGGTGGTAGTAGGTTATGTACAAAACGTTCAACACCCCCTCGAGCACTCGACCCACCCCCGCTACCTCCTAACTCGACTCACTGATTCCACCGCCTTCTCTTCTCTTCTCTTTTCTTCTATTCATAAGGAATGGGTTAAAACGAGCGTCGTTTCGTAAAATTTTCTCGCTTCGTTTCCTAGATTATACATTATGGTTTTTTTTCCGTGTTTTTCATTTTTCATTTATCTTTTTTTTTCATCCGCTCCGTTTTTCAACCACGTCTCATTTCGATTATCACACGGTTTTTAAGGGTGGTAAAGATCCATGTGGAAAGATTCGCGAGCAGCGGAGGTTACGGTACAGTAGCTCGTAGGCATTGATGAAAAATCTAGAGGTAGCTGAAGCTTCGTGGCGTTAGAAATGTGTAGGTATGTATTATATATACGTAGTTATACGTATGGACGTATTATATATTTGTACGGTGGAAGGGGTGGTTTTTTGAACGTCATCGATTCGTCAACGGGGTAGCGGAGGACAGGACGCGGAGGTGGACGTGGCACTGGGCAGTACATACCTATCCAGCGACCGAACGAAAACGGATAGGTATGCAAAAGGGGGTGGAAGTTGGGGAAAAGGGGTGTGGGATGAGGAGTGACGGTCGCTCGGGGTCATGAAACATCGTACCCGGGGCCGCGTCTAGCCAGCGGTCGTCCATCCATCCATCCGTCCATCCGTCTGTCGGTCGCTCCGTTCCACGCCATTTTTTGTCTGGCCCCTGCAGAAACGAGCACCAACAGGAGAGTCAGTAGTGAGTCCCAGGGATCAGTGAATGCTCGCGGGGTCGGCGGAAAGAGGGTAGCTAAAAGAGAGAGAGAGAGAGAGAGAGAGAGCGGGAGGAAAAGCAGGCAGGTCGCCGACGGGGCGCGATGGGGTGCACCAGGCATCGATCAGCCTCCAGGCTGGACCGCGCAATGATTTTTAACCCCTTCCTCCATCCCTTCTTTCGACATATATGTGTATACGTGCCGCGTTCACCCGATATATGGCGTACACACGTACATCAACCTGCGTATATATCTGTTTCTCTTTTCGTTATCTATCTCTATCCATCTCCGTTCCTTCCTCTTCCTACTCTTGCAGGCTGGTGCAACCCTCGGGGCAATGTGGTGTAGTCGTAGCTGCATCGCTGTTTGTATACGTACTCCGAGCTGCGCGTATAGTACGTATCAGACAGACGCACACACGTGTGCATATGGGGTCTATGTGATATGCAGTACGCGATGAACGTAACTCGCGTTTTGATATACCATCCACCGTACTGGGTACAACGTTATACCTCCAGCATCAACCATATCCCACGGACACGTGTATGATGTATACGTGCATAAATATACCAGGAGATTTCTCTCCGTCCACCGTCCACGTCCACGTATAGGTACGTAGAGATTCCGTCACAGACACGATCGCAGGGATGTGAGCCTCGCATGCATCTCGGTGCATCGCGGCGGTCCACCTATGCAGTCGACTTCTCTCTCCCTCTCTCTCTCTCTATGTATCTCCCTCTCAGTCTTTACATAGGGCTTCTCTCTTGACCATCGTTGCAGCGTTTCCTACCCTGGCCAAGCGACGTTCGTTCGTTCCGATGTTGCCGAGGATAATACATGGTCGTTCGTTCGTTCGTTCGTTCGTTCGGTTCGTTCGTAGTTGTGAAATTTCCGTCGATGTGCTGTAATCTCCGTAGCTTGTGTTGGTGCAGAGAACGGACATCTCTTTCTCGAACGAGACCTGGCTGGGCCACGCCCACGCCACCCCCGCGAATCGCCACCCACCCCGTCCGTTCTCCCTCATCCCCCTTTTGACTAGCTCTCGCGGACTCGTCGCTGCAGACGCGCGGGAAGGCCGGACGGACGGCCGCCAACCATTCGGACGGTTCCCCCGGCAATTTCTTCTTTTTCCTTTTTTTCTTTTTTGTTTTATTTTCCTCTTTTTTCTCTTGTTTTTTACCCCCGTTTCCACCCTTCTTCTTTTTTGTTTTTCTTGTTTTTATTTTACTTCTTTTTCAAAGGTCCTTTTTTTCGAAACTTTTTTTCATCATTATTATCATCACTATTTTAACTTTGTTTTTTCTTTCCTTTTCTCTTTCTTTCCTTCTTTCTTTTTCACGTTTTGCTCTCGCTCGACTCTTTCGATTCTTTCCCCCCTCCCCCCGCCGTTTCGGTTTTAACTATTCATTATAATTATTCACCAATGCAAAGTTCGGAAATTCGTGCAGATCGGATTAAGGATCATTGGATACCGTGTAAAAGAAAGTCTTATATATCTTTCAACGTATATCCTCGATAGCGAGGCACCGCGATAGATTCTTGAAACATACTTCCTTCTTTCTATCTTTTTTCTGTTGTCTTTGTTTTTTTTTTCTCAAATATTTGGTCCTTTTTTTTAGAATACGGTGTGGTCATTGTCGATCTGGTCGTGACTCGAGATCCTTGTTAATTGGTTCCGGAAAGTTGATGTTGGACCGTGAATGATTAAGAGGTTGAAAGATTGAAGGAGCTCCGGGTGATTCATTCGTTCGTATGCAGGTTATGTTGGTGAAGTAGTTATAATACATATTTTGTCATTGTCGTTGTTACCAAACTTGACGACGACGACGACGGTGAGGAGTTTGTAGTGCGGACAATGTAGATATATACGTTACACGCTATATCTATATTATTATATTCGGTAATCGTTCGAGTGAAAAATTGAAAAAAGGGTGCAGGTGACTTTGATCGCGTTGGTCACGGCTATATAAATTATACTTAAAAGGATAAAAAAGAAAAAAGAAAAAAGAAAAACTTGTAAAAAAGAATATGCTCACTACCTATACGTGTACTGCAAAGTCTGGTCGAGAACAACCCTTAGAATATATCCATATCCCGGGATAAGAATAATGTCCGTGTTTTTGAGGGGGGGGAAAAAAATATGCAAATATTTTTTTCGAAATCCCAAACTTCCAAACACAATACTCATCGATTTTTTTCACTTCCATCCATCGATTGACTTGATGCTTTCTTTTTTTTATGTCAATTTTTTTTCGCTTCAAAGGGATGATCGGTGTCGATAAATAATTAATGTCGAATCATCCTCGTTCGATTTAAGACACGTCAGCTGTCGGACACCTTATTTTCAGTTTGAAAAAAAAATAAGAGAATAGAAAAAAATTCTCCCCCGTCTTCTTATTGTTAGTGGTTGTTTCTCGCAGAGTGCATTGCATTAGCTGTGAAATTCTGTTCTTGCAGGACGCGTGCCGCCTGCTATCCAATTCCAACAGCAAAAAAAAAGGCGTGAGAAGCTAGGCAAAAAAAAAGAACGAAGAAAATACCGCCTATAGTAAAAATTGCTCAATTTCCGTTTTTCTTTTCCGAACCATCTATTATTTAGGTAACGGAACCCATCCTTATTGTCTTTTCAAAAATTTAGTGCAATTTATAGCGGTGAAAATGTCAGTGAAAAAAATTCTTCCTTTCCGTTCCACTTGAGTGAGCGATTCCTTCTTCCTTTTCGCCTGGTCTATTCGTTTCACCTCTTCACAGCGTTAAGTTTATTATTTTAATTACGTATTATCATCCCCCTGCAGTTTCACCTGTTACGATTTCTGCAGCTTATTCATCGCCGTTGTAAATTTCAAAAATGAAAAAAAATAATAACAACCATCGCTCGAAACGTGAAAAAAAAAAAAATATCTTCTCTAGTTTGATTTTTATTTAATCTTTTTTGTTTTTTATTTTGATGTAAATTGAACATCAAATAGAGTATTAGAAGCTAATTTGAATCTGCGCGAACTAAATGACCAGATTTATCTTCGCAGTGGCGGGACGGGCTGTGTAGTTTTCGAGAGTATGCGCGGGTACCACATACATATATATCTATGTATAATGTGTATGTAAATTATTCTTGGTGTGAGGAACGCGAACGCATATGTACATATTATATATGCATATCTATAGACCCGCTCCACGTACGCGAGCAACGAGGAAGCAGTAATAAGAGTGAGATAGGATTAGATATAGAAGGGAATTCCCATGAGAGAGAAAAAAAGAGAGAGAAAAACTGCACGGTACGTATGCAGGAGTATCAGGATAAATAGAGATAAAAAAGGGAGATGAGGAGGAGAGAAAAACGAGTGAGAGAGACGAAGAGAGAGAGAGAGAGAGACGTCGTTCTGCCATTGCCTTTGCAACGAGCGTGGTATTCGCGCGCGAGAGAAGGATGACCATACAGGGAGTCCGCGACCACTGACCAAAAAATAAAAAATAAATGGTGAAAAAAAAAGTATACAAAAAATAAACTTTACGAAATAAAAAGCAAAAAAAAAAAAAAACGGATGGACGTTTCAATTCATTGATCGCCGGAGCGGGCGGCTGTGCAGGGTACCATATATTCATGCATATAGGTATACGTAGGAAAAAAAAACAAAAATGAAGACGTAAATTAAAAATAATAATAACGACAGTGTTAAATGAATGGATAAATCGAAAAGAATATGCTCCTACCGCACATATGCACATATCGAAGCTTCGGATTAGGTATTTTGGTATTTTTCGAAAATATTCAGATCGGTGGGTGTGTGAGCAGGTGATTTTTTTATTTTTGCATCGAGATCGAGATATACCTGCATCGACGGTTTTTTTTCTTCTTTTGAACTAGTTTCCTTAGGAGTTTGAAAATCTTGCCGGTATTCAAATAATATAATATATCTCTGGCAAAGGTGCCCTCCACATCCCTCGTCTTAAGAATTGGAAAACCCTTACCCAGGAGGATAGGGAAATTGTATTTTAGTTCCACTCGAACGGATCACGAAGGAAACTGCACACTGTAATATGCAGCACCTTTACCAGTTTCCTAAAAATCTGCTACGAAACATCTGTATTTTTATACAGAAAAACCCTTTTTCCAAAATCGTATAGAATCTGAATAATAGACAGCTGGAGAGGAAATCGCAAGGGTTAGCTCGTGTACCGCATGGATCTGCACAGCGTCTTTGAATATTCAATAGATTTGAGGTGAAATTTATTTTGCAACACGCATCTGTCCCCGAATTCGCATTTATGTTCGCGTATATACCCACCGTAAGAGTGTGAATGAAAAATCAAAAAAAGGAAAAGATAAAAAAAATTATGGTGAGGGGCACCTACTGACGATAATTTATTGCGGCTGTATAGGTGTTAGCTGCGGCGAGTCTCGTAATTAAATTTATTAGTTACGTTGTATGAAAGTGAATTATTAGCCTGCGCGGCAGAGATTGTTATTTTCGTTCTTGTATTTCTGTGTACAGACCGATGGAGTGTAAGCGCGTCTGTGTTATTTGCGATGTGCATACGCGTGCGGAGTGAAATTTGAAATTACGTCGATCTGATTTGCGCCTGTAGATTTTAAACGTCCGATCGGGAAAATCTACCTCCAGTGTACGAACACGTCGCGCACAATCACGGGATAACCCATAGCGGAACAATTTCTAGCGAACAATTGCTGTTGTTATTATTAGCATTATTGCTGTTGTCGTCGTTGTTGTTGTTGCAGTTTACGATTAAACCGTCGGCGGTGCCCTGTGTATATAATATACAGTTCTGGTGCACAAATTGAAACGTCACCTAAGTGAAGGAAATGAATTACTGCTAATTATATGCCAAAATAACGGATAATATTGACGATACCTGTATTGCAGTTATCTCATTCGTGATATTACACCCTCTGTAAATTTGAATTTCCATCAACGGTCAGGCGTTACGTGGTTAAAAAATTTTTTTGCAACAACATCCGATCGGTGATCACTTAATTTTATATCTGATATTCTTACAATTGCGATTACAAAACTCTGTCTATAACACAATTCAAATTTCGCGATTCGTCATAGAAAAGCGTGCGGAAGAAGAATGGACGCCGAAGGAATATAATAAGGGACTTTCGAGGGTTTCAAATTACGATTTTAGGTGCCTGGCTCACCTGCCCCTCTCAACTATACCAAGGGATGAATTCAGGGTGTACAAGGGCAGAAGTTTTAGTTTTTGGCCTAGTCTCTTACAAGTTTTCGCGTCAAATTATACCAAGCCGTATACACTAATATAAAACCGCTTCTCGTGTGCCGTGGCGAATACATAAAACGCATCCTGACTTCCTCCGGATTTCTGCTCCTCCCCTTGATTTTTATCCCGTTTCATTGCAGGGGTAAAAATTTTCTAGCTAATTCTTTCTTTCACGAAATACTATACAGTATACACAGAGACACGGCACGCGGGTCGTAAGCCCCCCCGCCTTGCCCCCCGAAAGGTTCGCGACGAGAAGGGAGAAGGGCAAAAGGGGGCTACGTATCGGTCCATAGGAAAAGTGAGAATCGAAATCGAAATCGAAAGAAAAAGAGCTCATACTCCGAGGGGAGAAAAAAAGAAGGATAAGAGCAGGGGACGCACGGAACCAGAGTCACCGACTGCGGATTGCTTGCTTGCAAAAGGGGGGGGGGCTGCAAGACTAAAATGTAATACATATATGCGTACCTACTTTTCTACCTATATACACGTTCTATGGCACGTCATAGATGCAGCTGCTCACATGGCATACGTCATATACCCTTCGTCTTTGTCTCACCGCGCGCGGAGGACCCTTCGACACACTCTTCTGGGTTACACCTATGCTCTTTCTCCCCCCCCCCCCCACCCCCCTGCCCCCTTCTTTCCCTTCGTATATATTTTCTACATTCACGATCATGATGATGATGATGATGGGGCCAAGCCAAGGGAAGGGAAGGAAAGGGAATTGAAGGGAAAGGAAATAAGAAGGGGGCACGCGTGCTACCGGCAGATGTTTCGTGACGTGTGCCACGACGCGAGCCCAGAAAAAGTAAAAAGAATAAGTGAAAGGGGAGGGGGAGGGGGAGAAGCTACGTACCACCTATATGTACCTTGTAGTAAAACGTGTTTGTAAAAATTTATATATTCCACCGTATAACTTACGTATCTATACTTTGGTTGACTGACTTTCGTTTTGTTTTTACTCCATCAATATCGTATATGGCGACGACGACGACGACGATGATGATGACGATTGTGTCCATCCTCGTTCGTTTCGACGTCTGTGTCTCGAAACTGCACCGCCCCCGTTTTGTCTGATAAAAAAAAACAAAAAAAAAAAAAAAAAAGAAAAGAGTGAAAAAGAAGAAACGAAAAAAAAATACCTCTCTCGTTTTTTTACTCGATAAAGAAACGATGAAACCCGTCTCTTGTTTCTAAGTGTTGTGAAGCGGTGGACGTATTAATTTACGAGATATCAAACATACGCCTCCCGAGTATAACGGATAACGTGTAACACACAAGTTACTTCTAACAAGGCTGTTTCTGCTGCTGCTGCTGCTACTGATTAAAACAACGCTCCTGCATCGTATTATAACAGAAATGCTGCAGATCAAGTCTCTGGCGAACGTCCCACGACGAGATTAAAGATAAAAAAAAAGAACCGATTCAAATTGCCGCATTATAACATTGAACGATTGTTCCGTTCATTTCGTGGTTCTAAATTCGATCACGAAAAATATATTCATTCGCCATTTGGTTTAATTATTAAAGGAAAGAAGTTGAAGAAAAAAAAAAGAAGAAAAATAAAAATAACGTTGGCCGGAAACCGGAATATCGTCTTCTAAGATCTTTTCTTCAAGATTAAGAAGCCAGGGGTCTTTCCCCCCAGTGGTCTCAACGGTCACCATAAACATAATGGCATATAGTACGCATCCTGTGTAACCTCCTCTATTTTTTAACTTCCCTCTTTGTACGTTTTTTTTTTCTTATCTACTGTACGCTTCTGCCTCTACAAGGAAAACCGACGTTCACGTTTTATCTGTGTTTTAAACAGTTGACACAGTATTCTGTTTTCTCGGTATCTTTCGACTGTTACTACTATTCCAACTGTTAAAGTCAAATTTGAAAATGAAAAATATCGAGAGCACACGTTGCTTAAAAAAATTTCTGCAAAATTAGGCATGGCAAGTAATTTCTTCAGGACGCTAGTGTCGACCTAAGCTTCACCTCTACTTTATAGTTTACGGTAGTGATCGTCATACCTGACGTCACAAACTCGTTAGGGTCAGGGGAAAGGGAGGAGGGCAGATGGGGCCTCTCCGAAGCATGACGTTATGGCTATAAAGAGGGGTAAGGGGAAGAAAAGAAAACAAAACAAGAAGGGCGAAGAGGGAAAAAAAAGAATAACGATAATAATAATTCTAGTTGCGGGGTTTGGTGATCCTGCATTTACTGGTAAATTGCAGCAGGAGAGCGACTTTGAAAAGGGGGGTTAACAACGTTAAGGTACCTGGTGGCGTCGTCGTAGCTGTTCATGCTCATTGAGGGGGCCCCACGAACCAGACCCAGAAGGTATAAAGTAAAATAAAAGTTCTGCAAGGGGCGCGCACGCGCCTGCAGCTGCAACCGGCGCTCGTGCTGCGTAGCGGTATAGCTATAATGTGGGTAAAAGGTATATGCATATAAGATATATATTTTTTATATTCAATAAGGTATGCATAATATCCGAGCATCATGGAAATCGAAGGGAGAGAAATGAGAATTTTCTTGATCTCTGCACCAGCTATTTTTATATATCCAAGTTTTAGGACGATCTTACGATCGGTCGCTTTGAGCGGGTTTCTTAAAATTTTTCAACTTTTTTTCCTGCCCCTTGGACGGCTTTTGACACCCTCTCAGAATTACCGAGAGTTTAGCTTATTAGCTGAAATCGTCGAAGAATCGGATAATAATGTATAAAGCGAGAGCTGTTTAGTCCCCCGTCGTTCTTTGCGGGGGATGAAAAGGAGGCAAAAGGATCATAAACCCTCCGTAACAGCTACTACTTTGCTTTTACAAAATGATATGATGAAAAGAAAATACAAAAGAAGAAAGAAAAAAAATCCCCGACGATCATTTGTCGGTTGTAAATCTTGTTAACAACCGCTAATTTTCACAAGGCGGCGTGAGACTTCCGGGCAATACGAATTGAATAAATAAGGTTTTCGAGGTCAGAGAAGGAGGGAAAAAGGCGTTTTGTGTATCCTTGTAAACCAGAACCACACCGTTTTAAGGGTAATAAGTACGCTGCTAAGGGTGCGAAACGATTTTCCTTTACTTTTCACATTTTTATGTCCGATGTTCTTTTTCTTTTTTCAACGTTGATTCATATTTATCTTACTTTTGAATTCTTCAGAACATAAAGGAGAAGCTTTCCTGGTCTTGAGCCAAACAAGCACCCAATGGGCGAAAATTTTAGCTACCCGAGTACATTATAGTTCCGTATATTTTATATACATTCATAGTCGTAAAAATTGTTTTATTGACGTACGACGATATCAATTACGGTTTAAAACTTTGCCCGCAACTCGCGATACGGAATGATTCGTTTCATCGTCTACCACAAAAGCGGGAAAAAAAAATTAAAAAAATTTCAAGCAAAAAATATGTAATACAGAACTGACGATGAGCCGCCGCAGCACCTTTTAGATATACATATATACACCGGTTTTAAAGAGCCGCCCGCAGCTTTTTCTTAAGAGAGAGAAAGAAAACTAGAGAAAGAAGAAGAAGAAAGAGAAGAATGAAGAAGAAGGCCATCAGACAGGTTTTCGGTATCGAAAGAGGGGCTAAAGGTGTTCATATTTCCAAAGCGTTTAAAGTCCCGAAAGTTTTTTTTCTCTGTTTATTTTATGTTTGTTTTTTTTTCTGCTCCGAAACCAGATGGTCCAATCCACCCACGTGCCGGTCGTTTTCCCATTTATATATATGTATACAATATATATGAGTAGGAAAAGGTAGCAGAAGCAGCAGCCTGATGGGATATAGAATTAAAAAGTTTTGACCGAGAAAACTAAAAATAAAACTTATACCGGATTGGTTTACCTGGGGCACGGGTTTCTTTGGACAGAAGTAGATCATCCGCCCCCGCGAAGGAGGGATGAGAGGTATGTTTTTTTTTTGCCTTTTTTCTTTCATTTCATTTTTGGTATGGGGTGGGCTAATAACAGATCTGGATGCGGGAAAGTGAAGCATCATTCAACATATGTTGCGGAGTCATTGTTTCTTCACCGCAAAAGATCTACTACTACTACTACGACTACTATTACCTTCTCTTTCCTCTCTCCAGTTTCTCGTTTTCCCTCGTCCCCCGATTATATTTATGCGTGTGTAGGAACGTCGGCGTTTGCTGCATCACGAATGCATACCACCCCCGTTTATTATATTTTTAATCTCCCGTTAGCGACGAGGGAAAGGATCAAGAATAATATGTGGGCGAAAAAGAGGAAGAGAAATATCAGACAAGAAGACACGAAATTGGGCCGGATACCAGAAGAAGGGCCTTCTGATCCTCGTGCCGCAGAATTAACTCAATGAAGGAAGACAGAATAGAAGGAAAAAAAACCCGCAATATGTTCAGTTTAAACATTTTTCATACACCATTAGACAGCCAAGGACCTTAAAAGAAGATTGACTATACAGAATGAAAAAAAAGCAAAGTGAATTTTGTAACGGAATATTATTATATCAAAAGCACGCTATAATGTCTGCGGATACCGTTATTGAAATTATACCATACATTCTAGCATGGTACGTGCGCGCTGCACTGCATTGTCAAGGTACGTTAAGAAACAGTTTTTATTTCTTTATTTATTTCGTATTCTAATTGTAAGCTCAGGAATTCGAATCTACCAAACAAATTGATCTAGCTATCGATTTGATTTTCTTTATTATATCAAGAGAGAGAGAAAAACCGACTAACCTCCGACGTAGGTCTTCGGGGAATATTTATGATCTCTGCATACGTGATAAGAATTTTAGCCACGCGCAATATACCCCATGCCCGGGTAAATGTGCATACATATGTACGTATATATCGATGCAGTACTTTAGAATTGAGAAGGTATGAAGGCAGCGTGGGTGGGCGGAGGTATGGAGGAGTTTGAAATAGTAGTAGGGTTTTATATGAGGAGGTAAGCCGAGCTTCGCTGAACTGATTCCGTAGAATCGTATATAAGGGGTTGTGGGCTTGGGTGGTGATAGAGCGTTGGATAGATTCTTGGCGTGCATCGGAGAGAGGATTAAAAAACTGCAACCGTCGAGAGATGCTGCATCGCGATGAATTTTCTGACCTGTTTCTCTCCTTTCCTCGAGTATCCGAACGACCACGACTCCGCACAGTCGTTATATCCGTAGCTGTGTTTTCCGCACCCTGCTTTTTTTTCAAAAAAACTGATACTCGCATGTGTGTGTTCGATACAGAGACAAGTTTTGCAAGCTCAGGATGCTTACGTACGATACATATATACTCACGATATATACATGTGCACACGTAACTCCATCGCGCATACATTCGTCTACCTATCTTTCTTTGTCCTTGTCCTTGTCACACGTGCGACGCGACGACGTCCGGGTGCAGCACATAGAGATGCACCGAGGGGGCGGGGGTGTCAGTGAGACTTTTATTAGGGAAGGAATCAGCAAGCATGATTATGTACCTTAGAGCATCCCACCCTCTCCCCGACAACCTCCACCAACCCGATCCCCGCGGCGCTACATTGTCAACCTTCGCGACTCATGCCGCACAGTGGCGTAGGAACGGCTAAGGATTCTCGAAAGATTCACCGCGAGTGCAAATTTTTTCATTCCTCTCCACCCTCGCCCAGAAATCATCGGAATAGCAAGCTTTGGGGTAATTCAAAGAGAATTTACATTGAAATTCTCCGGGTGTCTCCCAGGCATTATTTTCTTCCTTCAGTTTCTCGGGGGTCGTAAATATCGACTCGACGTATTTCGAAAAATTAGATCGTTAGAAAATTTGAGAAAAAAAATACAAAAATAATAATTATTATTATTTTACTTACAGATTTTTCTTCCGTGGCTAAATCAAGTCGTCCGAGAAATTCTGTCCCCTGTAACAGCCGAGAAAAAAAAAGAATTAATCTAGGTTAGGTCAGATTCGGATATGGGGACGGTGGATTAATGACGAATAAAATTCGGGCTGAGCATTCATAGTCGCAAGAATCCTTCGCCAATGCGGCCCAAGGCGATATTGTCATCACAATGAATTCTCTCCTACCTCCGCAACCTACCCGTGGGTGGTAACGTGTGTCGCGTGTATCAAATGCGCTTGCGCTTCTTAGTGTCCACAGGACATAGGTATATAATACATAATACGTATACCTACATGCGTCGTACATAAGCTCTCAAGCTTGCGAGTTTTCCTAGACAATCTCTCTATTCTATAAAGTTGATAGTTTTCCACATGGCGGGCTCGGAACTTGAAAATTTTCTATGAACATCACCGTCCTTAAATATTGTCCAGACTTGTCAAAGTTTCCCTAGGATTCGTTAATCACTCGTCTACATCAACGTGAAAGTATTGTGGTAACGATAGCGATACAATGACAAGAGTTCTGCACGATCAACGGTGATATTGTTCTGATTTAGTCTATGGTTTAGTAATTCGATCGCGTTATATTCTAGTTGTAAAGGAGAGGGGGGCGGGGAGGGGCGAGGGTGAGTCGGGGGTGGTGGTTATAATAATAACGCATACACCTATACGATCGTTGTTATATGTATAGTAATATCCGAGACGGTTTACCCAAGTAAGACTTAACAAATAGGTAAAGTTTTGGGGGCTGCGCGATGCAGAAACACGACGACGACCACCACGGGGGCGGATTCGCTCTACGACCTCACGTCCTCCTCTTTGTCTCAAGTTTGTGATGTATAAGCTATTCTCCACTCTCTGCTTACCGCTTAGCTTACCTCGTATTACATACTACAGCATATACGCTTGGCTATATACCTACTCAAACTGACTTTTGTACGACGACACAACCTTTACAATGATATTCATAAATGTACATCGCGTAACGTACACAAGAGAAGGACATTCTCAAGCTACGAGGACGAGGTGAGCTCGCGAATTGCTGAATTTCAACAGAAATTTATCGGAGTTTACGCGGAAACTGAGGTAGCAAAATTCAACGCGCGGTGAGTATGACGGATCCTCTGATCCGCAAAAAAATAAATTCGCGAATGTTATGAATTTTTTTTTCCTACGTTTTGCACATTTCTATTCGCATCGGCGGATTAAAATCAGATGATCGACTTGCATTCGATTTCACCGAATCGCCTGGATTAAATGAAGTAATAAAAAGCGGCGTCGTTCGGCTGCCCCCACAAATTCTTTGTCTAGTCTACGGTACGATATGCCATCTGTCACCCTATATAACGTCCGTGGACACCATGCCGTCGCAGAAACTTCACTTTATGTATACATATATACGTGTGTACATGGCGAGTAAGTAAACCCCATGGATTTATTAGGCGTCTATCGGCAAGACTGCTATACTATAGGATAAGAGAAGACCGCCGATTCAATGTACACTCGAAAACCCACACACACGAGGTAAAATGTTAGGGAGATACGATCGAGATAAAAACTAGATAACGAATAGCCTCGTTGTGTAGTAACTACGCGGAGGTAAACGGACCGTTGAAAAAAATATCGTGTATTGATTTTTAGGGGGAAGCTTAAGATACCGTGAAAGTAAAACAAGGCGTACAAATATATACACCGCGTTATATTACTTTAATTCACACGGTAAGAAAATAGCGAACGATTCTTGTCTACTCTTCGGGCACGTGACCCCGTATTAGATTCGTTCCACCCCCCTGAGATTTAGTTAATTAATTTGCCATGTTAAAAGCTTGGCTGCAGAAAGAAAAAACTAGACACACTCCTAGGCTTTGGGATTCTGAAAGCGATTAGATTCTGGCACGTGTCCATTATGTTGTCTGTCCGAGATGTACTTTGTTCCCCATTTCCTCTACGATCTGAATATTAATATCGTCTGTTTTGATGCGAAGGAAATTTGATAATCGATGATTAAACAATGTTCAATCACAATCTACGTTTATGCGATAAAATTTCATTTTTTTTTTGCTTCAAACTAAACTTATCGAGGCGAAAGAGTGGTAAGATTGAAAAAGCTTGGGGTGGTCTTTCTCTCGACTTCCAGAAGGGAGTTCTTACATCGATTCTGACAGGACCGAGAAAGTGGCTAGCGGGGTGTAAACTTAGGGTATGGGGTGGTGGTGTATCAACAAGTGGTTTCTTAGCTCCCCGCAGCAGACAATCTTGGTAAAGCGGTGTTCAACAAGTGTTTCCCAAGTCGACAAATTAGGGAACTTCCTACAAGGAAGTCCCTTAAGTCACTTTACTGCCCCAGACCCCACGGTAGTAGCCCCCACTTTTCTCGCCCCCTCTTTTTCCCCCTTTCCACAATTTTCCCTCGTCTGCAACGAACCCTCACACCAGATGCAAGGTTTTTCTTTTAGCTACTGCACAGCTGGGGGTGGTTTCAATCCTCCACGGCTCTGCACAAAACCGTCAAACTAACCCGAGTGTACATTACGAGCTCGTAATTTTAATTATGCCGGTTTGAAACGACTCTGGTTTAAAATACCGGTAACTCGATATACATTATACTTTTACATTTCAACCCTTGCTTGATAAACCACTTGATGGAATTCCGTCCCTCGAGTAGCCATAAGCTAAGAAAAGCGGACTCACTGTTTTCTCAAATATGTTAATTAGTTAATTGCTGTAATAATATACAATTTTTTTTTTTCTTTTTTTTTCTGAAGATGATTACACGAGAGCTGTAAGAGGGAGGGGGTATATTGTAATAAACGATGATATGGTGTTACGGGTATTCATCCCTTGGGATAAAAAGACCCTCTATAAAAACAAAGATGCATCAAGCAAGCAAGCAAGCAAGCAAGCAGGCAAGCATCGCGTCAGGGTGAAGAAGAATATCGCTGAGTTGCGGGCGAAAGAGAAAAAAAAAGTAAGTCTTGAAAACTCGGTAGATTTCACCCCAAGATTTTCAACCTGCTCTCTACCCCGGTTCTTCTTCCTCTTAGGTTGTTTTCCGCGCACCCCTCAAACGTTGTCACGGCTAAGAAAGCACTTTATCAGCGTTATATACAGTAGGGAGATGCTTTTGCTTCAGACTTTCCTTTTCCTTCTCCTTTCCCGGGGAAAAAGACCTCAACAGGTTTAAGACCCCCCTTACTTATCTATCTCGCGAGAGAGAATATAAACCCATCCCCTAAGATTCGCCCCAAGATTTTCCGGGCAATATAACAGAAGAGGGTTGCAAGTCGCGGTATAAACTTCTGCCAAGGAAAACCACCCTATACAAAGTCTTAAACGGACCTGTTGAGCTAAGAAGCCCCTCAAATAGGGGTGGGTTTTCTTACGCCGTTTATACCAAAACGTTTTCACCACCGAATAAGATATCAAACAACTTGTTGCTCTTTCGACTATACGGCTGAACCAGATTTATAACACCTCTTCTTTTTTATTCCTTCATCGTCATCCTGTGCTCAAACTATTTTGTTAATCGAAACGTTATTTCATCCCTTAGATTTTTTCTTTTTTATTTTCTACGGAAGTCATTTAGATTCGTATCTAAGTACGGACGAGTTTGTCTCCAGTTTTCAGATTGGTTTATCATCGAGCGCATCTGCGGTTTGCATTTCTCTTTCTGTTCTGTGTTTTCGTAAACTTTTTTTCTCAGAAAACAAAAAAAAAGAAAAAAAAAATAGACGCAAAACAAATAGTCCAAAGACTCGAGCTAACTACCAGGCAGCTGGCAAAGAGCATCGATCATCTCGAATTACAAGAGTTTTGTTCGTTTCCCAGCTTTAGTTGTCGATAATCTCTGAAAGATCATCTGCTCATCTTCTTTCCTTGAACCCGACGGCGCAGGTCATAATACTCGACCTTTTTCTTTCGCGGTCGCTGTTTTGGGTAAACAACAATATAATATATGTATAATATATGTGCCCGAAAGATTCGCAACGTGTGGTTCATCCGCTTTTGCAGATTTTTTCCATTCATTTTTTTCATTTTCATTCCTTTTTTTTTCTCTCCATTTTCTACTTCCGACTCTTGCATGACTTGATATTATACAACGTGATCGAAGAGCGAGCGGTTTTACGAAACCCCAGGGGAAGAAAAAGAAGAAGAAGAAGACCGGAAGGATGTGCCTCTTTTTAGGATGTTGACATAACAGTAGCAGTCCTTTCAATATTTGACAACCATCGAGTGGCCGTCAAAGAGTAGGCGTACCTCCACCACAATCGAATACCACTCACTTATAACCCGCCCTTATTCAAGTCTGTGTAGATATATGAAAGGAGAAGCAGAAAAGTAGAAAACTTCCCAGGTCGCATAACACACACGTATTTTTCTACCTGAACAGGACCACCCAAAATCGATCGAATAATCAGCGCGAAAATCATCGTCAAACGTAGAAAAAATAAAGGAGTAAAACAGAAGAATTCTACGTAATCGATAGTGGACGAAAACGATGTATAAAATGCATGATATAACCTCCGTGACGTTGGTCGGAGATGAGAATAAAAAGTAGAAAAAGAAGAATGTAAAAAATTGGAAAAAAAAAAAAAAAAACAATGAAAAAAGCTAACAAAACGGGTCGAGTAAACATTGTGACAAAGAGTGAAAATAAAAAGCTGAGCAAGGCGGAGGGAAAAACAAAAGCGAAGACAACGCGATACAGAAAATATGAGAATAAAACTAAAATAAAATAAACTAGGAGAGAGAAGGTATAAGAAAAGCAATTGCCTCAAACGTCGAGAGTCGCGGAGTCCGGAGGCGGGTGGTTGTCGCGTTTACATAAGAGTTAAGCATCGCTTCGTCTGGGGGGTGTGTGGAAGTTGGGGGGGTTAGGGGGTGGCGTTGAACGGCCTTCCCCGACGCGACGAAGATGAGAAAAGCGCAGAAAGGAACGGAGAGAGAGAGAGAGAGAGAGAGAGAGAGGAAAATTAAGAGAGGCAAAGCTTTTCAGGGAGGTAAATAAGTGGCATAAAGTAACACGTCTACAGGTGTCAGCGGACAATGCTTCGAGCAGTATGTGTATACGTGTACAAGGCGGTGTTGGTTTGCATGTGCACGATGCACGGTATGTGTGAAGGAAGGAAGGAAGGTAGAAAGGTAGGTTGGAAGGCATGCCACGCTCGCCGCTTCTATGTCTCCGCGTTTACTTGCTGCACTTTTACATCTATACCTACACACACGTTACATATATTTCTGGCACATAAGCATGCGACGAAGCTGAGATGATACGAGAAGAACGTAGTGTGGTGACTTCGAGGTCTCGCGCATGCATATTTTCTTTCCTTTTTTTGTACTTTTTTGTTGTTGTTGTTTTTTTGTTTGTTTGTTTTTTTTTCTCTGTTATAAAGCTTTTCTCTTTGTTTTTTTTCATTCCTTTTTTTTTTTCCTCAACGGCGTCCTGCACCGGATAAGTTTGTTCCAGAGATGCGAGGGTTGCAAAGGGTGAAGAAAAACTGGTACATATATATATATAATATAGCACACGTATGTATGTATATTATATACCTAACAGCCTAGAGTCTCTTAATTTACCTTAACACCTAACAAAAGGGGTAGAGAGCACCAGCTACTCGGTATAAGAAAAAAGTAAAAGGAACAAAAATAAAGAATAAAAAGTAAAATAATAATAAGAATGATAATAAAAACACGCACGCTATGTGCATATAAATATATATACACGTACATACACATACCCAATACACATATATATATATGGTGTACAAGAACTGTATAAGAGAACCTGCAACCCCTGGGGAACAAAATGAATGTGAAAAAAAAAAGAATGAAAAGAATTAGCAGAATTAACCGGAGATGAAGAAACGAAAAAAAACAAAAAGGGGAATTATAATATACGTGCTGTAAAAGGATCATTTACTGCGGTGCGTTATACGTGTGTCAACTAATAATCGATCGTTCGATTGATAATAATGTATAGAATATTTCGCAGGCGCCATCGCTGTTTTTTAGTTCCTTTTTTTTTTTGTTTTTTTTTTTGAAATTGTAATTATTATCGTTACTATACGACGAGCTTAGGCGAGAAATAATGACCGACATCTGTCCTTTTTGAGGTTTTTAGCTACCTGTGAACCGACGCACCTGGCTATACGTATAGTACGGAAAATATATTGGCGAAGTAAAGGATCCGGCGAGAAGTTGCTTCGAAGGATATAAGATTTGAATTATTGTTATAAAAAGTCGGAAAGAAAAAAGAGTTAATCGTCGACTGAACTTTGTTTGTTTGTTTTTTTTTTTTTTTCGTTTCTCGTTCTTTGTTAGGTTGGCCTAATCGATCAAACGATCAATAGTGTGAGTGATAGTTTAATTGATTTAGAAATAGTTTTCTCTGTAGCATAGAATCTGAGCATCCAACGGGGCGACGTTGAGCGGGATGTAGGCGAAAGGGACTGGCAAATTAACTACTCTCCTTCGACACCCTCCACCCTACTTTACTTGGGTTTTAACCGACCACCCTCTAGTCTAGGGGTTTCACTGTGGTCAGACGGTCCGTGAATCTAGAATTTAGTCGAAGGCAAGAAATAAATTGGAGAACATCGAAAAGGGGCGGTTAGTTGGTTGGTTACTTGGTCGCTCGGTTGCTTGGTTGGTTGCCTGGTCGTCGGAAAGCATGAGACAAGAATGTGTGCCCTGGAGTATTTCAACCAAAACTATTTCAAAGTAGTTTGTATCACCGTTTGCCAATCGAATTCCAAATTTATCGGCGACACCACCCCTCACCGTTATCAACGCTGGCACCCTTCGTAATTGCACCCTGCACGCTGCATCGCCTCGACGATATCTTAGGCGAGAACAAATGGAACTTCAGTTTACGTGTGAGAAAAAAAAACAAAAAGATACAAAACAAAAAATTTACACTGATATTATATCAGGTTTGAAATCATCGGTAGCGGTATTCGTATTTAAAAGATTTCTGGACGGTGAGGAAGGGTTGGAAATATACGTATAGAGAGAAAACGATGACCGAAAAGAGAGTTGATAATAGAAGGGGTATCCCGCAATAATTATCGACATAGAAAAAGATGGGAACAATGAAAAGTTTGACCGGACGTACGTATACGCGGCATTCGCACAATATGCACTGTATGTGCATTGCACGGTCCACGGTGTTCCCCTCTCCCTCTCTCTTTGAATTCTCCCCCCCCCCCGCCGTTTTTTTTATCCTCCCCTAGTTTTTACTCCCCTTTCTCTCTCCGAATCGCGCAGCCCCGCCACCCGCATTCTACGACCAATCAATATTGTTTTTTATGTATACCAGCAACCGAATAGCCACTGGGCAACGAACGAACGAGACGGACCGCAGAACCGTGACCGCTGACTTTATCCGCGGCGCACGTCACGGCTATATGCGCGATGTACACCTAGGCGCACCCTCAACCCTTAGAAACTCGGGACTCCTTAACGCCCTGATTTTGTAAATGAGTTATCGCGTGTCAACCTGCGGGTTCGAATAGTTATTGAATTTGTTTGATTATTATTTTTGTGGTGCCAGTTCGAGTCGGGATTTATGAAATTTTAAGCGTTGTCGACACCGCAGTTTCTTTTTTCTCCTGTTTTTTATTGAAGCATTTTTTTGTTGTTGTTTTTCCTGAAAACGCGAAACCGAGGTCTCTCGAGATATAATTCTTGGCTTGCAATTAGTCTGTAGACTCGAGAAAGACAAAAGGAGACAAGAAAAACGAAGGAAGGAATCGCCACGCGAAAAGAAAATAAAAGAAAGACGATGGTCGAGGGAATACGATGTGATTCCCTGCACAGTACAACGTCCCGATCCTCGTTTTCCCCCTTCCAAATATCTCGCTCTTTCGTACCCCGGCCTCCCCCATTGATATAATAATTCTTCAACAGAGTCGTTACACTTTTTAATGCCGTCTCGATCCCGGCTACATTTATATACACACTCTGCGATCTCCCTACCCTTAATTCGGATCGGAATTATTATGCCCGTTCTAACCGCGACGCCACAGCGCGCCGGTGTTAATTGATTCATCAATTATTTTCATACGCACACCCATCAACAAACTCACACACGTACACTCGATAAAAAATTCTATCACTGTCTCCGCTGCTGCCGCGATGCGTTAACAGCGAATGTATGTCTAACGTGACGCACCGCGAACGTGAAGAAAAATGAAACAAAAGAAGAGAGCAGAGAAGAAAAAAAAAATAAATAAATAATTAAAACCGTGAAATATCTTGGATACACAACCATCTCGTATTCGTAATCATATCGCTCGAGCGAAGAGGGAAAGAAAAAAAGAATCCGTAAGAATCGCTCGTTTTCTAAGTTAACGGGTTCCGGAAAGTTTAGTTGGATTTTGGGGGTGGAACACGTAAGGCAGGTGGATATTCCTCGCGTATCCTGAATCCTGAAAAGACGCGATGGTACTCGGCGACCAACGCAAATGAAACGAACAATACGCATCCGGCCTATTCAACCCCTCCACCTCCCCTAACGACTACGTCGGCGTCGTACGTACAGATATACTTTTACGTATATATATATATAGAAACGTGTACATAGATATGGATATTATATAGGGGTGGTTTCTACGCAATGCTAACATCTCTCGCGAAGCTAATTTCTTAACTACAATACCTGTACATCTGCGCAGCCGATTGTTCCTGCGAGTAGGAATTAGTTATTTCCGATAAGACGTTCATTGATTTTTTCCCCCCACGAGAATCATCTGTGTAATTTCTTATAACGATGATTGAAAACTTTACAAACTTCTGGCTCACGAACGTGTGCATATATTTTCGATTCATAAGATTGACGGAAGGGCAAAACGATGAGACGAACGAGGTATACGTATGCTGCACAGTTTTGAGGAAGACTGTTAAACTAATCGACTCATTAAAAAAAAAAGAGCAAAAAAAAAAAAAAAGAAGAAGGAAAAGATAACGCGATATTACTATCTTTAGTTACAGTAGAACACTCCTTGAAGCAGGAACCGGACACAAGTTAGATAATAACAATCGCTAGAAAGACTCGCGACGACGTCGATCGTTCTTTTTTATATATATACGTATACATCGAGCCAACATTATCTTTCGACGCAAAGTCAAGAAAAAAGTCTTGTATCCTTGGTAATTGTTCGGAGGATAATATAAATAATATTAATAGATTAAAAAAGCAATCTAGAAAATAACCTAATTTTCATAAATATCGATCTAAGATGTACCTACAGTTTTGATCGAATGTCGAATCACCGGTTAGAAAAATTTATTTCAATCCTACTGGCCACGTCGAAATCAGCCATTACTTATTATATATGGGATATTCGTGAAGGAAAAAAAATCGATCTAATCTAATTTACAAGTTTCGGATCTGTGTAATCGCTGCATGCATGATGTGTATTTCCACGTGTGTGCACTTTACATGTACGTATGTATTTATTTGATCCAATCAGCGTTTCCGAGACGCAGCGAGCGCAGATCCGGCCTTATTGACGCGGGCTTACATCTATTCGCGTCGACAAAATGATGGGGAAAAAAACAAAAACAAAAAAAATTACACAGGAAAGACTCGCGATTCACGTGAGACTAAACTACATCGTATTATGTGATTTCTATTTTAGTATTCATCCTTTTTATTCCATCTTGTTGCATCTCCTGTGCGATATACATGTGTATTCGATAATTATTGTCACGCGGGTTTCGATCGCTCGTTACTTATGTTCGCTCGGACGAATAAAATATTTATGCACGTATATTATAAAGTTACGCTACACACAGACTCATGTGACATTATATTATATGAAATTTTAAATTTCATAATTTTATCAACGCCACGTATAACGTTAATTTGTCACACATATGTACAACGAATGAAGATAAGAATTACCAGACACAGAATCGCAAACAATGCTCATCTGCTTTCATAATAGTTACTACGTGTCTATATATATATGTATGCATATAAACATCACATACGACGCTTTGTCCGGAAGCTTTCAAGGTCCTCTTCCCCTCCCACCCTCTGCACCCATCCCCAATCTACTTCGTCAGGCGATATAATTGAGAGAAGAGCTTACGTTATGTATCTCGGTATATATACTTAATGTAAAGTATGTTAGTGGCAGCTCTAACCGCGTTTGCACGATTAGATAAACAGAATAGTATAATACTGAATATACCTAATGTATGGAATCGAATACAGGCGTATGAAATTCACACAAATTATTAGACGCACCTGGCCCCCAAAGAGGAAGAAAAAATAAGTAAGAATCACAGTACTATATATAACCTGTAAGAGCGGTTACGAAACGAGCTATTCTTCCCCAAACAAAACTCGTGACGTCAGAGAATCTTAATATCGGTTTTAAGAAATAGAGTTACAGGGGTGAGACTAGGTGGCTGAATCACGTGGGCACCAGGAACAGGCACCGAACTTATATTATCATTGGTTAATTAAACGAGGAGAAACGCTTGTGTACATGTGTATAAGATATATATATCTCAAGCGAAACACACGCGTGTCTTATTCGGTCGAAGGTATCAAATGTATACCTCAATCTGTTCATTTCGGAGGTTTATACATATAATGTGAGAGTGAAGAAGTTGACGTAGAAATATAAAAATTTTCGATTCAAAATTAGGCGTAAAAATGATAACGATATATAGTAACGTGCGTATCGTACGCGTGAACAATATCTGAGCTGAACTCTCTCAATCGACTCGGTGGCGTTGTTCCAGAGTGGTGGGAAGGGGTGAGTTTAAGCTAGCTCAAGATCGCTTAATGTGTTTCAACTTGTCCCCTGACTGTCGTTGCGCTCCGCAAAGGTGTGACGGTGATGGTGTCGGGTTTATATGGTTTGTGTGTCGTGGGTGATGAAAACGAACACGAGTCAAACGTGAAACTGTAGAGAGAAGATAGGAGCCGGTGCGGTTGTGGCGGTGCAGCGGCAGCAGCGGCGCCACCGGTAAAGGTATGTACGTAGCGTGTACCACCACGGAGCAATCACACGTGTCTTTATGGAGGAGTTGTTGGTGGAGATCTCGAGTACACAAGTACATTAAAACCACGCGGGGCGTTAGTTCAGGCTTAAAGTGAGGCATACATACGTATATATATACGAGCGGGAAGGGGGCTGAGAGAAACAGAGAAACAGAAAGACAGAGAGGGAGAGGGAGATGGAGAAGAAACGCGAAGAGTCGCGGGCTAGGAGATGCGAAAAACTGGAGAGAAGAGGATAGGAGGAAACTGAGAGACGAAAAGTGGAGAATACACAAAGGAATGTAAAGTAAGAACTCCGCGGCGTTCACCCCCCTTCAACCACCCCCGCGTCCTCTTTCCTCCCGGTTCTTCCCCACCTCTTACTACAATCCCTGCGATGTTCTGCTGTCCCTCCTTCACTCTGTATCATTTTACTCGTGGAGTAACGTGCGGAGGTTACAACGCATTATCATGCAAGGGAATGAATTCCTTCTCTTTCTATTCGTCTCTCGCTCTCCTCTTCTCTCTCGCTCTCTCATCTCTTCTATACTTAATTGTTTTCATCTCTTTGTGTTTTCCGCCGAGATGATACCGCGCAGAAAGGAGGAAGTGATGTCAAGGGAATATTTTTTTATTCATTTTTCATTCGCTCTTCTTTTCCTCCTTTCCCCCCTCCCAGCCTCGACGTCTCCGTCGTATTTACACCATAATTATATTATTTGAAAGAAAAAGAAAAGAAAAATAGGATAAAGAATATCATCCATTTTCGCGCGACGAATAATTCGTACTTTGGAAATACATGGTTCTTGGGGATTATATAACGGGTATATATCTTGTTTGCATCGGAATGATTAGTGATAACCTGTTTGATCGCAGGACTAATGTCCGAAGTTTAAGGGTAACATCGACATCTGTCTAAGATGATGCGATTAACCCACGTTTTGACCTGACGAATATAACATTTCTCAAACTGTCGTTAACAACCAGTGCGCATCCCTGCAGCGCTACCACCTTAACCGGTAAACTTTAAGCACAACTTTACTGTATCCAAAACGCTCTGTAACCTGATCGAATAATTATTTTTTTTCGGTTCTTTTTTGTTTTATCTTCTTTACGTCTAAACTGTCAGAAACTTGTACAAAAGATCCCAAATCCCAGCTGAGTTTGAAACGTCCTACGATCGGTTCGTCTCAATCAATATCTTCAATTAATGTTCTTACCTTCGTTTATGCTCTTGTGCGCACCAGCCGGCTCTCCCTGTTACGGCTTCATATACGTTTATTTCTGTAATTGAAAAACAATGGTCATTAAGTAGCCGAACGTTGGAAAAATGTTTTACAAATTTTATTTCTTTCCAAATTAGCCGAAATCTCAAAATTTTTAAAAGAAGAAAAATTATTTTCAAGTAAACTAGAAGCTTAACCGTAGATACACGTATATATGAAATAATTTTTCTTTTGTTTCACTTTATTTTTCTCGCGTTCATTTTCTACATCAATTTATTCGAACGAGTTGAGGGGTTTTTTATGTATGCGCGGATAATCGGCGGGGAATTTTCAAATACCCGGTGCTCGATGCAGGTGAAACGAAGACGAGAACAATTAAAAATCGGTGTATTAACACGCTTTTTATCATATCGAACATATTTTTATGCGCGTCTTTCTCATAATATTTTAATCTTTATTATATACTTTGATCCTCTCGCGCTTCATTATACTTGACAAAAAAAAAAAAAGAGAAACAACAAAAGCTCACGGTATGGTTTGAATTAACAATTAAATAAATCGTTTTTGGTTTGATGATTTCCGCTATAGGATCAATTACTAATCGCAGTATGTTGATGATATAAAAAAATTCATTGCATTTCAAGGGTATTACCCCACATTCATGTACACGTTATTATACGCCTATGCATAAATAAATAAATGAATAAATAACCAAAAAAAAAACCGACGGCATCCACGCGGTCGTTTTAATCGGTTAACACGGTAACGTATACGACTGCATACGCGTATACGAATTTAATATTTTGTAGTAATCCGCAAATTATTTTATCAAATAGGTGCGATGTTCGCTATTTATTCCACCTACACCACAGCTTGTTACGAAACTGATCATTTTTCAAACACCTCAGATGATTCTAACTTTAAAAATGTTAAAAAAAAATTTCTCATACATCAGTTGGAAGCGATCGACGAGGTGCGCGATTTCTAGGCAGTAGCGGCAATTGATCGATCCCATCGTTAATTAGTAATAAAAAAAAAAAAAAAAAACAATTGAAAAACAAAGAAAGATTCGTCTTGTAACAAAGTTTTTACCATTATAAGCGTACCTATATTGTACGTGTACAATTAAACTAATATAATTACACACTAAAACTAGTGTACTGTATATAATAGGGTGGTATATAAAGCGGCAGTAGTCGCCGTCGTCGTCGTCGTCGTCTTTCGTTGTTGGCGCTTTCAACGAAATTAAGCTCTAAAACTGGCTACCGTTATGTCTTCTCTCTTGGCAAGTGCAAGAAGGTTGGTTTCCGCCCAAATAGCTGTTGTTTCGAGGATCAACCGAGTTTCGGATTGTTAAACTTGACGAGCTCGAAAACCTCGCCGGCGGCATACAATCAACACCCACCTGCACCGTACGTTACACACTAAAAACGTGACCCGTCCGTGCTGCAGCCACTCCGAAATAAGACCGCAATTATACGATAAGCTGTTCGCAAAGTAGCCGAGAGAGAAACAAAAAAAAAGAATATATGATAGAAAGATCTAGAAAAAGGAAATAACTAAACGAATGAAAAAATGATGTGGGAATAAGTTACTTCGAAAACAACTAGCCACCGTATCAAAATCTGGATAAAACTTATACACCGACTGCAGCACCGTCGCGAAAGAGGGAAAACCGCGGACAATGTTGGGGTAAAAATTTTTATGATCTTCGGGTTTTTACACCAAGGAACCACTTGATCATCTTTACGAGCTAACGTATACCGCCAAACTTTGGAAACAAATGTAGTTGAAATCATCCCCCTATGTGATATACTATACCTATAGTATATTTGCATACCATTCCTCATGAATTCTTTCTTTCTTTTTTTTTTTTCTCCTGCTCGTTGCGGTGTACCGAGGCAACTTCTTTTCTTTTCTTTTTTTTCTACGTTTCTCTCTTCTCTCATCCGACATGACAATCATAGACGATTCTACACGTACGCGATAAACTTTCGAGTACAATAATACCGAGTTGTAAATTAAGTAAACCAGTTTTGAAAATAATTCGGTTAAAACGATCCTCAGTTTTGAATACCCGTGCGTATGCTTGCGACGTGTATATTCATCTCGCGGTAGAATTTGTCTCAAAAGTTTTCTAATTCTATTTCAGATTTAGAGTCTTATCCGTCTAGATCTCTTCCCAAATTACTTTGTAGAGAAAATTAATTAAGATATACAATCATATACCCCCTAGCAAACCCGTCATGTCTCAGTGATACATAGTAGTACATAAGTACATAGGTATGTAATAGCCGACAAAAATTTGACGTTTTTTCTCTACGGTTCTCATTCGATGAAAAAAAAAACACCATCCAAATTCGAGCTGTCCCCGTTGGTGAAAGTTGAAGAATTAATCCTCTCTATTTATTCATTTCGTTTTTTTCGTTTTTTTTTTCTATCTCCGAAGATAAACCGCATGTGCGATACGACGATGTATAATAAATATATTTACGGATCGCATACGACGCGCGCGTCGTAGTTTAGGAAGAAAAAGAGAGAGAAAAAAAAAAGAAGAAAAAGAGAAAAAAAAGCAGATGTTGATAACGCCGATGCTCAAAACTACCGTACTCGTATAGCGGTGCATCTGCTACTGCTACTGCTATTGCTGCTGTTGGTTCGCCCCTATTGTTCGACACAACAAGCTTTATATATACATATATCTATAGCATGTATATATGCCTATATATATATATACACAATACCGATTCCTGCAGTATAGCTGATAGGGTCACTGAACCGCGTATGTAAACTCTTTCCACAATTTTCTTTATACCCAAATTACAGCGTCGATATGTGCCACCCTATGAATATACTGCACGCTTTTTGTCTCGTCGTAAAATTCCGAAAACTAAAAAACTAGAAAGAAGAAAATCATCGGTTATCACTCAATTTCGGTTAGTGGTGCTAATTTTAAAGCACGCTTCGTTTGCCTTCCGCTTGCCGAAGTAAGAAAATTCGCACTTTCCGACGGTGCAGTTAAGCAAATTGAACGTTGCGTCCAAAATATATGACGAGCGCGTTTGCTATTCGGCAACGATCTCTTCGCACGAGGAAAATGAAAAAAAAAACATATATATTTTCTAATCACTCGCTGGAGGTACAGGATCTGTGCGTACATTTTTTTTTCCTCTTCAAATTTCAAACTATCAAATTTATCAAATACACAAAATATTAAAAAAAATATTCATTGAACTGACGCTGGATATCTTATGTGCGAGGTTATAAGGGGGGATAAAAATTATAATAAAACACAAGAAAGAAAATAATTTGTATTTCATAATGGATATAACAAAAATAATCATTCGTAATAATACAGTAATATAATTAGACAAATAATAATAATAATCATAACAGTAACAATAATAATAGTAACAACGTTGTTTGATGTCATGCTCACGTGTGATTGAGGAAAATAAATTTCTGACAAATAAAAAAATAAATAAGACCCTGGAAAAGGTTCCTTTTTTTTGTTTTTTTTTTCGTTCTCTCTTCCTTTTATAAAAAGCATTGTATGGATTGAAATTGTATAATGTTACGTTATAAATTAGGGGAACACGGAACATTACCTTATCGAGAGTCGGTTAAATACGTTATCCAAGAGCACGTGTGACACAAAACTCTAATCGACTAGGCTTTTCAAGCTTTCTTATTTTCTTTTCTTTCCTTTCTATTTTTTCTTTGTCGTCGTTAAAGTTGTTTTAAAAGTTCATCATCTAGTCTCGCATGTAACTTCTTAAAACACAGAATCTCCCTTAAATATAATATTTCTGATATAATATCTATTATGCGTATCATATATTATGTTCATTTTTCTTCGTTTTTTTTTTTTTGTTACGAGAGAAGAAAATATACAGATCAAACGATCGATTGGAAAAACTGATAAAAATCAAACTGAATAACTGAAAAGCACCAATACGTAATCAATTGATATATAGGTTTTCAATCTTTGTTATTATTATTGTTATCATTATTATTACTATTGTTGTTATTATTATTCATTCATTCGTAAAGCTGTGGCTATATGTTTAATTATACGGACAATGATGTGTAATAGTTTTTTCACTGTTCCCCAAAAAACTATATAGATGATAAGCCGGAAAAGAAAATTTTTAAAATCCGTTCATATGTTATTACGTATATTATTATAATTATTATTGTTATTATTATTACTGTTATTGTTATTACGTATATTATTATTATTATTCTTACATATATTATATATCAATTATTTCATGCGGTTATCACTTATAATTTTCACGCGGCAAGTCCATACCAAGTTGACAGATCACGGATTTTTCACCGAAAATTGCCTCGAATTGTTCAAAATAATTCGGAAACCAATCCAACGATTTCATATTTTATCCGTATCACCACTATAGTATGAATCCCAACTGCAGGTTATATACTGTTTATAATTTAGAAAAATTTCCCCTCATTCTCTTTTTCTTCTTATTCTTATCAACTATTGTTATTACGATTATTATTAATTAATGTTGGTATATTTAATGTAATTATTATCATTAAGATTAGTGTTATCATTAATATTCAAACTATTATTATTGTTATAATATTCTTCTTTTTTTTCTCTTTATTAATAATTCTCTTCGTTTCAAAAAGGCCGAAAATGTCCGTGCATGCGGAAATTTATTGTATAATATATGTATATGATTTACGATGATCGTTTAGAAAAATTGATTTTTCTTCTCATTCAATTTTCAAAAACTAATTTGATCGTATTTCTTCTTTTAATTTTCATTAATTTGTTTCAATTTTTCACTTTTCAAAAACTTTTAACTTCTTCTTTCCAAAAATGAGACGATAGTTTCAATCCCTCCCGCAACTTCTTCTTCGTGTTTCTTCGTCGACGTCGTCTTCGTTTTTTATAACGTTATTTTACAGATACGTATGATAAATTTCATAATTACACACAGTTGGTTTTGCTTTTACTTTATGATTGAAAGTTTTCTTTGAATTTAATATTTTGAATTAATTCTCGGCGAGTGCAGCAGTAGAGTTTATTCGGTTTCACGACAGAGGGTTGTTGGTGGAAGGGGATGATGTCAGTTGTTTATAAATATTTCTGTTCGTTCCTTTGTTTGTTTTTGTATTGTTGTTGTTATCATTGGATCTCTTTGTTCTTCTTTTTTTTTTGTTCAACAAACACGGTGATATTTGGATATAAACTTTTACACCGACGCGTGGATGTATAAAAACCGATTTTTAAAAACACAGCGACGACGACGACGACGACGACGACGATGACGATTAATGACGAAAACGACGATAATTGATGAAAATATTTAAGATGCGTGTATGTATAATGTACCTATATTTATTACATATTCAGCATCCGATTATAATATATATATTTGATTAGGGGTGCCCGATATATATATTATTATATTATATGCTCGCGTCTGTCTTAACGTCCGTCCCGGTCCGTCCGGTTTTGATCTATATATGTGTATCGGGTTATTGTAAGGAACGCGTCTTAAGTGACGTGGTGGAGCGCCGCGCTGGTCAGCCAGCAGCTCCGTATGATAAGGCCGCCGCTTCGCTACTGACAGACCTGAAGACCACCCTAACCCTACAGTTAGTCAGGGATTCCCTCCGCTCCTACCCCCCTCGAAATCCCCCTCGTCATTCCCACCCCATACGTACACACTTTGAAAATCATCCCTCTCCCTCTCCTCTCTCTACCCTAACTTTAACTCCCCGCAGCTTCCCCGCAGAGTTTGCCCGCGAAGCAACCCTTAGCCACCTCCAATTCCACCTCTACCTCTACCTCCACTTCCACCTACACTCTCAACTGTTACGAGCAAACGCGCAGACTCCGCGATCATTCAACGGGGGGGGTAGTCTTATCCCCACCTATTCACAACCCTCTACGCGATACCGAAAGAGAAACAACCCCTTCCAATTTCCATCCCTTCTCAAACTAGGGGGGGATTTTCATATAGAGCTTCAGTCACCGCCACCGCTACCGCCGACGCGCGCGAGCCAGCTACTACCCCTTGACTGCCTGAATTTCTACAACCACCCCCTTGTCCCCCACCAGAAAACTGCTGCAACTCAAACTACCCGCGAGCTTCTGAGTTCTCTCCTAACTCGCACACGTATACGTGTGTATAACGTCACAGGGAGAGAAAATCGGTATAGAGTGGGGGGAATAACCCACCCTTATATTGAATTCTCTCCCGCTCCGTACTTCAACCCCTTCGACGCGTCACGTCTTGAGATAAAAACATGAAAATCCACGGGGAGAATTGTTTCTCCTTTTTTTTTCTTCTACATTTTCTTTCCCTTCGAGAAGAAGGAGGTTAGCGATCGGAGGGAAGGTCTTATTTAGACAATCAGGTTTTCTAGTTAATCCCCTTCGACTACCACCTTATACTCCAACCCTAGACTACGAAAATCCCTTCTGACCACCCCCCCTCCCCTCAGTCTTCGTTCCCTCGCCAAATTCTGTTTCCCACCCTTAACCATCTGACCAACAAACATTCTCAATTCTTTGCCAGAACCTTAAATTTTTTTTACTCAATTTTTACGCGTTTTATTATTTTTTTTTTTTTCCTTTTTCGCGATACTTCGATTATCTTCGCGTTTGTTTCCGACCGATATATTTCGTATCTCCCCACCACCGAGGCCCGTACCGACCCTCGACGGAATATATTACGTATTTGAACAATTAGATCTGAAAATATTTTCCAAACTCTTCGGACAGTTGAAACCGTGCGGGACACGTGATATTTTTTCTCCCGATCAAATCGCCGCTTCGAACTGAATTTTTTTCCAATAATTTTTTCTTTTTTTTTATAAATAATATCGTAATTATCATACGTACGTACGACGAGCGGCGATTTCGGCCTTGGCTGTTTTTACACCCTTAACTGAACACCCTCGAAAATTATATTCGCTTTACAAAGGATCACGGAGGGCTGAGTGTGTCGATTACTACTAGACTAAAACCTGCTGCTTTTCCGTTGCACGCGATATTTCTACTCGAACGATTCAAATCTTTTAAGGACATCATCGGCAGAGTTTCACTATTAGTAATTTATTCATTTATTTAATGAATTCATTAATTTCCTTTCAAAGATCACCGATGTATTTTATTATAATAACCAACCTATCAACCTCATTTATTCGTGAGTCGCACCAATGATCTTAAAGGATTTGTCGCGTCCCCATGTAATATACCAACGGATACAAATTCGATTCGATTTAATTATTCGTACGACATTCAATTATAATACCGTTTCGTTGATTGTTGCGCACGGTGAATTAAACGTTTTATATTCACAAATTTAATCATCGGTCCCGGCACTCGCGATCCCCACCGCTGCTAAATTGTTTATATTTATTCCTCCCCCCCCCCCCCTCCCGCTCCTCTTTATTCGCCCCCTTTTTCACAACTCATGGCTAATAAATATGTATACTTACAATATATATTTACAAATATGTATATTGTACACGATATAAATGCGATGGCATAGTATATCTAATTATAGGTGTATTTATTTGATTATCATCTATTTATACGATCTCATTATCGATTGATTTTGTGGTCAATGACCACGCGGGCTATACGGACAACGCGGTGTACAACTTGAAACTGGAGCACGGCTTACGCGAAAATTATTCGAAAGACCGAGGAGACCGAGATTGACAGGAAAAAATAAATAAATAAATTTGAAACAACCAATAACTTGCACGTTTTCGTAATTTTTTTTTACTATCGCGAATAGTCTTGACTCGTGTATTTCCTCACGAATGGATGATGATTAAAATTTTGCCATGATTTATCGAAGAGGAAAGGCACTAATTTGTTTAACCATTGGCATGATCATTAGTTAATTTTAGTTCAATGAAACGCGCTTCTGATCGGCCGAATGAATGAAGGAGGAACGCGTTAGTTGTCCGACGGCACTCTGCTACTCCGCGTGCCGCGCAGCTAGCTACTTTTACTACTTAAATGTCTGAGAGCTCCGCACGTCTGACGTACACCGCATCTTACTACTAGTTTTGAGACGTTCGCGGCTTCGCGGCAGTTTTCGCCAGCCGTTGACGCGTGTTGTCATTGAATAATCAGGTTACTGTTTATTTATTTATTTATTTATTTTTTTTTTTCAAATTTTGTAATTTTTTGAAAAAATTGTTCTTCCGTTAGTTGTTATTTTCATTGGTAGCTTTCAGAATTTATTTTAGTTCGTCTATATTAACTTTCTAGTTAAACTTGGGGAAAGACTTTTTTCAAAATCCACGCGATTGTTTAGATTCGAGAATATTAACACTCATCGGGTTTGCACAGGTAATGCAGTTCTTCGTATGATTTTAAAACTCAGATTATCGTCGTCGATTAATCAGAGGAATATATCGGTGCCGATCAGGGGAAAGTTGGAAGAATATCAAAGGGGTTCGATAGGCGGGGGCTCAGGGGGTAGTTGTTGTTCTCGCGCGTATTATTGCAGTTCACTGTCAGTTTTTTGTTTTTTTTTTTAATTTCTCTGCAATTTTTATCTTCAATTTTTCACAGTTCTTGCGCTGCACCTTTTAATCAATTCGTTCGTTGGATTTCACACACGTTGTTTCGTCATTTTTAATCGTCTCAAAATAATCACTGGTCAGGGTTCTTCTTCTCTCATCGAAATAACCAAACTGTTCACTTTATTATATTATTTTACGTCGATTCAATGAAACACACCATGATTTAAAATCCCCATTATAATTCAAGGGCTTCATCGAACTTGTAAAATAAAATATGTACATATATATATCGAGCGATTGAATCCATATGCAGAAAAAAGCACATTGAAAACGAAACAGCTATTTTTTTTTCTCTCAATCACCGTCACACTTGTAGAAAAAGAAATGAAAAAAGAATTCTTTCGATGCAGAAGGTGCGTGAAAAAAAAAGAATAAAGCTCACAGCAATGAATGTGAAAAGAAAGATACGTAAACTTTCTTTTTTTCTTCAATTTACTTGCAAAGGAGGAGGACGATCGGGGAAGGAGTGAAAAATAAAAAAAAAATTTTGGATATCGTTTGATTTTTTTTTTGTGTTGTGGTTTCGATATTATTGAACTTACCTTATGTTCCTGGGAGTAATTATATATCGTGTAGAAGTATATTGAATTATTATTTAGTTAGTTTTTTTTTTTTTTTTTTTCTTTATTTCTTGTCGAAGGGTTGTTTTTTTGATTTGGACGTTTTCCTTATTTAAATTCCAAGGTAACAGGAATAAAAAGACGAGGGTGGAAAAAAAAAATGAAACGGAATGAAAATAATAAGAAAACTAGCTCTTATCCGGAGCCGGCTGTGATGCACTTGATTAGGCAGGTGGTTGTTGTTGCGGGGGCAGTGCCGTGACTCTCTGCCTCGTGCACGGGAGACTTGACGGGTTTGCAAGCGCACAGGGCCACTGGTACTGCTCCTCCTCACTATCGTTCGCTCACTCGCGCGTCGCGTTTGCTGGCAGTGGCTGGCTGGCGCGTAGGCGTAGGAGATCGCGGAAGCTGTAACGGCAACCACGCGCCAACACTCCGTTTCTCCCTGGCCCCCATACAGTGGCGCCGCGAACGGAGGACTTGCGAAGCTCGGAAAACTTGCGCCCCTACGCGGAGAACGGAGCGAGAAAGATGAAGAGACAGAGAGGCGGAGGGGGGCGAGCTTGCGACTTTGAGATGAGAGGAAAGGAGAGAGAGCTAAATAACGAGAGAGAACGATCGTCGCGATATTTTCACACGTAAGCTCTCCCTACTACCCCAAAATCCACCCCGCACCATTCTTACCCTCTACCTTTCGCTCCATCCCCTTCGGCCCTCGAACCCCCATTACCTCGCTACTCCTACGGGAGGGATACGTCTATGAGTGTCCTGCCTCACGTGGTACGTGTACGTATACGTGAGAGATTCGACAAGGATGAACCAAACTGTTGTACGTATACGTATAGAACACACAAACTTACGATAAGGGTTCCGCGAAAAGCCTCAAATCTCATGTATTTAACCGTACATGTGTACGTACAATACGCGTTCACGATAGTAATATTTACAGTACCTACGATTATCGTGGACATGGATAGGTGGATTGAACATAATTATTTCTCGGAATTTTATCTCAATTGAGGATTTGAAAAAAAAAAAAAAACTAGAAGATTTATTGTACGCAAACGCAGGAGTTCCGATGCACGGGGTTCTATAAAATTTTTATAATTTTCTGTCAGTAGCAAAATCAACACGCGGCATATTATGCAAAAGCCAACGAGGAGAAAAATGTATAGAAAATTGAAAAAAGCTGCAAGCTCTCTGCGATCCGGGGTTGGAGGGATTTTTTAACGACACAGATATACCGCAAATAATACTTTTCTCTCCTCAACGCAGCACACCTGACTATTCCGATGAAAAACAAACAATCGACGAAAATAACGAAACGAAAAAAATGGAAACTGGAAAAAAGGGGAAAAAACTGCGTTCCACACGTTGTCGAGTGAGAGCTTTTTTCACGGTCGCTTATTATTGTGACCACCTGTAACGAAAAACCACCCCTTGCCACCGCCACCAACGCCACCGCTTGCTCGCACGAACGAACGAACGAATTCTCATGCGGTATAGCTACCCTGATATACAACACAATTCAAGAGTAAAAGAGAGAAAAGTTATGAGCGAGATATCGGGGTTTAACAGAGTAGGCTATAATAAAGCTTGAAAATCGAACGGGAAATAACATTCTACCGCATCTTGTTCCTTTATTTTTTGTTTCCTTTTTTCTTTTTGTTTTTATTTTATTCCGTTTAATTTTCTCACACTTCTTTTCTAACGAATATAGCTAGTTTTCTTCTGGTTACTCAACATCCGCGTATGTTCCGATTACTTTTCCGAGAAAAAAAAAACGAAAAAAAACGTCAACTCGATATACTTTTCCTCCCTGTATATCCGAGTCTTTCGTTTGTTGTATTTTTTATTTCATTAATTTTTTTACAATAGCCACTTTTAATACCCATGGAGCTACTTTACTTGCACCATATCCCCGCGGTACCAAAAAACGAAAAAAATTAAAAAAATAATAAAAATTAGTATGTAGTTATGTGTATACGATATATGAAAGTATGTATACAAGGCTATTCAATGAAACTTTATTCATAAAAAAGTTGGAGGCGTGCGGGAAAACTTTTCTTTTCCTTTTCTTTTTTTTTCTTCCTTTTTTTTTTTCTTTTTTTCAACTCATGATATGCAAGCTGCATTCGTAACGTCGTCGAGACTTCTACCTGCTTATATTACACGCATACTGTTGCTGCTGTAGAGATATTTTTTCTAAAGCTCTGTAAATATATGTAGAAACTGTGTAAACGATATACTCGAAGTAATTTTATGACAAAGGTTTTATCGGTAGGAATTTTTAAAGAAAAAAAATAGAAGATTATCAAATAATCAAGTAGAAATTAAAAAATAAACTCGACGATACACACAGCGGCATTCGTAAAGAAAAGCTTTTCGTTATTTTTATGACATATGCAAATATCTCGTTGCGGTCATGCGCGAAAATTATAAACAGCCGAAGAGAGAGAGTGAGAAAGACATGCATATGTGGACAAGGAAGCTTTTCAACCCTCTTCGTTTACGGAGAGGGAAAAGGATAGTGGAAACTCTTCGGTTTATCTGTGTGTCAGTGAGCCGAGTGGGACAGAGCGTACGGTTGTGGATGTGGTTTGCTGGTGTTGGTGGGGTTTTGTGCCCTAAAGAAAAATCACCCTCGGTTGTTGGTGGTGGGGGTGGGTTGCGTTATAACTCGTACGTGTTTACTAAGGGGTTGAGAGTAAGCCTGTGTTGGTGAAAGGGTTGCTGGACAGTGGCGAACTCTTGCTTAGGTGGCAAACGACGGTACTAACTTAGAGGAGGGGAAAATCTCAACCCTTACCTCCCCATTCTCTCGCCGATATCAACCCTCAACCCACAATTCTCAAACTCCCTCCCGGCGCGACGTCCTCCAACCTTCCGACTCTCGCTCTCTCTCTCCACACTTCTCTGAAACGACGACGAAAACCCCGCCGTCCCGAAAACTCCACAATTGAAGGATGAATGAATTTTTCCGAAAAATTTCCTATCCTCCTACGCTTTTTATGACTCAATTTTTTTTATTTATTTTTTTTTTGTTTTCTTCCATCACATCTTTTCTTGGGATTGTTTCTTCCAATCTCTGGAGCCGCGAATGTATTACATTCTTTTTTTCTTAATTCCTTACCCAAATTAATCATCCCCAGTTGCTTTCACACTTTTCTAGACGTCACAGATCCCTGAAAACTTTCGGGCAGCTGAACCCCTCGGTCTTTGTATGACGTCATATTTGGAATAAGGGGTGGTTAATGGTCAATATATCGCAGCTATCTTCTCATGACTTGCGGATTTTAGCGCGACCAGCGCGTGGTCGGTCTGCAATGGTTTTTTTTAAAAGTCTCTCCTCGTCGTTCTTCCGATACGAGATATTCATCCCGGTATTTATTCCGTTTTTTTTTTTCGCCCCCAAACTCTTTTAGTAACACGTGGTCAGCGGTCCAGAGAAGGAAAGAGAAGCGGAGATGAGAAAAACGGAATATAGCTAACGGACGGTGAGTCCAGCTCTCGATCAACGCCTGGCATTTTCATATACCAGCAATTTTTGAGGTCACTTGTTGCTCGAATAACGCGATTCACCCCATATCTCCCTATCTCATCCCCGATACCCGCCCCCGCCGCTTCTATCGGTCCCGATTTCGTTACATAATCGGTAGGAATTCCATTTTATCATATTTTTTTTCTCCTTCCGTTCTTTCCGGTGAACCAAAAATCTGAAAAATTTCACGACTCGGAATCATCGGCGTCTCGCGTCATTTCATTTTACCAGCGTACTTTTCTTCGCCGATAAACTGCGGAACGAATGAGCAGTAGATATACATAATACCAATAAAATCGAACGTGCTTTCCGAAACGGAAAAAAAACGAGAAACTTCGAACAAACATATAAAATATGTTTTCAGTAACAAGGGAAACCTCTGAAGAATAATTCCCTGATACTCTGCGCTGCAGTCGGGAAACTGCGAATACGCTTTATTCGCGATCACGTATTCGTGTGCGTCGCACACATCCGCTCCATACGTATACCTATGCGGTACACACATTGAAACGTGTGAGGCTTGCGTCGGCGGTGAAGGGGTAGGCGAGGGACGGTGCGGGGGTGGAGGATCGGGATTGTGTGTGACCGTACCAACATAACGCAAAAAGCAACAAGTGACCTTAAAAAGTGTATATACGAGGATAAAAATACGTCGGCGGGTCGGTGATCGAGTGCTCCCTATACATAGGTAATGTATCTACACATATCTGTACATGAACGTATGTACAGAAATGTTTGTAACACATGATCCGCACAGCTCTGCACATACGCCTAAACAAGATTTAATCGTTTTCGATAATTGCAGTAAGAAGAAACAAAAACAAATGCCTTTTCATTATCTTTCCAGATGACGACCTTTTTTCTTTTTTTTTTGAAAAATTAACGAGTCGACACAAAAAAAAACTCGATCATCAAACACGAAAGTGGTTGAAATTTTCATTCGATTCCTTGCGACTGAATAATTAGTGATGGTATTTATGATGGAAATTATTACAGTCAGCGACTCGTAATTAATAATCTCAAACGACGATGAGGTTACACAGTAGGTATATCCGAAGGGGCGTTTTACTTCCTTGAACAAATACTTTTCCGCTCGACCTCGCTTTACCCTTAGATATATGTATATACTTTGGGTGTATCGTTACCTCCATAAGCTATGCCCACGACGATGAACAGCCTTAGAGGATAATTGCCCCGTATCAATTTCAAAAATTAAAAAAGAAACAGAAAAGAAAATTATTTCTACGTAGATATTACATCGCATAGGGTGATTTCTTGACATGTGGCGTCCGACGCCGCTGAATTTCTTACTGGATGTTATACCCTCCCCATATGCCGACGATTCACCCTTCGGACCATATTATGCAATGAGAGGCGCCCGAGACACTTATAACCTATAATTATATCATGGGATATTGTTTTATATTGATACGACCCTCGGAGTTACCATTGAAAAAAAATGTTTATTAAAAAACAAAAAGAAAGGACGAAACATTTGTGTATGAGAAGATAAATAGTGTGCGGGTGGAATGTATACCCGAATTTTTGCAACGATCGAGGAATTTATACCAGATTGAAAATCGAGAGACTCTAATTATTATCGTATTGAACAGAAATTTCGGGTTCTAGAGATGGGATTCGGATAGGCCCAACCTGATTTGACCTAACCTTGTCCATGGATATCAGATCTAAGATATAGCCTTCAATTAAACGCTTGATCGTGCATCTGGGGGGTCGGTTCTTAATTAAGAATTTTCATTAAAATGATCGCAACTATTTGATTTTTGCTTTCTCATTTATGATCCATTGACTATCCAATGAGATAAAATTTCATTAGAACTGTTAAAAAACAAAAAAGAAGACGAATGGAATATTCAAATTACGGCAACATATTATAATCAGGAATGATCGCGAAGATTTTTCTCGTTTTTATTTTCATCGAAATCCCGTCGCGCTTCAGTACTTTACTACCGCTCAACCAAACCACTTTTCATTGTTATGAGAGCGGAATCAGCTCTCAAATCAATATGACAATCGCATAACGGGTAATTAAACGAGCTCAAAGGAATCGTTTGACCCGGCTGCATAAGTCGTCTCAACAGCTGCGCGTACGTTGCATGTGCATTGTATAAAATTGGTGGAAAATTGAAATATGGAAAAGTGCAATTCACTCGAATTATATGTGATAAATCGGTTCGTAATTAAAAATTCTGTGAATGTCAGTTGTATCCAAAGACACGAGCGCTTATTACATTATCCCTCCGAAGAAAAGGACTCGCTTCAGTTTCTTTGACGAATGAAACAATAAGGATAATAATATTGGTGACGTGGAACGGAATGATTCGCTAGGTGATTTCGTACCATGAACATCGTTCGTATTATAACGACGAATGAAATAATCTCCTAACAACTACGATGACTTCCTTTTCGAGCATCAGTTTTACCAGGTACTAGAAACTGCTGCTGCACCTCGGTCGTCGGGCCCGTGGAAGTTGTTTGAATTTTTTTTCTATTACCAGGAAGTACCCAGCCAGTTGAGTTTCCGGTTCAACTGATATAAAACTCCGAATACTTTTCGCGCGCCGTGTTCGCTGCGCGCCCGGTCCGTCGAAATTCAACGCTCGCATAATATCCTGCAGCTAGGCAACTAGCTGTGTGTCACTGGCGCGAACGGGATAAATTTTATGCCACCTCTTCCAGACGGATCGAAATCCTCGAATTCCTTCCCCCGAATTATTTTCCCGTTTTTTTTTCATTTTTTTTCCATCATCATCTTTTTTCTCACCGCTCTTTTACGCATCGAGGTGCTCCAGGCATGAGCAAGAGCGTAAAATACAGATAGTTCAGTCGATCTATTTCATGGTAGATATTATAATAGGATCGTGTATATACGTCGTAGATGTATAGGAATTATATGGGATTCTAACTGTAGGTATTACCTATCCCCTCGCCCGGTGGTATATGCAACTACGGAGATCAGAGCAGTCGATAGTAGAGCCGCTTGTGAACTCTATCACTGTATTAGGGCGTACGTAGTTAGATTTTAGTTTAATGATTTCCGCCGGACAATCACTCCGGTAATAGCTGCTGCACTGCACTGCAACAGCTATGACTATTCCAATGGAGCAGACTACCGACATGACTGTTGTACGTGTGTACAAATGTGTACCTAGAATACACCTGTGCTATTCATCGACGAGTGTTCTTTCGATCCTAAAGTTTCAGCAAAAGAATCAGTGATCGGTAACGAGAGAAGAATTTACAGCACGGTTGATAATGATTCATTGATTTCATTGAAAAGAGAACGAAAAAAGAAAATTTCCAAAAAATATATCGCTGCTTATACCGATCGGAAAAAGTACGTTGGTCGGTATACTCCGGAGGCCAGGATGCGATGCGGTCTAGAAACGAGAAAAATAAAAGGGAAGAGAAAAAGCAGAAAAAAGAAAAAAAAAGTTACGAAGGTCGTAAACGGTTTTCACTGCCCACACTCACCCGCCTTATGGCACGTGGCGTGCGGCGATAGTAATCGTTGAGAAAATCGTCGAACCGTTAAAGTTCCGTTCCCGACTGGGTTGTTCCTTACAAGGTGAACTATATATGTGTATTATACTTTCGTACACTATAACATTGCGGGGTTCCGTTTCTCATCCTTCTAATCTTTTACCATATTACCGCACCTGTAGGGGGTCGAAACTGTGTAGGTAGAAACGGTCGCCCGAAATTACTCCGTACCTCCCTACATAGCGTTTGTTTTTTGTTCTTCGAAGTCGCCGAACCGTAACGAAGACGTTGAGAACGGAGATTATTTAAAGGGCAGCACAACGTAAGTCGCACGGAGGCCGGAAATACACGTGATGTGTGTTTCTTGAAACGTGACTTGACCAACGGATATTATTCGCGTTCTTTAAAACCTAGCTGCAACGGTCTTCGGGCCATTCAGACTTTATCCTGTTCGAAAATCGGGACGATTAATTCATACACGTATCAACTCCGGAGCAAACCGAGCTCTTTGAGCTTGACCTCCTCCTCAGGATTTCAGGGCATAGATTTCCCTGGCGGTTAGGAGGAAAACCAGCCTTTCCAACACACACTCGGATGTGGACGGATACATACATACGTACATGCGCGTATACGAATACGTTCCTGCTCCCGATTTCCTCCCCCTCTATGTTATTGCAGAGATAAAGATGGTCCCGTAGATAAGGTCGGGCTAAGATACCATTGTTCTCCGAATCCTATCTTGATTGAGATCTTCCAGTCCCTCTTACCCATAAGTACCAGAGACGCCTCGGGTTTGCATGTAAGACTTGATTGGCTATATCTTTTGAAACATACAGATACAGTTATGGTTCCAACGATGACACGGACTCCGGTCTTCTCGACGATCGGTAATTGAAATCAATTTTTTCCCGCCCCTACCCCGCGCTGTGTAAGAAACGAAAAACAAAAATAAAGCGATAAGGACACGTGTTCTTCGGACCCGATTTCCCTTGAAAAGATCCCCTTTTTTTTTTACCCCATCCCAGAAAGTTCCGTTACCCCATTCATTCCTAGCCGGGGATGATATATCCAGGTGATCATAATTCAAGGGCTCTGGGCGCTCCCGGATAGAAACGCGTGCCGGAAAACCCATTAGGAGAAGTTAACTGTACACCTAACAACCGTGCACTTAAGGACGTGCCATTTCAAAAGTGAATGACAGCTTCGTTATTTTTCCCAGCGTACAGATAATTTTTTTTCTATCCATAATTATATACTTTATCCTAGTATCTGTAGGGTTCGTAGTTGAGATTATTAATTTCTCAATCTCGTTACGAGTTGCGTCAGGTCATTTTTCATGAGAAACAGAAAAAAAAAAGAAGAAGAGTATCACACGTATCTATGGGAACATCTGACAACGTTTGCGAGGTTAGAGCTTCATAGAAAGGGTTTTAGAATTAGAATGGCTAAGTAATTCTGTACGCGCGAAGAGAGAAGGAGAGAGACAGTGAGAGAGTTAATGACGTAATGGGTAAGCGAGTTAATTAAAGGGTGCGCCTACAGCTGCAGTAGGTAGATGGGTAAGTTATAAGGTATAAGATACGCGTGCTACACATTCACTTAACTCGGTACACATACGATCCAGCCTATTCCTCGCCCCCCTACATCCCCACATTATACGTAGTATATCTACATATTTGTTTTTCCTTATTCTCCATTCTTTTGTTTCACACCTCGGAACGCCATCGATCCCTAATTATTCTCGCGGGAGAATACACGATTAATACAGATTAATGTATAGAGTTCCGATTCATCCCCGTAACAACGTGACAAAGATTGAACCTACGCCAAAAAAACAAAAAAAAAAACAAAAACAAACAAAAAACAATCAAACATCAGAATTGATGAAAACGCAGATATAGCAATCGATTGAAATCTCTATAGGACGCGGAAAATATCCTCAAAAAAACAACAGCGTGGATTTAATCGTTGGGGGGGTGGCCAGGTATAAAAATCGCTTATTCGGTTGAACGCGTCGGTGGTGTATAAGTATAGTCCGCAGTTACAAGGATTGAGAACACGGAGGGTTAGGAATAAAAGATAAAAAAACGAAAAACTGGAGGTAAATGAAAAAAAAACTGAGCTAAACCTTTCGTGGGGTAAATAAGGAATCATCGTGAATTATTGAACGTCGGAGCTTATCAGATAGCCGCGACGCGGAGCGTTGGCGTTAGCTTCGGCTTTGCGAGAGACACGTGATCATCGGGTATATAATATAATACCTATTCCTATATATATCGCAGGGGGCGCAGGTGGAAACGGGGTGGTAAAAGAGGTGGTTATAGAAGGCATGTATATCGTCGGCTAATCGAGACACGGCTGGCGTGACACCACTTAGATATTGCGACCATTTGCTCGGCGAAATAAACGCCCATCTGTACCTCACCCCCCCTCCCCCTCCCCCTCGCTCCCACCACCCTCTCTCTTTCATTCGCGTGTGTAATTTTCCCCGGTATATATTAGTGTAAAAAGAAAAAAAAAGAAAACGCTATAAGCTATCTGTAATATTGTAAAATAAGAAATATAGGAAACGATAAAAAACGAGAAAAAAAAAAAAATAGAATAAAGAAGGAAACATACGTGTGAAGAAAAGGGAAACAAAAAAAAAAAAAACAACAAACCAATCAAAAAAGAGGAGCGTGACACTTATTGATTGCATTTTAATCGCAGGGAATCGGTTGTAACGATGATGGGTTGTGGGGTATCAGGTATGAAGGTAAGGGGGTGTTTTTAACTCCGTAGGGTGAAGTGAAAAAAGAAACGATGAGACAAAAAAAATCTTTCGTTTTCAGACAAAACAAAATTTTTTTTCACTCGAGCACACAGCTTGTGACTCGTATGTATGTTGGAAAAAGATATTTGTAGGAATATTTGCTGTCACTCGTGGAGAAAATTAGGAAAAAGCTTCGACGGGGATCATGTGATAATCGAAGGGTGGGAGGGTGAAAAAGAAAAAAAACAAAAACAGAGAAAAAAAAATCAAATCGAATAAAAAATTTCTCCGCGGTCGACCGTGATGGAATTAAAATCGTTCAATTAACCGTACGTACGTACGTACGTATGTGACGTGTTCAACCTACGGTTGTTGTCTGATAGCGCGGTTATGGCGAAATTTTTTTTTCTTCTTTTTTCTTTTTTCTTTCCTATATTTTTTTTTGTCAGACAATCTTCACGCATCCGTACCTCCATTGTGAAATAAATTCTGTAAGCGTGGAATCTGGAAGCATAATATATGATATTTGAGAAGTACCTATAGTAAGAAGAAAAAAAAGTAAGGAAACAAAAAAAAACTGTGTTATAATTGGACCGACGTTGCAAGTTTATCATAATACGGAATGATCGAAGGGGTTATTTTCATTTTGTGTAACGCCAATCGTTGGGGGATTGGGGTAAAATTGAAGGGAAGGGGGTTGGTGATCGTAAAACTGTTATCAGAGGGGAGCAGAGCACCACCACCACCACCATCACCACCACCACCGATGCCAATGGCAATGGCAATGGCCAGGTGGTGATCAACCGATCCCCATGTACCCGACTGACTGACACACTGACCTCATAGCCCCATAGCGTCTGTATTCCCATTCCATGATCGGTTTCCCACCCATCTCCCCCCCCCCCCCCCCGCAATCCTCACCCCTAAACAATGAATTTGGGGTGTAGTACACATATTCTAGTACGTCGATATACGTTCACTGTGTCAATGCCGATGCAGTTCAATCAAATACCAAAGATTCTCAGGGTCAAATAGTTCATTTCCGTCAAACAATCATTGATCTGACTGAGATTCGATAAAAAATGTGGAATGTCGTAGATTCATTTTTTTTTTTTGTCACCATATCGTGAGCAATTAGATAGTCTCATTGTCTGAAACGAGAATTGCCGTTAATTTTTCACCGGTCTTTATTCCACCGCTGAGGTTTTTTTTTTACATCAATAGAGATTGGTAGAAGTGCAATTATCTCAGTGGTTGGAAAAGCGATGGATTAATTGCCGAAGTGGTCGGTTGAGTCCGGAACGTTATTTTTGTTTAATTTTGTTGTTGTTGTTGTTTTTTTTTTATCAAATATCTTATCGGTACGTGTTTTGAATTTATTTCCCGGCAGAGTTCTCGAACCGTATATTAACTGTACGAACTGTGACCGTAAAACAAAGACGAGAATGATGAATAAAAAAACGAAAAGAAAAAAGGAGAAAAAAAGAAAGTCTTCTACCCCCTTGAAACCTAGAACTGACACAAAACCGCACCTCTTACTTCGTGTCAAGCGATATTTAGTGCCCTCTTGGGTTAGACACACCCTACTATGTATTCCTATTTAATCCAACGTTCGCCTCTTTACAACGATATCTCCAGTCGAGCAACGGCGGATCGTGGATATCAACTCTTCTACCTTAGTTCACACCTTAGCTTGACTTCCACGGTTCTGAAACTCCAGTAGATACGTGAATTATATATGCGCGTCAAAAATTCAGTGAATATCGAGCAGATTCTCTTCGATCGATTTCTCATTGAGTTCGGTAACTGCAGCGCGTGGCGAATTAGTATGAATAAAAAGGACTGAATGCGATGATGACTTTAACTGATACTTGCGTGACTGTTTGAAAGGAAGGGCGCGGCTGTCATCTGGATTGCCGAGTCGCAATAAGGGGTGGTGGTCTCTGGTCACTGAGCACACATTAAGAATCTTTTACTCTGGAGAACGACCGGCAATTGCTTAGCCACGTAAAACATAGGTGAGCAGAGGTGAAACAAAAACTCACAAGCCACGCACCTGGGCTTGCTTCATTTGTTAAGTAGGCGGCAAGGCGCTAGCGTTACATACCACGTCGCAGAGCACCACCCCTGATTATTTTTACATACATACAACGTCTGCCTTCGCGTTATATAAAATGGAATGAACTACTAGGTGCGGTAATTAAAATATACCCGGGTTAATTACTGTTTGAAATGGTGAGCGGAGGGAATGCGACGCACGGCGTAAAGAAGATCCTGAATTTTTATTTGAAAGAAAAAAAAAACAAACGCACAAAACTAAGGAATCGATAAACGCGCCGATAAATATCGAGCGATTATCCGATCGACTGCGTCACGAAGTTAAAAATAATTGCAACTCAACGAGGAGAATGAACGTCGCGTCGCGTCGCGTTGCGTTGCGCTGCGTTTTACCGCCCATTAGAACGTGGCGAGTTCCGTGCAGCTGGGTGACGTTGACTTTGTTATCGGAAAATTCAAATTCGTTATATCAATCAATATTTTTTATTTGAGGTTGCCCACGTGTGATCACCAGCGGCCCGGAGTGACGGTGCCAGTACACCTGCAGTTCCACCAGTAGTGACCATAGAAACGCGTTGAAATTAAATTATTATCAATTTTTTTCAAATTCTTCGAGGTTAATCTGATACATACCTTCTTTTTCTTTTTTTTTTTCGCAACACCACCGTCGATAATAATCATCGAGTGAAGGTCAATTGAATTTGTAGCACAGACCTGGCTGGTCAGTAACGGTATAAATCACTCTTAATTCCATTTCCGGTATTATCGAACCCGATTAAAACGCAGCAGGCTTCTCCAGTACAAGAAAATACTCTTAGCCAGCTGCGTTGCTCCGCACTACGCACGTCCAGACGAAGGTCGATCCTGGAGATTCGATCCCGTGAGAATAAAAAGAAGTAAAAAAAAAAGAAAGGGGTGACCTCCTCAGTATCGGAGGAAATGATTTCTCTCTCTTTTTTTCCCCCCAGCGACGATGAAAGCTGGTGAAAATGAGTGAAAAATTCCCCGATGATCAAACAAGCTTGGTTAATTGAACACGATGTGCATCAATTTGGATGTTGCGTCATCGACTCTCCTCTGCAATGTAACAACATGTACACTGTTTGGTATAGTGATTCCTATCCGATCCCGTGTAGTCAGACGGTGCGGCATATTAATCTCAATATCGCCGTTTGATTGGGTCAGTTTGATGGATTATCCGATTTACCGGAGACTACAGACGAACCCTTCGATCATCCTTCCAAGCTGATCAAGAATTAGTTCGGTGTGGTCGAAGATAGCTTCGCGATAATCGCAGAAAAAAATGTAAAAGAGTAGAAAGAACCAAAGAAAAAACGAAATGGTAAAATGAGGAAAAGGAAATTACTCAAACGGAGTGAACTTGAAGAGTCTCGTCTGTTTGCGGTGACTTTCCTCCGTCTGGTCAAGCGAAGTAACCAGATCCGGTCTTTTGTTTATCCTCTATAAACAGAAAGAGAGAGAGAGAGAGAAAAATTATGACAATGCAAAGGTTTCGGGGTTTGATAAAAAGAGAGAAATCCTCGTTACATGCGATGCAAGCGATGTGGTCCAGCTCACGTCGTCAGGGCTACTTGCATCAGTCGTTGAATCGGCGGGGGTGTCCAGCCTCAGGAGGTATCCATGGTAACCGACTGCTACCCCCTTCCCATCCTCATCCCTCGTTGCATCCCGATGTGCAGCATAGCTGGTGCAGTTTGAATTTGTGAGTCGTCGACTAGCTGCTGCTGCACCGGCGGTTGGGATAAAGAGGAAGGGAAGGGGAACGGCGAAGAAGGGGTTGCGGGTGCCAGGGGACTGCTACGAAATTAAGGGTGGAAAATGGGATGAAAAGTCACTGCTACCGCGAATTATTATCAGCCGTTATACGTTATACTCTTGTGCAAAAAAATTTTGCAATCATTTTTTCAGAGTTAATAAAAATTTGCGAAGAACTTTCTTTTTTTTTCACCCCTTCATTTTTTTCATTCTTTCGTTTAATTTTCTTTCGTTTTTCCTCGATCCGATTCGAGGCTCGTAAATTACCGTATTGTGAATGTAGTTCAGTAGTCGCTCTATGTGGGCAGTTACGGAGGGTCAATTTATCTCAGATTATGTCACGGGTTAGAAGGTCTTACAAGTTATATAGGTTGTAGACGAAACTCTAGTTAAACTTAACGGTCGGTTAAGTCTGCTAGGATAGTCTCGAGGTTGATTCCAACAGGCCGACACTGCCACTGCAGGACACCAGTAACTGTATAGTCAAATTTCACGAACTATAATCCTCCTTCTTCACCGGTTCACCTAAAGCAGGAGGAGACTGCGGCCAAGTAGCCAGTCTTATCTCGATTTGCATAAATTCATAGTTATGGGGCTTATACAGGAAAACTGGAGAAACACCTCCTCCGCAAAGACGGAGAATCCTCTTTGAAACAAAACTAAAAGTCAGGCGACGAGCGACACGCCGATAATGATTTCGAATAAAAATTAACCGCCGCGACGATCAGTTCCAAAAATTTCACATCGTCTCAATGTCCTGAATTCAGTCTCACTCTTCTTCCCGACACTTTCAAACCAGGCCAAATGTCACGCCAAAAGCATATGTGTTTAATTTTTTCTGTTTTTTTCTTTTTTCAATTTATTTTCAGAATTCTATATATATACGCGTTTAATAATTTCAAACACGCCAACCGGCAAGTGGCCGATATCAACATATTGTGCATGACCGCAATCGTGAAACAGAATCGGAAAATGGCGAATAAAGTGCTGGATGTGATGAAAAAAAATAAATAAATAACTAAGACTCGGTCATGAAAGTGGAGGAAAAAAAAAACACACAAACTACACGTATATAGTATAATAATATAAGTAATCTAAAAACTTCCGTACATGTCAAACCACCATGATGAAAATCAATTCCAATACATACCTACGATAAGGCAAAGGTTAGGTTGGGAGGAAAAAAAGGAGAAGTAAAAAAATGAATCAAGAATTTCTGTCAGCCGGCAGTTAGGTATAAGCAGAATAAAGGTACTACGTGCAAGCTTTATTATCATCGTATAGGTAGGGAAATGAACATTTGTGTAGACATTAGTGATTTGCTTCTATCATCGGGGGTTGATCTGACGTTAAAATATGTACGTTGAAGAAAAGGGGCAGTGGGTGGACGGGGAGGAGGTTGAAGGGTGGTTTATACAGAGCGAGTAAGGGTTGGCTATCGGCAGTACTGCGAGGACGAAGGGGACGAAATGTATACCTATACATAGGTGGGAGCGTATAGACAATACAAACACGAAACTACTTATATTGTTTCCCCGTAGGTCTTCGATAGAACGCGATGGGGTGAAAAGGGAATGAAGGGGGTTGCGAGCTGACCATTTGGGACAAACCACCGGCTCACGCGACTGATCTAATCTTCTAGGACTGACCTCGCCGAAGATTATTATCTTGAACGAAATTGATTTCTTGCATTTATTATGCATGATAAAAGAGGTATGTATGTAATGAAAACTAGAGACATGCCAGGAAAAACTACCTTTAAAATATACATTGGTATTTAAAAGTTGAAAATCAAGAAGAACTGTCGTTCGGAGAAAAGGAGAATACAAAATTAATACTAAGAGGGTAATAGGGGCATCTGACCAGCGGGGTTTTTCACCCTTTCCGTAAAGTAAAACTTGGATAAAAGTTTTCTGGTCCCCCTGGCGCACCTGCTTAAAATGTTTATATAACAATAATTCAAAGAGTAAAAGCTTCTTCCCTTCGTTATTCTCTCGGAGTTTTTAGTTCTCATTAGCGAGGGCTTAGGAGGGCGTCATCGGTTGTAAGAACTTTGAGTTTTGTGCAACGAACGTTACACGGCCGTTCTTTCCTAGGTAAAACAATTGCAATTATGATGGTGAAAAGGAAGATGAAGAATAAAATGAAGTTGCGGAAATACCTTGGAGAGCATGAAAATAGCGCGATAATATAGTATAAAGTAATAAAATGAAGGTAATTATAGGTGGTTGTATCGATGTCGCCCAATACCGAACTAACTCTACAACGAACGAACCGCGAAGGAGTCATTCCGTAAATATTTGCCGGTGTCTTATCTTAGCAAAGCTTAACGACCATATGCCACACTCTCACCCTCTTTTAAACACAGGTGACCATAGCCAACAACGTTCGTACCGTCTCTTATATCATATAATCATCATTATCGTTATCATTATCGTAACATTTATTTTACACGCTAACGCCGCAGTCCACGGAGTAGAAACATATTTGCCAGTGCACACAAATCTGTATAAGATTCAAAAATCGTATTACTTCGTGGATAGAACGAGGGATTTAAGCGAAAACGAATGAAAATGAAAAAACACGGTAACAAGCGTCAGGTGTGGAAAATTCCGTGTGCTTTTTCTGATGCCAAAGAGCTTCCGACGAGGTGTGGAAGATCAAGGAACTCGAACACGTGTTATGAAAAGGAAGTTGAACCCGCGGTAGCTCAGAGTGTGGAGATCTAGTCGTGTGTTATTACAGTAGCCACGGTGCATGTGCTCATGCATCTGGATAATACGTGAAAAGTTTGCAGGATAAGTAGTCGGTTGTTAGGTTTGGGCATTGGAGGCGGCTGCGGTGATATATGAAAACATAATCATTGATAAGCTGACGAATACACAGCAATGTGCTGAGCTTAGCTGCATTCGCGACGTACTGCACTTTTCGCCGGTTTTTTTCACGTTTACCCTGTAGAACATAAGCTTTCTCTCATAGCGAACGTAGCGTGCAGTTTGCACTTTTTTTTAAATAGGGAGCCAAAAATCTCTGTAACCGGTATCCAAAGGGAATTCATGATGCTTCGAAAGGAACACAATGCACGATATCGAAAAACAAAAAACAAAACAAAAAAAATCAACAACAGTAGAAGGGAAAAAACGAACGACCGAAATCTCGACGTTTGCTGATTTGCTGCCATAAAGCTGCAGCTTGTCGCCGTGCATAGTAGACCATGAGAATTACGATCTGATGTCAGGCAAAACGGGAACACGAATTTCCCTCTTTTCATTCGTGCTCTCAAGGCATGTGAAAAAATCTGCAGGTGGCAAAGTGCACTGTTTATTCTTACTGAAATCGTACCAGAGCTTTCTCAATTTTGTTTTCTCTCAATTTTTAGGCGAAAAAGAAGTAATTACGTTTTTCTGAACAGATCACGATACTTAGATCGATTTCCGTACGTGTATGGAATTTAAAGCACAGGTGGGTGCACCCCCATTTCCCCTGTACGTCCTTGCTTCCCATGACATATGGCAAGGTAAATATTAGGCATTTTATGAAAGATAGGTAACGATAAGTAAAAACCACCGATAAGACCTTATCTCACGACCCCTCACACACGAGGCAATCTCAACGTGAAAAAACTAACTTTACATGCTAACGTCATCATCAAATTTGTTCCTGGTAGAAAAAGAAAAATAACAAGTTATCTCCATATATATAAATAAAATTTATCATTAAACGAGTTGTTTTTATTCAAATTACATGTACAGTTTAATCATGTCGTACATGTTCACATATATTTGAGCCCGGATGATAATCGATTCCCTTCATTGGTTTTTAATTTATTATTTATTTCTCCTCATTCATCGATCGTTGAATGATGTATAATTTTAATAGTCTTTTCCTCGACGTCCAAGAATCTTTTCACGCTGTGCCAATATCTCGGCTTCCGTGATGACGACTTGGCATCTATTGGCGTATATATGACACCTTAAATTTCCGCAACATTGATCAGCTGAGACACACTGAAATCACCAATTCAATTCTAAACGAACGCGTATACGATTAAAGGATTAATATTGTTCATTTAAGAACATATTATCGCATGCGTAACTTTTTATAATGATCTATCCATGCAGGCACAGGGTGAAGCGATGTTAATGATAAGAAAAAATGTATTCATGTATATTAATTTGTAAACCAGTCTTTTTATTCTTAATTAAATGTATAATACTTTGATTATTGTCATAATTGTTATCGATATAAGCGTGAGTTTTATTTTAAATATATGAATAATGAAATAATAACGTTGCATGCATCATGGTGATGAATTTTTTTTGTTAAGTTGTCATGATATTTTGTTCATTTTGGTTCTTGTTTTGACTTTTTTTTTGTATATTCCGCGGTAAAGCTATCATGCGGATGAATATAAATTGGTGAGTTCGTTTTTTTCATTGGTATCCAGATCTTAGTTGATCTTCTGGTATTCCCCTGAAGCGTATTTCCAAAAGAAAATTGGCGCTTTCGCACTTGATCCTGCCTTGCTAACGCATTTTCCGGCATAGGTGAGGCACCAGAGATACGAGCAGCATTCTTCGTTCACGTGGCACTGTATATTTGTGTATCATTTGGTTGTTAGTGTTATTCAAAGCGAAATACAAAAATTATTTGCGATCAACATGCGCAGTTTAAGAGCGTTAGACATCAAACATTTTGAATGATTCAAATTTTGAATGATTCACATGCAGCTAATGAAGGTAACGTGATATTTGAAATCTTAAGTTCGGTCAAATATCATCTTAAAAAATGAAGTGAAATTCATCTCAATATTTTAATACTAACGGGATCACCGTGGCGGCCGCAATTCGGTCTGTCACCGGTCAAAGATGAACTCGATCCAGTTCTGCCGGGCGAAGCGGAGATAACGCTTCCTACCAGAAGAGCGAGACATAGGAAAAGAACGATTTTCGACATCGTGGATATGGGCGGCTTATCTGAAACGGTCAAAGTTCTTAATTAAAACAAAAAAACAGAACCAATAAAATAAATAAACCAATAAAACGTCGCTCGCTTCATTTTGTTTTTTCGTATCGGCTGTTTTGTAACGCTACGCGAATTAATGGCGCCACAAGCCTCTCGGTGGATCGGATCATCGTTCAACAGGAAGTTTGCACTTACGTTGTTTCTACGCGTCGTTGTAAAGTGTATTTAATTGAAATCATACGGAGTAGTAAAACGTTGCAAGACTCGAAAAATCGGTTGGAAAAATTTACATCGAAAATTAAAATTATCGACCAATCTTTGTCTATAACGTTACACCGTTCAATTAATGAAACTTCGGAGATTTTTTTATACGGCAATTTTTTAATGATCTCTCGCCTTGAATTTCACGATTGTCGTCGTCGTAACTGTGGATTACAAATGTCTACGTTTAGCCTTCACGTGACCCTGTCCACTACATAGCTATAAATTATACACACTTTGTGATTTGCACGATGATCGCTCCGCGGAGCGATCCTTTCACCGCAAAGTTTCAACGATCTGAATCCAAACATAATATCTCTAGAGTTACGACGAAGAATTTAGTAAATTAGATTCTCTATAATTAACGAATGAATTTTCATGGGTTTACATGACACTGATCATAGCGTTTACTTACTTGATTTTATTTGAAATAAAAAAAGTACAACGGATAATTATGTAAATAATAAATATGCTCCTTTCTTGGATCGTCCACGGGAACGTCTTCTCTCGACTGGAGTCAAACTTGAACTGACTTCTCGGCGATATCTCTTAACCTACTTATAAGCGATGGCTGGCCACCGACATCTACCACATTTAAAACTCTCGAGCAAGTATTGGAGAACTAACACTTATTGAGTTTGTTGGTTTGATGTTTAAGTGACCGCGATGCGTTGTTTTCTGTATTTGTATTCGAATCCGTTGCATATACTACGTATCTTGGATAACCCCCTTATTTGCGACTCTACGTTATTCTCATAATGCGCTTCAAATGTGTACAAGACGCGTACTTGCGGTGGTACGTGATTCACATAATCCGATTAAAGGCAAACAAGGCGTATTACTCACAGACACACATACGTGTACATAGAATACTGTCTTTATTTCAATTTTATTTTTCTTTATGACTTTTATTTACACAGCGGTTCAGTTTTCAACAGCTTTGTGCATGCGGATTACCGATTAAGATTTCCAATAATTATAAAATACCCAGAATTTAACTGAACGTATTCAATTCAAAGAACTAGAAAATGCGTGTCTAACCAATAGATTCATAAAATTTCTTTTTTATTTCCTTACTTCATACGGTACGTGGTAAAATAATCGACCTTGTTTTATTCAGTGGTTTGTTAAGTTCATAAAATACCGCGATAATAATTACTCTGGTAAAAATATACGAATATAGTTTCTGAGTACTGCGGGTTATCCGCCCCTTTTAGCCTTGAGATTTTATAAACTTTATTACTTTATCTCGCTAACAACTCACAGCGAATCAATATGCAAAGTAATAATATGTTTAATAAAGATATCAACGTAATTGGAGAGGAAATATTCGTTATAATTCACCGAACATAATCAGTTCTCCGAAATACTAATTGTAGATCATATAATTTTTTCTTATACTCGTGTCAAATTGTATTCACTGATTTCTCTTTGTTTATTCCTCAAACTTTGATAGAAAAAAAAAAAAAAAAAAAAAAAAATATAGCAATTTATTTATCTTCGCACCAAAGCAGACGATCATTTTTTTATCATCAATGATTTGACGATAAAATTTGCGATTTTACGTTAATTGCGTAGAAATTAATTTCCACAGTATTATATCAGTGAAGATAACTGCAGTTCTTATATCTTTGTATCTGTATAATGAATCCGAATGAATACGCATTTTTGTCTGTATGTACTTTTTTTTTTTAATCAGGTGCTAATTACCTGCACGGATACGTATATGGAACGTGTATGTATATCACATGCGTAACAGATTCCACCGTTTTGGATTGTCGTACATTTCATTAAAACAGATTCTGAGAAATATAAATGATATGTAATTGTACAACGATATATATATCCTGACGCGCTAACTGTTGTTGTTTTTACCGATGTGGATAGTTACGGACAAACGTTCTCTGATCACGTGCAGTCCAGACCTCATAACCGCAAGATTATCGTTTTATCTTTTCTTATATTACACATACGGTACAAATAGCGGTAGAAAGCAGAGACGGAATCGCATCCCGCACGCGCATGACCGACGGAGTTCAATTCTCGGGAGCGCATGATATCGTTATTTTTTAAAAATTATTCATCCCAAGATTACAGAGTTCTTTTTTCCTTTTCACCTCATCTCTTATTCCATTTATATTTTATCAAACTTTTCTATCGAGTCGTCCCTCTGTATTAAATCGAAACTTTTCGTTCGGAATTAAGTATGCGAAGAATTTTTCTCATTCTCGTAAGCATAATCAGGGGAAAACGTTTAGGGAATTAAATCGCATACGTAAGAAATTTTTCGACACCCCCTTTACATTTATTAAGCCACGTGTACGAGGTTTCAACCCGTTCCTTACAACTTCCACACGCACATCCGGTAAACTTCCTGCGCTAACACCTTGTTTCCGGAACACGCGAGATCGACCTCCACCTTAATATTCTATACGACTATATAAATGCCACGCGATGATTTGCGCAACCCTTTTTCTTGCGCAAGAATTAGTGCCACCTAATTGAATGATTATCGCAAGAGTTGTTTCATGACCGACGTCTTAAATGTATCACATAACATCAAATTTTCCTTCATTTCATTCTCCAGTACTGATTTCCTCGGAATAATTCTTCCCCATTTTTATCTCCTGCTTTAAAATTGATCGGAGAGGCGGCAGGACTTGCGGTTGGAGATCCTCGACTCCCTCGGCAAGTCGTTGAGTCAGCTCATGTAATCGATGATTTTTTTGTTTTCCGATTTTTCTTTTTTTTCGTACCAGCTGATGAACAAAGTTCATCACGTTCGCGTTCATCCATGTGATTCTCATCACTTTTGCAGAAGAAATTTTGCGTAAAAACCGTTTCTCGAATTTTCGCGTTCCTAATTCGAAGTTATCAACCATCCTTAGGACTCTTGTGATTCTTGACTCGTGAAATAAACGTCATATAGGCGGATGGGACGTATGCCTATAAATGGCTTGTACATAGGGTGGGTAAACCGTATGTTTAATATATAAGACGTCGTACTAAACTCAGCTGTGACGATCACTAGAGAGAGGCAATATATTCCGTTAGTTGTTTTCCTCTCCTATCCAAAGTGTATTTGCCAGTTTCTCCTTTCATTGTACTTCATCATGGTCGGGTTCTTCTATAACGCGTCTCACATCACCCTGTATAAATCTACTGGGATGTCTTATTTTATTGCTACACTGGTAAACATTATATAAACCAGTTATACGAGGGTAGTTGAAGTAAGAAACTAAAGGAGTTAGAGAAAAAGCATTTTTCTCATTAATAAATAAACGGTTTTGCATACAAGAGAGATCAGAAAATTCGTTGCATCAGAAAATAAAAATTAGAAGAACTGGCTTTCTCCGTTGAGATCTTCCTTATAATCTTCTCAGTTTTCCAGGTCACAAGAAAACAAAAGAGGAAAAACAAAAATATGTGAAACCGCTTCATAATTTTAACTTTTTAAAGACTAAGGTGCGCCGCGCGAGTCTTTATACTACACCATAATTTACATACAACTGTACACATCTGAAGTAAAATGTATGAGCTGGGCAGGAAATAAAAGATAAAGAAGAGAAAAAAAAAAACATTAAACTAAAAGAAAGAAAGAAACGTACGAAACGTAAAGAAGAACGAAGTTTCGTTTACCGAGAGAAATTTCACGCAGCACATTCTACTTTTGATATTATTTTATTTTATTCTTTTCAGTTTCTTCTCTTTATTTTTATATGTGTATCTGTATACTCTACGTTTTTCTCTGCCATCTATACGAACACAGTAAGAGAACCGTGTCATTCCGTTGGAGACACTAAACCTGCACTTTATTTCTCGAAATAACCTTTGTAGTGGCGAATTCTTAAATGTCTTTCTCCTCCGCAACCCAGCAAGGGGGTGGTTTTGTGGGGTTTCCAGTCGCGGAGTTTGAGTCGGCGGGGTGGTTTTAGGGTGAAAGGTGGAGGTCGTGACAAACTGCGGAAAAGCCTAAGCCGGTCTATAACAAACCGTCCCCCAATCTCTCGCTTCCTCTTTTGACTCCCGTCAAAGATATATCGCACGGACTTCTTTTTTTTTTCTTCTCTCCTTTTATTTCGGGAATGGTGTGGCGATGGGGGGTAGGGTTTTCTTATTTTTATGGGACCCAACAAATATCCTCACGCGAATGGGACGTGATGTCTTTCGATCAGCCAACGAATAATCGAATACCCTTACAAACAATACAAATAAAATGAGATCAATTTATACATCCAACTTATACCGCACCCCGTTATTTTGGCTCTGGAGGACAAAAAAAAACAACAAAAAACAAAAAAAAAAGAAAACATATATCTTCTATACCTCAAATAATAATAATAATATGTGTCTACATGAAATTCGGCAAAAATAATCGCTAACTTTGAATCTTGAAAATTTGACTGTTTTATTTTATTTCCCTCGTACGGGTGAATCTTCGAAATAGGGAGAAAATCGACAAACGTTTGATGGCCTCACGATCATGTTCTCGCGGGTATATTGGGGAAATTACACACCTTTTAATTTATTTTCTTTATTTTACTTTCTCCTTTTTTTTCTTTTCATTGCTTTTCTTTTTTTTTTACGAAACGACCCTCAAAAGATCGCCGCGACACGTTAAAGGAAAAGGTAGAAGAAGAAGAAAAAAAAGAAAAGGAGGTATAACTGGTGCCCCACACAACCGTATACGGTATACCGTGTATATGGGAAGTTTTTACGATGCTAGCCGCGAGGTTTATTATCTGTCCCCTGTTTTTATTTTATAGATACGAAAAAAAACCTTCTTCTTTTGACGCAGATTTGATTCAACTTGAAAGGGGGTTCTATACCCTCAAGGACCTGTGGCTATATTATGGCTGTACTATACGTTACTCACCATCAAAATCCCATGCAATCTTCATGCACTATATACCTTATATCGCTCTATAGTATGAGCTTTGAGGACTTTTCTTTTTTTTTTTTTTGCTTCTTATTCTTCTTCTTTTACTCTTTCATTGTTCTCTCAAACTTCGGCGACACGTTAACCTTTTACAGCTTACACAGTATAAGTTGAGTAAAACGTTGCTTTCAAAAAAAAAAAGAGAAGAAAGAAACAAGAAAAGGGAGAACCATATTTTTTACTTATGAAGTAAAAAAATGGTGTTTAGCGAATGAGTTTGACTAGAAGCTATTACTTATAGTGTACATGGTTTATGGGGTTCTATAGATTTCGGTTTTCTTAGCTTGTGGTTATATTTATAGCTTCTGCTGCAGTCTCTTCGTTTTGCTGTACATCTATCTGTATAACCGTCGTGAAATTAGGGGGTGGGAAGTTCGCTGGGTGAAGGGAGGAGACTGGACAATTTGATAATTGGATCCGTACCGCTGATTTATAGATCGGGATTTAGGGAGGGGGTTAGTGGAAACTGAAAACTACCCCGATTCTGGTCCGCTGAAATCGAAACTCCTAGTTCTCCGTGTACGACAGGAAATGTTGAAACAACAAAACCCATCTAAAACCACTCCCTTGAACGACGAATTAGTCTTGAAACTGTAAGAAATATGTAGTAGACTAGAGTCCGTTTTATGGGATGTTAGGATATCCTGCGTCGAAACTGTATGAATATTTAATTACCGATTAATTGATTGGAACATCAATCACTTATTTATATTATCCGGGAGCATTAAAAACAACCGTTTCATACGAAGGGATAAAGAAACTAAAAAAACAAAAAAGAAAAATTCATTCGCGGAACAAACCCATTTCCACTATAGCTCTGAACGAGAAAACTAAAGGGGTGGTTTTTCCCATTATACTCTTTAACAACAAAAGTACTTATTCACACCTTGACGTATGTAGGTATATTTTAAAGGTTTCTCTGTCTCTCTCTCTCTCTTTGTACCTACATATTTCTTTTTTCCTTCTCTATTTTTCTCTGCTTTCTTTGAACTGGGAGAGACAGACCGGGGGAAGGAGGTAGGCGGAAAGGGGTAGAATTATACTCGGACGGTTTTAGAGTGCGGACAACGCGCGTTTACTATAAGGGAAAGGGGGTGGTTGGGGGTGGAGTTCGGTGGCGCTGGCCATTTCCTAGCAATTTCCTGAGGCTGTTTATAACCTGAACTTTTGAACCCCTCGGACTATCCCTATGTATACCTAACTCTTCCTTTTCCACTCTTCTACATCTTTTCTTTTTTTTTTTTCTCTTTAACGTATCTCAATTTAGAATAAAATATTTGTCAAGTAGTCCTGTGACTGGACATCGGGTGCAATGTATGTTATAACAGGTCACACGAATTCCCATCTATAAAACTTTGGCCACAGGAAAAAAAGACTCACATCACCGTCACGTTTGGGTTGAGAGTTTTTTTTTCTCTCATCTGTGTAAAACGAATTTCACCACATTGGAGAGAAAAAGTCTCAGTTAAAATAATTCAATATACCCCCAACTAAGAAGATCCTAAAAATTGTTCCACGATTTTTTGTCAAAATTTTGGACATCGTTGAATTTTTGGTACTGCAGTTTTTAGCAGAATTCAATGACGAAGCTAAGGGTTGTCGTTTCATGAAACCGCTTTGTGGGGTCTTTTCGTGGTGTTTCGAAGGTGGGAGCGGATGAACTCGTATATTTGTTGCTCCAATGGTCAGTCTTGTAAATTATGGGGGAGATTCTCTTCCATACCAAAATACATGGATGTAATATTTACTCGTACGAATTACCCACCTACCCTAACTAGAAAAACCAGCGAACAGCAATACGATACGCGATGCCGTAGGTGAAGGCGAATTTTCGAAGGGTTAAGGCCAAAAGAGGGTGCCCACATTAAATATAATCGAAGGCCGTATTTGAACTGTTATCTAGGTATATTACAACGCTGCAACGTGTTTCCACACAAATTACACGGGGTTATTTTTCTTAATAAAAAAAATATTCCAAAATTAGCTTTATTCGGTCGTTGCATAATATAAGTATCTGTAGTGTTACCCATGTGCAGGGGTAGATTCGATCGATCGATCGATTCATTTCTTTCTGAAATCATATTTTTATCTCCCGGCAACCACCAGAAAGAATTTCCAAACCAATTGTATTTCGGATTTTTCCATTTTTATTTTCCATCGTACAAGTTTCCTTCAATTTCTTACTCTCGTATCTTCTCTTTGAAGAAAAAAATTTTCGTTCTATTTTTTCTCCAATTTTTTCTAATTTTTTCTAATTTTTTTTTGTTTTTAATTTTTTCAACAATTTTTTATTTCTGTTTCTTTTCGATTTTTTTTTAATTAAAAATTTTTTTTTTTTCCTAATCTTGGAGTATTGAAAAGAAATACGATACCGCTGATCTGAAATTCTGCGAGTTGGTTGTAATCAGTTGTTAGGTACGATGCAATTCGTGACAATACTTTTCACCCCCCTAGGTTAGGGCTAACTTATGGTGCCATCCGACGTAGACAATGAGAACTACTATTCCAATAACGCATGCGTGTACCAACTTTAGGGGTAGCTAAATTGGGGTGAGCAACATATACCGTGTTTGTCGCGACTATTTTCAAGGTCGGTAAGGTCGAGAACTTTGAATTTTGATAATCGTGCGTTCGTGTAATAGTCCATGAACAAAAATTTATAGGAATTCTAGAGGGATGAAGAAGATAATAAATTATGGGAGTTTAAAAAAAAAAAAGAAATTAAAAAAAACGTCAATAACTAATTAGAAGAAAAAAAAATATATATTGAAAAAAAATATATTTTAGTTTATTTAGAAGAAAAAAAAAATTATCCCATCTCTCTCGATTTGTCCTGAGAAAAATGAATTCATTTGTCTTTTTTTCTAATCATCGTCAAATTGATTTGGTAACATTTTGATGATTCAATTTCTCAGTATCTCTCGTGGTTTCTATTATCATGTGATTGATCGTTGATAAATTTTGAATGAAATTTTATTATGTTTATTATTATTTCGTGAATATGATGATGCGGAGAATTGGTGAAACGAGCGCAGGTATTCCGTGGATTGGTCAGACGGCTATTTATGTTTGACCAATCGATGGTTTGCGTCGGGTGTGCTCCTGCCAACCCTTAATCAAGACGACAAGGGTACTTGAATTTTCAATTAAAAAACCTGCCTTTCTGTTCGATCTTTTATTACCAACGCGCTATATCAGACCGGTAGCTGCGGCATAGATATAGATATATATATCATACACCCGATGTCAAATTAAAGTTAGGTATAGGCTCGGTTCTCGTCGTTCGTTAAAAAAAATTTTAATAATATTGAATAGCTGCAAAATCGTCGACGTAGGTTACAATACAGCTCCGACTGTTTTTTCAATATTTATTCATTCACTTCTTTTTTCTACCTGATCTCTCCTCTTCTTCTTTTTCTTCCGCACGTTATACACTCGCTTCTTCTATCGCTCTTCCTTTCAGCTGTATTTATTTGGAATTTCGCGATCATCTTCGATTCAGAACGTGCTGCACCTGTTATTCTTCTTAATTCATTCAATAAGTGAAAGGCAATCAATGAACCGATGGATCAATTGAATAAAATTAAGAAACGATCATTGGAAAACGAGTAAAAAAGAAATAGGGAGAATTCCAATTTCATAACGTCGTTGCAGATATCAACCCCTATGAATTATAGGTATAAAGTACAGCCTATGTGCTATACGCGCTATGGTGTTTCTGGCGGTAGCGTCATCAATAAAACTGAAAATATTCCACTGAAAAACTTGCGCTGAAACAAACGCTGCACGCACACGACCGCTGTCTACATTTCAAACCATCATTGAACGTTCACGTACATATAGGTATTACGCAGATACATATATACATAACGTATTTCGACCGATAATACATACTGTATGAGACCATGGGACTATGGACTGATTGGGGTGACGCTCCAAACCTCCACAGCTATGCAGTTTAATTTATGTTGCATCAGAAGCCAGTCGCATCCAGCAATCGTTCGTTCATTCATTAGTTCGTCGTTTGTTTGTTTAGTTATATTTCGTAAATATAAAATTTCGAATTTTCTTCTTTCTCTTCTTTTTTTTTTTATATATTTGTTCATTCATATTGTTCCCCTTGGTTTTTATCAATCTTCGTACGCTCGAATCCTGTGCAGTTATTCGTGTACGGTGTCGCATACCGGCTATATGTATACATTATCGAATAAATTGACATCGCGTGAAGAAACCGAAAAAAAAAAAATTTCAATTTTCGGATAAGAAATGAAAATTTCTATCAATTAGCAGCGCGTGTTGTCGATTCAATTTTTTCGGTTGTCGAATTTGTTTTTGTTTTTTTTTGGTTTTTACGTCTTCAACGCGAGCGCGGTGGAGGGTAAAATGTTAACTGTACCAAGGCGCATAGAAAGTCGATGCAAATATCAGCTCGACCTACACGTTTGTACATGGGTATGTCCTCACGCGTGTTGTAAGAAATTACTGAAATCATCGAACTCATTTTGATTATGTTTTTAATTTGAGTTCAATTCTTTTTACTTATTTACTTGGTTTGTTTTTTTTAAGATATTTTTTATCACTTTTACGCGACGCGTTCAGATGCGAAAGGGTGAAATTACGATTTACTCATGCCCTCGAATGCATTACGTTCATCTGGAGTGTAACGTGATATTTATAAGTAGAATATGTTTGGTCATATGATCAATTAAGAAGACGCTGCTGGAGGGTGAGCACAGATATATAGATAAAGCTAACTATGCCTGATCAAATAAGAACCAATTATCAAAATATGATCTAACTATCTTTCATCGTCGTATATAACTATAACTATAACCTCGTCGACCGAAGTTTCATATCAGATTACGTATTTATTGAACGAAAATTATACACCCTTAACCTATTTTGTCCCTTAGGTGTTATATCGCCTTTCTTAATACTTCTCACCTCTAAATACCCTTCACTTCGTACACCTATCTTTCCACGATTCAACATTTCCTCGTTCGTTATCTGTAGTCGGTTTTCCGAGGCGTTTATATAAACTGAAAATAAAAATGAAAAACAAATGATGTAAAACAGATACTGCGAATCACCGCACTGCAGAGTTTGATTTTATAGTTTTCGAGCCGAGAGAAATACAGGAAAACGTTGTGGAGAAGATTAAAACACGAAACCGCCGTTATAACAATGGCGTTGGGTGTGAGAAAATGGAAAGAACTGCGGATGGACGAGAAAAAGTGAAATTGTGTAAAGTTGTTTAGCGAGTAGATTCAAATCCATTTATATCTATCCACCGCCAACGTGCAGGGGTGACAAAAGGGTGCGCAGGGTCGTATCTTCACTTGAACGAAAATCTCAACTATAGGTACACGCGCTGGTTGGAAATCAATTGACGCAGCGATGTAGAGAAAACTGATATTCCGGCGAAGGTTGTTTGATGGACAAAATATATTTTACTTTATTGTACAGGCGAACGCAATGAAACCTTGGACGATTATTTTGAATTAAATATCCCTCGCTTCTTCTTTCTCTCCTTCCCACTTTTAATTTTAGATGTTTTCGCTTTCTCGCTCTCTCGATCGCGGTGTCCGGGTTTTCCTATTTTTTACTCGAATTACAACCGATGTCCTGAATCAGTTTTCGCTGTTTTTGGTGAAAAGTAGTTCCTTTTTTCATTATGATTTTTTTTCAATCACAAAATTTACGGACACTTATAATGGAAGTTACGGAGTCACGTCGAACTAATCGTCACCCTTCGGTTCGACCCTCAGGTGCATTGTTATAAGGAACCCTTTTCCAACGTCTTCTTTTTCCCCTTCTTTTTCATTCTTTCTCTTCTTATTCAAATTTTAGGCAATCCAATTTTAGGACTCTTTTTAAGACACGTGTCACCAATTGCGTCACTGTAACCTAATGATCCAGCGTTTGCATGCATGGATCACTTGAAAAAAACCTGCGTCGTTACGGGGAATTCGATTTCCAGCACCCGAAAACCAGAGGTACGGGAGCGCTTGGTTCATACCTGAATGAAAAATAAAAATTTGCAAAACTTCAAAACGGATCTAATCTACGATTCGTCATCATTATTCCAATCATTATAGTTCGCACTAATCATGTTCGCAGGATGTCAACACTTCATTTTCCAATTTACCCCGCGTGTTTATGGGCGACAATCATCGATTGAAATTGATAGCTCATTCGACCGGTGATAGTTATCATTTATCATCAATTATAACTGTGATGCGCGTCTCTGGGGTCATCGGATTATCCGATGATAATTTTTGCTCAAATTTGTTGTTCCTTAATTCATTCGAACCTTTTATTCTATCTAATTTTTCTTCGTTTTCACTCACCAGCCCCGTACAGCCGAACGTGTTCTTGAATTTCCCCACGTAAATCAAATGAATAAAATACAAATCTGTTTCATTCGTTTCGTGTTCAGATTCGTATCGACGATTATTTACTGTATCGAAATTCATTTGATATATCTTCATCTCAATATTGTACTTATCAGTTACAGCAGGGGATTAATTTTTCAAATGACTTTCATCCGTCAACCACATCGTGTATGGTACCTACTCGAGACCGTTAATTGATCGACGTGAAAGATTATATTGTCAATCGCTTTTGTTGATTTGTTTTGTTTTTTTTTCGTATCCTTTTATGTTTAAAGTACAATCCCTCGTCAATTACGATCTCATCTCATCTCGAACTGTCATTTGACTCTTTTGGATCGGAAAAATCAGGGTCCAATAATTACAGGTGGGTTTTATTTATAACGTCGAAATAATTTTATTCACACATTTGCGGATCGAGGGAGAAAATCTTCTATTCTAGAATGAAGGTTTCTGGACCGCCTGCGGTTTTAAGATAAAAAGAACCAGCTACATCGGTGTCAAGTACGAGGCCGCCCATATAAGTTGTCGCATTTTTCTCGCACTCTCCTTTCTCGTATTTGGAATAATCCTCGCAAGCTTTTGCCGTGAATTTTTTATCCGTTCGTAGGGACTCGCTTACGTACATGTACGATCTACTGTGAGCACAAATGCCGACTATATCCATCGTGCAACCCTTCTGATGAGATCCACCGTTTGGCCAGATATCGATATTTCCAAGTGCGTCCGGATAACCCAAAAGTCCTGCGTTCGTGTGGATAACGTAGACTACCGTAGCATCGCCTACTGACAATTTTGCTTTTGGATTCAAGAGCCAAAATAATGGACTCGCTGGATCCATCCCTGTGAGTTGAAAAAATAATCATCAACTCTCGTCTACACATTTTTCAACAATTTCTCATTTTTTTTTTTTTAGTTATCTCAACAAATTTTTCTTACCCACAATAACTGGCACCGCGTAAGAACATCTGCGGCTTCCTACACCTGATATGTGAGCGCCCAGAGAGTGGCCCAAGATTATTAGATTGTTTATATCCATTCCCTGGTCAACTAAAGAGTCGATCATCTGTGCAACATATTCACCAACTGTCCACACCTTTGACCGGGCGTATATGTAATCTTTTTTTGCGTAGGTACTCCAGTCAACGAATATATAGTTGAACTCCAAACCACTCTCCAAATATCCTGTAATTGGAGGTTGAAAAAAAAAGGAGAATTAAAATATCGTCGGTCAGAATGACTAAACGAGAATTTGATCAACTCGTAAAATTCTTACCTGAACGTAACAAGGTGTTGATTTTTGATTCGTTCGAAGCTAACCAACCGTGGATTACTATACGCGTTGGTAGGTTCGGATTGAAATAACTGTTTGCAAATGAATCAACGTCGTTCGGATAGAGTAACTGAGGTGAGTCCGGATTTTCGACGGTGTATAAATTAAATAATATGTCGGTATGCCATTCTTCCGACGTACTTGGAGACTCTTCCGTTTCTTCGGTAAGGTTGATCAATTCAATGGTCAAATCTTCCGCTATTACCAATCTCCAACTATCCTGCCTTGCGTCTTTTGAATTCACGTTTGTAACTGCAATTGAATTTCAAATTCATTTCGATTTTGTGGAAAAATTTAGTATACAAGTTAATTTCACTGCGACAGTTATTAATCATCATTATCTTCTATTATACCGGCAATTAAAAACAGCAGAACTCCCAGGTAAATTTCAGATTTCATTTTTATTTTAGTGAAAAAAAAATGAAAAAGATAATCGAAATATCGGTACGTACGAACATTCGTACTATTTTATCACTAAGAAATGACTCTCCGAATTCGCTACGTTTTATATTTAATGGATTATGGTGGGAAGGAACAGACAGACCTCTTTTTTCGTATTTTTATTTTTTTTATGTTTATACTTCTCAAATACGTTTGTTGAGTTGTAAAAGTTTCGGTGTAAAATTCCACGCGATAATATATTTATTTTCAAAATCTTCTTATTGACACAATTGTTGTAATACGTATGACCTCACAATGATCTAATTGGTAATAATTTTCCTCTATACGAACGGATAAAAGTCAATAACTTTTTCCGTGTAATTATTGCTCTTCAATCATTTATGGTACCATAGATATTTATTTTTCAAAATTTATTATCCACGTTTTTGTAAACGCCGTTTCAGCGTAAAGTTGCATAAAAACTTTTTTCCGTTCCTCTCTTTTTTCCCCCTACGCGAATTTACCCGGTCAGTTTGAACTAGATGACTGTAATTACCTACTGTTTATTTAAAATTTGGAGCAAGTATTATTTATCACGCAATCATCCGGTTCCATTCAGGCCCACGTAATCTACTTCACTGCATCGATCGTATTGTCATCATCGTCATTGAACTGAACAACGTTTATTTTCGTTCAGTTGAGTAAACTAAAGATTGCTTCTCATCTTTTTACAGCCTATACTAATACGTATGAACAGGCTTGTTTTCGCAATAGATTTTGCGCGTCACGTGATTTTCATATTTTGAAATCGTATTGAATCGATTTCACATGATTGAAATCGTATTCCTCATAATGTAGGTAATGAAAATATAGGTAACAAAAGAAATGAAGTAATTAGGAAGAAAAAAAAAAAATGAAAAAAATTGCATAAAGCACCACTGAGCGAGCGCAGGTGATCCTGTTATACGGATGTCTCTAAGACGAAGTGTGAAATGATATAAATTTTTGATAAATAAGAATAAGTGAAGTGTATGGGGTTTTGTAGGGGTAGAAAACGAGGAGGGTTTATGTTGCACGAGGTACGCGGGGAGCGCTTGCGTAAACCAGCTGTCTCTTTCTCTCTTTCTCTCTTTCTCTCTCTCTCTCTGCTTTCTCGTATGCCTAGAGTGAGCTTCGCAAAATGTCGAGGGTGTTTTGGGGGAGGTTGAAAGGGGAGCTCGGAGGGTGCGAGGTAACCTCCATCGATTTGCCCGTCAGCCGCCATCTTGCCACCCTACGTACGCTATACGGTTGGGCTTGACTAAGCCCAGAAATTGGGTAGACATTTTGGAAAAACCATTTCAACAATACGTTCATTAATTCCCACTTTAGTACAAATATCGCATGTAACTCTAGATTTACATGCATATCTTTGGATTTTTCTACACCGCGTTTAAAATCGAAAGAAAAAAGGAAAAAAAAAATTATATCAAACGATCCTTTCGTCTCCATTAAAAATGGGGTGGGTGATTAAATAGCTGTGCGTTCGAAATGCAACCGAGACAGAAACAAAAAAGAAACAAAAAATCAAATTACACTCCTAATCGAAAAAATAAATCGTCAACCTCATATCATCGCACGCATTTAATGACGTGTACTACGTTCGAATTTTATATGGAAAATTTTGTCAATTTCTATTTGAAATGCCGATATTTAGAAGAGAGGGCGAAAAAAAAAAAGGTAATAAAAATTTGTACATATTTTTTTTTTGTTCTTTCTTCTGTCCCAGAGATTGGAGGGAACGCGAAAGAAATTAATATACATAGAGAGAGTAGATTTAATTGAAATCCGATTGTCTGCTGCAGATCATCGCGCGCGTGTTGTAGGGTATACAGGTATACCGGGTACATGGAAGTGCAGTCTTTGAATTGGAAAGCGACCCATTGTTTTCTTCGTTGCTGATGCTGAAACTGCTGCTGCTACCGCTGCAGGAAGAATTTAATTGCAACGAACTCGAGGATCGGATATGTTTATAAATATACCCATACATACGTATGTGAATTTTTCGCTTTTTTTTGTTTGTTTTTTTTCCGTTTTTTTTTTTAATACACTATTTACTGCCAGCTCATCCTTATTTAAGGGGCTACGAACACAAAGATTCTCTTATTTTACTTTCGTCACTTTTCTTTTTTTTTTTTTGTTCTTTTCTTTTCATTATTGTGACGTTCGTTGATAAAAGTTAATCGATCGAGTGTGGTAGTCCATATGAATCGGGTACCTCCCGATACTATATATACCTTTTAGATACCATAAATACAATCTATGTACTATACCCTCTTCTCGGTTCTCTCTCCTCTCTCTCTCTCTCTCTCTCCATATTATTCCTTCTCTCTCGGCACGGTGAACGCGGGTGTGGCGGTGACTTTTAATCAATCCGATTATTGTTAGGTGGATTGGACGTGTGGCATCGTTTTCCCCACGATTCTTCACCCCTCCTTCCCCCCCCCTCCCCCCCCGGCCGTCGATTCTTCTGCACCTTTCGTATCATCGTCCGACTCATATCTGACCATATAGTATATATATTACAATTATACACGCATACGTGTGCAAACACTCTTTGTAGGAGAAAATAAAAAATAAAACAAACGATAGCCGGATGTTTGATATTTCGTTCGTATATGTATACCTATATGGGAATGATATATTTATATTCTTCAAATGGTTTCCTTCTAGATTCCGTATATACGTAGGTATAATAATGATCGTTCAAATTACGTAATTAGTGCGTACGTGAAAAAAATTTTGTTCCATTTAGCTTACAATATCTGCTGCTGTTCGTAGAACGTACATACGTATGTGTACATGTAGATAACTAACACAGAATAATGTAAATAGGAAATCGTCTGGTCTGTCCCTGACACTCAGAAGCACCATCAGTTATAGAGATTGTCTGTCGTATATAACGTAGTACATACACGTGTACATATGTGTGTGCGTTAGTAATGAGCGGACACGATTCTATAGCGAGGGGTCCAGAATTGTGTATGTGTTTTTTTTTCTTTTCTTTTTGCGTATATCATCAACATCATGAACACGATTCAGATCGTTGGAAAAAAATGAAATGAATCGGATCGAATGAATCGAAATTTATTTGTTCATTTCGCTACTTCTTTCATGCCGCTGTTTTTTTTGTTCTTTTTTTCGCAATTCAACTCTAATTTTCTGATATAGAGTGGTAGGTAATTTCGAGGTGGTGAAAAGGAGCTGTTGTAGGATAGGTGTGTATAAAGTAGGTTGACTTATTATTCTACTGGACATTTAGCTGGTAATGTGCCGCAGCGAGTCGTTTGGAAGGTCCGAAATCGCCCCGACCCACCTGGAGTTTAGGGGAAGGAATGATGGAGAGAAAGGAGGACCATGAAGAGAAAGAGAAGGCAAAGGACCCCTTAGAGTTTAGAGACCCTTAGTCCTTTTCATCCCCCTTTCCTACGCTTCTCGAATCCTCTTCTATGTATATACCTATATCACACTTCTGCCTAACTCTCTTCTCCCACTCTCTACTCTTCTCCTTCCATGTATACCCAACCAAAACCTCTATAAATTCCCTTAGGATTTTTCTTTCCTCTACTTCCCTTAATTAAAGCCCTCCCTTACAGCGACCCCCCACCCAGGCCTTTAGCTTCCATGTACACGCAGACCTCTTTCTCCGTTTATTTTTCTCGCTCTTCTTCATCTCCCTCTTCGGACTTCGATAGGATTCTGTACTCTTCTTACATCGAGAAAATTTTTCTATAGATACAACGAGATGAAATTCGTTTCTAAGTCTGCGAAATGATTTTCAAAAAAATTGTATAGTTATTTTTTTCTAGGAAATTATCGTAATTTTTTGTTTAAGTTGACGAAGAGTCGGCTACTGTGGATACACCCCCATAAAACTTCCCCTGCGTTCAGCCTTCGCGTTTTAGGTAATAGCCTAGGGTGTGGCTTATATAGTTATATCCTTTACGGTGCCGCCCTTTTCTCCGATACAATTTCTAAGATCAAAATTGACGGTCAACGTTACAGAAATCATTGAAAAAATAAATTCAAACTTCATTCACTTTTCATAATATACCTACTCAACTCTGGATTCTCATCCCAGCGTATTTTTAATTTTTTGATATATAATAACATATTTATAATATACCTGTACAGTAAAATCGAAACCGCACGTGTTATTTTTCGCGCTTTTTATTTATATTGGGAACTTCCTTTTTTCTCTGTTTTTCATTTCCATCCTTCTCTTTCTCGTTTTCGAACCGCGAAACGAGTTAACGTCGGCGCCAACGCCGTGACGCGCACGTATGTAGTACGTATACATATACCTATGTATAATATAACGCAAAACTTCGAAGCGCGTGGTAATTTTTTTTTTCTTTTTTTATCTTCCATTCGGATCTTTTGCGATTTCTTTTTTGGATACAACTGCCGATTCTCTTTCGATCATGCTCATCATAGCTGTGTTCGTACCCTCCGCACGTTCTGCAGATAAATTAACGATGCACCGGGTTTTTCCTTCCTCATTTTCCTGAGAGGATAAAAAATTGAATAGTTTATCTCTCGATCGTCACGACGATCGATAGACTTCGCGATTATTGTCCAACAGATGCGATTACGTGTTATAAATTTTAAAAAACTAATTTACAACGGAACGTGTATACAACGTGAATAATTACATCGTTAGATATATACTAATTACAAAAGGACAAAAGGAAAAAAGAAGGAAGAAAAAAGATCAACAAATGACAGGCGATAATAAGTGCAGCACTCAGTAATGCAAACATAATTAGATATAACGCAGCAGCAGCGGCGCGACGCGACACAAGAAACGAAGAAAAAGGGGTTCGTTCGTCCGTCGTCGTCGTTTATTAACACACATATGTTATAATCATACATGATACGAGTATAGGGAACACGATCCGCCTTATCCGTGGAAACGTAAAGAGAAAATGAACCAACGCCGCGGTACCGCAACTGGCTATATATATATATGTATGTGCATGTAAAATGTGCAGAACGAGTTGTGTTGACAGTCTAAAGATAGAAGGACAGCAGGAGTATAAAAGGCGAGAGGGAAGAAGTATGTGAAAAGAGAAAATAATAGAAAGAAAAAAGGTATAAAATGAAAGTGTACGTATCACACATATATCCGTGTATGAAAAATAAAAAATAAAATGAAAGAAAAAAAAAGCATCGCGAGTGAGAGAGATAGGGAGAAAGACTCACTCAGTGGTCATAGCTAATGGTCTCTGTAAAAACTGTTTGCCCTTAGCAGCGCGGGTCGCGCCCATGAGTTAGTTGACCTTTTGGTTGATATAAGTAGATAAAATGAAGGGGGTTGTATAATATATATATATTTTTTTTTGTTTCAGAAATAAGTGCTATTAGTTGACGATTGAATTTTCGTAACGTAGATGATATCGATGACATTTTCCTTTTTTTTTTTGTTGATTTTTTTTTTCGACAAAAAAATTTTCAAATAATAAAATCTGCAAAGCAGAACCAAAAATTAACGGAGACTGTAGATATCATGAATATTTGGGTCGCTGAGGTGTTCGATAATTTGATAACTTTGAGTTTTCGAATCTTCAAATTTTCGTTTGATATTCGATTGGATTAGTTACGTCCGTACAGTGTGCTAATACACCTTAGCAATTGACTACCTATTAGTGATCTATTAACTGCGCTACCGCCGCGATGTCAAATAGCTATAGTATATGTACGGTATATTACCAAACTGTGTAGTGAAATCAGCCGTTGCGTTCGTTCGATGTAACTATAATATCTATACGTATTATACACAAATTATATCGATTGATTGGTGGGCTATTGGTTATATACCGATCAACGATACAATGGTATACATAATTAAACGATCGCGATGACGAAAAATTTCTGAATCCGAAAGAGAAAAGAAAAAATTAAAAAAATAAATAAATAGGAGAAGAACGAGTCTGTAGAGGGTAAAATCGGAAAGAAGTTAATATAATATAAAATAAAATGAAATGAAAATAAAAAAAACATTTTTAACCCTGACCTACGCGAACCCAGAGAGAAAGGGATGGTGGTGAGGGAGAGGAGGAGAGAAAGGGGTTTATTTGCGGTATAAATTCACGAGCAAACGAGTAAAAGAGAGAAAGAAAGTAGAGTGGAGATTGAAAGGGTTGGATGGAATTTTACGGTGATGTGGTAGGCGTTTGTATTGATATAGGTATACGCATATACGTATACGTATACTCGTCAGAGCTATTCAAAATCAATTTGACAATATGTATAAACGAAATTTATACGTGTCGGTAGTCGAGAAAAATAAAATAAAACCGCGCGAAAGGCAAAAAGTAAAGAAAGAAAGAAAAAAAAAAACGGTATACGGTAATTAAAAGAAAAGCAAAAATAGTTATATAACCTACACAACAGCAGCAACAACGAGGCATGTAATGTACAGCGAAATGTGTTACTTTTTTCTTTTTTATTATTCGTATCTTGCACATATCTTCGCACCTACCCCTAATACACTTTTAGTTAGTTATTTTCAGTGGTGTTATTTATTCTATTTTTAGGAAACTTTTATTTTTATTACAATCCATTGTGTTCGTCCGATTTTGCATGCGGTATGTAGATACGGTCGAGCAAGCTGTGCCGAAGTAGGAAAAAATCCATGAATGAACGGACGAACGAATTTATGAATGGAGGAAAATATTCCGTTTGATTCCCCGTAACGCCGTACGTGGTGCAGGTAGAATCATCCCTCGGGAATAACTTTTTGTCCAGTTTCTCAGACGTGATTGGTACGAGTCTTCCTAATTTCTTTTTTGGTTTTTTCTTTTTTTTTTTTCTTTAATTTTGATGAAAAATATAGATATCCGCGTATAGCAGCGGCGGTGCGGTTATGTGTGTAGACATAAGTTTGCATAATGCCTAGACATTAGCTGGGTGTTACGGTGGTATGGGATGGTCGGTACTGTCCGGGATAAGCCTAACCCATCTAGACCCAAATCACCCTTTTCTCCACCCCCTAATTCAGAGCTACCCCATAGCCAACCTAACTCCAAAGTGTATAACGACGAAAATGCCGACGACGAATGTACGTATATGTATAATACGCCAGGTTCTGTCTCTCTATTTCTCTCTTCCTCTCCTTTTCTCTCTTTGCCTCTGCGATTCCTTCCTTTGTGTTGTTGCCGCGAAGGGTAGGTGGTTACTATTAGAAGGGGTGGTCTTAGGACGGGTCGGATACCTCCCTACCAGTTTCGTTTGCCCGCGGGTTGAGAGGGTTGAAAATGTCGAGGGTGCGGAAGGAGAAGTAGAAGTAGAAGGAGAAGGATGAAGGCGCGCGGGTGGCTCACATCGAGTAAGAGAACCCAACCGAGGAGTATAATGGAGAGAGAGATGAGGAGAATGAGAAGGTGGAGGTGGAGGAGGGTTTTCAGGGTAGAGAAGTGGTGAGGACGATCAATAAGGAACAAGCATCCAGCTACCAACATCGGTAGTGGGGGTCTTACCAGAACCTCAAGCCGTACGGTTATACACCACTGCTTAGAGAAACGCGCAAAATGAAAGCCGCCGCGCCACCGACAAGGAGAAAAGAAAACCAACGAAAGAAAGAACCGAGAAAATGTCATACGAACGAGGGAGGGATACCAAACAGGGGATGGCGGTATGCGCGACGTTCGAAACGCGTGGAAGGGAGAAAAATGATTTCAACCGAAGAAAAGAATCTCGTCCTCTTTATTTTTTGCTTTTTTTTCTTCTCTCTCTCCGTCTCCGCACTTTGCATATTTTCAAAACTTTACTTATCGTCATTCTCATAGTATAGGATGGGTAGTTAATTTTTCTAGACGAGAAAACGATCGTCTACTTCAGAGGGGTTTCGTATATGAAAGGGGTGAGTAAGAAAGTTGATGCGCGGATTCGTATCTAAGAGAGTGATTTTTATCGTCCGGATATTCGGCTGGAGTTTTCCGAGGCGATGAATTTGTGCCGTTGAATTTTCGTTGGATTTCTTTGATTTTCTTTGTTCTATTTGTTTCTTTCGCTATCGTCGTCAGACATATCGGGGCTTCGTTCTTGAGGTTGTGGATAGGATGAACGCGAGGGCGAAGGGGTGCCGTGAGGACGAGGGGGAGGTTCGCTCTATTGATCTGTAAGACTACCAACGTACATACTACCTTCCTACCTACCTATCTACCTCTCTGAGGAGGGAGTTCCTAGTAAGCTCCTTCTCTCTCTCTTACTCTTTCCCAGCTACCTCCTTCCTCTACGTCGTATTCCAACATCGCGCGCTCGCTGCCCTTAACGCTGGCTTAGCAAGGACAGACACCCTCAAAACCTCCCCCTCCCCCTCCTCCTCATCCTCCACCTTTTGCTGCTCTGCTGCTGCTGCTGCTGCTGCTTCTGCTGTGCTGCCTGGACCCGCAACCAACTAACCAACACGAGTCGCTTAAATCCACGCTCAACCACCCCCTCGAAATCCACCTATCTACCGTTCTCTCTTTCTCTCTCTTTGTATACCTGTGTGGCGAAACCGCATCTAGCCAGGGTTGTTCTACCTATCTTTATGTCCAATGCACATATACCGTGTACCTAAGCGCCCGCTGTTTTGCACACTTTCACTTTTTCTCTTTTTCCATTTTTTTTCAATTATAACCTTTTATCACACCCTAGCGTCACGGACGTGGTACATCCTTACATAGTTTTGAGTTCGACAATTTTTATCTCTATCTTTCGATGCTCCAGTAATCGCTGTTGTCAATTTTCACATGCAGCGAATTTCAAACGGGATTCGATTCACCAATAGCTTTTTTACCAACGAATTACACGAACGATAAAAATCAACGCAACGTAAAACATCAGCTGCAGTGCAGATACGTAGATATATCTATTTGATTGATAAGAAAAATCGAGATGAACAAATTTTTTGATTTTCGCGGCAAAATCGTTAGTTTTCAAAGGCTACGGAGGTGTCGTCGAATTTCGAATTTCGCGTGGCTCGATGTTTGCAGCCACGAATGATCGTCCATTTTTTGCTCTAGGACATGACCGGTGATCTGTTTAGATGTTTTTTTTTTCGCAATAACTATTATAATTCATTTCTGCGCATACAATAGAACCCATGTATATATGAACAACGTTGCGTACATGCAATGCATACATATGTATGGAAATATCGAGCCTGCAAAAGAGGCACATACGTATATATGTAGGTACATAAAGCACGAGCTTTCGTCTTTCTCTCCCGGTTCTCGTTGGTCCCTCGGAAGGGTCTTTTCATCCCCAATCTCTGTCCCGCATTTTTCTTAGCTACCCCTCGCAGCGCCTCGCTTTCGAATTTCCCCGGGACATCCACCGCGCGCCCGCCCACTCTACAACGACTAAAACGCGGTACGCGCTATCGCATATAGGTACATAGCTGTATGCACATAACGCATGTATGCACGTACATGTGTACATGGATATGCGATATCGCGAGTATAGGTATTCACACATATATACTAACGCACCAACACCATCGCACCAAAAACCGACCACCCCCTGCCGTTTATGTATAGGTACGTAAACTCGACCGGGGCTCCTCCTCATCCCTCGAATACTTATATGCGTATGTATGTAACATAAAGTTGTGTACATGTATGTGTAGTAAATACACGAGGTTGTGTTGCATGTGGAGAGAAACGCGCGACGGGACCTCGACGTGAGATTAAATTCTAACGCCACCCGCCGCTCTGGCATTTTTCTTAGGTCAGAGGGGAAATAAGGGGATACGGTCGCCGCTGCGGAGAAGCAGAGGCGGACGCGGTATGGAGCGGGTTGCTTTCCCGTCTCGCTCACTCTCTCTCGCTCTTTACGTGCCCAAATTAATACCCGACCTAAACCCACCCCGCGTTCACATCCTCCGAACCCCCCGTTTTCTAAACCACCACCCACTGCCCATTTTCTACCCACTAACACCGGCAGCCGACGCGACCAACACGGAGACGCGATTCACCCGCTATACATAACCTATACCACCCCCCGAGATACGCGCGGGGATTTCTAGCCGCCATTATTTAGCATGCTTAGAACTCGCACGGCCAATTCCCATCCCGATCCCCCGACTCGACCCACCACCCACAAAATACCCCTTCGCTCGACGCCTGGGGGCCCCCAAGGAAACGTGTAAGGCGAACGAACACCACCTACGATCAATACCAACCTACGCTCGAAAACTTTCCTTATTTAAACGAATCGTTATCATTATTATCAATGTTATAATTATCCTTGTCGTTATTTTCACTAATTAGAATTTGCAAATATTCGTTGGCGTGCGCGTGCGTTATATCGTTTGCTTTGATTTTTTTCATCATCTTTCGCATCATCGGCTGTCATTTTTTTTATACAGAGATTGGGAATTCGTACCCCTATATTTGTTGAAAATGATTCCAAAGCTCTTCACTTATCATTACCCGAGCATCGTCTCATACGATTGGTGATCGAAGATTTTCATCGTTTCGGTTGTTTGCGTGTAATGATTATGTGTCCAATTTCTAATCGAGTGATTACCAGGGTCGAGAAGAGGATTATCCGAAGTAGGTATATAATCAGCGCCTTGGAAAGATTTTTCATAAATAGTATCTATGCGTTTTATCGTGGATCTATAGATCCGACAGTGTTTGATAATATTGAAGAGAAATGAAGAATGAATGTTCGATTATTGTTTTTTTTTTTCTCACATCTGATTTCATTAGAAGAAAAACAAAAAAAAAAGAAACAAAACAAAACTCGATGACCGAATAAAATAAAACGTACACGCGTTTTCGGGGGTTTGGAAAAAGAAATCAGAAGATAGATTCGAGAAAAAGATGCGAGAGCGGTAAACCCTGGGCATACGTAATCGGTATGACCCATACAAAAAATGATCAAGAAAGAACGAAAATTGACAAAAGAAATGAAAAATGAAGCGAGCAAGTACGACGATAGCACATTAGTGTTGAATTTTCTCATTGACTGTACAGACTGTGCCCGGTGGACTTAGATTTAGGGGCTGCTCGTTGCAGGGGGTAGTTCGCGGGGGTTGTGGCCCGGGATCAAAGAGGGTGAGGAAGGGAAGGGGACGAGGTAGGGTGGAAAAGGGAGAGGGAGAGTTAGGTTCACATTTACATAGCGGACCTGGCAGGACTAGATGACTAGGCGGGGGGTGTTAAGAGCGAAGGATAGAAGGTGGTGGAGAGTGAAGAGCGAAGAGAAGGGTAGAAGAGAAGGGTGGAGGGTGGAAGGTAGAGGAGAAACTCCTGCTGGGGGTACGTATGGTGGTAGCTATTCAAGCAACATGGCCGACTGACTAAAACGTACGTACGACGTAGCTATCTTCTCGTATGGACATGTACCTATACAAGGACAGCTATAATTTCATAGCAACATGCCTCGTATCATGACTAACAAAGAATTCCTCCGTCTTTATTACAAAAGGATGAAATACCGAATATTTTTACCAACGTTTCACGGAAACCAGAAAGGCAGAACGCACCCCGAGGACAGAAATTGCGCTTTCAATTACGCTGACAAACGCTGATCCTTCTATTTTTCTCTTCTTTCTCCGTGATCACATTTCCAGGGGATGAGATTATGACGAATTTGGGCCGCGTGCAAGGTGTTCTATTTTTCTTGGCCGCGCGTACGCGGAGTAACTAATAGTTAGAGGTACGTGTTCGGTTGATACGTCGTTGCAACTTTTAGCGTCGTTAATTCATCCGATCAAAACCGTGAAACTTGGTAGGCACAGAGGCTTAGTCCTAATTTAAGGGTGGAAATGAAAACCACCCCTGGCTCCCGCTAATTTAAGGCCGACGCTCGCCGCTCATTTGTTTTAACCGCTCTCGGGGAACGCTTTTAGGGGGTGGCGGGTGTAGCGGAGGTAGTAGCAGTAGTGGTGAGTACTTCGGGTTGTACCAATGAAATTTGCAGGTTTAGTCCTCGTAATAGTTTAAACTAGAGATCAGAATACAGTGCACTACTCCACCGTACACAAAAGTATTTCAAATGCAATTTACATCGACTAATTAACTGCAGAAGTATAAAACTAAATGACACAATAATTAACGACGACGGATGATTTTTACATTTTTAACTCACGTTTTCATTCTCCTCTTACATTATTCGAGGTTCATTTTTTTTCTCCTCTAATTTCTACGTGACACGGCGACCCTTTCAACCCCTAAAATTATATCGTAATATCCTATCGAACGTTTGCCAGTTAAATTTCACACAATTTTCATAATTCAATTTATAGATATGCAGTTTAATATGTTCGCGTTTCCTTTTTTCTTTCTTTTTGACTTTTCCCAACCCTATACATCGATCGCGATTGCGATACCTGAATACTTCGAATGACATCATTTTATACGCCAAACGACGGAGAGAACAGCGCGAGCGCGACGGTCAGAATAAAACTGTCCCAAGTTTTTGGAGTAGTCGCGGACTTCACCTCGTTCCGCGATACGAGTTTTCAAATGCAAATAAAGTAGAGAGAGATCGAAGTGAAAAAAAAATATATATATATATTATAATAAGGGAAAAAGAATCTGGAAAAACTAGTTACAACTAAAACTGCAGCAGGGGGTATGCGCGTATCTAAATATCAATGGGTGTATATTTTCAACCGAATTTTAACGGCTCTGCTGGGGGGACGAGGCATAAGAGTAAAACTGAATATTTATGTACCTATGTACATTTTCTAGGGGGGTCTGGACCAAAAACTTGCTTGTACAGCATCATCCTTCTGTATAGTTGGTCATCTTAATGCGGTACTTTTTAACATACTCGTACCGGAGTTTTTTGGTCCAGGTGGGGTCCCACCGGTTGATCTGGTCCGAAGAAGGGGGGGGTCAAAATATCTCGCGAGATACTCTCCACCAGCATCCGTTAGTCCAGCTGATCTCGATACCGGAGTAGAAAGAAATAAAAAATGAAGAGAGATAGAAAGATGAAAGAAAAACTCGTTTCAACCGCTATGTACCGAACACACATTTACAAACGAAGACGTTCTCACGATGAAAAGCTGCTTCTGCCCCTGTCGTATAAAACCTTGATCGTTTATTGTTGTTTTTTTTTTGTTTTCACGATTTTCGATATTATTTTCATCGATAACACCAATTACTTCCATCGATTTCATTCTTATTTGTTTTAATTATATGTACGCGTGAAATTCACTCGGTGTTTTTGTATAATGTATATCGGGAGAATTTCTTCCGCGTCTTCCTCTCACGGGGGTGGATTCCCTTGAGTTGAATGAAAAATGTTCGTAAAAGTGCAGTATGGTATAAAAAATAAACAAACAAATAAATGATTAAATAAATAAATAGAAAAAAAGCAACACAGTCAGTCAAAACTCGAGCTTGCAAGGGGTGTAAACAGCGGGCGAAGAGGAAACTTTATCAGCCTGACGTGCGAGCTATGGCCACGTGGGGGTTGAAAAGGGTGGCATACACATATATAGATGTGTACATAGAAACGGTGTAGGGAGTAAGAGAAGGAGCTAGGTGTGTGTAGGGGGTGGTATAGTGGTTGCTGCTGATGCCGGGAGCAGAATGGCGGAGGAAAGAGAACCACCATTTATTTTCCACCCCCTAGCGAACCACCATGCGGGCATCATTAACGCCAACCTTAACCCCCACCCTTCTCCTTGTTCTCTACATTACTCTTCCCACCTCACCCCTTTGTCTTACTGGCAACCGTATATATTCTTGTTTTTTCTTTTCTTTTCCGTTTTTTTTTTGTTCGTTAGTTTCTCCTAGCTGATCGGTTTAATTTATTTTATTTTTTAGTTTTTTGTTTCCCCCGTCACGGACTGCGTGAAATTCGGAAGAATTTAAGACGGAGATATTTGAACGCACTTTTTTCTCATTCCTTTTGTTTTGTTAATCTCTCAATTTTTGTCATTTATTTTCTTCCATTGCAGCGTATAATTTATCGTTTATACACGTGCACTTTGTGTAACATTGCGAAAGAGAATATTGAATAGAGGATTTGCTGAAACTAGGAAAAGGCGAGTGGATTCGATTATTAAATATATAATAAGGATTATTTAATTATTCTATCGCTGTGGGTGTGTCCCGTGTATATACGTATATACAATGCCTTCCGAATTATCATACAAAGAATAATACGATTGACTGCGTTTTGTTCACGTATCTATGCTGCAATTTCTCTTGTATTTCTCTCCTCGGAATTTCTATCATCTATTTATCCTCATCAGACGTACAAATATGTGTTGTATATATACGTATGTACCCACGTGTATGCATATGTGGATAGAAACTCTGCAGTACATATGTGCATATATGTGCATATAGATAAATAGATTCGTCTTCTCATCCCTTTATTTTCCGTGTTACATATATATATACCTATATGTGTACGATGCGGGCTCTGACGACGCTACTACAACTGCAATCCAGAGGAAAACTTTGTTTGATTTTGCATTTAAATTCGATCTATTTTCACGCTGAGAAGTTTCTAAATGAACTAGAGAATTAGCTCACTATACATATTTGCATATTTATATGTATGTACGTAGGTATACGATGTAAAGTGTATACCTATTGTATGCAGATTGCGGAATTATACATCCACTTATTCCGTTCTATTCCATCCTCACAATTATCATCGCGACAGCGACAGACCTTGAATTCGTCGTTCGTCGGTACGAGATGAAAATTACGAACATCAGACAACCTAGAAAAAAATTCAATAAATTTTTATCCATATCATCTAACCTTGACGGATGAAGACTGCCGTTATAGGTGAAGTTCAACAGGTGTGTCTAAGCACGGGTGCTAATTGTCTAAAAGAAAAAAGATGAAAAAAGATGAAAAAAAAGAAAAAAAAAGAAAAGAGAAAGAAAAAAAATAACTTCGTATACAAACATATTAAATGTTTTATGAATGTAAAAATTAAATTGGAGGATATAATAAAGTTGAACACAATTGTACTCGTATATTATGACATAATGTGATTAAAGTGGGCGATTTATCGATAAATATGTTATGGAGAATGATAAGTAAATAATTATATCTATTGTTTAATTTCCCGACAAAATTTCCCTCTTTTTTGTTGCTCGATTTATTTTATTTTATTTCAATTTTATTTTTCTTATTTTTTTATTTCTGCGGACACGCGGAACGTTTTATATATACGAATATAACCGTGAAAGTAAATATCCGCAATTATATCTGGGCTACCTCTGTTATACGAGTGTTATACATAATTGTTTATTTATGTACACCGTTTTTATGTATATAGAATATATTATACGATGGAACGTGTGTATGAAACGATGAACTTGTTGCATGTCGCATACAGAAATACTTATAAAAGTAATAATGTGTTGTCGAACGGTTGTATGGATCTGCAAGGAGGATGAAAAACAACTGAATGAATAAATAAAATGAAATAGAAACAAAAAATCCCATTCTGCAGTCGCGATAGAGAATTTTGAGAAAAGGAAAAAAAATTAAAAAACAAAAAAGTAAAAAATTGTTCAACGAGACGGCTGCAGTTTTGAATTCTTTTATTCCCTGCAGTTATACGTATAATACGTGTGTAATTCTACGTTGCAAATGGGGGGGGAAGAGAAAAAAAAAAGCTATTTAATCGGGTTATTAATTGTGGTAATTAAAGTTTTCCAGTTTTCCGCTAAATATTTTCTCACATTTTACTCAGCGCTGCACGGTCTTTTCTCATCATCAGTTGCTGCTGCCGCTGCTGCTGTTGCTGTTACTGCGGGGTGTCGACGAGAAACGCGCAAGCAAACGTCCTTTTTGCCTCCTTTTCCTATGCCGTGTATAGGTATACCTATACGTATATGTACTGGATAATTTTCACCAACCGCGTAGAGTCACCGTGTGATATATATTATCTAAACTTTCATCTGACCATCTATATTCATCCCCACCACCTAAATTTTCGTCTAAACTTAACCCCTCCCCTATTTTACTACGAAGGGTTAGAAAACGGAGAACGAGAGAGGAAAGGAAGGACAGCAAAGTCGAAAGGGGAAAGGGAATTTTAAGGGAAAGGGTTACAACCCTTCCCCTTTACCGGGGGGTTCTTGAGTCTAGGTATATAATGTAGGTGGGGATATTTTCTATGTACAATGATACCGACGTATATACGTATATTCCATAAGTTACGCTTGTATTATATGTACGGAAATTATTTATTTACTTATTTATTTATGGGTTTGTGATTATATACATGTGTACCTATTTACTATGTAATACAGCCAAGTTATAGTATATAAGGGGTGATCGGGGTAAAATGGAAGGGGGAAATACAACCCTTAATCAATGCGCTGAGATTAGAGGGAGCTGTGATGTCCTGATTTTGTATTTTAGAACAGTTTAAGTATATTTTGATTTTTTGTCGGGAGAGAGAAAGAAGTTTATGTACACGTCTGATTAGAAATCATTCGAAGAGACGTGAGAAAGTCATGTGAGGCGATGAAAAAAAAAAAACTTTAAGGATTAATTACATTCCTAGAAAAAGGATAGGAAAATGAAATAAAACGAGGATCCGTGGTTGTGTGCAGGATGTGTGGGAAAATAGAGGGAGATAAAACGGTCAGCGTACCCTCTCACCACCACCACCACTACCATCGCCAACGTCACCTCTCTCCCTCTTTTTCTCTCTTTTTTCTCCCTTAATAAACTCACATTCTTAAGCACGACGACTTAATTTACATTTTAACTGCTTCATATAAAAATTCCGTCGTTGGCAGAAATGTCACCTTTTATACCTAAACTTTTATTTCCTCGTCGTTTTTTTTTGTTTCATATCGTATCATTTTTCTGCAGCCCCTGGATCGCCTCTCTCTTACGCTAGGATTAGAAAATAGTGTCTCTTCTCTCAATTTCCGAATACAAAAAGCTCTCTTTTTCGATTCGTTTTTGTCTCAAAAACGAATGGGGATGTGGAAAGATCCTCCGGCTCTCACCCTCGTCCGTGTTAATTCGATTATCGAGAACACTTTCTTCTCGTGTGAGGAAATGAGATTTCTATATTTTTCTGTGAAAACTGGTTGAATTTCGAGTTTTTGGGAAAGAGGGTGAAATCCAAAAAGATATCTGGGTGGCGGTGGTTCCCACCTACCCACCTACCTACCCCGCTTAACCCGTTCAATACCTGGCAGGGCGGCGCAAGCGCCTTCATTTTGTTTTTCGGGTATACGTATATACGTAAAATACCTGTACATATGTGCACGTGTGCGTATGTATGTAAGGTACCCGCCGGTGCTGCTCCGAGTGCCGGTGGTGGTTGGGTTTCCTTTCCTTTTTCAAATATGGCCGCCCCTTTTGGAAACCTGAAAACCGCCCGGATCTGCAGGGGGTTGTTTAACGTGAGGCGCTGAGCTTTCGTGTTTTAACAGCGACGTCGTCGGTAACAACGACCAACGTACTGAGCTCATCGTTTTAAGGGTTGCTGCGACGCTACTACCACCGCCGCTGCTGCTGCTATACGATCTCTACTTTTCCGACTGACATTTATTTCCACTGATCTCTGCATTTTCCCTTATATAACCCAATCCAAATACAACCCTTACCCATACTCTAGGGGGCACTGTAGCTAGTTTGCAAGTAAAAGAAAGAAAAAAAAGAGAAGAAATTCGATTTCTTTTTTTCTATCATTTTTCCCGTTTTCTTATCCAGCTATGCCAGAAAAATTTTCCTCCAATTATTTTTCAAAGACATCATTATTGCCATCGTTACAACGACTTGGCAATCATTGGGAAACTAAATATTGATTGTGGTTTTGAATTTCCTGTACCGCCTCACGATTAAAAAAAAAAGAAAAAGAAAAAATTCTCGTTGTGCATAAGATGAAATAAAATTTTGTCCGTTTAGAAAAAAAAAAAAAGAAGAAAAAGAAAATCGTGGAAAGAAAAAAAGGGGGAAAGCAGAACAACATGTGGAGGGTTAACAGGTCGGTAGAATAAAAAACAAACACGTTTGATAATCAATTTTTATTGTGAACGTTTTTCTCACTCCCTCTCTATGTGTACATGTGTTGTACACATTTGCACAACGCGATAGTGTATCGCTGGTTTATACATATGTATTTGTACGCCAAACGTATATGCCTATATAGCATATGCATTGTCCAATCTACACGCGTACATAACTTCATAATACACCGCGGAATCGTGAGGGGGAGGGGAGGTAGAGGTGCGGAATGTACATCAAACTGCATGAATTATGAATAACTTCATTCTTCAAACTTGGCTGATATATTTGTTTCTTCATTTTGGTGATTTTTCTCTTCTTTCAATTCTTCTGTTTTTATTATAATGCCACTGCTGTGAGCGCGGCATTGGAAGAATGAAATAACAAGCAAATAATTAATCACAACCACCCGAATTATATACAGAAGACGATCAACCCCTAGATATAGGTGAAACAATGGCAGTTAAGGAAAAAATCTAACCCCCATAAAACGAAAACCTTCACCATGGCCGCGATAGTCCTCAGGCCCAGTAATTTTTCTCTGGCTGATGAATAGATTTGGGTAGAAAAGTTCGGTGTTTCATGTAATAGGTCGCTTTCTCCACATTCATATGGGTAGAATAAGATAAATATGTAGATACGCATGGATGATAATAAGTATAGCTTCGTACTAGAAGGGTAGGAGAACTCAACTCGGGTGTTTTGGAGGACGGAAGGGGGGGTGTGAGACTTTAGCTGTTGAAAATGGTGAGATGTGTTATTTTCAGTTTTTTTCTTTTATTCCAATCCGTTTTTTCGTTTGTTTGTTTTTTTTTTCGTTCATTTTTGTTTTCCGTAACTCGTTTCTCTTTTTGTAGCAATTTTTTAAAATTAGGGCTGTTAAACCTAATCTCCACGCACGCGGAGAGCGTTTCGAGATATAAAAATGTGGTGTGTCCTCTCCCTCGGCTAAATCGCCCTACGAAATGTTCTTAATATCGTTCTATAACGGCACACACCCTTCACCACCTGCAACACCACCCCCGCAATTTAGGTATCTATGTTTTATACACGTGTAGAGGAAAAAAAAAAGGTAACCGATGATGTTCGACGGTTGTGTGTAAAGTATAAAATATTATATATTTATTGAAAAATGAAGTAATACAATAGGATTCTGTAAATCGTTTCTTTTTTTTTTATTTTGTATGCCTTTTGCGGAAGAGTTATCGAAAGAAAATGTTCATTTTTCTTGACTTTCTTCATCGGAAATGAAAATGAGGGTGGGGGTTGTGGCATCTGCAATGAGCTACAACAACTGAGGGGGGTATCGTATGACCATGTATAGTATGATATACTACGCGAATACAGCATGCAAACGACTACTTCTCCTATAATGGGAAAAGCTGACTCTTCCAACGGGAGAGTTTCGTGGCACCTTCTCTTCCGCTTTTACCTCCTCCTCCTCCGCCGCTTTCTCTTTCGCCCCTTCATCTACCCCTATGGAGTTGAGCCCGGTTTCAGACTTGGATAAAATATCGCCGCGAATTATCATACCATCTGAAATTAAAGGACTGAAATTTTGGGGCGCGGTGGAAACGGCCGGCGTGGCAACGACGACGACGACGACGACGACGACGGTGGCGGTGTGTGGTGGAAAATAATTTCGGTAGCTTCGTGTTTCCAACAGCGCATAGTACCACCACCACGGCCACCGTCACCATCGCCACCCCCTTTTCGAGTTTTAGAGGAAAAAGGAAAGAGAGAAGAGGGAAAACCGTAGGGATAGGCGCAGGGTCACAGGGGGATGAAAATCGAGCGCCCGGTTGGCGAGAGCGAAAACCACCTAGTAGGTGTGCACCTACATACCTTACCCACGTATATACCCACCTACACACAACACATTCACATTTATACGTTTATCGTCATATACGTGAACTAGATGTACAGAGAATCCACCCCTCCCGCTTCTCCTCTTCCAGAACAGGAACAGCTCCGTGTGGGGTTGAAATTTTTTTTTCATCCCTCTCTTCTTTTTGCCTTTTTCAATTTTTGTTTTTATTGCTTTTCCTTCTCCCACTTCTCCGCTTACACACTGCAACTTTTTTTTTCGTCCACTTTTTTTTGCCCATTTTCTTCTTTTTTTTTTTTTCGTTGCGTTTTCCCAACGGTTTTGCTCGCTTTTTCATCGTCGAGGAGTTATTTTTCTTTCCAAGCGTCTGCGCAGCCACGCCCAACCCGCGATGGCGCCCACGTCGGAAAATTCTGGGTGTTATATATATACACGAATGTATATGTGTACGAAACGAACCCTATATGCCGCGAAACTACGCGGATCAAGAGCTACTGGAGAGAGGCGTTTCCATCCCCTTGCTTATATATTATATACCTACGCGGTGCGTTCGCATAGATTTTGGAAAATAATTTCTTTCCCCCCTAACTTTTACAAAATTCACCTTCTTTTTTCGAATATTACATTCGCGCGGCTTCCTCTTTTTCTTTCACTTCAGGGGTAGATTTTGAGAGGGTATTTTCGAATCGTGGTACGAAATTTCGCATTCGCATGGAAATTAATTATATGATGCGATATTTCACGGGGTTCCGTTATGGTACACGGACGATGGTGAATTTTCTCCGATACGCGGGAGAAAAAATAGGCTGAAAAAAAATTCCAAGAAACAATGAAAGTCATCGTACAGAACGATTTTATCTACGTGTAAATAACGACTGATATCATTTTTGGTTTTTAACTCGAGCCAAGAATGCCGAATCACTTCAGGAAAGAAAAAGTTTTGTGGAGAATGAAATGGAAAGTAGAAAAACGATGTTCTTTTTTCTAAAATCTTTTGATACGATACTGAAAGCGATTTTTTTTGTTTTCTTCTCAATTCGATTCCACTTTTTCTGATGCGGAAAACAAAAAAGAGTTTCGCGCTGCCTGCAGCTAGTTTCATTATGGTGGGGATTTTTTGAACTATTAAAAAAGAAATGTAGGAAATAAAGGAGAAAAAAATTAGGGGAATAGGTAGGAGAAATGAAGGAAGAAAGAAAAGAAGGAAGGAATAAAAAAGTTCGAACTACGTTGGTGGGGAGAAAATCGGGGGTAGCAACCGATGAAGGGGTAGGAGGTACGTGCATCGCAGGTGGTAGGGAAAAAAATCATATAGAAATGGAACAGCCTATGGATAAACAAAAAAAAAAAAAAAAAGTAAAATGAAACAGAAAAGAACGGAAAGGAAGAGAAATAAAATGATCAAGAAAAAGAACGAGATCGAACCCAATGTGCGATCACAGGGGAAAGGAAACCCATGAAATAGTAACGGGAGTCAATCGTCTGTTATATAGCCTCCTCTCTCTCTCTCTCTCTTGAATAGAAAAGTATTGGGTCGATTTATGAGTTATAGCTTCAAATCGAACATCCCCTCACACTCGGACGCTAACCTGAATTCATCCCCTAATGCCCCTTACCCCCTTGCCAATTCAAACAGTTTTTATGTTTGTTCTCTTTTCTTTTCTTTTTTCTTGTTTTTTTTATTTGTTTCGTTTTTTACATCGCAGTACACACATATCTGACCGTACATGTGTGTTATTACTATATATAACAGAGATTCAGCTTTCACTTGTTCGGTTTACTGTACTCTGTAGCGTATGACCTTGACATATGACTTAGATATATAGGTTCGTGCACGAAGCTTTTTATGTATTTTTCTTTTTATTTTGAAAATTCAATCGCTGGTCTAAAATGAATAATCGCGGTACACCTACCTATATGTGTAAATTTATTGGTAGAGACAAAAAAAAAAGAAAGAAAACTTAAATCAATGATAATAACAGAGGCAATTAAACTTTGTTTTTTTTTTTTTTTCGGTCATTAAGCCGGCATTCCGCGATGTGCGGATGTACGGCGAATATTATATTTATCTATATAGAAATGAGATGCAAATGTTTGTTTGCGAGTGGTGAAAAGGAAAAGCAAAAGCGTCGAGTATAAAACAGAGAGATGTTATTGTATACCAGGTTTTATAGGTTAGGTAGGTAGGTATAATTATTTCGCATAGCTAATCGCGGTGGTAGAGGTACGTAGCTATACGGTACGCATATAACCATACATGGTTGGATTTTTGTTCTCTTGGGGCAAAAGAAACTAAACAAAAATACAACAAGATGAGGGGGGCAGAAGGTGGATGAGAAATGGGTGTCGTCAAAAACGTTGCGGATATACCCCCGGTTGTATTTTAACAGGAAGGTATTAACACACCGTGACTTCTATAACGGGTCTACATACATACAGAAAAAAGATATATACTTAACCTTAAAAAAATACAGTTACGTACCTGAGGTATGTAGGTACAATCTAAATTTGGGAAGGTAAAACTTGTTCTTTTGTGTAGACGCGCGCGTATTTTGTTTTGAAAATTTTATTCAGCCCTACGAAGTTGAAGAAAGTTTAAATTATAAATTCAGGCTCCCATAGGGTTGAAACTCTACAAAGAACTTTTACAAAAATCATACGCATGTATATATCATGCGCACAGGACGAAAATTATAATCGTAAAATAATTGAGAAGGCCGAGAAATACCGAAGATGAAAATAAAAGGTCCCTTCTGTCGTTTCCTTCGTTTTATTATCTTTTTGAATGTAGAACGAGGAGAAGATAAGAGGAAATGGAGAGGAAGGAGGTTAAAATACATATAATAAAAGGAGCTGGGCTGCAACGGTTATCAAAATTGCGAGTTGCCATTATAATTTTAAAGCCAGCTTTCCTCGCGCTTGCAACTTGCCCAGGGTAAGATAGGGTTGGGTAGGGTAGGTATAGAGGTAGAAATGGTGGCGGTTGGTATAATACGAGAGGGCGAAACGGACGGACGAACGAACTTGTGGAACCAACGAACGAACGAACGAACGTTCCTAGTGGCAAAGTATAGTATATAATATACATATACACACGTATAGTACAGAGAGAGGACCGTTGCGTTGGCGGATGGTTGAAGGGGTATGAAGAGGATGAGGGAAAAGGAGGGTTTGTTAGGGGTGGGTACGGCCGGGAGGGCGGTCATTTATTTCTCCGCACGGCATAATTTATCGCGAGGATTTTCGCGAAAGCACGCAGAGAGACCGTGCAGCAAACCCAGTAGTGGTAGTAGCAGCAGCAGCAGCGGCAATAGCACCGGCACCACCACCAACAGCAGCCATCGGAGCAAGAGAACCCGAAGAGAGAAAGAGAAAAAGAGAGAGAGAGAGAAAACTCGCTGCCAACGAACGCTAACGCGAACGCGAATGCGAATGCGAATGCGAATGTGAGCCCGGTGAATTCCGTGTGCAAGAGAAGGGTACAGAGAGAAATTTCGAACCTACTAGACACACATACATGTGCAGGTATCCGTGTACGTGTTCGCCGTAATTTTGGCGACTAAAGGTCTATATCTAGTCGGCCATACGTAGCTACCTATTTCTCTATATCCTACCGGCAGTGGTTTCTAATGCAACCCGCCGTTGTCTGCAAGTTCTCACGAACCTCTATATAACCCATGCATATTCTCCGATTTATCCTCCACCACCGTTATCCGTACGTATCCACGTACTTCTTCCTCGCCTATCATGTATCAGCTAGGGAATTGAAGTCTCTCGATCCGCGGCTATTCAAAAGATAGATGAAAGAAAATAAGAAGAAAGAAACGATGATCGAGTTATCGAATAAGCTCGTAATTACAGGTATTTCGATTCGTCCGACAACGACGAGCTGTCTTGTGTCTGAAAATAATATTATCAGACGTCATCGCGATTCTTTCGTTGACGAACGTGTACGAAAGACGAGAAGTGAAAGATAAGTGGAAAGATTCGAAAGGAAAACGAATTGAATAAAATCGAGAAGAAATAAAATTATAAAACTAAACGTTTGTATCTCGGAGGATCTACAATTATGAAGATTCTCCGAGCTGAATATCCTCTTCCTGGATACTCGTAGCAGATACGTATATATCTAGCTAGCTTTCCCAGGTATCATATCATATAATATCGCGTATATAACATGATATTCTCGTAATCCCCTCAACGACGACATACGTACGGACATAATGCCCTGTGTATACGTATAACGCTCGCGATTATCATACGCGTAATAATCGTCGTGTGCTCGAAACGCGAGAGACTTTTCTCTACGTGACAAATAATCTGCATCCCTCAATCACAACTATGGAGAACCCTGAATGAAAAGCAGAAGAAAAAAACGTAAAAAATGAATCTAAAATCGACACGGAATGTTAAATTAAGATCGTCTCTCATTCACGCTACAGAATATCGTTTCCAACTCATCTAACAATAAGTAGAAACATAGAGTACGGAGTAGCGACTATAGTTTCCGTTAAATTTCTTCTTTTTTTTTTTTACGAGTCTCAATTTTGGTACGGCAGGTGGTTAGTACTTGGTGGAATTGATCCGTGGCTTGGCCGGGTCGCTATCGTCTGCGTAAAAGTTGCGTACTGCGCACATCCAACACAGATGTAAAATAATACCAACACCCTCGAAGGTTAGAGCTGTAGGTAGGTAGGTAGGTAGGTAGGTAGGTAGGTAGGTAGGTAGGTAGATAGATACGCTATATCTGCAGCCGGTGGCGGTGGCGTAGGGGGTGGTTTTGGTTCGCCTCGCTGCCTATACTCTACGGGCAGAGCACGACCTCAGAGGGGAAAAATATATACGACGGGGTTTTAAACGAGGGGTAGGAGAAATGTAGAGGGTGGATGAGGCGGGGGCAAAAACTAGCTAGGAATCTGATTGGCGCAAATATAACCGAGGTAAAATTTAGGGGTGGGGCAGACAGGAACGAACGAACGAACCGCTTTAATGACGCCGGCGTCACGAAATGTAACCCTTATATTCGACCCCTTGAAAAATATCCTACGAGAGCGAGGGTGATGATGCTAGCTACGGCTGCTGCTGCTGCTGCTGCTGTTGTTGCTGCGTGTATATATATTTATGCCCATGTATATATCTACTTTTTACGCACATACATACGCAGCCCTATGTGTACATACATATTTCCATTATACCTGTGTTGAAGGGAATTTATTTCTGTATATGTGCAGGGCGCAATAAGGGGGTTGATATGAGGGAGCGCGTGCGTTACTGGGGGGGGGGGGGGGGGAGGAGATCACAAAGTACTGAAGTACAACCGGGAAGAGTAGAGCTAGCTGCTGCTCCTCTGCTGAGGGTCAGAGAGTTGAGAATACGATGCTGGAATTTAACCGAATCTAAAGGACATTCGAAGCGTTCATTCCTGTTTTTTTCTGAACCTTGCATCGAAAACGCGTGTAAAATCTTATCGAAAATATCTTAAAAAAAACATATTCGCATCGCACCGATGTAACAGTTGTCCGTACGTTTTTATCCAGATTTTCGATATTATTCTGTTATTTTTATTTTCTTCCGTCAGTTATCGCAATTGATTGATAATGTAAGGAAAAAAGATGGACGCTTGATTATGCCAGTAACACCAGATCCGTCGAGGAGTTTAAATTCTAAAGCGGACGCTTGATCGCTAATTAAACTCGTTTGTTCTACTCGGCGTAAGCCTCGTGCCAGCAGAGCTACTGTGGTTGAGAGTCGGAATACGATTTAGAGTTTCCCGGTAACACCGTGAGCTCATATGTTTCGAACTGTAGGAAATAAAACAAAACCCTCACGGTTGACTCGTGATAGAAATTCGTTCCGACGATCCTGTTAAGTCGAATAATTATACACGCATTTAACAAAAGATTCGTCGTGAAAGCGATGCCTGCCGACGACACCGACATTCAAAAATTAAACAAACCAAACCAATCTTTTTTCCCTGCCTCAAACGATTAACTCTCCTCAAATTCATCCCACCCCGCGAATAACGCATCAAGAATGTATGGAAGAATGTTTATCAAATTTTTATTACAATATTTCTGTTGAAAAGTATATTCGTGTGATCCCGTTGGAATAGAAAAACAAAATCTAAAAAGAAATGGAAAAAGAAGAGTGAGAGAACGACAAAACACACACACGCGCGCGCGCACACGACGATAAAAAAAATATGAGGGGGAGGAAAAGGGGAAAAAAAGCTTCGTTGGAGATCACGTGTCGGGTGCGGGACGATAATTAATCAAGCTAAGAAAGCCGTTCGGACGGGGGTTGGATTTAAAACGAAGCTATACATATAGGTAGGGTTTGGTAGATTCGGAGAGCCCGGTGGTTTTAGGCCTCGAAGGGCGACGGCGAAACCTGGAGGGCGAATGAGGAGAGGAATATTTCCTCCTTTTTCCCTGAGTTTTTTTTTTTTTCTTTCTGCTTTCCCTGCAATGGGAGCGTCGATAGAGAAAGGAGGGAGTTAGGGGAAGAGGGTTTATATGTGCTAGCCCAAAGTAGGGAGGTAACGAAAAACGGGGTAATTTGAAAACAAAAAAAAAACAGAAAAGAAATAAAAAGGCGGGGGCGGGGGAAAGGAGGAGTAGAGGGATGAGAATTTGGCGGGAAAAACGGAGCCGAATTTTCATAGGAGAAAAGAGAAGAGAATGGCAATGGTGGTGGAAGCGTCAGGGGAGGTTAATACATCACCGCAACTCGCGCAATGCGAAAAAGTTGGTCGCGAATAGAAATATACTACAGTAGGAGAGGTAAAAAAAGGAAGAGAAAAAAACGAAAAGAAATTTTTCGCCATGTATGTGTGTAAAAATATCGCTTGAGGGGTAGTTTTCTGTTGTTTTTTTTTTGTTTTGCAATCTTTTGATTCGTTTTTTCCCCAACTTTTTTATTTTCCATATAAATTTTTGGTTTCTTTCTCGTTTTATTCCCTGCAACGGTCAAGGGAAAGAAATTAGAGGGCGCGCCGTGCACGCAATATCCCCACTCAAAAAATAGAAAAAGAAAAAAACTCTTCAATCGAAACTATATACGCTAACTCCGTATATAGCGAACTTAACCGCGTGCATTGAACACGGAAAAATTCATATAATTAGCTATATAAATACGTAGAATGATGATTATATAATACGACTTGTGCGGAAATTTGAACGTTATCGGTACATGCGGTTAAATCATCCCCTAATTTTTTTTATTTTAAATTGATGATACTATAATCATGACGACGATGGAATATATTTTCCAGAACATTCTGCCGATTTCTACTTGAAATTTAACAAACTTGTACACATAGTTTCCTCTATACACTCTACACACATATCATACATATAGGTATATTCACCACAACCGGGCGCGCGGTACAATTTAAACTTTTCCTCTAATAAGTTATGAATTTTGCTATGCTACCGCTGTCGCTGCAAAGGCCGCTGCGGTGCTTCCTCCACTCTGTAATAACAGTAACAATTTTAATAATAATGATAATAGTCATTCAAACATTCAAACTGTATAATTTTCAGTCTATATATACCGGAGCTTATCGAAACAGCGTGCAGGTGGGTAAAACCAAAAATGAAACAACCAAAAAAAAAAAAAAACCAAAATAGTTTTCCAGCAACTCCTGCATATACGCGGCTTGGCATCGCATGCACGATGATGGCCACGCCTCAACTTTACAGTATGTAAAAAAAAAAAGTAACGAATGAAAATTATAATAACTACAGGGGTGGATTTCACGTGGTTACCTATGTTAGTATGATTCATTTGAGTCTTTTCTATTCGTCTATTTTTTGTGCAGCTTATGACCGATATGTGGAGCATTTATCACTCGATATTCATACGATCAGAAACAACTATCTCTACGTATGGATTTAGAAACGGGGGAGATAGATTACGGTGAAAGTAGGGTGTAATGCAATTGCACATTTTCAGCATTTCTTTAGCAGAATAAAACAGTAGTAGTAATCAAGCTAGCGGTACGATCAGCCACGAAATTCTCCATAACGTACGGACGAACGGTTCGAGGGAGGGATCGGATACGAAGGAACGAACCGTACACATGGATACCGAATAAAGGTGGGAAGAAGGGGTAGGTAGAAAAAGAGGGGAAAGGGATAAAGGAACGAAGAGGAGAACGGGGGGGAGGAGTGGACCACCACTACTCGCATGATGAGAGTATGTCTAATTTTGTGTGTAAATGTATACGAGAAAAGAGGGATGGAAAATTGGAGGGTTTCGAAGTACCCCGTGGCTCGTATCCCACAAACACATACGTACGTTGCAGGGTAGTCGACTACAGAGATGTGGGGTCCAAGGGGTGGGAAATGGCGGCGGCGGCAGCGGCGGGGGTGTAGGCGGCGGTATAAGCGCGGCGGCCATTTTGAATGACGGGAAAAACACACGCCCCGAGATATACCTTCCTACCTCTACCTAATACCTCGAAACGCCGATGCCTGGTACCCCTCGTAGCTTTTACTACTACTACCACTACTCTTCTCTTCTCTTCTCTTCTCTGCTCTTCTCTTCTCTCCGCTGTTCTGTTATGTTCTGTTCTGCTCGCGGTGCTCCCACCGCATTATCCCCCAGGAAACCCAGGGGCTCCAGGGTGTTGTATTAAGCACAAAATATAGATGAACATTAAGCTATAGTCTATTTATGCGTACGCCCAACGATTTCGCAGGTATTCTCGCGAATATATCTCTAACCCCCTTCTATTTTATCCCTTCCCTCGCACACCTTCATTACTTCCCCTCTTTTTACGACCCCTCTTTTACCTCATCCTCGAGTATACCCTGGACCTGGACCTGGACCTGGACCACTCTTTGACCCCTCTCCAAATCTTTTTTTTTTACATTTTTCTTTCCTATATTTCGCGCATATTGGTGAAAACCGTTCAACCAACACACCCTTGAATGTATAGTTTTTTTCTCTGCTTTTTTTCCCGATAACGATTAACGCTCGTATACACGTGTGTTCGTGATCTTGAAAAATCAAAGATTCCGGTCCGATAGAAAATGAAATGATTCGTCGTAGTGTTTAAAAAAATAATAATAATTCCCACCGCACGAAATATTTTTCTAGAGTACCGACTGTTATCACCGTTCATTTTCTTCTGATTCAAATTCTTCTGCACCCTCCGCATGCTTTTTTTTCTCTTTGAAATTCTATTCCGTCTTTCTTCGTAATTAATTTCAGGAGCTGGGAATTCTGTTCTTTTTTTTTTCGTTTTGGTTTTGATCGTGGCCATCCAGATCCAGCAAACCGTGTCACCCCTTTTGTTTTAACCTACCCTGTATAAAGCAGCAGCAGAAGTACGTACTATATAGGGTTTGAGATTCACCTTGCGTGACGAGAGACCGAAACTCGTCAACGACCCTCTTGCGTTTCTTTTTTTTCATCTTCTTTTCCATTTCCATTTGCTTTTTTTTTTTATATTTTTGTGGGCTACGGAGAAAACTCCGGCAGTTAGATATATATTGCATTGCACCAGCAGTATTTTCTATTTATTTTGCTTTGAGAAACAAAGAAAATTGCGAAGAGTACGTAAGCCGTCCTGAAGTCGTAATAATTATTTTAATAACAGATCCACGATTTCTGCTAGATTTAGCAAATTGTTCATCTACCAGGCCTGCTTCCACCATGATGAAATATATAATTCATAAAATTCACAGACGTTGACTGAGGTCATTAGCATTCTCGAATGGTTGAACAACGTTACCTTAGTAGTTGACGTTATGATTCTAGTGTCGCAGTTATTAAACCCGGTATGCCTGAGTATGTGTGCGTAATATTCTGCTTTCTTTCTGTCAAACAATCGAATACGACGTTGCTGCAGAAAATCACACGTCAACTGTTGTATCCGTCAGTTGATTTTCTATTTTTCCCAGCGTCAATTTTTACATATAATACACAACACGATCATTGCCCCATGCAGATCGTTTGGATCATAATATCCGTAGATATTATATTTATATTATTTTGTTGTGAATTTGATCAATTATACCGTGGTTTCTTTTTTCTTTTCTTTATTTTTTTATATAAATTTCATTCGATTTAGTTTATTCCATGTAATTTGAATTATATAAATATATATATAATAATAATAATAGTAGGTATGTTGGGAATGGGATGACGGGAGTTGCCCGACGCGCAGTTCCTCTGGGCCCGAGATATTTGCAAGCCAAATTTTAATACCAGAATTAATTTCAAAACCCCTATCTATATATCTCTACCAAGCTACCCGTGCATACATACTTATATAATTCTCACTCGGGTGAGAAAAAACCATGCACCTAGAAAAGAAGAAGCCAGGAGCCATCGATAAAGTCGAGAGTGTGGAATTTTCCTTTTCTCTTCTTTTTTATCTTGTTTTTTGCAGAATTTTTTTGAGTGGTGCAGGTATAGAATAATGATGATATTTATGCACAGACTGTGTCTACAATTTTCTCTTTCCTGTCTCTGCTTTGTTTTTTTTTTTTTTTTTTTTTGTTTGTTCTACGTGCAACGCGTAATTTACGATGAAAACTTTATACCGAAACGAAGGTATGGGAAAGCTTAGCTTTTATATTGTAAATTATTATGCGACCCTTCCAGACGTGAACTCACTCTGCTTATATCAAAAGCTTCCGTAACATTCTCGATATACAAATGGGTAAAGTAAACTTTACCATTAGAGCCAAAGAACACTATAGGTATATAACGTATAAGTGGGCTCCAGTTAATGGTTAAAATCTAGTGATATTAAAAGTTACCATTATAATAGTTTTCACCGAATTATCAATAAATTTGTTCCTTTTTCGATACGTACATTGCAGCTTTTTCAAAAAGTAATTGGCTTGACTAATTAAATCCGATAATAGAAAGAGAGGGTCTGATTTTATAATTTGATATTTGATCGTTTAATTTTCTGTAAATTTCTGTCAAATTTTTATACCTGTAAATATATTTTTCTTTTCTCTCTTTTATCTGATTGCAGTCAATATGCGTTTGTGCTTCTCGAATTTCATTCTCATGGGAATTTTTCCAATGAATTTATTCGCGGTAGACTCGCACCTCGTGCAGCAACAGCTCGTCTATATGACGTTTATTTTACTTTATCTCATTTTTCGTACTTATATCTTTATTCACATAGAAACGCGATCGGTCGGGAAGCTTTTAGTCTCCTGAGAAATCCGCTACCGCTGCTGCTGCTGCTGCTCTTGTTGTGTTATAGCTCGCGTGCATCTATACCTATATATAAAATAAAAATGAATACAACGCATTCACATACATTTATAAAACTACTGAAAAAGTATATTCTACACTAATTCGACCCCTGAAATCTTAGACTTATGTTTTTGCGCCGCAAGACAGAAGCGAAAACGCATGCAGAGTAAAAGAAATTCCGTTTTTCTACACCCTCAAATTACATGATATGATAGTTTATGGTTTTTCTTTCTTTTTTTTTCAACGGGGGTAAAAATTATTTTACTTACCATGCGACAATTATAAGTACATATAGTTTTGTTAGACGCCTGCCCGCAACCCCCAACGAACTGTATAACCGCCATTTTGCACCCTTCATCGATCCCCTGCACGCTTCTCCCACGCACTCTGTAGCGAGTAGACTTTTCCCGCCATTTTTTTCGTTTCGCGCGCCATCCGATGCCAGTTTCTTTCTTTCTTTCGAACTTTTCTTTTTATTTACTCTATTTTTTTCTATTTCGTTACTCATTTATTATTATTCTTACAAAAACGTGAGTTACTTATCGCTGAATGTGGACGGATCACGGTTATTGTTTTTTTATTAATAAAAATGAAAAAATTACGACGCAAGGTTGCGTCTTTACTTGAACGAATCTCTGCGGAAACTGAGGGCCCGACGTCGAATCTGTGCCCCTCGTGCCCCGTTTCGATATCCTGATTATATTCCCTTTCAACTATTCTGCACGAGCCAAGTCCCCATAAGTTTAACCCGTTTTACATCTCGCATTTGCATAGAGCTAAAATACCCGGCTGCACGCGCGTACCTTCTGTAGGGGCCCACAATATACGTGTACATATACCTACATCTATTAAGTGCAGGAAGCACGTTTATACCATACGGAAACATCCTTTGCTTTTTTTTTCTTTTTTTTTTTTAATTTTTTATTCCTTCTCCCGCATTTCACTTACTTTTTTTTTTTTCTTTTCTTCATTTATTTTCTAGGACCCCCAGCAGAGCTGGCTGCAACCCACCACATCCCCCTTCTTTCAACCCCCCTAAAAATTTTAGACCAATCCCTGCACTTGAATTTTGAAATGTTACAACCCCCTTGAAACTGTATGAATGTATAGGTTATTTGTCGCTGCTGTAAAAAAACAGCTAGCTCATGATCTGCGAAATTTCTTAGGTGACGATATTCCATTTTATTGAAAATATTTTTCTACCCATTCAAGATTTATCAATTTTGTATATTTCAATTCTATCAAAGTCGCCAGGCGCGTATGTTGGTGACACGATTTGAGTGAAACGAGAAAAATTTGAAAAATTCTTCTGATCGCCCGAAGAAAAATCTGTGCTTGGTCACAAGAAAAGTTGCCAAGAAATAATCGGATCTTTTGTACAATTCTTTGTTTCACTAAATTTATAGAATTTCTTCGTTTATTATCTTCTCAAAATCTGGAAGGGATGAATTCGTAGGCAAAAAATACTATCATACTTTGAGCTTGCTGCGTTTGAATAAAAAAAAAGAATCATGCCTCTTCTGCATCAGATCGTGAGAAGAAATACCGTTACACCTACCGTGATCTTTTTTTTCTAATCGATCCTTTCGTGAGAATATCTTACCTAATGAATAAAGCTAGGAATGAATTTCAGAACATCTTCTGCGAGCTAAAAGAACCTCTTCTGTTTGCAGTCCGCAGCTCGATCTCCTGCAAAGCTATGATCTGCAAAGCTGAAGAGACCCCCAGCAAAGAACCGGTCTTGCAGACTCTGCATAGAAACGCAACGAGGAGCGCTACCAAAAACAGGATATATTCCTGCAGGACCCGATACGGGGTGGGGGTAGACCTCGAATTGAATTCATTTATTTTTTTCTCCGTCTCTCTTTATTCATTCCCTATTCTATCCCATAGGTACAATATAAAGTGGGGTGAGGGTAGAATGATGATGCGAAAAGGGGGGCGGGGTCATCAGCAGGTTGCTGCGGAAGCTGCAGAAACGGGGTCTCAGGGGTCTCAGGGTCGAGACCCTGGGGGTCGAGGAACGTATGACCCCGACAGGTATTACTACCGGCTCCTGAGGGTTACGTGTGTCATTGAAAAAAAAAAATATATATATATATACATATATATACATTTACATATGCATATGCATATCAACTAATGCTTTAGTGAAATTAGGTGCCGGGAAAATCATTTTTTTCTACCGGATATTCCTCGGATAATGATGTAATAAAATAAAAAAACGAGATCGGTTAATGAGGAAAAAAAAGTTTGAGGTAAACGATGGTGATGTAATGACTCTAGTGGACGAAATGGGGGAAAAGAATGAAATAAATATAAATAAATAAATAAAGGAAAAGAAGCGCGCCACGGGCGTGAAAAATAGAATTGAAAAAAACCGAAAGCGAATAATATGAGTAAAAAAATTCCGATATTCCCACGCGGGGAATATAGTGTGCGATAGTACAGTAGTATATCTGTATACATGTATTCGTGACTATAGCTACACGTGTATATAGGCTATGTATATGTATGTATATTTGACAATGAAAACGAAAGTAGATGCGCGATATCAACAGCTGCCGCGGTAACAGCAGTTCATATGCGTATATAACACATGGGCATATATATACATTTATACGTATACATATGTACCGTTGAAACAGACAATAACCAATCATGTACAATTAACCTGTGACATGGTGACACCTAAATACCGTGGTACCTACATACCGGTTATGTCCCCATTATGTGGCCGTATCGACATGTGTTCACAGTGCACTGCACTGCGTTCGCCTCTCGATAGATGTATTTATGTATACATACATTATACATATGCGCATATGCATCTGTAAATTCATCGGCAATCGTAACTCATTAATTTAATAGGTCTATCCAAAATTCGCCCCTCTCCGCCGCCAGAATATAGTTTTTCTATTTCGCTTTCATCCTGGTCTCCAAAAATAACTTTCGACCTTCCGACCGAGTCTCTGATTACTGGCGAAATGAAGCTAGGTTAGACACGTGTACAACTGTTAATAATTCTGTTTCTGATTTTCTCCGATAATAAGACAAGCAACGATTTATGACTCGCACTTTGTCCCGTGTAGCGAACGATTTATTTGGACGATTTTTCCCCGTGCAGTTTACAGATATATTATGTATTGTACATGTAAAATATATGTAGATACCGTTGTAAGCTACTCTGGAGTGCCAGGTATTAGTTGAGTAACTAGCTGTACCATACCCGGTATGATAGGTATGTCCAATAATCGATGATAATGCAATGTACCCCAGGTCTATGTATTGTACATACATTGCATCGGCGCATCGGTATATATGCCAAGCAGCAGCAACCTTCGGTAATCGGTAACTGCTGCTGCTGTTGGAGGGACGTTTGACCTTGACACTGGACCAATTAGAGTATAGGTAGATGGATATATAGGTATGTACGTAGATAGTATATAGATCCATGTACATATAGGTATGCAGGTACGTTGACCCAGAATCCATGTTTCCGATGCTATTGTACGCAAACCTCCCTCCGCGATATACACCTGCTGTACATATATATTTAGGTATTTAAATATACATACATAGGAATATAGGAACACTATAGATAGTTGTAACGTACATCGTCGGATGCTGCAAATGCTCTGTGATTGCAGCATATAAAACCGATGTAACGTCTTCTTCGGAACGAATGGGAAAAAAAATAAAAAATCTCTACCGACAAACCTGCCCATTCTTTTTCCAAATATCTTCAAAAACAATCAAAAAAAAAAATTCTCACGCAACATTTAGAAAAAATTTAACAAAGCTTCGAGAAATTATTACGTGTAAGTTTTTTTTTTCTTTTTCGGTTTGTTTTCGCTTATAGCAAATTTTTCTTTAATTCGCTCGAAAGGTGATTATGAGAAAAAAAATTCAACGAATGCTCAAAAAAAAGAAAAAATCGAAAAGACAAAGAAATGGAAGACGGATCAAAACTCGGATACGAAGCGATATTAAATTAATGATAATTATTATTAATAATCCTGTGTAAATTTCGAATTTTCAAGAAACTCTTCAGGATTAATATAATACGTTCTTTGAAAAATATATATGGCGTTGTTACATCCAACGCGTCGAAAGTGAAGTACCTATCCTACCTACCCACCTACCTACCTACCTATACTTTTGATAAAACGTAATTCTTGTGCAGACTTCCATTTGAGTTTTAATAAAACTTGAATTCCCTTTTCAAAGAGAAAAAAGAGGTGAAGCAAAAATGAGGGGGGGAAGGGCACCTGTTCTCTTCATTTATTTCTCTGAATTTTTGCAGTACTGATGTTGTATACGTATACCTACGGTATCCAACCTCGGTCTCATTCTAATTTTTATCATCAACTTTTCGTACCATCATATAATACATAAAAACGAGAATTTCTCCAGCCCTTTTTCCAACACCTCAATTTCTGTGGCAAAATTTACAACGACAAAAATATAAAAATGTCCGGGCGAAGAGATTTTTTGTGAAGAATAATTTATTTTTTTTTCTCTTCGTTTTTTGTGAAATAAGAGCGGCTCAATTATATGCCGGCTGGAATAGTATTGCGATAGTTCGAAAATCGAGCACTTTTTGTATCGTCGAATTTTTGGTTACCCATATTCGCTGGAATTACCTAAAAAAAAAATCTCGTCAGTTTCAAGTAAATCGGTAATAACAAATTGAATAATTTTTATCAATAATTTGGTGAGGATCGGCTCCCAAGAAAAATCATTAGGTAATTGGTAAATTTTCTTAGTTACAAAAATAATCGATCAATTTTTCGTATACCTGGAGACCTACAGTTGTTAAATTTTCAAACGAATCTGATGATTCGTTATTCCAAATGACAAAGAAAAAACAAAACAAATCGGGTATTTTCTCATAGGCGCAAAAAAAAAGAAAAATCTAAAATTTCTTTTCACCGTCTTCAACAATGTTCGACAATAAAAAAGCAATGCCTAATAATTCCGGTTCAGTTCAGTTAAATTCATCCTTTCAGTTCAGCTGCACATAGGATATATATATGTATTCGCTGTATGTACGTGTACGTAAAACGGTGTGTTAGTTTATTACATATGTGTATTCCATGGTATCGGTGTCAATCCAATCAATGGTTTATTAACCGACGTGCGAACGAGAGAGAGAACTAGAGAGTGAAGTAAATGTACGATGCGCTGCACAGGGATGACACGAGAGGGAAAACGGGATTGCATATATATTGCATGGATACATATACCTACGGTACAAGCCGAGAGAATATAACGTCAAATACATACCTGGAGAACCATCTATGTATCACCATGTTGCATAAATAGTGGTGGTTTGTTTGGAGAGAGAGAAGAATATATGCACATAGTAGGTACATACATCCGGTATACACATGTGTATGTACACGATATTGAATAAACCGTCGTCTATCATATAAAGCAGTGAAATCTCTACATTCGTATACGCCACATGCATATGAATATAATATCTGTATAGTTATATGTATCGTCATTTTTCTACACACGATGCAACGAACTGCACTTTGCACCCCTCTCTCGATCACGCGGGATCCCAAAATATGTGGAAGGGATTTTAAAAAACGATAGAAATAAAAAACAAAATCAAACAGAAGAGGAACAAAGAATAGAAAAAGGAGAGGATGATAAAAAATTTTAAAAAACTAAAAAGAAAAAAGAACAATGAAAAAAAAGTAGGAAAAAAGTGACAGAAAGTACCTACCGCGCCCGCATCACGGTAGAATGAAGAGTGGGTCCGGGGTATTGGCCCCGCGGTATTGTTTCTCTTCCCTATCTCTGAGGGATATCGGTTATTGGAAATCTCTATTTTTATAGGCCACAAGGCTCTCTTCCGGTTATCCAACGTATTCTACCTTTATAGATGCATAACTATACCTATATCGTTGATGCGCGTATATAGGTGATGGATTGCTGCAGACGGAAACCACCACCACCAAACCTCTAACACCACTTTGAATAGTTTCTTTTTTTCCCCCCCCAATTTTTTTCTCTTTGTCTGTGTGTTGTTGTTGGTTTTCGTTTTATTTGTCTTCTACTTCTTTTGTTTTATTTCTTTTTTTTATCTGGTACGTAATCGCGGAACGATCACGCCACGATTGACCCGGATGGATACCTTGAGCTGCGTGTTTAACGATGGATGCGATTTTTTCTCTTTATGTCTTTGTTTCTCCATTTTGTTTTTTCTTCTTTTTTTTTCTCCTATCGCACTCCATTATTTCAAAATTTCTTTTCAAAAATATTGAAAGAAGAACAGAGAAAGAAATAAACGAATAGTCCGAACGGTTTACGGAGATTATCATAATTCAACTGCACGAATTAATTAAACTACGATGTAATATTAGACGAATTATTTCTTGTAATGTTTGGATAATTTTTTTTGTTAGCTATACAATCTGAGATAGGTTTTTCTTTTCTTTTTTTTTCTTTCCTAAACTAGTTTAGACTCCGGCAAGAAATAGGGGGGGAGCGTTTAGATTGGTTCAGGTAACGTCCCACTGACTCGGCTTTTATTGCAAGGGTCAACCTTGAGGGGATCTTTGGTCCCACGATCGTACCTGCACAGGATTTGACCTGCCTGATATGTCTAGGAGGGATGAATAGAAGTAGAAGTAGAAGTAGAAATATGAAACTTTCCTGGGCTCATCTCATTCGATCGGCATCATAGTTGGGGTCAGTCTGCTAAGTGACCTCGCATCATGGTCATCGCGAACGATACGCGCAAAATCATAATTTTACAAAAGTCGCTGTCATTATTCGTTAGCCGATTTAATTCGTGATATTCGTTTCCATTTTTTTTTTTTTTTTGTCAATTACATAAGTGCGACGAAAAGAGGTGGTTGATCAGATTATGACAACGAAATTAATTGAGATGACGGAGAGAACGAAAAAAGGGTTGATCGGAAGAACATTTCTTTTTGCCTTGCAAATTATCGAGGTGCTTGATTGTGAAATTGATTGATGATTGTTATTATAATCAACGTGTACGTTAATTATGCCTATGCAAAGATGATTCAGCTAGATCGTATATATATTTTGAAACACAGCAACGGAATTGCAGTTACGTATAAACAGGTTATTATGTGTTAGCTTAGAGACAATTAATTTCGATCGATTGTAAATACACGTGAATTTGACAACTGAGATGACGTGGTTGTCCCGTTGGTAGGAGAATTTACACATGCAGTTATTGTTGCAAGCAGAAAAGTATAATGCATAATATAAATTCCTCCTTCCTAAACCCCTACCTGATCGGAATTCCATTCGATTTTAGTTAATTATTCTTATTATTCATTCGTTAGCTCGTTTAATCTCGCATTAGAAAATTTATTGTAAAATCCAAGCAAGCCTGAATCACCGAGTGACGGCGACCGACGGGTGCACTGTAGAGAACGCGGGATTTTAATTTTTCGTGTGAAAAATCGGAGCCTTTTTATCATTGTATCAGCAGATTTTTTGGAAATTTTATTTTGCTTCGTCCATGGACCAGTAGATAATCATTGATAGAACTCCAATTTACGGTTTACTAAAATTATTTTTCAACATTTTAGGCGGCAGAGTATAAAGAACGGTCGACCGCGCGCGGTGCAGCGAATGAAATGAAATAAGCGAGTTAAAATAACGTTGACGAGTAATGGATTTTAGAAGAAAAATTTGAAAAAACAAAATTAAAAAACCGTATATAACGGTTAATATTCGCTTTTTGGATAGTTTTCCCTTTTCGTTTCAATTTCGAGAAAGAAAAAAAAATTAATCGAGTCTGATGTAATATCGTTTTCATTTTTATTTTTAACTCATAGTTCAGAGATTCACGCGATTATTATCTCCATGCCATCATGGAGTAATATGATACAGCAAAAATGGTAAAACAAAAAAGAATAAATTAGAAAACCAATTGATTGTATGACACAAAATAACAAAGATGCACTGGGATATAATCTGGTAACAACAAACCGATAATTAGTTTTTGAAGTTTAATAAGCATTCGATATGAAGATTTGCCCTTAATTTAAATGGGCATGTCCAGAAATAAACAATAGACAACGAAAAATAAAAGAGCACATTATGCGAAGCAAATTAGTTGAGAGTTCCAGACATCGGTTTCACGTATCTTATACGTATTTGTTAGTTGACAACAACTATAAGCGTTATTTTTTAGAGTAACATTCACTTCAATACGTTATTTTTTTCATTTTTTCCTTTAGCTTTGATCGAAATCTGACGGCAAAAACGGGAATTTTTCTCTGAAGCGACGCTCGGCCGAGCGCGTTCAGTTGCAAAAAATATTGGAAATCGTAATTTTTGTTTGCAAATTTAATGACTTATCACAATTTTCCGGCCACTTGGCATGTTGTCTCAATTTTCTGATGAAATTCATCAATTTCTTTTTTTATTTACGGCACAATTTCATCAAAGAATAACATTCCCCAGCGGCGACGCGCGCTCGAAACGCCGTCGGTCGGCAGAAGAAATACAAAATTATCGTCGCATTAACATTTTTTTTAAGTTATGACTACGCGAATACTTTTGTAAACCGGTTTGACGAATTATCAACTAATTTGATCGAATTTTTGTCATCGATAAGACAATTTTTTTCGAAGAAAATCATCGTCCGCCGGATAGAATTCTCAATGCCGTCCAGCAGGTCGCGCAAGTACGATTTAATTCCGAATTTGCAAAGCTCATTCGTTATTCTCAAAGCTCATTTATTATACATGAATTATTCTTAATTTCTGCCGAAGAAAACCGATAGAAAAATATCTTCCGCACTAGCAATGGTTCATATAGTTATTCCAACGTATTTCTCACGACACTAGCCTCCATCGGGTTTTATTATTTTTTTTTTTAGTGAAAAAAATGTTCCTGATATTCGATAAATCCACATTCACAAACAACACATAGGTATTTCCGATCACGACGGTATAAATCACTCAAATTATACTTATAAAAGTGCGGTCATCGTATTTCGGGGATAAATTATTACTTCGTATTGACAAGTCACAGCTACAGATTGAAAAAAAAAATACTTTTTCAATAAATTCTATTACCTTTTTCGATTTGTCTATTATTCGTTATTTTGCTTGTCCGGTCGGTGCAATTAAAATAAGAAGAAACGAAGAGTTAATATGAAAAATATTTTTCTTTTATTTGCGTGTAATGGCGACAATGAAAAATATTACCGTTACATATTGTACCGATAAAAAAGTGAAACCAAAACTATTTCAAATATATAATATATGAAATCGATAGTTTTTTGTCGAGGGAAGGTGAAAATAATATGACACGTATCGTGTTTTATGAAAGAGTTTGTTGAACGGCGGAGTAAATTGTATATTTTTGACTTTTTATCTCTGACGATCTAATTTGATTTTATATATTTAGATAAACACTGCTCTGTCTTTGGATAATATAATTGTGTTTTGCTGAATGAATAAAATAATGATGAACAAAATAATTATATAACAAACGGTATAAGTGAGGATATGCTGCTGGAGGTGGGCTCGAGTTACATTGAATAAATTAAAATTAGGCTAAAAATCGTTGACAAAAGAAGGATAATATCTCATTGTTACCGTTTTTGGCGTTATGGCTGGACAATATTTCAAAGTATAATAACAGACAATGGAAGCCATCTTCCGCGAGGTTGGTAACCGACGCGCGTTGCTACCTTCGGACACCATACCTACCTACCTACCTACCTACCTACCTACCTACCTACCTACCAACCTACGCCTATCAACAAAGCCCCATTTATAAATACGAATATATATATATATATTCATATACCTACGTAGTACGAAATCATTTAGCATTTGGCTGCGCCAAGCGAAGTAAAGCGATTCTGTAAACAAAAGAACATTTGCGTATTCACAAAGCGCTGGCATGGCCACCACCGGTGCTCCGCTCTACGTAGCTGGGACCGAAAATTCACCCGCCTCGCGTTTGCCGTTGCTTCTGGTCTCCGCGACGTCCACCAACATCAGCACCAAAAACCGGTGGGTGCGGCTAACGGAATTCGAATCCAGAATCCCGATCAGGATTACGACGAACGGTAATGCTACCAGCCATCCTCCGCGGCAGGATTCAAAAAACTCATTGTGTATATAATGCATCTATGTGTGTGTTTGTACCACTCAGGCCGCAATCTCCCTACATATACTCCAATTCCGAAGCCTCCGCTGCTACTGCCTCGATCTGCATCACCAACTCCTCAAGGATTATACAGGATCAAGCTTTGTATTTCACATTTATGATTCTTCTTTTTTATATTTCTTTGATCTCCGCACACCTCACCGCTGCCTAGCGTAATACCCCGTAGCTTGTTAGACGCAATCACCTTTTTTTCCTCTTCGAGAAAATATCCCGCTTCCAAATCTTCTTATAACATTCACATATCCTGCTGGATTATATTCCCGGTGATCAGAGAATATTTTTTCAGGATTTCGTATGCATACAGTTTCCTCTTGTTTTGATCTCGGTTCTTTTTTTCCTTTTTGCGCCATGCTCGCTCAAAAGAAGCGAAGTACCACCGCGAGAGCGAAAACTTCGAAGGGCAAATATTTCTTCACCGTCGTCAGCACATACGGCGAAAAAACCCTTCGTGTGCCGCATTTGTATGTATATTTCCACGATTGTTTGCTCTATATACCATTGAAAAATCATGTGTCAGAAGTTTAAAAAAAAAAAAAGTGAAAAAGTTGTTGAAAGAATCAAGGCAAAGGAATTTTTTTTACTAATGCAGAATCAGAATACATATAATCTTATTTAGTAATCGGCCTGCGCGAGATAATTTTTAAAAGTTTTTTACGCTCGGAGAACGAAAATATAAAAAACAGAAGAGGTGAACCAAAAACCCGAAAAATTTGAAGTTTCTGTCTGAAAATATAGCGAAACATTCTATTTCTGTAGCGCAGATAAAAATTTTTGTTTAAATTTCAGTGTACCTCGCCGTCGGAAGTATTCGTTTCGTCTCAAAAATAATCCCTGAATATTTTCAAAAATCAAGACTTGTATAACATATTCCACAGTGGCGTGTGATACCCTGGAAACATTTTTTGTACAAATTTTTTGAATATTTCAGTCGAATAATCCAGTTTCTACAAGCGTAATTTCGATATCTATTCAAATACGTCGAATAATGACTCGAAACATGTCTTAGAACGTTGGTCCCACTGTCTTCGTTGTGATATTATAAAAATTTCGAGTTTGAAGAATAATTTTCGAGGATTTATTTCAAAATGCAGCAAAAAATTTCACTTCTTCGTCAGCGGCCACGACCCGACGGCGGCGCGCTCGAAATGAACTTCTCACGTCGCAGGCGCCTGGGGTTTGTTTCGTGAGATTAATCGTTTTAAAATGAAATAAATTAGCAAAAAATTAGCGAAACATGTTCCTCGATGTCTGATGAATCCGTAGAATTGCGTCACTGATCGATATTCACATTTTTCAAAATCATATCAGCCGAAGTAATCACCCAGCGCGCTGCTACCAACCGACCGAGGAGTTTTCGCGGTAACATGAAATAGGAAAAAATTAATTCTAAGAAATTTATCAAGTCAATTTCTTTCTTCGAATCTGATAAATGATTTCCTGTGAAATAACCGCATTTTTATGACGGATTTAAAGCGTTTAAACCGAATTTTTCCCTTTATCGTGTTACAGAAAGTAAAACGAAAACTCTTCCTTCTGCTATGTGAAAAACAGAAAACCAATTCATTGAACAAATTATTTGTATTTATATCCATGATAAGCCCATATAACGCAACAACAAGTTTATTGTTTCAGGTTGAATTGCACAATCGCGGTACCACTTTCGAATGAATTCGAGCTTATATAAATTTGAAAGAATCAACGAAATAAATTACATCGGATTTTCTGTTTCCGTGTCAATTTTAATTCCCAGGTAATTACGAAAAAATAATTGTTATTTACGTTATTCAAATTTATTTATATTATGAATATCGCGCGGTGAAATAATTATCTGTTTTGAATAGCTAGAAAAAATTATATTTTCAATTGTTTGTATTTCAATTTAGAAACCTTTGAAAATGAAGAACCTTCATCGTATGATAACAACCGAATACATTCAAAAAACAAGGAAAAATCAAAAACAAAAACACCAAACCGAACAACACAAGATTAAAAAACAAAAACGGAAAAAAAATCAGAATCGAAGAAAAAGAATAAAAAATATCCAGTATAATTGGAGTAAATTCAGCAAGGCTTCTGCCAGCAACCCTTTCAGGCTCACAAAATGGCGGCGGGTACCGCCCTCGTACAAAAATTAGGCCTCCTTCCATTACAAGGTAAAAATTTACATGAAAAGAGGAACTTTTTATGCTAAAAAGTTTACAACATTTCATTTTACAATCCCTTGTAGCTGATCCAGTGGTACCTGCAGAAACGCCTTCGTAAGTATACCATAGAGCACATACCTTTGTGCATACAATATTTATTTAATTATCATTTTCTGCTGTTTTTTAGACGTATATAGATGTATTATTCATTTATTTTCAAGTTTTCTGTATCTTTATACATTAATTTTCATTTTTTCTGTGTATAATTTGGTATCCTCTATACATTATAATATTGCAGGAATAATTATGTAAAATAAAATGAATTCTTCACATACGTATATATAACAGCAGGTTATGGCGTCGTCGCGGTTCAGATATGTAAAGAAAGAAATCAATACTTTGCGTCTCTGCATTTTTTTTCGATTTTGTTTTTTTCGAGAGAGAGAGTTTCCCGTACGTCGTACGTGTCACGTAGTGTGTTATTTAATTGAGGAATTTCATTATATTCACCATCACTTAATTTCATATTAAACTTTGTTACAACACACACTATATGGTACTTGCAGGACACGTCTCAAGTCATTATCAGCGATTTTCAAAATGTCAATTGAACGTACACGTATATATCTTCTTTTTTCCTTCCTCCCATCTACTGGATAAATTTTTAGTGTTCGTACGCACTACTAATCATCGAACAAGGTAACCAGGTACTTTTAATACCGATATGAAACGATGTGATAATCGACTCAAAAATTCAATCATTATTTTCTGTTATTAGTTCGAAGTGATACATCGCACAAGTACGTCAGTATCACATATACATATAGATATATCTAGCTATCTCCATAGACTGGTTCACCCATATACCTACTACTGTTATAGGTGATAATTGGTTGTTGACCTTCAGCATTGACCTCAAAGCAGGGCAACTGCACCGCCACTATATATGTGTATACCTCCATACATATATGCATATATGCAACGGTACATAGAATACATCTATACAAAACCCATACATTGTTGATACATACACCCATAGTCGCGGCAGAGCTATTAATCGATTGGAATATTGTCACTGCTTCGGTCAATTCGATCGATATTAAAGTGTAGAAATATATCCTCGATATTTTATCGCATGTAGATACATGACGTGTACAAATATAAATGTCTCCTCATTCTCTTCTCCTTTATTTATTTATTTCTTTTTTTTTTCTTTTCTTTTTTACGGCAATATTTCGAAATTTTTACTATCATACGTAGCAATCTGTATGTATAAATAACGCTTCACATCGATGTCCGTAAACAGTCACTTTTATTCAAATACACATAATACACAATTACATTTTGGTATATATAGATTTACCTTTGATGGAAATAAATTGATAACGTCCAGACTGAAACAATCTTCGATAGCGATAATATCTCATCTGCTCGATTTCTGTTACATACCTTTTTATTTTCGATATTATTTTTTCAATTTTTTTTTTTTTTTATCTCTGCTGCAACTCGAATACATTTTTTCAAGCCATGAGTGGTAATTTCGTAAGTACGTACGCCATTTTGTGAAACGTACGGGTAACTCCGTTCTTTTCGTTATGATAAAATATGTTCGAGCGATCTGGTTGAAAACTTTTGAAAAAAAAACTTCGACAAATTGTGAATCGCATTAGTTATTATCAATTTGTCGTAGTTAAGACTAGGAATTATCTATTTTTTGTATTTTTTTCTTGCTGCAACCGTTTTCAGGATCACCTCATCTTGATCCGTCCGCAATTTGATGTGCAGTAAAGTATAAATCTGTGTTACGAATAGTGTGCTGTGAAAATTCATAAAAATCGAAACAAAAAGGTATGGAAATAAGGGAAGAAAAAACACAGAATTGCAGAGAATATTAGCAAGCAGTTGGTGTTCGTTCGGTCTTGGCAAGGAGCCGCTGTTCCCGACAGCACATTCATATCGTGAAAACCGACGCCGCCCCTGCAGCAGCAGCAGCCCAACGACCGGCGACCACCAGATTGTAAGTTTTTGATTAGCGATCGTTAATTATCATCCGACGTATTCGAACCACCCGCATTGTATAGCGTACAGCGATTTACGTATCTCACTTATAACATGTGATTATTTTCGTATACGTAGGCATCTCGTTTTGTCAAAAGTCAAAATTCTGACTTATGTGTCATGGGTGCAGTTGGTTTATTGGCTGGTCCGATTTTCGGGCTCTGCAGGATTCTTCAATTCAATTGAAAACCGTTGAAATTTTCAGTCGAGTAAATTTTTCGATCTGCAGACGCCTCCACTGTATGTACGAAAGAAATCGTTTGAGCGGATTGAACTATAGCGATTCATACAGGGAAAAGGAAACACATGCGAATCAATTCTTCTAAGTTTTTGTCGAGACAATTTATCATCGTCCATGAGCGGTTCTTATGTGTATAATTATATAAATAATTCAATGCATATATCCAAGGTACACGCGTTATGTGATAAATCATTCCGGTCCATTACTCGAATGATAGAATTTCTCATAATTTCCATGGAAAATATTCCGTAGAGGGAAGGTAATATATCCCTGTAAGATCTGCATGGCCGGGGGTAGGACATTAAGGATAACAAATGAGGCTCGAGGTCCTCCCGCAGGACTCTTCCGACTCAGGACCCGGGAATGAAAATAAGTGTTTTTCACGTCTACTAAATCCACCCCCCAAAACCCACCCACCCCTTCTGGGCAAGAGATTAATTTTCTTTTTTTTTCCTTTACCCCCCAACACTTTTTCTCCCGTTTCTCTTTTTCTTTCCTTTTTTTTTCCATCTGTGGAAGACTCGCCATGTTTTTGCCTGTTCTGTCAAACTTGAAAATCTTATAATTAAAATATAGGTAATAGAGAAAGAATTTTTTTTTTTAACTCTGAATTTCATAACGATATTCCACACAGTATCGCGTATCCACATAGTTTCAAGCAATGAGAAAATGACCTGAGCAATTTACAGACCTATGCGTTTTTTTTCTTTCGTTTTTTTTTTTTTTTTTTCTTTTACGTCTCTCACGTGCAGCTTTTTCCTCCCTGGCTGTAGAAACTCTCTCCGCGATATATACATGTAGTATAGAGTTAACCCCCAGAAAATTTACATTTCTCAACCATAAATCTAAGTTTCGTTTTTCAGGTCGTTTCCTTTTCCTTTTTCGTTCGTTCGTTCTTCCTCTTTTTTATACATGTATTTATTTATTTAATTTGATTGACTTTTCTTTTTGTTCTTTGAATTTTGCACAAAGATAAAGAATAAATATGTACGTAAAAAACGAAAAAATTACTAAGAGCAATGTTGAGAGGCAAAAAAAAAAACGAGAATTACTGTATAAATGAGCAGCGTGTCTTTTTACTATCCCTTCTTCCTGACCTGAATGCATGTTGCCTAGTTGTATGTACAGGATTAGAAACTCTCTTAAGTGTAAACGTGAAATTGCGGAGGAAAAGGAGAAATTCACCTTTACATAAAATGCAGTGCACTCAGAATTTTGATGCGATATTTTTTTATATCTCTCACACAGCTACACTTCTAATAATAATTCTCATTTTCTTTCCTGTGAACTGAATCCTCCGTGTAATAATGATTATACATATACACACGAAAAGGAAATACATCTGGATATTATATTGGGAATAACATTATAATACATTAATTTAAAAGATATTGTACAACAAAACGTTTGCTTTAGACGTATTTCGTCTGGCTCTATGGGGGGGCTTTAGTTATAGACGACGTAATCATACGAGATATGTTTGGTACCAAAGTAAAGAAGAGAAAGGGTTGGAAAGAGGTAGAGGGTTGGGTAGGTGGAGGCGGAGGGGAGGAGATTGGGATACGTGAGACAAGATGAAATGAGATTGGCTTCTGCAGCAGCAGAAAAATACGTGTACCGTACACGTATAATGTATACATGTTGGTATTAATACGTAGAATTCACGTGTATGCCCATATAATATATATCACTACACACGCTGCTAGATGACCAGTAATTTGTTAAAGGTATGACGTCACGGAAATTGGATATTAAACGAAGCCTTCGCGTCCTCTCGCGTGTCTCCCCGACATCCTGCACCCATCTATCCTATAATATATAGGTATGTATATACGGACAACCTTCTTTCGTGCCTACTCTCTTCATACACCCCCTTTACCACCCGCTCCCGCGGCCGGTCTGCCACCAGAAACCAATCCCCTTCGCCCTCCCGCGCGATTTTCGCTCGACTTTCAAGTTATTATTTATAATCTCTATGTTATAAGCCGCAGGTAATGTGTAATATCCATTGCAAAAGTATCAGATTCATTTTTTTAATTATATGTTTATATTATACATAGACGGAGGTATTGATGAATTGACACAGAACTACGGTAATTTTACTTGCGTGTGTATATGTATAGCTGGCGTAGTTGTCAGACCGACGAAAAAAACTCTATGAATGTTGTGTAAAACTAGGAACAATCGGAACAGAAAGATCCAATACACTCGATGCGATGTGTAAATTACGGGTAATAGCCGATATCCAATCTGTAAATCGCCTTATATTATGTTTGTACATTGAATTTGGGAAGGGTGTGCACTGCGCGCATCAGGGAAAGTTGCAGGATGTTGAAAATGGGTGTTGAGGGGGTGGTTCATCAATCAACGTCTTCTTCGTCAGGGGTTTAGAGTACAGAAGCTTTTTAAAAGTTCGCCAAAATGGCGTCCGTTTCACGTTATAACCGGATAGGGGAGATCAACGTATAGGTATATATGTACGGTAGGGCGGAATGCGCGCCAAAAATCTTTTACGTTTCTCACCCCGCAATTTTTATCCACAAATAAAAGTGTTCGACGAAAGCTCCAGTCCTAGTAAATAATTTAACGACTCAAAAAATCATCGTCCATCGGCAACCCAACTGATGTGCGGAAGCTCTAAGGAATTTATTTTTTTTCTCATTTCCAAATTTCACGACGTTCTCCCACCCCCCGCAGCTTTTTATATCTTTTGTACACGGGGGTTGGTACGGAGGGTTTTGTATTTGCCATCTGCAGAAATCTTCGCAAATCTGCAGCACCCGTCTAATCAAACCACCCCCTTAATCTATTTTACTATCTCTCTCTCACTCTTTGGATTCTCCAGACAACCCCGAATGTTCGACCCTCCTTATCCGTAGACTGGTATAATTTTTTGTTCAGACAGACTCACGTCGTCGGTCTGTGCGATGAGAAAGAAATTTTATAAATGCATAAATTAATGAAGTACAAAAAAAAAAAAAAAGCTGGGGGTGGAAATGCGGATGGGATGAAAAGACGGAGAATATTGTATACAAAAACGATGATTATAACGTATAGTTTCCTTTCTTTATTCATCCCAAACGTAATAGGGGTAGATTTCCCCGTTGGATTTGAGAAAGCCTTGATGAGAGGGGGTAGATCGAGAGAGAGAAGGTTCCAGGCTCAGCTGGCCAGAGGGTGCCAGTATCGGTAAAAAAAACACACATACGCACACACGTATGAAGATTTTGAAATAAAAAAGAGGAACAAAAAAAAAATTGCAACTGGAATGATGGCGTCGTATACCGCCGTTGCGTGGGGAGGAGAACTGAAGAGAAGAGAGGAGAATGTACTGCGAAACGGTAGGTATGAACGTCGAAATGCGTTTCCCGCGCTCCGGTTGTTGTATGTGTCTAAATACACATATGTATTTTCTGTGTATACGTATATATATCTATACTATATAGGGTGTTCTTGGGGCTCGTTGGCGTCGGCGGCGCCGGAGGGTAGGTGACGGTAACGAACGGCGTCCCGACGCTCGCGTTAGAACGGAATAGAAATGCTATGTGTGTATATGTGTACATACATGAGCATATGTATGTGTATTTATATGTATATATACCCTCGAATGGGGTAGGTATGGTAGGGGCGGAGTTTTGCATACAGTTTTCAACGAATAAGGCGCCGAAACGCCGACGCAATGCCACGCCTACACTTTATAAGCACACGTGTGTGAGTTACGTATATGTATTATATTCTACCTTACATATAGATATATATATAATGCATATATGCACATAGGTTATATACTACACGCGAGAGTTTTCCCTCTTCCTCTCGTAATCAATGAGTAGACGTCGGGTTAGCTTCACTCCGTGTCGGGGTGCCCATCGTTGCACCCCTTCTGTACGTACCTCCTCATCGGCGCCCCCAAAAACCCTCAGCCCAAAGTTTGAAAACCCCTTTTCTGACATCCAACTCCAAAAACACACCGAAACCGAACTTCATAGAGCTTCGTATACTGCAGCTTCCGGTAAGCATCGCGCTTGCACCTTCGGTGGAAGCTGCTTTCAACGTTTCTACAAATGCGGCGAGGATTGTCAGAATAGCTTTCTATAAAGCTTCCATTATTACCTCTCATTTTTCACCTTTCTTTCTACTGGTCCTTAACATCGCAATCTATAAGGGCAAAGTCGTTCGTGTCCTTCGGTACATGTAGAGGGACAAAAACCGATACCACCCGTTGCCGTGCTAGGAATGGAAAATGAGAGCGTGTAGAATATACAGGAAATAAAAAATAAAAGAGAAAACAAAAAAGGAAGAGGGTAGTTTTACGTTCTAACATTCTACGTTTTTATCCTGCACGCACCGTTTCGTTTTAAGGGATCATTCTGCTACCCCCGGGGTGGTTTTATGGGAGTACGGTATGTACATAGGTATGTAGGATCACATATATACCTATACGTATATGTATAGATACATGCAGATGTGATACAGTTAAATTTTCTGATGATTTTTTCAAAGTGCAGAATAAAGTTACACGTGCGTACCTCGCTCGTGAAAAAATAAAGAAAAGAAGACACGTGATCAATCTTAAAATCTCGTTTTTTTGTAATTTCTCAAAAGCTCGAGCTCGTTGGGGCTGAACTGCGCTTTGGTTATAACACATATATCTACATTCTACATACCAAGTGCGATAAAATGACCAAAGTCCCATTTCCCGTTGCCAATGCGCTTCCTTCCTCATTTCAATGGTCGATTTATTTTATTTCCTCCTGTTCATTTTCTTTTCTATTTTTTTTTCTTATCGTTTGCGTACGGGTAAAAAGGGGAGGAAAATTTCACCTGCAGAAACAACGCGTTATAATGTGTGTATTCTGGTACATGGGTAGATGTATTTTTCACGGGCCATATGGATGATTACACATACGCCCATGTGTACTCGAAGCACGCTGCACACCTGTTCACGAAGATTCTCGATAGAATTGATCGCTGATACATACGTATGTCTATGTACTAAACCATGTACGTATCTACATTATATACCGATATAACCCATCAACCCCTACCCACCCCTTATTCCTCAGCAGCAATTGACGCGTAAAGGGTGCAAAGCTCACACCATCGGCTATCGCTTTTTCCTTTCGATCCGCTTTTTGAGGGCGAAATCAAAACTGATGAAAAAGGTACACGCTGTACCCACGAAGGCAAAGTTTTCTTCTTTCGTTTTTTTTTTTTTTGCTTTTTCATGCTCGCGAGGCTCGTGAGAGATTTTCCCAAGGTTGATAATCCTAATTTCGATTTTGCAACAATCGTCAATCTGATCGGAATAATAAATTATTTGAGCAAAGAAGAATTTTATCTTCGTTTCGACAGTGTTGCTTGCCTTCGAAAACATCAGAGGGATGCGGTTACGGCGAGGGGTGTTTTTATTCACGGGAAAAAAATACGATTCTAATGACGATTGGAGTTTGAATTTCGACGAATTGATGATCGACGACAAATCATCGAATTTAAAATTCGTTTCCCATGGTCAGGTCGTTCGTTGGTTTCGTCCGACGATATCCTTTGGTACCGACCATGCTCGAAATCAACCCTCTGGGATATAGGGGTAGTTACTCGCTTTACCGACGACCCCCCGGACGCTGCAGCGTAACCCGAGAAAAATAAAACCGTCTAAGGGTTGCTCGGCTTTCTACCCAAAGCGCCACCGTCGCCTGAATTTAAAAAATGTAAAAAACTTCCGGAGAAATAAAAAATGATTTCAATATCAACCCTCTCATTCAATTTCCAAGAGAAGTTGGACCGGGCTGATTTTAGGATTTCGTGTCATTTTATGTAACATAGTAAGGAGTTTTATACTTATTAATTAATTTTTTAATAGCTAGTTCATACAAAAAAAAAAAAATTTAATACATACGTTACAGGGGGTTGTAATTGTAATTTTATAAATGATTTCAGGTGGGGTAGAAAGCGTTGAATATTTTATTCAATTTCCTCTTCTTCTGAAGACTTATTTTACAAGGCATGCATAAAAAATAAGTATAGTTTTACGGGGTCGCTATGTCCTACATACCTATATAATTGCCTGCATGGGGGTCCACAGTAGGACGTCGATTAATTAAAACGTAACCATTACGATAAATAATTGGTATAAGTAATTGTGTCAATTTTCATCGCGCTAACTTCTTCAATATTTAACGAGGGTTGGTGCACGATATACGTATACGGAATGTTTGTCTCCCTTTTTTATTTTATTCCTCCTCGTCCACATCCCGCCCTAATGTCCATCTCTCAAATTTGTTCTACCTGAAATCGATGTTAAATTTCTTAGATCTCCACTTTCGAGATCAATTCTGGAAGGAATCTATAAGAGAGGCGCGTGAAAAAAATAATTGTAGAGGGGATGGTCAGCAAAATAGGTTGTTGATACCCACAAACTTTCGCTGTGACTTATCACAGCATTGGTGGAAGAGAGGAAGAGAGAGGGGAGTGGTGAAAAAAATGTTTTTGTTTTTGGTTTTTTAAAGGATAAATTTTTTTTTTCGCTCATACATCGGTACAGGAATCGAGGGGTGATTTTTGTATCGGTGGTGGTTCGTTTTCACAGGACTTAAAAAAAAATATGAGAAGTTGGAGGAGGTTATAGCAGGGTACAGGTAGCTAGCGGAGAGAAATGAAAAGAGAAATAGACAGCGATCGGTTAGCTGCAGTTGGACCATGCACGTAAAGGGGTTGGTATAAAGCGCAGTCCAGGGAGAAGGAAAGAGAGAGAAGTTGCTACCACCCCTTTCACTAATACCTACGTACACGGGTTCTGAAACAAACGAATTCGATCAGCGTGCCGATTGTTGCCAATCATACATTGCGGACAACTGCGTTTGCTCCATACAGATATACATACGTGTATACATACACACACATATATATATATATATATATATATACAGTGTTACTAGGTATAAACCTACCTACCTACATACCTACCTATCCTACCAGCCAACAGCATCGTCCATACCGCTACTATAGGTGCCTCCAGCCACTGCACACACCCCATTCAGTATTGCGTTTTTACTCGATCCGGGACGGTCGGTCGTCGGAATAAGGCCTTCCCTGTAGAAACAAACTATAAACTACTGATAAAAAGAAAAAGAAAGAAGGGAAAAAAAAAAAAAAAAAATTGTCATCGCATAATCGACGGTCAATCAATTTCGGTAAAATTAACGCTAACGGAATCAAGAGAGCACGCCGAATTCCAATAAGCAAAGTGCACCTCGGTCGTCGTCGAATTTTCACATCCCTGATGTATATTTTTCTTGCAACTTTCCGAAACAGATGAAAATCTCAAAATGAAAAAAAACAAAATAAAAGTAATACGTGTGTGTTCACTTTTTCAATGACTATTCGCGCCATTTTTTTTCTTCTTTTTTTCTCAAATTTATATAATCTATAGCTATAGCTGTATAATATATATAAACGTATAAACGGATCGTGTTTAACGGAGAGAGCGGTGCTGCCGTTGGCATTCAATGATTGATGACAAACTGCCCTGGCGAGGGGGTATGTTCGGGGGGTGGTGGTGGTGGAGAAATGGAAGAGAAGAGGGAGAGAACGGCGCGGTGCAGAATCAGGATACGAAGGAACTATATAGCGTACCTGCTACCTGCACTATTTCTCTATAATATGTACAGACCTGTGTGTGTGCGATGATTCCAAAAACACCTCCCACACGTACGCACCCTGTGGCATACCCACCCACCTACCCTCAACAGCAAAGTCTGAACCAATCGGGTAACAGCTGCACTCGTGTCGGTTTGCAAAAAACTAAAACGAATGAACAAAATGACGCCGATGATGTTGAAAATTAAAATGATGAACTGCGCCATTTTTCAAAAAATAATGTTCAACGGCGGAACAGAAAAAACGAGAAAAAAAGAAGAGGAAAAAATGGCGGGTATAATCTCGATGTAATTGAGGGTGGAAGGGAGAAGAAAAAAAAAAAAAAACAAAGCAAAAAAAAAAACACGAGAAACTTTTTGAGAAGAGAGTGAGTATGTTATTGAAAAGATATTCAAAATTCTATGAGAAATAATAAAAAAAAAGGTCGAGTGGTTTTTTTTTTCATGACTTTGAACATCGTTGGTTATTCATATTATTTTTGAGTTCAATAATTGAACTCCGACAGGAACAATTAGTGATGTAAATTTTCCATTCTTGCACTCGAGGCGTCTCGTAGACTGTTTTATTTATGGTGTCACGCGCTTTGTAATTACTCCAATAGATGAGTTAATACATTGTAATACCGCGTTGAATATTATAATATAGAAAGTTATTAATTAATATTTAATCGATCAACAATAACGCTCGGAGAGAAAATGAAAGACTTAACTGACGTCCAGTAATTACGCGTCCCTTGATTTTAATTATTTCTGAGGCTAGTTTTCACCAACCCTCTCATCTCCACCTCCCCTTCGAGCCTCCTACAACAAATCGTCAACGTGAAACGCGACTGAAACACGTAAATAATTCCACGATTATTAAACACCGCCCACGTTTATTTCCGTCTACGCGACGATGGCGATAATAATAAAGTCGACATTCTAATCTATCTTCACACCGTAATCGTGATCATTGGAATAAGAATAAATCCGACAGGTTTATTTTTTCTTTTACTTTTTACATATTTTCTTCTTTTATTTTTTGTTCGCTTGTTTTTCCCAATTTTTCTTAACTACCCAATGGCTGTCGGCCCTCGATTCGATAAGACTCGATTCTCAAAGAAATGACGACGGAAAAGAAAAAAGAAATGGGACTACTTTCGGAGAGTCTTACACACGATCCTCCTGAGGATTGTCGTAGATGAGTAGAGAAGGAGTACAGAAGGGGGGGGGGGGGGGGGGGGGGGGAATGATGATAGTTGTGGGCGATATAGAGTCGCTGGTAACGCGCAAGCGCTTTTAACAAAAATCAATAAAGAGAAAAGCTTACCTAATGCTATGCTGAAGAGGCGCCGCGCGTCGAGCCGCGAGAAGGGTGCTACTAGAGGGTGAAGGGAAGGTGAAAAGGGGTTTGACTCCGCCTTCGCAACCTAACCCACCACCATCTATTCTATACAACTAGAGTCACGTACACGGAAAATTCATCTATACGTACACAGGGGTGAATAAATTTGTGGTTGTACGATATCTGTTTGTACGTGTGGGTCTAGGTTTAGCTACGATCTTCGTATGCTGCACATGCGTAGGGAAGGAGAGGAACGAGAATAGGGAATGGGGGGGTTAGATCGCGATAGATACCAGACTACCCCCGATTATCTAGATAATTTTAGGGCAACCTCTAGTACTAGCCCCCGCGGCTGACACAGGGTGACTCTTTCTTACTTGATATTTTCAAACCATATACCGATCCTCCGCTGCCCCGAATAACCCCTATTTTTTTGCGAGGGGGTCAAAGATTAAGGCGGAAGGAAAAGGGAAAAAAGTAGAAGTAGATTTTTTTACTCTATTTCGGTAATGTGGCCAGCATAACAGGGTTGGTTGATTCCTCAACGTATTTGTTGCGGAGTATTGACACTCTTTCGCTCTCTCTCGCTCTTTCTTTTCCCCTACCTACGACGGTAACGTTACAAACTGCAAGCATCCTCCGATGCAATGAACTTTGAACTCAAACGACGTGATTCCAACTCATTAAACGTGGATCATCTACTTTCGAAGAGGACCGAGTTTCGAATTGCAGAAATTATTAGTTAAAAAGCATCAGCTGGGGGCATCGATTGTGAAAATAATACAGATAAAATAACTGAACAGAAATTATGTGGATTTCTTTAAGAAAGAATAAAAATTATTGGTCGATAAACAGCGCGTGTTTAAAATACATCGGTATAAATTCCAGAGCATTTTAATCGTCGGAGACACTTAACCGAAGTAAACACCATCAACACAAGTTTGCGAAAGGGAAAGCCTCCGGAGTGTGGTCGGTTGCATGAGCTACTTGCCTCGGTGTTCGTTTTAAAGGTAAAATCGATCTCAAAAGTTTACTTTTAAAAACAGTACCACCTTTTTATACATTTTCCATTCATACCCTCGTTAGAGTAAGAATTTTCATGAATTTCTCGCGGGACTGTACCAGGTAACCCTTCAAGTATAACCACCCCCACCTTTTCCCACCCCCGATTTCTCTCTCACAGTTGCCATGACAACTAGGACCTGAATTTCCAACCCAACCTCTCTTTCCCTTCTTCCCTTCTTCCCTCTTGCCGCCTAACTCTAAAAACAAGTGTGTAGTTGGTCCCGTTCCCTCCCTCTTCCCTTCGAACCGCCGCGACTTTACCAACGCCTATGCACACCTATACCCATTCAAACGCTGTTGGATCACGTTCCTCATAGAGAAAGAGTATCATTTTAGTCGTGTAGGTATACGTTACGAAGGCTTAGGTATAGAGGTAGGTATAAGGTGGGTGGGTGGGGGTGGTTTTGTAGGAAGAGACGGCGTACATTTTGGTTGGTAGGTGACGGTTTCGGGGGTTGTGAGACCGGGATACCGGCGACCGGCATTTCGGCACGGAAGATATAACCTGGGGGGGGGGGGGGGGGGGAGTCGTGGGGGGTCAGGAGGTTTGCGAGGTCGAAAGGGAAGTGAGGATGCCATAGCGCCAGGATAGAAGCAGAATAGTACAGAAGGGGTAGTTCCCTAATTGCGTCGGGTGGGTGGAAACGATTCACCAACGACGTTCGTTCGCCTACATAGATGCATATACCTATATGTGTCGCGTATACAGAACTGATGCTTCCGATTCCATAGAGGTTGAACGTTTCACAATTCATGCTTCAATTTTCCGTGTATACGATCCTAACTTTAACTTTGAAATTAATTCTATGTTCTCAAACAATGAAATGCTCGAGCGAATAGCTTTCAATAAAATGAAAATCCAAAATTCCTGATCTCGCTAGCTTCGTAATAAGGAAGGATTTTTAACAGGATTGACAAATTTTTCTACAGACTCTCTTACTTCCATTTATTCATTCAATTTTTCGTCTTTTATTTATTTTTTTCATTTTTTTTTATTTTTAACAACCACAACCTCGTTGCAATTTAATTATATAATTGTGTTCGTATAATACGTACGATCGTGTTCGGAATATCGAGAGAATTTTAAGATCACGTGGCACTGGTAAAGCGACTCACAGAGTTATTTCAACCCCGTTATCGGATTTACTTTTTTACGATGCCTGTGTGCAGTCGTGCAACAGGTAGTGACAACCCCCCCGCCCCTACCTCTCACACCAACCATTCCGCCGACCACGTATAAATATATAGATATACACGATGAAAAATCTTTTATGAATAAAAAGGACATCGAATAGAACTTTTAAATATCTCGACGCAAAAATTGATTGGAGTAGAAAGACAAAATGAACAAAAAAAAAGGAAACAAATCGTCACTAAGAGTCGCCAAGTCAACTGACAATTTGTTTTCATTTTTTCACCCCTATTTTTTTTTTTATTTTTTTTTCCAATTTTTTTTTTCTTAGAGAATTTTTTTTGATTTGATTTTTTTCTTTTTCTACAATTCTTCGTCATTTGTTTTTGTTTTTTTTTCATGTATTTCTTTGTTTTTTTTTTTTTTTTTTCTGGGACAGTGTCGCAGCCGATTTTGTTTGGGCTCCGCCCTGGAAATCCTGGGGTTGTAGGTTGGTGTGTTGCAAAACCACCACCCTCTCACTTCTAAATGGTTCTAGCAGCTAGAGCATGATAGTATAGATGATGATGTGGAAGAGATAGAGAGGGAGAGAGAATTTGCTGTGGAAACGTGAAACGATGGTCGACCCGTAATAGTGTTGGTTGCCACCTCCGATCAATGAAGACATTGCGCGCGCAATCCCGATTTTTTGAACATCCACCCGCCAACGACAACTCGAGAACTGTAACCAGGTGGTTTGTATACCTAACTACGACCCGGCGACAAACTCGGATTTCGAGAGTGAACAGAAAAAAGAATCGAGAATGAAAAAAAAAAGACACCCGTGGTTAAAAATGTGAAAAAAAAATGGACTGAAATTTTTTTTCTTTTTTATTCTTATCAATTTTCATAACTTTTCAACGAATAAAGATCCCCCTTTCTGGAGGATTCAATTTTTCTGGAAATTGAGAACTAGAAACGAAGTTGAAATGTCCGTGTATTTTTAGAGATTTTTTAAGACGTCTGACGTCTTGACGAACTGAGAATATCAATTCGAAAAGTATTTCAATGTGAGTTCTAATCTATACTGAATCATTCTTGGCTTCAAAAACCAAAGTAGTCTACAATAAAATTATTTTTTTTTTCTTTCCCGATCAATCTTTATCATGAAGATCCATTTGATATTTTTAAACTTTTCGATGTACCGTTCGAAGTGATAAAATAATCAACCGCCTCCAACTCAAATAGCTATTCTTTCTCTAAAAAATGATAGATCCTAGGAGGGTGCGTTTTTCCTCAAAATTATTCTCGCGATGATTCGATCCTTATTTTTCATAAGATCCAGTCAGAATGTTGAAACGGTTTCACGCACCCTCAGATAGATGGCGCCAGCCAACGCTCTTGTGTCAGAGGGCGTAAACCTATATTTCTACCCTTAACGCCTGGTTACCAGCAACTCCACTTACATCCGTGCTCGTTTTTTACAACCCCCGCGTATCCAGGGGCCGAGACAATTGTGCTATCCGCATATATTTTTTCTATAAGAAAACCAAAAGAAATAATTAACCTACGAACGAAATTATTTCAGGGCGAAAGAAATATTTTCTGGGTCTGGCTTCCGGGGTTGATCGACAGTGTTCAACATTCGTAAATATACGTATAACATTCGAGTGTACTCTGGTGGTTTTCACTTTGGGGATGAAGAGAAAACCTACCGAAACTGATGAGCGAAGAAATTTGGAGAAAAAATAAATAGAAGAAAATTGATAATCGTTCCAACGTGATAATGAAGCACCTACAGGTGCAGATATTCGGCTTAATTGAATAAGTTCACAGAATTTTTTTTTCTTTTTTTTTTCTTTCTTTTTTACCACATATAGCTGTTGAAAGTGGGTGGTAATAGTGCCCGTGCCGTTGGTGAAGAGTGAATGGGGTAGGGTGGTGTTGGAGGCGGTGGTAACGCGATTAAATGCCTCGCTAACAAGCTCGTGTCAGTTATTGGCACTTGTCGGTAACAAATTCCATTATCTCGAGCACTTCGTAGAGGGGGAGAGGTGGCGGGTGTATAAGGGGGCGGCGGGGGGAGGATAGCGTGAAACAAAGTGAGAGGCAATTGCTCGAATAGAGATAGAATTGCGTTAGAAATGCAATTCGATTTAAATACCGCGCCTTTGTTAGATTCAGGAATTCCGCCATTATACTGTAGTCACATATCTACGCGCTCGTCTTTCGAAATATCTGATCCTGAAAGATTCGACTTTATTTATGAAAAAAAATTGATGTTTACCAGACGCGTGCTCCCACCACCCTCTTCTTCCTTTGTTTCTTCATTATCTTTTCTTGCGGAGGTACGATACATCGATTAATTAATTCACCAACCTCTACCAGGTTCATGACAAGGTGTCGTTTTATCGCAGGAATTATTCGTATATATAACCTCATAACCCAACACCTTGTTAGCCTGACAAATGAACGCAATATATTTCTATGTATTATACATACGCGATTTAGAGTTCAGACCGTGTACCTCGGCTGAACTTTTGCTGTTCACGTTCTCTATAACCTTCTGAGAGGTCAACCTTGTCCGAAAAATTTCTAGACGACGCCCCTTTATAATGTAGGTCTAACTCAATCTCCCTTTCATCTTGATGCTAGTGCAATAATAATGCTCATAATATACCTTAGGTAAATGGCATATACATGCGTACACTTATTACATGCGTAAACCAAGCGGGTAAAATTGTACAACCCGTGGAATCGTATATTCGCACGTTTTCTACGTTTCGCTTATACCATGACGACGTTCAATGAGATGGTTCGTGCGGCGGGGTGGAAAAGGGGAGAAGACGGGGGGTCGAAGTTCTGGTTATGGTCAGATATAGACCTCTCGGAGAATTTAGATCCGATGTATGTTACATATGTATGTTATATCTGTGTATATACTATATGCTCCGAAACCCGGCTGCTTGATTGATCAAGATAGAATTGAGTTGCGGTCCGCGGGTTCGGTTTAGGACCCATCCTATCCACCTTCACCCCCTTGAAAACCCTTCGACCCCCTCAAACACCTCCCACTTTACCCGGCTTCACCACCTATCTCTTCTATATACCTATGTGGCTCGACCGATTATTATGGATATTATTTTGAGGCTTCCGACGCCATTTTCGAGGGTGAATCTACCCTTGAATTTAGCAAAATCATCCCTCAGAGTACGTGTCGAGAGAATTTTCAGTTCATTTTTCCCTCGGAATTCAAGATAGTGATTCACTTCGTCGAACCCGATGGTGATCTTTTGATTTTTGTGAGATACAAAAATTGACCATCGCAACGTTGAATGCACGGGTGTAACGGGTGGGTTATATATGTGAAAGTTGAGCGTTAACAAAGTTTACGAGAAGCAGCATTCTATCTTGTCGCCAATCTAACTGAAATAGGGTCGAGTTAGAATAGACTAGCCGCGATGGCGATGGCGATGACGATGGTAACTCGAGCAGGCGACGGTTTTCGCTCCTCGGGGATGGGAAAACGGAGGAGAAGGAGGGAGACAATATTATGGACTTATCAAGCCATCCTAATGGTCTCATCAGGATGCAAGCCAGCAGATCTCATCATCCGTATACCCTGTCCCTGGAACGCGTCGCTTCCAACATGAATTTCTCAGTCACCAAATTTCAACATCGCTTCGCTTATAACGTACGTATACATGAATTTCTCCATACATCTAATTTCATTTTCCCACGCTCTCGGACCCCGCGACCAACACCTTCGTGGATACATCGTAAGAAAAATAGTTTTCGACATTCCTCTAGATCTACTAGATCGATTCGATGAAAGCCAAGATCCAAATGCCCTATCGATAAATACCAAGAAATTTTTTCAAATTGCGGGTAGCGATTTCGACCATCTTCTCTCTCTTTGTTGTTGTGGTAGAGAAACGCTAGCGAATCGAATAGTTTTGCAGTGCTGCTTGTGCTGCGGGGCGAATGCTTCAGCTCGAGGGCAAACGTTATATTACACTTGCTATATACATAGAAATATGTAGTATATTTGTATGTATAGGTATGCCCATGTATACCGTTGTTTAGTAGGTATTATAACTATGGTTTAGAATTTCCATAGATAACGCCAGAATTATTATGTGCGCTGCATTTACCAAGACCGCAGACAATACCTCTGCTATTCTTGATCTTCAATGCATTGGATATAAATGTGTGTATACCTAGGGCGTGTATTACGTACACACGATATATTCCAAAGTACCGGAAACTCCGATCTAAAAGCAAAAAGAAAAACGAGAATAGCACGTATAGGTTATACGGTTTTCCACGCGTCGACATTAGCTCCGTGCATCGTTTTCCTCGTAGGGCATGCGAGTTTGGGAAACACATCAATATCGACCATTGATACCTTAGATTTTCCGGGAACTAGAATTCCTTATATTCCTGTTGGATTGAGTCTGGCATATTGGACAAGACTTTGCCGGTATATATTTTCCACAACCCTATATGTTAGGCTTAAGCAACTCCGCGTCGAAGTTGGACGAGGGAAACAGGGGTGGGAACGGGAGGTTAGTTGGGTAGTTGAGAGGGTGGGGCTGACCTGGGGGCGGCACACGCCAACTATTATAAACTGTGGCGCCTCAGCAGCATCCTGGTCCAGGGCGTTCGCTTAGAGCGGGTACCTATAACTATAACGTAGTACAGAGCTCGGTATACACTCAAGCCATATACCTTATACTCTCCTTCTCTTTGTCGAAATTTCTCCCTCTCTCTCTCTCTCTCTCTGTCTATTTCTCTTTCGCTCCCGCTGGCCCATCCACCTCCAAATGACCCAGGGGCCCAGCGCCAAAGTCTGAACTAACCCCGGCGCACACCCTGCGGCAAGAGTTGAACCGAACTCTCCTCTCCTCTCCTCTTCTTTCCTTTCCTCACCCCCTCTCTCTCTCTCGCTCTCTCTCTGCCCTCTAATCAATCAAAACCCCAGAGGCGTCCGAGCTCCGGGGTCGGTTGGTCCGCCAAGTTGCTTCCATGCCCCGGTTTTTCTTCGTAGCGAGTTTCTCAAACCCAACCTGCCTTCCACCTTCTCATCCACCCCTGCAAGCTCCTACTACCCGCCAGAAATTTCTATCGCTCGGTTTGGTTGGGTTGTTGAGCTTGTTGTATTGGAATGACGTCGTGTGTAAATCATCACCGTGTGTAGTACCTGCATATACGTATATGAGAGAGATATATTTTATTACGATGATTAAAAATCATTTTCACAAATAACAATTGTTCACGATTATGAATTCGTAGTTTGATTTCCATGGAGTTTGAAGAACATTCGGATTGATTCGAAGGGTTGAATTCCGGGTCGTGAGGTATGTGTGAATGCTGACCCTGTAGATTGTGTATTAGAGAGATGACGGAAATAGCGTAATTATCAGGAAATGACGGGCGTTCCCTCGCGGTAGGGGATGACTGAGTCTGTAATTAACAAAGGTGAAAATTTATAAGACACAATCAAAATTTACATCAGAGATTTCGATTCACGTACGAAGACGCATGGATAGAATTTACAATCGATCGTACACTTTCGTAAACTAAACTCACCGCGCTACCGAATCGGTCGAATTTTCGTAGACCTTGAGCATCGGAGCGTGATTTCGGAAGGTCGAAGTTTTTAGGGTTGAAGAAACTGGTGGGTGTCTAATAAGAGGTCGGTCAATTTACCGAATGTTTTCAGACGTGTGTACCAATTAATATAATTGCTCTACCTCTCTACCTTTGATTCAAAGTCTGGCAAAGACTGACCGACGATGTAATATATATAGCTTGGTATTTATACATTTGTGTAACTTTGAGAATCAGGTAAAGGTAGACGAAATCGGCAACGACCGCTCAGCAAACATCCGATTCACCTATTCATTCTACATATAAAATCGAGTTTAAAAGCACCGCAGAAAATACACCTACGAAGAAAAGGGTAGAGTGATAAAGTTACGCCATTCACGATTACAAAATTCCAGACGTTTCTTCCCCAGCAGTATTTTGTTCTTTTAGCGATTCATCATTTGATGTATCTTGTGTAATAATGAGCGGGCGCAAAGTCAATTTTACTAATAACATACAATAATGCAGATTTGAAATTAACTGTTGAACTGGAAAGTAAATAAAGTCGCAGACCGCGCGCTTCGTCTGTATAATGTATGATAATATCCGGGGTGTGCACATACGATGTATACATAGCTTTCAATCTAGGAAGAACCAGTCTGTATGTACCATTCGTGTTCTCAAGTATATTTGGTCATCTGTGCACAGGTAGGTATATACGTTCGGTGTGTATATATAGAAACCAGAGACAACTGCCCGGAGATAGGAGAATGCATATACCTATACCTGTACATACGTAGATAGATATACGTATATATATACAACGCGAAGAAGTTCAACCTCGCTATATATCTGCAGCGGCAGCAGACCACCGGTCGAAATGCATGCAATTTTGAGTGGATTACCACTGTAATATTCATTTAATTTACCGTTTCGTTACCCTGCCAAGTTAATAAACGTCCCGAAGATGGGTTTCTAAGAGAGTATAAATAGCATTGAATATAAAATACAGTTTCGATGCACTTTTAGGAACGGAAAAATTGGGATACCTCGATCGGTGATGGTCGTAGCTCATTTCAGTCGACGGATTCATCTTTCCGAGGTTCAAATACGTAGGAACACGTCAAAATACTGGAGAATTTATTGTTTTGTTTTGATTTTTGCCCCAAAATCGAAAGGGGTGTATATTGGATTTTTTCGACTTTGAGGTGAAAAATCAACGGTTTTTTTTGGCCGAGGTATTTGCTTTACTTTTATATATTTTGAGCTGAGAAATCCGAATCTATTATCTAAATTGATCTAAATTGATGTTGAAATGATCGAGTTGTGGCGGATTTATCGCATTTCGGAGCGAACAAATTGAAAGATCTCGATTGGTTTTATCTGTAAAAATGGGGCCAGTGTCTCCCTATTTCAGGTGTGTGAGCGAACGTTGATTTTCGTTTATAGATATAAATACAGATGCAGCACCACCACCAGCGGCCAGTTTAACCGTCGGAGGGTTATTTGGTCCAGCGAGTGTATAGGGAAGAGCAGAAGCTAGTAGCTCGCCGTACCAGCCGCTGACCAACCGCTCCACCCCGCCCAACCGCCCCACGTATGTACATTTCTAATCAAGCGATATTGTAACTGCGGTCTAACATCCAAACACCGCCGCGCCGCACCAACTCCCGTTCCCGTTTTACCTCAACCTACGTACCTTATATAACTGTATACATGTATATAGACGTATACGTATTGCACCGTACAACCTTCTCATGATTCCCGGAGAGTCACCTTATTCCGATGAGGTGAGGATCGAGCTTGAAAATGATCACGAATCAAATGAACAACGTAAATTGCAGTGCTCGGTCTGTTATGTTTTAATGCTGCGATTTGAACTCGAGTGTATCGAGAGAATTAGGATCGTAATATTTCGGAAGTGGTGAAAAATTTGGAAATTTCACTCCGTACTCCGCTTGCAGAGGACGGTTGGAAGAAGAAGTCTGTTCAAAAAGCATTTTCATTTTCCGCTCAACTTGAGTTCAGCGTGATATTCTGAGTTGTGTATATGTTCTAATCTCGGGGGTGCAGCGTGCACGACGGGGAAATAAGGCGTCGGCAGCCATGTTTGTGAAAGGGTTAGATGAGAGCATGCTGCAGGAGCACCCGGCGTCGCTTGGGATGCTGAGGGGAACGAAAGAGGAAAGGAAGGGATAACGGCGAGACGTGGGTGGCAAGGGATGTGACTTGAAGACGTCGATACTCTCGACGCCGACGCCCAGCTTGCCTTATTACAACTCCTTCGCTCGACTCTTATTCCCTCAAAATGTATTACGCAAAAATTGTACGGTGACAACTTACATCCAGTGCCGCGCGTAACGATTATTTATTTTTTTTTTTCTATCGGACGAAACTAATCTCCGAATTACTACATAAAACTGGTCAAGAATTTTTCCCATACATAAAGTCAGAGAAAGGGGTGCCAGCGAGGGGGAAAAGGGGGTAAGAAAAGCTTGGCAAACAGGTTATTAGCTTATAGGTGCAAGATCTTTGGGAGAAGAGTAAGTGATGCTGAATTTTTCGAGACTCTGGAATGAAAACCTGTTTTACCAGAATCGCGTAGTCGTTCGACGTGGACCACGAGATCGTGTATATGGTCCATTTGGTTCCCACGGTAGCTGAGAGAACTGACCACTGGTCATCTTTACTTTTACGGTTATTATACTTCAATGGGAAGAATATTTTCTCTCATACTTCTTTGAAAAGGGGATGAAAACTAGTTGTATCTCAACTTTTTCAAATTTACATGCTCGCGAAGGGTTAAAGTGAATTCTAGAACCCAAATGTTGACTCAGTTCCGGAGATGCTGTGAACGGCGCAGCATCTATTTCTCAAAACGCGACGTATGATGTTCTGCTTTTTGCGTGGTAAATTTTGGAAATTTTGACGGTCAACATGTCAGTGCGAAAATCGCGTAATTATCCACGAAGGCATCTCTTCTTACGCGGAGTGAAACTTTTCGGTGATTTTTTTTTTTGTTTTTCCCCATTTTTTGTATCAAAGTTTCGATGTACCCATATCGCGACGATTTTCGTTCCCGCTGGTAAATCTACGATACACCGGAAAATTTGTCAGAATTATCGATCCGGTATTCAGCTAGCCGTAGTTGAAACCCTATGTCATGCGTATAATCGAGCTTTCACACTGTAAGAGTATCTAATTCCTGGGAAAACTCCTTTTCGTAAGAGTACGAAGACCTTCTGGTTCTCTATGGTCGGTCAAAGCTTCGAGCTTCGTATAAACTTCAAAGTTCTTAGTTTCCAAAGGACGAAAAGCTCCTTCGGATCATGCGATATTTTCTGCCAACGCTAGAAAACCTTACCTGATTCCGACGTGCGTGTTTGGATTTTTCCAAAAACCATATAAGAAATTGAGAAATCTTAGAGCCGAAATTTTGTCTGACGATAGGAATTTTTTACGACTTTTCTCCGTATCTAAACGTGAGAGTAAATAATGGTGGTGGTTTCTATGTAGGTACCTAGAGTAGCGCTTGCGAAGTACATACGGAGGGGTGAAGAGAGAAGATCTAGCTACAGAGGGAGGTTTTCAGGGCTTACAGGATGCAGGATAGCGGGGTGTAAAAGGGGGAATATTAACAGGGAACGGTGAGGTAAGGGGAGCGGTTTACACCCAGGGGCTTTGCGAAAGGGGATCTAAGCCTTCCCCTCCTTAGTTCAGAACTAAGATGGCAGCCGTAACCCCATCCCCATTTCCTTCTCCCTTATCCTCATCGCGCTCCTCACTCTCCCGTTTTTCGCCCAGAGCGAGCATGTGGACACGACACAAGTTACAGCGAACTATACAACACGTACAAGTATTACATGTAGATGCGCGTGTAGCTGTAGCATGGACATAGGTATACGGAACGCGTAAAGTCATCGCGTCACGTGCTCGTGTCTGTAATGCTTCTGCTTCTGCTGCTGCCGCTGCTTCTCCTGCAGGATAATTTTCTCAATTTCACAGAGTCTCCCGCGGGGTCGGTCGTTAAGGGCTCCAAGTGAGATTCCAGGGGTTGACGGGGGTCCAGGAGACGGAGAGGGAGAGGGAGCTTGGTAAGGGTTCGACCGTAAGATAGTTTGATAGGCTTGGTTACCAGGAGACCTTTACAGCCTTAGGCAGCATCCGTAATACCCCGAAGGCTCGTAGAGAGGAACCTCCACAACCATTCCCTAACTAGATGTACGACGCACCATCCACATCTACGTAGAAAATTATTCACAAAATTAGAAATACACAAACTACACGTCCAAAACTGTTATACCAAATTACATTCAAGTACATCGAAAATCACCCAAGTATAACGCAGAGATGAAAAAAGTAAGAAAAAAAGAGGGAGCTGAGTAGTCGCGCATTTCTACCGTTAAGATGAATACGTTCATGCCAATTAACAAGAACTATTCTAGTGCGCTGCAACATCCAGATGCATTCTATCTGTATCTATTATTGACAAAAACAAGACGCCTGCGGGAAGTTAAGCCGACGATGTTGGTGGCTGGGCTCAAAGAGAGAGAAGACGAGAGAGAGAGAATGCGAGTTTTCCTCTGTTTCCCCCCCCCCCCCCCCTTCCTCCTCCAGCCCCCGGGACTCTCGGAGAATGGGGAAATGGCTTGGTGTAGGTAATAATATACGTTGTACGAAAACGCGCGAGGTTTCGCAAGCAACGGAGCAAGAACAACCCCTTAGTCGTGGATCAATAGAAGAAGGGGCTCCGCGGGTTTCTCCAGCGAGTGGGGGGTAAGAGGCATTTAAGGGGAGGAAAAATCTTACTGGGCAAAGGGTGGGGGTACCTTAGATCAGAGGCGTGGCTGGTATGACCGGGACCAAGCCCGGTCTCCGCGTCTCTGACCCTCCAGGCTGCACTGCGCCTCGGAGAAATAGAGGAGACTTCGCACGGCCGAGGAGTTTTAAGGGATGGAATAGAAAATTCCGGGCAAACCAAATAAGAAACTTGAATTAAGATCGAAATAACACTAACGAGTATAAACTACGTCGTCGTGAATAAAAAATAAAATACACCATATATACACGCGCGCACACACTCGAAAAATTATCTCTCTACGGGCATGATTCTTTATTCTCTTACTAATTATACGTACGTCGCACTTGAAGTAGCCTCTTACGAGGCACTTAATAATTTGCAATTTCGAAACAAGCTTGTCATTTTTATCGATCGGCACTTGTTTCTAATCCACGCGATGATCGTCGGGATGCGATTGAGCTTATTCCTTTTTATTTCGTTTTGATGGATTTTCTTTTCTTTTTCTTCCCCCTCCCCGTTGACAAATTGTGCTTCTTACAACTAGTCGGCGACAATTATTTTTAGCTGCGGAACGTCGAATATATTTTATAGATAAAGTGGGAGCGGACGGATATGCACAAGTTTCGTTGGTTATACTTGCGGCGGCGGAGCTTTTTTATCGACGACGCGACGTTCAGGTCAAAACCGACGCCGTGAGAAACTCAACTTCGGTGCTTTTTTTACGCCGCGCATGCGGATTCGAACTTTATACACGTACCGGTATATAACTGTAGCGTAAGCTGCGGTGGTGGGGCGCATAGAAAAATTAAAAAGAAAAAAGTGTCGAACGATATTCTAATCATGTAATGCGAGAAGATTAACCATTTCCAAGATTTGGGATAGAAAATAATCGAACTTGAAGGATTTCTATTTTGTTAATTTTTTTTTTTATCTAGTTTATTTCTTCAGGGATGCGAATGACACGCTGTTGGGAATTTATTCCACATACATTTGTAGGGGTAGATTAACTGAAACATCACGACATCATCGCGGATACACACTGACGGGAAATACGAGCATAACTCAACCGAATCCGAGGACCGAAAATCCGACTCTATGACTATCCTGCTCTACTGACTGATGACGTCATTTCCTTTCCCCTTCCTTTCGTATATTCTGTACGTATTGTATCATATGTATATGCGTATTTCCTGGTTTTCTCTACCGCGCGATCAAAATATAATTCTTGAGAAAGAAAAAATAAATAAATAATAATCACCTATAAAAAAACGTGGTACATTTAACAGTATCGTATTGGGGAAATGTCCATTCGGATAATTGGCTTCAATTGGGACATTAAAAAGACAGGATCGTTGTCGTATTATACTCGATATTTTAATACCGATACCATTTAACGTCCCCAGGACACTCAGGAAACTACCCCTAAAGTGAAAATAACACTTCTCTTTGACCGTTATAGTATAGGTGTGATGCCTAATTTAAGTGGCTCTTAAAATCGAACACTTGAACCTGGAAATGGGTAATCGAAAGTACATCGGATTATGACGCGTTGATGAGACGGTGCAGTTCGGAAGCAATTTTCGGATTTTCAGGATTGAAATTTCTTTGATTTTTTTTTTCCTACACATATCGTTGTATCATGCATATACCTATAGATCGTTTGAATCTCCTCAGTTTGGGTTCTGAGGAGATGTAGAAGGCGGCAAAAAGTGGTCACAAATTTCCCGACTTATCAGAGCGTAATTAACGATAAGTAAAGTCTGTGGGAACCCGCAAAAAGCCTCGTTCCCTTATACAATCCCCTAAATTTCCCGTAAATTTTCGTTCTATCCAAGCGACCCGACTTCGCCATTTATGCATCGGTACTATAGTAAACCTATCCTAGGGTTTCGGGTATCGCCTCCACCAGATACTACAAGAAACCGCCTTGTGTTTTGCCATAACCGACTCCATCCTCCCCCCCCCCCCCCCCCAGCTAGCCACCCCCAAATTCAAAACCCTTCATTCTACAAAATTCATCGCATACACCGAGCACGGTTATCACGATCAATTTTACTCCATTTCCACTGATTAAACCGCTCCACTATGTGTACGATATCCGAAACGAGAAACTTTACGATTAGGAGTAAGAAATAAGTGATGATTCTGAAACCGCGCTATTGTTGGTAGAAAAAAATGAAAGAACAAATAATGGATTTTATGAATCTTGCGCCTGAAATTTTTCTCCATACTTTTGATGTGAGTTTCATTATTTCTCTTCTCGTGTCTTTATGGTCTTTCACCCCTCGATCCTCCAGAATCCCACGAAACCTGTTCGTAAGCATGGACCGCTATCCGATGTCCGTAAACTGGTTCTTAAAATACGTTCTCGCGCATTTTGTGTCTCAAGAAAATACGGAGAGGTCAAAGAGTCGTGAGAGAAGGCACAGCAGCTCACCCTAATCCTGGTCCAGAAGCTGCGCCGGTCGAGCAGCTTCTGCATATAGAAACCCCTTAGGGGTAAACGAGGAGTTGTGTAAAGTGGTTTAAAATTATCTCTTCATTTAATTTTGGTCGGGTATGTCAATCATAGAGAAGCTATAAATGAAGCCGGATCTTTTGGCACATTTCACCGGCGATTCTCAACAGACGTATAAATTACTTGGAGATATACATATTAGATGATACGGTATACGGGAGAAATATTCCGGATTCAAATCTCGCTTATTTGATTTTCTTTACCCCCTCATCCAGACACCCGTAAACTAGACGAGCTGATTTTCACAAGGATTTAAATGTAACTAGAGATTCAACGAAACGTGTAGATCATGCCCCATTTTCTCTCTCGTCATGATCCTGACGCAAATTAAATTGTCCAGTACCGTTCGTTACACTCTCCAAAGTCACATTATACCTCTATCTTAAAACAGAGGACTTGAACGGACGTAGATATGATAATTGATTGATTCGTTAGTAGCTATAGTTAATTTTTCTAATTTCGTCGATCATTTGCCAACAAGTGGTTTTATTTTTTCCTTTTCCAACTTGTTTTTGTCTTAATCACCTGCGATATACCCTTGACTTATTCCATTGAAAGGATGCGGCAAGGGTTTAAAACAATAGAAGGCAGTAGCTATATATTCCGAGCAACATATCAAATTCTGGGTTCTTACTTAATCTCGAAAACAATAGGCTAACCAAATGGCGGCCGCGATTCCGCTCAAGGGTGGCAAAAGAGGAGGGTGAGGTGGTAACGCATAGCTTGTATGAGAAAGACCGAAGAGCTAGTCTATAGGGTCTACGTGTATAGACGTAGGTGGGAAATGGTGGTGGATCTCGTAGAGAACCGAGAAACCCCTTCGAAATTCTGGGTGGCCAGTCGGAGGGCGGTCACTTGGCGATTAAGAACACGTACTGCCCCCTCTTTCCACCCTCACCAGTCACGGTTTTCCACTCCCTCCCCCGTCTGGACCGGGATCAATATGACTTAACTTCACCCCTTACACCACCCTCTCCTCTCCGCATCTCCCTTATCAACGGAAAATGTTCTTACGTTGGACCCTGCCGGCTTAAACTAAGGGTGGTTTCGCCACCGTCGCCGATGCTCTCTACGCCGCTCCGCCCAGCGCCTATTGGGACGGTGAATAAAACGGGCGAGCTTAATTATAAAGGTTCCCGAGAGCGTTTTTGAATTATTATTTTCCCCCAAGACATAGCGAGCGGTAAAAGAGATACGAAATTTTCGGGGGCTTTCTTGAGCGCGAAAGTAATCGTGTTTGTATAACATCAACCGTCATCCGCGTTACACGTACTGTAATTGATATAATCAATGTTTGAGAAGTTAATTTTGAAAATTTATTCAATTAACTGTAGATGTAGAAAATTTTCGAGGCGTTGTAAGGGGGAGGATTCGGAGGTGTATAAGCCTTCTTACGATCAATAGAGGTTAGTCTCGCCCAGTTCTATGTTGGGTTATAGAGGGTTGCAAGCCCTCTTTCGGGGACACTGGAGAAGAGGGAGGATGGGGGATGCGTAAAATTATTGGAAAACTTTTGAAGCGCTCATACCTACCATACATATGTATGCCTGAGAAAAGTAAGTCTTTGATTGGTCAAGACAAGGTCCGAGAGGTTCGGTGAAAATTGATCGGAGGTTGAATGAAAAGGATTCGAGCAGATTCTAGGAATGGGGATGTTTTTCAACCCTATTTTCACAAATCAACACCTACACATCCATGAAGAGTCTTGTGAAATCTCTGGTTCAGCTTATCGGAATATTTACCACACTAAAATTTGATGGCGAAAATAGAGATTGCCTAGTTTTATTTTTCTTTCGAACGGCGCGCTGTGAGAGTGCTTATTGTAAATTTGTTTTTATGGTTTTACCGTTATTCTTTAATCTTCAAATTCTTTTGTGGTAAATTTTCGTTTCTCTATCGAAGTTTCTGGTGCGAATGTAGGGTAAATCATATAATACGAGATAGGTAGAGAAGAGAGGATGTACATAGAGTAACAGCGGCAGTGGCCAGCAGCAGTAGGTACCCCAGGATGGCAAAAGCGATTAATTACTTTGAGCAATTTGCTCGCCAACTCTACTCTGGTAGCAACAGACCGACACTATTCTCATTTCTCCGTCCTGCCTGGTCATCCAGTTCGTCCGTTCGTTCGTACACATAATACAAACACACATTACACATAGCTACCCATGAGAAAATACCTCCACACACGTAAAATGAAATACACGAGAAAGCGTAGCAACTTCCTACGGAATGTATCCGTGTATTCGTGTCCGTATGTGTGCGTACATACCGTGTGTATACCTATATGCCCAGTACAAATAGAGTGCGAGTCGTTCAACGTCAGGGATTCGAAAGAGCCGCAGCGACGAGCTTTCGTTTGCGTACATCAAACCGTAATAGCACTCGCAATTAGAGAAGCGTTTCAAAAAGAATAGATGGAAAAAAAATAACGACGACAATGATAAAAATAGCCAAAGGGAAAGACCGATCGGAAGTTAATCGTGATATGATGATATTTGTTTGAGAAAGCTTCTGCTCGTTATTCCGACTTATACGCAAGGAGAGCTGGTTCTTGATTTCTGAGGTCTCACCGCAGGTTGTTTGCGTCGTTAAAAAATTGATTAGCTTCAGTCCTGAGATACGCGTAGATATTAAAGTAATGAGATTAATTAATAGAACAGACCCCAGAGTTAATTTAGAGGCGTGTGTCGGGGTCGACCGCAGCAGGAGTACTCCCGTTCCCGTATATCTCCTATGTATATGGAGAGGAAGAGAGAGATGTCGTGGGTACATATATCCAGACTTGACTCTCTCACCTAAGGGGTGGTCCCTATACAGCATATTAAATTTGAATCAAAATTTCAGCCAGAAAATCATTTTTATTAGCTTTGAAATTCCCTCTTAAACGAACTTGGGCAACGCGCGTTGCGAGAAAAAATTTGCTCCGAATCGACCCGGAATATGTAATTGAATTTCAATTCCCTGAAAATTAATCCTGTAAAATGATCGAACATAAATATGGCTGTGCAGAAAATTTTTCGGATGTTGTACATGTTGCAGGAAAATTACTTTTACATTTGAACATGGAACGGTGTTAGCGGGTGGAACACTCTGTATATATTCTCATCCATTTCCCAGGGTCTGCATTCGTAAGTTTGAACTAGGCACCGAAGTTACAAGCGTTTGACACGGCTCAGTCGTAACTTATATGAAATAGAGGGCTGCTCCTGACACACTGTTTCGTATATAGTCGTATTATACGTACGTGAATTTGCACACGAATAACGACTACCATTTGCTATGTACGGAAGAAAAGCGGCGGAAATTTATAGAGAGTTAAAAAAAAAAATTGAAAAATTAAAATCATCCCTCCAAGAGGATGTGATTTGAATTATTCCAGCTATCAAACATCTGACCTCTGTGAATTTTTCAAGTAAGTCACGAAGAAAATTCTCGTTTCTCCTTTTCGCATGAATTTTTCCTCGGTGGGGCTGGCTGAGGTTATTTTCTCCCTCTTACGGAGGTTTGCAGTCCATGTACAGGCTGATATAAATGTCTTACTTCCCCTACTTCGCATCCCGTTTACGGGTCGATGGCAGCCATCTTGTCACCCCCTGTTACCCTCGTCGGTTCAGAACTCCCAGTTACTAACGTTAGACCACCCCTCGTCTTACCCTCCCTTTTCTCCAACAGGGCGAAATCTACTCCAACCCCTTTACAGCTACCACACTTATCCCCTCTTCTCGCACCAACCAACCCCTTCAACTATACCTTCCCACCTTCCTTTCTCTTGTCCCTTCCCTTACCCATTTTCGGGACAAGGAAATGGAGGGGATACTTGCAGCTCAACTATTGACCAATAACATTATACGTGGCCGGTGGAAAAGTATTATCCGAAATTTTTTTTTAATTTTTATTTCTCATTTTACTGCTAAGGAAAAAGGCAATATTTCAATTCAATTATTAGCCAATTTTGATCGATGAAAAAAAAAAAAACAGAGAGCGAATAATCGACCGAGGTAAAAGAGACGTATATGATTATCCTTTAGAAACGAGGGATGCAGGGATATTTAATTGTCGCCGAGAAAACGAGATTAAAGTCAGAAGAAACGTGTGGTAGAGTAGGAAAGCCAAAGAGGAAACTGACCATATCCCTGCTGCACGAATCTCTAAAACGGCCGACGCCACCGCTGCGTGATTATCCTTAATCCTAGCGCCATGTTGCGGCCAGATCCTAGGCGAAATAGCAACAACTATGGACCCCATATTCTCCAACTATCCTCCGTAACTAAAATCCCTAAGTTTAAAACCGACGTTACACTAGATAAACGAAATTTGTCGTACCCCAAAATCAGCTGTTCAAAAAAAGAAAAAACCCAAAAAGCTTTGGTAGTAACTTATATCCCCTTCCCTTCAAGGTGCGCAGGACAACTACATCGAATCATCATCCTTCATACTCTTCACACTCTTAAAGCCCTCTACCAAAATTTTGCGACATTATTGGCAAAAAAAGTGATTTAAAAAAAGAAAAATTGACTCGGCATCTTCTATGAAATATGCTTTTAATTCTACTGGTCTTTCTCTCTTTGGATTATTTTTTTCTTCATCCTGACGGTATACTTTTTGCGGGGCGTCGCGCGTACGTCCTTCTGTTCCGAGTCCAGCGAATTTCTGGAATCCTCTCGTCCACCGGAAATAACTGGGAGCAAAATTCGCATTGCCTTATGTGCTGCACGGGTTAGTGTCCGACGCTATAACGTCGCCAGGGATAACGGTATATAAACTGCGAAGGATCAGGGAGCTGGTTTATATGCCCGAACTGAGCCACATCGTAAGGACCCGTTGCAATCCTTCCATTTTCAACCCCTAGTCAGCGACGAACTCCTCACCCCTGAGAAAACTGTGAATATATTTCAGTTGAAAGATGAAAGAATAATGATTTTGAATATTTGGAATTGATAAGTCCGAAAAATTTTATTGGCCATTTGAAATCGGTGCGCACATTTAATGGTATTGAAATAGTGGGCGAAATAGCGGGACGCACATGTAACATTGTATATTCGTTGGAGCGTAAATATATCTGCTTTGAAAGCTGCAGGGGCCTTTAAGGGTGGCTTTCTCATCCTAACTCCACATCCACTATCCATACCATAGAGAACGTTACGGTTTTCCCTGAGAGTTCGCTGAGATGCGAAAACCACCCTTATTTGGGTCTGTATCGAAGAGAGATTCTCTGTACCGCATAGTAGGTAGATAGACAGATAGATAGATAGATAGATATATACATTCCTGATGGTATACCAGGTAAATGTCCCTTTTCGGAATTCATTGGCCCAAAGCCTCGCCGTTTCTGCCAAAAGGGTGGCAAAAGGGGCGAGCGGGAAACGGGGGAGGAATACGAACCGAATCTCTTGCATCGACTCCTTGGGGATCATCCCTTATACCCAACTGTGCCCTGGTATCGGTGTGTATCACAAGATATTGTGTTCAAATTCGTGAAAAATCTGCCTTATCAAAATTCTCAAGACTTGGACTATACGACGTTGCGAAAAATGGTCTCGTTTCGTGCTCTCGCGGTAATTTTTCAAATTGGTAGATAGTCAGTAGCGATCTTGGGTGCTCTATATATACGCGATTGCGGCATGTACATGTATGTATATTATGTGGAAGTGAGTGTATACGACACCAAGTTTTTGGGGTGGTATTCGTGTGAGTGAGATGGTGGTTTTGTGTGTGTGATGCCGAGTTGTTGGGTATTGATCGCCTGGAGAAACCACTTCGCTTATATACTACTTCTCCTTCACCTGCGGAGCATCCTTACACGCGACTATAGTTATATCTATAACTACCTACCTATATGGTGAAGGTATATCTATCCTACGTGAGACCCAGGAGTTCTAATCTCGAATCATCTTCGTTTAGACGGTACGACGTTGGTTCCGAATCGTCGATATCGCGGTGAAATAACCTTTCTTAATACGAAATCGTTGAGAATTTCATCAGTTCCTACGATTTATTTGAATTCCAGCCAACGATTGAAAAAAAACGAAAAAAAAAGTCAGTACACGAACACCAAGTAATCTATGTATGTATTTTAAAAATACTTGCAAAGAAATAGATCGCTTCTTTATTGACCCCAATTAATAATTATCAGATTTCCCGTATTTTATTTTCATCGGAGGCAATGAGTGAATCGTGTTCGGGTTTATTAGAGACAAACAAACGCGATTTAATGACAAAAGGGGAAAATATAGCGGGACGATAAAACGAGGTGAAATACCGCGGGCTGTAGAGCCTCCCTCCCGTCCCCAGGTCGAGAGAGAGAAGTGGTTGTCGGCGCGGGAGGCGAGAGGAAAAGCTCATTCATAAACGTGTTTTATTGTTCCTGCAGGCAGAAAATCAGCACAACAGAAGAGAGAGAAAAAGAGAGAGAGAGGTGGATATGAGAAGAAATAAGAGACGTATATGCAGTGGGCAGGGGGAAGCAGCAATTGCGATCTGAGGGAGGAAACTGAAGAGAGGAACGCACGAGGATCGCCCGCGAATAATACCGGATAAAGGAACCGGAAGACATAAACCCACGCTAGAACGGACAACACTTTGAACCTTTTCTAACCCCTCCATCCTTAACCTCCCAGCTCAGCAAATCATTTTGTTTCTAATTCTCTTTTCTCCACGATTTTGTATCTAATCTCTTTTTGTCTTTTTTTTTTCTCATCACCCAGATCATGACAAGGGGTGTATCTTTTTTTTGGTGCGGCATGTAAGAAAACGCCACGCCCCCCTGAGGATGTCGTTTTATTTGAACACCACCTCTTCGGCTGCAGGGGTTCACCCCTTAAATCCTGAAATTATAGTTCCTACCCTTAGATCCCCCACTCCGACCTATTTCGCCCATTACTTCAGGGGTGTCCATTCTTATTCCCGATATATGAGCCGGGTAAACATGATATTTAAACCCCTTAATTTTTTGACATTGTTTCCCGTTTTTTTTCGTTTTATTTATTTATTTTTTTTTCTTCAATTTTTAGTGCGGGCAAAAAAGAGGAGAATTTTCGGGGGCTATATATCGATAAAACTTACACTGCAGGAGCGTTGAAAAATTTCTTTGCGAAAAATGAAATATAAATACAAGTTGAAGAGAGAGGAAGTATCAGGTATGTGCAAAAAATAAAGGTATTTAAACAGCAGCTATTAAGGTGTGCGCGAGAGCGCGCTAAATGAAAATGAGGCAAAAACTTTACCCGCGCGCGAGCTTAAAGCATTCCAATTAGCGTATTTTACCCTTCAAAAACTTTTGCATGAAATAAACGCTCGGTTTACGACAAACCGCAAGGGCCGAGATGATCTCGTCGTGATATTAAAGTGGTGTATATCAGTCAGAATAATAATAATATGTTATAAAATAAAAATAGCGAGTCAATTAATAATAAATAAAAAATCTTCTTTGAATCCCTTGGGAATAATATTTTATTTTTTTCGTTTACGATTTATTTTATTTTTTTTTTACTTTCCAGTTTAACTTGGTAGCTGTTTCTATAAACGTTAATTAAACGGCAATTAACACGTCGTTTCATACCCACCGCGCTTCTCTTTTTCTCGTTTCTTTTTTTCACTCCCTTTCGCATACCCTTTCTAGGATTGAGGATATGCATACATATATTATTTGTTTTTTCTCTTTTTTTTTTCAACCCCTATAACTAACGACTCAGGGGTTTCAGGGGAAGTTGTTATGTGTGCATAGGCAGCAGACAGCTTAGTAAAATACGTGTTTATTTAAATAAGCTACGTTTCCTTATATTTTTAAAACTTGCGTACATATAGGTAGGGACAAAATTTTATCAGCCATTCATACGAGTCCTCATCCCACGTACGTTATATTTTCAACTGCTACTACTACTACTGCTGCTGCTGCTACTCGTATTAGGTTATACCTACCTAACTACGAAAAGCGCGAGCGAGTAATTATTTAATTATTTATTTACCCGAGTTTAAGTTTATTTCACAGGGTTTCAGGGATTATATATCCTTCCCACAGGCAAGTTTTATTTTTTATTACTTCCTATTAGCACCACACAACCTTTACACGTTATATCGTACACGCTATGGTAGTGTGGTTGATGCTGCAGGTTTACAAAACCAGGAATAGAGCGACTAACTCTCCACTTTAAACATCCCTCCTGCATTTTCTGTTAGAAATACAGAATTCTGCCGTTGCATCGCTGGATTCTTAATGCTCCTTCGCAGCTCTACTAATTACTTGTAAAGCTCAACGCGCCTCAGATTATTCTACTATTTTATTTCATTTTTATAATTTTCTCATTTTTAACCCTCATGCAGGGCAATCATTCATCTGTACATAATTAATCCCTTAATGAATTTCCACTTTTTATAAAATTGAATAAATAAAGTAAACGTACGAGGTATTTTTTTATCCAATGATTTCAGGATCTGGTCGAAAGGATAAAACCCGTTCCTCCCTCCTCTCCAGTTTTTAACAGCATCAGGCGCACCTGGAACCGTCAATGTGAAGCTGGACCAGAAAGTATGAGTCTTCAAACAACATCTGCCGGACCGGTTAATCATCTCAATTTCGTCGCAACTGACCAGTGTCCAGTACACATACAAAAACGCAAAAGCGTACCGGTCATCGCGCATTGTCCACTCGATCTGGAACATCAGGATGCTGCAGGATTCATCGGGATACCTTCCCCTGTAGCTAAATTATGTGTATGCATTTTTTTTTTTATTTCACATCTACCGCTGGACACTGGTCAACCCCATCCATCCCCTGCAACTCCACGTCCCTCGTGTGATCGGAAAACTAGCGCGACTGGTTTCTGGTTCCCGTAGAAACTACTCGGAGTCCAAAATCTTTAGCCGGAAATACCTCAGTCTTGATGAAATTATTGTCGGTGACAGAACTAATCATATGGATACGGCGAAGAGTGTATTAACGATTGAATTTAAAAACCAAGATAAGAATAAAAAAATGGTTTTCAAAATCGGATCAATGGTGAGTGTGACATATGTGCATCATTTTTGAATTTTATTTCACTTCTAATTCTAAAATGTCTGATTTGTTTGGTTTTTGAAATTGAAAGTTTAATTTACCTAAAACAAAAAAGCCAGGGCTTCTGTTTTGTCGGTTGAGTAAATTTTCCACCCTCTCTCCATTTATTACTTAGAATCGAAGATAGAAACTGTGCGGTTACCGTAAACTGGGTGGACTCACCCTTACTGACCATCGTACGTATTTCGGAAAGGAAACGCTTGACCACTTCAAGGTTGAATTTCCGTTGCGTAGGTGGCTCTAGTGAACCTACGGGATGAAATAATCAATAATAGAACTGCGCAAGTGTCTTATTACTCGGGGCGTCTTAGCTGAATATGGCGGTGAAAATTACCCCAAAATGGCCACCTCCGCCATCTAATAACTATCATCGAAAAATGAACAAAACATAATCACCAGATTCCTATACCCGCGAAAAAAAAAAAACAGGTACTGGTAATCTCAAGATTCATCATCAAATATTCCGGGCTCGATCGTATGGGGTGGTTTTTCTTACAGTTTCTCTTGACATCATAATTTTTCCTCTTTTTTTTGGTTCTTTGCTCTTACAGTGACGAGTACAAATGAAAGGTGCAGGTAAGCATGAGATCGTTCGATGATTTCTCAAGTTAATACGGTCATAGAGGATGCGGACGGAACGGTTAAATCTCTGAGTGCATGGGACGTTCAATCACTAAAGGCGATCGTTACTCAAGGGGGCGATCAGTCGTCAGTCAACTCCTCAGGTTTATACGAAGGCGGGGGATAGGGTAGTTTGCATTGCCTGGAAACTCTCCTGGGCTAGCACGAGCACTACTTTCTAAAACCAACTACTAAACCACCCCCAGGTGATTCTATATTCCCTTCGATCTGCGCTATATATGTATGTACTTATACATCGAATAACGTTATAGTTACTATCCCGTTTTACTCATATAATACTTGCAGCATCGAGCTTCTGCAACACACATATACCGTTATATACTTGGTACAAGGTACATACGTACAAGGTCTTCCAACTTGGAAGTCTACTAACTCAACCTGTTTTCATCCCCTTCTGCTTCTGATGTATGGCGTTATGGGTACATATATATATCGCGTCATACCTTCGGAGAAACGACGCTACGACGATCCATTCCACCCGCACACCGCGGTCCGCGGGCCGCATTCACCACCTTAGGAGGAGGTCGACTAGAAGGCAAAGTATGAAACTACCGGCTCCTAGGAGAGTCTAGGTAATCACCGAACTTCGGCTCTCCCTCGGGGAACCTTCGATCTAACTTTGCTCCTCCTGTACAGTAACAAAACTCTATATACCACCTTGCACGATACATTGAGAACCTTAAATATACGAACTCGATATATCCCCGTTGCGATTTTCAATCCGCTGGAAGAAGTGCCGGAGGAATAAAAAAATGCGCTGATATTTAATAGGGAAATTTAAATCACGACGCGATTCGTCGACGTGTATGTAAATCATTGGGCATCAAGTACAGATCGGTGGGAACAATATGTTCGTATGATTATATGTACGTATGATAAAGTTTTGGGTTACGAATAAGGTATATAATCGTGAATTGCGGGGGGGGGGGGGGGGGGGGTCGGTTGCGTTTCCAAACAATGCAGGCTTATTATCTGAGACAAAAGCTGAGATCTGCTCGAGGACCAGCGACCCTTTCTCGTTCCTTCTCTCTATATATATAACCAGCTTTTGGGTATTTCGGTAAAGATTCCAAACGGCTGAGTCTACCCCCCCTCAACTGAGACGAAGAGAACCATGACCCTTAAGCTCGCTAATGAATTCCTTCAGAAACAGCTGTCCCCTTAAGATTGACCGCCACTTTCGTAACCATCGTTATATAATATCGAAAGACGTCAGCAGCTTTATAACCAGAATCTAAGCCAGGCAAAACAATAGAACTCGCAAGTGAACAAGTCATTTTCTGCTCTATAAATATTCTCGGCTAAAATTCCAACCGTTTAAATCATGTTATCGCGTCGCGTGGCTGAAGGGTGGCAGAGGGGGTTGGCTGAAAATTTTCAATACGAATCTATAAATATGAACATCGTTAAACATTGGGCATAACTCAATATGTTCGTTAAGATGGTCGGCACTTTGTGGCGGTTTGGGTCTGCAACACCGGTTTTCTCTGAAAGGGGGTAGTATGGAGGGGGTTGAAAATCGGGGGCGACATACGCCCGGAGAGATGAGAAAATAGAGAGAGGAGTGGCGACCGTGGGGTGAGGAGAAAACGGGGGTGGTTCAAAATTCCCCTCGACGGTTATGCTGCAGATGCTATCTAAGACGCGACCCCCTGGAAACCATTGTTCTCTAAGGACTAAGGGATCATTCAAATTCAACGGAATAAGGACGCTTTGCGGACCAATGCCCGAAGTCAATTCTCGTCTTCGGATTATTTGAAATAAAAAGAAAAATCAAATATTTCGCTTGTCTTTTATACAATGATCGAAAGGATGTATTCAAGGTATATACATATTATTTCGCATGATTACACTTCCAATTTATTATTCCATATCGAATACCATGTGGCAAACGAAGATTAAATTATTGTATTGATAATTCAATCCGCAAAATTACAGACGATCTCATATAAGGCCGGTATAATCGTGCAGGTTTAGATTATCCTACAATTTGTCTATAATATGTATAAAATAAGTAGGATATTCTGAGGAACAGCAGGTTCGAGTGAAGTGAACGCTAATGAAAATTTGACGAATTTTCTACCAATTTACGAGCAAGAAATGTCAATTCAAGTAAACATGACGATCCCGAATAATTATCACATCGAAATTTTGCAATTCGTAGGCCAGTCGCCATCTGGACATATAATCGTGGCCAATCAATCAATGGATCGATCGATGAAAAATAAACTTTCGATTTTTTACCATGATCAACGTCATCATATTCGAAATATTCCATTACCCGTAACTACAAGGGTATAACAGTAACGTTCGCCTAACACATTCTCAGTCTTCCAGACCCTTCGGAATTGCATTTGATGGTCGGCCATATTTTTTTTCGGCGGGGGGTATATAATTTTGCTTTCATCATTGACGGTGGTTAAGAGGCCTGCTGTGGAAGTCGATGGGGTAGCCGAAGGGGTAGAAACTGTACTCATCTTCGTGTGGGTCTTCCACTAGGTTTCGGTGAGTTTCAGCCGAACGTCCAATCAGTCGGGCTTGCCTCTGGAGTCCCGCGTCTTACCCTCTCTACAAAGTTATCTTTCTTACCCTACACATCCTGTCGCGGACTTTCCAGAACACATCAAGAGGGTTCCAAACCCCTGGAAGGTTCTGACCAATTAAACTACCCCCGGAAACTTGGTTATTGCCTGAACGTTTCTTCGCAACGTTTCATGTGAAAATAATTCGCAATATTCTTGAAACGCCATCGGCGAAGAAAACAAAAAAAGAAACAGAAAAAAACGAACGATACGATTCAGGCAGTACACTTTGTGACGGTGTTTAATTCGAATGACGTTGATATTATACGTATGCGGAAATTAATAATCCTCGGACACTCCCCTCGTATCTAGACGATATCTTCGTAGGTATGTAAAGTTGAGATTGGATGTTGCAGGCAATAAATAGATGATTGAAAGGGCGTACTCGGCGGAAGGGATGTGAAATTAATATTACTCTATCCCTGAGACCACCGAACGGAGTAGTAGTTTCCCTTAGAACCACCTTATCCGCTTTTACGAACACCCTCAAGATTATTACCCACCATTATTTTAGTTACACAATCTATACATGTATACCTACAAATGTTAGCTGTACTATGTATATGTATATGGGTATTATATACGTATATAAGGAGCTTGAATTGGCTGTAAGGCTGCAGCAAGCAGTTCTCCATATACCGAGTGAAGGCATTCCGAACATCTTCAATCCCCTGCCAACCACTGCCCACGATTTGAATATCAAGGAAATTGATGAAATATATTACTCTGTTAGACAACCGCCTGCACCCGCCGTATGTAAACGCTCATCTTATACACACCCCATGCAAAGTTACGTGACAGATAATCAGCGAAAATAATTACCACGTGACACGGTACAGGCAAGTTTATTTCTTCCATATATGCCCGCGCCAATTTTCTCAACAGTTTCTGACTTCAACTCCCACAAATTTCTAGGGTGAGTCTGGAGCTTAACTATCCTTCGAAGTTAGAATCGAGAGCTTTTGAAGGGTGGTGCAGGTATGAGGTAAGGTTGGTTCGGGTATAAGGTGTAGCTATACGCCGACGACGATGGCGAAGCAACAAACTTGGCCTCTACCTATAGCTAGCGTGTACATAGGTATGTATAGTTCACGGCTATATTAGTTGACAGGGAGAAGTCGGGGGAAGGTAACAGTTAAGGGTAGAGTATCTAAAGCCGAAAGTCTACGGAGATAGCGCGAGACGCGGGAAGTAACGATTCCCATTGGACGGGGGTGAACTTCTAATCAAGTTTACGGAATGGGAAACGGAGCACGTCTTCCCGCTCAATGGGATTACGAAAAAATGTAGTTAAATACAAAATAAAGTGTTCGACTCTTCAGAGAAATGATGAATAATTTTTTCGGCGTAGAAGGATCTACCCGATACCCTTGAATATACATGCGGAGATGGATATATTTGGGGATGAGAAGAGGGTATTTGAAGGGTGAAATTATTGATTCAACGTAAGATTGCCGGAGGCAGGTTGGCAAGACTTGCGAATTGAGATTGAGTTGCTCAGAGGACTAATGAAAGTGGACTCTAGGATCGGCACCCCCACAAACCTCTAAAAGGGGTAGGCATATACGTACACCTCCCTAGATTTCCGAACATCAAGACCGATCGAACGTTAGAAAAAAAAAATAATAATCTTACTCAACTATTCCTCATAACTGCCTTCATCGATTTCAGCCAGTATTCGGACTTTGAGTAACATGCTACTCTCATAACCATGAATATCGTGAAAATCGAAGCTGCAGAAAAAAAAGCTAGAGGAACATGGACCGAATTTTAGATGACTACAGATTATGGGAGGGTTAAGAAACCCCTGGGGGTAAGTTCTCGCCGGTTCATTCGTTGCACGACCAATCGGCCCCTTTCTAAACTCCAGTCTCTTTCACCCCTAGATTTTACTTCTCCATCTCCTTCTCCTTAAACTTTCCCCTACCTTCCTACTTGTGGGTAGAGACGATAAGACGTAATTAAAGTCACTGTGCAAGGGGTGGTGGATCTGGGGAGGAAATTCTGCCGCAGCTATCGAGGATTTTGGTATGAGGTAGCTGAGTAAGGGGCCTAGAAGGAATATAGGGGTAGTACTGGGGAGATACTATGGGGGTAGTTTTGGTGGATCTCCTTCGGGCGTGGGGAGGAACTAAACTCATGTATACGATGAAGAGTAGGAGGTACAGCGCGTAAACTTGCCCCATGAGACGCTACGCTGCTCACGAGGATTAGAAGTACCTCCCCAAATTTTAGAAGGGCTGATGTCACTCCTAAAATATCTGATTATCACAACCGTTCAGCTTTGAAAAGAAAGAGGCAAATATTTAAATTGAATAGACTGTAGATCGAAAAGAGGATTTTCGGTTCTAATCTGGTTCATAGAATGACTTTTCTCAACTTTAATATATTTACGTGGATGAAACAGCTGATTTAGGGATACGACGATCTGATTCTCATGTTCAAATTGAACCAGCTGAAGGGATCTTTGGTTAATCTCAGTAATCTTCAATGAGTGCCCGCTCGTTCCAGTTTATACGTTATAGTCGAGGTCGTTCACGTAAACCGATTCTTAAAGTTATCAAACATTTCGAATATGCATTTATCAAAATTTTACACAAGATGTCTACCGTGTGGTAAATTTATACTTGCTATTGGTACAAGAGGAAATCAATTACGCGATTTTGGAGCGCATCATCAAAGGGGTAGTTTTTGTCTGACCAAAAACCGGGTATATAACAGAGACTGGGGAGTAAATTAGGCAAAGTTATCGGATTGGAAGACCAGAAGGAAGGAAGGAAGGAAGGGAGTCGTAGGTTCGTTCCCTCGGTTTTGAAGCCACGAAATCCGGGCGCTCTCAGCTTTCTAGGCACTCCAAGAGGAACCAAACTGTTTTTGTGAGTTTCTACTAAAGTTTCTCGGGAGAAGGGGAATACATTCTAACGGTCACGGAGTTTGCACGTAGCACGACGTTCTGAAAATATAATTAACGTAATTGAAAGCGTAGATTTATATACCTACCGATTCGTCTGTAGCATGAATTGCCTGGCTAATTTGATATAATAATTTTGTTGATCGTATACAGCGTGATATCGTTATCGAGAATTAATTTTTTTCACGTATTGATTATATAAAATATACACTTTCCCACGTCACACGCCGTGAAGGAAAAAACAACTATTGGGACATATTGCACTTCTGATTAGATTCATTACTAAGAATCGCAAACTATGTGATCTGTGAACTTTACAACTAAGTTTATCGTCATTATATACCAGCCTTTTACAATGACCCTTTAAGAATTTAAAAAATCAAAGATCGTTGTTGTTATTATTGCCAAACCATCGTTCGTCATACTAAAGTTGTTGATCGTTCAATCGTCCCCTCCTCTATTTGGTCAGAATAGACCTGCGAAATGAATTCCAACAAATTTTCTCATCATTTGTTGCCTAGTCTACACACGAATGAGTAGAAGACTGTTTCAAGCGTTCAGGCAAGCCTTGTAATTTGATTCAATATGTACCAATAGAATATGGAATATCATGATTTCGTCGAGTTAGTGAACTTAAATTTTCCATTATAATCGTTTGTAATCGTAATTTTATCGCTGCGCTTGAAAGGCAAACATGTAAAAAAAAAAATATTTCGAAGATCATAAATCAACGTGTATATCGTCCAGTAAAAGCAATTTAACTCAGTTATGAAAGTGATAAATATAAATACAAAGAGAATTGCTTATTAGCTGATTACATATAGTCACAACAGCGAACTACGTATGTAACGTTCAAGTGCGCTACGACCACATTGAGACACGTGGTCGCATAGGCGTCGTTATCAGAAATTCAATTCTCATACATATTGTATTCACAAACACATGCGATGATAGATTACGATGTGCCGTGGTGTGGCCGGCTGAAAAACAGGTCTTAGGTCTTTGAACGAAGCTGGAGCTCTAACGTACAGACACGGAGTTATAAAGCTGGCTCCGACAGAACTGCGTTGCATAGAATACGCTCGTGAACGATAGTAAATTGACTTAATTTAACTTTTGATCAACGATAACGTAACTAAAATCAATATTTTTCGTACCCTTGTTGTGAAACAAAAATCATATCACTTGTGGTTTTCATACGATATTATTCATTTACTTGTTTCTTGTTTTTTATTTTCTAGGATTCTGAAGAGAAGTATGGCTTTGGATAAACGTGGAGTCGTTCTCTCCGGCACAAACTTAGCCAAGTGAGTAGTTATTGAAAATTTGTATTAATCTATTTGTTTGTAGATCTAATTTGAGTTCATTTAATCAATTTATGCTGTCGTTCCTAAATCGCAGAGAAATTCGCGAATCATTAGCCAAGGATGTTGCGGCATTGAGAACAAAGCTACCAAATTTTTTGCCGGGTCTTGCCATCGTCCAGGTGGGCGGCAGGGAAGATTCCAATGTTTATATACGTATGAAAATAAAAGCGGCCAACGAAATCGGAATAAATGCAACACACGTTAAACTTCCTAACACAACAACAGAAGCTGAATTGTTGAACAAACTCTACAAACTCAACAATGACCCGGCAACGCACGGAATTATTGTACAAATGCCTCTGGACAGCGTGAATAAAATTGACTCTCATTTAATAACGGACACTGTTTCACCTGAAAAGGATGTTGATGGGTAAGAAAAAAATTGATAAATATTAAAGTTAAGTGTATTCTTTACTTCGAAGTTCTTCAAAATTGCATGGGTTCAATGTTCAATAAGGTTGATAATCATAATCCGTATGTTATCGGGATTAGATGCCCCTTAACACGAATGCGAAATATAAGATAACGTCAATGACCGTCATTGCGTAACTACTTGAATAACGTAATGAGTAAATAAATCATATTGCGTGTGACTCAGATAAAGAAAAAATAAAAAAGAAATAAATACGTTACACACTTGTTGCACAAATTTAAATCGATCGGTCGAAAATATGACATGATCATTGTATGCTTAATAAAATATTGTTAGAAAAGAACATTATGAAAAGAAAATTAGTTATAATAATACAATGTATTTTATTTCAGACTCAACACCATCAACGAGGGGCGAGTTGCTATTGGTGATATGACGGGATTTTTACCCTGCACTCCGAACGGATGCATCGAACTTATTAAAAAGTAATTCATCTCAGAATTAATCATTATCTTAGTATTTTCCCATTTTAAAACTATATATCAGATGCGGAAAAGTATCACCATAGTGCTCCCCAGAGAGCTGAGAACCGTTTATTCTAATAACGGCGTGAGAACTACACTGCAGTAACGACGAAATTGTTAATTCATTCGATTTCTCTAGGAGTGGGGTTCAAATTTCTGGGGCACAGGCCGTAGTTTTAGGAAGAAGTAAAATAGTAGGAACACCAGCGGCAGAATTACTAAAATGGCAGAATGCTACAGTAACAGTTTGCCATTCACGGACCAAAGATCTTCCAAAAGTGGTACGTTTTTTATCTCAACCACCAAAAAAAGATCTTTTGTTTTTTAACTTTCACCTATTTCATTGGCCATTTCGACAGGTATCCCAGGCAGATATTCTAGTAGTAGGAATTGGACAAGCTGAAATGGTGAAAGGTTCGTGGATAAAACCAGGAGCGGTTGTCATCGATTGTGGAATAAATTCAATACCAGGTAAAATAATCAAAAAAAAAAGGATAAAAAATGATGTTATTCTTTGTTTAATTTGAAAATGATCTTTAGATCCGTCTAAGCAAAGTGGGCAGCGACTCGTTGGTGACGTTGCCTATCCAGAAGCCTTACCAATTGCATCTTACATCACGCCAGTGCCGGGAGGTGTTGGTCCAATGACAGTTGCAATGTTGATGAAAAATACAGTAATCTCAGCTCAAAGAGCTGCTGAAAAGCTTCTGAATTCGAAATGGAATCTGAGGACTTTACCTCTGCGATTTGAAGATCCCATTCCAAACGATATAACTATCGCAAGAAGTCAGGAACCAAAAAATATAGCTAGTCTTGCAGAAGAAATCGGTCTAAGTCCCAGCGAGTATAGTCTCTATGGAAACAAGAAGGCAAAAGTTAGCCTTAAGGTTTTGGATAGATTGAAAGACCAGAAGAACGGAAAGTATGTTGTTGTGGTTGGGATAACACCAACCCCGTTAGGAGAAGGTAAAAGTACGACGACTCTTGGTCTTGCTCAAGCGCTCGCTGCACACAGGGGTAAAAACTCGTTTGCAACCCTTCGTCAGCCGAGTCAGGGCCCAACTTTTGGAGTGAAAGGTGGTGCAGCAGGTGGAGGATATTCCCAAGTTATACCCATGGAAGATTTCAACCTACACTTGACTGGGGATATCCACGCTGTCGGGGCAGCGAATAATTTATTAGCTGCTCAAATCGACGCAAGATATTTCCATGAAAGTACGCAACAAAATAAAGCACTTTACGATAGACTTGTGCCCACCATTAAGGGCGTACGAAAATTCTCAAATATTCAACTCAGGAGGCTTCAAAAACTTGGGATAAATAAAACTGATCCTAATAGCCTGACTGAAGAAGAGCAGGGAAGGTTTGCAAGACTTGATATCGACCCCAATAACATCACATGGACGAGAGGTAAAGATACAGTTTACCTTCAATTTAATAACGATTATTGATAATCTGTCATTAATTTTCAGTCGTCGATCTCAACGATCGTTTCCTACGACAAATAACGATCGGCCAAAGTCCTACTGAAAAAGGAAAGACTAGGGAAACTTCATTTTGCATATCGGTAGGCTCCGAAATAATGGCGGTCCTTGCACTTGCAACTAACGTTCAAGATATGAAGAACCGTTTAGCCAACATAGTTGTCGGATTCACTAAAGATGGAGTCCCATTAACTGCGGATGACTTTGTAAGCCAACTGTTTATCAAGTTGAAACTATTTTCTCAAATTAGCGATCTGAAAAAAAAATATTATGTCTCTTTTTTCTTTTATTTTCAAGGGAGCAACGGGCGCCTTAGCCATACTACTGAAAGATGCAATTGAGCCAACTTTGATGCAGTCTCTCGAAGGAACTCCAGTGCTAGTGCACACAGGTCCTTTTGCAAATATCGCTCACGGATGTTCTTCGATTATCGCGGACGCTATTTCATTGAAACTCGTTGGTGCCGATGGATACGTGCTTACAGAGGCCGGATTTGGGTCTGATATCGGAATGGAAAAATTCTTTGACATAAAATGCCGCACTTCCGGACATATTCCGAACGCTGTCGTCCTTGTAACGACTGTAAGAGCTCTCAAAATGCACGGTGGTGGTCCTCCTGTTACGCCTGGTAGTCCTTTGAAAAAAGAATATGTTACCGAGAATTTAGAACTCGTTAAAAAAGGACTGCCCAATCTTCTGAAGCATATTAGCAATGGAAACAAATTTGGAGTTCCTGTTGTCGTCGCGATCAACACCCACTCGTTAGTTGATATTCTTTCATCGATCTAGAATCACAATTAATTAATTTTTTCGATACTCCAAAATTATTTTAATTCCAGATCTGATACAGCGGCAGAATTAAATATCATCAGAGATGCAGCTTTGGCTAATGGAGCTACAGATGCAGTGATATGTACTCATTGGGCTCGCGGTGGTGCTGGAGCGGTAGATCTAGCTGATGCCGTAATTGCTGCTACAAACAAGCCGAGTAATTTCAAACCCCTGTACAACCTCGACGCTACTATTGAAGAAAAGATAAATATTGTAGCCAGAGAAATGTACGGTGCTGGAAAAGTTGTACTCGCAGATAAGGTAAGCATTACGTCATTCTGTTCTGCACCCTATATAAGCTACTGCAGTACAGCAATGAGTGAAGCCTTTTTTCGTATTTAGGTGAAACAAAAAATCGAAGAATATAAAAAATTCGGCTACGACAAACTACCACTCTGCATGGCAAAAACATCAAACTCTCTGACTGGAGATGCATCGATCAAGGGAGCACCGACTGGTTTCACCCTGGACATAACTGATATTTTTGTATCGGTTGGAGCAGGATTCGTTGTACCCATGGTTGGAGAGGTAAGAGATTACTTTTTTATCCTGAAAAAATCGCCGCACGTGATCATTTTTTCGATACCAAACTATTTACAGATCCAAAGGATGCCGGGACTCTCAACCAGACCTAGCATCTATGATATGGACTGGAACAGCGAAACTGATGAGATAGAAGGACTTTTCTAGACACACGATAAAAGGAGCCGCACTCAACGTTTGTTATCGAACTTGCTCATCTATAATTACGAAGCAAAAGACCGTTTACCAAACCTCTTGATTTTACTATTTTTCTAAATATCAATAAATTCGTTTAAGAACTTTGTCTTCATTTCATAACTTTGCGCAGGTTTTCAGCTTGGGTTCCTGATCGAGAAGATCTAACAGTCTAATTACAAACAAGGCATAAGTGAAATTATGATGTATACTATATTTTACAGATATATTTTACATCGATCTACAATTGTACTAAACTACTTTACACAAATAGCAGCTCTGAGCTTTGCGGACCTAGAACGAGGATTAGAAAGCACCTCTGCTTCAGATGGTACGATTACATGTTTATGAAGCATTTCCCAAGGACTATGCATAACGTATTCGACCTCAGAATCTTGCAAGCACATACCGTGGGACGAGTACCTGAGGGGTAAGACGTTTGCCCTGTATTCGGACACATTTCCAGATATGTGCCTCTTGACTATTGTATCTTCAAGGGAGTGAAAAGCGATCGTGATAAGCCTCCCGCCTAGTTTTAAATACTTTGCAGCTATGCACATCCCGTAATTTATCTCATTAAGTTCGTTGTTAACAAATATCCTTAGTGCCTGAAAGGTCTTAGTGGCCATACTCGTATGCCTGCCGAGTTGATCTTTCCTCTGGTCGTCTCCACACACGGTATCGACAAGCTCAGCCAGCTCCTGTGTTGTCTCAAGCTTTTTGAAGGAGTAACGGACCTCTATTATGGCTCTTGCTATTTTTTTAGCCAGCTTCTCATTGCCATATATCTTTAGTATCCTTGCCAAGTCCTCTTCGTCAGCTCTGGCCAGAACATCAGCTGCAGTGGGAGTTTTGGGGCACCTAAAGCCATCCATTCTCATATCCAAAGGCCCATCCTTAGAAACGGCGAATCCCCTGTCTGGAACGTCAAACTGCATAGATGAGCACCCAAAATCGAACAAGAAAGCATCCACGGTTTCTTGCTTGACTTCATGATCTTTCAATAGGCTTGGTAGCTCTGAAAATCTGCCCAACAGGGGCACAACCCGACCAGGATATTCCTTTGCAAGTTCCTTTGCAAAGTTGTGCGCAACAGGATCTCGATCAAGCGCGTAGATTTTGATATCTGATGAAGAGTTCAGTATTCTTTTTGAATGACCTCCTGCACCAAAAGTCATATCGACAATAGTTTGCCCTGGTTTTGGATCCAAATATTCAAGGACTGTGTCAACCATTACCGGCACATGATGAAGATCTGCACTTTTTTCAGCAACGTTGGTTTGGCAATTGCGTCTGGGTTGATCTAAATTCCATTCAGAGCGCATATTTTTTAAAGTTAGTCTCTTACGGTACAACTTAATATTACTTAAGCTCAGATTCAGGTTAACATTAATTCTCCTTAGGGGCATTTTCAGTTTGTTTTTTGAACAGCTTTGATATCAGGCTCCTATCTTCTTCCTGCCAATACTGCAGAAATTCTGGAGATAATGCCAAGTTACAGTGTTCTTGACTCAGCCCACTCGCAGTACTCGTCAATGAACGTTTGTACGATGTGGCATGAGTATTGGTAGCGATTCTTCTCAGACAGTTGTAGTAGCGTTCACAACGCTCTTCATCCACCTGGTTGAGATCACCTTTTGCAAAGACGAGCTTAATCTGGTCTCGTATGTGCTGCCCCAAATCTCTATTGCAAGTGAAATAAATTAGCATACATCACACGACAATGACGAATCAACGTGTGAGTTTTCTAACAAATTTGTGAAAGTCTGATGCAAGAGGTTATTTATAATAATCTACAAATATGAGATAATACAAAACGATGACTGTGAAGAATTTCAATGAAAAAAGGTAGTACAGTACATAAATCATAAGATATAGATACCTCAACTTACTTTCCAACCTTAGATTTATCCAGAGGCCAAGATTGCAGCAGCAACAAATACCTCTTGTAAAAGCTAGCCATGATTTTACCTAGTCCTCCATATTTTACAACTATCATACAACCAGGACTTCTGCATACAACAATAATCCGACAAAGCCAAGCTACAAGATCTGGATGCTAGGTGTCAGAGACGACAATTTAAATACTGGTAACAATAACGATGGAATTATATTATCTGATTACGGTATTATTAACTAACGGTTGGTAAAATGACAATATACGTGTGATAAATCTAATTCTCGGCAATGGGGGGCGTTGTTGACGTCACTGTGACACGGTACTGTGACCGTCGTCTGTTACGTTACGACAATCGCCCCTTCCCTAGAATTGTATGACGAGACAGTGGTAACGACTTTAGCGAGTAGCAGCAGCAAGTCGTTATTTCATTGACAGCAGTCCCATGTTGTCTGATACAGAGCAGCTACTTATAAGCTGAGAAGCCTACAAGAAGTACGAACGTAAAGGTCACATAGAAGATTCAAAAATAAACTTCGAAGAGAAGGAACAAGAATAATTAGAAGAAACGGAAGACCTCGTCGATCGACCCTAACCCAGTATAGTAGCATAGAACTACAGACTTGAGACAGTAACGGTACCTTTTCTCATCGAAAACAAAAGCAAAAAAAAAATTCCGTAATAAGAGCAGATTAAATAAAATCCATAAAATTATGGCAGCTTTTGAAAAGAAAAATTCAACATCAGTGCCAATTTCTACGATCCTCTTTGACTTGGACAACACATTAATCGAGACGCGAAAAGGGGATAGTTTAGCATGCAGAAAGGTACGCAATAAATAAATCCATAAATAATATATTTTATTCAAAAGAGACACACGAATACGCCTCCATACACCACGCTGTTACAAATACATATTGTTATACATATTTTTTTGTTTTTCTCCTACTCTGCGCCGTCTGTCACATTCTAATAATAATTTCTTAAATTCTTATCGTCGCTAGCTGGCTAGCACGTCAATAGAATTTTAATTGATGAAAACAATGAACTCTTCCGATACTTATTTATCGCCACTTTGTTCACGACTTGCAAAATACAAAGTCCCAGGAAACTTTCGAAGGGTAGGTGAGGTCATTGCGGATCTCGCAGAACGACGAACGCCGAACGCAACGCTCTGCTTTCGTTACGCAGGCAGCAGACGACGTGTTAGTCAATCACTTTGGATGTCATTTCGTTTACACCGCGTTTTGCAAACGGAGTGATTGTTCCAAATTCAACTCTGCTCAACAACCGCATCGTCAGCTATGTACCTACATATATCAGCACACACAATTAACATAATACTGACTCGTGTTATACATCATACACTTACTTGCTCGAAGTTTGACTAGTCTACACCACGACGACCGACTAAATATAACCCCTGTAATACGATACGGAATATCCCGATATAGCCGTTTCTATCGTAGCATATTTTTAGAGTCCTCCTAACTCTCTTCTCTTCTCCTCCCCTATATTCTTTTCCCCTTGGTCTTGCACTCAGAATCCTCGCAACGTACGAACTAGAAATCTCTCGCATAAAAGTATGACCTGAGTCGATTAGAAGTCTCAGTTTTCTATCCGGCCGACACCCTACTTTAATTCGATTTTTAATTAACCGAGATCTGTGTGTGCTCCGGGGTAAATTGTGACGCTGTGCTAAGGACAAGGCAAGACTATAATAACAATCACTACTCTATGAGAAAATAATGTGCCACGCAATGCGGCCAGTTGGCTCCGAACTACGACGCTCATGAGCCACGGCGTTCCTCAGTGATATTAGAAGACAAACATTATTTCTGAGAGACTCGATAGCTGCTTGCTCATCACTCCAAGCTTCAAGTTCTACATTGTTGAGACAAGATTTTTGCAGGCCATAATTCATTGCCTAATTTGTACAACGTTTTTTGAAAAAATCTATAATGAGTGTGTCAGAGAGTGTAAAAAAGTGTGTGGCCATCCTGAAGATGGTCACAACCGATTCAGAGAAATTTGCAGCACTGTTTATGGTGACTAAATTAGTGGATGGAAAAGACTGCACACCTGCGGCTAGGAAACTACTATTTGAGGCCATTGGCGCTAAATTCTTGCGCAAGTTATTGTCCAGTGACGATGTTCCCGTTGACTGCCCTCCGCAGGTATACAAATCTGTAGCTTTGTCCATTCTATCCAGTTTCTGCGGAGACCCTGAATTGGCAGCTCATCCTGACATGGTTGGACACGTCCCTTCACTTTTGGGAATAGTCTCACAGGCTGATGATGACGCACCTGATGATACACTGATCATTGTGAGTGAGGCTTACTCCTGTCTTCAAAGTATCGCACTGTATTCTTCTGGGCAGATGGCCCTTCTTGACCAAAAAGCTATACCTAAAATGTGTGAGATCTATGCAGAAAAAAGCTTTCAAACAGATGAAGCGCTGAACATACTAGTTACCCTAGCTAAAGCTTTTGGACCGAATGCTTGGGATGCGATAGACACAAAACCCTTCCATGCCATTATAAACAAGATCGCGTTCGATTTTGAAACAGATCATACAGAGAGAAAATTTGAGGTGTGTGTTATTCTGCAGGCACTTTTGTCTTCGTGTAGGAGAGACGCGATAGAGAAAACCTCTAAGGAAGAGACATGGCCCTCCTCCATCCACAAAGCCCTCAGCGACATACTTGGCTCACGAATTGGTAAAAATCAGCGGGATCCTGCCCTGAAACTCGCTGCTGTTATGCTAGAACTCCTAGGTGTAGAATGGGCCCTTTCGGATGAGGAAAAGCCAAAAGTATTTTTTCTGCTATTGGTCCAGCTTTCATCAATTGAAGTTAGAATGCAATTGGAAGGAAAGCAACTCAAAGCTGTACTGGGGAATGCAGAATTGATAACAGCCTGTTTTACGATGCTTGAAATTTCCCTGACCTATATCACCAGTGATCAATTGGATCTTGAGCAAAAAGAAAAGCAGTCCTTGTATACAGCATTGAAAGGTGCGTTTGCTGCAGTAATTGGTCTCCTCACCTCTGTCTCGAAGATGAAAGAACTCACAGATATCAAGGAGCGCTTATTCGTCTGTGCTATGGTCAGAGTGTTAGCTGCTTGGCTAGCCCAAGAAACCTCAGCAATGCGTCCACAAATTTATTCTGTTTTGCCTTATGTTTTAACTGTGGCAAATGACACATTCTACGCGCACAGGAACAGAAAATTAGCAGAGAAATCTAAGGCAGGTGCTAAGTCAGATGAAGGAAATTCTTCAGGAGAACCTGTGGTCCACGATCCTCTTAGTCAGATTGACATTCTAAGACTGCTATTGCCAGCTCTTTGCTATTTAGCAGTTGAAGAAGAAGCTCGTAAAATTTTGCTTAAGCACAAACAGGACGAGGTACTTTTTGAATGCCTATCGTATCACTGGACTATTGTTTACTATAAAAAACCCCCTGTGCCAAGATCAGAACGTCTGAAGGCACTACAAGAACCTCCTAAAGAATTGGATCCTGAACTTCTTCTTGAAATGAAAGATTCCAGAGCTGCTATGGTCTCCGTATGCAACGTCTTAATGAACATCACTGTCCTGGAAGCTAAACTCGTTGAGGAATCTACGACGTTTGTTTCCTTGCTGAAATTCATTTTTAATAATCTTCCCGAACTCAAGCAGATTCCAGAAAATCTTGTGCTTCATGGGCATCTTGCTATCCTTGGACTTCTCCTTCTCAAACAACAAGCGAAGCGGGTTAAGAAGAATGATTTTTCCATCTGCCGTTACATTCAAGCAACTATCAGGTTCCTTTGGGATGCCTACATCGTTGATGAGAGCAATGATCCTACAGAACTAGTTGTCTCGATCGCATACAAAGAACATTGGATGGAAATAATGGAGCTCTGGTTCCTTGGGATGCAGACAATGGCTGGAGTCCTGCAGCAAATCCCCTGGCTTTCTGAATTTGCTATCGAATCAGGCTGGGCTGAGGGAATAATTGAAACCCTAAAGAAGGTCAAAGTCGGAGGTCTCCAACCCAATGTTAAATCTGCTTATGAGGATCTCCTTTGCCACCTTGTCACTGCAGACGATAGTGTTGCAGCTGTATTGAAAAAATGTGGGGCTTTAAGAGTCTGCAGAATGCACCGTATGATGGAACTTGGAAAACATCTCTTTGGGGATTAAATGACGATCTTAGAAAGTAACAGTCTCAAGCGACAAAACATCGAGCTCACTCCAATGTTCATCTTCATTTATTGCAAAAAATTGTTTCATCATTTTTACCTTGATTGCTGCATTGTTTGTCTAGAAATAATCATTAAATATTTAAACTTTATATCTTTGCTTTCGATTGCTCCAATGTATTCTGAACCAAAATCAATTTCTACCTTGAATGGTGCCCTATGTCGGATTTATATTTAGCTGGAATCAGACCCAAGAATAACTTGACGTCGACACGCAGTAGCAGTGACAGCGTAACTTAAGCTAGCATATTACTTTAGTAAAGGATTCGGAGTACATCTCTATGAAGAGAGATTCATTGGTATATTTAGATCATTCAATTTATATTGGTTTGAGCCAGCTGAGAGGATACACCAACTCTATTAACTCTAAATTTAGCCCCCCGCAACAATCTTTTTACCTTTTTATTTCATAACGTTGTAGTATCTTCCCAATAGTTTGTCGTGTTTTGTACATTAATCAGATAAGTAACTAGGTTCAACGTACTTTGCTTTACTTATTACAAGTGTATTAAATCCGTGTGCGTGTGAATTTAAATTACGTGCGTGAGAGACTGATTATTATGAGCCTCTACGGCTGTGTTATTTTTATTTTTGTATCAACTAAAATTTATATAAAAAAATGAATCAAACCTGGGACGCTAAATAATATTAAATGGTAAAAGTAACATAGTCAATTTGCTCTTCGTGTCACCATTAATATATGTAAGTGTGACTATAGAGAATTGTTTAATTAAACTATAATAATTTTTTAATCGTCATGATTAGAATCTTTTTTTATCATCCTTTCACAGTAATTTTAATTAAAATAAGACTTTACATAGTATAAGGATTGGAAAAAAGTTTCATATTTATAAATCATGTTAAATACATATAGTCTGTCTTCAAAGTTGGGAAAGAGATTCTGGCAGAAAAGGTGTAAGCAAGTTAATTTTGTTTTCTAGTAGATTGCGCCAGGTTCAAAATTTTGCTACCCATTTTATCAGGAACTCTAATCCGACTTACTTAGGTCTACGAGTTGTACTTGATAATATAAGTCTATCGTTGGCACAACTGATTTTGTTGTGATTACAGCAGTGACCGTGGGGGCCACTTCGAGTGTCCAATAATCGCCTCAAGTATTTGAATGAATCAATGCATTTTATAGGTAATCATTAATATGATATAGTGTCCTACTCAAATCCAGTCCCTTTTCCGTTCCTCATTCTCCTTCATCCACCCGTTAACCCATAAAGAACTTTTCGTCATAGACTGCCATATACAATACATTTAATCTCTAATCACCAAACTTACCAATTATTTTTTTGTTCACAACATGAAAATGAGCACATTTTTGTTCGTTCTATTCTACCAATTGTTAATCACCAGATTTTAACTCGTTCGCTCATCTGTTTGACGATTCTCATTCACATTTGCAAACATGAAATTTTATCAAGAATAATACAACAACAAATGAATCAGTGCAACTATTTATTACCTAGCAATAGATAGGATGGATCAAAGTCCAACTATTCAGCAAACGGACGAGTTGGCTTTAGGAATTTAGCATGTAAGTAAACATGTTTTAGAAAAACGATAACAGGATGAAGAAGAGAACGATTATTAATGTGCACATGTAATGGTTCAACTTTATATTTGTTTTTGAATCAGTCATTCATCTGTTTGGTGGTATAAAATTTTGAAGCTGAGATGAATTATTGAATATGGCGCGAACTTGATATTTCCCTAAGAAGTTTCTATTCTATTTTTCATTTTTTTGTTCCGTATAAATTATAACCATGTGTCAAGGTATTCATGGCTTAATAATTGCTATATCTTATTAATTACATATAGCTCTCCGAGGAGCTGACTCAACAGTACGCAATCCCGCAAGAATTGTCAAGTAAAATTACTACAAGCTACTTGAAGCAGTTTAGAAAATGTCCAGATAATCCCAACTACAGTTTGGATGTCTGGAGAAAACTTCTGTGGAGCAGAGCTCTTGGAGACAATTACTCGTACCTGACCAAAGCAGTATACGAAAGATGGCTACACATGAGATACCATTACCTCGCGTTACCCGTAGACACCGTGTCGATGCTATTCCAATTGAGGAAGAAATACCTCCTTGGTATCATTACGAACGGGCCATCCAATGCACAGTGGGAAAAAGTACAAAAACTATCTCTGAACCAGTACTTCGACCTTATTCTTGTGTCCGGAGATCTGCCATGGGAAAAACCTGAGCCAAGAATATTCAAAGAGGCCTGCCAATGCCTCAGAGTCACGCCAATCGAATGCATCATGGTTGGAGACAAGCTAGAAACGGATATACTGGGTAATTTAATTTCTCTATTTCCTTAGTACTTCCAGGAACAAGTAATTTTCAGTCCCTGCTACTTTAGTTTTACTTCTAAATCCGTGACTCGATTTGGGTGATACAGGATTGTCAAGTATGCAAATCATTGGCATTTACATATTTTGTTAAGGCCTTTGCAAAATTGATTTCACTCGCTGATTTCCGGGTTCTTTAGGTCAATTGAATCAAATTTTTCCACTGATACCTAACATCATACCAAGGAATAACAAACTAATAAATTAATTGTGAAATATCGTTCTTCGAGCAAATTCTTTTCAGCTAAACAAATAGTTCTACATCTCATTTGAATTCAACAAAGCTATATTTTAACACGTCCCAAATACTTCAGGAGGTATCGAAGCTGGTCTCGCAGGAACAGTATGGATACCAACTACAGAAAAGCCTCGTCTATGCGCAGGGGATCCAAAACCAGACGTCACAATAAAGCATGTCACCGATATATTGAACGTCTTAAATCGTGGTCCAGGTGCACCAGAGCTAGAGGATACATCATCAAATTCATCTGATGGCAGCTGATGAGTGGAAAAATGGTTCCCAGAAACACATTCTGTGTTCCTTTTGTTGCTAGTGATGAATTACTGATTCTTAAGGATACAATTTAGTTATAGATTTTTCTTAAGCACTAGCGGGCAACTGCACCGTTTTCTATATTCTGGTACGAAGAAACTTGTATTACAAAAGTGATCCGGGGTGAAGGATGTATTTTTCAAAATTTCAAAATAGTTGTAGAACACTTTATCTTTAACGCGCTAGGTGCTCGCTGATTGCCACCTCATTCCTGAGAAACAAACAGTTAAATTTGTTGCGAAGCAATACGTGGTTACATCTACTATTATCAATGTGTGTAGATCATAATTTCTTCACCACACGTTTACACATTCTGAATTTCTCTGAACGTACAAACAGCTGAAAGATAGCCATATTAAGCTACTCTAAGCTAGACATTAGTTTTTAGAAGGTAAATTGTTACAATGTGAGAAAGGTACGTGATTCTTTTAATTTTGTTTTTCGAGATATATATAGATATGTATGTATATATTTTTTTTCTTCCCCAGAAGATGCGTATTTTTGTTTTTTAGCTTCATTGTTGATTCAATTTTGGATTTATTTACATTTTTTTTCCCATTTTTTCTTTCAGAAAAAGAAGCCTTAGACATGTGTACTCATTCTCTTGATTTGTCAGATTTTTTCCCATAAGATGTTATCTTTATTACGTATGAATAGATTCAATATACTAAATTATGAATGCGCCATATCGAATCCCCATTGTCAAATGAAACGTAGAACTTATGTACAAATTATAGCTGTGCATATCCATATCTAACTATGTAGGTATATTATAATCTTAAAACAGGGGAAAAATTATATAAAGAGAGATATACAATATTATATATGTACACTTATGTATGTAAATATATTGCGTGCAGTTTATTTTTTGTGCAGCTGTAATTACAAACCTATTTTAGATTTTGTATATATACATATTCGTATATATGCATGTCAGAAATACATTCATTTATCGTATGATTAAATTGTGTATGTACAGCTAACTTTGTGTCAAGCTTACCATATATATATATATATATATATGCTATAATATACATATTTATAGATTACATGCCAATATGATAGGTGTTGATATATATTTTTCCACTACACATACATATATGTATTATATAATATAACTATATTACATATTTTATTCCTGTTGAATATTTATCGAAATCCGATAAGATTTACATGTAACTGACTTATGTCGTATAGGTAAATGGTATTGTAAACCTTTAGCTCATACTCTATTGTATTACGTCGTATTTTCAAGTGAGAATAACAACTATAGGATGATGATAATAAATACCCAGGTATTGACTATTCTGAAATATTAGATTCATTTCCAATATGCCACATCAGGAATCTGGTCAACCTGGCACAGTAACAGAACTTCGTTAAAGTCTGGAATCAAAAGTTCAGGTATTCATTCGTAGTCATGATTACTTTTTGTGCCAAGGGTGACTATTACCTTTCCTCTATAGCTAGATTTCCTGATATAGCTATTCAGCAGATTCCACAACTTCTTCTTCCGTTTCATCGACAAATTCGAGGGGCTCAAATTCCAATGGCGTCTCCTTGGCTCTTGGTCCAGGAACTTCGAACTTCAAATCGTCAGAAACACGGGTGTAGCTTAGTACGTGGTTCTCTACATCACTGACTATGGAATAGTCTTTATCCCCGGATGATTTTGATCTCTACGATCAGGTGAATTTCAATTATTCAAAATAAATTGGCAATGGAAAAAGATAGTTATATCACATTATAATTTCCAACATCTATAATATTACCTGCACCAGTATTGGATTCCTGCTTTTAGTCTGCAGATTTTCACAGATCTCTCGAGCTTTTTTAGTATCAAAACCCATCTCTAATAATGTTGTTAGAACGTCTTGAGTGGTGACAACTACCTCAGCTTGATCGATAGCAATACTATCACAAGCGGTTGATCGATATTTATTGCGTGAAACCTGGAGAGGCTCCGAATCACCTGGTGGTGAAATTTGATCAACTATTAGATCTGATTGAACAACCTTGGGTAGGGTCACGCCTAAACGCGGTGAAGTACTTTGGAAGTCAGCCAGACTGCTTGAACAGGGCATAAACCCACTGGTAACTCCTGTCTCATATTCATCATCTTCGACGTCATCAGAATCGCAGTTAATATTCAAAGCCCTTTTCAGGCACTTTATTTCTCCAAGCATCTTCTTCTAAACAATCAAAGGTGTATAAGATTATCGTTTATTCCTTATTGTATTACGGCTTGACTATTACCTTGTTCAATCTGCCAAGATTTCTTTGAAAATGGTTTTCAAAAACCCTCTCAATTTCATCATCTGAGTAGTAGCCTCTGTCCATTATTTCCTTAGTTATGTCGTAGACAAATTTGACATATGTTGAAATATCGTTATTCGAGGAAGATCTCACTGGATCAATCATAATACAACTTGAACCAGCAGAAGATCTTGATAACTCAGGTGTTCTAGGACATATCGTGATTTCTGAACATAATGTATCACTGTAAATATTCTTGTGATTAATCAAATATTCTAAGAATCGATCATATGTGAATAAGGAGGTCAAAATTGTTACCATGGAACTATGGTACGCAAGATTTGAGATTCTCTTTGTTGGTTCTGTTCAGACTTGCTGAATTTATTCATTGCTGGAAGTTCTCTGTCAACAAAAGCAGTTTTGAGCTTATTTTTTTCATTACTGTGAGTTGATCCCAATTCTCGTCTCTTTTGACGAAATCTTGAAGGTTTGTTACGGGCTTTTCTATCGCCATGAAGCTTTTCCCCTCTGTACATCAACAGCTTGTGATTATTCATAGAGTCTATGGAATCATCACTACTGTTTGTCTCATTTAAACGATTACACAACTTCTTGTAATTGCCAGAGAATCCCAAGCTCATTTTGACAAGCTGCTACGAATAGTAAGACAACTTGTATTGAACCTTATTTCAATTATACCACTCTATTGAGAAATAATGAGAATTGATGTACTTTGGGGTGATGTTTTGTGTCATAAGTTAGTCTGTTGATCAGATTTTGGGATAGAGATTCTTTATCGATGGTATTTCTTTCTGATCTGCGAGTCGGCGTTTTTCCTATAAATTTGATACGTTTACTGTCAAATGCACTATCTATGTCTCCAGAGTCCACCACGCTCTTAGCTGACAGTACTCTGCGCAGATGATTCGTCATAGCATTGTAGGCAGCTAGTTGTAACTCGTAACACTCTCCAGTTTGATTGAAAACTGATACAACGAATTTGATTACAAGTAAAATTAGTGGCAGAGAGTATTTCTTAACTGTTCGAAAAATCAAAAGCTCAAAATGCTCAGGACCATAATATCAAAACCCATTTTTTATTATCATACCTGAGCTTTTTAGTTGATTGTTGTAGCAGTTGCAATGTTTACATCTTGTCATTTCTAGACAGAAAATCAAAACGCAGAACGATAAGTATAAATGCTGAGGACGAATATTACCTTAGTTGTTTATCTTCAAAAATAGTTTCTTGATTATACACGTGTCAGTAATTTTTTCTTTTTTTATATTCCGTTGATGTGAATGCTGCTTTAAATTTTCTTATTTTCGTAACATTTTGCAACAGTTGTTATGCCCAGTGAGTTGATCAATTTTTTCGTACATGTGTATATTTTTGTTGCTAGGCAACTCACGGAAAGTATTGAAATTCAGAGCTGTACGTACTGAGCTTATCAAATCAATTTCTCCACCATTTGTTTAAACTGATTGCAACTTTGTGGTTTTAGCTTCGAACTGATTTTCATGAGATCGATAAAGAATAAGAATGGCATTTTAGTATGGGTAAGTTGGTGTGGTTTATTATTCGCTTTTGGTAGGTACATTTAATTATGAGGGTTTAAAAGTATTAGCGTGTACTTTAATGGGTATCACAACGCTGTATGGACAAATAACATAATAGCGTAATGATTAAAAATAAAACTATTATGTGAATGATTAATTAATGGCGATTAATTTACTATGATTATCCGTACTGTTCAACTTGATGATTAAGCTTAGGTGCCGGTAAAGAATACAATTATTTTTCAGAGGTACAGATCCAGCGTAGCCACCAACTACACAAATTGCTTATTTAATTATGAGTGCTGCTTTATATTATTATTGTTTTTGAGATGATAGATAACTGCACGACGTACAATTGCGAATTCAACTTATTGCCCTTGTCGTCAGTAAATAAATTACCTTACAATACCAGGGCTTACATTACTTCCAATTGGAGCTACGAGCATATTCCAGCCTCGCACCCCTTGCACATAAGTCACCATCACAGAGTATTTAAATAACATTTGTTACATTATGTACAGTTGCCCGCGATAAGCGGCAAGTTATTTCTAACAGAACAAGTTAACTCCTTCATTGTCAGGAGTAATACGTTGTTGATCATCTATAAAATAGGCTTGATAAACGTGGGCATTAGGAGTTTAATATCACCGGTGATATTTTAGCGCAGATTCCCGGCCGTGGATTTCGATCCCCTCTGAATATCATTTGTGTAAGATCAATCGAACATATAATAAACAACAACGCGTATTTAATTAAATAAAATGACTATCAATTTCAATCTTAGCGAAAGATGTTTTCCGGGTTCGATTATTTTCTGGTGCTGATCCGATAATTAGGATGATGTTTGTATAGCGTACGTAGGTATATAATACATGGTATTATACAAAAATCAAAATACGATAAGGGGTGAGAGGCACGTTAAAAAATGATCCAGATATTTGATTATTTTTTTTTAAACTAGTTATAGCCCTGCCAATATTATTCGGGGATCTTCAACTCCGCTCTTTATTTTACGCAAGAACATAACTGCTTCGCGACCGTCGATTAATCGGTGGTCGTATGTCAACGCGATGTACATCATTGGGCGGATGACGACCTGGAAGTCAAAAATGTGATCAGTTATTCGAAACATCATGACATTTTTATTAATCTTACCTGTCCTTTCACTGCAATGGGTCTATCAAAAACGCCGTGCATCCCAAGAATCGCGCTTTGAGGTGGATTGATGATCGGTGTTCCCATCAAAGATCCGAAAACTCCGCCGTTGCTGATAGTAAAAGTACCGCCATCCATGTCTTCGACCGATATTTTGCCTTTCTTAGCCTTGTCTCCGAGAGCAGCCAACGCTATTTCGATCTCAGCAAAGTTTTTATTCTCAATGCTACGGAGAACCGGGACTACCAGTCCTTTTGGTGTCGCGACTGCAACACTTATGTCAACGTAATCCCTGTACACAATCTCGTTTCCGTCGATGACTGCATTCACTACTGGCTGATCCTTCAGTGCGTAAGAACTTGCAGCTATGAACGCACTCATAAATCCTAACTTCAATCCGTATTTCTTTGTGAACGCCTCTTGGTTCGCCTTGCGGAAATCCATCAAGTAACTTAAAAATAAAAAGTAAAATGTAACAGCCAGTTAAAAATCTACCTGCTTGCTACCGATAACAAAAATTTGAACAAACCTCATATCAATCTCGTTGAAAGTTGTAAGCATGGCGTTTGTATTTTGGGCATCCTTGAGTCGTTCAGCAATACGTAATCTCATCCTGTTCATTTTAACTCGTTGCTCAGTTCTAGTTCCAATGATTTCTCGGCTGTAATCATCCGGTGGTAGCTGAACCCTCGCACCTTCGAGAGACTATAGAACAACGCAAATTATGTCATTATAAAAGAAACGAAACTCAGGAAACGTATCACAAAAAATATTGTTGTAAAATTAAAATCTCACCTGAGCATGTTTAATTGCTGCAACCGGCATGGATGCTGTTGGAGCCTGTGGAGGCGGAGGGCGAGCAGCAGGTGGAACAATTGTCTTAGGAGGTTGGGGTACCTGTGCTGGCGATGGAGTAGGAGCACTAGGTGGAGGTGAAGGTGCGGTTGCAGCCTTAGGTGGAGCTGGCGCAGTAGGTGCAGATTTGGGCACTTCTGCCTTTGCGGCGGATGGAGCAGCCCCCCCAGTAGCTCCAACTTCAATGGAGCAAAGTTTTTGACCCGCTTTAACTGTATCTCCATCGTTGCTGAAGATCTCCTTTATCACCCCAGATACAGGTGCAGGAACAGGAACGGAGGTCTGCGAGAATATTCATTCCATCTTATTTCTCAGTCACCGATTTTTAACTAAATTGGTTTTTTAGTTCCAGCTTACCTTGTCAGTTTCAATTTCGCAGAGAACATCATCCTCCTTCACCTGGTCACCCACTTTTCTTTCCCATCTCACATCACCCTCACTCACGCTCTCAGCAAATGGCGGAACGGTAACGTCTTTCAGTTCCCCTAGTTCACAAAGAAACCAATGTCAGAATAAGATTTTTTTTATCATCGATTAGGAAATGTATCTGTTACGCAATTTTTTTTTAATGATTGATTATTACTAATTTCTTACATAGAGCAGATGTAGATCTGATATGCCTCACATGTACTTTCCAGTGTTGACTAAAATTCGTTCTTGAACTACTGAAATAATGAGAACTCTTATCAATAGTGATCATTGTTGAAAAAGCCTATTATCGAATAAAACTTACAAGGAAGTTTTTGCTAAACCAGAGATAATCCGGCCAGTGATCGCACGTCCTGAAATTATTGACAAAATTCAGTCTAGGTATTCGACAAATTGCTTTTGCTTGATCATGTGGCAACCAGAGTATGTCAAACAATAAATATTCAACTAGATTTTTTACCTTCTTGATGGAGGGATCTGGTCACCTAGAAATAAAAATAGAAGGACTAATGTCATTACAGCTGCTTTGTATTATTCTAAGAACTATTAGTTTTAGGGAAGATAGTGGCCAAAGGAAGGACCCTAATAGAATAATTTTGACATTTTGTTGATCTAGTAAAGGTAAGACACTTTGAGAATGCAAAGAATGTAGGCAACTTAGTCAATGAAATCTGCAGTAATTTATACTGTTTAACCATTATGTAACAGGGAGAATGCCTAATCATTTAGGGAAACACAGAGCGGTCTCAAGATCTTGATCATCGGTGGCATTCTATTGTATGATACATACCTAAAAGGAGGTAAAAAGCATATGCACTGAGACTCTAGATTCTACCAGATTACGTGTAATCTATGTGATTATTCTAAGTTAATTGATCACTGGTTCTCTGGGATGAATCAGTACCATGTGATGGGGATTGCTGCTGCTACTCACCCTAGCATGAGGAAGGGCGAAACGAGTTATGACACGAGGCACGCACCGCGAGTAATTCGACAGCATCGCGGCCATCCTCGATGTATAAAATATGTGTAAATTCAACGCTTTAACCGTTCACCGTTCGCAAGATCCGCCGTCCTCTCGCAGCCGCTCTCTCGTGACGGGTCAGCCGTGGGACAAGCCAGAGCAAGCCAGAGAATAGCGGAAATCTTAAGAACCATTAGATCCACAAACTTTCATACAGTCCCGCTGTATTACGCCACGGTTGCAAAATTACATCAGCGATCTTCGCTACCTACCGAGCAAAGAATCCTCTTTGCTCCCGAGGAGATGGCATTTTGGCGGCAACAATCTAGACACAGGCCCACAAGGCGACACAACAGTTGCAGGACACAATTGTCTGATGTATGGCAGAGTGCACGGTGTTTACGGACGTCAATAATATTTATCACTTGAAACCGCGATTTCAATGTCATCGAGAGCAGGTACAGCCACCACTGCATCTATACAGGAAAATGAAGAATTGGAGGATTTTCAACCGCAGTCCAAATTAGTGAAGGAATTAGAGGTGAGTGACGAGAATTTTGACATAGCCCTTGTATCACCTGTTACACGGTCATTTCAAAGATTAAAAATTACCATTTGAAGTGCTCGTGCCGTACACGGTTCAATTGATCAAATTCCATTCACTTTATTCTTATGTGGAGTTAAATTTCAAGAACTAACAATTCTTTGTTTTTCATTTTCAAGGGTAATGGGATAGCTGCCGGGGACATAAAAAAGCTCCAGGATGGCGGGTACTTCACTGTTGCAGCAGTTGCCTACGCACCTAAGAAACATCTTCTCACAATTAAGGGTCTCAGTGATGCAAAAGTTGAAAAAATTCAGCAAGAGGCTGCAAAGTTGGTTGTTATGGGATTCAAAAGTGCAGGAGAAATTCATACCTACAGGGCCAATACTGTCTACTTATCCACCGGCTCTGCAGAGTTAGACAGGCTTCTGGGCGGCGGCATCGAAACGGGTTCAATAACGGAAATATTTGGAGAATTTAGAACAGGAAAAACACAGATATGCCATACTCTAGCAGTGAACTGTCAACTTCCAGTAGAAATGGGTGGTGGGGAAGGTAAATGTCTCTTTATTGACACAGAGGGAACATTTCGCCCAGAAAGATTATTAGCAGTGGCGGAGCGGTATAATATCGACAAAGCATCTGTTATGGATAATGTTGCCTGTGCCAGAGCTTACAATACAGATCACCAAACACAGCTGGTAATTCAAGCTTCCGCTATGATGACAGAATCCCGTTACGCTCTATTGATTGTCGATAGTGCTACCAGTCTTTACAGAACAGATTATTCTGGAAGAGGAGAGCTTTCAGCTAGGCAAATGCATTTGGCTAGATTTATGAGGATGCTATTACGGATTGCAGATGAGCACGGAGTTGCTGTTGTTATTACAAATCAGGTGGTAGCTCAGGTCGATGGCGCAGCTAGTATGTTTGGAGGGGATCAAAAGAAACCTATCGGTGGCAATATCATTGCACATGCAAGTACGACTCGCTTGTATCTTAGAAAAGGCAGGGGAGAAACTAGAGTTTGTAAAATATATGATTCACCTTGTCTGCCAGAGAGCGAAGCTATGTTTTCCATTAATTCAGATGGTATTGGTGATGCCAAGGAGTAGCTATTAGGTAACCTATTTTAACCGATGTAAGATAAATGAGTCTTCTCGTCATTGGGTAATGTAATCACTCTTTGAACTTTTCTTTTCGACTTTTTAATTATTTTAAGACATAGATAATTGTTATATCAGTCTTGTCATCTTAAAAATCAAATGGTAATCCGAAAATGACTAGTGATGATTACTCAATACTTGGATGAGATGCACATTTAAATGCTATCTATAACAATTCAAATATATCCTAATTTAGATTTTTCACCACCTGCGATATTATATGTAATAATTATATAACAACAAGTTTTCAGGAAAAGTAATTTAAATTCCCAGCGTTCTTTAAATATTCCCGCTGCGTTTGTCATTTAATTGCAATATATTGCGTCAGAGCGCTCAGGGTTGGCTGAAATCTAAATCGAACTTGAGTCAAACTCGTAGCCATCTTTATTTTGAAGTTGGGTTGTTTCTTGTTATTGTAAATTTTCATCTTATTTTTGTAGTTAAACTTTAAATACATTTTATAATAAACAGCCTGGGTATTATCATTAGTGCACGATTACGTCTGAAGAAAACTTGACAAGAGTGTTGAGTAATATCAATCTGGAATATCACCGGTAGGCATAATAAGCCAACAGTACAAGGTTGATATTTATTTCTATCCAATAATAATTAAATACTGTAGGAGACTCTTCCGTCAATCGTCTATAATATTCATTGATAATTATGATCAAGCTGCGTATATCGCGTTTTATTTCAAAGCGAACGTACAAGTATCCCAAAACAAATTCAAGTTCTTATCATACCAGTAGACGTACGTTTTCGGCAGCAAATATGGAAAAAATCGCTAATTGCAATTCGATAATGAGTGTTAAATGGAATTTCAATAACGTCAAACGAGGTCATTGCTTGCGGTGGGTTATTCAACTTTGTGTTAAATGATCCTGTTAATTTTGTACGTTATTTTTTCAATACAAAATAGACGGACCCCACCTATTTTCATCCTTAGCAACTCCTTTTGCTTTCCTGATTTTCAGTCATTCTCATAAGTTGAGTACAATGAGCGACGACATTTCTCATTTCACACTGCCTAATCACCAGCCAATCGTTGCACTGGATTGTAAGACGGCATTCAATGCTTTATCGGATAAGGAACGACTTTACGCACATTATCTTAGTCAGGCAGCATGGAATGGAGGTTTAATTGTACTCATACAAACATCTCCGGAGTCCCCATTGATCTTTGCACTTCTGCATTCTATTTTCTCCACCCAGCCGGTCGCAGAACTCAAAACTGCCGCCCTGGGAGTTGGAGTAACGGAAGATGAATTCACGGTGAGAAAGCTTATACCTATGGTGTCAGATGCAAACTTTCCCAATCAATCGCCATTTTAATGTTTGATACTATGTATTATAATCTCCACAGGCGTTCCTGGTTTACGCTGCAGGCATTTACTCGAATTCTGGTAATTACAAGTCATTTGGAGATAGCAAGATCATTCCCAACTTAGAAAAATCTAAATTTGAAGCTATTGTCAGAGTGTCAAAAGCACATACAGTACTACCGGAAAGGATACAGTCATTATGGATTAAAATAGAGGACCGCCTCTACTCATTAGAAGAAAAAGCGCGATCCTTAGGTCTAGGAGACAAGGGGACCACCACATACTTTTCTGCTAACTGTACTACTGAGGACGCAGATGTGGTGAATCGTTTTATGCAGAGCAAAGGTTTAGAGTCGTATAATGCTAGGTGCTTTAAAACCAAAGAAGCTGCAGATGTTTCTAACAAGGAGAAGAAGCGTAGTGTTTATGAAATTAGATTGGCATCTGTAGAAACAAATGATGATCCAAAAATTACTCTTTCTGAGGAGATATTCGAAGATGCCAAATTTAAAATCACTAGAGGAGACTACAGCAAGCTTCTTATTCCAGTTGTTGAGAATCTGAGAAAGGCTAAAGAATATGCTTCTAATGACAATGAAGTACAAATGTTGGATAAATACGTGAATCACTTCACCACCGGGTCTCTGGCTGATCACAAAGATGGTTCTAGGTTCTGGATCAAAGATAAAGGTCCTGTGATCGAAACTTACATCGGGTTTATAGAAACTTATAGGGATCCTGCAGGTCAAAGAGCGGAATTCGAGGGTTTTGTAGCGATGGTAAACAAAGAAATGTCTCAGAAATTCACCACACTGGTAAGCAAGGCAGAGGAATTACTCCCCAAGTTACCATGGGGCAAGGATTATGAAAAAAACGAATTTTTAAGACCTGATTTCACATCTCTAGATGTGTTAACTTTTGCTGGCTCTGGGATCCCAGCAGGTATAAACATACCGAACTACGATGAGATCAGAGAGTCGGAGGGTTTCAAAAACGTCTCACTTGGCAATGTTATACCAGCAAACATGAAGCAGGACGTAATTCCATTTTTATCGGATGAAGATCAAGCTCTGATGGACAGATTCAGGGTCCAAAGTTTTGAAGTACAAGTCGGACTCCATGAACTTTTAGGTCATGGAAGTGGCAAGCTATTCAGAAAGGTAGCATCTGGGGAGTACAATTTTGACATTCATTCTGTGAGGAATCCTCTTAACGGTGAACTTGTTACAAAATTCTTCAATGAGACAGAAACTTATGACTCTAAGTTTGGCGCAATGGGCTCCTCTTATGAGGAATGCAGGGCCGAGGCTGTTGGCTTGTATCTCAGTCTGGAGAAGGACATACTAAAAATATTCGGCCACGAGGGACAGAATGCAGAAGACATCATATACGTTAACTGGTTAAGCTTACTATGGAACGGGTGCGGTAAGGCACTGGAAATGTACCAGCCATCAACAAAGAAATGGCTGCAAGCTCATTCGCAAGCTCGTTTCGTTTTATTGCAAGTCTGTTTAGAGGCTGGTGAAGGTTTGGTAAGCGTCACTGAAACTGAACCCGGTAAAAACCTAAGACTTGTTTTGGATAGAACTAAAATACCGACCGTCGGAAGACGTGCGATTGGAGATTTTTTGAGGAAGCTACAAGTTTATAAAAGTCTCGGAGATTTTGATGCAGCAAAAGAAATGTATGATAAGTACAGCGAAGTGCCAGAAACTGGAGAGAGACCATGGGCAGTATGGAGGAACATCATTCTCGCAAGAAAACAACCGAGTAAAATATTCGTTCAATCAAACACTTCCATCAATGAAGGTAAATAATACTTGTTTCAAATCTTCATCAATTTTGAACTGAGAGCTAGAATCATTACTCCAGATAGTATTAGGTCCTGTCTGGTATTGAGTTTGCTGACGGCTTTCCGCTTACTGTTACAGGATCGGAAAGCACACCGGCGAATGTTGTCTTGAAAAGTTACGAGCCCACGTGTACCGGTATGATTGAGTCTTGGGTGGACCGTTTTCCGTCTTCTGAACTGCCTTCAACGCTTATAGAATTGTGGACAAAAGATCAAGCGTACTTTTTCTAACAAAGAAAATTGATTGATATACAAGCAGGTCGAGTTTGCAAGAACTTTTACAATGTCACTGACGCATACAGATTATGACATAAGAATATATATATATATATATATATATATAATAACTTTTAAAGTAATAATATTGGAAAAAATGAGCAATTTTTCATGTACATTTTGGATAAATCTTTGATTAAAACAGATGGATTTTTCTGTTACTTGGAACCTCATGATGACATTATATTATAGTAATCATTCCGAAGCTGTATTTTGTTGTGCTTTTATTTTCGGCCCACTACAGTCTTTAGATTTTTGTGTCTTATGTGTAAAAATCGCAAGAAATTAGATATTTTTATAATCCTTTGAGCGAGTATTTTCTGACGTATTTTGGCCTTAGAAATACGAATCTGTCGAGTAAATTAAGCTAGGAATAATTGCTTTCGAGATGCCTAACTTTTTGCTCTCAAAAAGCGCAAAGTTGGCTATGACTTGATTAATCAATAAAGCTGCGATTTAGTTTATTCATGATGTTTAACTCCCTTAATTTCTGTTACAGGAAGAAATTTGCAAGCCTACGAAGCAACTGCGCCTTGCAAAGTTGTTTATTATGTTTGTCGACTGCAAAAGATTATATACATTATTTATTGCATAGCCATGGATCACGTACTTTCTGGAATAATTGAAATGTCAATTCATTTAAAAACTTCTGTCAATTTTATTGTAACACATTTACTGTAAGAAATGATTTCTTGGTGTAAATAAATTCAGAATATGCATAATAATGTGGTCAGATTTATTTCAACGAACAAATAATATCCTTGAAATAGTTTGATTAATATTGATTGCACCCCTACATCCATCTCTCCATGAGCAACACTTCATAACATCAGGCCCGAACTAATTGAGTAAGCATACGATGAACTATGATACGATACGCACGCATGCACATGATGAGGCCTGCACGCATCCGCATATGATCTATTAATGATTCGGCACACGAGTATGATGCGATACACATGCGTACATGTGCATGCACATGATGGGCCGATGATTCGGAATGGCTCCTCGCTTGTCCTGTTCTCCTGATACGAAAATAAATTTTTGGCCTAAATCTGCGTTGCATTTTCAGGGCCGGTATCGTAGGGCTGTACCTTATCACTTCCGGTTCTAATGAAGCATGATACGATACACACGCATGCACATGATGAGGCCTCTTATTGTTAGAGCATATAGTATGAGGCCTGCATGGATTCGTACATGATCTATTAATGATTCGGCACACCAGTATGATGCGAATCACATGTATGATAAGGCCTGCATGCATCCGCATATGATGTATTGATGATTCGGCATACCAGTATGATACGATAATAATCAATAATAATTAAGCAATCGATGTATTGATAAATTAAATTTTTATTAATAAAAAAATCAACGGTCGGAAAAATTGCAATGCTTATACAGATTAATTTTTACAGATGAGTTTATTCCTATGATTAAAGCGTTACCATAGTATGGTCAATACTTCTATTTCAATTAACATTTCATTATTAATTTCATTATTCCATTAAATACGATGATGACTTATTTCTATATAATTATCTATTTGGAACATATGATGATTAGCTTTGTAGATACACCGAGGATAGACTTGTATTCTCGTTGTGGGGCCTTGCTGCTTCAAAGGCTGCTCGTTAATCTCCTGAAAAATAAGAATAAAAAAGAGGTGAAAAAATATAATAGATATCAATTGCAGCTTCGAAAAAATTAAGATATCTCGAAAAATATTGCTTCCGGACTATTCTATTCTGCTTCTATTATTTCGCATTTCAGAGCTATAATTTGGCAATTTCTCGGTCGTTTCGCTAGCTGGATCAATTTCGCTTATTCCCCATTACATACTTTCAAAAGTTAAATTTCAAGGAACATTTAATACTATTCCAATTATTTTTGAAAGCACTTCATGAATGTATAATCAGAGATGAATATTATAACTCATTATACATAATGATACTCGAGACGCATAATAATTATTTCCGCAGATGCATTGAGTAACCACGAAGTATGGTTACTCAATGGCAGATGCATCGAAGAGTCTTGGGTAGATATGAGGCAAAAATGCTTTAGAGGCTGTCCATTACGCTTCTGAATAATGAAAATAATGTATAATAAAACGGGGATGTCTCGTTCATTTTCAGGGGTTGCTTTGCATGTTCCCATTACTCATTGTCAGCTCAAAGAAGTTATGAAACTATATGCACACGAATAATTTGGAAGAGATTATAATTGGAAGTACATTTTTTATTCACCTCAAGTTGTATAATAGCTCTGATGCCTCAACTTAGGCTACATCGGGGTGCAAGAGGATATGCAGTCGGAAGTACCGGTCTGTGTACTGATAATCAGTGGGTTGTATGTGCTATAGACATTATTGGCTTACAATGTTAGTCACTGATACATGACATATCAACGACTACATTTACATCATTCTCTTTGATTTTACCCTTTATCTTACTTCGTGATTTTACTACTGATATATAACTTTTATACGTTGCTGCCAACGAATTCAGTCTGAATTTGTTGGTTGCTGCCATCGTTGACTGAAGATTAGCTGCCATAACCAGAGACCCCCTAATCTCTGCCATAACGATGTAGTAGGTTTATTACATGTTTATTACTACATCGTTGCTGCCATCTTGCATAGCAAGCCAACGCAGTCTTTTACATGCTTCGTGTCTTCTGCCTTTACTAACCTCAAACAGTGCATCGACGTCCTCCTCCAGGTTAATTATTGGAGTCGGCGTGAAACATTATTTATAAGATATTGAAACAAAAAATAATATTTGCGTGTCATTCGGATATGAAAATGTAACAGATCTATCCTTTTTTTACTTTTCCCAACTCAAGTGCCTGCTTTGTTTACATTTTCATTTTGTTTGTTGTGACAGAAGTCAGATCAAGTCACGATTCAAGCTGCAGTACACTCGTACCATATGAGATAGATAATTTTGCATGAGAGAGAACCAATAATGAACGTCTCTTTTCATTTATTACTACTTATTTAATTTAATAATAAACTGCTGCAATGTACCCGGCTAATCACAAAACCGTATTTGTACTGGACCATACTCCTTATTTTGGAATATCGACAGAAAGTCCTTTAGAATTTGACTGTCTAAAGAGCCGTGGTCAGAACTTAATACCTCTAGCTCCGATCTGCAAGTCGTTATGGACTACAAGTGTCGAATCTTCTATGGAATATTGCCGCATTGTCTGGGACTTATTTCCAACAGGAAAACTGGTGCGGAAATGGTGTCTATGCCTCTACTAAATGAACTTAAATTCACCCTGTTGATCCCTCTATTCCGATTCAGGTCAGATTTGTCGTCAGTGATCAAGCAGCACACATACTGAACACCTGGAATCCTTCACAGCAAAATTTATCACATGTAAATTGTTTATTATTTACTCGTTATAAAATCCTGATAAATGATAATGGAGATTAAACACCATTTTGCTTTTTTCCGCACAGGTAATGAATGGCATGGCTATCATGGGAGTTCCACCACTTGCGCGACAGACCGGTATAGATTTTTCCGTCATACATGGACTCCGGGTAGCTATAGAGGCACTCACTGAAAGTTCAGAAGTTCAGCAAGAAAAGCGAACCTCTTTAATGGAGAATGCTGAAAAATTGTTGAATAGTGGAAGAGTTATCTGCATAACTAGCGCAAGAGATAATGCTAACATGAAGAGTCTGGAAAATATATTCTTGAATCAGCTTGTACAGCAGAATAAAATTGCACTTGCAACCGATTCGTAAGTGAATGTTTTCAACAAGCAAGCCAATGAAATCAATTGGATCTAAGGATTCTCAACTTTTTCTAATATTGCAGTTTGATACCAATTCATCATTGCCATCTAGTCATCCTTAATATATTCCCTGTTACAACTGTCGAATGCCAAGTCACAAATCAAGCACTACGTGAGGTAATACACTTGGTGTATTGTATTGTTAAATCTTCTAATAACTAATTTGTCTGTTATGATTTCATCTGCAGGTATCGCCTCTACTATCCATGGAGGTGCACTCAATGAAGGCTCCAAAATTACATTCAAAATTGTCTCATTTAATTCTTTCCCACTACGACTTGGCAAGCACAACTGTAACTGGAATTCCTATGAAAGAGGAGCAAAATGCTAGTAGCTCTGCAAACTATGACGTAGAAATTTTCCATGCTTCTGCAGCTCACTCTGCCATTATGAAAGGTTGAACTTTGAGAAATACAAGATAGATTTATAGTATTTTTGATGAAACTCTAATAGCTTTTAGCAAAGTTCATCCATTTTCTAAATTTCGTTTTAGGAAATCCGCAAGAGTCTGCATTGATAAAAACGTTCATGAAGTTAGATGAGGTATCAGAATACGAGACTGTGACCTTGAAATGGTGTACTCCACGCGGCTGCAGTGCATCTGAGATGCAGAATTGTACCGCGATGCACAGAATTACGCCAGTCGACATCAACAGCAGGCCTTCGTCGTGCCTTATAAATTTCCTGCTTAATGGACGCTCTGTGATGCTTGAAATGGCTAGGAAAAGCGGTGGGAAAACAATATCACATCTTCTTGCTGCTCATGGAGGAGAAATATTTATTCACACCTTATCAACGGCTAGAAGTGTGCTCGAGGATCCACCCTCGATAAGCGAAGGCTGCGGGGGACGAGTCACAGATTATAGAATAACAGTAATATTTCACCCTCTGTGAAAATATCTCTTAAGTGTTCGTTCAGCTCTATTTTTAGTTGGTAATTTGCATTTCTCCAGGACTTTGGGACCCTCATGCGTAATAACATGCTAGTTCCTCTGAAAAGAAGTTCCAGTGATGATGGAGAAAGTCCAGCGGCTAAGATGAGGTGCAGATTAGAACGTCATACAAGATACTGGCCTATTACGATTTCAAGCACGCTCATGTTTAATTTAAAACAGGTAAATGAGTTGACACGAGTATCTGGAATGTCCGACTGCAATGAAATATTACATTGTTCTCTACTGCAGTTAATAGATCCGTTGGCAGAATTGATGGTTAAAGAGGAACTCACTACGGAAGAAGTACTTCAGTGTAAACAGGTGATATTCGGTATTCTACAGCTGGAAGCAAAACACGAGGCACTTCCTTTGCCCAGTATCGGCGGGGGCAGGGGCGGAAAGGGTGGAGTAAGACGTGAGGAACACTACAGACTTCTGTGGAGCGAATTAGAAACGTTTTTAAAAAGCCACGGTAGCCAATCGGCCTCCCACTCTGAAGTGATAAATTGTCTACTTGAGGTTCGAAACAAAGATGACAAAGACAAGGTCGAGCTTGATCAGGCACTACGAGAATTGGATGGGTAAGATGAAAAGAAAATCTTTGATAAAATTGTATCAAGAGTAATACATATTTACTTAATTTGATTCAATTTAATATCTCGCAGACTTGGAAAAGAGGACGTAATGGCTCGTGCCAGTGTAATTCGTGCTACAACGGACTCTCCTATGTCTCCTCCTCCATGCAGCAATTCATCGTTAGGAAAACAGCTGCACAAAGGTGGTTTTCACCCTCCGAAAACTCTACTGGATATCTGGCTACAACGCAGCGCTCCGAAAGAGAGAAAACCAGATTTTCACGGTCGGGTTAACAGCGAAGGTTTTAAAGCCAAACTTTACCCAAACCTCAAAGAAACTGGGCGAGAACCGCGAGAAGCGATATTGGAAGCATAACCAGAATGCCCCGATAATACCACTAAGATCATTGTATGGAAATTTGAAAGTTGGATCTGGCAATAAGTTTCCGGAAAAATTCGCGAACTCTCAAAATTCAAAAGTTGCTTTACCTGAGATATCAATATATTCACAACTCTGCATCCACGCACATCTAAAATATTTGAACTACCGAAGTTTGCGGTTGAAGTATAAATACAGGTATGTACATACGTGCGTATATTTCACCCTGGGAATGAGTCAGAGTGAGATAAAAGAACAACATTGCGGAGGCGTTTGGTCTCATGACACGTGTTGCACTCTACAGAAGTCTACATATAGTTATAGTGTAATCTACGTCACGTGTATCAGTAGGACGTCTGCCGCCTCCCTGCGCCTGTCTCTGAATGCGATAGGTGTAGTTAGACATATATGTATACATATTTTATGTACCTATATAGGTCTGTACATACGTATCTACAATATACGTGACCGTTCACTTCACGTGACCTCTTAAGCCCCCCCCTTCCCCTTGTAGTTTCTCTCTCTGTCATTATAAGTCGGTTCTCTTTTCCCCTGATTCGTTCCCTCCTACCTCTGTCGGGTAGACGGAAGCACTGGAGCAACAGCCACCCTTCCTCCCGCTCTCCACCTACTCCGGGAAACTCCACCGGTCCCTCTCTTCTCTCTCATTCTCCGATCTTCTCTACTTCTCTCTTCTTTTCTCTCCTCGCCGACCGAGTTATGTCTGTGACGTAATAGACGCTAAGCAACCTCTCTATAGTAAAGCATGCCACACTGTTTACTCCTCCCTGAAGGTCGAGCCAGATATTACTGGGTCAATGATCCCTCCAACTCTGACTTGTACCTCTATACCACCCGCCCTTTATTCCTACCGGTCTCTTTTACTACATAGGTATACACATTTATACGCATGTATTATCGCATCTTCACACGTGGGATAGCTTCGCGAATTTATCGAGCAAACTTCCAAGCATTTGAAATATATGTATTAAATATTCTCGTTCTGTTCTATAATATAAATATAATTAAATATTGTATAAATAAATTATCTGTTATTTCTACACTGTTATTTGTTTTTTTTTTCACCCTTATTTCATTTTACACGATACCAATGATTCATCCTGAAAACTAGAATTTTTTTTTAGAGCTCAGTTTCGTATGATCGGATAAGTTTTTTCATTTTTTTTTTATTTTTTCATTTTATTTCTCTTTTTCTTTAAATAATTTTTCACTACATGATTTTAATAATAATAATTGCAATTATTATTATTATGTATTGTTATTATTTGTATTCACTCGCTTGACAAGAAAATTACAGTCATCGATCCTGAATTCTGAACTCTCATATTTAATTTGTAATCATATACGTATTTATGTGTAATAAATATATAGCAGTGTATTGAAAATAACGTACTGGTGATAATCGGGTATATTTAATATCAATAATTTTCATCATTATCATCATTTTTGATTAAGATAGCGTAAAGAAGGGTAACGACATCGTACGAAAAAAAATTATATTTTCATGGTAATAATAAAACTAATTACTATACTACATAATTAATCATATTATCCTTATACTGGATATCTCAATTATTCATTTTTCAAAAAATGTGGGATCAATTAATTTTCTCATTTCCTCTCCTTCCTTTTTCTTTATTTGCTTTTGCTTCAAAATTCATCTATACGGACTGTAGCTAATAGTATATAATTATTTCTATATCGTAGCATTAATAAATTACGCTAAAAAGATTTAATCCCCAGTCATTGTTTTATGTTTTACAATTTATTTGTTAACTGTTATATTTTGTTTCCGTTTTGGATTCACTATAGTTCATATATGTATAATTATTATTATGGTTTTCGTCGGTTCTGTTTTTTAATTATAATATATGTATACCTATAGTATAATATACGATAGTTATACGATTCACATAAAATTTTTGCAAATATTTCTATTATTATTGTTGTTGTAGGTATTGTTACTTTTAATATTATTATTGTTATTACATATATCGGTCAAAGGCAACAGAGATATTATATTATTTCTGCTTCTGAAACACAAACGTCGGTTATAGATATTATGTATAATAGTATACTTCGTGAAAAGATTATTCGATTTCTTTTCACTATATTTTTCTGAATGTGTATGATGATTTAATGATGCACCTAATCTTTGATGGTGGGGCGAACAAAAAAAAATCTCTTCATTTGTTTCCGCGTCTATTTTTTTTCAATTTTATCAATATTATCAATTTTATCAATTTGCGGCAATAGAATGATCTCTCATTTGTATATAGACAAACTAATGTATGTACCTTGGTAGTAGATAAAACTATCTACACATCTTCTGTTTATTGTATTTATATCAGTATAATTATTATTAATATTGTTATTCTCATTATCATTATGGATATACACTGAAATTTCAGTTTTAATGAATATATAGCGTGTATTTAATACAATCCTATAGAAGTGGTTATTTCGTTCTTAGTTGGTGTTTTTATATATATTTTTTTTCATATAAATCAAGAGCTGGAATGCTTTTTTTGATAATTATAATAACAATCTTAGGACTTTTAGGATATCGAGAAAATTCGGAAAAAAACAAATTGAATAATTATACATTTTCTTTTTCCAATGTTCTCTTTCGCGTTCAATAAATTATTATTATGGTTTACGATTTTTTATGGGAATAAATGTTCAAAAATAATTATTTCAATAATTGATTGTTTATATTAATCGCGCAATAAGTTATATACGTAATAAGTATACTGAAAATAAACATATATATATTGTAAATTAGAGTAAATATGATTATTACTAGAATGATGTCCTTCGTGTTATTATTAATCAGTGGTATTTGTTTATTTATTTCGTCTTGTTTTTTTTTATTCGTCAATTGAAATAAAAATAAGAAAAAAAAAAACAGAACATTATAGGGCACAGTATATGTATAAAGTATAATTATCATATAATTATATATTTTTGGAAAATGGATTTGCAACCAATGATTTCCTGTGAGGACAGTTGTATATCATCAATGATCTGATTAATGTAATAATATAAAGTATATCTGAGTTGCTAATTAATTTAAATTCATTATTTTTGTTTATCGCTTCATGTTTTCGTGAATAATTATAAAATACAAATACAATTATATAAAATTTAGGGAGAAAAAGGAAAGAGAGAAAGAGAATATGTAATGTATTCGTTTGTATGCTTGTGGAAAAAAAGAAGAGATTGAGAATGAATAGCAGCAAAATTTTAGCTGGTCAACTTCTCCATCATTTATACTACATTTTGTCGCTATTTTCGTGTTGAATATTTTTTTTTGTTTTTATCCTCAATTTTCTTCAATTTTTATTTCGTTAAAGGTACGATTTCATTTTTTTTCGTCTTTTCCTCTTGTGTCTTTTCCCTCGTTCAATTATTTATTTATTCATTTATTTATTTACTTATGGTCATTATGCAAAAATACTAGTTAAATCCCTGTACATAAACCTCGGACGTGGTGAAGATCTGCTGCCACTGCAATCTCTTGGGTAGGCTGACTCTCGGAAAGAGTTACTTTTATTTCATTTTCTAACAATCCTTACTTACAAGGTATTTGGTTTACTCCATGCATACGTTTTCACATGCAGTTCAAGGTAAGTATATAAATTATGGTAATGATTCAGTATTATTATTATTATTAATATTATTAATATTATGATTAAGATAATATTAGCGTACCGCTCTGTTCGCTGGTCACGGGTGTATCAGTTACTGGTTGTTACTGGTAAATAAAATAAAATTTGAATTTCGGAGCGATTAGTCTCTTTGAAGCTCACCCGTCCCTTCCAAAAAAAAAGCAAAACTATTAATTTTTTGTCATAAACAATAAATACTCATTAGCACTCAATCCCCCCTTGTGCCTCCCCACCTCAGACTCGGTATTTCGACTGTACGTTCTTTGAATTTTCTCAAAATTTTCTTTTATTCTCTCATTACGATGATACGACTGTAAATAATTTGAGACAAATATTATCAAATATTAAGCATAATTAGAAAGGTGTATCTACGATGATAATTGTTCTATTGGATGACGATGATAGGTCTAGATGAAATTTATTTGTCCATTATAGCCAGTTTAATAATTATACTCTGCAGTGTGTGTGAATATATATGTGTTGGGAAAAATCATTGAAATAATTAATGATTATTGGATACGAACAATAATTTTCTTACGTCTACGGGAGGTCCCAGTGCAGCAACGAAATCAGATTGGGTGTCGAGTTGCGGTGGAGAGGATAAACAGGTATCAGATAAAGGTAGACCTCGTGCGGCTGGGGCCCCAGTGCTTCTTATAGAATTATATTTTATATATGAATTGAAGATATTTTTGTTACTACAGAAAGAAGAAACTAACGTCACGCCAGAATTAATTCATTATCGATGGTGCAACGCTTGTCGCTAAATAATTTCCTTCCCGTCTCACGATCAATATTTTACTATTTATCTTATTTATTTATTTATTTAATGTTTTATTTTTATTAATTTATTTAGTTTTTAAATTCATATTTTTTCTGTCTGCCTATTTATTTTTTTTTAATCGTAAAATATTTCATTTCATTTCATTCACCGTAAATGTGACTGAGTTGAGTTGTGTGAATTGTTATTTATAAATGTGTTTCATATTTAATTGACCACTGGATTGGAGAAAAAATTCACCGACCAGTTAGTTAACAAATTAAATATTACGACGCTTCATCACTTAGAGAATAGGTACCTAATTAAGTTACAAAATTAAAATTTCTTACTTCCGCAATAATTTTAGCCCAATAAATTTCATCGATCAAAATTACAAATAGGAGGGAATCAAGGAGTTATATAACGAGTAAAAAAAACTGAGACATTGAGATTGCGAAAAACACTGTAAGGTAGAGTAACAATAATGAGGATATGTTTGGATGGGAAAGGAGAGGGAAGGGCTTGAAATTCTTGCGGAAGAGGGAGGAACAAACGATGCACTTTGTAGACACAGAGGCTGCCTTTGCCTCCGTGTTCTGTTATAATAATTAATAATTAACTTATAACTTGGAATAGTTAAGATGTAAACTGAACCCGTAATCCCGGAGTTTAGTATCGCCTAGCCACGATCAGTGTAGAGTTATTAGCTGACACGATGTGGGTAACGGTATGTAATTGGGATTGGCTAGGGGGTCACTTCTTGCTCTTTTTAACCGGGGGCTCTTGGGTATCCTGCGAATCTTCGGTATCCTCGCTATCAGTTGGTCGAGTGTTGCTCTCATTTGTTGCAAGAGAATCATTAGTATCCTCACTCGGCGTTGTCGTCGTAGCTACCGTTATTGGAGTCGCCGGTTTATCCAAAGAATCTTCGGTAAAAGAAGTTGTACTATTTTCATCGATGGCAGCAGGATCTATTGGCTCCTTTCCATTAGCCACAACAACTGCTGGCTCCTGGTTGCTATCATCGGACGGCTCTGTGGTCTCCCCGTTTGTGGGATGTGAATTTCCGTTTTCAGTTGTGCCGGGAATTCCATCAAGCAGCTCAGGTTTCAGCTCTGAAGCAACGTAGTGAGTCCAGAGAGCCAATTCCACTCTGTGTGGGCTCCACGATTTTCCATTTGCTACTGAAAAAATTTCAAACAATACAAAGTGTAATTATTCGGTTCAAACCACTTATGCGCTGTTTATTTTATTCAAATTTTTCATGGCATCCGGAAATGAGAGCATACTTTGTTTGTTGAGCCTTTCAACTGTGGTCTGAATGTGCTGAACAAAGTTTAGATACTCTTTAGTGGTGTAGTCGATGCCCTCAATCTCTGGAATTGCCATTAAACATTCATCTGCCATGAAAGGAGCATTTTCTGGAGATGCTGCAGCAAGCAGAGCAGAAGCCATGGTAGTTCCAACGCCCTTCAAGTTCGACAATGCAGTGATGGCTTGTTCTAGATTCGGGAGCTTCTTAAATGCTTTTTTTGTCTCTGCCATCACTGCTCTTGGGGTATTCACCTTTACCAGGTATGAAAGTTGCGGGTAAAATTTGCCACGCTGTAAAATCAAGGGATTTTTGTTCAGGGTCAATGAAAAAACTTATACTGCCAGAAGTATGAAAATGATTTGGTGAAATAAGTACTGTTTCTTCCAGATCATTGGCCCAATATAGTTAATCACAAGTCTGGATCATATGAGTTGTGTGACTGTCTAATAAAACTGCATACCGTTTGTTTCCACTTCATGGTCTGTACCAGCTCTTCGTGAATAAGATGAGCATCTTTTCCCCTGGATTTAATTTTCTTGGGCAGTTCATTTTGGTACCTAAGAACATTTAATTATACATATGGATGTTTGTGAGCAATAACTGTTTGCTTACGCAAGCCGTTTGTGAGCATTTCAAAGCTTTAAAACATCTAATACAGAATAGGCCCATGATTCTGTGCTCTAAGGGTTATCAATAATGCTTTTTCATGATTAATGGAAAAATGCAACGCGGCAGGACTGATAAATAGAAGGAGTTTCAATGATGAGTTTGAAAGACAAGTAGCAAGAAATAAACTTCCTTCATCTACCGATTTAATTTATTGCTGACTCAAATCGGGCCAAGTTTGGAAATTGGTGTGAACAGATAAAAAATCTCTATGAAGAAACCAAATCTGTAGAAGCGCGTCTCTGCAAATTTCGATACTGTGGGGAGCATAAACAATCTCAAAGAAAAAATAAAAAAAAAATATATAATAAACCAAGAATTTGACGAAAGAAAACAAACACGGACATTAGACAACGCGCAGGAAGTTGATGTGACGCGTAAAGTGAATAATTACACTCATATTTTCTACGCGGTTTTCGCGGGGTGAGGGAGAAGGTCGATGATTAAACCATATGTTTGCACAAATTTTCCCTATTCGAAAATCTCAAATGTACCTATAATTCGATTTTTCCTGGGTAAAAGTACGATATTAAAAGCGAACGCCAACGGGTCTTTGTACGTCTCCATTTTGAGAGGCTTGGCCAACAGCCGTGTTAGAGGTAGCCACAACCACAAATGCTCTGTCGAAACAGCCTTGGAGTAAAGAGTGCAGGTTGGCTAAAACCTGGGTTATAATTTTCATAAGTTATAACACGACTGACGAGTAATTCAACAAATTCTGAGAACCTTCAGAATGTTTAGAGACAGAGAAATTATTATTTCAAAAACTAAATTCGCTCGCTGTGAGGCAGACATGATGTTCGATAGCCGTTGGTGTATCGTGACATCACGTAGTGCAAATCCGTGTACTGTAAACGTGTGTTAGTTGAGTTGAAAGAAGAAAAAAGAAAAAAAATATTCCGAGAATTCTAAGCACTTGTCATCAGCAGATCCCACGTGACATTAGGTTGTTGGTATTTTAATGAGCGGCGCATAAGTTCTGAATCGCGGTAGCGGTTTGTATGTACAATCGTTGATCATAGAGACGACCCGCCGAATGCGAGCAAATAAGTTTCAGTAAGAGAGCGACACACACCACAGTGTGGTACGTGCGATCACGAAGCGCGCTTCGAGTTCATTGTCCGGGTTAGCTGGGTATAAAAGTTTTTTATGAATTCAAACGATTATGAACACTCACCAGTCGTCCAATTTGATCAATTCTTCCGGTTTTTTAGTCTTCCTGTCCGCCTTCAGCCTCAAAGCTTGAGGATAAAGTTTAATAACGTGCTCAAATTGATTTGCAGTTCCCTCTGCGAAGAAAGTAGCTGTGTCTTTCACGGAAGCCATTGTGATAACTGTGGTAAATCAACTACCCAACTGAGGGCAGCACCACCGGACGAATGATCGTTTCGTCGTCCCTCGCCGTCGCTGCCGCTTCCTTTTTCTCTCAGCTCCTAGCACTTTGACTGTATTTCCAGGATGCCCTTCCAATATCTCCCTCACGTATCTGTGATTGTTCACGGCTGCTGCTCGTTTTCCTCGCTCTGTTTGTAACGTACGAATTTTTTTTAATTTTCCAATTTTATTTTCAATGTTCACTCGTCGTGAATCGAATAGAGGCAACTAGAGACGAGTGGCTCCGGGCTCGACTGACTCCTATGACTCTGTTCGCCTCTCACGGTCGAGCAACACGAGAACGAACGAACGACCGAGTAACGAACGACGAACGAACTACGAACCAACTCACAGCTCTATCAGGGCCCTGCCTTTCTGACTCTCCTCGAACTACCACCACACACAACAGGATCACAAACTTTAATATTTATACCCCTGATTTTGCACTCTCTAAACGGCATTTATGCTATCAATCTAACGCTATCAGTATCATTTACCAGTATATGAGAAAAAAAAAACAAAACAAGAGAACCGTCTATATTTTGATATGGTTTCAAACTATATATTTTGCTGCAGATACGCTCAAAAACCACCACCTTTTAGTAATTGTTCTCCTAGCTTCTGCCGCTGTTGCTGGTGCTGCTAGTTCTGCTGCTGCTGATGATGTCTTGTTGCAGTGGCGCGCGCTTACGTTGCCGGTCGACGCGACGACTCGAAATTAAACGCGCGGAGATCGATGCTAGGCGAGGAGGAGCGCGAGCGGAGCTTTCAGCCTGAAGCGGCGGATTCGACGGACGCTCTACACTCAACAAACTACACAGACGAGATCTTCTTTCTCTTTCTCTCAACAGCTTTCCGTCTGTGTAGGTTAAACCGAACACGTTCCCTGCCCTCCCTGCCGTCGGCTTTCCTGTCGCCCTCTGTGCGCAGCTTGGTTAAACGTGAAATTTGCATTTGTGTGAGTTTCGAGAGCAGCAAGTTCTCCATGTATGTGTGTAGATATTCTCATACGTGTGATTGTCCGTTTGTGGTGGTGGTCGGTTGGCATCTACGTCAGCATCGGTCGGTCGTCCCGTTGTCGCTACTCTGTCCCGATGCTACGGCTGAGTCTCGACTTCGACGAATACTCCCAGCCATAAGCTGACTAGTGAATATATTTGCTTCTCTTATTGTTAGAGCTATTTTATACCTTCGCTTTACGCAGGTCAATCGTATCTAGAGGTTTACCTGCAATGATAATAATTATTTTTAGTACGTTCTTCCTTTTTGAAAGACTCTTTTTAATTACAATCGCTTCGATTTAGCATTAATTTCCACAATATGTTGTATAGGAAACTTTCAAATCAACATTCGAACGAAGGACGGAAATTCTTTCTCCGAATGAATATATTTTAATCATAAGACACTTGATCGGTACGTGAGAAATTAAAATAGTTTGTTATATCAAACAATAGGCAAAAGCCTGGCAATATGTCTTTATTCACTAAGAATTCTAACTCCGTTACGACCTTGAAGACCTCTGGAGATATAGAGAAAGAAATATATTTAGCTGCCTGCAGCAGCGAATGGCTCTACGAAACGTTTGCTTTCAGATCTCTAGACGATTACTTTAGCACAGTAGAATACATTGCAAGATATCTGAGAATTTATGTAGTGATGCAAAAAGTGCTGTTATTAATTTGACAGTGTGACCATCTAACTGTACATACAATTTATAAAGTATGAGCATATACCTATACATCTGATTTGTAATTTGGCCAAATAGCCTCTTTGGCAAGGGTAATTACGGCCGCTCAAAATATACTCTAAGGGGCTCGTCATTATAATGTTATAGTTTATAATAGTGAGCACCGTTTGGAGTACAAATTACGAATACTTTATCTCTCGCCCTTTTGCTAGTTTAGGATATTTTCTTACAGCGTTTAAACTACGATAATTAAATGCAGATGTGAACCTTGGACGAATATTTGAATTAATATGTATACTTTTTATATCTGCAATTCTTAATTGCGATTAAAGTTGCCGCGTCACTCCGCTGATTGTATTTCCAAAAGAACCAAGAAACTTATTCAGTATATATACTTATAACTTTTTTCCGTTATTTTAACAAAATTTTCTGAAAAGCAAGTTTCTCATTAGCTAAAAGGACAAATTACAGAAGCTCATTAATTGCTCTAACGCCGTCTTATATTCCGAGCAAACTGTAATTCATACCAGGTTACGAATAAACGAAGATAGTAGTCAATGGTTTGTAAGAATATGTATACAATCATGCTATACATACGCGCGTGATAATTTATAACTATATACATTATTTTAAAAAGTATGATCGTACGCACGCATTGACAAAAGGTACGTAGTACGGAGCTCACCTAACATGCTTGGAAGCAGACTGATTATGAATCGAGGATTTATTTCTAGACGGATGAATGAAAGTGGAGCATATAGATGTGTGGGTGAACGAACGGTACACTTATATGCAGGCTTGTTTGTATGATATAATAATAATACATATATGCATATGTATATACATTCCTATACACTACAGCGAGAAACATCAGAGACGAGAGATGCTGAGACACATAATTCGTGTGTACGACAATGACGTATGCCACGTGCCTTGTTGTCCGTTTCTTCCTCTCCAATGCTACCCTTTACCAACAATACAAGTATGGAATATATATATGTATACGCGGTGCGTTATAATACGTATGCATGAATATAAAGTTCCGATTTTCCCGCGCGTAGAGAAGAATACGTATATGTATATACATTCATACCATATATCTGTATGTTGTAAAACACGTGTACTCTGGGTATTCAGTCGTTCAGCTCACCTATATGTATATATACTATATTCATATACTTATACGTGTTAGTTATAGGAGTATTATTCCACCTATAATCCGGAAGGATCATTGACACCACTTTTATTCGCATCGTCAGCTGTTTACATTTCAACTATAACTTTGCGAAGAGATGATCCCCAATCTCGTATATAGTGTGTATTTCAAAGACCGATATAATTTTCAAAATGAACGTATAAGTGTATTTAAAATATATGTATAGGTATTTACTCGTCATGTAAGTGACTCACCAATATTTGCAGACATATATCTCATGTATAATGTGTATACACACACGTGTATAAATCATTCTCGGAAATTGCTGTTATCTAAATTAGATTATCGTACGGTGCGACCTTGACCTAGGACAACGCATATCTACTTGTAAGTGCTGCATTGTGTTAATATGTATGCTTCTATATATACATATATTGATATATATAGCATACAGAAAGTGGGATCTGCCGATGATTCGTTGTTGCGTCACCGACGCTTGTATAGTACATACTATATGTATGTATCTACCACTATAATAACATACTATACGATTATAATCACATCAGGTACAGTATACCTATATCATAACTACATCATTTTGTCATATCATCATCATGCATCAGGACGTCTTACTATATCGATCTTGATAAGCTACGCTATACAGGTAACTATTTTATGAATGAATTCATCTTCGAATATCTAAATATATCAACATCATTGTATGTGTATACTACAGTTCATGAATGAACCGTGAAAATGAATGATTTTATGCATAACGCCAACAATTAGTTATCTGCAGCAGTTTTAGTGATTATAAATATAATTTTCAATTTGGTGAGCCGTGCAAATAATTCTGTCAATCGAGCGTCCCTCTACCTACCTACCTTTACGATGCGATGAACGGAATTATTTCCCCCGGGTTGACGAGCAGATGGGGATTTTACCCCTGGGTAAAAAGTGGGGCCTGCCACTCGCAGGGCAGCAGTTCATGGCGCCGGGTGTTCCATCCCGGTATACCCGAATTCTGAATCCTCTACCACTCAGAAAATACGGCTGCTGCAGTTCAATGTTCAATATCCAGAACCCAAATCCATTGGAAGCCTGCATCGCATCGCAGAACGAGGAAGAATCCAATGACAAAATTTCCCCCCGTGTTTCAGAACCTGCGGCACTGTTCATACGATCATATTTGATTATTCCATATAATGGTTATGGTCGGAATGTTATACTTTGTATATTAATGGTGAGAAGAGAGGTAAAAAGAACCGACGGAATGATAAATTGTCACACTTGAAGTGTAATACGGAGTAAAATTGTGAAGTCCACATAACTGCCGAGTAAACGTGGGCGCGAATTAGGCATTACTAAATTAAATAGCGTCGTTAATGTCATTTTACTCTCAAGAGACAAGCGTTGGGGAAATAATAATTAGCTCTGAAACCCTCGGCGCTTTGCGATCGCATCATCTGCCCACGTCGATTTTATATGCGTTGTGAGTTAGTAGAAAAATTATTGTCATTGTCAACTTAATGAATAAAAAAAGTAAATAATAATGAAAAAAATGATTTTCAATTAGTTATAGATTTGAATATTATTTTAAAATCATTGCCTATGACTTTACCGACGAACAGAAGATTATCAGTTTGGTATAATACTTAACTAATAATAGAGGGCGATAGCTGACGAGCGAAATATTCCCTGCGTGAATTCGAATCGATCAAACTGTTTAATCGGTAAAAAAGTAGGCGCAGTACGATATCAATGATAACAAATAAAATGAATGTAAGTAATCGGTTGGATTGCGAGAATTGGCGTGTGCCTGAACTCATCTTTAAAGATCGATATATAAACCAATTATAGTCTATATATAATCAATAAAACTGACCAGCTAGTTTAATTATCGCCTTTGATTCAGCCGCAAGCATGTTGAATAAGACTAGAGAACTTCTACAGTTCGTAACACTTCTCGCAATACTTTGAGTTAACATTTCATACCTATGTATATCGGCGATACTCGTGCACGCGTCAGCGAATTACGTCAATCGCGCGTTTCACTGACGCAAGTCTTCAGGCGCTAAATTGTCTTCTTTTTTCCATCCTTTTTATACTCCCTCTCTCCATAGTTTTGTTTTGTTTTATTGTTACATTTCCGCATTTTTCTCAGCGGGGATACCTATATCAACATCAGAGAAATCAGATAATTTGGAAAATGCAGCTCATTTTTCGCCAACAATTACGAACCTCGTGCGCTATTCATTATAGCATCTATGCAAGTAGGAGTGACCCATTGCAGAAAAATGAAGCAGCAGTATGTGAATATGTCGTATAATAACCGCACGTATACGTCTGGGTCTGAGAAGCCGTCTCCTGCATCAAACAAAGCTATGTTCAAGAAGAAGGTCTCTCCGTTGTTTCTCGGCTGCTGGTGGCGTTGTGAAGCTGCAGCAGCTTTAAAAGAAGAGCCAAGAAGAGGCGTCTCTCCTTTCTCTCCTCATGGTCTTCTTGTGTACTGAGATTCTTTGTGTGTTTCTCTTACACACCTTGAATTGTGTGCACATCTACTTTTCCCAAGCGTCTACCCTTCTCTCTCTTTCTTTAGCTCCGTAACCGTTCTCTATCGCAGCTCGATCTCCAGCTTCAAGCTTGTGGGGTTTTCCCCACATGTCCTTATTCTGCTCTCTGTTTCTATCTCTTTCTCTCTTCCACTTACCTCTCCTTGCTCCGGCTGCTTCAAGTGCTACAAAACTCCTTTCTCTCTCTTATACGGCGGTGGTTCTTGCGACGCGCATAAAGTGCCTTTCATCCCGTGTCCCGGACCCTGCACACTGTGTATAGGGGAGACCGACCTGCCATCCTGCAGTAAAAGGAGCTGGAGGCTCCAGCATCACCAAAAGATTCGGACCGGAGCTGAAGACTAACATTTAAGAAGCTGGACATCTCCGTTTTCCGTTACGATTCATTTCTAGAATGTTGCAGAATTTATTTATTTCACATATGCTATTTCAATTAAAACTCTGCGGTGAATGTGGGTTCCCATTTCCCGGATACCGTAGTATACCACGTAAAATATTCTACATATACTGCGCATGAAAATACGGTGACATTAATTCTTCGGTTCAATTCGGTCGATATAAAATAAAAAAGTAATAAAAAAATAAACCATACGTGCAACATGCCGGCAAAAGAACCGAATCTACTTTCCCTCGTTAATTAATGATTATCCTTGGAAGATCAATATCGAGGATCATTATTCGCGAATTAATACATTTTTCAGGATAGGATTCGAATTATATGGGCATGAGGAATTTCTACAAAAGCTGACAATGCGAGCATAAGAAGAAAAGTACAGGTAACACTTGTATGTAAATGAACATCGCGGTACTTTAAATTTCTGCAGTATGTTTGGTTGTCTATAACAAGGCGTATACAACATCCGCGTGTGACTCACCGGATTTTTCTAAATCACTATTCAGTGAATAATCAACATACGGATGAAATTTTTTTCATGTATATGGGTTAATATTCCGGTAACCCTGTAATTTTTTAAAGACTTTTTTACCCACGAACTCGTGGAGGGTTAGTTGATATTATACCGTATTAGCATCCCCTCAGATACCTTGGACAGGGAATATTTTACCGTACAAATATAGATAGCAATTTTATAAATATCGAATGTCGGTCTGCCCCCATTCCCCTTCGGTTTAGAGGAGGTGGTGAAATTCATTTGATATTCCAATAAATCCTTAGTATTCAACATAATTTTATAAATTAAATTCTATTACTCGATAAGGTTAGTTAAAAGATCGCCGTATTCCAGATTCCAATTTCTATAAATAAATTCCTGATCTCTAATAGTAGATTCGATAATTCCTTGAAAAGAAACGTAGCTGTGGTGCTATCGTTGAATGACGACAGCGGTTCTTGGTTTCGATATTTCGTCGTCGTCGTTTCGTTCAACACCTACGACATCACACTACACACAGAAGACTTGTTGCCGTCTGCGCATGTCGTATCCTACGCCCTGAGAAAGTAGCACTTAAGTGAAACGTTATTATCGGGTTCTAAGACTCTCGCATAATCTAAAATTGAACAATTGTTTGAATATTTGGCGCTTTTGGGTAGCGTTAATTTTTTATACGTATCACAGGGTGAGTTTGCTTGTTTTAGTATATTTTAATACCTCTAAGTAACTCGGTACACCCAATGATCTGGCGTTCTACGCACTTTGAGCTGGAGGAGCGCAGTATCGTCGACAGACAGCAGCAGCGGTCAGTGGCGGCCGACGAGCTGATAAGCATAAGCCTTGCTTTGCCTTGCAGCTTTGCCTTGCAGCAGCAATGGATTCTTGTGGGAGGGTGTAATTAAAGATTCGGCTGTATAGCTGCTGACGTTTGTCTTGTATGCGTGCTGAAAACAAAAACAAACGAACAAAAATTAACAAAGCTAAATCAAACAAAAGCTTGTGAGACTCGGTATTAAGTTACAATGAAAGCGGGGCGGGCTTAACAATCGTCCGCGTTTCGATATCCGTGTTTTAATCGTAGCTATTTTTTCTTCATCTCTTCATCTCTTATTAAAGTTCTAATAACATTTTGAGAAATAATCGTGAGTGGTTGATTGATATCGGTGGCGATTTAAATACCGCGGGGATATAAATTGTCTCGAGAAAGTATGAAAAACTAATGAGCGTTAAAGGGACGTACAATACAAGAAAAGTTTTGTGATATATGTCTTCTCTTATGTAGTTGTGGCGACAGAATAGCGACACACTTGCTTCCTACTACTGCTACAGAGTGATCATCATCATAACGTTCATTTCATTGTGCTACTGCTACTGAGCTGCTACTGCTCATATGTGTTGCAGTGATTGTGTGTTATGTATATGAATGTTGTTGAATAAAACACGATACAAATTAAGTACTTTGTCTGGCTGTTGTTGCTAGTGTAGTAAGGAAGAAACTGATAAGAAGATACTAAAGGATTGGATTTCGTTCGAAGGAGACTTGGGAAGAAATCTTTCAGATATATCACTAAACGGCAAGACATTATCTGCTAAAGTTGCACTAGACACTTTGCATTAACGAATGGATAGAGGTAACACAATATATTGAAACGGAGATAACCTGTCCTTTACCAATTACGACGAGGACGTCGCAGAAGAATCGGGAGGACGGGCAGGGCGAAAATCCGATCGCTTTAGTAACCCCGAACTTTGAAATAGATAAGGGTATTTCAATAAGCTGAAAATATTATTCTATAATATTATTATATTCTATTAGCTACCTTCTAACACGGGGCAGAGGATACTTCCGTCATCATCATGGAAGCGGTAGCGAAACACGATTTTAATGCCACCGCTGATGACGAACTCAGTTTTCGGAAGAGTCAGATATTGAAGGTTTGTCTACACATAACCAAAATTAAATCTTTAACCTGTCATTTAATCCCACTAGTGAAAAAGAAACCAAAATCGATGCGAAATATACGAGTAGTTATTGCCAGATCAGGTTACACTTGACGTTAAATCATGTTTGCAGATGCTTCTATACACGGAAGCAGATATTTTTATGGGTATTTTACAATGCCGTTTTCACATCGCCAAATATAGAAATACACAAATCATATGGTAGCTTGGCTCGTGGCAAAACGTGTGGGACTGACAATAAAATTCAATGGTTGACTACAAATTTCGATAAAATTTGTATCCTCTTCTGAGGCTTATAATCACATTAAATCATAACAGATAGCTATAAATAAACGGTGAATATTCGAGATTTTTTTTTCATTTGTTTCTACATGATCTCAAAAGTGTGTTGAACTATGATATTAAAGCTCGTATTATAGGGGATTAATTCGTGACAGAGGGAATCAAATTCCATAGTTTTGGCTGAAAATCGGAATTAAGTGCATGCCGAAATAAGAACTGACTGACATAAATCTGTTCAAGTTATGCCATGCCTATTTTCTGCTTGGGCAAATATCTATTTATAATTCTCTCAGAGTTTAAACCATGGGATGAAATGGAATAAAACGAAATTCTAAGCAAAACTAAACCCGGAGGATTGCATAAGATAAAGTCTTTCAAACAAATTACTGTAATTATATCGTAATGTCGTTACCTCAGGTGTTGATAATTGACTGAATATGGATATTGGATACTTTATTCTGAACAAAATTCACAGATCCTGAATATGGAGGATGACATGAATTGGTACAGAGCAGAGTTAGACTCACGGGAAGGCTTGATACCTAGCAATTACATTGAGATGAAGAATCATGAGTAAGTATTTCTTGTTAACTTGAATTAGTTATCATTTTGAGATACAAACTCACACATATTCTTATTATTTTTTAGCTGGTATTATGGCAGAATAACAAGAGCAGATGCTGAGAGACTTCTAATAAACAAACATGAGGGCGCCTTCCTCATAAGAATTAGCGAAAGTTCACCTGGGGACTTTTCTCTCTCTGTCAAGTATGTTATCTTGGAAATAATTAATTCTGAAGTAAAGAATCACGTTAATTATTCAGTTTTTACCGAGAACAATCTATTCTTCCAGATGTTCAGATGGTGTACAGCATTTCAAAGTGCTCAGAGATGCGCAAGGAAAATTTTTTCTTTGGGTTGTCAAATTTAACAGTCTTAATGAACTGGTGGAATATCATCGTACAGCATCAGTTTCTCGTTCCCAGGATGTTAAATTGCGTGATATGGTACCAGAGGAGGTAATAAATTTGAACAAGTATTTAATCGTCCATCCAGACCTTATGGCTCTATGCCTAACAATAATCCGCTATAATCATGAACTCTGCGAACATCAAACTAATCAGGTCGATATATTTCGATCACTTAGTCATGTCTACTGACCTTGTGCAAAGTTCAGTATACAATGGTTACCCAAGTTAATACCAGGTTCTCAGCAAATGCGTTAGCGGCTTACATAAACCTACAATAGATTGGGAACATTCAATTGCTATTATTATTAAAAAATAAAATACAGCAGCAGCAGCAGCATTTGTGCTTCAAACGTATGTACATATGTTGCTTTTTTTGTTTTCAGTGTTTGGTACAGGCACTGTACGACTTTGTACCCCAAGAACAGGGAGAGCTTGAATTCAAACGCGGTGATGTGATAACGGTAACAGACCGTACAGACCAGCATTGGTGGCATGGAGAGATTGGCCATAGACGAGGGCTCTTCCCATCATCTTATGTCACGCAGTATCACTCCTAGGTGATTATATTTTGTTCTATTACCTCGTTTCAATGAGAGATAAATAGAGTGAGTTAATGATAAAGATTAAAATTCTTTTAATTCAAAAACAGGCCACACAGACTGCGAGAGGCAGTCATCGACCGCCATCTTATCCTACAACAATCACCTACAGGATCCGAATAACCGCGGAGCTGATCAACAACATTCTTCAAACTCCACCGATAGAATGGGCTTCCAGGATGTACTGGTGGTCCAGACGGAGGGCTTTGTAGTTCACTCTGGGCATTAAATATCGTTACATTGTCTTGATAGTTTTCCGATTAGAACTCAAGAGGAAAACTTTTAAGATCCACCTAAGTTAACTGGAGCAATAAAAATGGTGTTAAACTTCTGCCCAGCTCCGAGTCTGGACTGCTCTGAAATGAATCTCTCCCCCTTTCGTAAGTCTATCCATGATTGTTTACACCCAGTTCAGAAATAAACAATCATCTTGTAATAATAAGTGAGAGTCGATGGCGCCCAGTTTGTTTAATGTATCCAGAGGTTCACCTCAAATCTGATTAACGACGCCTTGAACACAGTAGTTTTTTTTTCTTAATATTTTATATTTTGTTATTGTAACGTATTTGCGATACTGAAAGTGACTGTTGAATTAGAATGGATATGCTCTTCAAACTGTACGACGTGATGCGCCATGTTAAACGAAATTAAACTGATGAAGTTCATACATCCTTTAGCCCATTCACGGTCCGTGCATCACAGACTACTATAATATTTATCACCAGTTAGAATGTTCGTCATCAACCATATTTAAAACAGTATAGATAAATAACTAATAAATACTTTCCCAGCACGTATACATCTGGGACTGTATTAAGAAAAATAAAAAAAAATAACTTTGTATTTTTCGCTACAATTTCACTAAACTCACCACAAAGGGACCTTAGTGATGGAGACATAAGTAAAACGTGACTCGTGATAAATATATAATAATTACTCATAATTATCTTTTCAAACCCCATCATATTTTGACGTTCAATGAAAGAAGAATAAATGTTACTTCTAATTACATGACTAGATTACTTCAATTTCTTGGATTAATCCTCAAAACCTAGACGCAAGCTAACGTCAATGTATGATGAGATTATATTTTCCAGTCTCTAAAAAAATAGTTATTACATTATAATTAACTGGCTGGAGATTGATTTACCGCTGCAGCATATGTACGTTTTTCTGGTAAATAAATTTACAAGGGAAAACACCACCGTGAAAATAAAAACTAAGTATAAATAAAATAAAAGTAAAACAACAAAGGGAACTTGAATAGAGAAAACGAAAAAACCAAGACGCGCACGAGATAATGGACGCGAAAAAAAATGAAAATATTTAACCAAAATTAAAAAAAAACGTATGTATATTTTTTAAGAGTTATAATTTTTTCTAATGATCTTGATATGATTCTCAATCCTGTTTTTTTTTTAAACAATACGGAGATGTTTAGCATTATTGTATTATTATTATTATTATCATTATTATCATTATTATTATTATTATTATTATTATTATTATTATTATTATTATTGCGTTATGTTACATTTTATTAATAACAATATATTATACCAATCGTATCTGCATGCATTTTATCATTGTTTCTCTCTCATTATGTCCACGAACCAAATTCCTACTTATTAAGTATCGCAATCGTATATTTACAATATTATTAATATCTGATATATTTTGTGGCCAAACTATCAATTTTGTACTTAATATATTTTTAATCTGAAGAAAATCTCTACCAATCATTTTGTTGTATCTCTTATTGCCATGAACATCGTTTTGTCAAAATGGTTATTTTATGACACGTGGTACAAAGAGGAATCAGAGAAAATATTATAGTTTGAAAAGATGTGTGAAGAGATTACATATTCATTACCGTTTTTGAGAGCTATGAACATGATAACTATTGTGTATAATGAAATACGGGTGACGATTATTATACCGGTAAGTGGATGATATTCGTTTTGTTTGAAAACTTTAAGTTTGTGATTTAAAATTGTTTGTATCAATAGATCTTGAATAATTAGGTAATAGCTGATGATAACTCTAAAGTGAATTTAATATTTTTTATATTTGACTTGAGTCCCTTTAATTTGATTCTAAAGCCTCATGTGAGCAGGTGATAGAATATGATTAAACAAAATTTTGACATCCTTATACATACTGCACATATTATACCAATGGATGAAATAAACTACATAAATGAAATAAGAGACCGAATTGATCAGCTTCTCAACGATTAATGACTGATATATATTTAATATAAACTCCAACGATAATTGTCTAATTGGGCATAACGGGAAATAATTATTAATCAAGCAGTGCTATAATGGTGTAATTACATATACACATTAATTAAATTTAGGAGATAATCAATGATTGTCTTTTGTAATTACGTAGGTATGATATCTAGTCTGCACATATTGATAAAATGTGATCGAAGTTAAAAATTTGATAACATTTAACAGGTGTCAGTAGTTGTTTTTATCATCAGTAAATTATGTATTATAATTATACATACCAATACTATGTAGAAATATGCGTGTGGGTAAAAGTCAGCATAATTATTGAAATAATCATTGATGAGAAATTGCATAAATTTCTGGATCTGGTGGATAATGTGGCAATGTAGTGGGACTTCATCTTTGACACACCTAGCGTTTAGAGTATCTCACTGTAGGGAAAACAGCCTTACGACTCATTGTTTGGAGGAAGATTAAGTATGATACGTAGATTTTATCAATGGAGATGTAGTCTGTGCCATGCATTTTATGATTCATATAGCATGTATGATATATTATATTGTATCGAAAGTTTAGAATTTCAGTACACGATTTCCATCTGTATGTCCATTACAGGGAGTAATTATGACATGATCAAGACAATTCATTCATCGTTGTAATTTTATACATTGGAGCGTAACACAATTAACTGCCGCACTACGCACTTATGAGTTATTCAATAGAACCTTAGAAACCAGACGGTTATAACATTACTTAGATCGGTAATTCAATTGTAATTACTATTCGATGATGCATAATTTTTTCTGATTTATGTTTTGAATATTGGATATATTGTTTGTTTTTGTCCCTATGGCCTGCAATTTTTCGTGTAAATAAATATATGCTATGTGAACCGTTTATAATTGTTTTAGAACTAATAAATTTAATTGAAGTTTGATCGACCAACGACATTACTACGATTACTTCTTTCTGAACAAACTTTCAAGATTCATATGATCAGTTTTCCTTACGTTATTTTGAAGAAAGATTTTCGAACACTTACATACACTACCACTGATCTGTCTGAAAATCGAACTGAATTCTATCATATCTCTACATACATGGAAAATGAAAAGCGTGGAAAATATTAACAATGAATTTCCTTGTATACTCGTTTTGTAATCTTCATAAATAAAAGCAGTATTTTAAGTACGGTACTTATAAATGTACCGCTTCAAACCTCGAATTCCTCACGTGGGTCTCTGGCATACTTCCGGCGTTTCGAGCCCTCCCAAATATTTCCCTTCATATTTCCTCATTTATATTTTCATTTCATCAATTTTGAAGGAATTGGAATGACCATAAATGCAATTTATTTCAGAAAATGAATTTCATTAGCCAGAATAAGTTTGCACCACCAAAAATAACTTTCAACTAAAATAACTCACGATTTTGACCTACGTTGGCGATCTGGAAATGACGGCCATTCTTTCCTGTACTGGAAGTCTCCCAGTGGCATTGTCCAACGTGAGTTAGAGTAAAAAAATTAATAATTACCACTTGATTACCACTCCGAAATTTTAAAAACGTGTTATAATTCATTATTCGTACTTCTCTGTTTGAAATAATCTCACTTTTGTGGCACTAGCCACCATAAAATATCAGAAGAACTCAATATTGCACGTAGCGCAAGTCCACGTGTTCTCCTAGCCTAAGCTACTCTGAAGGATAGAATGTTTGTGGTTCAAGGTAGAAAATTGAATGTGCGAATTCTTATTTCAGGTTGATTCGTAATTCAACCACAACGTTAAGATGTCGGGAGGATTCGATGTGCTAGCTCTGAAGGAGGATGACGTGACCAAGATGTTGGCCGCTTGCACCCACCTGGGTAGTGAGAATGTCAATTATCAGATGGAACAGTACGTCTACAAAAGGCGAGCTGATGGTGAGGAGAAATCATTATTTTTGTAGTTTTCCGGGTGTATTCAACCTAGGCTTTGATTCACCTCATTTGTGCACAGTTATGGTTGTTCCATATAATAGCTATTTCATTGATATTTTTTTTGCAGGAGTGAACATCATAAACCTCTGCCGTACTTGGGAGAAGCTCTTGCTAGCTGCTCGTGCTATTGTGGCAATTGAACATGCCAGTGAAGTGTTTGTAATCAGCTCTCGTCCCTACGGACAAAGAGCCGTTCTCAAGTTTGCCGCGCATACTGGAGCTACACCAATTGCCGGACGTTTCACTCCTGGTGCTTTCACCAACCAGATTCAGGTGTGTAGATACCTTACTAGCATGGGAAATGAGAGATTTGGTGTCTTTGTGTTAATGATGATACAAACTATGTCCGGAATGATAATGTGTCGGTACATAAGGCTTAATCTTTTCTGAGTGCTTATTTAGAGCCTTTTACTATTCCAATTCAAGTTTATTCTGATTTAAGTAATCATGTTAAACATCTAATTTCTCAAGGCTGCTTTCCGTGAGCCTCGTCTCTTGATTGTCACGGATCCAGTGACCGATCACCAGCCAATCACAGAAGCCAGCTACGTAAACATCCCTGTTATTGCTTTCTGCAACACTGACTCACCTCTGAGATTTGTTGACATTGCTATTCCCTGCAATACTAAGAGCACCCACAGCATCGGACTTATGTGGTGGCTTTTAGCCCGCGAAGTACTCCGTCTGCGAGGCTCCATCCCAAGAGAAGCTAAGTGGGAAGTCGTCGTTGATCTCTTCTTCTACAGGGATCCTGAAGAGGTTTGTCGCAAGTCTTCTAATCATTTCATGATACTCTTACTCTAGATGATGATACACTCATGTCCAGAACAAAAATCTGTTGGTACATAGGCTTAATCTTTTCTGAATATCTCTCTGTCTTCACCTTGATTTCAATTACGTTGCAACCCCTACATCCATATTATCTGTATCCAGGCTGAGAAGGAAGAGCAGGCAGCAAAGGAGATTGCCGCCCCGGCAAAGATCGACTTCATCAGTAGCAATGATGTTGCACCCGCAGCTGAGGCTGGGTGGGCTAATGAAGTTGCCAGCGTTCCTGCCACTGAGAACTGGGCTGATGATACCGGCGCTACTCCCGCAGTCGCACCAGCTGCTGGCGCACCCGCTGCATTTCCTGCCAACGAGGACTGGGCTGCTCAGGTATACTTTCTTTTTATTTGCTTTTGTTTTTATAAAAAATCATGGGTGATGAAAAAAAGATACTCATCTATTGAATTCTAATGTACCTTTTACCTAGGTGCAAGATGACTGGTCTGCAACAACACCTGCTGCTGCTGCCGCAGCTCCTGCTGCGAAGCAGAGCTGGGGTGGAGCTTCAACTGATCAATGGTAACGTCATACTTATAAAGCTACCACATTGTCATTAAGTTGTTAAGACTTTGTAAAACAACAAAAATAAAATGAATAAATCAAACTTATATTCTTTCTTATATTCTATCCTTGGAGTTGAGAAAACTTATTTATAGGTATTAATGTTACGATTTTTCACCAATATAATATTAGGATGATTTTAAATCCTCGATGTAAAGCGTCCCTGCTTGGCTTTCTATTTTTGCGATTTTTCCATGAACTTTGAGCCTGTATATGCAGGTGTACTCCGGGTGACCCCAGTTTGAATTTATCTCAAAAAGCATATTCTTGACCGGGTAAAGCTTCACATCTTCATTCTGGAGTCACAGAAAGAGTAAGGTCAACTGTTTCTGAATTCTTTGACACAATCCAAATTCTGCTTACCTTCAAGGCAAACGTCTGTGTCCAAGGACCATCAATATCATAGGTAAAACTGCCCATTGTCACGTATTTGCTTTCTACGAATCCCTAGAGAATCACGTTAAATCTCATGGGATTGCAATGCACAGGATTATATTTTATTTTACATAATAATTTTTAATTCGTCGATTTAAACTTACGTAGATTGATAAGTCACGAGGCGCCGAATTGATCGATCCAGTTAAAGACGCTGAGACCGGTATGTGCTCTAATGTAACTTGGTCGACAAAAGCGGCATAAGCTAATTGCAGGATAATATTACCCTTGGCCCCTTTGTAGGCCCAACATTCCCCTGCTTGGGTCCAGGGCTATAAATGATAAAATCCAGAACGCAATTTTAGATTGAATTTTCGATAAACCAACAGTTGAAGAATTCGTATCTTCTGGTATATTCTTTCAACCTGTATAACTTTGCGTGGTGTGAAGTAGCTCGCCTTCCAAATTGGAAGACCAAAGAAGGTTGCCTGTTGATGACTGGGTTCGTAGTATGATTCTGTGTCCGGAGTATCCAGTACCATGCCCCCAGCAACTTCTGACGCAAAGTCTGCCAGTTCTTCGTCCGAAATAAATGCTGAAAAAGATTATTGTAAAAAAAATTCTACTCTATCACAAGTCTGACAGAATTAATTGACTCTACACATTAATGCGCCCTATGTGACATACCTCTCCGATTTTTATGAGCGATCTCGGAAAGATCTTTATACTCAATTTTCTGTAAAAATGAACATTGATAAGTTTAGTACATGGGTCTGAAAGGAGGCAAGATATAAGATAGGCACCATTTTTCTAAGGCTCATCTCTAGGCTGAATGCTTGGCTCTTCAAATAAGCCATTTCTTGCTGTAGGAGTGAAGAATCTACTGACGCAGCTGTGCTTAGGATATTATTTGTTAATGGATCCATCCTGGTATAGGTTGGCACGTCGATTTTAACTTGCGCCAAAGCGTAAGCACCTAGTAAACCTGTTGAAATATCCAATGGGGTTTTGAAATTTTTCAAATCCCTCACATTGAAGGCTAATAAAACGATCGATACCTGCTCCGAATGCCATAACAAAAAGGATTCTCATCAGTGAACTAAGAAAACTGAAGACATATTTGGTAACTCGTCTGGAATGGAGTAAGATCCAAAGATCAATGTTGACCAGCTCCATTACTGTCCCATTGAAAGCTGAAGAGAAAAAAAAGTATCAACTTTGTAATAGGAATATCGAACGAATCGATTGTGATTACAATACCTTTACACATATATTTCCGCGTGGGTTTATGTTTATCCATTGAGTCGGAGTTGTCAAATAAAATCTTCTGTCAAACGGCTTCTTTACCCAGACATAACAGCACTTATTTTCAAATTTCAGATACCTACTCAAACGTTTCTACCGATGCAGATTCTTCTTTATCTCGCTCAGTTATTGCATATTCATATACTATGTATTTATAAAATCACGCACTTTCAAACATGAAATGTAGGGCCGCAGGTTCGTGGCACCATCAAATTCGCGCCGCATTTGTTTGTTGCGTCTGTTGCCGGGCAATTCGAACCGCTGCTATTATACAATATTATCAGAAATTTGTCAGATTCCTTTGCTTTCATCCTTCGCCCGATCTTTACAGGAATATTAATGTATGATACTTAATCCAATCCAATGATAAAAAACATCTCTATTAATTATGTATTTTTTATTTAACATCAAAAGTAATGACACTTGGGTTGGACAATGTCTTTCGCTTTTTTTTTTGCTTTTTCGTTTTCGTTTTCTTTTTTGTTTTTGTATTTTTTTTTTCATTTTTTTGGTTTTCTTTTAAATGTATTTCATGTGTGAAAACTCAACTTATAATAGAGATAATCATATAATATTATTATATGCTGAATAATGAAGAAATAATTGTTAATCGAAGGTATAGATAATTAATTGTATATTTAAGAATAATAGATAGGTAAAGCTGTATTATTATGTGGTGCTCAACGAAAATACAAAAAAGAGCTTGGGGACCCGCTGATAAAAAATCGTCATTACTTTTCCTTTTTGTTTGTTTTTGGTAATAGTTCCTAATTTATTTATTTATCGATCACTTGCATAGAATCTTTGTTCTTCATCTTTCTTTTTCTCATATTTTGTTTTTTATTATTATTGCAACTCTCGTAGGGCCCCCAGGTCATGCATGATCTGATGTTTCTGTCCGTCTTTTCAATTATTCAAAATATTTACAATACTAATAAAACATTATTCAATTTGTTTATTTTTGTATTTTTGTAAATTTTTTCCTATTTTCTTTGTTTTTTCTCCTTCTTTTTTATTGTTTTATTCATCATTTAAATCACTCAATGATTTTTCTTTTTAATTATTATGTGGTAGGCTGGGGATTTCGATTAAATTTTCTGTATTTTAAATATTTAATACATATAAATATGTATTCATATATACATATATTTTATAGATATAATGTAATAAATATTTCTATACTGGCCGACGGTTATTGTTATTATCATTATCATTATTATTATTATCACCGATAAAACGTATGTCACTTCTCGACGGTTTAAATATATAACAATAATTCTAATAATATATATATTTTAAAACCACGTGTCGAATTGAAGGAAGAAAAAAAAATCGATAAACAAAATAATTAATTGGTTAATTCACATAAGTTTGTCTCAAAATCTCGCCGAAAAAAAAGGCAAAAAAAAACCAAAAACAATATATATATATACACATATATATGTGTTGAAGATTATGAAGAAAGTCTCGGAATTGAGCACAACTTTCTTGTTAAATTATTATATCGCCTATATTACGGAGATGAATTATTATTTTTTTTTGGTTTCTTCATATGTATCCTATAAGGTTTGTATTCATTGAGAATCTCTTGATAATTAGATTTTTTTTCATCCTCTCCATCATTATTTTCGTATCTATCAGATTTTTATCTGCGTCCTCGGTTAATTTATTTGTTTATTTTTTTAAGTTCTTATTGTTTTTGCACAAGCTGTAATAAGTAGTATATAAGTATGTTATACATTCTAACAATTTATAACAATGATGTATTAGTTTTTTTTCTTTACCTCCTTTTTCTTTACTCTTTCGGTTATTAAGTTATTCAACGATGCTCGCGTGCATGGTATTAAATTTTTTTAATCATTCATTTACTTTTATTTAAATATTCTACATATACGTGTATACATATATGTATATAGTGATTTCTGTTGGCAATTTATTATCGGTTTAATATCATTCTTCTTTGTTTTTTGTTCTTCATTTTTTTTTCTTTTTTTTCAGCGAGATCCATAATGCGTGAAGCGATTGAAATATATTTTAATCGTTGGCTGCGGTTCATGAAATACATATGTAACATACATATATATGTATATATATATATATACATATATATTATATGAATTCATATTTTTCATACAAATAATACTTCGTTACTCATAATCATATTTCCTCAATCTTCCGCACAGCCCACCACGTGATCTTAGACCGAGATCTCCGTAAGTACATTTTTGTTCGTTTCTGTGTCATGTATGATTTACTTGTTCTTGTCTTTCGTTCGCATTCTTTCTTCGTTTGTTCTTTTTTTTTTTTGTATTTGCTTCGATTATTAATATTTTTTTTTTTCCATTTACCGCTTATACGTAGTTTGTTTTTTTTTTCTTCAACAACACGATCTAAACTAACCATATATGTATAATAATTACATCTAATAATATCTTATTGTAACATGTATTACATTATAATAATAGTATCAATCAAATTATTAATTAATATTATTATTTAATTATTTATTTTTCTTAATTATTAATTATTAATTATTAATTATCATTATCGTTATCATTATCATTATTGTATAATATTTAAATTATTAGCCTAGAGTGAGAGGCGGCGCACGACGGCAAAGCATTATATCATTTTATTAATTTTTTTTTTGTATTTTTTTTGCATTTTTTTTGTTTTTGTTTAAATCGTTTACTGGGCTCCTACGTACCCCGATCTGAAACGCCCCGTTAACAATTTCGGAATTATTCTTTGTTTTATGTTTTGAGCGTTTACAAAAATTCATGTTGAACCATCCGGATCTTTTAGGTTGTACATAACGCATGTACTATGCGTATATATATGTACTTATGATTTGGTGTGATATATCGCTTATCATATAGATACTGCGCGATTATTTTGTACACCTGAAATAATGTATGTATTACTTACTTAGGTATAATAATGCGCGTTTATAATTGCTGCAGGGCTAACATTTTTTGCATTTTCTCGCGATTTTCCTATTTCTCATAAATGTATATTATATTATATTATATATTGTATATAGCATACAATATATTATACGTATTTTTTGCAGCTATCATTATTATCATTATTATTACTACTATAAATATATCATCATAATCATCGTATGATTATGATTATTATTATCATTATTATTATCCTAGACGAAAAGTGAATTGATAACTGATAATAATAACGAGAAAGAAAATTAAATAAATAAAATTGAATAATATAAAAGTTTTCGTTCCGCATATGTAATAAAATTAAAAACGAGTGAGTGTCTTTATGAATTTGGTTTAATTTTAATGATCATAATAAGTTCTTCAGCTGTTGCAGATTCGCATTACTGCTGTTATCATTTATATTTAGATGTTTGATTTTTTTTTTGAATTTTTTTTTTCCGCGTATCTTCGTCTTCATTTTTTTCATGGTTATTATACACTGTGAGTAAATTTATACGGTAATCTGAAAGTGTCACGTATTTTTAAATGAATATATCGTACGTTTTTGTTTTTTTGTGCCTTTTTTCTGACTTCTTTGTTTCGTAGTGTACGCTCGTTAAATTTAACAATAATTTTCGTGATTATCGTTTTAATCAACGATTTTTGTATACAAGTAATAATTAATTTATTTTTGTATTCGTTTGGTGTTATTTTATATAGCACCTATTATTGTACAATAATATTACGCAAAAATTTAATAACCCCGTTATTAATTATTGATAATATACTAGACATATAATTCACGATAATTGATGTTAAATTTTCAGATTAAGGAAGATAAGGAAGAAAAGAAAAAGAACGAGTGGTAAAAAGTAGAACGTGATAAATCCAGATCTATCGCATCTTCTTTTTTTTTAACAGTTCACTTGTAATTATTTGTAAACAGAGTATTACTTGTTAAACAGATATGAACACTTCGGGCGTATTATTATTTTTTTTCTTTTTTAATGTCATCTTTGGGTTTGTTGATTTTGTTTAGCGAATCCGATGCGAAGATTTATAAAGTCTTTTTCAAAATTTTATCGCGATAATGATGAATTATATTGCATACGCGTGTTTTCTATTCTTTTTTTCTTTTTCTGTTTTAATTTTTTGTTTCTTTCAAATTGTGTTTGCACAAAAAACGTCGTGAAAACCGACAATTTTAGTACAGTACAGGTAAGGGTATATTTTAATTAATAACACATTAATCAATTAATCAATTAATTAATTAATATATTGATAACGGGGCGTTTCGCGATGAGGCGTATATATTATATAATATATTTCAATGATTTCATATAGCACTCACTTCATATTATCGCTTGCATTGTATATAATTAATAACACTATATGAAAACTATATATATATATTATATATAGGTATATAGGAGAATGAATAATGTATATATTATACTTTTTTTAGTTTTCTACATATACTTTTTTTTTGTTTTTTTTTTATGATTTTTGATTTTTTTCTTTTTTTCCCCATCAGTTAATTAATAATTCGCCTACGTTTATCAAGAGAGAATGCGTGTCGAATTTATTTGTATTCATTTGTTGTCCGGAAAACAATTTTCTTTTTATTATTCTACGGGTGTAGATTCTTTTTTTTCTTCTTTTATTTCAATTTATGAACCATGTATATAATGTACCATTCACTAATATATTATCGATCGTGGGTTATTGAAATATTCACTGATTAACTTTTTCTCTTTCACTCACTCTCATTTGCTCTCTCTCTCTCTCCCTTTTTCTCTCTCTCACTCTCTTTCTGTCTCTGAATTTTTTTTTTGGCATTGCAGATCATTTTCGTTGTTATTATCTGTTTCAACAATCTCTTAATATCATTAACTCCGCTTTAAAATTTATTATTCTCATGATTTTTTTTTTTTTATACTCAGTTTTGTGAGTATTATATTTATATTCAATATACGCTTGATCGCCTGCAGCTTTTTTTCATTATTTATGTGTACGAAAAAAAAAAAGAAGTTATTCGAACTATTAATACAACAACAATAATCATAATAATAATGATAATAAAAATTGAAATAAATGGAGCTCTTCTTACTCAGTTGTATATTCAATATTTTCACACTTCTAATTTGATTTTTTATGTGAGATTTTGTTTGTTGGTGTGTGTTGTTATCCGTTTTTTCTTAAATTTTCTTTTTATTCTTTTTTCTCATTACATTTGTATATAATAATAATAATCATAATAATAAAAAAGAATAATAATAATAATAATAATAATAGTAATAATAATCTTCTTATTTTTTTTTTGTTCTTTTTCTTTCGAATAACGTGTTAATAATTTATAATATATAATATTCTCGTCGCATACATAGGTATACCCCCACTTAGTAGTTGCGGTAGTTATAAATTATAATAGTTACGAATATTTTTTTTATGTATACTACTATATATAATAATTCACTTCGAGTTTTTCATGCATTGCGCATTATCGTTCTGGTTTTCGGTATTTTTCATACTTGTGATTTTCCTAAATTAAATGATGATCGTTTATTCCATGTTAATTAATAATGTCATATTGCGTTTATTGTTTTCGTGATTTAAAAAAATTTCATTTCATTTCATTTTTTTTTGCTCCTTAATGACAATTATAATATAATACAACTAATAATCTCCACAAATACACATCTGTTTTTAACAAATCAATTATACGTACAACAATAATAATTATACTAATAATAATAATAATAATAATAATAATAATAATAATAATAATAATTTTAATTATAATAATTATAATAATAATAATACGCAATGCGATTTTGCGATTCTTTACATTACCTTTATTTACCTATAATATAACTACTTGTCAGAGACTTAATTGTTAGACTTGATCAACCGAACAACTATTTATGTTTAATTTTATTATTTATTATAATTTTCTTTTTTTCTTTTTTTTTCTTTTCTTTTTTATTAATAATAATAATGAATACTGCAAACGCGCGTTTTCCTTCTTCTTCTTTTTTTTTCTTATACGCTTTTACTCCAACTTTTTCTTCACTCATACGTTGTTTTTTGTAATAATAATTTATTTATATATAATATATATGTATAACTCGCTTTTAACTAGGGCGTGCCAATCTAGCGTACTGGTAACTTACTATTTTATTTTTCTTTTTTTTTCTTTGTTTTGTTTATAAATTATTATAATTAATAGGTATTACTATATAAATTTTTTTTTTATAATGGATTTTTTTGCTTTCATTCTTTCTACGGTGTCACGAGACGTTTTACTTGTCAATGTGTATATGTGTGGGTGTATCGCGGTATGCTCTTCTTTCTTCTTATTCTTGTTCTGAGTCATGATCATCTTTTTCAGCATTTGTTTCTCGTATGGTATACTGCTGCAGCTGGAGGTTACTATTATACCTTATTACACATCTATATATTTTCTTTTTTTTAAGTTTTTTAAGTTTTTTTTTTTTTTTTCAAAATACATGTATATGCAATTTAACGAGATACACGTGAATGATCTTTCATTATTACTACTAATATTATTATTATTATTATCATCATCAATTACCATCGTCATAATTATCGTGCTGTTTTTGGTTTTCGTTAAAAAAAAAAAAAAGAAAAAAGAAAGAAAAAGGAAATAATTATTTATATATATATTAACGACGTACATGTACATGCATGTATGTATACATATGTATAAATATATATTCATGGTGCAGCGATTTTAAAATTTTCGTACTTGATGCCGCTATACATATATAGTTGCCCGATTTTTTTTTTTTTTTTTCTTGTAAAAATCGCATTACTTTTTCCAAACACTCAATCTTTCCGTAACCGTCGATGAGTTTTTTTTTTTTTTTCATTCTTTTTCTACTTTTCTTTTTCCTAACATAAAATAATTTTTCTTTTCTTATCAATCTTTTTTGTTTTTTATTGTTTCTCCCCATGATTTCCCCATCACATCGTATCTCTTTCTCTGTTAAATAATAATTATTAACATATCATACGGGTGTATATGATTAATATTTATAATAACTTTCTTACTTCATTTATTAATTTTCGTATTTATTCTTCTCTTCATCTCCTCCTTACTGTCTCATTAATCTTCTGACACTCAAAAAAACAATATAGGGTTATTATTTTCATCCTATGGTTTAATATTTCTCCATTAATTTTTAGGCCCAGCTATTACATTTATTATACCACGTTTCGATTTCAATATAAAATCTTCTCATTTCCTTTCCTCTCTTTTCTTTTCAGTTCATTTCTTTTCTTTTTTTTCTTAATCTCAATCAGATTCCTCCACCTTTAAAGTACGTGCTGCTAACGATCATATAATTAAATACGTATACATATACTATATGGTCAAAATATCATAAAATAAAAAACAAAAAACGAAATAAATATTGATAAGAATCGCGTTATGGATGATTTTTTTTTGTTATCTACTTTCCGATATTTATAATACACACAAAAATTCAAAACTAATAAAAAATTACTTCCAATTGTTTTTTTTTTGGTTTTTTGCTTGTAAATTATATCTTACATATATTCTTTGCTTTTTGATGTTGCTGTTGTTGTTCATTATTCCTCCCCATGTAAGTCCACTAAAATTTATAATATCCAACCCGGTCGTTTTTCTTTCCCCTCTTCATTCGGCTATAATATATAAGGTATTTTACTTTTATATAATTGTTATATAAGCAACTATATATTTTGGTCAATACATTATAACAGCGTGGTAATATATATATATATTTTTTTTAAATTTTACTTTTGTTTTTTTTTTGTCTTTTTTTTCAATTTTATTATCTGTAATTTTTTTTTTCCATTCTTTATATCTTCAATATTTTTTATTTTACTTTATTTTAATTCAATATCTGTTCTCTTTTCAATTTCATTTTCATGTTTTTTTTTTTTTTTTTTTTTTTTTTTTTTTTTTAATCGACAACCAAAGCGATACGATTTGGTATAATAATCTCCTCGAGCTTCTTTTCTATAATTTTATTCGACATAATCTTTAGCATTATTTTCTGATTCTTTTTCTTACCATCTCTTTATGTACCTCCTATCTTTATTGTTTGTTCTCTCTATTGTTTTTTCCTCACTTTTAATCTTGACTACTTAATACATAATATACGTCACAACAGTACGCGGATATTAATTTTATATACCCATCAGTAGCACGCCCCGTGTAAAATAGTATGTGTATGGTGTATGTGGTTTTTTTTTTGTTTTTTTTTTGTTCTTGTTGTATAATTATATTATAATGAGTGATGTTTTATGATGGTTGTTCTTTTTATCTTTTTGTCGATTTTTGTTGTACAATAGTTGTTGTTGATGTTCTTTTTAATACGTACATATCTGTATACTATAAAAATTATTCATACGTATACATATACACACATATTATTATTGATTCTTTTGTTTATATGTTTTTCTTTCAAATCGTTACTTATCATTGTTAACAGTTTTTTTTTTTTTTGTTTGTTCGTTTGTTTGTTAGTTTCGAGTGTGTTCTGCGCTATAATGTGTTCAGTAACGTTTTTCTTTTTTTTTGTTGTTGTTATTGATGTTGTTGATGGATTTGTTTGTTGTATTATCAATTTTTTTTTTATTTAATAATAAGTTTCTTGTTCAAGCCAACCACCAGGGTTTCGGCGGAGGTAGAATCGTCTCGTTTCGTCGTAGATGAAGATTGCAATCATGAAAGGAATTGCTGGTAACCACCAGACGAATCTGTAAGTAAGAGAACAAAAAATTGTCAATATTTTATGAATGGTTTTTTGATATTTCATCTGAAGTTGCGGTGAAATTTTAAACATTTACTTGAGAGGGAACATGCGAAGTCCCTTGTCCATTCCTGGTGTGTAACTAAGGAACGCTGCTAGAGCGGTTTCGAACACCAAACCGAAATTTAGGGCCCAATTTCTCATACCCTGATGGATTATTGAATTACGACGTGTCTTACAAACTATCAAATCGGCCCATTGCACAATTACGATTGACACGAAGAACGCCGTGTGGCACGTGAATTCCAGAGTCTTACGGTCCCGGAAGGTCTGCAGGCATTTAATGAATCGGTATATATGATCACATCTGGTATTTTTATTTTTCATTGCTTTTCAAATAGGGAAATATAAATCTTACCCATTCTTGTCCGTAACTGTCGGTGAGATCATTGATGGCTTTCGAATCCCACTGTTTTCGAATACCGAATAGTTTCAATGGTAGAAAACCATTTTCAGCCATTATTACGAAGTAGACGAAGAAACCGGCTGCTGCTTGGATCATCCCAATTTGTCCGTACGCCATTGAAATCAGCCTAGGGATTTACGGGAAACAAAAGAAACAAAGAAAAAAAATAGTGTTATTAAAAAATCTCATCCTTTTCATTGACATTAATATCATTAATTAATTTTGTTTTTTTTCTAACCGTGCTATGTTAATACCATATAATGCTAATTGTGTAATATTATACATATGCTATATAGGCGATGCAATGATTCACAAAAGACCCATTTAATTTTTTTGTTTTTCCACCTTTCGTTAAATTGTTCGAAAATTTTTGCTTTGATAGATTTATTTAATTTTGAAAGATGAAGAAGAAGGATGAATTCAAACGGGTCAATTGGTAATCATATTTTATTCGTATGCATTGGCATTTACTAATTTTTCTCTCTTTTTTTTTACGTTTCGTTTGCTTGTTTCTGGCATGTTATTAACAGCTGCGAGCCAAGGTGGTTATTACAGAAGCCTTGCTTTTTGTTCGTTCATTTTTACGTGTTCTTTTTTCTTTCGTTTACTTGTTAAAATCAAAAATGCAGTACTCACCCACCTTCTTTGACGATAAGAGCCTAAGGTATAATTTTTTTGATTTTGTCTCCCTCAGAACAGTAGTAGCATGCCACACCGAAGACAATCGAGTCGAAATTTCACAGCGATTTTTTACGGTGAAAATGTTAATTTATAAATTTGCTTTTTTCCTATCAAAATATTTATCCATCGCCAAACTACACGTATACTTTTTTTTTTTTAACTCGAATGTTTTCGCTATGAAATTTGACCGATATTTTGCACAACAAATAGATGTTTTATTTCACGTGATTTCTTTCTTTTTTTTTTTTCTCAACCAAAATTTTAACAACATTTATATCATTTTTTAGAAATCGATTTCACAGAAAAATGTAATAAGAACACTCAAGATAAAAGAAAATATAAATATTTTTCGTTTTTTCTTCAATCTTTTTTTTCATTTCGCATACATGCATGAGATGGTTTCTATGAAAATTCCAAACAAATTTATTCATATTACATTTTTTTTTTCTCAATAAAAATTGTCGTAATCATCAACGAAAATCGAAAGCAAATAATTTTATTTCTCATCTGAATTTCTACGTATAACTCGATGTACAAATTTAAAATTTTGTCGTGAAATCAATTTTTTATATTTTGGTGTTTCAATTTTTTTTCACGTTAATATGTATAACTACGATGATTTTCAGCTGCCACATAACAAAAAGAGGGATGAGGGAGTAGGTATAGGAATATTGATTTTGAATATTTTTTTGATTTATGTCCGCTGCAAGGATCTATGTGAAGTAATTCAAGGGGTTGAAAATGGAAAAGGGAAGATTTTCCAAGAATGAAGAAGGTATAAGAAAGAATGTTATTTAAATAGCATGATAAGGTATATGCAGGTGAAATATATAGAATAGTATACATAGATATAGCGAAGAAGGGTATCACATAAAATTAGATCAAGATATGTATATAAAGGAGATTGTCTCCAACAAAAACAATACGTCATGCATTATTTTTTAATTAGGTAGATAGATACGTATATGCGTTTAACAAATCAAAGACATATAGGTATTTATATAAATTGAAAATTTTGAAACGGGTGCGCACAGTCACAGCTATATGTATATATTTAATTTGAGCACATATATATATATATTTGTTATATATATACGTGTTAATAAAATTTAAAAATAGATGATAGCTATCTATAAATCTATATACTATGTAACAATCACGATTTAGTCATATCATAGCGATTTTCTATTATGTATATCTAGATATGTATAGTATGTAACGTTACTATACATAAATATATATATCTATGATCATCTAATTCGCTATGGTGAATTGAAATCAAACTGCACAAAAACTTTCTATCAAGAAAACGATGAACATAAAGAAGTATTGTTCGGAAAAAAAAAATATGTAAAAAAAATTTAAAAACTAATTAAAAATAACGGTCAGGCATTTGGCATTCCCATATAATAATATGTTATAACTCAATGATCCCTATACGGTTTTATACATATTATATATAGTGTTCTATATTCACTATGCTTTTAATTAGTTTCAAGAGTGGCCAAACTTGGGTGAAGTACGTATGGCCAGAAAGAGAAAAAACGAAAAAGAAAAAATGAATAACTTGTGAAAATGACAATTTGCAACTAGTATATATATTCAAACGAAGTACAAGATATATACTACGTGTCGAAAATTGGGTGTGCGTGTTGAAAGAAAAAAACAAAAAAATTACTCGCAATCGAATCTATTCTATGTAAAGATCCACCATAGATGCAATACAAGAGCTACGAAATGAAAAAAAAAAAAAAAAAAAATTGGATTCACACGATAGATCGGTAAAAATGATTTCCTCGTATAGATGCATATCTAAAAAATTTGATTTCACAGATCGCGTATGTTTGAATAATTATAAATAAAATACGATTCCGCGGTCTCGCGGTTACTCGATAGAATTATTATTGAGATGACAATCTAGGTACGTTTTTTGATTTATAATCACGCAATTGAAACGATTAATGAATGCATAATCGAAGAAGGGGTTTGGCCACCTGGGTGTCTGATTGAATTTTTTTCTCTTTCTTTGGTTCTTGATCATTTTCACTTGATTTTAGTCTTACAATTAGTACATGTTTCTTTTTTTTTTCTTTTGTCTTTGTGTGGGTGCAAGATAGTGCTAGAGGGTGGGGGGGAGATGGGGGACACCAACCTTCGGTTGACAAGATTGTCCCTGTAAGGGTCGCGGGGCTGCCGTTTCATAATGTCCGACTCCGGCGCCTCGTAAGCAAGCGAAATGGCCGGGACCTGCCATATATATCCACGAATTATATGTAGTTATGGGAAAAATAAATCATTCTACCCCATCACAACATGCGACAGTATATGATAATGTAGGTAATAATATATAGCTATATAAATTTAATATAGTAATATTATAGGGGTAGTATATAGTGGTATATAATAGGGTATATATTAGTAATTATATAAAGTATTGTAGCTGCAGTATATAAGATATAATAATAATCAGGTATTTTTAGTGGGGCATATATGTATATGTAGATATATAGGAAAATATATACATATACGTGTTATGCGAATGTATATAGGCAAATATATAGGTGATCATAACTGGGGAATTATAAAGATGCGGACGTTTGGTTATAAAATGGGCATTATATATGCATATAAAATTACATACGATTTCCACATCACATCAGTATAATAATCGATATTCGTTTTTCTTGTTTCAGGTAAAACTGTTTTTTTTTTTTATTTTCAATATTTTTCAAATTCATTAATTTCATTCTATGAAATTTCGATTATCATCTGCTTTTCGAGTCACCCTCGAGAAATTTTCAAACACAAAATCCGAAATGTTCCTTCTTCGTTTTTTCTTGCTAATTGTAGGTAAGTATCAAATCAAAAGAAACTTTCTTTTTTTTTACATAGTATTGGAAGTATCTGAAGCCGATCATAAAAATATTGTATCATGATATTCGTTCGTTTTCGATTTTTTTCTCTTCTCTTTTCTTTCTGAACTTCTGAATTTCACGTTTATCAAATCAGAGAAAAAAAATTTAAATCGATTCTCATTGAGTGGTCTCGAAATGGTGATGTACGGTATGTATTTTATTATCATTATTATACTGGCAGCATCCCTATAATAGATATAGATAGATAAAAAATGTAGATCGTGATCTGTAGAGGTGGCAGCGTCAAAATTATTTGGCTTATATTATTATAATAGAGGATGGAAAAAATATTATACATATATATATGTACGATAACAATATATAGTAACCGTCAAGTCATTTTGATGATGATGTTATATAAGGATCAGTAGTTATCGAGAGTAAAACAAAACCTAAAATATAAAGAAAAAGAAGAAAATAAAAACAAATACTAACGATAAATTTATGCGGCATTAGGAAACGGCGTGCAGCGCATTGGATTTTTCAAAGTTTTGATAAACTGGAATAAAAATTGATTTGTTGAGAGAAAAAAAAAATTATACGCCTGTTATTTTATCATATGGTTAAAAATCAACGTTTAATGAAATTATTAATTTTCTATCTAGCTACATGTAAACGAACTATATAAAACTATATATATGTATATAGTATAATATATATGGAAAGAAAATAGACGTAGTAGTAGTTTTATATATATCTGTGACGCACTCGATCTTATTTATTCGTTTTTTATTTCCTGGATTAAAAGTTTTTAAAAAATTCATAGATAATTGATCGCGAGCTGGAAGAAATAATGAAATTTTGCGTATCAATTAATCGATGAATTAATTAAATATTTATATATTATTAGGGTATGTGGTAAATAGTATGTTATAGGTATAGATAATTCAGCAAATATATGGAGCGAGGCATAGCGAGTCGTAAATTTTGCTTGTGTGGGCGTGAACAAGAGATATCATGGCAGCCATATAGTATATATAGTGAGGAATTTTCGGATAAAAGGAAACATAGTAGCATTAGAGATAATAGTTTATAGATAAGATTGGAATTTCGTATATAATCAGAACATCGCGTGTTATACAAATAAGCCTGAGAACGGCAGGATCGAAATTGTAAAAATAAGAAAAAATAAAGAAATGAAGAAAGAGGGGTTTCTCAACCCCAGAATTGAATCTTCCTGCTGTTCCGACTTACTCGTATAAACTGCTTAGATATATTTAATAAATAAGAAATGAAAAATATAAATGAAAGAATTACGTGTGAATATATAGGTGATAGATATAATATAGAGATGACAGAGGCATAGATATCAAGTTTAGGGGGATATAACAATGGATTAAATAATTCATTTGCAGCGGATATTGGGCGTAAACGGACATGCGAAATATATGAATGATTTCTTCATATTGCTTCTTTTTTTTTTGTTTCTTGATCACTTCAAGTTTTCTCCTTTTCGTAAAGTTCTACACTCCGATAATCTTTGATGAAACTATTTTTATTTTTTTTCTTCGACTGATTCATGATATAGGTACATGAGACGATATATGGAGAGAATACAAATGGGATAAGATTTGAAAATAAAAATGAGCAATAAATGTAAGAAAAAAAAAAGAAAAAAAAATATCGCGTATATATTATATAAATTGTATAGGTAAATATTTGTGATTAAGAACTTTATGAAAGCAGAGTTAATAGATAAGGAAAATATCTATTAATACAAATATGTATATATATATTTTTAGAAATAATATCTTTCTTACCTTGGAAACGAAATACATGATTACTGAGAGAGACGCTCGGCTTGTGCCAATATTCCGTATGTAAATATATACTATATTGTGTATGGTAGGTATTGTATAATATATATATTATGTATAAAAAAAGTAATTCAAATTTTTTGTTTGTCGATTATCTTTCCCCTTTTTGTGAATTATGATTGATTAATATGTTTATCCTTTTCATTTTTCTATAGTCGCAGTAACTCGATTCGTTAATTAATTTATCACATATTCGCTTTTTCAGTCTTTTGTTTTTGATTATCTCTATTACTGTGCAATGATAAACTGTAGAATAACATGAATGTATACATTTTCATAGACATCTGAGAAACTGTGACTATAATAGGTGTAATAATTGAATGATAAGAGAAATAAAAATTTAATAGAAAACTGATTAATGAAGAAAACAGAAAGAAACTCTAGAAAAGAAATGATAATCTATATATTATGTTAAAGGATTAATTGTGTTGTATCTCGTGTAAATGTCGCCAATATAATATGAATATTATGTATTATATATCTCTATAAGTATATAGACTTTTGAAAGTTACATTCACTTTCGTATATTATCAAGGCATTCGCGGTAAAACAAAGCAAAAAAATTTTTTTCCTCTTCTCTTATCACAATTTATAGTGAAGATCATTTCTTAGTTCATCAGTGTATTCGGTGGTGTAATTTGAATTAATTTTTCAGTCGATTCCACCGATGCAATTTACAGCAAGAGAATAATACATGAAAAATATTTACAATATCTGTTATTTATTTTAAATAATTTATGAAAAGCTGTGCTGCAATAAAAGAAACTTCAGAAATGTTATTACATGTACATGTATACACCGATTTTTATATCATTATACAGCTCAAGTGAATAATCGCGATCAATAAATAATTTGTGTACATATATTAAATTTTTTGCGAATAAGCCAAGATAATGCAAAAGTTAGTAACTGACCAGGGAAAAATAGTAATAATAATAATCATAAATTTGTAATTATGTACGGTCAAGGTCGTCTACGAGAAAAAGTTGTCTATTTTCGTTTAATAAAAAAGAAAAAAAAATCAAAATCAAAAATGAATAAATAAACCACAGCTATGCATAATTAAAACTTAACAACGATAAAGTTGGGAAGAAAATAAAAATTGTGCCTGTATGAGTATGATTGTAAAATAATTTAAGACGAATCTAATGATATGAAGGAATAAATTTGACCACTAACAAAAACAATAATATTAAATATTAATACATTATTAACGATGAAATTAGAAGAACTGTAGTAGTGAGATTGAAAAAAATAAAGAAAGCAATAGACTAGTTTAAAGTGAAAATAATAATGGAGCTATTGCGGACAACTTTTTCTCTAATAGTGTAAAAACCTCGCTGTACGGTATTTGTTATGTATTTAACGTGTTACCTTTCGTTAACTAGCTTGTCAGTGAACGGGTTTCGTGGTTGTCGCTTCATAATATCACTCTCAGCCTCCTCGTAGGCTAGCGAGATGGCAGGTACCTAATTTCACATTACCATATAATAGAAGCTCATTACAATTACTAATCCATATTTATAAATGATAATCATCGATATGCCAATCATCGCACCTCACGAGGACACTGCTCTCACTTTCTTTTAGTTTTCTTTTTCTATAATTTGCATTACCACTGATATTTCTTTTATTTTTTCTATTTTCTCCCGCCGATCGTAAGAAACCATAAAAAAAATCAAATACATGAATGAATACGCGAGGTATACTCAATAAATAAAAACTAATCACGAACAAAATCGTTAGAAACAAAAACGAAAAATAAAAAACCGAAGAAAAACCAAGAGAAAATTGATCAGCGTCCTCGTGCGGTATAGCAGTGAATGGCGATGAAAGTATTTTTGTGTTTTTTTATACTTTTTTAAGACAATTATTATGGAAAATAAAAAATCACAAGGAAAAAAAATAATTGAATGAATGAATGATGAAAAAAAAAAGAGAAAAATAATTAATGGAGAAATAAAATTGGTAGTTGTATTCCGGGAGGTAGATTTTTGGACGTGAAGGGAAGGAATGGAACTTTTTTTTTTTGTTGCTACTCATTTCGTTTCTGCCAGGCAAATGATTCAATGATATAGTGATGATGTATTAATGAGAATAATATGCGGACGAGCGCTGCGGGGGAGGGTCGAGGATGATTGCCACACAATTTCTGCATTCAATATATGTAAGTATGTTATGCTATATGGATATTTTATACTATCGTATGCTGTTAAACGAGACTCCGCAAACAACTCTGCATCAGCAACCAAACACAAGATAGATGAATATAATATATATATATATATATATATATGAATAAAAATATTTTTCAATAATATATATATTATCGTCATCGCATTATATATTCCTGTCAAACACGGGGGCAAATTGCAAAATGCTGTTAGCGAATTATTAATCGCGTTTGAAGAGAAACGATCGCCATATTCAATGTACCGAATGAGATCATTCGTTTGTGACAGAATTTTTTTTTTAAAGCTCATTTTGTTTTGAAAAATTATTTCTGAATTGAAACGTTTTTTTTTTTGTTCGAAAGCAATGAATCAATTCGTAGATAATACCGAGCGCGCATTTTTATTCAAACGCAATGATTTTCGCAAAAAATTTTCTTTTGCACGTATGGGATATTTGTTAATTGCAGATGCAATAAAAAAAAATTATATAAAAAAATTCGAACAAAACTGAATTAAAAAACAGTGTTAATTAAGGGGTTCACGCAAATGAACCTTTGGTTGACCAAGTTGTCGTTGAACGGGTTGCGTGGCTGTCGCTTCATGATGTCAGATTCGGCTGTCTCATACGCCAGAGAAATTGCGGGCACCTGTTATTAATTATTATTCATTTCTTTCAGAAGAATTGTAAGAAAAAAAAACAAAATCAAATAAATAAATTTAAAAAAAAAAAGAGATACACCTATAATATGACGAACAAGAGTACCGGGGCGCTTCCGGTCTACTTCCAGAAGTTTGTCTAGCACTTATTTCTTGTTTTACTGTACTTGAAAAAATTTTAAATACGCTCCTAGCAAATATTTTACATTACGCCTAAATGGTAGTGTAAAATTATTATATACTGCTGAACTTACGTACCTATTCATATGTATGAAAAAAAATAAGGGAGCTGCCGAGCGCTACGTAAATTGTCAATTAAAATAACGTTAAGCAATAGAAATTTTCTGGCAATTCTACGGGGTATCTTTTTTCAAAGAACCTTTCGTTGACGAGGTTGTCGAACAACGGATTTCGAGGTCGTCTCTTCATTATGTCAGACTCTGACTCTTCATAGGCCAACGAGATGGCAGGAATCTAATAATATTTGAGTTTCTAAAATTTCAAATTTCTATTACCACTTTTTTTTGCTATCTAACAATAAATCCATATCCTCAAATGTTGAAATCAAATTGTTTGAGTGAAAAATCATTCTAGAGAACTTTCTAGACTTTTTTTTTTATAATAAACATATATTTGCTGGAAAAAGACAGGGTATGGAATTTAAAATTATATCGTAAAATGTTCAGCTGCAGCACCAATATTTAAAAATAAAAAGTACAATGATCTATTGAAAATCGGTCAATCTTGATTTTGTTTCTTCTTTCTTTAATAAAATCTTCAAAAACCTTCGGCTATGATTTAATACACAGGGAAAACAGTTCGGAATCAGGTGAACGCCAGAACGGGGTTGGAAAATGAAAAAAAAATTTGGGGTTGATTTTATTGACAGTGTTAAATATTAGTGCGCAACTTTGAGGTGAATAATCGGGTTTCATCCGTTCATCGGGGCAATTTAATAACCTGCAGGGGAGTCAAATATTTTCAATATAAATGTTATAATAAACAGTTAACTCACCATGTCAGTTCCAAGATCGATGCAGAGAATGGTGACGGTTCCAAGTGGCAGTGGGATGTCGCATAAAATGAAAGCGAGGAAAGGTGATATTTCTGGAATATTTGACGTTAACGTGTAGGCGATTGATTTTTTAAGATTATCAAAAATCAAACGTCCCTCTTCAACGCCAGTTACAATTGAGGCGAAATTGTCGTCGAGTAAAATCATGTCAGCTGCTTGTTTGGATACGTCAGAACCGGCGATACCCATAGCTACACCGATGTCCGCCTTTTTCAACGCCGGAGAATCGTTCACACCGTCGCCTGTTGTTGATAGAAAGAGAGAAAAAAAAGGGAATGTTGAATTGCCGGAAATCACAAGATTCCCAAAAATGTTATAGAAAATTAATTTACCGGTTACAGCAACGATGGCACCCATTCTCTGACAACCTTCTACAATGATCAATTTCTGCTGAGGCGAAGTACGAGCAAATACGATCTCCGTGTGGTACCTCAAAATCTCGTCAAGTTGGTCAGAATCCAGTTCCCTCAATTCTGTACCGTGGATTACAGCAGCCTTTGCTTCACGGGGGTTAACTTCTGCGACGGGAATATTTAGACGTTGTGCGATATCCTCGATGGTCTCATTTCCTGCAATTAGTGAATGAAAGGATGGCGGTTATTGAAAAGATTTAAGGTTTTGATATTTTTCTTTACGATTACTCACCTTCGGATATGATGCCTACGGATTTGGCAATGGCTTTGGCAGTGATAGGGTGATCACCAGTAACCATGATGACCTTAATACCGGCAGATCTACACTTAGCAACAGCGTCCGGTACCGCAGCCCTGGGCGGATCAATCATGGACATTAGTCCCACAAAGCGGAGTCCTTCTACAGGGAAGTTTGGATCATCACAATTGAATTTAAATCCAAGTGGGAACTTATCACTTGGAAGAATAAAATCACAGAATCCAAGTACTCGTTCTCCAAGTCCTCCAAGTTCAAGATAAGCATTGTTGAAAGCCTCCTTCATTTCCTCATCGAGTACCTTCTCCTTACCACCGATGAATATCGTGCTACATCTGTCCAAAATTCTTTCCGGTGCTCCTTTCATTACCAATAAATGTCTGGGATCGTTCGGATCATCGGATTCGTGAACAGAAACTTGATACTTGTTTGTAGAATTAAATGGCACCTCGCATACTTTCTTATTCCTCTTTCTAATGCCCATTATATCTCCAAGAGCAAGTTCCATGCATTTTAGCAAAGCTGCTTCAGAAGCATCTCCGTTGACCTCTTTCTTCAAAATTGGTACTCCGTCTTGTCCGCCTTTGAACTCAGCACGGTTGCAGAGCGCTGCAATTTTTGCCAATGCTTTGAATCCTGGGCTGGTTCTGTCGTATTGAACTCCAGATTGATCTTCGGTTGTATCAGCTTCGATAATCTGATTATCGAACCACATGTGAGCAACGGTCATTCTGTTCTGGGTCAGAGTACCTGTCTTGTCAGAGCAAATAGTCGATGTAGATCCGAGCGTTTCAACGGCCTCGAGATTCTTAACTAGACAATTTTTCGACGCCATTCTCTTAGCCGTGAGGGTAAGGCACACGGTAACAGTGGCTAAAAGACCTTCCGGTACGTTTGCGACGATGATACCAATGAGGAAGATGACAGCATCTAACCAATGGTATCCAAGAATGAAAGCGATTAGGAAGAAAGTTACTCCGAGGAATACCGCGACTCCTGTGATGAGGTGAATGAAGTGATGAATTTCCTTAGCGATTGGTGTCTCTCCAGTATCAAGTCCAGAAGCGAGTCCAGCGATCCTCCCCATCACAGTTTGATCACCACAGCATATAACAACACCCTTAGCGGTACCTTCAACGGCGTTGGTAGAGAAAAATGCTAGATTCTTTGTTTCCAATGGATTCTCATTCGTGAATTCAGGGGACCTTGATTGCGGTTCAGATTCACCGGTAAGTGAGCTGTTGTCCACTTTGAATCCTCGGGATTCTATGATCCTTATGTCAGCCGGAATCCTGTCGCCAAATTTAACTTCAACAACGTCACCGAGGACGAGATCCTCGGCCCTAAGGGTTATTTTTTCACCCTCCCTGAGGACTGTCGCAAATTGTGGTACCATGTTTTTGAAAGACTCCATAATCTTACTCGACTTACTCTCTTGATAGTACGAGAATATACCCGTAACTATTACGACAGCCGCAAGGACGATACCTAAGTAAAGGTTGTCGTCGTTAGGATCCTCAACGGTCGAGGCTTGGATCGAGTAAGCGATGAAACAAAGGAAAGCTCCGATCCACAAGAGCAACGCGAAACCTCCGAAGAGATTTTTGCAGAACTTCACCCATTCGGGTGTCTGTTTTGGAGGTGTCAAGGCATTCGGTCCGTCCCTCTCAAGGTTTTCTTTTGCTTTCGCATGGCTGAGGCCCTGAAGAACAAGAATAAATGAGGATTTAGGATCTTGAAATTTTTCGTTTTTCAAAATAGTTTTTCTTTGCATTTTATGATAAAAATTATACTCACGTTTTCGGGGTGCGTACTAAATCTCTGGTAGAGTTCCTCGGGGGTGATTTTATGAAAATCAATGTCCAACTCTTGTTTTAAATCATCCAAATTGTCCCCCTTCCGCTTTGGGTTCTTCCGCCGCGACTATTTCGTGAAAAAAATGAAAACGAATTTCGATAAAAATTATTCCAATCCACAACAAAGCTAGTCATTTTATATCAAACCTCATCACCAGATATATCGCTGTTAGTCTTTCACCGAATTCCTAGATTTTATCCAACTCAAAATTCTTACAATTTTTTAATTTATCTTAGCGAATGTCAATGAATAGTCTTTAACAATGACGTTCCATCGTCAGTTTTAACGTCAGGTGTTAACTAATCTACTATTTACAAAAAGCAGAGTAATTATATATAAAAAAAAAATATAGAAAAAAATTACCAGCGATATAAGTAATTATCTTTACATCGTATTAACATAACGACTAAAATTCTGTAGATACAATATAGATAATTAAAATAGCAAAATATTATATCCCATCTTTTTTTAGTATTCACCTTTCTGTCCACACATGTTTCATGTATTTCGAGGTGTTATGTGTACATACGTATATATAAGTGTGAGTGTGTGTTAATCAAAAGCATAAGATAGTGGTCAGCTGAAATCACCGCGTGAACTAGTTAGAAAGAAAAATTTTGTACATAGATTACACAGATATATATGTACAAGACAACAATTACACCATCAGTGCCAGAAGTTGCAGATGCCAGTAAACAAGAAAACGGAGAAACATCAGTTCGGTAAATAATAATTAATGTTATATTTATAAAAAGCCTCATTATTCCGCCCAAGTTGATTATTCCATGAAGTTTATTGCATGAAATGAAATTTCCTATGTAATATAGTCAAGTTATTAAGAGAGCCCAACCACCTGAGGTAGATGAAAAATTATTTAGCCAAAAAGAAAAGGAGGGAAAAAAAAAACGGATTTTCGTTGTCAAAATCACCAACACAATAGCCACACTGTAGATATAGCTGGTTTTTTCCGTTGACGTGTAGTTGACAGTCCAAGCTTCGAGATGATACACCAACACCAAATTTTTAAAAGAAATTATTGATACAAGCCAAACAAACACGACAGATCGACCCCAGATAAATAGACAATAGAGATACGAGTGCTTAGGATTTGTGCATTTATTCCCAAAACGAAAATTGAAGAGAAAAGTTCTTGATCAAAGGTGCAGATGATCTGCAGAATTTGATGATCTTTTAATTTCGTAACTAATCATTACAGAATTGGTTGGATCCATTTTTATTTTGATTTTCGAAGAGCTGAAGGGGTCAATGAATTATGATATGAGAATCCGTAGAGATTTTCGGAAGTTTTCCACACCGAAGAAGAAGAAAAAGAATGAGAAGGAAGAACAAGGACACACGTTGCAGAGATAATGTACAATATTCAGAAGATTATAGATTTGAAATAAGTAATAAAGCAGCATCGGATGAGCTCCGAGAAACTTGATTGTTTTTAATCAAGCGATAATCTAATACCTTGTACATTCCGTCAGCGGTTTTGTTGTCATCTCGAACATTTGGCAGAGTTGCAACTCTGTACGAATCTGATCGGCCATGCTGTAAAATTAAAAGTATGACAAAAAAATAAAAAGAAAAATTCCAGAAAATACTGAAAACAATTACAACAATGATACGAAAAGAATGAAAATGATTTCATCTAGTAAACGATCACAATAACTAACGAGTGTTCGAAAACATGTAGGTACATGGGCAAATAATGAAAACATTAATCAAGGAATCGATCGGTTTCTACAACTTTTTCAGAGGTCATTTTTTTTCTCAATAATTGTGAACCGGTATTAATATATCACCCTGGTCGAGCCGCTTGAAAACTACTTGTTGACGGTTCTTATTGTTAAGGCTAAAAGAATGCAGCGACTAATTACCCTTTAAGAGTCAACTCATAGCATATTTTTTCGAACGCGTCTTGCCTCAATTTAAGCACAAAAAATAATCATCCAATAATGCTGCATGGGAACAATAAACTTACGGACAATTTCACTTTTTTTTTGTTTTTGTTTTAAATTCTGCAGCCTCAAAGAGCTGCAGACGCGCTTTATAAACGGCGTATTATAGAGCAATATGGAAACCACCAGGCCTTGAACGAACGGACGACGATCAGTCGTAGTTTAATTCGAAGTGAAGTTGAATGGCAATTTCCTGCAATTAAAAGTAAAAAAAAAAAAAATGGAATGAACAAAATACCTGTGCCTCGAAACGCGCAGCATTCGATTGAATTCTGTGAATAATTGATCGTTCGATATAGAAAAGAAAAAAAATGGGCTTGGTTTCTTTTCTTTACGTCCCTTTTATATACTTCGCTATGATTATACGCTACGTACTTACGCAATATAAACGGTGAAAATTTAAAGAAAATATATTACTACAGGTAATGAATAAGAAACAAAATTATCACGTCGGTACATAAAAGCTTGCCAAAAAGCTCCATCGATAAATTGATCAAAGTATCGAAGTATTTTAATTTACGCCTTTTCTATGCAATCTATACGTTCGCCCGTGACAAGTACGATAACTTCTATGCTTATGGAATTTAGTTAATTAATTAATTAATTAATTGATCAGATTGAGGATCGTCGAGCTCCAGTAAAAACAGCTAACAGCTGACGAAGGTTGAAGGGCTGAGAGAAATATCCAATTTAGTCTAACTATAATTATTGCTCTTTTTTTTTCAAGATTTTCCCTTAAAAAACTCTCAATTTTTGTCTTCCTCGTCTGCACCCTATGCGTGGTTCTGAGCTTAGGAATCTGAATAAGCTCCAACACCTCTTTTTTAGTACAGAATACCTGAGCTTTTATATTATTGCGTTTACTTTTCAATTTACAAAACTTTATTGTTCTGGCAATGGTAATGACGAAATAATATTCTCGAAGCAATTCCCAAGACTGATTGTGTCGTGAATACATGTATAGTTTTATCTTGTATTGTGGTATTGATTTCAGCCGAGTTTAGCCGAGTAGATTATATATATACATATACATTTATATACATACATACTCGACAACATTCTATCTATATAATAAAATCTGTATTCTGGATGTAGAAACAAAAAAAAATCCAAAGAACAAAGAATAGATGGATGAAATGACTCGCCTTTTGGTTGAATATTCTATTTCCTTTTTATTTCTTATGCACCCTATGGATCGCTAATCGAATTGTCTTCACACACTTCATCGACTCGAGACAATGAATTTCATAAAAGGAGAGAAAAAAAGAAAACTTTCATGTCTAAAAAAATATAAATAACGAAGAAAACCTTTCAGCAGGAATTGCTGTATGTGGTGGAGAAGGATGGATGAAAAATATAACAATAAAAAGTAGAAGGGAGAAACACTTTACTTCTCTATGATTAATTCTCCCTATAAGGCACACACTGAACCGATCGAAATCTCTTTTTCGCCCCTCTTCTCGTTCACCGTTGTTTTTCTCTTCTCAACGCTTTTGCGGAAGTGGTTGCAACGTAATTATTTAATAGCCGTTCGAAACGGGTGATAAACTAGAACGAGAGTAAAAAACAAAATCGTACAAAATAATGAAGACGATACTATCTGCTTGTGCATCGATTTTTCTCATTCTGGCAGGAATTACGTACCTATATCGCAGCTACCTAATTCAGATTTTCTCGCTCGAATAATTTCACGCCTTAGATCCCTGCAGATTATATAGGTAATTCGTTTACGCGAAACAAAGGAAAAAGAAATCGTTTCACGTACAAGCTACCGTCGCTTTTTTTATATGTTATTTTCATACATTTGTTCACCTGTAAAATTCTTCTTTACTTCCAGTTGTTATTTTCGTGTTCTTTCTATTCCCCATCCCCTGGGATTCGGTGTGAGGTTTATCATAATATATGAATTTCCATATAGGCGCACCGGTATAAAGTTCACCCCTATAATATTCAAGGTAACCCCCTTTGAATTTCCAACTGTTATACATATACGCACGGCTTATATATTCATGAATTGTTGTATAAGAGTTACAGAAACTTTCGGATAAAGAAAAAAAGACTCGAAATTTCGTGGCCTAAATTCTACTCATTTTTTATAATATTCACCTCCCATTTCGTTTCTCGAAGTCTGCACGTACCAAATATTTTATTTTTTACATCACGTGAATCGGTTGGTATCGTGATAAAAATCGTGTGTAACGTGACGCGGTAATTTAAACCCTGCACTAGGGTGACGGATAGATAAATTATCTACCTGTTAATAATTTACAGTTGTGTGGAAAAAACAGGAAACGCGTGAATAAGTTTTCTCCATTTCGGGGGGAACGAGTATATAATATATCTACAATCTATCTGTGTATATATGTGGTGTGTGTCCGGGTGCGGTTATGGCCGACATGGGGTAGCCATCCGGGTCGATGGGCTCGGCGTTCGTTTCTCGTGTTTCACGGGAGGGCGCAGACGCGGAGAAACGGTGAAAACCGCCCCCCAAGATCAATACAAAACCAGGCCATCAACCGGCGTGCATTATACCATCCGGCAATGCCCTGCAGACAGCCTGGCTGGCTAATACTAGATAGTTTTAGAAATATTATTATACATAGACCTATATCTATGATTTCTATATATATGGCACATGCACATAAAATAGCTGTGTCATGTACGATACACGTGGTCACTATTTTCTATTTTTATCATCTGATCGTTTATCTGTTACTTGGGACGTTTGAAAATAAAAACTTTACGCAGGGTTTCAACAAAAACTCTGGTAAGGGTGTACTCGTATATGTATTTTACAATTCTCATGTTGCAATTGTAAAAAAAGAGAAGAGGTTCAAATATTTTTTACACGATTATCCGCTTTTTCCATTTACTTTACTATCAGAGTTGCTAAATACGTTTCCGAATCGGAAAAAAATCTAACTAATACTCGGAGGTATGAGAAAAAAATTTCAAGGAGTTTTCGGTGCTTTCCAAGGACGGAAAAATTTCAGACACCTCAAAGGCTCCCAGGGGATGTTTTCGAAAAATTCTAAACTGCTAATATCGATTCGTTCCGTTCGGGGATTTTTATGTCCTTGTTTTCGAACTACTTATTTGACTCTTCGCCAAAAGAATGCGAAATCAAAAGCTAGAATCTACCGGAAATCCGGGTCGAAATTCGGAGTCAGGTAATATTGTTGTCCAAAACACATGCTGCATGGAAGAAATCCACTCTGCATAATAACGGGCAGTTGAGTGAGGGTTTCTTAAAGTGAAACGTGTTTCGTAGGGGTCGGGGGTGATTTTTGTTGGGGAGTTGCATAAAATAATATTTAAAATGTATGACGTCTACGGAGTTAGTCGAGTCTGGATACACATATATACAATTTTTTTTGCTTTTTGGGGGGAGAATATAATAGAATTGTTCGGAAACTTGGCTTCCTCAGCGAAGCTTTGGGGCTTGACGTCGATGTCAACGTTGGCCTCCCGGATTACAGACATACGAAACCCGAAACCCGATTTACCAAAGCATCTTGAGCCTCTTGGATGAACCCCCTACCCCATAACTAGGATTACCAATACCCCCATGTTATCTGAGGGGGAAATGAAACAAAAAAAAACTTGATCAAAAATAAATCACTAAACTGGAATCATACAAACTCATCTTATCACGAGTCGCTTTGAGCTTTTTCATATCTTTAAATTTTCAAATTAGGAACAGGCAAGGCGAGTTTCTGAAATTTTACACCCCATTGCTTGAGGATTATTTTCCAGACCCTTGAGCACCGTATACATACATATATATATATATATATATCTATCTAATCTGCGGGGTAACATTCTGGAAATTTTACAACTGGATGCCCAAATTTAAAGATCCTTATCATATATTTTTCACTTTTATCTTCAATGATTCTGGGCCACCCACCTCGTTTGTTCAGCCCCGTAGAAATACTTTTTTAGTACCGTAGAAAATTTTATCCGAACCAGGGGTTTGATGAATGGGAAGAAATTTTTTTTTTCTTCTTTCATCTCGTTATCTAGATCAGTGTTCGATTAACGAGGTGATAATCGCTGGTAAAATTATCGCCAATCAATTAGCGTTGCTGATCTTATTGCGGAGGAGTGCAAGAGCAGTAGCCTACTTGGAAAATGTTACTTTGTTGGTTTCTTTTCCCAGTTACTTCAGTGCTAGTTATATTGTGAGAGGTGGAGGAATTAAATTCGCAGCAACTCTTGGCCAAGCGCTTGGCTAGTTCACGGCCCCACATCATGACTCTGTTAAATAATTGTATGATATAATCTGGACGCTAGAGGCTAGAGAAGGCAAACTGAACACTACTGTGTCAATAGTTAAACTAAGCTATACTGAATCGAGTTGAACTGAACTAGACTGAACTAAATCAACGTAATACGTAACACGCGAATGTACATTAACTGCGTTAGGAATAAAATGAAGAGGAATAAAAAAGAACAACATGAATTACAGGACTTGGACAGGATTTTTCGACTAATGATCCAATCAATTTTTCTACCCTGGAATCACGAAACTGAAAATTAATTCAACCTTTTCTGGCCTCCTCATATTGTATCGTCCTCGTAAAACAGACCGTCAGGAAACAGCGATCAGTCGACTGGTCGGCCGAGTTGGTTCAACAGAGAAGACCCTCAAAAGCGTAAGCGGAAATCTTTTAAGGGTGCAATTAAACCAGAGTACATGGTATCCTCATCGACGAACATGGGAAACGAATTACACGAACACCAAGACAAAAGAAGAATTGAAAAATCAATTTCTTTCTTTCCTAACTAGAAAGAGTCCCCGGATCATTTTTTACTCCGAAATTCAGCCCTGAATCTGAATGAAAATTTTTGCCATTAGAGACAAGGTTGAATCGTCACCTGGGAATTTATCCGGGAGTTCGGGAAGGGTGTGGATATTGAGGAAAAAACCTACGAGATCGGAACCTAGAATGTCTGTGTCTGTTAGACCTCATCGCGCACGCGGCGGTTGGTAACAACCGAATCAAAATGTCAGATGAATTATAAAGAGAGGTTGCGATCGATATGCGCTCTCTACCCGGTTGTAACGGTACGTTTCTACAACGGCGCCATCTGGTCTGCGCGCCTCTTTTCCGTGCGCCCTTAGAAAGACACTTTCTCACCCCCAATCGTAAAATTTTCATACGATCTATACGCTATCTTATAACTACACCGATTTTCCATTTAATCGGGCGATCAAAAATTCAACTTCTTCATCGTTTGAATTTTTTCAGAAACAAAAGCAACATAGAAATTCAAAATCGATACTTCTTCAAGTCCAAGAAATAATCCCTACTAGCAACCACCCTCATAGAATCTCGAAATGAGTATGGAAAGCAGAGGAAAAAACAGATGAATGAATTACGATTATTGAAAAATCGGAGCGCCAAAATTTCCCGGACTAAGGGATGAAAATCAGTTAGATCGATTTTATGGCGCTGTCAGGGACACTTGTGCTTCACTTATCTCGTTGTCGCTAAGAGTCATTCGTGCGATTCTGACATAACTTATAGGATAATAAAATAATCCAGAATATTTTTTCACACTTTGGAAGTAAATCCTAGGGCGAAATTTGACCCCGTACAGTGCGCACAAGCCCCAGATGAAATGCATATCTTTGCGCATGACAAGTGCAAAGTTCTACATTAATTCCTATGAGGTGTCTCGAGGGTTTCTAGATGCGAATCTACAACGTGCACTATTCTTCACTATTATAAATTCACTAGGTATTTCCTATCCGCCCTCCAGTCGACGAACAGCAAAGGACCCAATTTGCCTTAAAATTGAAGGAATAACATTAAATTTTCATACAGAAATATCACAGATTTTGAACATCGATGGAGTTATTGTTATTCAATTGATGATCGAATCACGATTTTTTGGCTTTTCTGTAGAACGAAAAGCTTTCAAATTTGTTAATTCGTTGAAATGAGTGAATCGAAAGAAGATTCATTAATCAATTTTCCCGATCGACAAGGTGAAAAAAAAATATTCGTCCAATTTTAAGGCGTGCGCTATAGCCTTTATAGTTTCTAAAATCGTTGTACATACAAAGGGATTTTCCCAATGGTATTTTTCAGTTAAAAGGATCGACCTTTTCAATCGCCGGTGCGGCCTTGGTATGCCGCGCGTTACAAGCGCGAAGTTTGCGCAGCCGCCGGAAGTAGTTACTATCCGGCTAAAACCGACCATATAGATCCGAGCTCGAGCTACGCTAGGGTATGATTTGCATTTCCTAACAGTCGCTGGAAAATCCCATGATTAATAAAATAAATAAAATAATTAAGAGAACGAAAGGTGAGTTAGAGCCACAAGGAAGATGGAAGTTAAATTGAACGAATTTTTTACTGCGAAAATATTTTTTTGTCCGCACTGCGACGATCGTGCAATTTTTACGTTCGCCAATATTTCGAAACCGTACGAACACACCTCCATCGGTTGTAAAAAATGAACTGAGGAAAAATCGATCGATCGAAATTCCACCTCAGATATTCAGACGGAAAAATTTGTCCTTTCCCTTACCGCCCGTAATTTATTTTTGGTCCCCGAAAATCAACCCCTCTCCAAAACTTACAAGACACCCGGTCGAGTGTTGCGAAGGAGATACCGCGCAGACGCAAAACTCGGGAAGGAATCACTAGAGAAATATTCCATCTCAAAAGCTCCGTGAGCTTTTCCATTTTTTTTTTTTTTTTTATATCTTTTCTCTATACATCTGAGGATATGAATTATATTTTGCGGTACCGATACCGATGCGTGCGGGCAATGCTCTGCACTGCAGACAATCGAAAAGATATTTTTATTTTTAAAACTACCCCAAAGTTCGAAAGGTAAGATCGAAAAGTTTATGATGTGAGTCCAGTTCCAACGGATTCCCTCCTATTTTCATTGTTTGCGAAATTTTATAAAGATTCCCACTAAACAGTTGATCGGTTTTGCCACCCCCTGAGGGTTGTTTCAAATTATGTCGCGCATGGATGGAACTACGCGGTCGATAAGATGCGGGGATGATGTGAAAACTATTTCTTTTTGTAAAACAAAGTACCAAAGAAACCAAAAAGTAAAAGATAAAATTCAAGTAAGAAACCGAAGTAAACCGCGATGACACTTGAAGCACTTATTAATACTTAGTCCACAATAGGGGCGTGGTGCAGATACGAGGGTGTAGCGTTGGCGCCTGTTTGAGGGTGTAAAAAATTCACACTAATTAGGGATGAAAACAGTTATAATAATAATTCATATACCTCAATAAATAATCAGATGGTGAGCTGATGATAAAAATTTATGCCAATCACGATAATTGTAACGCAAAAAAAATAACAAATTTATACTTTCCCCCCTACCCTCCTCAGTATTTTTTCCCTTCAATCCCGCCCTTGCCATAGTAGAAAATTGACTCTATAGTATACATTTTCTTTACGCGTACTCCAAAAATATTATTACCTTTTGGCACTTCATTATTATAATTAATAAATCTACTCTAAATATATATGTTACATCAGAATCAATTGTAGTTCAGAAAAAATTTTACCACTATCCTTGTACTTTTCGTGTTTGAAGAGAATAAAAAATTCTGCAGTGTATAAGTATAAATAATATTGTTTCCTGTATAAATTTTTTTCCTCTGACTTTACTGATTCTGTACTTTTACTTACGGCATCGTAAAAATAAAAAATGAACCTCCAAAGTTTGAGAAATGTAATCTATATTCCTACAAAATTTTCCCAAAATTTTTTCTTTCCCCTTTTAAATTTGAACAGTTATAGTTGAAGATTTGTTTTTTGATTTGTCTTTTTTGGTTTTGTTTTGTGTTATACGGTATTTAAAATTTTGTAGTATTATATATATATAGTTATAATTTTGTTTGTTACGTTTTTTTTGGTGTAATGCCTTTTGGGTTTTTTTTTTTTGGTTTTTGTAAATTGTTATACATACATTCCCTCGCTCTTATTGTTTTGTTTGTTTTTTTCGTTAATTTTATTGTAACGTTAAATTAATTTTAGATTTTCTGTTTTTTTTTTGTTTTTTTTTTGTTTTTCTTTTTTTGATTTTGTTCGCTTGTTATCTCTGCACAAACCTTATCACCCATGGCTGCGGCGACGGTGTTCGATGTAGGAGTAGTGTGCAGCGCGGCTTCGGGAGCACCAAAGACTGACTGGCGTTCCTCTGCGAACGGAGAGCGCCGCCGGCAGCATCGACCCGCGACCTCTCCTCTTTCTCCCCTCCCTCCTCTCTCTTTCCTCTCGACTCCCTCCCCGAAACGTTTCAAAGCTCCCCGCGATCACCCCCTAGAGTCGTTCAAAGCACTAGATACGAACGCCCCACCCGGTTCAGACTCACCGCGCAAGCTCGCGATTTTTATACATATATAATATATACCTATACACGTAATATCAGAAACGGAGGAACGAAAGAACGAAGGAACTAAAATCAGAGGATTTCATATGGGGGTTTTTTTTACTTTTGGATTCCCTTTTTTTGTCCAACTTTTTTCGGTTCGATATATCGGGCAACGCCTGGGGTGAAATTCACGTGTATTTATACCTATACGTTATTTTTTATGGTTATTCCGTTTTCAAATGAGAACCACTGGGGGCACGGAGAGGGGATAGATTGATAGAGGGGAGTATGGGGGAAATTGCATATACCTATATATATTTTCTAGAGAGGGGAGCACGAGGATGAGGAGGAGGAGGAGGATGCCGATCTGTGCTAGTGGGCTAGCGCCGCGGATCCCTCTTCAACCCCAGGCACGAGAGTCACCGATAGATCTCATGCATATAGTAATACTGGGGCAAACCGTCTGCGGATACCTTTCCCATCATCGTTATCGTCATCACCATCATTATTTTTATCATCATCTCTTTTTTGCTCGACGCAAAATAAGGTATTCCGAAGAAACCGACTAACGATTTTTTTTTTTTTTTTCTTACAGCCTCCCTGAAAGAGAGGAAATTTTTTAATTCCAACTCCGTTTCGAAAAACGTTTTTGAACATGGTGCGTGGGATTTAATGGGGAATAGGGTGAGAAATCGAATGAATTTGCATTAGTTTGAATGGATTACATGGCAAATAATATTATAATAGTGTCGGTTTTATATGTATAGACATTTAATCAAGGATTTTGGCAATTCACCAAAAATACACGGGATTTGATTTCCGTATGACTATATATTTGAATGGAAATTTGACACAGAGTCGAATGTAAATTAAATCTAAAAAAATTTACTGTTCAGTCTTTTTAAAATTGCGCTAAAATAATTTTTTTTTTCTCTCCATGTAATACGGTTTGAATTCAGACGGGAATTAGAGACGATTTGATTCGCTGATAAAATCTATAAACATTGCGAAGATTGTTTTTGCTTCACGTTTTATAGATGTAAGTCGTGTTATACGTGTAAGATATTACGTAGTAAATATGGGATAAGGTGCAGAGAAACTGCAAGGCGACACTTTTCTCAAGGTTTCAAAGATCGCGAGAAGGTGGTGGATAGAGGAATTGATTTCAGCGATATAAATCTGAAATATTTCAATACATTAGAGAATAATTGAACTGTAGAATATATGGGTGATTCATAATTGTGTATACATCATACTCGAATACATATTTTTTAACTAAATTATATTTAAATTACCAGTAGATCTTCAATTATTTCGCCTAATTGTAATTCAAAACGTTGTTATCGTCGTCGTCGTCGTCGTCCTTTCAGAAAAGGAGGATTTGGAGAGGAGCATCTATTTTACCGAAGGGTTGATGGAATTGAATTTTCTAAAATTAAGGTTCAAAACGACTTTTGCTCCTATACGAATATACATTATACGTAGGTACCAAAATTCAAGCACCGATCAACGACGTCCAAAGTGTCTAGATTAAATTTTCATCAAATTTAACACTGGCGACAGATAAACTTATTTAAATACAGCCATAAAGGGCATCGTAAATTTTTTCGGTTATAAAAGGACTTAATTTTTTTCTTCCAAGTATCAAATTAAATGAAAAAATAATTGACAAATGAAACTAAATTCATATGACATAATGATAAGAGAAGTTTTTACTGATTATTTCCGGTTTCTCGCTTCCTAAATTTAATTTTAAACAACCGGCAGTGTTTTTGCCCGATTGAGATTCAGTATTCAGACGGCGCGTCTCGACGAGCGTCTCGACGGCGGCGTCGCTGTGGTGAGGAGAACCAATTTGTTTTAGATGATAAATAACGCGTGTATAATATGACGGCGAATTAGAGTCGTTGATACATGTACAGTAACTTTAACGAGATTTGAGAAAACATTTGACCCACAAATTGTTACAAACTCAGGAATAAAGTCAAGGGAAATTAGAGAATGTCAAACAGAATGTAGATGTTGTTGGATGAAATGAGAACCACTGACGCTTAAATTGGCGCAGCCGTAATCCGGTGTACCTACTTAAAATTACTTTAAACGCATAACTTGTCCAACTCTGATCTTTTTTGATGCGTCAGAGTTTCCTACGCCCCCCTGTATTATTATAGTTCCCATGGGGATTGCCAAGAGGAGCAAAGAGAGACAGAGAGAAAGAAAAAAAAACAAAATTTTGCCATACTTCCTCAATCAACGATTCTAGGAAAGCTCGCGATATTTCTGTCGAGTTCTGTTTTTAGGGTACTGGAAATCCTGCGATATTCCATTCAAATTTTTGGACTATTTACCCCAAGAACTTTACCTTTTGACACGTCTAGAACGAGCTTTTTTCATTACCAAGATAACGATCTAGTTATGGTATCCGCGATATCCAAATTTGCCAAATTTGACTTATATATTCAGCCTCCATTTTGCTCTCCGCGAGTTGTCAACCCCTGTAGTCTAGACTCCAGAGTACCAAAGCGTCTGCAAGCGCAAGTCGCAAGCGGCGGTCGGTAACGTGCGGGGGAGTCGCGGAGCATAATATGGGAACTAGGGAATCGATAAATAGTTTTAACTTCGCAATTCTGCGGTGCACATTCCGTAAATATATTCATATATATTCAGGGACTAAGATTAAATGAAATCAAAAGCAAAATAACCAAGGTGATTAAGCTCTGAGTAAGAGCTTTCGGTTTTCAATTTCTCAAATCTTTTCCAAAATAAAATCTACACCGACAAAAAAAAGAAAAAAAAAACTTCTCAAACAGCACATCAACTTTATACATTATATGTATTTGTAATTGAACAGCATATAGACGCGAATATAAATGCGAATCGCTGTACGTAATTTACTTTTGCATAATTGAAAGCTCGGTCTTCATATATAGAAACTGCACGTGCGGTTTATACAACAGCTGCAAACCACGGCAGTGAAAAAGCTCTGTAGAAATGAACCCAAGTAAAAAGAAAATAGAGAAAATAAAAGAAAGGAAAAACATATATATACTTAGTCCAAAAAAGCTCTCGCGCGATCATTTTTTATTCGAAAAGGGTAGAAAAATGGGTGAGGCAAAAAAAAAGATGAAGAAAATGAAAGGAAGAGTGAAAAAAAATCATATTGGCGATATATTTTTTTATTATTCGAGCCATTGAGCTTTTTTGACGCGAGAATAGCGACGGATCGTTTCGGGCGGTTATTATTATCAGGAGCGCTTTCGAATTATGGTGGATCATTTTTCGAGGATCTATGTATAGATTTGGTTTTTTTTCCTTTGTTTTTCACACGTATAGAGGATGAAATGTTCAGCGTCTCGTGATATGATAAAATTGCTGTGATTTCTCAGCGCGTGATACCGATTCTATGGACTAAGCATAGATATATATGCGACTAATAACGAGCATAAACGCACATTTGCAAGCTACTGGTATAGGTATGCGTGTATAGTAAGTTAAACCGACTGTCCAGTCAGGGTTGGTTATGCAACTCTACTGGCCTTGCGCCAATATTTCGTATCGTTCTCATCGTCAACTTGTCCATAACAGAGGAATTAAAGCTTCTGCTACCATGCCGTTATCGCTGATGACGATGATGATGATGAGGATGAGGATGATGACGACTGAAGCAATTTCGGAAACTTTCGAGCGCGAGAAAACTTCTACATCTTTTTTATTTAGTTTTTCCTTTTCTTTTTTTTTCTACAGTGTAGTGTTGAGTACACTTGCATTATTAAAAATTTTGCAATTAGCTGATGAATGAAAAACGAAAACTAGGAAATGCCAAAAAAAAAATTTAATTACTGTGTTGAAAAGTCTCGCTTATTCCATACATCTGTATAAATTTCAGGGAAAAGTTCGACGAGTTTTTATTAAATTTTGGAAAACATCATTTCTACGTGAATATTATTCTTTTCAAACCCACTTTTCAAACGCCTGTTTTACACGAGGTACGGAATGGTACTCGAAATAATTTTCACACTTCAATCTGTCCACCACACTTTGAAGCTAGGGTTTTTTTTTTTTTTTTTCTCCTTCCTACCCCGTTTTGTCAGAAACCCTTGGTTCACAATCAGATGAAGGGTTGGGAAGGACGATGTTGAAATTTTATTCCATGCTTACATTTGATAATCGAATAAAAATTTGTGACACGGCGGAGTGAGAATAAATAATTGTCCGATTGGTTTTATTAAGAGTACCGAATAGAAAAAAAAAAATAAATAATAAAATTTCGTTCCATCTTTGAAAATGAACAAACCATTATAGCAATGGAAGATTTTTAATCGGATGTTACTTTCGCGAGTAAATATACGTACATATACCGCTACTAATTTTTTAAAGAATACGCAAAAACAAGTTGAAATAATTAAACCTCTGGTCATAAAACTCATTGTCAGTTGAACAGCTGTATTTGTCTAGTCAGACGTCTCAGGTAACTTTGCGATAAGTAAATGTACAATAAAACACGATAACAACATTACTCTGTCGCATTTCGGTTTTTAGTTTTTCTAACAACAATTAACTCAATGATTTGATCGGTGTTTTCTCATTTGTCGAGGATATTAATCAGTGTCAATTTACTTGGAATAATTTTGTCGAGCTTTTATTTTTCAAAAATATTTTTCGATTTTTCGATCCCGCTGTACGTGGTTGTCCAGGTGGAATGGAACTTAGTTAAAAAAAGAAAAAAAAAGGAGAAACAAAAAAACGTTGCATTTGCTTGCACATGTATATAGGGGGAAACAATAAAACAGATTACAAAATCAAAGACTTTCGAGCGTTAGCTAACCCAATTGACATTTATGCGATTATAATTAGAGTTTTATAATCTCAATTCGAGTTTGTGTGTATGCGAGTAAGCGCGGTGAGATAATAGACAAGATGAGAGAATAAAGAGGTATCCAAATAATGACGGTAATAATTAGGTATTTATTGTGTCGTATATAAAGTTACAAGCCATAGGTTGTCTCTGAGATATCCCATATCAAATATCACCGAATGACGCAGTTCTGGATCAAACTGGTTACCTCTTGGCACCAAGTTTACCCTATTCCAGTTTCATATTATCAGTTGTATAATAAACGAGAAATCCGCCGTTATACGAGGAAGTACGTTATTTACGGTACACGCTGTGTATCGAATGCAATAAAAATAGCTCGACGGAAAAAAAAAGGAAATCTCTAAGCAAACACTATATTAATATCGTCATCATATGGATCTGCACGGCGCCGCTTTTTTGTCTCACACAGAGTGTGTTTCAAAAAATCCAGTCTCATTCCCCCGCGATTAAATTTTATTACAATTTTTTCCTTTTTTTCTTTTTCGCTCGTTATACCTAGCCTATCACACCGACGCTTGCAGAGAGTCGATGCTTTTTTTTTATTCTATCGACGTAACAATAAAAGTCTTGACCGTAATTAGAGAGCGAGGGGGTGAGTTTTCGAGAGCAGATCGAGTGCGATTTTAATTAATTTTTTCTCGTTATTTCGTAACGCCTTTTTTTTCTCGCGAAGAATTCTGGAAGCGGAGCTAGACAGATTATAGAACGGAAGGGCCGGCTGGTTGTGTATAATCTGTCTGCTTTTGCTTGTCGGGTTCATCGAACGAAATCGCAGACTGCTAGTCGCCCATATTCCGGTTTTATCCGGACGGACGCGTACGTCGAACAATCCGGAGCTGTTCGGTCTTGACTCTGTTTTCATCATGAATGAAAAAATAAATGAATGAATGAATGAATGGAAGAATGACGCTCCGCGGCACCCCGGCGCATAATTTCTCATGTGCGGGGCATGTGAAGTAGAAGGCGGTTTCGGAAGACGAATCGCGAGAAATATCCCGAAGCCGTTAGAATTTTTTCCCTCTAAAAATTATGCACTATTAAAGTACGATGTGGAGGCTCAATTACCCGACGACCTTGACACGACATCCGAATTCCAAAGGGTTGCAAATTTAGCAGCGTTTAGAATTTCGTGACAGCTGACACACGAGGGAAGGGTGCAGAACTTGGAGGGTTGCATTGAATTCTTCTTTTTGATTTTCGTTACTCGAGCTTTTCCGGACGTGGGTCGCAAGAGTTTAAGTATGGAATTTTCAAGATTTTAAAAAATGTTTATACGGCACAGAAGCTATCAAACTCGGATTTGGATAACACGCTATCTACTTTAACGGATTTTAAGAAGTAGGTTATACAGACGGAAAATGACTAATTTGGTCAGAAAAATCTACTCCGATCTAATTACTTGTTCTTTTTTTTTTGGATAGGTAAAATACCTAATTCGAATGTATAACATACTTACACATATCTAGGTATATAATGCAATATTACGTGTCTATCTACCTCGTAGTACATTAACGCCGTTAGAATAGTATCGTGTGAGTGGCTGACCGTGACTACAGAGTGCAGTATACGTTATATGTATATCTACGTCGGAGGAAGAGACGTATTACGTTCAATCTATCCAAGCCGTTGCTAGTGGTGCTCCTGTTGTACTGTAGTTACGTGTATGTGTGCGTACATTACACACATGTGAGACGAATGATGCTGCTGAGCAAGCTCAAGCTTAAACACGTCGCTAGATACATTTGAAGCAACGTAAAGAAACGTCGTTGCTTCAGAAACAACGCGGAGGGAGGCAGAGGGAGAAATAAAAAGAGAGACGAAGGAAAGGAAAATTGGGAGTAGTGAGTCACCAAGTATAACGTATGCATAACAACCACTTTTAACCGCTCCGCGTGTACGGCGTGGATGTCGACTGACGTGATCTTCAAGATAGACACAGACGCCTTGGTTGTTCGTCAACTCCATAATTCTTCTTCTTCTTCTTCTTCTTCTTCTTCTTCTCATTATTATTCTTCGCTCCTATTTTCCTATCATCCCTTCGCTCCTCCGTTCCTCCGTACGTTCGAGCCACGGAGTATCTCCTCATAACGTCCGCAAGCTCGACGAGTTTAATACGTACGTACGTATACGTATAGGTATGAACGAATCGAACAACGCCCCCGATTAACTCTCATCGTCAGCTTACTATTGCACCAAACTATTATCATTAACGTTACATACCTAGCGAGTACAATGTGAGCAACTTTTATAACGGAGTCTCTACGTACACCACTGTATCTGGACGAATATGTATACGCCGACAGATACCGAGGGCGAGATAATGGACCAGCGGAAAATTACATCGCGGTCAAACTACGACGACTATGACGATCGTCATCACCGTCATCATCATCATCATCATCATCATCTCGGAATTATTATTGTCATTTGTTAAAAATGGAAGTAAAACCGGAAGGAAATTCCCCAAAAGCTTGCCGAGGAAAATCCTTTTCCTTTCGAATGTACCTGCGCGATTAGAAACAATAAATGAAAAAATATTCGGGTAAGAAAATCAGGGGTCGAGTGGGTCAAGTTCTTGCAGTTATTCGTTATTCATTTCATATGAACGATCGGAAAGTATGATGAGAATGGAGTAGAGGAAGGTAAAAAGTTTGGGTTAATTTATTCCCGTGTTCCGCAGGATATAAAATAGTTGAACAGTTCGAGTTCCCTATTTCGGGTACAATAAAAAAGAGACAGGAAGAGAAGGATTTGGATTCGTTCCTTGGCTAGGGCATAAACTTTGACTATATCATGGCGGGTCCTTTCGCGTGCGACCTTTCAACGCGGGATACACGCGCCGGCTCCTACACGTGACATACCGGTAAATTGACGTCATCGACGAGGCTAAAAAGAGAAGAAAAAAAAGAGAGAGGGAGAGGGTGACAAAGAGAAGAAAAGAGATGAGGGGACGGAAAAAAAGAACGAATCAACGGGGGAATGTGACGTGCAGTAACGGGATCGTGAGTAAAATTATGTCCGACCATACGTAGGAGTCCGCTGTCAGGAACCACGGTCAGCGCACGCGATCTTAACTTCAATTAATGAATATAAACAAATGAAGTCGAAAGAGAATTGGAACTCGAGAAAGCGATCACGAGAATCAAAATTCGGAAGATGAGAAAATTCTCGCTCCAAGAAATTCAGCGAGCTTTCTATAGCCTCCGTTATAATTTTATAATTTTTACATTCACTCGGTGAACTAACTTTCCATTATATAGATTCACCTGTTTTAATCCAGGGACTTTTCCGAGTTCAGCAATTTTTTTTTTTCTTTTGTTTCTTTTTTCCTACCTTTGATTCTTGAAAGCTCGACTCTTTTAACTATTTGCGATTTGGGTTAGGTATATCTATACCTGAGTTAGAGCTTGCAAGCACGGGTGCTCGCAGAACTGCAATTTAGTTCTGCCTTTTGCAGGTTCTGACTGCAGGGGGAAGCTTTACATATATAAATTCTTAATGCAAAGCGGAATTTAGTGGCACGTTTCTATTAATAGAAACGAACGTAATTCAAATGATGGTCGTAGTTTCTCATCCACCGTATACCTAGATATGGTTCGGTTATAGCTGAAGCCTGCCGCAAAACTCAAACCTCGGAGCTTTAATTCTTCCTATTTGAGCTTTCGAATCACAGAATATAACTACTGTATTACCTAATACCATATCCTGAACCTGGGTAGGTGAGGTGTACCAACTCTAGCTCCTGCAGACGACTATCGATCCTAGGTAACATCTGTATCTAGTTTGTGAAAAGACCTTCCGTTCCATTATTCGTTCTACAACCCTGTAGGTATACTCTTTATATATATGCACATACATGCGTACACATAGCAACAGAACTCCCATCGTTTCACAAAAGCTTCAAACAGCTCTCACATTGGATCGCGGTAAACCTTTCCACACTCCATCATATATATATAGACACTACATAGAACCCTCCCTAAGAATTTACTTCTCCTGCACAATCTCATTTCCGGTTGACGCATCAAAATTCAGAGGAACGCATCAAAAAATCGAAGAAGCTTTGAACGAGTTTCCAAAATGGGATTATTCTTTTTTCACAGACACATCAGCAACCCCGATTGATTGGCGCCCTAGGAAACTCCTGCTGTTGTCATAAGATCGAGGATTTTTGAGAAAGAAAAAATAAATGACATTGAAGAAACAAACAATTGAAAATACTAAATTCGTCCGACTCGATTGAAGCAGAGACCATTTATATGCAAAAATAAGTGAACATGTAGACATGTATACCGTGTGGTTAGTTGATGAATCAATACTTTCTTCACGGAAAGCACCTGACGATGGTGCCTGGAAGAGGGGCTATGTACTTACATCTGTACCATTTTTTGTTTTCTCATCTTATTCACGAAAATTTATTTTTGCCCAGTAAATTGTGACCAAAATTAGTTTATATTTCCGTTCAGAATATCAGGTGAGTATATATTTACCGAGGTTACGTTTATATGGAGATTCCGAGGAGCGAAGATGGTTCCAAGATTTGGTACGAGGACAATTCGTGACTCAAAAATCAAAATGCATCAGTTCACGTGAAAATTTTTGTTCGTACTCAACGCCGAAGTATCTTCAGGAGAAAAAAGCTGCGCGGATGTATACAAATCGTACAGCGTTAAACGTAGCGAGTTCTATTCGATTAATTTGTACTTGGTACTTGAAATTCCGGGTACAGGGGGTGCATATAGGTTGTCTCCTCGGAAGCGGGAAAGAGGTCCCAGGTTTTGGGAGTAGGAATAGCTGCTGATGGTGGTAGAAACTGGAGGGAAACGGAGTAGTAGAGGAGAGAGGAAACGGCGAGGAGAAGATCGGGGGGTGTGTATCGACCGCGCCGCACTGCGGGGCTTCATCCCCTCTTCGGTCAGCAACGTTATCCCCTCGCGTCGCCGGGACGCCGGAGCCTATCACTGCTCCAGTACCGTATATTTTCAGGGATTTAAGGGAGCCACCAGGACTACGCTGCGAGGACTTCGAGCTGGTGGCGCCACGGGGTTGTTCTTCGAAAAATTGGGGAAAAATAAGAAAAAAAAATAGAGTAAGATAATAAGACGTAAAAATAAGGGAGGAAGAAAGTATAGGAAAAGAAAAGAAAACAGCCGACACTACGCAACCCGGTTACACAACCCAGAAACCACCCGGCGGGTATGCGGATATAACCAGGTTGCACATAACTTTTAGCTGCTCGCTGAAATATATAACCTGCACGATTTTTCCCCTGGGAGGTGTGAGAAAAAAAGAGAATTAAGCCCGCGCCGAGAAGAAGATCAAATTAAAGGGATGCTAAGAAATTTTATTTCTCGAAATTTTTCACACCGAGGTTATCGAAGAAAAAACGAAACCGCGTCTCGCCTGAAATTTCAATCTATTATACAAATATACATACGTATGGGGGAAAATTTCTCTTCGCCGAATGAAAAAGGGTTAAATCGGGGGTGGAATTCACGGCGCGTCCTGAGCTTATCGGTTGTCCATTGTTTTTTTAGGACTATTGGGATGTGCTTGCATCGAGCGATTTAGTTTATCTTCCGTTAGGTATTCCGTTTCCGCTCAAATTATATCCCAAAGCTCTGCAGTCGTTCAGCGAGATCGAATGTAAGAATCACCGACTGTGCAGACTGGATGACGGTTTAGTCAGAATTGTTCTATCGCTAACATCGCATCGATGTAATGCTTCGCGGGGACTAGAATTTTACCCTGCACACGCTGCAAAATCGATCAATGCCGCTTGCTTCTCGCCCTGTAGTCAACGAGCAGAACCCGATGGCAGCGACGCTTTTCACATCAACGTCGCCCATATGTAATATCGCACCAATTTTACTCTAATTACATGATGCGTAACGACTGTCAGGCATATTCAAATTTTTACAAATAAACAAAAAAAGGCTTACTTCCCTACTTGCACGAATTTTCTCTCACAGGAAAAAAAAACTATCACAGACACTGTAGATTGTAAAACAAAGATATGATCAGTGCGTGTATATTAAAGTACATAAATGAGGAGAAATAAGAAGTAAATTTTCCATCGCTCCCGTTTAAAATCCTGGGGCTTTTTCTTAATCCCCTGTACCTGCACCTCCATCGCATATGTATAGATATATAGCTGTATATCTTCACTGTACCGTCTTGAAAGCGATTAGAATTCGAAGGAGATGTAAGAAATTTTTTTTCTCGTCGCTCCTTTTCTTCAATTGTTTTTTTCCTTCTTATTTCTCCACTAATAATTTCGTTCGTTTTTTTTTTGTTTTTTTTCTTCATCTTTTCTTTTTTACATCTTCCCGCAGCTTCATTCCTTTATAGGTGTCCTACTCCCGCACCTTCCGTTCCCGCATTCTACTCCCGCCCAGTTCTCCAACGGACTATCGACGTAATGCTCGAATGAAACCGTCGTGACGTCATTACTGACGCTTCTATCTCCCATCGTAGATATCCACATAACTATCTAGATATATCTATATATTATTATACATACACATAACACACACGGAAGTGCAAACCTGCGATATCATTACCTATACCACCCGAAATAGGATATCATATTTGAGCGCTCGAAAATAAAAAAGGAATTGATAAATGAGTCGCAATAAATAAAAGTTGAAAAACGACAGCGAATCTTCTTATCTCGCGATCCCTGATGAGTACCCACTTATGTTTTTCTTTTGGCCGCATTTTATAAACCGTGAAATAAAAAGAGTCAAGTAAAACAGGGGAAAAGAAAAATGGGTGAAGAATGAATGAGAATGCGCGTCTCTTTTATCTGACTCGGTGCACAGCATCCCTCGAGTATCTAGCGTGGCTAATTACTCGCAACGAGTATGTCGGTAGGTAGGTATATATAAGCATATAGGTTCTTACCTATGTACCTTGTGCGGTGGGACTCCTATTAGTGATACATACGTACATATATTTACTAATTCAAAGGAATCTTCTGCACCTGTCTCCGTAGACGTACGACAAATGTATTGCTGTACACGACGTCAAAGAGGTGTGAAAAATAAGCGCACAATGCACATGCGGTGGGGTACGGGAATGACACGAAAAAAAATAAAAGAATAACAATAATGTAACGATACGAACAACTAGAGAGATTTTTTTTCAAATTCATTTCCCTGCAATGGGGACTTTTTGAAATTTTACTCCCGCATTACTCCTGTGAGGAAAGTGAAGATCTGGAAAAGAGGGGAGATTATATTGATGTGAACCTTTCTTTGAAACGATGATTATTTAAAAAACTGTTACACTTCTTTCTTTTTTTTTTTTCTTCTCCGCAATGCATCCGCGATAAAATTTTTTATACACATGTACACCGACCTGTATACGTATAATGCTGCAGGATTGCCGAGGCGAGATTCACAACCCCCCTGAACGCTTCTACCTTCCCCAACTCAAGCGTTTTATTATCTCTAAGAACCTCCCATTCGTCAGAAAGTCGAGGTACGTTTTCCAAAGAATCATGTCATGTCTAATCCCCGCCGAGAGCTTTCAAATCTACCGGACATGCACTAATTTTTTTTTTCTTCCCCCTTTTTGGTTGTTACTTTTTATCCCGCGGTATATTTTTTTCGCCGAGAATTTGAATAGCTGTTTTAATTTTCTGAAGGCGTCATGATGATTGGGGGGGAGGGAGGGAGGGAAGGGAAGAAAAGTAAAATTAGAAAAAAAATATATATATATTCTGAGGATTGACGTCGTGTTGTTGGATTAAAGGGTTAATGGAAATAATGGGGGATATATTGAGAATATGATCGTTGTGCTTGGATCGGGTCAGTTTAGTCCGGCGAAGGTTGGTTTCTTATGGATCATTGCTATATGAGAGTTGAGTCGCTTCCTTAACGTGTGGGACGAAGACGTCGCGACTCTCGGGTTTGCAGACCCCCTTTTTATACAATTCTCTTTCCCTTTACTCCTCTTCACATCTCTTATCTTCAACGTCGAGGTCGCGGATGTCCGCCATTAGACAAACGCGCAAAGGCCAAGACAATTATAGGTATATATATCTGTACATACGTACCCCTCCGTATACACGTGTACATAATATCGCCCATCACCAATGAAAAACGAAGTGAGATATGAATCCCAAAAAAAAAATTTTTATCCGACGAATATCCACACTATACCAATATATAGGTATTATACATCTGCAGCTTTGATAGAATTCCAAAATTCGTTTTTACCCGGTACGAATGAATGGTTGGTTGTAAAATCCACAACTCATGGAATTCTTTCGGTCGGACTTGAAATACGTTTTACGAAAGTTATCAAAAATTAAAGCGCGATGACCTCACACACCATTTGAATCTATAATATTGACTGAATACGCGTAGATTTTACCGAGAATCATGAGATAAATTTGAAGTTTCCTAGTGCGGGACTTGGAAGCAGTGAAAATATTTTGGAGAAAAATTGAAAAGGAACAGTAATAATGAGAATAATGAAAATAAAAATAAACAAATCAAAATAGAGGAAAAAAAATTGAAGCTGGAAGACGAATCGCGTACGGAGCTGATGGCTTGGAGCCAGAGCATTGCGCCGCGTCGCTCGGCCCCCTGACACACATTGACTCGTTAAAATAACGACATAATAGCTAATTTAGCGATAATAAGCGCGAACGGTATCGTTCAAATTAGCGTCGAAGGTGAGGCGGCGACCGCGGTCGGTCGGTTGTCGTGTCGCTTAGGTTTTAGCTAGCTTCTGTGGGTTATTTTATTACGTTTGAATTTACATATCATATAAAACTAATAGAAAAAGAAAGAAGAGAAGAAAGCTCGTCAGACCGACAGAGATCAAAATTAATTGATGGATGAAATAAAATAGTGCGAGATAAGAGTATAATGGTGCATTGAAAAAGGAGAGGAGATTTTTACTCGCCAAGATACAACGTAAAATTTTTTAAGAAGAGAGTCTTGGATAGCGTCGACATCCCGCGGCAAATATTCAAACCAATATTATTAACCAGGGACGTAAGGGCTCGAGAGTAATTAGGGGGCTTGAAATAATTTCAATTTTTCTCTCGATTTTGCTAAATTTGAGAAACCCCATTTTCGGTCGTGATTTGAGGCAAAAGAAACCAACAAAAATTTCATTCATTTCGATCGATTATTTTAATCGGCTTGCGATCCCCTTTACCATATCTCGTCATTTCGTTATCGTACAATACATGTTGTATAGTATGTGCAGGTCAGTATTTATTTGTTCGCGAGTAATCCCGCGGATAGCTTTGTACGTATATATTTCTGTGTTATGACCGATAACTGATACAGCGTAGGATAATATTTGTACCCGTAAAATGTTCTCGCAGTCATTCATTCAATTGCCGATTCGTTCTCTTTTTCTACCTCTGTTGAGATAAAGAGAATGATGTGAAATAATCGATTACAGTGAAACTGCAATTAAAAAAAAAAAAGGTCCTTCCACCCCATAGGTTCAGGATTATTTTTTGTTCGCTCAACGTTCAAAGGTCCTAAATCGAGTACCTGATGTTTCGAAAATGAGAAGCTCCGTTGAGCTACACGACTAATTAGAAATAATCAGAAACCATGTAATTTTATTTAATGTGTTTGAACGGCTTCCTGGAACCGATCAGTTCGGAATTTTACTATATTTCCCTCCTGGGGGTTCTCATTTTCAAAACGAAAAGACTTCAAGCGCTAATTCGATACATTAGAATTTCCGAATTCTCTAATCGATGAGATTTTTCTTTTTCTGCGTACAGCACTGAGGGCGTAGCGTCATAAAACACACAAGACGCACACTTGTTCATTGACTTACGTATCGCACAATACGAATGACGAATACTACGACGGTGAAATTGTAAAACGAGTCCTCGTATGCATGTACTATACACACGTGCAACACGAGTACACGTACGTAATTCACAAAAGAATATGAGTTGAATGTTTTTCCGACAATGTGTCATACCACGTTGCCTTCCAAATTGTGCAGCGTTAGAATTCTCAAACGCAAGGTGTGGTTTGTACGTTCCGATTGATTTGTCAGCGGTGATCGTTTGATGGTTATGGTCATTCGGATCAAATTCGACCAATCGGTGGGATGTTTTCTTTTGTATTTCTTTTTCTTCTAGTTTTCTAGCGCATGTATAGATTCGATTTCCAGGGCCACACCTAACTACAAATTACCGAAGAACCAACGAACGAGAATTGGATCCGAATTAATCGCAATCTCGATCATCCTCCATTTTTAACTAACACATTTTGAATTAATTTAATATCTTCTAGGAGCGTGATGACGACCGATCATCTGATTCATTCTACAGCAACTACGATCATCACGAACACCGCAAAGAGGGCACAGAGACTGAAGGGCGTGGTTCTCTTTTTGAACTGTCAAAAAAATTCAAATTAAAAAGTCCTCAGACCACGCTCGATTCAGTTGCAATTCAAAGTCTGGTTCTTTAAGCATTCAAATTTGCGTCCAGTTCTAACGAGTTGTCAATTAGTTTCTCATAAACTTGAGCTACCAATCCGCCGCGACCGGTATCGATGAATGGCTCTTCAGGTATCGTATTGATGTTGTACCGATTGTTATGTCTCAACTTGGCGTAAAAACAGAAACGATTGAATGAAACCGAACACACTAATGGAAGACGATTAAATTCGTGTGCATATCTGTAGATTCCGATGAGTTGAGTCATGTAACATTAATAAAAATTTTAAAAAACTCACCTCATCTGCTAGCTTCCCTTTCGACGCCATCTTGTCAACAGTATGGCAACTGCAACCAGATACTGATAGTAGAACTTTTGTATGTGTACAAAACTTTAATATATGAATATATGTATACGGGAATATTGGAGAGAATTCCTCCGTACATGTATAGATATGTGCGAGTATACTTTCTTCGACGCGTAGACACTAAACTAAGTAGAAATCTTTGATGAAGAAAAAAAAAACAAACAGAAAATCACCATCAACGGATTTGTTTTGCTTCTTCAAGAGATTGGAATTTGAAATTATCGAACAATAAAAGCAGCTTGCGTGATGCCAGTAGCATCAGCAGCAGCAGCAGCACAGCAATAAAGTTCAGTACAGTTCAAGAATAGCGAATATAGGTGTTGTTGGTCAATCGAGCCCCCGCGGTATGATGCGACTAACTAAACTTGTATATCACGTTCATGCGTTGGTTGGTTGGTTGGTTGGTTGGTTGGTTGGATGGATGAATATAGTGCTCATCGTCCGTACACTATAGCTGGTTATTACAGCTGCTGCTTGTTCTGCACACATTCCATTCTCCTCTCTCTTTTATCATCGTATTATATATTATGCACTCTATCTTTCCTTCTTTCTTCTTATCTTACGTAGTATAAATTTAGTACAACGGCACGTCACTTCACTTAACTTTGCTTCACTTTATTCACAACTCTACGATATGATGCGATACTTCGCTGCACCAGAGACAGCTATATAATGTGAAGACCGGCCCACCTCTCTCCAACGTATTTCATTAAATACAACGTTCATTCCCCACCTTGTATATATTCCCCACTTACTCTCTCTTTCCAGTCATATATTTCCATCTCTACCTTCTGGTATACTCTATACACAAACACGGAACAGGTAGCACACCTTGCCATGCCAAACCGAACTCACCCGAAAGGACTGAAAATAAAGAAAAAATCACCTGGGGCGATCGTTTCGGAGCAACAGGGCCTGGCCCTTAAGTCTTTCGCTTCGGGACTCTTCGGAACTTTCTCGAGTCAAGTAGCGAGCACGTCTTTCATTTTTTTTATCGACGCGACATGAATCTCGAAATTATTTATTTTTATTTTATTTCATTTTTATATGATCCATGTATATGTACAGAGCCCATATTTTAGCTGCATAGTCACGATTTTTTTTCTGCATTCCGATCGACCGATCACTATTTTCATTTTTCCGAGTGGAACGCGACGATGTACGGAAATGCGGAGAAGAAGAACAGAAGAAGAAGCTGAGGAAGAGAATCACAAGAAGAAAAGATAAAAAATAAAGAGAAAATGTATAAGGACGTGGGTCGAACATGAGCCTAAACCCCTTCCCCCTTAATTTCCGCAACCCTCTGACGTTGGCCATGGAAACCGATGTGAAAATTCTTAATAATTCTCCCAATCATCCAACCTTGTGAATATTTTTTTCAGTGATAGATAATGCGAAAATCTAATTTTTTCATGGACAAATTGCCTGCCTTATATCGCTTGTTTGTCTCTCGACCATCTCAGCACTCGTGTATAAGGGCTGGAATCGATCGATTGGTTTATGTAATTTGATCTATAAGAACGTCGAGTGATCCACAGGGTATTAAATTCAGCCATTGATTTAATTCGAGAACTCCACATCAACTTCCATATCCTGCTGCGAGCTTGGTAGAGTCTCATGTGGTTTTACTATAGCTTTTATGGATAACGCATTGATTCAACTTCCGTGATATAACGTTCTATGATATTGAAGGTATTATATATGGTCCGAGAAAGAAAGAAAAAAAAAATTATGCCATTGCGAATAATTTTCAGAGTACTTAAAAAGAAGAAATAATTTATTAGTCTTATTTGGTTCTCAACTCAATAGTATCATACGTAAATCCACTGGTGATCAGGAAAGATTACATTAACTTCGATCTGCGACTCTAGCAGAAATTACGAAGCACACCTGGGCTTCCTCGTTGTCGTCGATTAGAGAGAATTCGATCTGAAGGGCTATTTTTGGGTAAGCTGACAGAACTGGCATTGAAAGAGCATAGGTTATTTCTTCATATACGTCCAGAGGACAGACTGCGTTTGTGAGACTGTCACAAGCATTTTCTTGTCCGATATCGTACGGTACGTACAGATCCCCTAGGATTATAGCTCGTACCTTCGGTTTTAATTTCCCCGTATCGGCAACTGTGAAAATTTGAATTTTATTCATTTGCACAACAATGTTGATCTTCAAAAATCGTTCACGTAATTCGAAATGAACTGTTTTTCTATCTTTTTCGGAGGAGCACTTTTTTTCAAGACATTATTTAGATGGAAAAAGTCATGACGTGTTTCACTTACTGACTTCAAAGTCCCATTCGGCTTCCGCATTTTCACCTTTGTAAAGCAGGCACGGTTCAGCTGTGCATCCTTTCATACGAAAATCAATTGGAGTTGGTGCGCCCGATCTACACGCGGTGAAGGGAGTAGAAGCTGCCCGAAGACCAGTGGCCAAGCACAGGGTGAAAATAACAACGGCTGCTGTGAAAGTAGAAAAAAAATCGTAAAAACTCCATCCACAGCAGAAAAAAAAACAATTATTTATCATGAACAACGTGAGATAAAGTTCTCTTAAAAACCATAAATATTTTACCAAACAGAATTCAAAATTGCAAAATCTAATAGATATTTTTGTATATAAATTGTAATTACCAAGTTTTGTGTACGTCATTCTGCGTTCTAGAAATAATCTGAGCGAATAGTCTCTGAAAATTGAAAATTTCTGTATTTATATACTTTCAGAAATATCTAATCAGACACCTGCTCCGAACTACTGATATGACGGACAGACACAATGTTCATTACAGTAATCGGCCACCTGCGGCTGACAAGCACTTTTTCATCGTAGCATCACACGATTTTGTATTAGTCATACAAATACGTGCGTTTGATTTATTTTTTTTCTACTTTAAAAATATCCCAACGGCTCAAAATTTCCTAGACTACATGTGAAAGCAATTGTTTTTATCTAATATCATCTCCTCTTCACTCCTATATTAGCATTTATTCGGTTCAATCAATTAAAATATTCGCTGATTTATTTTATCTTCTTCTGACTTAACTTACAGATGAGATGTTCTTCGGTGTGAATTTTCCATAAGAATGTTTCCGCTACCTGCTTCTGTCCGTTAGTTTTTTTCTCTCATTGCGTTGGGCTGCTTGCCTATCGTAGACGAAAGTCTGGTTTGATATTTATCTCATATAAATTCAGATATGGTTTTGATTATTTCGTAACATCCACCTGCGTTCCAATTATCGATCATAATCAAATAAATTATCATTTTATAGCAACAGAATCTAATCTAATTAATTGTCTCCAGTTCAATTATACTTGCAATATATTTATTTCATACTAATCCCATAAATTGCGAATAATTTTTCACGAAATTTTTCTCCTATTTTAATAGGCTATATAAGTATGAAGAATTAGTCATCGACAGAAGCACGCGTTCGGTGTGAAAAAAGAGAGATCATATCGATGTTCAATACAAATATTATTATCGATCGATTGGACGATGAAAAAGGATCAAGAAATTTAATTAGGTCTGCAGCAACACCTGCAGAATCTACAATGTTGCATCGTGAGGCTTATGTATACATATGTAGTTCACCCAAGCGATAATTAGGCATTCTTTTCTTCTTATCAACTGTAAAAAGTAAAAATGAATAAACAAATTATTTCTATGTCAACCGGAGATTCTTTGGTTATTTCACTTAACCACATGCAATAAGAGATATTGTATGTGATTCTTTTGCGCACGCATACATCGGAGATCACTATCTATATTTTCATGTACAAATTTTTTGACCTGGGTCGCGAGTCTGTATAAATTTGTTTTCTGGTTTTTTGTTTTTCTATCATAGGGAACGTACATCTATGTATCCACTATGCATATAGAATGAATATAATTGAAAAATCGATATCGGAATCGACAGAAATTTATTCAATTTTGCATTCTATCATTCTGCTTTTTTTCAATCCTTCACCAATAGACTGAAAGATACTCTATTTTTCAATATTATTTTGCTATTATTATTATTTTTATTATTGGTATTATTATTATTATTATTATTATTATTATTATTATTATTATTATTATTATTATTATTATTATTATTATTACATAAATGTGTTTTATTCAAATAATTGTTTAATTTTATTATTATTTTTTTTTTCATTTCATTTTCTATTTTCATTTTATTTTCTGTCTTATCTACGTGCAGTAAATTATCAACGTCGGGAGTATATTGTTCCATTGTTAATGTTTTCAATCCTGTATACGGTAGCATCTACCGACTGTCGAGAAGACAGCCGATTGTAGATACCTTTTGAATATTTTTTATGTCTTATGAATGTTATCATTTGTAGATAATACAAATGCACACGAATTGTTTAAACAAATGGAAAACGAACATCTTAGGCGAAAAAAATTCATGATTTTTTTTTGTTCTTTTTTGTTTGTTACAGAGTATCATAAGATGTGAATGTGTAATTTCAGTTATTATTATTTTTTCAACGTAAGGTATTAGTTTTCCCCTAATTCATTTTTTTTTTTACCGGCAAACATGCATTTTATTAAAGTATATCATTGATTAGAAATTGTAGAATGAAATCTCATTATAAGTTTCAGGAGCTCAAGATGACATTCAGATTGTAGCATAGAAGTAATTTGCCCGCCTTGTCTGTTATAGTCCACTTCAGCGTTGCCGGAAGCTATAAGAAGCCAGAAAAGCAAATGAAAATAATATTAATCATTGAAAATAAATAGCGGAGAGGTGTATAATTTGATATAAATTTACCGGTGGTAGATTTGAAATTGTGAGTGTTGCCTGATATTTTACCGAACCGGAAATTGACGGACAACCAGGCAAGTCACGAAGACCGAGTCCAGTTTTTGCAGATGTGCATGGATCCGGAGTTACCTGTGCCGAGAGATTGATTTTATTCACAACGAAATAAACCTCTTGGACAACTTTTGCGGTATCAAATTCTGTAAGAAAAAGAATTCTTTAATTCCATCTGGAAATCCATAGTTGTTATACTGGGTTATGATACACATAACCCGAGCGAAAGAGGAAAATGAAACAAGAAAAATCATTTCACCTGATCCTCTGATCTGAATATTTATCGTTACGTTCACCGTAGATCCAATTTTCAAACGGCAAGGATGTCTGAGGCATTCCGATACGTGGATATCTTCCACAGTATAAATTGACCCTAAAAAACACATATGAATTAAAAATGATTTATTACTACCAGTATTGCATCGTTGATTTCGTTTACTGTCAGTTATCGCTATAGGCTGTGATTTAGGGGCCAAAGTCAGAATAGTTTTTTATTTATTTACTTTTTTTTAATGCATAATCACGTATTTTTATCTCGGAAATTCGGATTTGCTAGTTAAATTGATCTAGCTATCGAAATGATGGAGTTGTCGTCATTTTTTCCGTCTTCAGAGCGATAATGAAATGGAATCAATTAATGTCCTTCAAATTTCCTGAATCGAACTGCAGTGCAGAAATAACGTGCCGAATATTTATTTTTTCCACAATCAAAGACACGCATCGAAATTGACTAAAAAACTTCTGGATTACTATTAATAATTTGAATTTGTTATTCCGTTTTTTTTCACCGTCGCAATTAGAATATCTGATAATGAGTTGCGTATGTTTATCATACGTATATATCTTTTTGATCTGACGTATCGACCACCTGTGAATATTATTAACCTCTATTAAAAAACTGATGTTCTCTCGAACTCGCAGCGCGAGATGAAACTCGCTACTTCAAACGACGTATAAGTATTAGGGTGGTCCTTATTCAGGATATATTTGAATTTCTATGCTCCCAAAGGCTCAAATGGTTCGAAATGAATAAAAAAAAATCTACCCCAACTTTCAAATTTTTCGAACGATTATTTCAGCCGCGATAAAAAATTAAAAAACAATGTCTAGCTGTAACTTCAGTATTATAATATCTAAAAATCTGAAAAAATTCTGAAGGACAGCTACTATGATGAAGATAAAGTCTGCAGAGTTCCAAATTTTTTGAATAATTATTTTGGCCGTTGACAAAAAATGAAATATCAAAAAATTAAGCGGCACGGGTTAAAATTAATTGTAAGATAGAGACCTGAAACTTGGAGTAGATTTTTTTAAATTCATTTCGAACCATTTGAGCTTCTGGTAGCACAGAAATTCAAAAATACACTAAATTAGGACCACCCTAATAACTATACACCCGAATCCGAATATATTATATGTAATTTACAGGTATACCAATTGTCAGTAATTGTTTGTACATGAAATGATTGAGAAAAGAGCAAAAAAAATTGATCGTCGTGATCTAGTGCGCAGTGAATATTCAGCATGATTTGACTCGCAAGTCGTTGTTATTATGATCGATTGAATTTTTTGTAAGAATGAAAACCGAAGAACTTCATATGAGATTGAAATTTGATAATTATACGGTAGATATATAATAAACACAAAAAGCTTTATACGCGATTAAAAATCAGTAATTAATTTTTTGCTAAAATCACTGTCGAGATAACAAAGAAATGAAACACTTTCGATAAAATATACGTGTAAAATATTTCAAATCCTGTAATTTAATACAATTCAATTTCTGTTTTTTTCTACATTTTTTTTCACGAGTTTATCTTTCGAAAAAAAAATGGCGCTTGATAATACCGCACGTGTTATACGCTCTCATTTTCCAGAAAATCTAATTACAATTGTTATTTTAATTTATAATAAAAGAAAACGATAACCATATAGTTATATACACATTAAATCTATACATTTTGTGTATATCGCGCGATACGTCGATGAAACTAAACACACAGGAAATTAAGCAGCACGTATACCTGATCGACACGCGAACAACGTGCCGGAAATTAATGAAACGAACCTCCTCGCGATCGCTGTACTCTTCAACTATACATATAAGTATAGGTACACGTGATGAAAAACACAAAGCAAAAATTACGCTGCTACTTCTGTTTATTCTTTCTATACATTTTTTCAGTATCCGTTATAGGTACCTATATAAAATGTAAATTTTATATATTTCATGCATAGCTGTATGAATATAAATTATTTCCTGCGAATCTAATGTACACGTATACTATCTTAGAGTATAATAAGATAATTTCCTCGCAGAAGTATGACAATTGAGAAATTCTTTTACTACAAGCAGCTGCAGCCTGCAAATGATAAGAAAATCGCATCGAAGGTCGAGTTTTTAATAAATTTGAAAACCAGTCGACGATCCGAATGATATGCGTACCCCGATACGTGACAGGAATTTGAGAACCAACTAACGGTTCGTATTAATAATTCTGGTACATTGCAATATATAAAAAAAAAGCTCACCGCAATCCTCGAACGGCAAGTTAAAGGCTTCAATGAATTTCGGTTTTAATACCGATAGCACAGTGCAGCACAAAACGATTAATTTTAATCGCATCATCGGATATATATAAACGTGTATCTCTATGAAAACTGTATTTAGTTGCCAATGAAGGAGAAAAAAAAAAAAAACAAACAACTACGAAAAATATCACTTGCAATAACAATAACGATAACAAAAGTTTATTTATTAATATACATGTGATATTTATACATGTATATCTGACCACCTCGCCGAAGCAACGGCAGAAGACTATGCTTTTTCGCAATGGGTTGTTCACCCTTATATATTTTTTCTTCAAACAGCGGTTCTCACGCGGACTCCGCGGAAGAATTTTTCCACATTTTTTACCATTAGCTTGCGCACCCACACCGATATTTTGGAATTATTTCGTTGAATCATTTTTCCTTCATGAAATGAAAATCGTTTGGTATCTTTTTTCTTTGTCATCTAGTCAAACATGGAATTTAAAAGAAATAAGTCAGAAATAATCTGTTGGATCGATAAAATATCTTTTTTGAGAACCGTTATTAGGCATCATTTGTTACATAGGTATGTATATGTCATATAGAGGTATTTACGTGATTTGATCGGCACTGATTTCAGCAATAAAATTAACTCAACTTAAATCGTGTCATAGCTGATTAAGATTTCTGATTTTTATTGTATATATACACGTATCCGACCTCCGTCGCGTTTATCGATTGTAGAGTGCGAGGGATGCTATTCTTAATTTACGTATACGCACACATCTACCTATAAATATATTTATACATATATAACCAACTGTCAATTGGGGCATAAAATTAATCAATTTCGCACAGATATAGAACGAGGATATTCAATCATCAGACGTAGTCTGCATCGTTCATAGATTATTACTTGTATACTTTGTACAGGTTATTAAATACATCGATTACAATTAAAAAAAAAGATGGAGTAAAAAATATGAAAAACAAAGTAGATGACAATCTACCGCCTTTGAAGCCGAAACAAACAGAACAAAAAGTACACAAAAAAAAAAAAAAAAAAACGAGTCATTTAATGTAGTATTGCGTATTTAAAGCGATCGATTAGTTGATTTTTAATTAGTCTTAATTTTTGATACCTCAGTATCGATCGTGAGGAAACGAAGAAAAAAGAAAAAAATAAACAAATAAAACGAAGAAAAAGAAAAAAAAATGAATCGTGTGGGCGAATTCCTTCTGCAACATTATCTAATCGTGCCGCAGTCCGAGATCTGATGATTCAATTATCTCGAGACTAAAATTTTGCTGGTTTCCGATATCGCGATCTTTTTTTTTTTTCTTTTTTTACATTTGCGACGCGATAGATTCGATTAATACTCTACCCGCTCACCTTTTTCTCTCCAACCTTAACATTTCTTTCTATATACGTATACTTTCATTTTGACTTCGGCATATGCAAAGTATATCGCGAGGTAAGGAAAAGAAGAAACAAAAAAAAAAATTTCCACATATAAATGAATGGAGTGAAAATAAATTCCTGATGAAAATGAGTATATTTATATTTAAAATATATATGTATGTCAAAAATGAATAAATAAATAGAAATTAAAAGTAATTAACTCGTATCGATCGTTACGGCGATCGACGCGACGGGACAACAGCCGGAGTATCTACACTGTGGGTTAGAGATTGAATGAAAATAAAAAAAAAAAAAATAAGAGAATTAGGGGGAGGGATTAAGGAGCTTGCATGAAGCTACATCGGGAAAGTTCGAAAGCAGCTGCAACACCACGACTACAAATACATAGCGATGACTGCGGATTGCAAGAAGGAAGGTATTGCGGTACTATTATACATCTATATATATTTATGTATATATATACATGTATATACATACCTATTCGGTGATTTACATACGCCCGGCTAATTGCACTGACCTAAGCAAACTCCACACTCCCTCCCCTTGCCTCTGCCCCTACGTTCCAGGTTATCTAACGGCCTGCAGATAGTTTTAACAGTTGACTACTACCACCCGGACGATGTATGGATAGACCGTGACCATCTAACATATTTACTTTGATGTGAATTTCTAAACTAAATGTGCACTTGTTTCTTCGTTTGTTTGATATAAATTTTTATAGATCTGGTTGTAGGTGATGGGTATCGATGTGCGATCCTTGGCCTCTTGAGATGCGGTTTTTGACGGGGAGGACGTAGAGTTCTTAACTCTCCTGCGTGCGATGCCATAGCTTTGGGAATTTGGAGAACCAGCAACGTTGAAGAAGCGCTCAAAATGAGAACGAATTTTTTCGATTGGATATTGAATTCCTTCCCGTACATTTGTATCGTATGAAAACTCTTATCTGCACATTACATTTGTATAATTGGTTCAGGTTCTCTTCGGTATAAATTTGATCCGCGTAATACGACGTCGAGATAATTTTATGTAAACCATACGTTACATGCGCGAATTACCATTTATATATCGTGTGGAATTGAACTCCAAGTTCCATGCTCGTCATTCGATATTCCGATGCGTATATCGTAATAGAGATAAGAAGGGCGGATAATGATGTAAAAATATTTGAAAAAAAACAAAACGGAGGGAAATTTAAGGAATAAAAGAGACCGGATTAATAATTACGGAAGTTATTATACCAGCGGAGACAAAGAGTGAACTGTTTGAAAAAAATGTGAAAAAAAATCTTTCTCTTCTCATTATCCTTTTTGCTTGCTAGGCTGAGTAATTTCTTATTGTACGTATTCTCTCTGCGCATGATTCCGGGTTAGAGGTGTACGTGTGGAATAGCATAAAATTGTATGATGTATTTCTGTGCAACTACACGGTATAAGTATTCAAGGCAACCGTTGTTATAAAAGAAGAAGGGAAATAATTTGTAATTCCACTCACGAGTCAGCTAAAGATGACATGTATATATGTTATAAACGTTATACATAGAATGTCGCGGAGATCACTGCGTGATTACATATAGATACAATATGTAATTTATGCATCCACACATTTTCTTTGTTTTACAAACATCTTGGGTAGTAATATAAAAATTTATCAAATTCTGCTAATATTGACTCTATTCTATTTCATTCTTTATTCCTGCGTGTTTTATTATTATATATACTGTATGAATTTAATATAAAATCTTCGTTTTCTGTTGCAGGGAGAAAAAAACAAGGAAAACAAAGAAAATAACAAAACAAGTAATGAAATACCTGCTCGCAATTGTGGAATAAAATAATTCCGATAACTATGAAATAATTAATTAGTCGTAACAAGTCTGAATTCGTCGTAGGTAATTGTTAATACTTTTACTTCATCGTATAACAATGAAAATTGGAACTCGAGGTTGTCGTTGACGCGTAGCACTGTATTTTAATTTTTTGCATCAGATACGAGCCGCTGGAGAGGCTGAATTCTTAGTAATAGAAAATTCCTCTTGCGCATTAACGTATGGCTTATAAAAATATGTAATCATCATACCATCCTGAACAATAAATCTGATATAAAAGTCTATAATTGACTATAAAAATATCCTATTTGTGTCGAGTCATGAGAAAATTGTTCAAAGTGCAAGCGTACATGATGCTCATAATAAATGAAACAAAAGTACATAAAATTATCGCTATAATTACGTACTCCTAACACAACAATGCGATATATTATATTATAGAGGGATGAAAAACATCCACATTGATCTGGACAAATATTTTTCTTATTCCAGCACGTATATTATTATACATACCGATTCCATGTACGTACATAATAACCTGGTCAACGGTCATGCCGATCTGGTCAATACCATGCCGAATTGTCCCCATCATTTCTCCGTAACATCTTCACTTCCACGTGCCACACTGTCTTCGTGGATCGCGTATTTTGACAAATAAAAACTCTGGAGGTATAGATTCTACGTATTTACATATGTATTATTGTTTACATCGATTTTAATGTATATATATTTGTACGAGTTACAAACAAGCGGGACTCGCCTTTCTACACATCCCACCTCTTCAAACCGCAGCAAACTTCAGGGTATATACGAAGAGGCTACCAAAGCGAGTTCACTATCACTCGGTCTACCAAGTTAGTTAGTTGGGATAAATTTCTGATTTTATACTCTAATCAAATTGTTTTTTTTTCTTTCTTTCGTATTTAATTTTGTCTACTTCAATTTAGAACGTATATTCCGTTTTTACTTTTACACGTACAACAGTGCTGTTCTTTTTTTTTTTTTTCAACAAGTTTTTGGTGTTTCTAATAATTTGATTTAATTCTCTGAACGCCGCAATTAGAAAATATTTTCGTGCCTGAATTTGAAAATTTAATTCACTTAAAAATCCAAATACAAAAATGTTCAGGGAAACGTTTGTAGTAATTTTCGCGCTCTACGCCATCGCTGATGCCACTAAAGTAGTAGAGTGCGGTAACGGTTAGTAAATTCCATATACATATACGTAAGTGTAAAAAAATGTACCTATGAAATGCGTTCCAAAAACAACAAGAAAAAGGAAATGAATAATTAAAGTAATAAATTCATCTATCTGACGATCGATGACGAGAATTATTAGGTCATCGAATCATCGCGATAAACACGTTTATTTGAAACCGATTCAAAAGTATTTATTGAACAAACCAGCATTGTATAGACGTACAAGAAAACCGGTTACCTACAAATATTTATAGGAGCATATAACATAGTGTAGCGCACTTTCGACGTTGGAAAGTGGAGTGATAACGGCGCTGAATAATAATGATAATTAGGGACTACATCATAACACGAATAACGAGCAGATATTTGAATTCTAAGAACTTGCGTATCCATGATGTTCGTGTTACTGTAATTATGGATACCGCGAATAGAATAACCGTGTGTTCTATGTAATTGGAAATTGAAAAACGGCTCGTATCTACTTTCGAACGCCGACCTACAGTGTATAGAATATCAAAAGAAGAAAGGTGACGTGAACATTTTCAAATGATGGAATGTCACACGCGTTGGATGGAAAACTGATAGAATTAAATTCCAGAAATAAAAACAGCTCGTTAAATTTGTTACTCAATTTTTGAAATTTCTGTACAATCGGGACACTGCAACGGATAATCATACCGATGGTGTAAATGAAATAACGCAGACAGCTTGTACGCACGAGATGAAATTGGAATTCGAAGACCAACGATCGTTCATTTTATTTCATTTAATTTTGCTTCATTCGCGAATATAAAATCGCGTGGATATCGATGTCATTCGAATAACTCAAGATAGTAAAGAGCGGCCAAGAACGAAAGGAAAAAAATTAAATTTTTTTTTTTTTAAATAATATTCCTCTTATACCGTCGCGTGAACTGGGTAATTATTTGCATGCATAATTACCATGATCATGATTGTCGGCAAAAAAATAACCCACAAATTGCGTAATAGAAAATCAGCACAAGTTGTCACGCTTTTAAATGAATCGCTGCATGAACACATAGCTCGAGTATGAAATCGTTCCAGTTGAGCGATTGTGATTCCCGTCCGTTTTTATCGTTATTTTTTGTCTTCCCGGAATCATGCTTGTAAGTTTCGTTTGATTTTACCTCACATTTCTCGTACTCTAGATATACCTATGGCCTTTCAGAGTAATTTTCTGCTTTCATTTACCCTTGGTTGAAAAAGCCAAACAATTATGTCATGCAATTATTATACTTGTATCATTTATACGAGGAAAACTCGGTGTTGAGCAATTCGCAAACGCGTCATCGAAAATTTCAAAAAATTCACATGATCAGCGAAAATCGTCTTTCGAATACCTTTAAAATGAATGCAACGTCATTCTTTATCCAGAATGAACCTCGTCGAAAAATAAATTATGCAAAATCTGAGAATAAAACATTTGAACGTCGTTGATCATCGCGGATTCTTATAGTTCGCTGAATTTTTTTTTTCCTACTTCTTCTATTTTCATGTTTTCAAAAGTATCTAGACACACCAGAATTATAACTATTTATACGTCGTCGTTGCATGTCACGGTGATAATTGTGACTGGAAAAATCTTACTGTCGGCTTACAATCCAGTAGTCGCAACGAGAAAAAACAAAAATAAAAAATCTGAAAAAGGAGAATGTATCCGACGAGATCGCTTGACGTCAATTGACTATGGACAGTAAATAACCCGTGTCTTTACCTTTAATTTTTTCTTCAATTAATCTTCTTAGCAGTAACTCGATGAATAAGTAATACCCATGATTTGATACGACGAAGTAAGGTTATTATTCTTTATTTTTCCTCAGCGCAAAATTAGGCTTCGGCTTAAACACCAACGCCTTTTAGGTGCAGAGTTAATGTTCGCAGTAGATCACGTGTATATTATTTATTCATGAATAAAATCGGTGCGCAAGGCGCGCCTGTATAACCTGTGTTATTAAATAATCGATTTGCTGTATAACGTGCGTTTGCGAAAAATGATGTTCGGGTGCCGGTTTTCTATAATTACCCTGAGGTCATGCATCAAGGCTTTCGCTTTGAGATCGCCGGTTCAGTGAGATAAACTTTCACTTTCCGTATTGGCTATTTGTGTCTCACACGTCGGACGCGGCAGAGATGACGATTTTAAAACAACGCGATGGTGGCCCAGACGCCACGATACACTGCAGTCGAGCAATTTGACATCTATTTCCTTTCTCTAATGTGTAACTTTTTGATTACTTTCAGGTAGGGCCTACTCGGACCCGAACCAGGTGACGATCTCCGGATGCACCGAACCTCCTTGCATCCTGAAACGAAAGACTTTCATTGAAATTCGGCAGCGTTTCACATCTCCTCGCGACGTCAAAACTTTGACGACCACCGTCTTCGCCAATATCCTTGGACTCAATGTCCCGTTCGTAGGAGTTAACGGATCAAACGCCTGTAACCTCATCTTCAACATCGACGGCACCAAAGCTTCGTGTCCTTTGGAAAAAGGAAAGGAATACATGTACAAGAACAGCTTCCCCGTTCGCGAAATTTACCCGAGGGTAAGTTGAGAAAAAAAAAAAACTGAAAAATAAAAATGATGAAATCAATTTTTTTGTCGAATTTTTATTGTCTTTCAAAGAACCGGTGAATAATATAATCATTGCAAACATATTGTCTATTTTAAAAATTATTTTTCGTCCGACTACGCATCGCGAGGATATTACTTGGAATCGACACTATTTTTTAATTTTGTTATCATGTTTTCAATTTACGTATGAGGAAAATTTTCGAAGGTGACCTTTCCTTTTCTATTTTGATGAGAATTGTTATTTATAGAATGGTTGTAGATTTTTATTATATGATACGCAGCACTATAGTTATTCGATGTGTGATTACCTGTACGCATGACATCTCGTCGAATTTCATCTAAACGAATTAAATAATTCTCCACATAATTTATTGCCGATGAATTGAACTTTGATCATGCAAATTTATTCGATACAATTTCAACCGGTTTTAATCATTTATCACACGGGCTCACAATAACAGGTCAAAATTTACTACGTTCTTCGCAGGGGGTAAAAAATAAAGATAGAAAATAAAAGACAAGAAACGATGAAAAAAAAAAAAAAACGCGGAGAACAATTATGAATAGTCAAAATTAACGGAAGAATTCTCGGAGTTGAATAAATCATAAAATTAACTAAATTCGGAAGTGACAAAAAAAACTTTTTTCACTTTTGAAATCGTCAATCATTGACAAATTTGTTTAATACTTATGATTTTTTTTCAGATTCCAGTGCTCGTTCATTGGGCCTTGACCGAGGGTGAAGAGAACATCGCATGTTTCGAGGTGCCTTCTAAAATAACGTCTTAAAATTGAAAAAAAAAAACAAAAAGAAGAAATTGTGTGTCATGCGAATTATAAAAGATCGATAATTCTAGTATGAGTGAAAACCCAAACCTCTAGATCTCTAGTTTTTATTTTTGTTTATTTTTTCCACTTGTTTTTGGACATGCGTTACTTGTATTATAGGTAGTTTGATCTCAGGCTCATAGAGAAGTTTAAAAAAAAAAGAATTAAAAAATAAATTAGTAAAATGAAAAAGAAAATTGGACATCGATTCTTTTTTTTTTTTTTTTGTTTCTGAATTTCAATTACGTCAATTAGTGAGAATCTATTTAAAAAGAGAAGGAGAAAAAAATCCATAAAATTGTAAATAATTTAGGAAATAAAAATGATCATGCTTCAAACCTATGGTTTCCTGAAAAGGTTCCACAATATTATTAAATTTATTTCGAATTCCTTCGTGTGTGGAATTTTCCTCGCGCAGTATTTCGCGGAGATAAGGTTGGAAACATCAAAGCTTCGAATAAGCTTGTCGGTAAATTTCCAACTGCAGTTTGATGAACATTCATGAAACGATAGCAAGTGGTGACATCATGAGTCAATGTATTGAAACTATATAGTAATTAAGGATAAAACAAGTAATAAAACAGAATAAAAAAACAACTCAATTGCCCTGAATTTAAAGATTACTCCTGCAATAGACTACCCGCAACGTTTTTGCTAAGCCGGTAACGAACTTATAACAAAAATAATTATCTCACCTTAGCTGTTTTGAACAAACTGCCTGAAAATTGTTTTCGATAAATTATATTAAAATTTTGAATATTATATTTGTTTCTTGTTTTTTTTTTTTTTCATTGCTTCTGGCAAAAGTTTAAAAAATTATTGCACGTGCGATTTATTCAGCACAAATGGTTGTATTAGGGAAAAAACGAAAATTATGAGGAAATTCTTGTCAATGAAAAAAAAAAGGTGCTTTCGGAATCCCCTTGATCAGGTGGATTCTGTGAATCCGTATAATAGAACGACGTGGTACTCGGTATGCAGCGATGAAATTCAAATCCTATTAAATTTTTAACTATAAGGTATGTATAATTGTGCACACAGAGCTGTTGAAATTTTGTGCACACTGTGTAATAATCATATGATTAAAAGTGAGATAAAAATTTTAATTATTAATTACGTTACCCTACTACAGATAATTAATACAATTTTCAGATGACTTTTGTTCTTTCGAACCACGCACGGTTTATATACATACATATAACGTAGAACAGGATTTTGTGTTGAATAAAATTACTGCATGCGCATAGATAATTGATGAAATTATTTACGGTAACATAAAGAAGAATAATTATGGAATAATTTGACCTGGTATTCATCATCGAGTGGTTTTCTCTCGATTTTTGTTCTTTCTCTCTCTATCTTTCTCCTCCTTCTCTCGTTCTGCAGGGGGTATAAGGTAAATCCACTTGAGTATGCGTCCTTACCAGGGACAAACATTCTCTCACTCACACCCACCTAGTCCGCAGAGTTTGGGGTTTGGGGTTTGGGGTTTGGGGTTGAAAATAGTGGGGGCGTCGGAGTTGTGCGCCGCGCCGCGACGCTGTTAGCTTATCTGTCTCAGTGCGCCGTACGCCGCCGGCCGAAAACTATATCGGCGTAAATCGCCGCGGCTATATGCGAAATTTTATCACAAAAGTATACAATCAAAATTACGTATACTAATTCGTAACACGACACAAAAACAAGAGAAAACAAAAAAAGAAAAAAATCTAAAGAAAAAACGAAAAGAAAAATTATTACCTCATCGATCGGGAATCCGTATATCACGAACGATCCAAAAAACAAAAAAAACAAAAAAACAGGAAATAAATTCGATCGAACGAACATAATGTTATAAAAAATATTTTGTTTATCGATTTTGTTTTTCGGAGCAAATTCTTTTCATATGTACATGATCGTACATATAGTTGTACATGAAAAATTCAATTTATGTTACCATTCATGTTGATATTTCAATAATAATATTCTGTATGTATATATACACTATAGATAGAGTGGTTTAGATAATGTGTACATGTGTGACGTGATATCCTACTTATATGTATAAATATTAACAGCGGGGGTGTTTTCAAATAAGTATACGATACGTACTTGCGATTCGTTCTCATATAACGTGAGCATCATAATCGAAAGTAATTGCTTCTTTTTTTTTTTCTAATTTCCAGTATAAAGTAACGACGCCGATGATGATGAAAATAATAATTGAATAAATCGACCTCAGTCGTCTCGAATAATTATACTACCTGTTCACATGATGAAATTTTTTTTTTTTCTTTTCTGTCTTCTTGATTTCTACTATAAACTGATTACACGTGCGGATTAATTAATCCTTGTGTGAGGTAGAAAGCGAAAGAAAAATGGCGAGGAATTATCAGACTATTTCTATTGATAAAAATAATTTATTGAGAGAAACAACGATATTAGGTAATGATATTTATCACGATAAGGAAACAGAAACACATGCACGTTTACTCATTTACATATAAACGGAAAAAAGGAAAAGCAGGGCTTTGACCAACGAAATATATTACAACGCGCAAACACGTGTTAGAATTCTTCCTCCAAGGGCGTACTTTGGCAGCGATATAATTCGAGTTGTTACCAAAGATTTTCGTCTCTTTTGATGTCAAAAACATACACAGTTCGTGCTCTCTTTCAATCTCGTCTCTTTAATAATTTACAATTCTACTTTTTCTTCATCGCCATCCATCGCAACGTATGTACTTTAAACCTATGCGTGGATTTAAAACTTATGGATTTTTAAACATCGTTCAAATGGACAAGCTATACTCTTCGGTTTTTGAATCATAATCTACTTTGTTTTTTCGATTTTCATTCTTCATATAATTGGGAAAAATTTTTTTTTAAAATAAGAAGAAATTGGTTCATCGAATCATAATTATACGAGCTAAACGGCAGTCGACGAGTTATCAGAATCAATTTGATATTACCGATATATAAATCATATTTGTACTATATAAATAAATTTATTACCGTGAATTAACTAAGTGAATTTACCAAAGTGGTTTCAATTAATTTATCACAATTGATTCATCATCGATATTATACCCGGATTTTTTAAATACCAATATAATAATAAAAAGTGTACAGGATGTAATAAAAAAATTTGAAAACATATATATAGTATACATATACGTCTGTATATTTTAAATAATAATAACCCAACAAAATATAAAAAAATAAAAGAAGAAGAAAAAGTGGTCAGTGTCGTTTGTGTTGTATGAGAAAAAAAAAAATTATAATAATAATAATTAAAAAAAAATAAGATAAAATCAATGAATTGATAAATAAATAATTATCTTCGTACAGTGAATGTGTGGTGAAAAATAAAAATATTTTGTTGTGATTATAATAACAATTATAATGTGGTGTGCGGTAATTTTCTTCCTGGGACTTACTTCCTGCTGCAATACTGTAATGGCACATTCTGGTTCGAGATCCGGACAATCTTCTGGTGCAGCTCAAAAATTAGGTGAGTTTGTTTTTCCCTTTAATTTCATTCGATTTCAATTATTATTCCTTTTATTTTTTTTATTTTTTTTTCTTACCGGCGCACAATTATCCGTATATATACGAATGAATATTTTTTATGGCAAAGAAACGGTGACGAAAGTTATCTAGATTTATAACGTTGATGTACAAATAATTCTTGCGCGACCCAAATGCGGAATCGTTCAGTCATTTATATCAAGTAAAGGCAAAACATATTCTAATAGTATGTTGTTAGTGGAAAAACAGGTTTTCATTCTTTTTGTCTTTTTCGCTGTCCCTTTCGTTAGATGGAATCTATATTCATTTGTTTATCATGCTGTTTTAGTATTCATTTTTTTTATGTTTGTTGTAATCTTTATTTATTCCCCCCCCCCCCCCCCCCATTTATATTTACTTAGGTACTATGTATAATCGCGTGATGTGGTTTCTTCTGGGCAAGGCGAATAACGGAAAAGGATTCGTCGATTTATGTGTAATATCTAGAATCTAAATCCTGAGGTGTGTTAATGATCGAAGTACGGATAAACTCGAATAATTCCAACGTTCCTTTTGACATAGAATTTTTCACACTTCAATACACCGCCATAATCCAGATGACGAGTTTAGTTCTCAGTATATCGTATCACGTTGTTGTTCTTCCCCGACGTTATTTATTCATTTTTTCAATATCGTTTAGATGTCCTCATTCACTGTTGGCGCAGGGTTGGAGAGAAAAGGTGGAAAAAAATGAAAAAATAAGAGAAAAAAAAAACAAACGTCAAATTTCGATATCTAAGTTTACTTACATGTGCCCTCCTCGCCACTGCGTCTTCATATGCCTATATAGTATGTATATACGTGTATGTACCGCACGTGTATGTATACGACCTCGTCAAACTTGACGAGCTTTCCGCAAAAGCTCGTCCAACCGCGAGTGGGTGGTTGATATATTTTTAGCCTGCCGGGGGTAGCTTTTTGTAAAATAGGGTAGGTGAGTATGTATATATATGTATATTTTACAGACGTACGGGTAAAAATTTTAAGCCGGCATCTTTCGAGGGAAGATTCAAAAGAATGCGTACTACAAGAAACGGAAAACGACGTTGATGTTTTACCGATAAAAAGTTGAGGCGAAAAACTGAATAGTATAAAGATTAAAGAATCAACATTCGACCTTTCATTTCGCTGTATACATGCCTTCGAATTAAGTGATTGAAAAAAGCAACCCTGACAGTCGTGAGTTGTCTTATGATTCTATCACCCGCACAGTAGAGCAATTTTTTGTGGGCTACGCCCTTCTGGGTTCCGCGACTCTACATGTACCGCATACACTATGATGTCGTTAGGTATTATTAGGGGGCGCTAAAACTTTCACCTCTTTCGCGACCTTCCCTCGGGAAGTAATTGAGAAAAAAGGGGGCTGTGCAAGGAGAAAGACAGAAGAGAGAAAAAGAAGGAAAAGTACAGGGCGGCAAGGGAAGAAGTGAAGGGAAGGGCGGCGGGTGTACATCTCTATAGGAAAATAGAGAAGACTAGAGCGTTAGGTGTGCTGCAAGAACGACGTTAACGTTAAGGAGGATGAGACGGATAAGTTTCGACACGTCTTCCGGACGTGCAGGGGCGAGTCTAGGTCGGAAGATTCCCTTATAACCGATCCAGCCGTGCTCATCTCCACTACATCCTCCTTCATCTCTTTCTCTTATACTGCGGGACAACGCGCAGGGACCTTTCGCCGACCTTCGAGTCCACTCCCTTTTATCCGACTGAAACTGCCTCTTGATGGATAAATTCAAAGAAGGGTTGGAAACTTGGTGAAACTTTTCTTATTTATTGGCGCCGATATAATTGCACCGAAGATGCGATATCACGTAACTTATTCGTGTCTGTATGAATATCCTGATTAAAAATTTGGAAAAAATTTTCAACGTCATGTAATCGGTCAATTTATTTCGAGAATATAATTTGTCGTACCGTACGCGCGTGTTTGTCGAAATTTTCGGGATTCAAGATGGTCTGCTCCGTTTCGAATGGCGACATCGTGAGATATTATATTTGCACTCGGAGTCTACGTGGTAGTTTCTGGTGTAGGGGGATATATGAGAATTGTTACCGTATAACCGCTGCACTGCAGTCCGATACAGGTGTGTACATCATGGATATTATGGTTGTGTTCGAAACTGGTTGTACAGATCTCTATGGTACTCTAGCTACTGTCGTTGGTTTTGGTTGCGCACAACGTAGCTTGGGATCGTATCGAACCGTCGACGACAGTCAATAATTGCAGTTTGTTTGTGTTTCTGTTTACTACGACAAACTGCAGTATAGAAGAGGACGGCCGGCGGGGGGGGAGGATGAAGATAAATGATGGAAATAGTTACCGTGATATATATTAGCTATTGTACATCTGCACCCGAACGGCCGTCCTTCATATGTTTGTTCACTTCCGGTACACGCTAACACCGACTTCCGGTATACGCGTCACTAAACGCAACGCTGTATTGTTGGTAGAATCAGGATGGATAGATCTGAAATATATAATCGATTTTGCGACAAACGATTCTTTTTTTGTTTTCAAAAACATTCAATACCCCGGCTTTTTTTACCTGTCAAATTTTTTTTTTCTCCTTTTTGTTTCTTCAATCTTCCATCCTTCTCCACAATCGCTATGGTTGAATTCGGGGACTATTTTCATCCCCATGCATGCACAGTGCCCCATATCGTTTTCAGACGACACATATGAGAGAGTGGTTGAAAAATGGTACTTTTTTGATTCTTCGACGGTTGTTTTTTTTTCGTAATTTTTTTTTCCTATCTTATAAACACGCATGGGGACGACTCGAAATTTTTACAGACCTCTTCAAAATCCTTCGAAGTTTGTACGTCATACTCGCGATCTAGACGTGACTTTTTTTTGGCTTTCTTCTTTTTCTTTTTTCATTTCTCGACTTTTTATTTTCTGAAAGAGAGCGTATAGAATGAAGTACACAGCAGCAAGCGGAGCAAAGTCACTTTTGAAATGGGTCCCGCGCCTATTACGCACTCGTCGTTAAGGAGCTAGGTAAAGAAGGAAAAAATGAGATAGGGAGCGACGAATAGGAGAAAGAAAATAGGGGAGTGAATACATGAAAAAAGGGAAAGAGAACAAGTGCGTACTTCTGGTGGATGTAGCAACGAATCGACAAGCTTCCTTATATATACAGGTAGATTATGTCGCCGCCCTTTGTCCTTGCCCTTCAAAAAAAAAAAAAAGAAAAAAAAAACAGAGAAAAAAAACAGAGGCGGTTGACGAGGAAGTAGGATGTTGGCGTTGGAAGTGGGGAAGGGAATTTTTTTCTGATTTTGCTCTTTTGACAACCACTCGGTACGTATATATGGTAGTTCGCGAGAGTCTTTTTTGGGTTTTTGAGTCTCTTGAGGGAAAACTGGGAAGAATGAGAATATGAGATAAAGTAAAAGAAGGAGAAGATGATGACTGGCAGATGGTAAAAAAGTAAAGAGCTTCGGGAAGAGACCCTCGCACACCTCTGTTGAAGAGCACTAAGTGACGCGATCAATTAGCCTGCTAGGGGCTAATGGCAACATCTTCAAGGCCGAGGACGACTATCTCTAAGCTAAGATCAGCTAGTATATAAATAGATAGATGTATATACATATCTATCTATATACACCTGGGGTGGTACTTCGTTGAGGCCGAGAGAAGAGCGACTGACGTTATCGCATATTGAACGATGATTAACTTCACTTTTACGACAAAAACTTAGCGTGTATAAACCTTGTGTACCTTTTAACGTGACGAAAAAGGGAGGAAAAGTAAGAATTCACAAGAAGTAGATGGAAAAAAATCAAAAAAATCAGAGGGATTTATAATCAACGAGCTTTTTGATTTATCAGAGAAATAAATAGACAACTTATATACGGTTCGTTTATACATTCAAATTTTTGTTTTATGCAAGTACGATACATCATTCATATTTATGGTACGTACGTACATACCATAGTCATATATCAATAGCGTACAATAATAGGTGCGTGAAAAATAAAACGAGAATGTGAATTCATACTCTATATGTGTACGGTAAGTTTTGTATTGGCTATAGGGGGGTTAGGGTTTGGTTATAAATAAATAACGTTGCCAATGGCACGGAACGGAAAATCCGCACGTGTATCTTTCACAGCCAACTTCAAGCTTGGCTGGTTTGCCTCGATTCCGAATATCGAATATTATATACCGTCGCGTATATTTGTGTACACATAACTATAGAGATGCACTAGCACCGGTCTCTCTCTCTCTCTCTCTCTCTGCACTGTAGATGCGATATGCACGGCGGGAAATAATATCTATAACGTCATACCTATATCAGCACCGCTAGCACCAGCACCAGCAGCTCCAAGGGGATTGGGAACAGGGGAATATGCACATGCATGCGCATATGATATATACGTATATTTCAATACATAGCCATGTACCATACATAGGTATACATCCGCCAGGCGTTGAGTTTGAAACAATACCTATACACGTACAATCCTCCGCTACTACTATTTTTTACTTTCACATTTTCTTTTTAATTTTCTACATATAATATTGTTGAATATATTTTTTGTTTTGCTTTCGATTGAATTTCGTTTTTTTTTTTTTTTTATTAATTTCTTTTTTATTTCCTCTATCGTTTCTCTGTACCGATAGTCGAGCAAGTCACGTGTACGTTGATTACGATATACATACTTATGGATATACATATTGGTATATGTATGGGGGGTTCCAGGCGAAACCGGACACTTTGAAAAACTTTTTTTTTTGATTTCCCTAATTTTTTGACATGTTTTAGTATCCATCAAAAGACTCTTCCTGGTAAAATTTGAATTTTTTTTTACCACCCCTTCAAAAGATATCGAATTCTTACAAAAATCGCACTTTTTACGGTGTTTTGCCCGTAACTTTTTGGTCCATTTGGACTATTTCTGAAAAAGTAACTTTTTGGTTCATTTGGACCATTGTTGAAAAAGTAACGGGCAAAACACTGTAAAAATTGCGATTTTTGTAAGAGTTCGATATCTTTTGAACGGGAGGTTAAAAAAATGTCGAATTTTACCAGGAAGAGTCTTTTGATGGATACTAAAACATGTGAAATAATTAAGGAAATCAAAAAAAAAGTTTTTCAAAGTGTCTGGTTTCGCGTGGAACCCCCCATATAGGTATGCAATTATACATTATATATGCACGCGCCATAAACGAATTATTGTCAATCCAGTCGATTTCAGAAATCTATAAAACCATTGTCCTCGGAAATCACTTGCGCTGTAATCCGACCTCCGATTCCGTATATACAGGGTGATTCACCAGAGGTGTCGGAATAGGCGGAGACCAAACGACGCGATGCGAGCACGACAACGAATGCGATGGCCAGTCTATCGCGTTGCTATTTTCTTCCGTGGATTATCTCGCTGTTCATTGGCCAAAGAGCTAGGCACGACGTCGACTAGTCTCCGCCTATTCCGACACCTCTGGTGAATCACCCTGTATATAAATCAAATCTAAGTTAATGTTGAACATTTTTTTTTCGTTTTTTCTTTGTTTTCAAAGATATTACGAGCAGATACGTACATGTATGCTTATATTCATGTATTACGCGTATGACATAACGTGTGTAAAGTGTATGAGAAAATAATGGCACGGTGTGTGTGGTGGTCAGGCCAGGTGGCTTTCAGGGGTCGATTTTGGGGTTGAATTCAGGCTTATGACGGCTTGCGTCGAAACGACTTGTCGATTCTCGATACCGTGGGTATAGTATCTGGGTATATATTATGCTTGGTATAACATCAATAAAATATTAGCAGTGGAATGCGGAATTGATACCCCTACCCCTATCTTTTCCTAAGGATATATCCTTGTATCTTATATTCTACGCGCGCATGTGTACGTGCATTACATTTGTACTACATACACAGGAAGGGACTAAAACGAGCAACCTTATCCTACATTTTTTATTAACTCATGTTTTTCTTCATCCCTTATTTGTTGAGCTTAATACAAATACCAATGTATTTGACTATTCACCCATACTTACTGTTCGACATTCCATAGAGTGTGCGCGGCACGAAATCATGTTATGAACAGCGAAGGGAAAGTGCTGGATTCCTTTTTCTTTTTTCATCACAGCTACTATCACGGGTTGTGATTTGGTCGCAAATAATTACTAGGAAAAGAAACGAAAGAAACATGGCGTCGACGATCAGGACCTGGACTGATCGTACGCGTCATCAGACGTTGAGTTTCCGATAAAATGAATACCTATGTAGCTATAGGTATATATTTTAGACTTCGTTGGTGAGAACAAACAAGTCCTTAGGGATTTTTCGAGGAAATTTTGACGGTGGAAAACCGTGGCGCTTAGACGTTCGAGTGGGCATATATCGAGGGTGTACCGCCGTTGTTCACACATATATATATATAGTATGTATGTATAGGAAACTGAAAGTAGTCCCAGCAGACAAACAATTTCATGAATCGGAGGGTGCCGATGTAGGCGTAAAATCAAATATGCTTAGAGCTGCGGTCTAACGATCCCACGAGAGCAATTCTGACCCTCAGTCGACGACGGCGTTGCTGGTGCTGCCATTGCTTCTGCTTTTGGTTCTCCTGTTTTTCGGAGGTATAAAACCGAGACGCTCGAAGCGTGACTGACTCGAAACTGCGCGTATATTGGTATCAACCTGAACATACCATCCGGATAAGAAGCCCGAGACGTCTTTCTTGGCTGGGGTGCAAAAGCGATGCCTACAGATTCTCTCCTCGTGCCCGCCCCCCCCCCCCCCCCCCCCCTCCCCGCCCCTCTCCCCCTGCCTTCGCCGGCTGCCGCCAATTTTATTTTTTTTCTCTCTTACCTTCGAAATATAAAACAAAAAAACAGAATCCCTACCCCCTACCATTTCCGGAAAATGAATAAATAAAACGAAAGATTTCAGGGCTGGAAAGAGGGGTTGGGGAAAGGGAGGGATGTTGAAAGCAAAAAACCCTTTTGGGGTTGCGCAAAAACCCACCCCCTTAAGCGGAGTATATAATTCAGTGGGGTCCTCGTGTAAACAGCGTGAAACGACTCGCGTGTGGTATCGTCGCGCGACTTTCGTGTGCATTGCACATGTGCTTTATAGGTATATATATGGTGTATATAATACACCCAAGGTAAGCCCGGTTAACGTTCAACGCTAGAAGCGGCGCGGCGGGTAGGTTATAAGAGAAAGCCTGCAGAGTTTGGAGAATATATATATTTATTCATATATATATATGTACGTATAAGAGAATACGTAGCCACATTTTGAAACCCACGTATAGAAGTTAAGAGAATGGAAGGTGTGGAAGGTTTTCTGTTTCTAGTTCTGTCGTGGCGCACAGGAATTTTCGGTAAAACGACCCTCGGCTCAACCCTTGCGAGCGAGCCAGCAGGCACCGAATGATGTCCGAGCTTCTCATTCCTACGGGATTTTCGACTAGACGTATATATGTGTACACAGGGACAGCGGGGCGGGAGGCTGAGGGGAAGAGGAAGGCACCTGAATTACGTAGCTACACCGCGAAAACCCGGAAATTACAGTTGAACTACTCAATTGTAGGCCCCTGTATAGCCTGTTCTGAACCTAAACATGAACCTGAACCTGAATCTAAACAGTGTTGAAATCACAGCTCGCTGAGCAACAACCGAACAACAAACCCTGCACATACATGTGATACGCACATTACATTTGTACAACGAAATCACGTCAGACGGGTGTTATTTAACTCTACGATTATATACGTATACGTTGCATGTATATGGGAACGTCGGAACAGAACGCCAGGTTGTTTGTTCCGGTTGGTGCTAAATTCGCATGTGGCAATTTTAGTCCCCCCTAGAAATTTCCACCTCTGTACGCGTGAGGAAAATTTGAAACTTGGTCATCGTTGGACGTAGGGAATGAAAAGAAAAGAAAAAGAATTAGAAATTGATAGTACAATGAAAGAAGCAAAAGAAAATCACTAAAATTATACAGGGGGAAGATGTTAATTCTACGCTTGACGGTCCGAATAGATGTTTGAATTTTAATTTGTCCGCGTATCGTTACCTGTACACATACGCATGTAGGTATATGGTGTAATTATTAATTATAGGGATGAATTACGTGAGGGCGATTATGGAACAGCTTTGCATTTCCATCGCGCACATACATATATTAGGACGTATAATAATAGCCTCCGCGTGATGTCCGTTGGCATAACTATTATACGCGTTCACACGCGTGGCTATACGAGACAACCACCGTGAGTTATATCCACCTTATATCACCGCCATACGCTCAGATGTTTAATAGATTTAATACAAAATCAATGAAAACCATATTGCGCGTCGTATCCAACTACTAAAATCGCAATCATCGCTATCGGAAGACGACGAACGAACCAAAGAAAATGTCTAAAAAATCGATCGATTCGGACTAAATCTGCTCCTGCAAACTCCAATGTTTGATCTACATTTCAGTTCGTCGGAGACACGATCTTTCGTCGTATTCCTTCGAGTAATTTTCGAAAATCTTATCCCCTCCGCCTGACCCTGGAGAAGAAAAAACCTATCGTTACTTACCCTCTGAATAAGAGAGAGACTGGAGCTAAAAATTCGTAAATCACCTGCTAGTTTCAGCGTCATGAAATTCATTCTCCATATACTACCCTAATTGCTGCACGGAAGATCCTGCGAATGCGAAAATAATATTTTTATAATTAATCAAAAGCTTCTCCAATATGTATGATCAATACGTGGAGAGAATTTTTCAAGTTTATTTTATCCCGTGATTTTTTTTTTCTTTTTATTTTCATCAACGTGCGGGATGGGAAGAGCGGGGGGGGGGGGGGGTTGGAAGATAGGGGATGGGAACAGTGAATTCGAATTGAACGAAGAACGGTTTTCAGAGTCTTGGGAAGTGTTAAAGCACATTTCAGAAACAGTATGTAGGGTGGAAGTGGTTTGAGGTGGTGAAGCTCCGCATACTTATAGCCAACTTTAGAAAGAAGAAATATGAAAGTTCCGGGAGGAGGGAAGAGGCGGGAACGATGACGGCGTGCGTACGTATTCACGTGTACGTACCGACGTATACTTTGGATGTAATATAAGTCGATCCTCCTATATCCTTTATTCCTTTTTCTTCCCTTCACTTTCTTCCGTCCCGCAGACTGCAGGTGCGTGCCGATGGAGCAACCGATCGTTTCTTCTCTTCCCCGCTCCCTTATTTCTCAACCCACTTTCACCGACAGTAAGACGTTTCCCCGCAACGCTCCGAAATGAAAAGAAGAATGGGGGTGGAACAGAACTATTAAGGAAATAAATAAAGTTAAACATAAATATGATTTTTAATTAAAAATATCAATGTCCTTTTTTTTTTTTTTTTTTTCTCTTCTCCCAGAAACTTTTTCTCCGTCTTCTTTTACACTACGTACGAATGATGACCTTTTTTTTTTTGTTTTTTTTCGGTTTTTAGAAATAAGAGCCGGTAACTAGGGGAGAGTTAGTGAAAATTTATCGCAAAGTCTATGTATACTGCTGCTTTTGCTGCTATAACGCGAACGCGTTGCAAGCGGAGGATTTAAGTTAGAAGTAGTTGAATCACAGCTGCTAGCAACTGTATGTGTAACGAAAGATTGAATAGCTGACTACGTGTACAGTAAGTATATACGTAGAGTATACCTATATGTAGTACATACGTACATTTATAGTGCCACCTATTTTGTGTGTGAAATTAATTAAGACACCCTCAACTCTTACCCCCTTCACTACTTCCAACCCCCTAACACGCGATGTGCGCCTCGGTATTCACTATTTTATAAAATATATTAGCAGAGTGTACAACTATTTACACATAGGTATGTCTAGAAACATGTGAATAGGTACACACTATAATTCTTTGAAAAGGCTACGAGGATATATTACTACTACAGTTAAGGGTCGTCGTCAACTTCCTCATATAATATTATCTGCGATATTAACCTACATGTGCAGAACATGATTACGTATACCTATATTATTATAATATTGTGGATATTTATATTCACACAAAAATTGGATATTATAATTTAATTATGGTCCGTGTACCTACGGATTATGTGGTTTTATTGGAAAATGTTGTACCAATTATTTGAAAATAGTTAACTTTTTTTTGCTTTATTTTATTTTTTTTTTTTTTTTTGGTAATTGTTTTCCATGTGAGTTTAAACCGAACCCTTTTGCGAAGGAATGTTCAATTTTGCAAACTTTTTTTTTTCCAATTCTATTTTCGCTTCATCATGGAAGTTATTATAGAATCGATTTTAGATATTATTTCATACCCACACAGATAGCATCAAATCTTCTTAACTTCAAATTTTCTGCTAGTCATCTATACGTTATAAAAATACACGATAATGTTAGCGTATTATCAAAAAACGTTCCGGTTGCAATATGGCGAACGGGGAAAAAAAAGTTATTGTGAAATTTTGTCCCCAATACCTTACGGTAAGGTTATCGAGTATTAGTGATACTCTTTAATTTCTTAATATGGAAAATTAAGGAGGTACAAAAAAAAATTAATGAGGAGTGCGTATAAATTATTGATATCGACTCAACCCTGAGAAAATTGGTCAGGATGAGGGGTAGAGATTTCTTCTTCGTTCTGGTCTCCAAGGTCAGAATTTTTCCGATGTTAAATGTTCGTGTGATGCAGTGAATATTTATCCTGTTTTCCCTGCGGGTGCGTAGAAATAAATATCCGTGGAATATTTCCTAAACCGGACATTATAAGCTGGACTATATCTAAAATCCTTTGCATCCCTCAATCCTGTTCTGGAAAAGGGTAGATGCTTGGCTTTTCTCCTACCCTTCGGGAAGTTGGTAGCCCGGTAGTTTCGGATTTAGCGATGGTATTGGTCGACGACGGTAGTGAAAAGAGGAGTAGTGTAGGAGGAAAAAGAGGAAGGGAACGGAGAGAGGGATGAGATGAAAGGGGTGGGTTTACGTCAAGCCTAAGCCCAGGTAATTATTCATCGCCCCTAGGCGAGGGCAACGCAAAGCTTCGGAGCACGGGGGCGTTTTCATAAAGAGGGAGGGAGGGAAGAAGCAAACGGGTATAGTAGTAGTAGGGTTGCAGACACCTGCTACCCCTTTCATCCGTCAACGTTTTATTATACCGATCGCAAATCTAGGATCGTCGTGCGCGTTGCAAATGCTCAAACCCTCCGCGCTATACGTTTCAACTGTGCGAATTCTCCGGATAAGGATTAACATGAACGATTAATGCGGATACCCTATTTACCAAAAGGACTACCGACGCAAGGGATGGAGAAATCATCGAGCATAATTTAGAGGTAGCTGCAGGGATCGAATGGGAGGGAAAATATACTAGGCATTAGATTTCTTCTCAATAAATTTCATACCACTAAATTACATGCACTCTATACATCTCTGGATAATCTACTTTTTTCCGGATCGTTTTTTCAAGACAGCTGGGTTGGTCGATTTGAAGTTTTTTAAATTCGCTACCCTTGGGCTGCGGTGTGGTGTAAAAAATATTTCAGGTTCTCCTCAATCGTTCGAATTTTTTCTTTCGACGTTTTTTTTTTCTTCCTCCCTCTAATCTATGTACCTCCTGAATTCGCGTCTATCCGTGTAGCTATTTGTCTGTAAATGGTGTATAGTATATATATATATTTTCTGCTGTCACTCACAATGGGGGCTAATAAAGTTACAAGTTCGAAACATCACTCGGTATATACGTTGGGTTAGGTTGGGATATACGTGGCTAAAATTCGAAGCGTGTATAAGATACGTGCTGTCAGCAATCGAGTATACATGCGCGATATGTATTATATTTTGCTCATATATATATAAATATTACATAGGTTTGGCGCAGATGAAGAAGGCCGTAAATGACGAGAAAGTGGTCGTTAAAAGAGGGCTGAATCTACACCCATTTACATACACTACTTTTATCCGATATCTATCCGAACTTAGGGTCACAAAATACGAGAATGAAAACTTCCGATACAAAAAAAAACAACATTTTACGGCGTAGTAAAATAGAACGTGACATTTGAAATCTTGTCATTTCGATTTTGTTTAATTTAATTTTTTTTTCGATTTTCGGGTAAGAAAAAAAAATAAAAAAATTCCCCGGTATCGCGACGCATTGTCATGTAATTTGTGGTCAGGAATCCGAATCAGCCAACCAAATTGGTCTAGTCATTAAAATTATCGAGTCATCGCCGGTTTATCGTTCTGGGAAGTTAAAAAATTCCGATATCTCGATAGGTTTTATTCGTAATCTAATTCAGTCGGCTGATTCGTATTTTCGAGGTCGAAACACATCGAGGTATACGGTTGCCCGTAAGCTTTATAGGGAAAAACAAGATACGTGCCGCCTGTACGCGTATCTTTTTCTCTTCCTTTTTTCCCTCCAGCCTCCCAATGATCAACCCTTGTTTTCTGTCATTTCCGTTTGTCTCGTTCAGCTTTGACTCGTCGCGTACGTACTGTAATATATTGTAGTGTACGTGTGTATAGCATATCTCTGTATATCCGGCGTCGATTGACGTTCTGAAAAATACTATACGACGTCAAACGCGTCGATGATATCCGTATATAATTTCGCGCAGAACTACCCTTGTTGCATACACTCGCGTTCATACATGAAGAGAAAGCATACGTGTTCGTATGGGTTCATATGACATGAACACGTACGTATATATTTATGAAAATCTTTGGATTTATTAACGTCTATAGAAGTGACATTTTTCATGTCTATACGTATATACGAGTATAAGGGTGCGTATCTGTATGATTTCAACAATTTTTCATGTACGAACCTCCGGCGTTTTGTCTTTTTCACAGAGATTTCTGTGTACTTTTCGTACGATCATATCGCTTCTTTGAATCTCCAATCAGCCATCACGTTATACGTATATATTTTTTTCTAGCTCATCTTTCTTTTATCTTATTCGTTTTTTTTTTTTTTTTTTTGTTCAGTCTTTGCAAAATCATATATTCCCACGCGATACACATCGTATAATACAATCGTATATCAAAATAATTTCGAAGATAGGAGAGTATTGGGAAAAATTAAGGGAAATCTGTTTGCTGTGTAATGCTACAGGGGGTTGATTTTCAAATATTTATTTCTTTAATTTTTTTTTTTTTTGATCAGAATTGTTTTGTTTTGTTTTTTTTTGAATTTGTTACTTCATCTTGAGCTTTTCCTCGCCTCGATTCGCAGGGGGATTTTCATGGATCGAAAAACAAAGAGGACAACCTGCGATAAATTTAAAAGTCGGTTGGTCCCGTTGGAACCTCTGGACCGTATATCGACGCGGAGGAGTGATTCGTTCGAGTTTTCGGTTTGTTAGTTTCCATGTATGGTAACTGTACACATACATTTACCAGCCTGCCTACCTATACCTATACATCTACTCTGCACCGACCTTCTTGAAAAGAAAGGGGTGATTTTTCGTCTGCGGGAGGAAAGAGAAGGAGAGAGAAAGAGAGAGAGAGGAACAGAAAATAAAAAATAATGATAAAATTAAAAAAAATAAATAAAAAAGACAGAGGTAGCTAGGGGAAGAAAAGATGGTCGGAAAAAGGGGGTTGGGGTTGAAATGTTTCTGTAGATAAATTTTCCTCTAAAGTATTGCGAATTTTCAAGGTCGATGGAACGGCGAAATTTGCTCCTACTTTTCTGCACCCTACATACTTTTTTATGTTAATTGGGTGGGGGGCGGGGACGGAAGGGGGAGAGAAAAAAATAGCAGCAACGAAAGGAAGAGAAGCCGAAAAAGCACTAATACTTGCCCCTTTCTTATCGTTATATATATGTATATATATATGAAGAAGTGACGAGAGAGGAAAGAGCCCTTTAAATTTCAATTTTCTTCTTCCTTTGCCATGCAGTTGAGGATGTGGAAGCAAAGTTGACGCTACGACGACGAAGACCTTTATAGCACCCCCGTCTGTTGATAAAAAAAAAAAAAAAATAATAAACAAACAAAAACAAATAAAAAATACTTGGCGCGATAAAATTGTTGTTCGTCACTCTGTACACCGGTCGTTTCTCATACCTCCGAGCTAGTGAGATGTGCGAAAGATAATTGGAACACATAACGGACCGAATAACTTTTCCTTCTATATACATGATCTCATATACACGTTACGCTAATTTATACTTGCTCTTCATCCCTTGCATTCATAGAATTAATGTACGCATACCAAATTTTCATTCGATCTCTCGAATTCGATTTCGGTTGAAAAAGCTTAGCTTTTGTTTCATTTATTCAATCAAAGGGTTTTTCACTTTTTTAATTACAATTTGGGGTGGATTTGATTTTCAAAAAAAATTTGTTTACTCATCCATACCATGAGAATAAAATAAAAATGAAATGAAAAACAATACAAACAAACGAATGAACTCGGTCAAGCAGCAGAACCAGCAGCAGCTATATCCGGCGGTTGCGCGAACGGAGAGTTTCTTTTTTTCATTCACTTTTTCTCGTTTTTCCTGCGGGGGGTGAAAGATCGTCGAAGCATTGGTAAATCTAATAATTTGGGGTTGTAGGAAACGATGGGGATGGGAACGGGGTTAACGGGATACATGTATAGGTATAATATATATAGGTATATATTTTGGTCAGAGGAATAACGCATCCGTGTACAAAAGTTGGTAACCGGTGAACGTTGTGTTTGTATTTCCTCGGAGGTGGTTTTTGTACGCGTGTTTACGGAGGATTCTCCCACGGGGGGAAGAAGAAAAGGGTGAAAAAGGAGAGAAAGAAATATATATATTATATATATATAAAAAAGAAGTCAGAATCGTTCGCCCCGCAGCTCGAACTCTCTTTCTCTCCTTTTCTCTCTGTTCACGCACAATTTCACCCACTAGATTTTATTTGCAAGGAAACTCGCACCCAATTGCGTATCAGGAATCGCCGTCGCGGGATCGCCTAAAGTTATTTCTATCCCCTAAACGACGCGAGGCGTCGCGAAGCGCCCGAAGGTGGGCGGCCGGGGGGGGGGGGGGGGGAACAAGAAAAAAGAATACACAAAAATTGAGTACCTACGGTAGTCCGAAGACCTTGCACGGGGGTTGAATAAGAAGAAGAAGAAAAAAACATGGGGTAAATGAAATGATTCAAATATATCTTGGAATAATCTCGGAGATTTAAAGAAAAAATAAGTGAAACAAGAAGAAAGGAAGTATAGTGTATCGTATTTCTGTATACGTATTTTCGTTTCGAAAGTTAAGGGGTTGTTGTCGGAATTGAATGAGGATCCGTGAAGAACCTTCGAAGATATTGAAACTTGATACGACGCTGTTTAAATTAACTGCGCGGAGCTTTTCCATCACGGTATCACATGTACATCGTATACACGTGTATGTATGCATACATATATACATATAGATGTGTAATATCCACGTAGGGATTCTTGTACTTGTATATAATTAAAGTAATTTCGAGTATAATATACAAGTTGAATCCGCTCGTCCCCGGTCGTTAATCATTTAGCAGGGAGTTTGCAAGGTCAACTGAGAATATAGCGCCAGGCTTTAGGGGTTGAAGTATGTTTCGGTCGACTTTACAGGTAGGACTATACCATACGAGACACTATACGTGACCCTAGAATATATATTATAACATACACGACCCTTAATCATACCATAAAACATGTACTTACACCTTACCTGGAAATTTTCCCTCTCACTTGATTCGAAGACGTAAGATAATTTTAAAGCGATTTTAAAGTCAGATTTCTTTCTCTCGCTCTTAATCTTTCCCTTCTCTCTCTCTCTTCTTCCTCGTTTCTACTTTTTTTTTTCTTTTCTTTTTCTCTTCTTATTTTATATTTTACAAGTGCAGGATAATAATTTTTTTACTCTGAGTATGTACTATGAAAAAAGTAAATAATAAGGAGAAAACGAAATTTTCCTTCTACAAGCTTACGTTACGGTAATTGTTTATTTTTTTTTCTTCATTTACTTCTCTTTTTGGTTTGTTTTCTCTCAGCTACTTTTTTTTGTTTTTTACGAGTTCATAAAATATTCCCCAACTTTTACACCCGTCTCCTTTACCATCTCATGTACGCAACTACGTGCGCGCGAGCTTGCGATTGAAAATTTAAAAAAACTTTTTTTTTCTGTCTCTTCTTCGTTTGTTTGTTTTTCTTATTTCATTGCTCACTTCGTTTTTATATTTTCCGATTTTTTAATTCAATATCAACGAAAATCAGTCGATAAATTCGCTGCAGATATGATTTCTAAGATTCGGAATAAAAAAAAAAACAATAACAAAATTAAAGAGGGGGTAGTAAGACGTTAAATACAAAGAGCGATTCAACGATAAAGAATTACGACGGTGCAGAAGCGAAGAATAGAGATTAAGGAAAAAAAAAGAAGATGAAAATAAATATTTAACAAAACAAAAGTCAAGTCTGGTTGATGTATTTTTATTTGTTTCGTTTTCAATTTCCCCCACTTGTTTTTCTTTTCTTTTTTTGTTTTTTTCTCATGCCCTTGACAGTGTTCTCAGAAAATCTTGAAGAATCTTTTTAAGCTGTATGACCCCGGGAACCACTTCCATCCCTAGCGTATCTCCCTTATACTATTCTTCGCGCAACCTCCTCTGAGTTTGAGTACCTCCCTTTCCCTATTCTTCTTTCACCCCCTGCACTCCTCGTACAGGTATCCCTCTATTATACTGTGCGCGTCCCTATTTCTCTACCCCGTATACATAGAGAGCATACTGTCTTCATCCCCGAGCTTTCACTCTCCTTCCATCTCTCTCATTCTTTGGCATCTTTTATCCTCTGCTGTATACTCCTCTCTTTTCTTGTCTTTTCTTCTGTTCTGTTCTCTTTTCTTCTTTCCTCTCGTGAGATACATGGGACCGGAGAATACGGAGGTATAAGGGATTGAAGGTGGAAGGTATAGAAGGCATAAGGTAGAAGGTAGGAGTTAGGTGTTTTAAGTAGCGCTGCTAAGAGTTTTGCTCTCCAACAACCCCCTCCGAAATCCTTGGCGCGATGTACACCTTATACCCTCTCTAGTTCCCAAACCACCTTTCCACTGCCTTCCACGAACTCCCTTTTTTCACCCACTTCTTCTCCCGCACTCGCGCTTTTTCTACCCTTTACTACCCTTTTTCTCCCTCCCTTCTTCCTATAGTACACCAAACGGGTTAAAAGGAGTGATAAAGTTCCTCGTAACCACTAGGAAGTGTTAATGCACCCACCTCGCTCGGACACCCCCAAAAAGCTCTCCAATCTCACCCCATTCCAAGCACGCAACTTTTAATTCTTACAAAGAAGAACTATTAGCTATACGTATTTTCCCATTTGCATAAACTTTTCTTCTTTTTTATTTTCTACGGATTCTAGTTCTATATGCTTCTCGTATTTTTTTTCCAGGACGCCAATTTATTCATTTTTGGGATTGAATTCTTTGTCATTTCTCTTTCATCTTTTGTTTTGTCAAGTACGAAAAAAGAGAGAGAGAGCAATAGAGTGAGAATAACAAATTTGTAGCCCTCAACGGAGCGTGGGGGTGTTTTTTTTTACCAAAGTATTTTTTTCAATTTTTTTTTCTTTTCGTTTTGTTTTGTAGGGTTTGGTATAAGGTAGAAACTAAAGAGAATGAATGAAGCGTGGGGGCTTTCAAGAGCACCTTTGTCGCTGGTCGATAACCGTGTATATCGAGGGGATCGATTTTATACTTTGTACCCTGCGGGAGATTAAAAAAAAAAAAATAGAAAAGAACAACCAAAACGAATATAAAAAAAGTATGTGGGTGCGGTGTACGTATATGTATACGTGTGTTTTACCCTTATGGAAAATCAAACTTCCTTTAAAACTTGCGAACCGAATTCATGGAAAAAACGAACAATTGGTAGCGACCCTCTATATATCTTTGTCATAATCTCCAGATTCAATATTTGCGTGAACCGGCTCTCTAACAACCCTCATAAAACATGTATTTATAGGTATATTTATTTTCAGTGTACATCATCATTTTTCCCCATCAATCTGGGATTTTCATTTGTAACGTATATAATATTAATCTATTCAGTGTGGTGGAATTCAGACGTTTTTTTTTTTTCTCCGTAAAAGCAGACGCTATTTGGATATTACGGGGGTAACTAGTAGTAGAGTAATGAAAAAATAAAATAGAATAAAATAAAATAATATGAAATAAAATAAAAGGGTGGCACAGGGTAGGGCGCTACAGCGGCTGTGGCATAAATTAGTGGTGAAAAGTTAATTGGGGCGGACACTGGAGGCTTGCTGCACGTGGTACAAGTTTACCGCCGCCACCACCACCACCGTTACTACCCCTTTACCCCTCCCTTGTCACACTACTCAGTCAGAGTACCAGCAGCACAGTGGAAACCGGAACGTTGCAATCCTAAATTATTAGTAGGTGCCTAGCCGCTGCTCGCTGGATAGATACGTACCCGCTAGTTTCGTGTAGTTGCTAGTTGCCGGTGCTAACTAATGTTGGATTTTGGATATGCGAGAAGCGAATTTATTTGTGCAAATATTCATTATCGCTCATGTGATATACGCGCTATCGTACGCGATGTTCACATCGTGCATACTTCGCACACGTAACACGTACGATTCGAATTTATGCAAGCTCTTGACCAGAGCTTTTTCAATTACTCGCAGTTATTTTGTCGAAGATTTTCATTTGTTTATTTTTTTCCCTTCCAAAGAATTATTCATGAAAATCTATAATTACACGACGTGGCGGAGAGGCGATGATTTGATCGCCGCGACGCGTGCTCGGTCGTTAAGTTTTTGTTCGAAAAAATATAGCCCTGTAGCTATACGACGGGAAGGCTCGAGTACCAAAGTGCCGTGGAATACGGACGAAAAAAAAAAAGATAGGAGTTTACGACTGACCGTGACATACCTATCGGGTAGTGTCGCCCCATATACCGCCTTTATACCAAAATCCCCGTAGGCTCAGCTTTTGTAAGACTAAAACCGAAAGTATGGGACTCTAGATAAAGATAACCAGCGATAAAGAAAAGAAACTGTGTCGGGTATAGCTTTACTTTGACCGGAAAAACAAGTCCGGAAAACAAACTCCCGAATACCTACCTTTATTTCTTTTTTTTTTTCTTCTTTTTTTTTGTCTCTTAGATACATGTGAACCCAGAATCGAAGATTTTTCTCCGTTTCAATGGCACGAGCAAAGAGAGCAATAAAGGAGAAAAAAAATTGCTATCGAAAAACAAATTGCAATGTTAAAAAAATAAAAACAAAAATAAACAAGCGACGGGTAGAAGAGAAAGAGACAAAGAGGGGGTGTAACGGCGGCTCGATTGAGAGAGATAAGAAATTTGTTTTTTTTTACACGTTCTTCCCTTTTTCGGGGGTCAGAGAGAGAGAAAGGGAGAGAGGGGTTTCCCTCAGGACCCTCCACAGCGCGCGAGCTGAAGGTAGAATTTCTGAAAGGGGAGACTTCAATGCCGAAGTACGTACGTTTGTTTATGTCCCTTATTTCGGTGTATAACCTACGGGAGGACAAAAGCCTATCGCACGGGGTTCCCAGCCAGTTTTAGAGAGGAGAATCTGAGGAGAGATAGCGCGTGAAGGTACCAAACGAATGAACGAAAAGCTCAAAGCTCTTATTCTACCTTTAACGTGTTCACTTTCTCGCTCCCTCCATCTCTTTTTTCTGCTGTCTTCTCCTTCTCATTCTCATTCTCATCCTCGTTTTCATTCTCGTTCTCCAGCCCTTGTGCGGAGGCAACAAACGAACATATTTTACGATGGGGTGACGTGAAGGGCACCCAGGCAACTAGGAATTCTCGTTTTAACGAGATTATTAAAATACAACAATCCGGGGTTATGGGGTTTGTTAAACTAACAAAATGAATGAATAAATAAATAATAATAAAAAACGAACAAAGGAAATAGATAATAGAAAAGATAGTAGCTTGAAAGCAAAAAATATAACAGCCCTATCACGTCTTCTAAACAATTTTCTTCTTCTTTCCGTTTTGTTCTTTTTTTTTTTTTTTTTTTTTTTCTTTATCGCAAGTTATTTTTCAACTACGTTCGCCACATACTTAGATACGTAAACGTATAAAGTAGTTTCTGTAGGTGAGGAAACATAGATTTTACGTTATAATGTGTTATAGTTAGAAAAGTGTACATATATACACTGCGTCAGTTGGAAAATGTACGATCAACTTTTAGCTTCCTTCCTGTTTAACAAACTCATCGCGTGCTATTTTGTTTGGTAACGATGAACAAATCTGTAGGTACACCTAGATATACCTATAACTATGTCTATGCAATTCTAGGCATCAAGTTTTGCTCAACTATTACACACGTATTTCCATGTATTTATGCAGTCTACGTTATACACACAACTAGAAGAAAAAAAAGGTCGTAAAACCTGAACCGTTGAAGTTGAAGAAGGTAGGAAAAAGAAAGGAGAAGAAAAAAACACATTTTAAAACTATCAAACAAAATATAATGTAATATTGGCAAGGTGTAGCATGAAAGTCTTACGTGACGAGCGTCGTTATAAATCCTTCACTCCGAGTATATAGCTATGATAATGTTATAAAGAATGATAAAATAACTAAATAATAAATATCATTATTTTATTCATGCAACGTACTTTTAATCGTGATCTGAAGAAATGTAAGGAGAATGTATAACAGGTCATTACATACCGCTTCAAGAAAAAAAAAAAAAAAATAGATAAGAATATATAAGAATAATCTGATGAAAAAAAAAGAAGAATAGTGAAAAAGAATTATCTAACAGGAAATAAAAAAGAACCATATCTGTACAATACTTCGACTATAATATAGTAGCCTCATACCTTGCCCTGCACAGATTTAAGCAGGCTATACCGGAAACCTCGAGCTTTTACTCATTCATCGCGTCGAGACGCAAGCAGAGCTTCTCTAATTTTATTCTCAAGCTTTTCAGAGTTTTGCCTTTTTTTCCTTTTTAAAAAAGAACGTTTTATTTTTTGTTTTCCTCTTTTACTCGTTACTCGTCGTTATAATACCCAACGCAGGTTTAGTTCGTTTTTTTTTCTGTTTTTTTTTTTTTTTTTACCTTCTACTTCTATCGACGATTCTCCTATTGAAAAGAAGATTCAAGTGTGCATGCATAATATTATATGGATTGCAATGTAGGTATGTGAAAATCTTGTCAGCAATTTTTAAGGATCTGAATAGAAATCGGTTACAACTTCTCTGAAAAAGATAGGAAAGTAACAAATCAAATAATGAAATTCTCGATATTGGAAAATTGTGCTTTTTCCGGATGTATGGTTTTTCATTCACAAGCTTTCAGATATTCCTTGAAATTGATGAGTAATTTGAAATACCCTATAGAAATTTTAGCGCTTAAAATTTTTTCGTTCCCATTTTAAGAAGATCCCGAGATTCGGCGCAGATAGTTTATACACGGAATAATGTTTTGGGGTAGGTATCTTTGATAAAGGTTTATCGTTAATTAAAGTGCTGCGGGGTTGGACGAATGACTCGTTTATATACCTCATATTATACCTCGTCTCATCTAAGTCTCTCTATAATGTAACGTCTGTGATTGATATCGTGAACTTATAGTACTCACCGTATCCCCTTCTTCCTCTTCTTCTTCTTCCCTCCCTTTTACTCCCCGTCATTCCCACAATCTTATCTAGTCCCGCGGTATTAACTTCACTAAAAAGATTTTATTACCCATCTCTATTATTATACCGTCACTTTCCTACTTCTCTTCTAATCCTCTTGTTCTTTTTTTTTTATTTCTATTCTTAGATCCGACCCGCGCTATCGGATCCCTAAAAAATTACTCGTGTTCGAAATTTCTTCATTTATATCATCACTCGAAGTATTTTTAAGCCAATTACGTTTTGGGAAGAAGAAAAAGAAAAAAAATCTTGTCACAGACGAGAAGAAGACAAAAAATCGTTGATTTTGGAGTCGATTGGTCGGATTTCAAAGATCATTCGTTAGTCGAAAAATCAATCGAGATATAAATATAAATGAATGTTGTAGCTGGTAATGTATTTATTATTCGAATACGAGATCGTGTACACCGGTCAGACACGGAGGTACACTTGTGTCCTATTAATATGCATGCTCCACGATTTCATCCTGCCCACTCGCTCGCCCCATCGGGTATCGTCGGGCCAGAGGGAAGAGGTAGGCAGTCAGATAGCATCAACAGGGAATAGGGAAGGGCTGAAACACCCTCTCGCGTTTACGACTCTCTTATACATTCGCAATGTCTATACGTACGCCTATTTGTATCGTCATACGTGTTTGTACGCCCGTTTGCTGCTACCTGTGCAACGGCAACAGCGACAGAATCGCGGGTAACGGTTACTCGGTATAAAGTGCGTGGCGTGTACTGGTTGTCCAAATAAATCGCTGCGCGAACCGTCAGAAGGACAGAGGGCGAGGGCGAGAGAGAGAGAGAGAAAGAGAAAAAGAGGGAGATGGATAGGGATACCAACGCGTCCTCGACGTGTTCTCATGTACAACAATGTACAAGAAATTCGAATGAACAACTCTCCTCTCCACGCTGTTGCAACTCTAACAATTGTTTTGGAGAACTACGAAACAGGTGCTCTTGATTAGAATCTTGTTCGCAGCAATACTGATTGATCGATCGATCCATCGATCGATCGACTGATTCATTGCTGAGATTATTTATTTAAGAACACCTAGCGTCGAGGATGTATTTTAATATTACCGAACGCTCGGACGGAATAGAGCTCACTTCATTCACTTTGGATTCGGGGGTTTTAACGACACGCGTTGACGGTTCAAATTCCCCCGTGAGTATTCACCCTCGAGAATTCATGTCTTCATAGGAGGGAGTCGGTTTAAGATTTAGCTATCGCCGCTTTTCATCCCCTAGTAGCTTTCTAACTAACGGACTTGATTTATCAGTAGACTAAATTGTTTTCTCGATAGATTCCGCGACAGTCCCAGCTGGTGGTATTTTCGGTCAATCACACACATAATCCGATTAATTTGGCTCTGAATTTGGAAAATAAATAACAGATCTCAATGTTGCAAATAAAAAGATAGATACATATGCCGAAAGTCGTGACGATGTAAGTCGGATTCCGATCAGTCGATGGATTCGACTAATCAATTTATCCAGCTCTCCTTATTATAATTCCCTCTGATTATATCCGGTCGGAATTAATCCCGCTAATTCCATTCAATTTCATATTCTATTTGGCAAAATCGGCTAGGCTGCTACAGCGGATATCTGGCAATCATCAAGTCATGTTTCTCTATAGCTGTATACGTGTCCAGGCCGCAGGTAATTTACCTATCCATATCGCGCCTGATGTAATTCGTTTGCATGTTAATTGCGCGTATGGTGGTCAAGAGAGGATGTTGGTTGTTTCAGAGTGCCTATCTTATTGCCTTAAACCAACATCACTTGATCATATTATATCCGACGATAAGCCATCTAAAACCTCAATTTTTCAATCTCTCATGATCCCTAAGAAACGACTACCGTCTGCAGCGTCTTACCAAGATTAACCGTCGCAAATTTATCGTCATCGCTGCTCCTCGTGATGGACTCACATCGGAATATGACACGAGCAGAGTAGTTTGTTGGCGTCGCGACGCCCTCCCATTGCCTGAGGTTAACGATATTCCATCAGTTTTCGTTCCACTCACGCGTCTTTTGTTGAAAAAAGAATAAACAAAAAATACGAACAAGGGAATAATAATAAAGGAACGAAAAGAGCCGTGAAGGATTACCATCAGGAATATCAGCAGGGATAATATTTGTTAGCAAAATGACTGACTGCGGTTTAGTGACCGCTATTATCTTTCGGGTTATATGGAAGCCAGCAGAAGCCGAGTGAGTTTCGCGGAGAAATTCGCTAGGTGGTTTTGTTCACAGCACAAAAAACTCGCAAGGACAAGAGCGGGGTTAATCGGCCGACACGGTCCGTTCGGTCTCGTGATCTATTGATGTATGAAGTAAAAAGCTGACGCGAAGCTTTTACGCCCAGACGTAACCTCCTCCACCACCCACCCCCACGTGACCCTGCATCTCCACAACCACCTCCGACTCATTTCTTATAGCAAATGGAACCGGCAAACCAGAACCAGAATCAGAATCACAACCAGAACCATCCACTCGAAAGGGGTCAAATGGGAAACGAGTCCCGAGCTTAAAACTTGTGGGGAAATTCGAGTCCCTGGACGAATAATAAAAATTAAATAAAATCAGATAAAATAATCAAATAAAATTACCGAAGAAAATCGTTGACGTGGTTTTCTTTCTTTTTTTTTTCGCGAATTATTATGTGCAAATTTCAAATATCGTCTTTCTTCTTCATTCTGTTTTCATTTTTTTACTCTTCACTTTTCGGAGGGTGAGAAGCCTCGAAAATGCTCCGTGTATAGCTTCGGCCAATATACCTCTCGAATTATAACGGCGTTGTGAAGAAAGGGCCGAAAAGAAAATTGAAGCATCTTTTAACGCTTCTTGAAATCATGGGTGTAGGTAAACCTGCGCGTGTACACGTGTATTCGTTGAGTGTTGTACAGGTGAATAATGCGAGTGTGTGAAAAGAGAGTAAAGAAAAATAGAACGGAATTTATTTATACATGACAAGAGTATGAAAAATTATGATTCTTCAATATTATATGTACACACCTTTGTCAATCGCGAATACAATTCGTATGGTAAGATATACTCGATATACGTACTCCAGCGGTGCGATGGAAGAATTGGGTGAGGGAAAGCGGGACAAAGATTTAAAATAAAATAATAGAATAAAATAAAGTAGTAGAATTCGTAGGTAGAATTTTAACACCAGTCCCAACAGTTTTTTTTTGTATTTTTGTATTTTTTTTTTTGGTTCAGCAGTGAAAACCGTGGACACCGGAATGGGGGTAGATAGAAGAGGTCGGTTTATCGGGAAGTGATATAAAGTTAGGGTCAGACTGAATGTGACAATGCCAACCCCTTGCCTCGCGAACTTCGCATTGTCAAATCTATACACCTATGGATTCGAATTTATATTATACGATTTTTCTGTCGCGCTGTTATTCCGTATTATCTGTACGAGAATGTAAGGGAAGGATGCGAATAACGGATGGCATGGAGAAATTCGTACGACTAACGAAAAAGAAGAAGAAAAAATAAGAAAATAAAAAAACTTATACACCGATCCGGTCGTGTTATTTTTTTTTTTTTGTTTTTTTTTCAACTTCTGCAGATATTTTTCGTCTTTGGGGTTGTTTTCTGAGTTCAACCAACAACCACCTTCTTCTCTTGGTGCTGATGCTGCTTTTCTTTTCCGACAACAGTGCCAACGGTACTAGAAACGTTATCTGTACCCACGAGTTTTATTTTATTCAAAGCTTCTTATATTCCCGACTTAGAGGCGTCACCATGCCTTCGAATCCTCCATTTCTGGTTTTCCCCATTCTGCTGCTCCCTCCTTCGTTGCTCCTGCTGCTGCTATTTTTGCATCCACGTAGAGTCTGCAGAGAAGGCTCGAATAAAAAGAGATATTGGAGTAAAAATTTTAATCAGGATATCAAGAACGTCTATGATCGTTAACTGCCGAATCTGATGGATGCCGATCGATCGATCAGATTCGGCAGTTATGGAGTCCTACCATAACCAATGCCAGATTTTGGCGAATAATTTTTTCTTCTTCTTTAACTTCTGCTGAATTTTCGCTATGAAATTCATTCGACATTTATGTGTAGAGCGGTGAGCGATTCGATAACGTCAACTTCGTTTAGTGGTACACAAGTTGTTGGATATTGATTCGTGAAAGTTGAGGTAGTTTCAGAAATTTAAAGTCGAAGTAGGTACGATTTATGGATACCGACTCGTCGATCTCTTAAAAATTTTCAAATGACTGATACCTCGGTGATGCGATTTCAGATTATATCACGCGGTGAAATGGATGAATCAAATGTCGAGTAGGCATAAATCTACCCAAGTATTTGACGTGCCGAGCTTAATTCTCAATTTTACGAACAAGACAATTGAAGCTCTGACAATAAAAATCATTTTCGGTCTATCAAAAGGGCTCTGCTGAATTGAACAATGAATTTATATGAAGTGACGCGTTGCGTCGTGCCCTTATAATGAACTAACAAAGTAAACGCCCTTTCATCTACTTTATGTATGTAAAACCTGCTATGTGTATACATACTAACCTAATTACCCGGAATACTATAGTCGAAACTTTGAATCCTAAGGGTAACTCGCCTAACAAAAGATTCTGGTACGCGGTTTACTAGAATCAAATCGAAATTAGCCATTTTATTTCTTCTCATTCTCCGCACAATTTATCTCACGTAGTCGATCAAAGAAAAAAAAAAGATGAAATAATGCTATCATTAATTATATCGGCAGTGATGAACCTCGATATGGTCCGTATCGCAAATACTGGTTTTAATATCGTTGGAATAAATCGATTTTTCAAGGGCTCCGTCATTACATCTCCTCTCTTTTTTTTTTCTCTGCTGCGCCGCGAAAATTCACTGCGGAAAACTTTTTCAATCTTCACCCTTGTACCTCTGATCTTTAGTCCGCGCCTAAACTCCGGAGTTAAAATACCGGTTTTTAAAATTTTCGTATTAGTTTCATAGAAAAAAAAAAAATAAAATAAATACTTACGAAAGTCTACGTAGTATAACTGATAACTCAAGAATGCAAGTTCGTTGAAGAAATTGTCAAATTATTATAAATGTTACACAGAAACAAAATTGAATAAATTTCTCGAGGTTCTCAGTTTTTTGAAAAATCTGTGCGTGAAGAGAAGTGTAAAAATGTGAAATAGGAAGGTCTTTACACTGGGAGGGCATGGTTAAAGACGAGAGATGGTTATGGGGCCCTCGATAAGCCTGGGGTATGACTTTTTTTTTCTTTTTTTTTTTCGTAGAAAATGTCCCATAGATGGAGAGGGGTGTGCGTAGAGGGTTGAAGTATAAAATCCCCTAGTAGCTACGAACCTTCCTCCTGTAGCTTTCAGGACCTTCTCTCGGTCCTAACCACGTCTTATATAATGCGTCTTATAGCGGGTCCTGCCCTGGATGAGGAAGTAAGGGGGAAGGATATAGGGGCGCATTTGCGGGTACCGGGACACAACCTGCAGGAGTGTATCTTTATCTGTCAGCGACAGGCGTCGAACTCCGCCGTTTTTACCCAAGGGGGTTTCAAAGAAGGGGAGGAGTGAAGGGGGATGGAAAAAGAGAAAATGGGATGAGAAATATAACGCGTAAGGTTCCCGCGGGGGTCGACCAAGCGTTGAGGAAATCCTGCGAGATCGTGGGGGGGGGGGGGGCGGGGGGAGAGAAGGGAAAGGGAAGGAGTGGTTCCAACCTAGGGGATGAGATTCTACCGGGGGAGGGGTTCAACTGGAAGCCAAAATTGCCGCTTAAACATGACGCGCACACCCCGTCGAATCGAACTCGTGGCGAGATTGCGTTTCAACCCCCTCGCGTCACTACCACCTCCCTCTACCCTCTCTTCGATAATATTGGATATCACCCCCGAAATCTCTCATCCATTTTTATTTCTCGCCCTGTGAAAGGAAAACCGAAAATTCAGAGAGACACGAATTAATTTTCTAGTCTAACTGTGTAACTGTTTCAACTTTAGTATAGCTGCATGAAAAAAATGGGATAAATAAATTTGAAAAAAAAAAAAACACAAGTTGGTAATCAGATCGAGTTGTTACGTTGTAAAGAAATTTTTCCCGAGAATTTTCTGAGAAAGAAATACAGACGGTATAGTATCGTAGGTAATCGTCGTTGTCTCGTGGCGGAAAACGAGCGTCGCGAAAGGGGTGGGAAAAAAGAAGAAAATGAAAGCGAGTGGTCAGAAGTATAGGAACGAAAGCGACAGTCGAAGGTCGAGAATATCAGGGGGTGGGGGAATGATGCCCTCTGTAGAATCCCCGTGGATCTGAGAAAAGTTGGTACTCGATTTCTGCAGAATTTCATTCGTATTACGTGCCAACGATCAATGAAATTTCCACTATACAGCGCAAAAAGATCGTGAAGAACAAAATCAAAATGGGAGTGTAAAAATATCCGCAGCAAATTGACTGGTTGGAGAAAAGAAGGGATAAAAATAAAAAGTCCATGACATTTCTAGGATATCAATCATACGCGAAATAAACGAGCAGCTGACTCTATTCACACAGACGCGCGAATACCAATTAGCAAACAGGAAGTACGACCATTTTCCAATCTCGTACGCGGGATCGCAACTCATCCCACTTTCATTCGCTTCACTCATATCCTTCCTGCTTTCGTTTGTGTTCCCATTTATTTTGTTTTTTTTTCCTCCCTCTAAAAAAGTCCTTTCAAAGCCAGCCAATAAATATTCCTTAGTTAGCATCTCATCGTGATCATAATCATTATCATCACCATTATAATCGCGTAATCGTGCTGAAGATTATTATCATTATTGGCATTGTTTTTCCGGCGTTGGTCTGTGAATAGCTATACCGAGACCACGACCACCGAGAACTCTGAGGGCTTAGCCGAGGGCTTCGCGAACCCCCCGCAGGAGACATCGTAACTGGCTTAACATGCCCTCCGTAACGCTAGGAGGGTTGCGCTAAGTACCAGCTATCCGCTCTCCAGTGAAATGGATGCGACGAAAAAAAAGAAGAATTATAAAAAAAAAAAAACACATAGGCAATATGATAAATAAAATATCAAGCGATTAATGAAAAACTTTGGACTTGCCAGCAAGGGTTGCAAAAAATTCGCCGATTCATTCATGATTCACCATTGCGTTTTTTATAATTTTATAAGTGTGAAAAGAATAAGAGAAATTTCTGTTTTTTTTTTCACAATCTCAATGGGAACTTTTAGGGTGAAAATAACCTTTCATAGCTGTTTTGCACACAAGTTCGGGGGATAATCTCTGCCACGGAATCGCGTGGGGAAGAATGTTTTTTATTTATTTATTTACCTTTTTTTTCTTGATCCAACCGTGGATCCAACGGGAAGCTCCGGAAGAGGGTGAGGTTTATTTTTTCTTATTTGTTTTGTTTTTGGATCTGAGTGAAGGTGAACCGTTAAAGTGCAGAGGAAGGTTGTACCGTGCTGAGGGGGAATGTTATTAATGATGTGGTCAGATTAACGGTTTTCGTCGCTGCCTTCGACGAGGAGGAAACGGAGAAGGTTGATAATCTTACCGAGGCGTTTGAAGGTGGAGGATGGGGAGTATAAAAGGGAGGAGAAATTTTGGAGGAAAACCCCTAACACTCTCAGCAGAAGTCCGCAGAGTCCTCTAGATCCTTAGATGTACGAAATGGTCGGGTGAGTGGCGACCACCAGCTACCAGAAACTCGACTTCAACTCGAACTGTTGCCAAAAAAACAAGCTAACCTGACTTAACTTGACCTAACCTCACCTATTCCACCCCTGTACGCTCCTTGCTGTATATACCTATCTGACAATCCCCTACGCGGGAGAGAACTTTCCAGAGTGCCTCAGCTGATTAACGCTCTCGTCCTTCCCGGAATGTCTCTCTTTCTCTTTCCATTTCCCTTCACCTTTCTCTTTCTATTTCTATTTTTCTTTCTCTTTCTACCACTACAAACAGGCAACATACACCCTTGTACCTCCCACTTCTTCAGGCTTTCTTGACAGCAAAAACGCGAACGTTGGAGACTGATTCGTGGAAAGGTTAGGTTGTTAATTTAGCCTTCGTTTTTCTTTCCAAGGAAAACCAAACCGACCTTCTTACCGCCCCTTGTACTATATATATACACGCATACATGTGGTATGTGGTACACACCGTATACCTTCTACGGTTCTTCACCCTTATACTCCCGCAACTCCTCTGACCCTTGATGGTGTTTGTCACCCTCGAATTATTTCCCACAGAGGGAAGAGAAGGCTTTTTTTTTTCTTTACTTACCCTCTTTCTTACTTCCTTCTTTTTGCTCTCAAGTCGTTCTCTCTTTTCTCGTATCTTCTTGGGTCTGCTGCGATTTATAGAACCGAAAATTTCATTCGATTTCTAAATGTCGCGTCATTATTTTTAATCATTTATTTGAAAATTTCTTTCAAAACTTTTTCTTCCAAAAATATTTATAACACATATTACTTGCAAAATAAGGTATGGTTAATTATTTACGGTCTTTGATTCGTTTCTGCGAATAAAATTCATAGCTACGCATATCTTTGATGGATGGAAAATTGAGTAGCGTTTAATTTCATTAAATGGACAGCTTTCCTTTTAACGTTTCAGTTAATCGCGGTGTTGCGAAAGTTTAACTTGCGTGGTATGTGTATGACTTCCCGAGAAGTTGGACGAATAGAATACATACGATAGATAATATACCCAAATACCTACCTACGCGCGGGTAAAATATACCAAACTTTATCCCTTTGAAATCGTGCAGTTTGATAGACACGCGTTTGTGAAATTAGCTGGTTGGTTTCGTTATTATATCTATACTCATAGTTTGTACCGCTAATTTCTGGTAACGAGTAAAAGCTTTGCTAACGATGCGCGGACAGGTGTTTTACAAGCTGCTTATCAAAAAGTGCCGATTAATTCGAGGGTTGAGTTTGATTCTTTTTCATTTTCCAAAACGCCGCGAGGAGAGAGAAATAATATAATCGGTCGGGATAATTCTCTTAATATTTTTTTCTTTTTCTCTCTTCATAATTTTTTTTAAAACTCTTCAGATTCTTACGCAAATAATTTTTTTCTTTCATTTTGAGATTATAATAATACCACATATTACACACTCATTTTCCACACGAACTGAAACCTCCGTAGCTGACTACGTGCCCCAAAGATCCGAAAACTTAGTCTCAGCAAATCAATGCAAAGTTTCGCCGAAACTTTCCGACGAAGTTTTTGTTTTTTTTGATTCCCTTCGTTTTGTTTTTTCTTTTCTTTTTTCTCGTTCTCACTATGCCAGTGGAATGAATTCAACCGACTAGCTACTGTCTCAAATCCACGTTGATTTTCATAAGAAAATGAACAAATCAAAATAACGATACAAAAAATAAAAAATCAATCTGAGGAGCGTATTAATTTCTTCGTCACGCAGTTCTATACTTTTGTAGAGTAAAAAGAAAAGGAAGAGAAGAAAAATTGGAATATTTCATGGGAAGTTGGAATATGAATTAACGAAGTTTCTTTTTCCTTTTTTCTTTTTTTTTTCGAGTTCTTTCTTTGCCCCATTCTTATTTAATCGCCGCACAAAACACTCTGCGGCACAACACAATTACAGTGACAATTACGTGTAACTATACAAACGGTATTTTTAATACGTACATACGTAGTACGGTAGACGATCGACGCAAGAGAGCGGTGAGTAGAGAGTGTGCGGTGGTGTAAAACGATGAATATACAACGACATTAGCAAGTGAAATGACACGAGGGCCAAAGGTGAGGAGGGTATAAAGTATGGGAGCGAATTGAAGCTGCCTTCTAACTCAGTGCTGGTTGCAAAGGTGAGAACGAGAGAGAGAGAGAGAGAGAGAGAGAGAGAGAGAATTGCGACACGTCGATGTCGGAGAAAACAACGAGTAGTAGGTGGTGAAACTGTTAAAGCTTGAAAATTGACGTTGAATTTACTACGGAATTCAACACGGTATGGTACATCTATTTTTCGTATTCACGTTTATTTTTTACCTATATTCTCCCGCTTGTTTCTCCCGATAAAAATATACGATTTTTTCTTCGTTTTTTTTTCTCTCGTTCTTCGATTTTATTTCTTATCGAATTTGTGTTCATCGGAAAAGTTAAAAACACGTCAATCTCGATAGTTATCTCAGTCAACAAATGAGTATGGAGAAAAAAAAAATTGAACGAAAAGAAAAAATGAAAGAAATAATAAAATTGGTACAACGTTCTGCGTCAATTTTTTTTTTTTTTTCCATCCAGAACTGAAAACCTAAACCTCCAGGAGTCTGAGTATCGCTACAGTGAAACGAGGGGAACGGATAGGAAATTTATCGTGGTCGCAACACAGTTTCATGCAAGCAAACAGAAATGAAATAAAAGAATGGGCATGTGGGCACGCGTAACAAACCTACTCTGCGAACGGTATTTTGGTTCGATTTTCGAAATCCGTTATACCATTGGGTGCAGACCAGCAGCCGTATTACTCCAGTTAACCAGCAACGGACTCACTTCACTTGCGAATATCGATAGTATATTACAGTACGTTAGCTATAAGCATACAACTATATAGACATAGTGAATTTTTGTGCTCCGCCGCGATTGTTCGACTGACAGCTGAGCGGAAAATATCCTTTTTATTTTCAGGGGGGCCAAATAGCCTTTTTTCTTTTGCCACCCCCTACACGCCTCTGTACGGTGGTACGCGTACCAGATATATATATACCCGAGCGTGTAATTTCGATATTTGTGGGTTCGTGCGGTTTTTTTCTTTCTTTTTTTTCGTGAGAGGATCGCGAAGAGGAAAAGGGGTGCCCATAGTCGGAGTCTGTTGACGTAATGAAGTCATGTTTTCGAAAGTAAACATTTACAAAGCGCCACCGTTTCGCGGTGCTGCAGGACCACCCGATCCTCGCTGTAGCTGGATGAACAAACGAGGCCGAATCCTTGTAGGTGTGTAATATACATGTTCGGATAGGTTATGAATATGAAATCACTGCTCACTTTGCACACTGTTTTTTAGATTTCTATACCGACTTTCTTTTTCTTTTTTTTTAATCACCTTTTTGCGCAGCGACATGCAGCGGAAAAAAATTACATAAAACATGAAAAAGGAATGCGTCGATTGTGGAGAAATTTTTCCTAATAAATGTCACCCGTGAATTGAGTTTCAATTTTTCTAATGATCTTCAATTCTTCAAATGTAGTCTTCGCGTACATCTTACCGTTACAAATGAAAAACATGTACGTAGTCTATAAATACATATATTTGGGTATATAGGTATGCACCCTGTTACGATAACATAACTGACAGAAATCACGAGACGAGGTATATACATGATATTTGTTTCATACATATGTACGTACATATTTACGTATTATATATAGGTATATAAAGTTTGATATACTAATGCCTGTTTCGTGCTCCCGCAATTCAACGTGAGAAATTATTGCTCTGGTGTCAGAACACTATTAACAATAAAATCTGGACTAGTTTTCTTATCGCGTTCACCCGAATTACTATACGTATAGCTACATCCCTTCAATACTCTTTTCGCCCCCCGCTCCGCGAGGGTGAATTATTTATGAAACGAAAAAAAAACAAATCGTCATTTTCTGTCCGAATTAAATCTTCGATAAAATTTGATCGCGAAGCGAATCCGGTGATCATGCGACGATAGTTCGATGATTACGCACGTATAGTTTTTTTACATTGTATAACTTTCCTTATATGTATATTTTTTCTTTAATTTGATTTTCGTTTTTTTTTTTTTTTTTTTTCATATACGAAATAACCCCGTAATCAAAGATACGATCGCGGTGTTATAGAATTAACGCTTTTACCCGTGTCGCTGCCATGTCTTTTCGCCCCTACCACCTTCTTCCCCCTTTAATTCCACCAATAAAACATAACCACTCGGTGTAGTCGTGCTTTAAATAACAGGTTCAAACGCAAATCTCGTAATTTCAGGTTGTAACAGCTATTAATAAAACATTGAATTCTGCACCTGGGATTTAAATTTACATTCACATTCACGTGTCGTCGGTGTATTCATCTTTCACTCGCGAATACTTCATAGATTCTTCTTCGCACTTGTTCTCGCGCGGGGGCGGGGGGGGGGGGGGGGGGGGGGGGGAGAGAGATAGTTTGTGCGACAAATTTTCCATGCTATTTCATGTAGTTCTGGGAAACTTCGGATAAACATGTCAGATATTTTTTTCGTCATTAATTAGCGGGTCAATTAAATTTAATCAATTAATTGATCGATTAAAATTGCGACGCGTCATAGTGACGCACCTTTTTTTATCGTATATAGCAAATAATATTGTGTAAATATATTTGTACATATGCGTTAGATGTAGCATTTCAAGAAATCAATTTAAATTTAGGTGATCCAGAGTTATGGTTTAGGGGTTGGGTTTGGCACCGACCAGTGATATACCTTAGCCTGACATGCAATTAGTAAAGGTGGCGTGACCCTGGTCGACCTCGGCCTCTGTATAGCTTTATATTTTACTATTCATATATATGTCTATATATGTATGGATCTTTATAGCATGATATCGTACTTTTACACAACTACATTGATCTACATACATGATACGCGTGTATACCAACTTTTAAACTATACAACACTTTTATGTACAGGGACTAAAATTCTACCTAGTTTTGGAAAACCTTCACATATACGTACATAAAATTTCGACTCGCCTCAGCTTGCTTACGATTTTACATTTTATTTTTAACAATTTATTTTCCATTTCATTGTCACACTTTGATTTTGTTCTTTGGTTTTTTTCTTTTGAAAAATTTCAGAATTATTTGCGAACGCCTCGCCAACTTTTACTGCACTTGTATATTCTAACTCTGGGAACGAGTTTTCTTGAATATTTTTTTTTGGTTTTACACATGAAAACTATAAAAAAATTTATACCTAGCTGACAATGAGCTTTTAAAGCTCTCCTATGAATATTTGTAAACGAACATTCGCGGTGAAATTAATTACGTCGAATGAATATTTCTACGCTATTAATTAGAAGTTAGAAACGGTTTATAATTAATCATACATAATATGTAAGGTAAAGCCCATAATAATTGTCCCCTGTATTATAACTCGATTTAATATCTATTCAACTACCGTTGAACGCAGAGCAATACTTATCGAACCCATTAGTTATGAATAGCCAAATTAAACTCTGAACGTATATATAATTTTTGATTCGTACGTAAATACGATTGATATAATTAATCATAATATTTGTTCTAATTATCATCAGTTGGTATTTTCTCAATTATAAAGAGGAGAACTAACCGAGTCGTGTATTACGTGGGTATAAATTGGGGGTGAAAATTATGAAGAGGGGTAGAAGTAGGGTGACATATTATGCATGTATAGTATATATATGTACACCCATATATACGTGTGTAATACATAACATAACGTAATAGCCCAGAAACACCGTGCGTTTTGTAACGAGATACCAAACAGCAGAGAAAATATGGAGGGCCATTAAAAGCTAACGATTAATTAAACGCGAAATAAATATTTACCCAACAAATTACGGTGATATTAATCTCCGTTTTGCGTGTGTCTGTTCGCGTCCCTAATACAATCTCGCGTTTGTATGAAATACATGCGGATATACCCTCGCGAATTCCCCCCCCCCCCCCCCCCCCCCCCCGCTACAGTTCTACTCTGATTTTCTTCTTCTTTTTTTTTCGTTTCTCATATCTCTGTCATTTCAAGTCTTTCTGTAATTCATACATTGGTATTTTATCTTCACTTTCCCTTTTATTTATGTACCATTTTTTGTTCTACCCTAAAAAAATCACGTACCTACATTTATTACTCTGTAAAGGTTTGTGAATTGCGAATAATTCAAAGAGATTTCTTGCCCATCATGTGGTATAAGGAAAATTCGATATACTATAGATGCGGAGGAAATATAATACTCAATGACAAACGACTGATAATTTCACTGTGAATATGTCGTGACTCGTGTGTAAGGGAGAGTTAAAGAGAAAGACGGAGAGGGTGGAATAGGGGGAGATGAATTTGAGTTTGAGGTTCGGGGGTGGTCGCTCGTAATTACTGCACTTTGGCGCATGAGCATCGTGACAAAATCTTCTCCGGTGTCATCAAAACGCCATTTGTTTCCGCTACCCAAGGGTCGGAGCTCGCTCGGTAAACTATTGACTGAATCACTTAGGTTCATGAATATAAACGGTGCACGGCGGTATCAACCCCTACGGTCGCCAATCATTCCTAATACCAGTTATTACTCTGGCTACGACCGTTGGACACATACCTATACATACATCTATTCCTATATTTATTAGAATACTTCTTAAAACCGATCACTCGCCGAACGGCCGAGTAAAAATTGAAAATTCAGCCAACTCGAAGAAAACACGAAACGAAGAATTCTATGCAGCGTCATTTTTTAAGTCGACGTCCTCCTAATATTTACTAGTATCTGTACTATTCGAAAAATATATGAGGGTGCTCTCTGTTCATTGTGAAGAAACAATTGGGGGGGGGGAGGGGGATAAAAATGAAAAAAAGCTCAAGTCAACCCTTAGAAAATTAGAATTCAATTTTCTTGTTACTAACGACCTGATTATTCTTCTGTTTTCAGGTGAGTCGATATAAACAATCCCCCATATTCACTCCTTCAGGATTAACAACATTATACTCGCTCGGTAAGTGGATATTTTTTTTAAATTTATTTTCTTATTCTTATGAAATTTGTTTTTTTAATTCTGTTTCCACGGCGGGGTGCGGATGAATAAGCGGTGGCTACGTAACGTATTTTGAAATATTTACTTTGCATGAAAAATCACTCTCATTGCTTAACGAAAAAGAACAACCCCGTGAAAGTAAACTTTTAGTGTATTTTATGTTATATAAGATTTATTTTCTAACAAAGTCTTCCGCGATGGGTGCGGGGGTGGTGGTAGAATGGTTGGGGGAGGATTACCTCGTGCGTGACGTCATAACAGCCATCCAGCTTGATTCCCAACGTCGTCGCTTCGGTGTCGTCCGAGAGCTGAAGGATTTAGAATTTAAGTCTCACATTAAGAGCGGAAGCAGAGTTTCCCTTCCGTGGGTGGATTGTTAGTCGAAAAAAAGATAAAAATTGAAAAAAAAAAAAAAAGATTTATCAGGTGCAAAATATAATAGACCCACTTAGCATTCATATATATATACCTATATATCTCTGCAGATGGGAAAAACCGTAAATCCATCGCTGATGGCAAGAAATTCAAAATTTTAACACCGCAAATATTATACTTTGCCGAAATCCAACTGTTTTCTCATACAAATACCGCGTCGAACTCACTCGTATTTTATGCTTATGAATTCATCGCGATGATCGCTGAATTTTTTTCTTTTCCATTTGCATTTTTTTTGTTTTTTTTTTCGTTTCATTTCTTTCGTTTTGCATTCCCTGGCGCTTTATGAAATGGTTTTTAAAAAATATTTGTAGAAATTTTCTCTGCGTTTGACAGCCCCTCACGATTAGCATATATCGGTTAAAAAAAAAAAGTGAGAGAGAAAGTGCGGGGAGGATTATTTGACCTGATTGCAAAACGAACGAGAAAACCCAACGACGATGAGAAGGAATATTAAAAAATTATTTAATATTGCAAGTAAGGTGACGCCTTTGAAGCCGAAGGGAAATTAAGAATTCAAATTTCTCACCCCTCTCTCGCTCGTTCTTCCTTCATCTTCTCTTCACCGTTACTCTCCTCTTCTCACCTTCGCGCACCCTCGATTTTAACAAAATGACGTGAGTAGCTATAATTAACCTAAAACGTGAAGCTGCAATGCAAATTCCTCATTTTAATTCTACTCCTTCTTCCCTCTCCCCTTCTTTCACCACCGCCCTCAAATCGAGGTATAGAATAATCAGTTTGAAACGTTCATCGACACTCTGATTTCCTATGCTTTGCACGTGCGGTATATAAAAATACCAGAATGAAGGATTTGATCAGAAGAATGAAGCAACGATTCGATTCCTCTTTTTTCTTTTTTTTTTTCCTTTTTCGTTTCTACAATAGATAAAAATGCGATGGATATGATAAAAAAAATTATTGTCGAAGGGAAAATCTTGAGCAGATTCTAGTTCCATCTCCCATTAATTCTGGATCTTTAGCCCTAGGGGAAGGTTCATGTTATAATTCGAATGACTCGACACGCACCTGCAGATCTCTCGAGCTTTCCACCCTTCAACATTTCCCAACCCCCTCTCCCTTCTATCGTCCACTTATCCCCCACTCGCGTTCCTTCGACTAGGAGCGTTGGATCGGGCAGATAAGATCTCGCGGAGGCGGGTCGGATCTCTGACGAGGGACGGAGGGCGAAGGGTTTTAGATCGTGGGGAGCGGGCGAGTGTTTCTACCAGGTATAACGGCATTCATCCGAATAGATAACATCGCTTGTTAAATCCGCTGCCTCTCCGTTCTCCGTTCTCCTTCTTCTTCTTCTTCCCTCACTTCTGCAACCCCTGCGGTGGTTTGGTGTCTATATACACGTATATAGCTTCTGTATTTACCTGGAGGCGATACTACCGACGTTACCCAACTCCACATATCTATATACCCAGGTTATACCTACCACCATTGCGCTACTATTGCTAAATGTGGGTATAAGATAGTAGCGCAGTTTCGGTTCTACATATAACCTTGCTCTCTCAGCGCCTATACCTCGATCATTTATACGAACTACCAAAACCTCCCCGCCCCGTATCGCCCCGTCTTCTCTTTCACCTTCAAACCTTACCACCTTCGTTCCATATAGTTACCACCTTTTATACCTTTCAACCTTCCATTTGATATGCTGTGTTACCGCTACGAGGTAATCCCACCTGCTGCAATCTGGTCTTGGCAGAACAAGATAACGCCCGGGCTAACTATCGCGTCTCAATTATTTGGACGTGGCCCCCTCAACGTTATAATATATGTACATTTATATATATGTATACCTGTATAACTCTATAGACACAAACTGCCGCTATAACCAACATCATCGGTTAAAACCCCGCAGATTTGTACGATGTATATATTATGCGAGATTATCCTCATCCCTGAGGAATCCTACCGACTTCTCTCTACGTCGTTCTCGTCGTCAGCATTCCATATCCCCTTTGCCATCGTACAAACGTCTCGATCTAACGTGTATACTTTACATATTATCGTTACGGTGCAAATGATCGTCTGAAAAAAGTGTAACTCGAATTTGCCAAAGAAGACAAAAAAAAAAAAACAGAACTCCTGAAATTTCATCTTCTTCTTTTTTTTTTCTCGTGCCGAAAGGGATGATTTTTGTTCATAGTTTCCGAATCGATATACACGTACCAATTAGACGAACGATGTCAATGATGCTAAAAGAATTAAAAAAATCTTAGCGATTTAAAAAAAAAAACAAACAATTTTAATTCGGGAAAAAACTTTTCTATCCAAAACCTATGCGAGTGGAACCAAGGTTGGTTAGTTAGTTGGTTGGCTGGGTTGGTTGGTTGGTTCCCTTTGATGCCGTGTATACGGTGTTATAAATTATTACGATGAAAATTGTAGAGCGAAGGTTTCTCTGCTGGCGTGCATGGCATCGTGGAATTATATTCCCGTTATATTCCAGTTCACTCACTGCCTGAAATATAACCCTCGAAACTCGATATTTACAACGGTTCTGATGTTGCCTGTATACTTTAATGTAGAAGTACATACGTATATACATGCATATTATTCGCAGAACATATATCGCGTTTATTCGAGGGTTTGGATTTCCAAATGATTTTATTCAATTTTATCTTATTTTCACCCTTTTTTTTCCCACAATACTGTTTTCGCATACGTCCGTGTGTTGTGAAAAAAAATAGACATATATAATATATTTTACATACCATAGATATATTGTACATGCATACATATATATGTATAATCAATCGAGCAGCATATATATATTGATTTGAAAAAGCTGTAGGTATTGGTTGTTGCATAATTGATAAAATTGATAACTGAAAAGTCTGTGTGAAAACAAAAATACTTAATCGTTTGTGGTTAAATTTTGATCACCGCAGCGATAATGATAATTTTTTCAAAAAATTTTTCTCCTCTTTCGAAATATATTGTGAGGGCGCAGAATTATTTTTGAAGTGCAATTATTACGCAGAACATTTTTCAAGTTGGTTTACCACCGGTATGAGGAGGAAATAAAAAGAAAAAATCGATTTTTCAAAATCGTAGGAAGCTTTTTTCAGCGCTGAAGTGCATATTTCTTTACATGTTTTTATTTTTTTTTTTCTCTTTTAAACACTTAGCGTGAAGTGGATATTTCTATACCATATGAATCTCTTGATGTGAAAAGAAAAGTTCATGTTTTTCGCATGAAAACGATGTTTTCTTTTTCCTTTTTTTATCTCAACCGCAGCTGAATGCGAATAGGTTCACATATTTCTATATACATATATATTAGCCCCGTCATTATGTATAGATTTACGGGGAAGGGTTCATTAAATCCGTATTATATGTGCTATGTCATTTCAACGCATGCCGCTGAACAAATTATTTGTTTTATTTATGAATTTTTCTTTCATTTTTATTCATTCATTTTGAGATAATAAAATCATGAAAGAAGTGGAGAAGTGAAAAGAAATTTCCCTTAAAATTACGTAAGTACGTAAGCGAGTGTAAAAGAGAGACCGAATATTTCCGCTATTATACATATATATATATATATATATATGTAGAAGCATATAACGAATAACTATTAGCTATGTATATATTATATGTATATGACGTTCCCTCGCGAGAGTTATAATTTTCGTAGTTTTAGAAGTTTTCTTTACTTCTCTCATTTATTTTCTTTTATTCCTAGCTTAAGTTTCACAGCATAAGGTTTTCTCTTATAGGTGTTAGCATATCGTTGTCAGTTTGCGAGGAACAATGAAAAAGGATGAAGAAAAAAAAAACAACAAAAGGAAAAGGAAAAAGAAAAAGAAAAAGAAACGTGGGAAAAAGAGGAAAAAGATATTAAAGGTACCTGCAGAAGAAATAAAGAATGAAAGAGAAAAAGCTTTGAGAAATTTATGTATATACATTATATTTTCTATTCTATTTATTTATTATTTTGCCTCGAATGAGAAACAGAATTTGAGAATTCAGGGCGGCAGGGTAGAGGAGGAGATTGATGAAAAAAAATTTTCATTCTTCGTTTCAATTATTTTAGCTTTTTTGAGCGTTTTTTTTTTTTTTTTTTTTCTTTCTTCGCGCCTAACACGTAACCGCGAGACTCTGAAAGTATTAAAACGAGAAAGTTCACAAAGGTCGTTGAGAAAATGTTACGTAAGGTTTGTAGGTACAGTGAGCGGAGCTCGTACCTAGACTTCTGTGGTTATTCTCCCAAAGGCTTGTAAACCTGAACAATTGAGGATGCGAAGAAAATGAAGCGCATTCCCTCCTGCACATCTTACGATTCGTTTATTAATATTTTTTTTATTGTTACATCGAATATTTGTACGTGGAAATTATTGTCTAACGAATCTTAATTGTTATTCCTTAACAACGATCGGTTTTAATTATCGTGTAGCTATAGGATGTTATAAGGCAAAAGCAGCGGCAGCAGCAACTTCGGTTAAACGTTAACTCTTACGTGACCTACTATAGGTGGGTACATGAGAAATAACGCCCTTTGAACATGCGACTTTGTTATATAAGTGTATAAGAAAGTTCGATTATCCAAACTAGCGAGCTGGGTTTATAAATTTTATTTTGTAAACGACCAACCCCCTTTTCTGAGAGCAAATAAAATAATGAGAGAGAAAGAGAGGATAAATAGGAGAAAAACTTTATTTTCTTCCGCATGTTCTTTGTTATTATAATAATTATTTTTATCTCATTTTGGCTAGTGTATAGGTCTTCTATTTTGTCTACGGCCCAATTTCCTTCTTCGTAGCAACTGTCTTAGATCGAACTACGAAGACCCACCGGGTCTAAACGGCTCGAGATTAGACGAGACACATAGGTATATAGGTATGCCTATGTATCTGAAAAAAAGAAATAAGTATAGAATGAAGAGAGGGTGCGTCTGAGAAATCCAATAAGGTATATAAGACGGTGATTTTGATTGGCTTGGAAAAACAAAACACGGCAGTTTCTCAGCTCTTATATGGTTTGGGGTATCCTTCTTGGAGTTTCAGGGTAAGAGGCGCGGGGCACCCTTTACTTTCTTTTCGTTGCCTCGCCTCTACCCTTGGCGAAAAAACAATCGGTCTCTAATAGCTGTAATTTGTCGGGGCAGACCCCCCCTCCCCCCCACCGTTCTTTCTCTTCCACCCTGGTCCTCATCCTCGAGTACCGCGGCCCGCGGCGTTGAGAAAAGGAGGAGGTGCTATGTTGGGGAGTTTGTTGGTCCTGCAGGATATCAGCAGCTGGAACGTGGGGTGAAACCGGTCGAGGGACTAGCGAGGTATTAGGGCCGTTTAAGGACCGACTGCGAAAAACCCGCGCGAAAAAGAAAAATAAAGAGAGAGAGAGAGAGAGAGAGCGAGAGAGAAAAGGGAAGGGGGAAAAAGAAGGAATTGCGAAAAATGGTGGAAAAATAAATAACGAAAGCGTGGAGGTGCTGAACGGTGTCCCGAATAAACCGGATTCTGTCGATAAAAAATTGCGAGGTTTTCCACCACCATCCTATGACCCTATATACTCCTTGTATAACAGGTCTCAAAAACGAACTGAACTCATATCGCCATTTTCAGACTGAAACCGTTTGTCATTTTTTCAACCCTTATTTTGTCTTGTCCTAGACACTCGGGTTACCCCATGTTTTACGTCTTATATAAAAAATGCCAGTTCCAGGTTTTCCCAATTTCAAGGTTATGTCTGCAGCTGGGTGAACTAGGGAAAATAATACAGACTACCGAAGAGAAAAACAAACGACGATATTTTCTTCCTTCTACACTTATTTGAAATCGTGGTCTTCGACGAGTAGATATTTTGCCTCCGGGTGGCATCTTGCGATATATTGGATATCAATATCCACGAATGTGCGGGGACAAAAGAAAATTATAATTGTGAAAATCTTTTGACTGCCCTTTTATTCCATTACTCTTTATCCTGCAGGTGAATTTTTCTTTTTCTTTTTTTTTTCGCATTTCCGGGATATAACGTCCTGTATAAGAATACCTATCAAAGAAGGGAGAGGTCTGGTCAAGAAGAATCGTCGACTCAAAGCCCGTCCTTCGAGCTTTTTGACAAGAATACAGCTACCGACGATCCTGCGACGAACAAAGCTTGGGAAAGCTTTTAGAAAATATACGAGAATCAGCTGAAGTCAGCTACGGATCTCAGTAGTTTCAGATTCTAAGGATACACACACAATGTGAGAAAATAAGGGCGCGATTGATGCAGTTTTTTAATCATGTTATTAATTTGATCCTTTTTTTTTTATTCTCAGAACGCGAGCTTTCATGTAATTTTCTTCCGCTCCAAAGGATTAAGAATAAAAAAAGTAAGAATGAATGGTGAATAACGAGCAGAAAACGAGGCAACGAGGAAGTAGAATCTAGACTGGAATTCAAGCTGTATAGTTTTTTAGTTTTCTAAAGTAGAAGCTACTCTTTGTTTTTAGCAACTGTGACCTCTAGCTCCAGAGAAAACAGAAGGAGTCTAACAATATAAGAGAAGTATAGGAGAATGAAGAAGAAGAAGACGAAGAAGTCCTTTGATCCTCGTACGCTGTAAGGGTGACTCATAACATAGGGATGAGGATCTAAGAAGTTCCATCCTGAATCTTCCTCAGCAGGATTTCAGGACAGTGCCGAACGAAAAGTAGAATGAGAGGTGAAGTGAAAAAGAAAAAGAAGTACAGAGAAAAAGAGAAGGCAGTGAATGCTTAAAAAAAAAAAAAATAAATAAATAAATAAAAACTTTGGGGAAAGTGACAGGAGATATCCTCCACGGAAGAGGGAAAAAAAATTTCAGAAAAAAGACGAGCACCTCACGACCTAACTTAGATAACGGGTTCCCGGTCGACATCCCGGTAACATTTTTTATACAACCGGTTACTTTTCTTTTGTCTTACTTTTTTTTTTATTTTATTTATTCTCACCACCGCACGAACAAAATATTTTAGCGCGCAAGAGATACAAAACTTTTGCCGCCTAAGCTCGACTCAAACACTTTCTTGAATTTTCCCGTATCATACATATAACAGTATGGCTTATATATGTATAAAGCATAGGTATTGTGGCCAAAGGATTATGTATCCTGTGTGTAACTTTGAAACGTTGAAAAGACGAGCAACTACACTGACAGTGACAAAGCGTGTGAGATTTGTTGTTGTTTTTAGCTTCACGTAAAGAACATAACGTATACTATCTGCAGGTAACTTGGGGGGGAAAGAATACATGTCAGGACCTAATCTACATTATAATTGATGAATTGTCACTTCAGATTTGTTTTTCATTTTTCTACCTCACATACGCATCATGTCATTCGAACAACGCTGTATTTTATGCGTACATTCCTACCTTAGTTCGCCTAAATTGCGCATACGCGCGTGTGTAACTTCAGAGGAAAATTGATTAGAGATTGAATTGCAGCTCGCCCTTTGATCGTTAGAGATGTGGAAGCCTTTAATAATGCCTTAACGATGATTGTGAGCTTTGAAGCATGGAAGTTACAATTACACGACTACGACGACTATAACGTAATCTCGGAGTATTTATACAGGTACTACCGTTCGTTACGCGGTTGCGGAATCTTAAACTTCTCGAAAAGAAGAAGAAAAACATGAAATAAATAAATAATGAAGAGAACTTTCAACCCTGTTCGTGGTTACGAAAATTCAGAATCACCGGAATTTCAGATTTCTCATTCGATCTACTTGCACAACTCATACACACCCCAAAATCCAAGAAAAACTCCCCGTCAGCCATTTTGTTTCTGATTTTCGTACCAACGATTTTCTAGAGTACCAACTGATGAATTTATCATAAATATCCACATATTGTGATTATGTTACTTAATTAATTGAGAAATGAATAAATAAATTATTGTAATGTGATACCTGCTTATCTTATGCACTACGTTATTTCCACGAATAATTGGAATTCTAATGTTTTATTCATAATTTACAACCTACCTACTTGAATTTCCTTATCATATTCGTTATTCTTTTTCGTTCATTATCGTATGCAGGGCATCAAGAAATAAGAAAACAAAACAAAAAAAAAAGAATTGGAGGAAGAAGGAAAAAGTTTATAGATTTATAAAACCGAATATGTAATACATAATGTATATTTATTGGCTTTATCATAATAATCTCGGAGGCTGACAAACGGAAGACAAGTGCAGCTTCAAAAAAATCCTCCCTCCGCTCCTACCAGCGCTTCCTCATAATGGAGGATGTTATGTATGTAGTAGAAGTGGTTGTTCCTTGTGCTCTCTCTGCGTCGGTAAAAATTCTTAGCTAATTAATAACCCCCCTCCCCCCCATTCATATTGACCACAGTTTACATACGTACAATAAAATAATGAAATTGAAACGACGTAAGAACGATGATCCGCTCCATTATTACAGCATTTGAAAGAAAAAGGAAAATGAAAAATTATCACTTTCCGAATGCATGCAGATTCTTAGATGTTTCTTTTGTTTTTTCTCTTCCTCTTTTCGTATATTCTCGCAACTTCGTGATCGAGATAAAATTCCTTGTGCCCTATTTTCGTAAAAAAGTATGTACAGGGATATAAATCAAGGTGTGTGACAAATATCCAAATCCCTCATTGTCGGTGTATGATACCTACATACCTATATTCACAAATATGTACAGGGAAACTTGGGAGTTCCGCACATGTCGTCACATCTATGGTAAAAAGAATTCTTTTTTTTCTCTCCTACTTGTTTTCTTTTTCTTTTTCTCGCGTTCTCCCATTTCCACATGCCCATGAGACAAACGTGTCGCCAGCGGACCTCCCCTCTTTCCATCCATCCCCCCCCCCCCCCGTCGATATCACAAAAGCTTCGATATAAATTTATTAGGGCTTATCCTACCCCGATTGGTTTTCATTTCGTCTCGTGTCTTATCCTATATATATCTATAGCCGACTGGTACCTGTACTCCTTTCTCTTTCATTTCGATTTTATTCCGAAATCCATGTTCGTTCTTTTTTTTTTCCTAATTCTTTTTTTCTGTCTTCTTACGGGTCGGGCATGCTCCCCGGAAAAACGTGTTAACGTTAGGGATGAAATCTTTTTGCGACCACCATTTTTTTTTTTTGCTTGGCTTACCCTGTATCACGTCATTACAAGATGTGTCTACCTGATCGAATCTAACGAGCGTGGTTTTTTTCGTCGATATTGATAAAGTGTTTTTTTTTTTTTTTTTTTAAACAAAAATTAATCTTCGGCGTCAATAATTATTTGTTTGTATGGAAGAAAATTTTGTGTGAAAAGCTTGCAGTATGATCTAAGAGATAAGTGGAGAGCTTTTTTAAAAAAACAATTTTCTCATGGGTCGAGTTTTCTGAAAATGTAGAGTAAAAGCTCAGAGGTCACCCCGTCTTGGTACATTGTCACCGATTACCCGCTAGGGAATTCACCTAAAGGAAATGTATAGAAAAAGAATGAAACAACAGAAAATCCTGAAAACCCGCGCCGATGAAATCCCTGTGGAATTTTTCTCATCCCTTCGTGCTTCCCTAGTTTTTAACCCTCTCCCTGGTCACCTGCGACCGATATATTCTCTTTTCGTTATCCTTTGGGATCTAGGAAGAGAAAAGAAAGAGTGAAAAATGAATAAATAAATAAATAAATGAAAAATGAATTTCGGGAGAATGAAGCAACTCGGCCATCTAGTCTGCACATGTCTGTACCTTCTCAAAGTAGGAGGAACGATATTGGAACGTAAACGTAAAGTAAAACCTTCGCCATTGCATTATCTACACCCCGTGCCTCCGAACGCACCCCTCGTTACTCTGCAGCTGGCCACCCTTACGACCAGTTATTGCCACCCCCACTTTTCCAACGTGTAAGAACACTGATTTTCTTCCATAATAGCCCCTAATTTTTCCTCTTTACATCTTTTCGATAAATGAATTTATACATATTTTTGCTTCCTCATTCTCAAGTTTTCGAAGAGATCATAACAATTTTCGAAAAGTTTATATACAAACACAGTCGGTGAGAAAATGTTGATTCCTTTGAGAAGAAGGAGAAAAATGGTGCGTTAAAAAAAAGGAAAGAAAGCAAGAAAAAAAAAATTGAAAAATCAAGGAATAGAAAACGAGGCGATAGCGCTAGCTTTACTACGTAATACGTATACTATGTGAGACGCGTTGTATAGTTTTCGTATACCCTGTAGTAGATAGCCAAGCCTAGCCTAGCTTCCGAACAGGAAAACTTAGCCGCAACTCGTTTCACTAAGTTAAACTTAACTTTGATCAGATTTTGTTTACATCCTGGAGGTTCTGCTAGTGCAGCACCAGCACCAGGAGCCGCAGCACCATAATATAGAAAGCTGGGATGAGGAAAACCGGGAAAACCGCAACGCGATACTATCTCTGCCTCTTCTAGTTTCCCTCCTCCCTCCTCCTTCTTTTGCTTTTCCTTCTATTCACGTCTCTACGGCAGGTTCGTTCGTAATTATAGTTTAACAATCTATAGATATATATGTGTACATCTACATCACCGATAATATTTTTACCATATTTTCTTCTACATCATATTTTATATCCAGACACATCCCTCAAAGGGAATAATCACCGCGATGTATATTACATCACACTTTTATGAACAACATAACTTATAATTGTTTTATGAAGCATAATTGCGTTTGATTTTTTTTATTCTCCCCATCGCTCTCTTTCTTCTTATTTTTTTCTTTTGTTTTTTTTAAATCCGTCTTCCGTATTTAGTTAAAACTTTTTACGTGTTGTTTTATTGACGTACGTATAATTATGTATATACGTATATATCGATCTCGATGAGATCGGTTTATAATATAAGTACGGTATAATAATTATGAGAAGTTAAAGGGCGATTAATATAATGTAGTGAAAATAATTCTTTACCCATACGCCATATCTGCAGGTATATAAATATATGTATACATGTAATTATACATATGTTCGCCGCTGTTATATATGTAACGCGTTCGCGTGATGTTAATTATTAAGAATCGAGCAGAATCGCTTCTAAGAATAAAGAATGAACGGAATAAAAAAAAAAGAAAGTAATTGAGAGAAGAGAAAAAGAAAAACGGTAAAAAGCTCGAGGGCGTGGCGGTTCAGACTTCAACGATATATCAAACTAAGATCTATGTATATATTGCAAAGTTTATATTATTCATTAAACATATCTCCATAATATACACAACCCTTATGTGTGTACTCAAGCGATTATAGATGAAGTAGATTGCTGTGACGTGATAATTAGTCATTGTGAAAAAAGTAGAGAAACAAAAAGAACAAAAGCAGCGATATGTATACGGGAAAGAAAAAACGAAAGAATCTTTAAAAAAATAAAAGTTTGTTTAAGAAACAACTTTGCTCTTTTTTTTATGTAAGTTTATTTTTATTTATTCTTCGAACATGGGATTCGTTAAAGTTATCGGTTATGTAGCAAAGGATGAAGAAATAAAAGGAAAGTTTTTTGGGTTAAAAATAAATTTCGGTATACGATGTAGAAATCTTTACGTTCACATCAATTCTTTTTTCTTTTCTTTATTTCCGAACGCGGAGTATTGGAATAATTATTTTTTCATTTTATTATTATTGCACAATTATTGTTTCATTGCTTGTGTCGTTATACGTAATTGTATAAATTCGAATTGTAGTACGATGAAGGGAAGAAGAAGAAATAAAAAATTAATCAAGTGGATCAGATGTACAAACAATATGTATAATCGCATGGAAGTATAATGAATTATGTAAAAACGTTATACGGTATTAAATAAAATGGAATGAAAATTCTCTTTGATCACCAATAATAAGGCGAGTGCATCAGGTGCCGCTCATATCGATATACAGCGTTCAAATTATGTATACGATATAAAAATATAATTCATAAAAAGAGAAGAGAAAAAATGAAAGAAATTAAAAAAAAAAAACAAACAAATGAAAGGAAATGAAGGAAAAAATGAAGAGAAATCGATAGAAAATAAAAATATGCGTCGTAATATGTATATAAATATGATAACGGAAAAAGTATAAAATATCTCAATATACGTAGGCAGATATATTATGTGCAGGTATATAATATATAGATTTTTCAAGCTTTTCCGATGCATATAAGTATACGTATGTACATATATTTATATCTATGGTATAAATATTATAATATGCTTTTCTTTTCCAATGCAAACGAATTCCTTGTTGCACCCCTCCAACCTCTGAATCCATCCCCCATCGCCCCCCGCAGAGAAACGAGATGATACTCAACGTGAATTATTATTATATTTATTCCCTGCGGGTTGCCTGCTCCAGAGAGTAGATACAGAACATTCCAGACAAATGCAATATACGTATGTGTATAAAAATTGAACTTTTAATAATTGTGATTCGAATGCGTTATATATATCGTTTGTTATCCTCGGGGTTGTACTCTGATATTTTTTCATTTTTCTATCATTTCCTCCCTGATCAATTTTGATAATTTCATCGTATAACATTTGCCTCCTTTTTCTTTTTCTCTTCTCCAACGTATTTGCACGCTCTTGCTTTTATGGGGGTTGATTTTTGTTTCTTTTACTTTTTTCTTCAAGTCGCGAATAAACGGACAAACAAACGAATATAAATATGTGAGTGTGCGGAAACGGTTGTTCTCGTAATCTGCTTGAAGGGTTAAACTTTTTTCTTTTATTCTTTGGCTTTTTAACCTCACATGTATAATATATCGTTGTTCATATTAGGGTTTTACCGGGACCATGCGGAACAGGCCAAAAAGTCAGTGCAAAAATTTCGTATGCATAATACCGTAGGTGTTTCCAAAGGTAAAACCTTAATTAGAATCTTTCACGTGCTATTTTAATAATATAAGCGTGTTATTCTCATTTCAACTCGTACACGCACCTCTCTTGGGGCACCTACGTTATCGAAAAACAAAAACAGGAAAGAACAAAGAAACAAAGAAAGTTTTGACGGTGTACAAAAATGCGGAAATACTTTATGTGTACCTAACGAAAGAATTATACGTTATAATATGGCTATATGTGCATAACAAAAAGTTGCGAGGAAAAATTTGTTTTTTCTGGTCTGTAAAAGGATCGTTGCCCTTTATGAATTGGGGATAAAATTTGCGATGCTAAATTGAGGGGGGGGGGGGGGGAGGGGAAGGGAGGATCGAAATGAAAATTATTCTACTTCGGGGGTTTGTATCGTTGTATATATACACCTATGTATACCGATGCAGGTATGTGATGTTGAATAGATATAGATATGGGAGAAATTTTGGTATGGGGTAGTTCGTGATGTTAAAACATTTGTAGTTACGAACTTAACTCTAGAAACTTGACACTCGCGACGAGTTCTGGATAAGACTTCACTACTGGCCTTTAATTAATGTCTTAAGAGATACGTGTATCTGATAAGAAAATGAGATCGGACACGAAAGCTAACGGTTGTATATATACGTATTTATGTACATATAACGCGCTGGGAAATGACCTAATGCAAATGTTTACCGATCGTCGAACTAATTAACTATGGAACGATTTATGGTACGGTTTTTAAACCTGCGTATAAATAACGAAGAAAAGTGATGAAAAACTATGAAATAGATAAAGGAGGTGTCAGTTACGATGCCGTGAGGGTTTTCTCAAGCAAATTTTTTCTGTAATCTTCTTCTTTCTCTTTTGTTTCGCGAGTTCGGCTTGCGATTCTTTTCGATTAATCATTGACGTCAGCGGACTGAGTGAGTATGCGATGTGGAATTTAAATGTATACGTAATCCCGTATAAAACGAAAAATAGTCTAATCTCACGTACGAATCCAGTGAATGTTCACCGAGGTGAACAAAATTCAGCTTAAAGGCCTTGTCCACTACGTTGGATTAACCCAAACAGGATTAAAAGAACTTTTTCTAGCAATGGCAGACATACTTATCTATATGTAGTTTATGTTATTTCATTGCTGACGTCAACGTCATGACTATGTAAAATGTATACCTATATACCTGTATAGAGGTAAATGACCACTCATCGTAATAGGTATAATGTACATTATGCGGTGTTCAATGATCGGACAATGTCGATTTCGATCAAACAAATGTTCAGCATTCTCACAGGGATTTATCGATCGGTGGAAAAAAGAAGGATGAATAAATTGTGTTATCGCAGTTCAAATATTGTCGTTTATACATCTACTCCGTACATATCAACGATTGCAAACAATTCCGCGTCTATGTGGACATCGCGAAAACCATCCGGATCCCAAACCGTTCGTACCACAAATGTGACATCTGGGTTTTCGATTGGTTCAACTTTTTGAACCGGTTGATTTACACCCGCCCAAATTAACTCGGATGTCGAGGACAATCGAGCAGTTTTTCAATAAATTTTTGCCTCATGAGTTCGTTTACTTCATCTTGTTTCGTTCGCAATTCGCGATGGGGGCAATTTGGTCATACACCGCGGTGTATAATATCAGCGGCGTCATGGAGATAAGTAGACTTGTGTCGATGTGTGGTTGTGGCGGTGGTCGTAATCAGGGTTGGTCGTGGTGGTGGTGCAGGTTGTTGAGAAGGAGGGTAGCTGGAATGATCCAATTGCCCAGTGATAATGCAATTTCGGATGCCCTTCGCGTAGGACAAACGCGAGTGCCCCTACTGTAATCCAGTGAGTGATCAAAGTTTAACCCATAGGCAGTGCCGATCTGTCTCGTTTAGTTGAACATTTTGAACACGTACGGTGTCAGCCTAATTGTCCACGCCTTCCTGGTACTCATAACTACACCCGAAAACCTATACGTATAGAGGTGAGTGCAGGGTGGATAAATTCGATCAAATTGAGATATTCATCGACGAAGCCTTGAAGCAAGATTTTTTCTGTTTTTACATTTTTCAAAGAAATTCTTCGACCAACATAGTTGAAACACTTTGGTATCCGGTTGCGTGAAATATTATTTTCCAACCAATACTGATTCGTTGTTGAATTAAAGACCAGCTTTTAGGGGACAATTTAGCGTTCAGTAAAATGAAATGGGTGTGATTGAAAAAAATGCTTTGAAATATTCAACGTCTGACGATGAGTCGACTAAATCAGGCTCTTAAAAGAAACAAAAAGGTAAATTAATCCCCGTCGATTTTGTGTAGGTGTTAGGCAGAGCGACTAGATGAAATATATCAGAGTACTGAATATTTTGTTTCACTTGTCCGTTGTTTTGTTCAGCAAAAATAGAAATTCAAGAACATTCCGGGTGTCTGTCTGGGCTCGATACTAAATGATAAACGAAGAACCAGACAACTTGTGATCTCGACGGTTTGTGTAGCTATAGTTAGCACTTGCGTTTATTGAATCTGTTGAATCAGCTACTCTTTGCTACTTCTCTCGGACTAAATTCTATATACAAAGGTAAAGGTTGGAAGTTTATTTCATTTCGTTTAGAGTTACTCTTCACAGCTTCTAGTGCTACTACAATTACGTTTGTATTTTCGTTCTCCCGTACCAAAGTGGCAATTATATTCTTCTCTTTTGAAATAAATTGTACAGTTCGAATATAATATTAAAAAAAAAAGAAAAAAAAGAAAAAGAAATTATAAAGAAATAAATCAAATAAAATCAAATCAAATGAAAATAAAACATACAAATCAATCCTTCAATTTATTCGCGGAAACTCTTCGATATATTTTCACCGCTTTTGTTTGCACTTCGTTCTCATTTTTTTTTTTTTTTTTTGGCTCTTCTTCTTCAGACGTGTATCGGGGAAAAAAAGGAATAAATAAATAAGACCAAACAAACAAAGAAACGAGGAAAACAAATGAAATTATTTTACGTAGAAAAGAAAACAGTCAGACCACAGACAGCTAGACATTTTGACCTCACCAAACCCATCGTACTATTACGTATAAGATCGATATCCAGCAGGACTTTTGGTGGCGTGATTATTCCTCTAATGGCACGCGATAATACTTTGAGGAATTCCCTTCGAGCCTCGCACGCCTTTTATATGGGCCTGAATATCGACCTTGTACAAACTCACGGTGCTGAAAAGCCTTCGGAATTCATTTACCTTTTACGAACTCCGTGAAATCGTTCATTTTTTGGTTCGTTAGGAAATTGATGGGAAAAAGAGCATTCGAGATTGTAAAAAATCGATACCCAATTGCACGGACGTAGATCGAAACGTTTTCTTTTCTTTTTTTTTTATATATATATTTTTCCACCGCTCTTTTATTCAATGTATTTTTTCTTTTTCTTTTCCGTTATATACGTTTGATTTCCTCATTCCAGTCGAGCCAAATCGACCTTACAAATTGCTCGTGATGTGCAAACACTAGATACCGAGTACCGATATACATTAACCCCGCTAATGTTGAAGGTTGGATGCAGATAGCTGCCACTCTACTGTACAAACACACGAAAAATAATTCTGCAAATTTGATCTCGATCGCTCACGCTCAGTCGTAATAACCGATTTTTTTTCGTGTCCTTTTTGTTTTATACCTCATATCGTCCGCACCATCACTCGCAACGTTGGTTCGTAGGGAAAAAAAAAGAAAAATGTCACCTCTGAATCAAAACTATCGATATTCGATCCGATGCTCAGCTATGTGCATAATTATCACAGTAGACACGTTCGAATAAAATAAAGAAGAATTCCTCCGCTCGATGATTTCTTGAATTCATATTTCACGATCTCAAGTCTCATACGCCAACGGTTCAAAATCAGACTTGTACATTTTCTAGCACCTGTTGCGTTTATATTATAGTCACGATTATATAGGTGTGTGTATATTGAATGAAATAAAGAACCGATAGATCTTCAGGATAACTCGATCATTTCGATAGATGGATCAATTCGGCTCAATTCGAGCTCAAAATATATGAGGGCACATCAAAATATTGCGAAAAAAAAAGTTGATTCGTCATAAAATCATTGTATTCTGATACATTTCTTATGATTGGTGTCAACGTTCGTAGTTAGGTTTTTGTTTCTCGAGATTCACTTTCACGGTTCCTTAAAAATTTCCGTTACAATTTTCCCCGTAAAAATTTCATGAATTCACGTGTAGTTGTTTGAAGAAAAATCCGGCATCGATGAAGTAATTTTGGAAAATGTTTATCCCCAGCTTATGTGTAATTGTATTGATTATATAGTATAGTTTTATTTGAATAACAAATTAGGTATGCAGAACGCAGAGCTACTCCGTCAGCTTTCCAGGTAAACATAGTCGGTAGGTACCTACTAATGTATGTATATGTACAATAGGTATGTGTTAAAAGCGCAAATGAAATTGATGATGTAATAATAATCATAGGCCGCACCTGAAAACACAATCAACGATTTGTATTAATTTCGCGTATTATGTATAGAATATTACATGCATTATAATATAGATATATAAATATATATATGATACATTCATATTTATATAGTGGAAATTGTAGGTCAGCAATCAAGAGAATACAGCGTAACATAATATAATCATGCAAACTAAACGATATATACTACAAGTTACATATACATATGAGCATTACGTTGTGGTGGTTCATCAGTTCTAGTTACCAACTCTGTAATTATTATGATTTTGTTTAGCTTTGGTAAATATCAAGGTATTGCTCTGATGTTAACAGCAAACGTCACAACTCCCGAAAGCTCACAATTGAAAAACGATATATCGTAATTACCGTGCTATATGAATGCTGATAAACGTATAAAATCATCATCATTAATTTATCTATTTATTCAATGACATTATATTCATGTCGTTGTTTTTTTATCCTTTTTTTTTCTCTTGATTTACTGACTCCGGGCTAATAATATCAAACTTATACTCTAAATTTAATAGCGTGCCACCGAGCAATACTGATTTTTATCTCGATGCATAAAAATTATTGTACATACCCCCCCCCCCCCCCCCCCCCCCCCCCCCCTCCCAACGCCAACCCCCATATCTATACAGCAGCTGTTAGAAACGACAAAAATCTTTTACCACCTTACACAACTTCCACTTCCTAAGTTAGACCTAGTCACGTGATAATACGAAAAAGAGAAGATTCAATTTTCTTTTTTTTTTACCTTTCATTTTCTCGCGTTTCTCACAATAGATTATATCAATCTTCCTGCGAGGTTGAATTTTCGCCGGAGATTATTCTGTACTAAAAATGTATTCATCTATAATTTACGTTGTGTAAGTAATGAACGTATATGTCAAGATAGTTTGCGTAGCGTTTGTAATAATATTAGTGTAAAGTTGAAGTTGGAAAGTGAAGGAGTCTCACATATATGTATATCGATTCGAGTCGGTTGAGATGAAATTTACGTCGATCGTTATGAAAAGCGTCTTACATACTGTATACGTTCTGGAGAAAGCGGAAGGCGACGTTCGTTCGATTTTCTTATGAACTAGAGAAGGTACTAGCTAGTTTCTAGCTGCGGTAGTTTCTTAGCTTATATTCTTTATCCTCTTCGATCGATGGGACACGTCGTCGTTGTGCGGAGGTTGTAGGTAAAAGGAGAACCTTCCACGAAAGTCGTTAGAATTTTCCATCTATATCCATACGTAAGTATAACACACACGTATGTATATGTGTACATAGATATAATACATATGTATTGGGAAAACCAGTGGGAACTTTATAAGCGTAGCTCTGCACAAGCGGAAACGTGATTTTCATATCAACGCACCGTATCCCTATAATACTTTTACAGGTCCCAAAGTCGATCATGTGCAGTGACACTTTTTCAGCGAACTTCTTTTTTTTTGTCTTTTTTTCTATTATTTCTACAAACTGACAGAACTATTGGAATATTTATAGATATTTATATCCGTCAGAATAGAATCACGTAAGTGTAGGTGAAAACTGAAACTTTTCTACCCCCCACCCGCCCCATGGCACGTGACATAGATACGCGTATGTTATGTACCATGTATGTTCATTTTCCATGTGTTTTCCATGTTTCCTCGGCTGAAACCAGATGCACTTCCGAGATTCCCTTGAGTCTACAGAAAAGAACACTCTACTCACACGTTATATTTATATACTACATGAAAAAAAAAACATATATATATATATATACACATATACAACCCATGCTCGTATATATATCCTGTAACTTTGGAAACTTTGAATCAAGCAAATAACTTTATAAGAAGAAAAAATCAAATAAAATACGAAAGAGAGATAAAACCAAAAAGAAAACAAATGTAAAAAAAAGAGGAAGAAGACGATCAATTGATCTGTGGAGTTGTGTTATCCTTCATACGGGTTAGTTGGCTTGTTAGAAAGCTTTTTAAGCTTGCGAAAATCTGTTTTCAAGTTGGAATTAAAGCTCTTTCTATTGGGTATATCTGCAAGCTTCGATTTTATACGATTTTCAATTCGATTGGTCGGTAGCTTACAACACTTACGGTTGTGCAGAAATAGTTTTGTACCAAGTTTTGGTTTTTTAGTTTACAGCTGGTTGTTTTTTGTTTGTTTTTTTTTCTTTTTCTTCAATTTTTTTCTACAGATAAAATTTTCCGCTCGATTCAAGTTTCATTTACGAAGGACGATCGGTCATTCGAAAAGAGGAGGTACGTTGGCATCTTTTCTGCTCAAAAAGTTAAAACTTAAAAGCTAATCTGCTGATTCGAAAATTGATTTTCGTACATCTTTGTATTGGCTGTTGACATGCGTAGGTTTGATAACGGAAAAGCTCTCGTTGAATGTATTTCGTTCGACCCTCATGATTTGTTTGTTGCTTTAGATGTGTGTGTAACGCTAGTGAAAGGATATATCTTGAGTCGTTGATAGATCCCGGATGGTCGAAGCAAGTCATCGAATGGAACGAAGGTCCTGTACACCGAACAGGTCCATAGGCTGCACCAACCACCAACTGATATACATAGTATAATAGATGTATGTTGAAAGGAAGGAATGTTTTGGGCAATACCGAAGGGACTGGAGAGAGGGCAACGAGTTGGCCCTGAAGGGTAAATTTTGCACTTGGTGATACGATACGATGGCGATGGTGGCTATTGGAGGATCGGCAGTCAATTTCCCGCTATTTCGTGACTGAATATGCAATTACTATGGAGTACGTTTGATGGGTTTAAACCAAACGGGTGGTACATACCCTACTCTGCTATAATAGTATACACGGAACAGGTACTAGCTGCACATGTTTACCGATAGATGCAGATACCAACGTATAGAAGTGAACGCCATCCGTTCCAGATATCCATATTCTCTGTAAGCATACTTCATTCCTCTGTGTTATAACCACATCCCGGTCTCATATTCAAATTCCAAATTCACGAAATTTTACATCAACGTAATAATATTGTTCAACGTATAAAATTCGCAGCTTACATTTTGTTTAGAGAAAATGAAAGAAATAGAAATAAAGAACCTTGTTTATTTCAATTATCTAGATAAATTAATAATTTGGGAAGACAAAAAATTAAAAAATTAAAATTCTGACCATATGGATAAATTCATACCTTTTGACTGTTATTTTTTTGGTTTTTTTTTTCATGTTTTTTAATTACTCATGCACGTAGAGGGAACGTCAAATAAATGGAGATACTAAAATTCCATTTCATATTATTCGATATTCATGCACATGTGATATATATTTCTGGGGTATTAGATTCGCTCCAGGGAAGGTGCGGTAGATTTTCCATAAAATAATGTCCTTATGTTACGTATACACATATCTATATATGACTATCTCTTGTTCACGTCTTTTCACGATTTTCCCTTCTTCTTTTTATTTTCACTCGTCGCTTTGAGGAGGGCAAAGAATTTCCAATAAAAATCTCTGCTGGTTAGAATATTAGGAAAAACTAAAATTCATATCAAATTTTTTTTCTCCATTTCTCCCTTGATGGCTGGTGTAGGAACCTGTAGAGAAAATGAACTGGCCGGAAGCTAAAAAGAAAAATAAAAGAGAAAAATAGAAAAAATTAACAAAATCTTAATGTAAAATAGATATAACATAAAACTTTGATATGCTGATGCTCCATGAACCGCATCGCGGTCAGTTTGATACTTTTCATTACTTTATTCATTTTTTTTTTACATTCCAAAATTTTTCCCAAAGTCTCATGGCAAATTTTTACTGGCTTTCACGACAGTGCCGTATGTATAACGCGTAACAAAGATCAAAAGCCTATTCGCGTTCGTCCAGGTAAGCTCCTTTAAACGAACGTCCCTTGGAAAAAAAAAAAATAAAAAATTTTTGTTAAAATGAATAAAAAGATATGAAAAGAGAAAAACGAAGATCAAAGAAACTCATTTTTTTTATTGAAAAAAAAAAAAAAAAAATATCACAAAGCAACGTTCACATCAATCCATTTTGCGTTGACCGTAGAATTATTATCATTGTGGACAGATCTATTTTTTCTTTGGGGCGATTCTGACAATTGAAATGTTGGGAATCCACGTTTTTAGTTGTCTTCTCTAAAGAACCTGAAGGAATGTTTTATCGCACATAGGTATGGGTAACGTAAGATGACAAATTGTTTGAAAATAACACGGTTTTCAACTGTCGTTGAGGTCACCCATCGGGCTGCGGTTGCGTCTGCACTTGTTGAGTCACTTAATGGAGCGCGAACCATGGCAAAAGTTGTTTGAGTAATTTTTCACTCGGATAAGTCGCGCGCGGTGCTGACGCCGCGCCGCGCCGCGCCGCCCATCCGCGTCCGTGTCCGCCAGCCCGGCGAAAGTTGAGATGCGAAGTTTACTGCGTATATAGGTATATCACTTATACTCGTTTCCAGATTGCCGGTTTGTTTGCGGGAAAGTTGTACTACTTAGTCACATATATTTCGCATATTTGAAACGGATTACACATCTTTCATCCCGATATTCTTATCGGATAGAAAATAAACGCGGTTGACGATGATTAATATCGCTATAGGTAATCAACGATGGCCGCTGCAGAAATTACGGTGATCCGTTTCAGCAGCATTCGTTCTTTTTTGTTTTTTTTTTTATATTCTCGTCGATCGTTTAATCGAGGAGATGAAATTAGGCGTGAATTCCAGCCAGCATTGTCAGCTGAGACTGGAAAACTTAATGGGGTGGGGAAAGGGTGACGAAATATATCAGAAGCTTCTCTTATAAGCTGCTTCATTTATCAGAAGAGAAATTATTCAGAACTGTGAAAAGTGAAGGACAGAAATTAGAAACTATCATTCCAGACGTATATTAACGTTCTCTTTATAACACAATTCCTAATGCAGACGGGTTTGCACTCGCTCGCCATCTGCCGCTGCTGCTGCTGCAGTTGAAAGCAAAAAATCTGAAATTTTTTCTCCGACACTTTTGTTATTTTTCTTAATCATCGTTAGTACGTTAGGAAAAGAATGCCCTTATTTGGTCGGCTATTCATTTTTCCACTCTCACATACAGTGAAACGAGATTCGATCATGGTTTGTTTACCCTGTAAATAAATTTGATATTTTGATACCTTCGTTAATATAATTATTTTGGGGTTAACGAAATCGGTTTAATAGTTATGTTGTAAACATGTAATGTATACAATGGTATAATAATTCCCAAGGGATAATCAGGGTGCTCGCAAATTCAAATTAATTTTCTACAGGACTGATGAAATGGTTACTGAAAAAGTACACCGTAATATTATTTTCATCCATCTTCTTGATAAATTTAGAACGGCGTTCGTTTGAAAATAAAGTTCAGATAAGAGAAGAGCTATTATATACATTTATAGGTTCTTCAATTACATAAGTGTGTGATTGCAATCTCTGAAGTGCAGTTCAAGTTGTAGGAGAAAACAGCCATTAGGAGAGCGCCCCGGTGGCAATAGACTGACAATGAGTATTTTCTGGCACCTGCGATGAATTGAAATAAGAGAACCTACTAAGTAACTCAAATTTTAATTTAGAGACATGAAATTATTTGTGGCTAAAGTTATAAGTGGTAACTGATAAGCGTATAGCTCGTAATCTTCTAACTACGCAGACGACTCAGTTAATCAAATGATAGAAACCAAATCACAGAATAAAAAACTATCCCGCTCAGCGATAATGTTACTTTATCTCGGTTAAGTTCAGTGCTTGACCGGAGCTCAAAGAGACACAACATCGAAGTGTTTCGGTACAATAAGAACAATACATCGGTTTTATAATGTGGGAAAGTTGGACGATTATTTTGGCTTTTGTGATCGGAGCTTTCACGATCTGGTACTATGCGTTCTGGGATTTAAATTATTTCAAAAAACGAGGAATTCCATACCTTTCGCCACTTCCTCTTGTCGGAAATATGGGTAAACTGGTATTCAGGACTAGATCATTGGCGGAGATGATTCTAGAAGCCTATGAATCTAATCGTGAAGCGAAGTACATTGGATTTTTTGACTTTGGCAGTCCTGTAGTACTCGTCAGAGACCCCGAGCTGATAAAAACTATCACAATAAAGTCATTCGATAATTTTCCCGACCATAAAATGTTCTCTGAAGAAATTTCGGATAAATTATTTAAGCAAAATCTTTTCGGGTTGAACGGACAACGATGGAGAGAAATGAGGGCTCTTCTTAGTCCCGCTTTTACCTCTAGCAAAATGAAAACTCTCTTCAAACTCATGAAGGATTGCACTTCAAACTTTATTGACCATTTAAAGACTAGAAGTGAGAAATCAACCGAATTCGGAATGCGCGACGCTATTACCAGGTACACGAACGACGTGATAATGACGTCAGCTTTCGGCATAAGTGTGAATTCGCTGGAGGACCTCAACAATGATTTTTACATCACCGGTCAAGAGGCGACAAATTTTTCTGGTGCAAGATCATTCAAGGTGTTTTTCCTACGGTCATTTCCCACGCTCTCCAAACTTTTGGATGTTAAACTGTGGAGTGACAAAATTGTAAACTTTTACGAGAACATTGTGAAGACAACAATCGCGGTTAGGGACGCTAAGGGAATCGTTCGTCCCGATATGCTACAGCTGATGATGCAAGCTAGAGATAAAAGTGAAACGCTAAAACTCACCGACGACGACATGGCCGCACACGCATTCACATTTTATTTCGGAGGTTTTGACTCTACTGCTCTTGTAATGTGCTGTACAATCCATGAGATTGCCGTTAATCCTGAAGTCCATGAAAAACTTCAGGCAGAGATCGACCAAGTTTTGGAAGAATGTGGAGGTGACGTTAGTTACGAAGCTCTTCACGCCATGTCGTATCTCGACAATGTCGTTAACGAGGCCTTGAGATTACATTCGCCAGCTGCAATGACCGATAGACTTTGCAGACAGAGTTTTGAACTGCCGCCCGCCCAGCCTGGATTGAAACCGTTTCTAGTCGAACCTGGAGTTAGTCTTTGGCTGCCGTTTGGCGCCATCCACAGGGATGCGAAGTACTATGAAAATCCGGAAAAATTCGATCCCGATAGATTCAGTGAGGATAGAACACCGAAAATTGATCCTGCGACCTTCTTGCCCTTCGGATCTGGACCAAGACTATGTATAGGAAATCGATTCGCACTTATGGAAACTAAACTTGTCATATTTGAACTGCTCGCAAACTTCGATATCACCTCATGCAGCAAAACTATTAATCCGATTGAAATGAGCAGATCGAGCTTTGTTCCCAAAATCGTAGGAGGTGTTTGGCTCAAACTTGAGCGTAGAAATCAACGGGAATTCGAATAATCGACTTGATTTTTTTTCTAGCTCTGTATTTCATTAAAGCACTATTTTACATACCACATATAATTGTTTCCCTACACGCAGGTACGATTCTGATGACAAAAAAGGTTTGTCAAGCAAAAAACGGAGATTAGATCCCAGGTAACGATACCTTTTTTTCTGTTTTTAATTGGTAATCTTGTAGAGGGGAAAAAAAAATTCATGATAAGATATACGAAATTTCTATACATATATACGTGCACAAAATAATTTTTCGGGGATTTTGATCCATCGTGTCATTTAGCAGTTCGGCTCTAACAATTCTGAATCATGACGAACTAACGCAATGGGGAAAGAGAAAAAAAGAGGAAGAGGACGAAGAGAGGTATAAGAGATGAGGTGTTCCCGTAGTTTGTTAATCGGTCGTAACACGCGAATTCTCAATTCCCACTGACACATACCCGAAATTCCTGTTCTAACCATGCAAATTAACGGTCTGTATAATACGTAATTCTCTCTTTTTTTCATGTATAATGTATTTATCAATTACTTTCACGTGTGACTGATATAATTGTCAAAATAAAAACGAATTAGGTAGGAGAAAGGGATCTTCCTGCAGCTGGCGTATAATTAATCAATCAGCTTTTCTTTTTTGTCTTTTTTTTTTGTTTTTTTTTCTCTTTCTTTTTCAACTTTTTCTACAATTCGTGTGAAACGAAATTCGTTATAATCGCTCTGTAGGGCACCTGAAATATATTTCGGAGGAAGAATAATGGGGTAGGGTGGGTTGAGGACGGATGAAAAGGGAGAGGAGGATTAAAAGGGACATCTGGAGTTCACGCGTTTTAAATATTGACAAATTTCGATTATACTTTCAAAGGTTGTTTGAGATACCTGTAGCAATTCATTAAATTTTATCACGATACATACGTATAATACTTTGAAATTTTACTCGCTCCCTTTCCCCTGCCCCGGGGCCCCGGGATTATTGATTAATTTATTTTTTACTCTTCTTGCATCGATATTTTTTTTTCTATCAAAATTGATGCTAAATATTGTATAGAATCAACAAAATATGATGTGCGTACCGCGGTTCATTTCTCTAATTTTTTTTTTTTTTTTTCGCGTAGGAATTGGATCGAATTTCATAGTTAGAAATTCTTGCTGAAAAATAAGAAGAGAACAAAATTGAAAATGAAAAAAAAACAATAATTACAAAAAGGAAAATAAAATAACATAACCCTTATGCTTTTTGGAATATTAATGTACGGGTTTTGTAGACTGACATATACCCATGTAGAATATTTGTGTATTTTGGGAGTGGAGATCAGGCCATATGAAGCACCGCTGGTACTGCGTGAGAGAAATTGATGGAAGCAGATGGATTTCAGAGGGGTGAATTTTGAGGGATGGACGATGGTTGGGTATGTGGGTATAGCCGAAGGGAGGTTGGTAGTGATATTGAAGGGCATTTTGAAATATTCATATTTCCGCGGATAACTTTCTATTAATATAAACCGGTCAGTATTAATCAAGATGTTATCTGGTCTAATGGAATCAATTAGTTCGAGTGCCAGATAAGCAATTATTCATCGTTTTAATTAGTACAGTCCATATCGAAACGCCCGCGTGTATTTCATTAACCTGCAGATGCAAGATCTCCTACAGGCACCTACACATGCCTGTCTACACATATTCGAACCTTCTTCGAATTTGAATACCATTCCATGTATGTTCAATATATCTATGATACGATGCAGGATTATTATTACCTGCTATGAAAACAAAATGAATGGAATCAAGTAGAAAATAAATTATAAAAAAAAAACAAAACTCACCCCATATGCATTTGATATAGTTTCACCATTTTTTCGGGCATAAATAATTTAATTTCTTATTTTCATTGTTTCCGTGATAATGGCATTGCTTACGACAATAATTTGATCGCTGTGTGTCGTGTGTTCGAAACAATTTTGTCGATTTGTAATTATTGAGTTCTATTCCCAAACGCATTTGGTGTGCAACGTGCCTCTTGAAGAAAGTAGAAAGAAAAATTAGAGGAAAAAGAAATAAAAAATGACAGAGAAAAAGCTGAACTGCTGCTCGGCCCCTTAGAATTCTCGTTTCCGGTGATTCTAGACTTTTATAACGGCTGTGGGGATGTTTGACCTTATAGAGAGGTTGCAGTCGAGAGAAGTTCAAAGTTCAGTTTCCTTTTTTCCTCCCTTCAATTTTCCTTTCACCTCTTTTTTCCCCCCCCCACTTCTTATTCTCCTCATCTTATCCTCCTTCCTACTTTTTGAACCAGCAAAAATTCAATCCCGAGTTGAATCGTTGTAACGTTTACCCCCCCAAGGGGTTAGAAATCCTTGTACTTTAAGGGTCGTAAAACGGTTCTTAATATAGCTCTGATTAAGCCGTGCTTGTTTTATAATCACGTAGGACACGGGTAACGAATGAACGAACTTTTGCTTTTATATGCATACATATATATCTGTACATTAAATTTTGGAAAACCAAGGGGGATGTAGAAGATCTCCAGATAAAAGATGACGCGTACGCGCGAATAGCCGTTTCCAACCTAAAAACCAAAAGAGTAAAATGGAAAAAAAAATAATTTATTTAAAAAAAAAAAGCGAAAAAAAAGTAAAATTACAAATTATTATTCAACCTACGTTAAAAATTGTTCCCTCTTTTTGTTTTCTTTTAATTACCTGTACATACACGCGTTACGTAACTACAAAGAATTATTATTATTATTATTGTAATCATTTTGTTTCGAATTTTTTTTTGCTCGGTCCTCGTGACTCGTTACGCAAGGGTTTAAATAAAAATTTGTTAACGATCACGGTTGTTGCGAGATATCAGTAAATATTTTAGCATCCGCAGTTTTGGTAATTGAAGTATAATTAAGACGTGTATAAATAAGGTCAGAGAATATTTTTCTTTCTCTCCCTTTATTAATAAAATTTGAAGGACGTGTACGAGAAGAAGAAGAAGTGAGAAGGTTGTGAGAAAGAGAATGAGAGTTGCAGGATTTTTAGTGAAAGGGAAGGCTAAAAACGGTTATTGAAGAGGAAGGGAAAAAATATATTTAAAGCAGGAAGTATAAATTCACCTTTCTTTGGATTAGTTATCCGAGAGTTTGTAATTGTTGTTTAAAACTCTCAGGCTTCAAGTTTCATGTTGCTGATGGTAGGAACTCCTTTTCTTCCTTTGCGATTAATTTCATTCTCCCCTCCGCATTTTCTTACCCTACTCGCGTTTTATGGACGTGTATATATATAAATATTTAAAAACCCCCATATTACGTATCACGAAATTCAATCTAAAATATTTTACAACGTATATAACCTTTAGCGTATAACTTACCTACCTATCAAAAAACTAACTTAGGGCGGATGTAAATATATATTTTATTTCTCTCGAGCAATCAATTTCCACCGTTTCCCTTACCGCTGTACATACATATCCTTTATATGCTATTTTGTCTATAATAAACCTATCGAAATTTCTCTGGAGCCAAGGTTCAAAATTTCTGGGTAAGACGCCCGAGGCTGTAACCTGCACCTTTCCAGTTATCTAATTCTGGCGATAACGTGTCCTCCCGGTCTCCGGTGGGAAACTATATAAGGGAGAGTTTGAGAAGGGCCTTAACTAGCTATATGGCAGAAGCAGTAGCAGTAGCAGCATCTCCTGCAGGCACCCTTGCCCCATTGTGACCCATTGTACGCGAACTGTATTACAACCGGAAGTGGCTATGTCCTTGGTTCCGTTTTCCGTAACTCACTGTCGCGCCGAAAACACAATACCCACGTTCCCCCCTTCCCTTTTACCTCCTCTTGGAATCCCCATGACCACCCCTATATCTAAATACTAAATATTATACGACCTTCAACTCCGAAACTATACGAAGAACACTTTTTAACGAGATAGTTCACGAACGAAAAATCCATTTTTGTTTTTTTTTCTTCTTTTTCTCTTTTCATTTCTTTTCTTGTAAAATCTTACCACTGAATGTAAGAAACGACGTGTAATTGGCGCCACAGAATTTATGATGGTAGAGAAACGAGCGTCGTTTTCTTCGTTCGATTTATAATTCTTTTGGATCTTTTTTTTTTCACTATTTTCCACCGCGGTTCATAAATTTTATAAAAACGTCGTTGCACGTTATTTTGTGATAACGTGGTGAATTTTTTTATTTTTTTTTCTATTTCCTTCATTCTTCGTATTAATAATTTAGGTTTTTATCATTCCAATTAATTTCTTCAGACTCGCGGTAGAATCGGTTCAAAGTGTTGAAAGGGTGAAAACTTTATATGCTAATTTTTGATATTTTTTCAATCAAGCCACACAATCCGCTGATTTTACTGCTTCGTCGATATATTTTGGAAAAATTCCAGCGTAAAGGAAAAACAAAAAAAGGAGAAAAATAGAAAAATACTTTTAACAACTCGCTTGAGTTTATCTGCAGGTGGCATGAGTAGGTTGGGTCGGTCGTTGTAGAGTTGGTGATTTTTGAAAATTATTTACCAGGTCCCCAGGGGGAAGGTGGGTGGGGAAAAGTTTTTGATGAGGGAACGTTAAACCGACGAGGAGGACTCTGAGCGTTTCCCACTTTCCTCTCATCTCCTCTCTTTTCCGCATTCGACTCTCTCGCCAGAAAGTTAGTTTTACGAGCCAATTGAAAGTAGGTAGGTAGGTAGGTTGGTAGGTAGAAAAGGTACCTTATACTACCGTCCAAACTGCATTGTACGTTTCTAAATGTTTTAATTAATCTTACATGCCAGAGCTCAAGTTTATTACACCCCATATAACTGCACAACGCCAGCAACAAACTTGACCTGAAGTTAAGTCGTACGACTGCAGCTTCAAGAGAGGCGAAAAAAATCACCCATCAAACGTCTTACTCAGACACATTTTCATTTCACGCTGTGAAAACGAGACCAAAAGAACATTAAAAAGGAGAAATAAAAATTCACAACAAAATACTAATTCAGATCTAGCTTATATTCATGATAAAAGTTCTAACATACAGTATATTATGTACATCGTTGCTGATCCATAAAAATCTTTCTGTCTTGAATTGAGCCCGCAGGCGGTATGGGGAAGGAGGGTGAGTGTTGGAGGTGTAAGTAAGGGAGTTGTGAGCAAGAGCTCCCTTGGCGGATGCAAAAACCGTATGAGAGAGAATTCGCGAAAGAAGAAAAAAACTAAATGGACAAAAAGGTAGAAAATGACAGATGACGGAAACCCGATGGTGAGTTTTGTCCCGGTTGAGTTTAACCGTATGAAACACAGTGCATCGCGGTACAATGCGGGGGGTAAAAGAAGCAGAAGAGAAGACGAATACGAAGAAACGGAAGAAAAAAATATGCAAGGGGAGAGTGTCTTACAAGAGAACAGGCAGCTGAACCGAGGAGCTAATATTCTTCCGCACCACTTCACATTTTCATTAACTTTTCCCGCAGTACATGTAATACCGGCATAGTATGTAAGTACGTATATCCTACTGTAAAACATCGAAGAAGCGACGTTAGATCAAGAATATAAAACCGTAGACCGTGTTCTTCCCAATGCCCTATGGCAAAAATGCATTTTTATATATTCTACGTAGTTCTTCCGAGGTTGCAATGCACCACACCAACTTCTTTTGTGTTCAAGCAAATCATGCAGAATGTTTATGCGCACCAAACATGTGTACTGAAAATGCTTCCGGTATCTCAAGACCTCCTCGTTCATCGATAAACCCTCGTTATCTCAGAGGTCATCCCGAAGACCTCGAACAAATTTCATCTGACTTCATTCCCCCCCTCTCCTATATTTTTGAAATTCCTATAAATACTCGTTAAATTTTGCGAATAGGTTTTCATTGCCTCGTTACCAAAAAATGCGCTCCGTACGTTTATGACGATTATAGGTAGACAGTTTGTAAAGCTTATCTGCTGATACCTGAGAAGGCCATTTTAATTCGCAGATTATGATTGCGGGACTGATAAGACGGTTGAAAAGTGGATATAGCCTAGTTTTTTCTTTTTTCCTCTTTCTATTTCTCGTTCTTTTCCTAATAAGTTGAGACTGGCAGCCGAGCTGGCTGCTGTTTAAAAATAGACAACGAAGAAGAAGAGAGAGATTGTCCAAGTGTATATCGTACGTATAGGTATATACATATATCTTTTAATTACATAAGTATGTGATGGCAATCTCTTAAGTGCAGCTCAAGTTGTTAGAGAAAACGCAGCCAGCCAGCAAGCGCCCGCGCCGGTGGCAGTAGACTGACAATGTTCCGATACCTGCGATAAATTAAAATAAATGAACTGCGATGAGACGAGTACCGATTTGAGGAGATGGGCTTTTGTTGCTGAATTGATAACTCATGGCTGACAATGATTATTTTCCAACTAGCAGAAGACTCGGTTAAACCGTGTGATAAAATACGAATAACAAAGGGCAAATTATTCCATGTACTACGTTCGACTGGTTTCTCTTTCAAATTTAGGTGAATGATTTTTAAGTTCGTCGACCGCATCTGAAGAACAGCAAGCATTGCCGCAGTTGTTTTCGCGCTGCACTTTGAGCAAGGTTATCGCGAATGTGAACAGCTGCAATATCAGAAACTTCTGAATAACGAGGCAAGATAAAGTGTAAATTCATGCGACGTGTACGTTTGCCATGCAAACAAACTCGCGTATATATTTTTCCTTGGTAAGCGTTTACAAAGGTAGATTTGATAAGCCAGAATTCTTTTCAGACTGAAATGAGTTGAGATCGGACAGCGGAGTTTAGTGGGTGATTGATTTTTGAGTGAAGCGGTGCGTTGGATAAAGCGAACAAAAAAAGAGAAAATCGTAAGACGAAATAATGGATTTTTTTACGGTTATGTCTACGCTGGTTCTGGGCGCGCTAGCGTTTTACCATTACGCATATCGTAATTTGGATTACTTCAAAAAAAGGGGAGTACCGTTTGTTCCACCGATTTCTTGGTTCGGTAACCTCGGGCTGTCCGTTCTCGGAATAAAACCGTTCGATAAAGTCGTGGAAGACATTTATAAGCACAAACCTGAGGCTAAATACATAGGATTTTTTGACTTTAGTAACCCAATTATAATGATACGAGATCCAGAATTGATAAGAATGGTGAAAATATCAAACTTCGACAAGTTTTCCGATCACTTGGGGTTGCCCGAAGGATCTAAGGACTTTTTTTTGACACGTAATCTACTTGGGATTCAAGGACAACGTTGGAAAGATAGCAGGGCGTTGCTGAGCCCAATTTTTACTCGAAGTAAAATGAAGATTACTTTCAATCTTGTGAAAGAACGTGCACAAACTTTTGTTAATGATTTAGAAAAAATATTGGTCACGGATGAGAACAGAGTATTCGACATGATCGATCTATTCGGAAAATTCACAAACGATGCGACAGTCCTGTCAGCATATGGTATAAAAGTCGATTCTCTCAAGGACCCGGAGAACGATTTTTACGTCATCGGGAGAGAGGCGATAGACTTTGGAGGATCTTTAGCCTTTCCTCTTTACCTGTTCAACACGTTTCCCCGAATCGCTAGGCTTTTTAATATCAGATTATTCAGCAACAGAATCGACAATTTCTTCAGAGGTATCGTAAGGTCGGTCCTAGCGGCGAAAGACACCGAGGGAATTGCCATTTCCGACATGTTTCAACTGCTGACTCAAACAAACGAAAAAACTAAAGAGTTAAATTTGACCGAAGATGACATGGCAGCTTTTGCCTTCGAATATTACCTCGGTGGTGTAGCAGCCTCGAGATATGTGGCCAGCAGCGTTGCCCACAAGATAGCGGTGAATCCCGAAGTCCAGGATGAAATTCTCCGTGAGATCGACACCGTCCTTGATCAATGTGAAGGTGAAATTACTTACGACGCTCTCCACGGGATGGAATACCTAGATGCAGTCATCAAGGAAACGCTCCGTTTACATCCCCCAGTTCACGTAACCGACAGGATTTGTAAACAGGAGTTTGAACTTCCTCCAGCTGAACCTGGATTTGAACCTTTTAAAGTGGAACCTGGTATCCAGCTATGGATGCCGGCTGGTTGTATACAAAGTGACGTCAAGTATTATTCCAATCCAGATAAATTCGAGCCTGAACGATTTTCTAATGCTAATAAAAACACCGTTGATCCTGCGACCTTTTTCCCCTTTGGAATGGGTCCCAGAGTTTGTACCGGATATGTATACGCCTTGATGCAGATCAAGATGATCTTATTTCAACTTATGACCAATTTTAAATTCGTAACGTGCCCCAAAACTAAAAATCCTTTAAAAATTTTCCATTCAGGGATTCTGGCGACTGTACCAGATGGTGTTTGGCTTAAAATAGAACCTCGAACTCATCAGTGAGACATTCTGAAAATAAATATCATTATTTCTCTTTGGACCCTACGATCATTTATTTCTTTGATCTATTTTTATTAATAAACCCCCCTCTTTTTCACCGAAGCACATTTTTCAGCACTTAATTAATATTTCAAAGCAATTAAAAATGTATATGAAAGTTGGATAATTACCGGCGGTATGTAAAAAAAAAAACGAAAACAAAGAAAAAAAAACGTGACATGATGCCCGTTAAATTAATATATATATTCATACACTGTCAATGGGTGGCAGAAAAACTCTCCCTCGAGATAAACTCAGTTCCCATCAAACGTTGCTATACGAAGTGTTTTACGCAACGATCATCGCGTCACGTCCACCTCACTTCCATTCAACATCATTGCGATACCTCCGATGAAATTGATACGCGAAAAGAGAAGGAGAAGGATAATGATAATAATAAAAGAATAATAATAATAATATACTCACGCTCGAACGATGAAATAGGCGCTATTAAGAATCTCTCTTCATTTATCTAATTTTTTCCCACTCAATTTGCTCTAATTTTGTCATCAAGCGCATCAGGCGCATGATGTGTTTGGCAATTTTTGGAAATTGCCGTTCCCAGTCGTTCCTCCTTCACCCCTTTTTTTTCGTTCGTTTCGCGTCAATCGCGTAAAAGTTGGATGGCTTTTAGACCGGAGTAAATGCATCGTTTGGGTTTAATCAACGCCTGCTTTTCCCGAGCACCGGTATACCGGGCGTCTCTCTCTCGTCTCTCCTTCGCGTCCTTCTCTCTCGTTTTCTGGTCGTCCACCTACACCCACAGGAATATGTGTACGTGAAATGAATTAGCTGACGGTGTGCTGCCGGCCACTGGCATTCTGGCACTCGGTCCTATTACTGGGAGACAGGTAACACACCAGTTCGTTGTTTAGGGGTAGTTAAGTGCTCCGCGCACCGCTAACTGTGCCTCTTAAACTTGGTTAAGTGTTTGCCGGACCAACTATTTATCCGACCACCTACCTGTACTGCCCCGTTTCCCAGCAGTAAATGCATGCAACCGGGTTTCCTATATGCGACAAACTCCCCGCCCCCTCATCGTACTCTTCGTCCTTCTCTTCATTCTCTATACATACCTATAACCGTGCATTTCATATCTACCTAGAAAGCTACCCCCATTAATAATTCCAATGCTGTTATATGCGCCCATTCAGGTTATACACCTCTCATGCTTTTGCTGCTTCTACTGCCGCTGTGTTACCGCTGGTTCTGCACATCCACTTCCGCTTACGCTCGATGGAGAGAGAAAATAATAAAATGGCCAAGATCATTCGTTTCGAAAATTAGTTTTTCTTTGACCGCTTCCTATTACTTGCCTTTTTTTTTTCTTCATTCTTCTCATTCCAATGATTTTGACGAATGTTGAACAATTTAATTATAATCTATTATTTTTATTAAATTCCTCGAGTTGAACAAAACATAAATTAGCATAATGCAATTACGGAATGCATGCTGGTTGGTTAACTGTGTAGTTCTTTATTTTTTATTTATTTTTTTTTTTTTAGAAAAAGTTGTGACAATTATTATTTTTCACGAGCTCTTTCTTAATGAGAGAGAGAGAAAGTGAGAGATAGGGAAAGATAGGGAAATAGGAGAGAACGGTTCTTGAATTTAATATAAGAATTTGCGATTACGTGAACCTGCTGCAGCGGAGGAAAATTATTTCTCACTGCAATAATTTTAAAGACCGAGTAGTTTATTTTATTTTAATTTATTCTAATTTTTGTCTTTCTAATTTCCTGTTTCTGTTTTTATTTCTTTATTGTTTTTGTTTTTTTTATTCTTCGAAAGTACTTAAAACCTAACAGCTATTTAGTTATAAACGTTATACTATAGTGCATGGGGTCGTAGGGAGTAGGAGCAATTCTCGTATAGGTATATACGTGTGTAGGTAAAAATTAAGAGAATAGAGAAGGGAAAAGAGAAGAGAAGGAAATGTGTGGCGTGTTTTGAGTTTGCTAAGCCCATTAGACCGGGGAAAAACAGGGATTCAAATGAGCACCATTAGGAGCTGCCTCTCCTCTCCTCTCTCTCCTTCGACCTCCGCGTTTATATGATAAAGAGGGACGCTTAAATATTATTTATATGTTCCGGCGAGGAGGGGGTGAAGGTGATGGGGAAAAGCTCCCGCAATAAATACTGAGTGTATGCTAATTTTTATGCCAACGATACGCCAACGCCAACGCCAACGCCGCTTAGTTCACTTAGCGAAAAGTTAGTACCTACCCCATGCTCTATGTATGCGTATACGGCGAAAGCCAACCCTAACCTACGCTAACCAACCACCGCCGGCGGGTAAAGAAAACAAGAAAAATAAATTGTGAAAATTTTTCTAAACTTGTCGTAAGTCATTAGGTGCGGTTTAAAATATTGAAAATTCGGCAATAATCGCTCGAATAATTTTTCCAGCTTTTCTCTTCTGCGCCGATTTCTATCAACCCCGAAAGTATTTTGGGGATGTACGAATGCGTGTATCGATTTTTATGCGGAGATCAGACTTGTGCGAGAAAGAAAAATGAAAGGGGTTGAATGGAAATGAAAAAAAAAAAAAAAAGAAAAGAAAATTATAGGGTGGATTTAATTGGGAACGAATGATGCTGGAGTTGATAAATGAATATCGCCCCGTAGCCATTCAGTTTCGCAATCTGCTGCTACCGCCGCTGCCGCTATTGCTATTGGTGATCCTGTTGCTGTTGGGTGTGCTGAGAGCACCTGTTGGCAGTTACTGTCAGACCGATATATATCCGTTCCTTGCGGTCAAGATGGATTTGCCGGTGCTTCTGCAGCAGGAAAAGGGACGAGGAGGGGCAGAAAGAGGAAACTGTAATTAATTGGTATAATAATCAATTGCCCGTACAGGAAATCGATCTGTCAACCGAGGCACCGCTTCCGAAGCCAGCCACTACAACCCCTGTCAAAATTCCCTCTTTGACCTATACGCACAGATGTAGATGTATGTATACATAAACGTGGAATTCGTTGTACATATATACCTTATACTCCATTTCCAAGTGATATGCGGTTCAATGGTTATCATACAAACCATACCTAAACCTCAATGACACCCCAATTTCACTTAATTTCACTTAGGAATCTACATCGTACACCATTTGCCGTAATTGCACTCATCATAATAATGACAATAATTATCATTATTATTGGTATCATTATTACTACCATAATCAATATCATTTCAGAAGTTGATTACCTGATTAATCACCTGTTCAAAATATACACGACGAAGTAAAAAGGCGAGAAAGAGAAAACAAAAGAAAAAAAAAACACAAAACGGGTACTTGAATAAATTACTATGCTTGTATAAACATCGCTACAGGTTCCGCGATAAGCTCTGTCTCAATTTCTTCTTGTGCATGAAATTTCCACACAGATGAGAAAAGAAAAAGTCTTACTAATGTAATGAAAGGCTAAGAACATATATAGCCTGCGCCTGCACTGATATGGGAAAAAATTGCGATCGATAATGTTAATAATGTCATTATGGTTGGCTATCAGGATGGTCGATTGGGGTCTCTTATCATATATCAACCGCGATACAGTTTGAATTAATTTTTGTTCATCAATTTATCTATTTGGTCATTTTTTATTTTTTTATTTCGTCTTGTCAGTGAAGGTTTTTGAAAGGTTGTATCTTCGAGGAAACGTGTGCCGTTCGATATCCCAGCGTTTCCAGTTTTTCCCTCTTTACTTTTTTTTTTTTTTTATTCTATTTTATTTTCTACATTCTATCTTTTTCTAATACGCGAGGATTCCGTACATTTAGACGGTCCGCTGGAGCCGTATCTCCGCGATTTAGAATCGCCGTTGTCGTATATAGCATTGAGTTCCTGGTGCCACGGCGTTGCTGCCGTTTCCGTTGTTGGAGAAGCTCGAATCGAACCTAGCTCGTTCTTTTGAATTGCCTACCGGAATTTGCGAAGAAATTGGACTTCCTGAGCGGCCTAACGGCTGCCCCCCCCCCCTACTCTTCTTTCTACCCCGGGGTCGTTTCACCCCGTAACCTCCCTTCCCCTCCCCTTTACCTCGCCTCAAACCCCTCTCGAATCCTCCCTCCTTCGAGTCCTTTTGAGTCCTTTTCAGTCTTTTGAGTCCCTACGCGCGAGAGTCCTCTTCCTTCTCCCGCAGGCACCGCCACCGCCAATTCTCATACTTTCTTCCTCACCAGCTATGCCCATCTCTTATACCTTTTTCCCTCAACCCCTCTTTTTTCTATCCTTCTTCTCACTTACCTATACCCACCGCGTAGTCGTCTCTCTCCATTATTTGCTTATTTCAAAGTAGGTTGGTAGGTAGGCAAGTACCAAGCTCCAAAAGCTCCACCCGCCCAACCTTCAACGATCCTTATACGCTGCCAAAGTTATTGCTGCACTTTTTTATTCCTCTTCTTTTACATTTTTTTTTTTCTCCTCCTTCTTCGCCTCTCCCTCCTTTCTGGTACGTGTATAAGGGTGCTGATCCCTTCCAGTACCTTCACCTTTTCACTATTCAACTTCCGGTTCGCACCAAATCTTCTTCCCTCCCTTAGCTAGTTTTTTCACTTTCTCTCTTCAAAATTAAACAAACTATCAACAGAATAGAACAGGTGGATGCTGAAGGGATTTGTATTTATCCGTAACGAAATGAGCTTTTTCAATGAAATTCATTCGTGATGATTAAAGGAAAATGTTGGAAATTCGCACAAATAGATTTTTTCTTTCTCTTCTCATTCCGGCGGTGTACATGAACACCGGATAGAGATCGGTGAGGTATACAACCTTTCACCAATTTTGTTCTCTTCTTTTTTTTTTTTTCTCCATTTTTTTGTTCCCCAATGGCATTGCTAATGCAAACGGTATAATTTTTTACGAATTATTATTATTTTTCTTTTCTTTTCATTCAGCCTCGTTTCAGTATAATATGGATAAATACCTGCGATACGTATAAATATTTTGATCCAAAACCCCAGCCAACGTTATTTCCTTTGTAGAATTCGCTGAATTTTATTTTTCGATCAGGCAGATTATCATCAACACGCGTATCTCTGGGGATATATATATATATTTTTTTCACGTTCTTCCGCCGATATCATTCCACAGCGTGTATTTGCTGTTACTATCATTATTATTGTTATTAATATTTTTTTTTTATCCTCCTTCTTGTTTTCAATATGCATTACAGCTGTGCGCGATACAATACCCACGTTGAAATGTGCAGCGGAAAAAGCATCGTGTTTTTATTTTATTTTTGAATGTGTTTTTTTTTGTTTCTTTTCATCTTCAATTCCACAATCGATAATAATCCATTTCACAACGGTACGCTCCTCCAATTTTATACGCATTGATCATACGTTACTTTCATCAGAATTTTTTAATCACATACCAATGCGTTTCAACGCGTTTATTCATCACACTGTGAGGATATCCCGTTATGCGGAGAATTGCCTGAAATCAATTATTCCTTTAGGTATCGGTTATACGTAGACGTACGTACATTGGTACTTATTACGCATGCACAGTAGACCATACACATATTATTACCTTCGATGCCCGGAAGAAGCATAGCTGCTGCTGCTGATGCTGCTGATGCTTTTGATGTGAAATAGTGAAAATATGGTGGAACCAATACCCTTGCATATCGTATAATGCACCCGACGAAAATTTTCGACCCGGCACTCGGCACGCTTTCATCGCATGTGCAATATATATGCATATAGCGGGTATCTATATTAACCTCTGCAATACACACACCATTTAATGCATCGAACAAAGTTCGATGTTGTAATAAATATATATGTGCAAACGATATTTTACAGCGTAAATATTTGACGCGCAACGTTATAATTTTACGTTTCATATTTCACGTAGCCTGTATGCCTACATTGAATTTGATTTGAATATTATTTTATTTGCTTTTTCTTTTAATAATCATATATCAACGAACGAACGATAATTGAAAGAAGATATCCTAATGACGATGTGAAATGGGATTTGGGACAATTACGTATTGTCGGTAGAATGAAAAATGAATAGGATAGTATAATTACCCTTGTGATAAAGGAATTAAAAAAAAAAGAACAAAACAGAGTACGCGTGATTAAAAAATAATTGTTTTTTTTTTTTTGTCTCATGTGTTTCAGTTCCTCTGGTCGACGTGACGAGTGTTGAAGGACAAAACGTCGAATTATCCTGCGACATAACGCCGCCTAGACACGATAAGCTTCACATGGTACTCTGGTATAAAAACGACGACGGAGTTCCGATTTACACGTGAGTAATTTTCGCTTAATACTTTTATCTTAAAAAACCAACCACACCATCTTCGTCAGTGCAGTATTAACATGTGTACATAACTTTTGTCCAGAAACTTTCGGACGTCATTTGTATATTATGACGAAACCCAATTCGCGGTCCTCCCTGGAATACGCTTACGATTTTTCGGAGGTTCAAACTTATAAGTTATGCGAACCGTGAGCGGCAGACATTCACCTCTCCTCCCTTCAATCAGGGCTAATTATAGCTCTGAACTAATGAAAGGGAACTTTTCCCCTCCCACCTCTACTTCCCCTCTATATACTCAATACCTATGTATACATATCCAATATCCATGTATATGTAAAGAGAAGGCACATACACTCATGCCACCGTCATCTGAGGAGAATGAAATCATGTCTTCTTTCCGATGTGTGTCGGAAAAGAAATTATCAGAAGTAAATTTTGATGGACGAAAACAGAAAAAATTGTTTTTCGTCAAGCTTTAGTTTTTATGTTATTATTTGATTTTTTTTTCTTACACCCGTTTATACGTATATACATTCATTTACGAGGCTCGTATATACGAGGAGGGATATATTCGTTTAGTCTCATGGAAGGTAGTTAAGGGTCGCGATGATTATGAGGTAGGGGTTGTATAAGAATCGCTGTGGAAAAGCTCGCCGGAATACAGGTAGTAAAACCTGCGGAGGACTGAAGAGAGGCAGAGAGAGAGAGAGAGAGCGGCGGCGCAGCGCATTTCGAAGATCGCAATCTCCCTCGTATACCACTTTCCAAAGCTCTACCAAACCAACCCCCTTAAAATGAGGCTACCAAAACTAGGAATAACCGTTTCAAGGGTTATTTTTCACTCCCGCGTTATTGCTATGTAACGTTTCCGCCCACCTTCCTCCCCCACTCTTTCCACCCCTAATTCTCCGCCCAAGTTTATATTACTTTACGATTATTACCGCGTACGCTCAAATTTTAGACTCGACAAATCGTTACTACCGAACGTGAACTAAATTTCAAAAAAAAAAAAAAAACACAAAATCAAAAAACTATTTTTATTCCATGTCATTAATTGTTTCTCGTTCCACTCATAGCTGTTCAATAAGAAGAGAAAGAAAAAAAAAAAGCTGCCTCACGGTGATTATTGTTAGAATTATTTCTAACGAATATTTTGTCGCTTACGTAAAAATTTCAGATTTCTTTTTCAACGAAATATTTTTACCATCGTCCGCCCCTTTTTTCCTTTCCCTTAAAAATTAGCGAATAGAGAAAACGTCAGCTAGTAGACGGTGTTTTTTTTTTTTTTTCTCCATTTATTTTTCGCAAGTACGTAGTACAGGTAGTTTCCGCGTTTCGTACATATTCTATTTACTTTGCGTTTTTTTGTTTTTTTCTCGTTTTTTTTTTTTTTTTCACTTCTTTTTTTTACGAAACCTCGAACTACATCGTGAAAGAACCGCGTTATTCGTGGATTAAAATGTCGGTGATTGAAAAAAAAAAAAGTAAACAAAAAATTTCCAGCCTCTCTCTCGACAGCCATAACGTATTTACCTACTCTGATATGAACAGACCCCCGTAGCAATGAAGATCCAGATGTTCATTAAAAAGAACGCGTTACACTTACCGAAGAACTGCTCGGTATTAAAGAAAAAAAAACGGTACAGAAGGATAAAAAACAACCTTTAATAAAATAATCATAGACTCCACCCATGTCATAATATACTCAGCTGCGCGACGCGCGACGTCCGTTTCTGCTTCTGCATTGCAGAATTATGAAGCGTAATTATGAAGCGGGTGAAAAAATGAGAAGCATTAAAAAAAAAACAAAAACAAAAACAAAAAAAAAGAAAAGAAAAAAAAATAAATAAAGAATAAAATTATAAAAAAAAAGAAGAATTATAAGCTTGTGCAGCACGTCGGGAAATGTTCCAATTATTTGGATTAACATCGACTAACACATAAACCGTTTGTAATTATTATCATCATTGTTATTATTATTACAATACATTTATACAACTGAAATTGTGTGTACGGAAAGAGATAGAAAAAAGAAGAACGAAAGAACAAAGAAACAGAGAGAAGAAAAAAAAAATAAATAAATAATGCGAAGAGAAAGAGAGAACGTTAAGAGAGAAAAAAAAATAAATGGGGGGTGTGGCGGGAATATAGCTTACAATCAGTTATATCTAACTACACTAATTATTACTCAACGCACGCCAAGCGCTCGGGTATTTCAGGTATTTTGGGACTGCTTCATAGAGATTACTGTGTATGTACTACACGGCGAAATACAGGTATGCGTAGGTTAGGTACGTACGCGTAACACGAATCGAAATTCATGCACACTTTAGATACGCTGTTTAAATTAACGAAGATTCGCGGGGTTCGTTAATCCGATACTGCAGTCATAATCGCTGTAGAAGATGATTCGATTGACGCCATTTCGAAACATGAATAGAATTTTCGTAATTTCGAAAATTATAATTTTAGCACTTTTAATTACGTGACTGGCGGGATGGGTTTTTTGGTTTCTTTCTTTTTCTATTATTTTTTTTGCAACATTTCTACACCGCATATGTCAAGTGAGGAAATTGTCGTTTGGAAACGGTGGGAATAAACGAGGTGAATCGTCGTTGAGGAGTATAAGAGTATGGGAAAAGCGACGGAGGAAAGGGGTGTACATAAGGGAAACGACGAGTGGCGTTACGAATCGAATCGAATCGAAACGAATCGAATTGGCTGAAACAGATGAACCAGATAAAACTCGATGAATACCCCTTTGAAATATTTACAATGTCGTTTGTCGCAAAATTGTCTTCGATAACCACCGACAGTAGTAACGGGGAAGTAACGGTGTTTTCGCTGGCCCTACAGAAGACGGTTCCTGAATATTAAAAGGTTATAATGCCAACATCGCCGAGTTATCGTACATGTATACACGTGTATACGTATAGATATTCTGACGGAGAACCACGTCGACGTAGACGTCAAATACATATGTATAAAAACACCCGTCTCTTTTGACTCACGTCGCGGTTTCAACCCTCCGTTTTCACATTTTCAAAGTCTAACGGTACCTGTACGTATACACGCGATGACACGAAATAAAAAACACTCATCTTTATTTTCTCAAAGTCTCTATATATGTGCGAATGAGGAAAAAAAAATAAAAAAATTGAAACGACAAAAAAAAAAACCGGGGAAAAAAAAAACTTGCGTGGAGGTTCGTAACGGTGCAGGAGAAAATTCGCAAGTATTTTACCTGTTTCTACAGGTAAAATATTCATTCAGCACGCCGTGGTTATTATAATTATACGTATAACCATAGTACACCTGGTATGATAATATCTGGGCGATGATTAACACGTTCCTTTATACATAGAAGGTTTATATATATATACATATGTTACATATATAAATAAGGGTCTGTAGATACGGCTTAATTTTCTACTCGTAAAATGCTACCTACACCTATATCTACCCAGGCGGAGATAAACTTGTGACGGACTCAAATAAGCCTAGAGAAAAGGGGTGAAATTTTACGGAATGTATAGGGTTAAATTATGGGGGTTGTACTATACAATGTGATGTATCGTAGTGTAACGGGTGTGACGGTAAAAAAAAACCTGAAAAGATAAAAAGGAAAAAAAATAATCCATAGGAGGTAAGAAAAAGAGGAGGGCTTTATGTAAATCGATAAGTATAACGCCAGAAAGGAGAAGGAAAATCATCCCGCGCTTTTCTACCCTTATAACTCAGGCACAGGTATATTAAAGTTCAGGCTTTAGGTTAATCGCTCCAAAGTTCGCAGCGTATCGTCAAAAAATGGAGTCTACTCGGATCGTTCGAATGTGCAGTATGACATTAGAATGAAAATGGTAGAAAAAAGAAGAAATTAAAAGGGGAAATGATAATTAAATTATTCTGAACGGTGGAAAAAGTACTTATCTTTTTGGCAGCACACAATGCTTTGAAAAAAAGTAAAAAATTAAATGAAATCCTTTTTTCTTGGAGTTCAAACGCAGACTTTCTTTTATACATCTTATATATAGGTGTGTGATTCCTTTTTCAAACTCTAAAAGTATTCCGTCTAGACGCGATGTCGCCAAATTGTTCGGAGCACCTAATTAGGAATTAAAAAGCACCTTCTCATTCTGTGACGGGCGAAATTTCGGTCCTCCTTTGCTGATAATGAGACGGAAGAGGTCTCAAGAATTGTTGATGTCGAAGTAACCTTGGGAAAAATTCACATCCAAGAATCCGCAGACCAAAATCTTGGAAAATTGACGAAGTGTCGAACGAGAGAGTACCACGGTATTGTGCGATCGATTTTGGATCAGTTCGGGTTAAGCTTCTGGTCCTTGTCATTCTTCGCTGACAACAAATGTTCATATTTTTCTCGCATGTCTTCTTCAAGATATACTTATATTCATGTTCCCCCGTTTTGGTATCTTCGCATAATCTCTACCTTGAGAATCGCGGTGGTGTGCCGCGTTCGGTGTTCGGCGTTCGGTTTTCTTCATATACGTTTGACAGGTGGTTGATTTACGGTGCGTAAACACCGCCGCACATTTTTGTACACTCGAACGACTCGCTCCTGTTAACGCGCGTCGGCCGTGAGGTTCGGGATGAAATAAGTCTGGGAAAGAAGGGAGAGAATTGTACGATTTCTGTAGGCCGGTTGGGTATACTTTATAATGCGATGCGAAACGTCGCGCTCCATCGTGAAGAAGGCCGTGGTGCACGGGCTATATAGGTAATACATTAGATTTTTAACGTCCGCCATAAATTCTACCATGAAGCTGCGGTTAATTCAAACCATAACTCAACCAATCTACCATCTTTACGTCGCAACGCCATTTCGTTACCACCGCAAAACCTTCCACCCGAGTTTCTCTAACCGCGAGAAGTTGCTGCTTATTTGTATTATTGTCCAGCGATGACGTCTGATCGAAAAAATGATTCAACAGTTTTCACGTACAAAACGCCACCCATCAAAGCTTTCATGAGATACCGGATGGACTCGACAAAAACAAAAAAAAAAAAAGGATTATTCCAAAACGTGAGTAAAAGCTGAAAGCGTTGAAGAATCCTGGTAACTTCTTTTGCGGTCCGGTGTGGATTGGGAAATTAAAAAAAAAGAACGACTCAGTTCCTCATTAATTAGAAGCCTATCTATCCGTATAGTTTTTGTTTTTATCGGTCAAGAAATTCTGACCACAAAAGAAAAAGCCAACGAACTTAAGTTCGAACTATCCTTCTTTCATTTGGTTCTGTCTCATGCAGAAATTTTTTTTTCACAATTTGTTTTTTTTTTCTTTTCTTCCGTGAAGGATCTTTCCGCGTAGTTCGTAATGGATGACCCGTTGATCTCCGTGACCTCCGGGCGCAAGCAATCTAAAAATCTTTGAGAAGGATCTGCGACTCTTGGTTCGTTCGGTGCGCTTTTCTTCTCACCTATACAATCAGGCTGATTGTGTGGTGAGATTTCCCCTCCGAAGTGCCAACTAACTTTATACATATAGCCAGTTCTCTAGGCTTAGAAAACGTCGTATTATAGATGATTGATGGTGCCACCGAGTGTAGAGCTTGCAACGAGCCAACCTCAATTAAGACGTCTCCCCTATGGCGACATATAAAGGACGCGACACATCGAGAATAGTTGTTCGAGTACGATCGAAGTCAAGTTGGAGAAAAAATAGAAAAATAATAATAAAACTAAGCCAAATTTTAGAAAAAATGGACGCTTGTTTTTCCCCGCTTCTTTTTCTCTTTCTGTTGGAAAATCGATCTAATCACTTTGTTATTCTGGAATTATATTATAATTCCACGGAAGAACGATATTCGCTGGCGTTTGCGGTGGTGTTTAAGGGGGTCGAATGTGGGGCGTGTGTCCTTAGGGTTAGGGAGGAATGGGGATGGAAGGGCGGAAGGAACCTATAGGATACGGTATAAAGCGCGAAACGTCAGCAAAGGTTATGGGCGCTCTGAAAAGCGTTTTCTAGCGCTAGTAGAAGTTGCAATAAACCGTTTACGAGCCGGCCTACAAAATGTAACTCTTCCACCTACCACCTTTCACCTTAAACTGGCGGAAAAGAGGAGAGAAGGGAAGGGAAAAGGAAGGAAGGCGTGGCCGAGAGAAGATACTCGCGGGGAAATAATGCAATTTCCCTGACACTGGGGCTTCAGTTTCGCGCGCTTTCAAACTACCATAAATTGGCAAATCGAATCCATCCATCCCTCGCTCTACCACTAGGTATATATATACATACCTTACTAACGCTATACCTCTATAATATCTAGATTCTACACCCGTGTAACTCTCATAAGATTCCAAAAGTCGCGAGTCTCTCGAGGCTGAAATTTCAAAGCTATCTTTTATTTTTCTAACAGGCTATATCCCAACTTCGATTTTAATCTTACAAACCGAAACGTTTTTCACCCACCTATACATGTATTTTTCCATACCTGTATGCTCGAATAATAGCCATCACCCTCACCGAAGATTCAATTTATAGGGTTACGTGTCGATCTTGAGTCCTAAAGTTATTTTTTCGTTTTTTCAATTTTTTCCTTTCTTTTTTTCTTTCATTTCATCAAACAGTTCCTTCAATTTCGCACCTCGTATTATCGACTGATCTTAAAACTATTTTTAGCTCCGGCAAGTGTTCACGTTCGTAAAAATGACAAAAAATTGGCAAACAAATAATTTGTAAGAAAATAGAAAAGAAAAAATATTATTAAAAATTCAATTCGTTTTCTGCAGGTATAATATACATATATATATTCTTCCTCATTAATCCGCAGTTGATTAAACATATGAAATTTTACGACGACACAATCGTTATTCCATGTGTGCGTAAATAAATAGTACAAACGGGGGAGGGGATGTTAAAAAGAAAAAAAAACCTGAAACTCGAAGCTTCTTGACACGATTTCTTTCAATAAGCAGTACATACTGATAGTATATAATACGGCGCAAAACTTGTTCTACATATTTTATGTCTCTCATTCAATTTATTTATTTCTTTATTTATTTATGTACCCTCGTCACCCCACAAGTTCAATTATTATTTACATGAATTTTTTTTTTATTCTCTTCTTTATTATAATTGTTATTATCGCATAAGCAATGTAAGACACGTTGAGTCAATTACCAATTATGACGTTCTCCAAATGTCAATAACATTAAGCGGGTTACACACCACTTATGGTGAAAATAAATTTGAAGAAAACAAAAAAAAGAAGAAACGAACAGCGATATAGGTCTTCATGCTCCGTCCGTATCAACCCCTTACCACTTATACTTCAGTTTTCTTATAGTTTCCGACCGCACGTATCGCACATAACGATATACTTGTATGAGTGCATACATAACACACGTATATTTTATACATAGAACGCAAGGGGTTAAAATTTTACCTCTCGCACGCCACTATCGTAGTAACGGCGCATGCAATTCGAAATATTCTTGATGGTGGTCGACGCGGTGCAGCTTTATATACATGTATATTTGTAATACGACGTAAGTTGTCGTTTACCGGTTTGTTCTCATATAGCGAAATTTGCCTCCCGTGCATGTGAAAGTCCCGGTCCCGTACCGACCTTCCCTCTCTCCTACCACCTTCTATTCACTAATGAGGCTCTCTCCAGGGCGATTACACGTGCTGATTTCTCGCCTCACACACCCTTGTACATATTATAGATATAGTTATACGTGTATATATGTACCTAATATGTACGGCCAACTCCCCCTCCCCCTGCCCCCAAGTAGATATACATATAATACACATGCATGCATGCATACCAATATCGTCCCACGAACTACAGAAAACGAGGGTCGGTCGAACCCGTAATATCACGCTCCCTTGGGAATCTGTATGCGTATATATGTCGTTCGTATGTATTACATACCTATTAATATTTGTATACATATATTTATGTATTAAATAAACGCGTATGTATAATACTTATACGTATAGGTATAGGGAATAAACCGCCAGCGCGCCGGCACCAAAAACCGCAATAGCAGAACCCGAAAAGCTGATTTAAATTAACAACCATTATTTAAAGCTTGAGCAAAAGCTTAGGGATGTAACAAAATCAACAAGTACGTCTATTAACTTGTACGTCTATACCTGCGTACCGATATATCATTACTTGTATACTGGAAGGACTTTTTTCTTTTTACTTTTACCATTCGCTGATTCGATAAAATTGCATGTATTTTATTGTATTAAATATTTTCACTCGATAAAATTGGATGAAAGTAAGCGATGAAAAGACAGAGGTATATTTGCGGTGGTAAAACGTAGTGGAGTTTGAGACCCGTATACCGCATCTATTTTACCCTTTTATACTGCACTTGGTCAAGTATAAAGTCGCGTTTGAAGTCGAGTGCCTTTTTACAGACGGGGCCGTTAGTTATATAGCTGCTGGTTCTGGTTCTGGTTCTGGTTCTGCTTCTGCTTTTGCTTTTGCTGAACTGCAAGTCCGTTTCGCTTTTCCTCATTCTGTACCTAACCTGTACCTTATACCCACCTATCCATATATCCAACCCTATCTACCGCTTTTGCTTCTGCAGTTATACCAGTTTCATCTACACAGCGGTTGAAAATTCAACTGACTATAGCCGCAAGCGACGACCCTTTGAAGAAGTTTTCTACATTTTGTATATAACACTGTACCTCTAGACATCTTCCATCTTGTAATTTTTCATTTCTTTTTTTCTATCGAGCATTTTATCGTTATAATAAAAATTAGTAAAAACCAGTTCTCACCCAAGAAATAAGGGATAAAATAGAGAATCATCCTATGAGGATAGCGACGCATGGAACTTTTTTTTGGTTTCTGTTTGAATTCTTTTTATTTTTTTCTTTTGGCTTTTTTCGAGGGGGTGGATCAGGAGTGTAACTCCAAATGTTAACGAGGGTGATTACACTCTTAGATGGAGCTAAAGCGATCCTTGAAAACGTGTCGACGACACTTTTAATTTTATACATGTACAGTACATATATATATATATGTATACCCATAATGGTACGTACGATGTGTGCCCCGAACTGAAAAAAGTTGAAAAGAAAAAAAGAAATAAAGAAATAAATGAAAATAAGAAAAAAAAAAGAAAATCGCGCGACTCTTAAATACTACAATACGGAAGGTCGCACCGAGAGGAGTCATTTCGTAGAGGACATGTATACAGAGGGTAGGTGGGGTTTGAGAATTTTTTCCCTACCGCCGGAAGTTGAAAACGAGTCGAATAGTCGAATAAAAGGGCTAACAGGGTAACTTAAACGTGAGGTGCAGGAAGTGAAGAAGAGGGACGTCTGTAGAAATGAGGGATAAAGTTGCGGGGGGAAGACGGGAAGAAAAATAAAATAAATAAAAAATATGGCAGATGTGAAATTTGAAGGTAAAAAATATAAAACCGGGAAGAAAGAAATGAGGAAGGAAGCAGGTACTTCTACCTACCTACCTACCTACTACTCTCACTGGTATACAAAGACGACGACTGCGACGATGACGACGACAAAGAACAGAAGCCTGGCTCTTAATATTAAAACAATTGCTGTACAGGAGGGCACCAATTTCCTTTGAGATTAACGCGCGCGAAAGGGCGATTTCACGAAACCCACCCCTCATCCCCTATTCATCCTTCTCTTCTTTTCGTATCTTCCGGTTATCCAGAAACTCAACTTCTGTATATACATATATACAATTATACAGCCACGTTTTATTCAACGACTTCTTTCGTTTTTTACAACCATCTACGATATGCAGACCTTATAATTGGGGAGAGATTGCTGATTACTCTGTGATTGGCCTCAACCTTTTTTTTTTCTTTTTTTCTTTCCAATTTCTTTTTCACTTTTTACACCGACCTTTGATTTTCTCATTCTTCCATCGGTTGTATTTAATTGAATAATTATTCTATTTCTTTCTTTACTTCTTTCTTTTTTTTTCTTCTCCAATTTTCGTTTGTAACATTATTATTAGAGAAATCGAAAAGCTTTTTGGTTGTAATTAATTAATCAATTACTCGATCATGCGTCTATATACATGAAATCGGTTTGAGAATCTTCTTCATTCTCTTATAGTTCACAACGATTTTCTTTTTCAGAGGTCCTGAACTGTACAAAAGACTTGAGAAACGAAAAAAACAAGAAACACAATAAAAAACGAAATAAATAGGCAAATAAATAATAAAGAAGTGAAACAATGCCAATAATAATGATGATAATAAAAGTCGAGCTTGCAGGGCGCTACGTCAAGGACGACGTGATATATGCAAGCCTCGGGCGGTACCAGATGCAGGAATGCTCGGTACCGATGCTTGCGTAGAGTTGCAAAACGGGTGGAGTTTTCTGTAGTGGAATAAAAATCTCAAGGTAAAAATACCGTCACGTATACTACCGATTCACGTGTTAGATCAAAGGTTGACGATCCGAAAGCGTAGTCGTACCGTTGCAGCGGAGTATATGTTATATATACGAATAGAAAGAGGAAGAGACGCGGAAATAAACGTGCAGCCGGAGACGAAGGCTACAGATTCAACATGAGCTTTTCCTCTGAGGAGAAATGATTCTTCGAGTGAGTTCAGAGGGAAAAAAAAAATAGGGAAGAGGAGAGAAAAATATATAAACAAAAAAATAAAAAAAAAAACAATAAGTAAAAAATAAAAAAATAAGGGAGAATGAAAGAAATTTTTCCGATGCAAAAGGATTGCGGAAGATTCAAGTACAGCGAGTAACGCGTCCTACTTATGCACTGTGTGCGGTCGTTCCTAACCGTACTCTTGAAAATCGTGGTATGTCGTACGTGTATGACTTGAGTCAAGGAGACCCTTGAACTTCCTGCAAAAGTGGAGCTTTAGGGTGGAATGAATTTTTCAAAATTTACACCGCCTTTGTTCCTATTTTATTCAGCATCTTCTTAGCCGAACAACTCGCTGTTCGCTGATATCAATTTTGTATGGATATGAAAAAAAAATATTTTTTATTTTTTTGCTCTCTTCTTCTTTCTCTTCTAGTCCAGTGCCAGGAGTAAGTCTTCGATAAACCGTCGAGGTAACTGCATCTCTTGCAGAATAGAAAAAAAAGGGAGGAAAAAAAACGCTACTTCGTTCTGCGGGCTCAGCAGCGATAAAAAACATTTGTTAGAAACCCACGACTGTTTGAACTTTTTTTTCCCCTCCCTAAAGTCCTTCGTTTTTTTTTTTTTTTTTTTGAAAACATCGATTTTTCAACCTTTTAACATCCATACCCTCATCACTTAGTTTTTTAGTCAACGATTCGCATCTAATGGCGTCTGAGGCCAACCTGAAACGATTAAAATTTCGCCCTTGAAATCACTGGGCGGTTTTTTTTCAAATTTTTCATAGACGGTTTTCAAAATTTCCAATTTTCAGGCAATATGAGTATTTCTTTTTCCTCTACCGATGGTTAGAATAATATCATACAATAATAATAGTACTTATATGGGGTGTCTTCGATTTAACTAATTGAACTGCTCCCAGCACACCTGGCTTTGGACCGTGAAACGAAAGCTCCGAGGTAAATATTAGACCCCAAAACGACCCTTTCTCATATTCCCAACCACTCAACGTTATATCATATACATACCTGTCCGACCTACCCTCAAAATAATTTTCTAACACTGTTCATATAATGTAACTTCGCAAGCTCTCGTATCACTTGACTTTTGTCGTTTAGCTTTAAATGAAGTAAATTTCTCATTCAAATTGTAACTTTTAGTCGCAATTTATAAGCTGTATAAATATGAGGGGTGCTTTTTATCTCGCACACACCCACACGCGCGTATGTGCAGACGTGAAAAGAAAAAAAAAAGAAAGAGATGCATCGCCATATATTTTAGAGCTCTTCCAAAATTGTCAACCCTGGCACATAACGCATGTAATAATATCTTTCGCTTATTTCTCGCTATTGAAATAGACTGTTTCGTTTTTGGTTATTTTTCTTTTTTTTGGTTATTTTTTTTTTATTCTATTTTCACCATGGGTGGTATGAAAATCGACGAGTTATAAGCGGTCCAGTGATCATCGTAGGGGATTCCCTTGGACCTTATGTTACAGACCAAACAGAAAGGGTAGTGCAGGGTATATAAAGGGGGAGGAAAGAGAGGGATGAGAGGAAAACCTGGACAAGTCTTGCGAGCACAATTCTGTTGGAGCCGTTCGTTCGTTCGTTCGTTCGGGTGTATTCCCATTTTGAACAGTGTTGCAGAGGTATAAGGGCGTCATGAGAAGGAGGGAACGAACGAACCGCGCTTCACTTCCTCCCCCTTTTTCCCTTCTCCTCTAACCTCCGCCGCTTTTCCTTCTCCTTCTGCTCCCCTTGGGGCTCCAACGAACCACTCGCTTTGATGTTAATTTCATAGAGCGAAAGGGTCAAGAGGATTTTCGAAATGAGAAAATATCATTCGCCTCTAACGCTTAGATGGCAGGTACTAACAACACGTGGCTGCGCTATGTGATCATCATATTATTTACGTACGTATCCTAGCGCCAACAAACGTAATCTCTCTGCGTTAACTCTATACTCTTCCTCCCGCACTTGATGCAACAATAATTTCAGCGACGGCCAAATAACGAGAAAGATCTGGAAAATTAGGGCCACGATTGAATGAGTCAAGCTTCGTTTCACCCCGAACTAGCATCTATCTACCAAAAAAATAGAAACGGAAACGGAACACGGTTTTTAGTTTCACGAGATTTTTTGAACCACCCAAATTCTCGTGGTTTCGACTAACGATAAAACGTTAGAAATTGTTTTTTACATAAATTATTTCTTTTCTCCCTGAATCGTATTAGATTTTGATTTGATTTTTGGTCCACTTTGTTATCGGTATATCGTTATTCCGTATAGTTGAATGGGCGTATATTTCAGCGATATATGGTACATGGGATTGTGTCGTGAATTTGACGTGAAAATTTGAAAGAAAAAAAATAAAAATAAAATAATAAAAACCTGCATTTTGATCGGAGCTTTGTGAAATCACATTCGCTTTGGAGAGAGCTGCAATTGTATGTGTGTGCACGAGGAGTTGATATGCAGTTGAAGCTTCAGTCACCATCGAACGTCATGTGTACACATAGATATAGATATAATACGTACGCGTATATCTATATTTATACATATCTGGACGTTTGAAAATCGCGTCACGTGAACGCATGTATATCATGGTTTTTCCATATTCGGATATGAATCGAGTTATAAACCTGCGCATGGTACGTATATGCACTACGTACGTACGTACGGTACGCTGCCTACCTTCAGTTACCGCTGCTACCCTACGACCTGTGCCAAAAGGGACTATGTATAGTGCACGTATATTTATACGTACGTACGAAGGCTGAAGAACGAAAGGTGAAAGAACAAGGAAAATGGCGAGCGAGTGAGAGAAAGGGACGGGGATGGAGAGAGAGAAGTAAAAAGCGGAAGAGAGAGAGAGAGAGACAGAGAAAGAGAGGAAAAAAGGGGTGGCGCAAAGCGGAATGCATTACACCCCTCTGCATAATTAAGGGAAAAAGCCCAAGCGATGTATATACATATAGGTCGGTGTATAAGCTGTAATATAGTCCCATGCAGCTATGTAGGTTCTCCGTATTCCCTTATATAGTGTGAAATTTGAAAAAAAAATTTCAAACCACCCTCTTTGACTCAAACAACCACACACGCACCCCCCGTCAATCACTCGCACGTCCTGTCGATTCAATGGAAATTTCATGCTCCTTCATTCCCCCACATGGTTTTTTTGGCAATTTTTTTTTTTTTTTTTTCATTCACTCTCATTCCCTTTGTTCTTTTTTTTCATATAACAGGTATATATCCATCTCTAGATACTATGTACACGTATGGAAAAATATAAATTCACTCCGAATTTATCATTGGTCGATATATGTAATTTCGTTCTTTTTAGTTTCTATCCCCTTTCTTTTTTTTTTCTCTGTGCGAAAAATTCACTATGAATTTCTTGATCCTCTTTTTTTCAAATTTGATCAAATAATTTACATATAGTTGGACCAAAGTGCGATTGTATGTGTGAAGGATTCATAAATATGTACAGAATTTTAGCCCCCTCGAAAACAGGAGGAGTTTTATGAGAAATTATGAAAAGAGATCGATCAGGGGAAAGGATTTTGTTTTTAATTCATTCCGCACGTCAATCACAGGCGTCGCGCGTCGGGGTCGTTGAATGGAATTATATGAAGTTTTCTAGGTAGATTCAATACGTGGCGGAAAATTTTGTGCAGTGCAGTGCAACATCGGGAGATGATTTTGTATGAAAAGAGGTAAAAAGAATTGATCAAGAAATGAGGGAAAAAAATAAAATTACAAAAAAGCAATTGATGCTGCGGATGGAAGGAGGCGAGAAAATTGCAAGAATTAGTTTTCCAACTGATCGATACGAGTTGAAGAAGATAATGACAGAAATAATAAAAATTAGGTATATTCAACTTGTCATCCGCAGAAATGAGAGAGGAAGATGAGTAGAATAGTGTGGTGAAGATAAAGAATGCAAAAAAGTCAGAAAAGTAGACGAAGAAGAAGGAGGAGAAGAGAACCTGGAGAAAAGGAATTATGGTAATTGCTAATTAATAGAATTCTGCAGAGGTTAATTAATTAGGCGTGCTGCATAATTAGCTAAACCCATCCTACCTTACGCCCCCCCCCCTCCCCCACCCCCACCTTTTCTCTACTTCCCTCCACTACCAAATTAACCAACCATCGTCCGACCTTTTTTTTTTGTCAGGCACTTATACATGTATAATTCCGTTAAACTTAAAAAATTAAACACGTAAATTTATAAACATCGTGTCATGGAAGCTGAAATGGAAGATTTAAAACGGGGAGGTTTTTGATTTGCTTTAAATTTTTTGAAAGCATGATAAATAATAAATCGCAGTTTAGTTTCACGGTGGAAATTAGGACCGAGTTTTTGAGTTTTTATTTTCGTTTAATTTTTTTGTTGCAGCTACCAAAACAGCTGTTGGCATCAATTAGAGGACGTCATACCCAAATCGTTACGCGGTCTGGCTTGATTTTAGAGGCTAGACAGCTTTTGACCCCCTTATATTGCAGCTCGGAAACAAAAACACTTGTTATATATACCCGATGTTTTACATTACAGAATTTCTGTGCGGCGCACAAGAACCTTGAAAGCTTTTATTATTTTCGCTCGAAGAGAAGAGAGAATGAGAGACAAAAAAAAAAAAAAAGGAAAAAGGAAAGAAGTTCTTTCGTCTTGAAAATGTTATGAACTTGAAAATCCGCAAACGTACACAGATCCCAAAAGCGCTGTAAAGTTATATATATTTTTTATATAATCTATATAACCTCACCTAAACGAACGTTACAACGGTTTAAACACCGCCGTTGGCAGAACCATTCCGTCTTTAAGTAGTTAAAATAAAAACTCACTTTCATTCAGAATAATTAGTGTAAAAGCACAGCGGTTTTTTTTCTTTATCTATCTCTCTCTTGCTCTTCCCTCCTGCTGGGGTTTTCCCCCCTTCTGTCAGCGCACTCTATTTTAGGCTCTATAAGTACGTATGCTTATATACCATCAGATTCCTGGGCATTAAGCTAATTCCTCTTTTTCACATCTTTCCGCACAATGAAATAAGAGAACAAAAAATCATCGGAACCAACCGAGAAAACGCCATACAGGATAACGAGAAGAAAAAAAAGAATTAATGTACAATTCAACTGCGCTACTTACGGTACTAGCAAATTACAACGTGATAGTATAGGTATGTGCTATGACTTATGTGCGAATTTATTTAGCTGTATGTACACACATTTGTAGGTATAAATTTTGTTTAGTCGCAACAGCTATTTATTTAATAAATTTCAATCAAATTATCGATCAATCAAATGAACGTGTATACCTACATATGTGATTAAATACGAGCCCCGGAGCCGACTGTGCTGCTTTTTTATTAAATTTCTTCTTTTTTTTTGGCCCTATGCTTCTTTTTTCTTTTCCCATTTTTCGCCACTCTAGCTGCAGAAAATATTTGCACGATATTCAATACCCTGACCTATATTTCTTCGAAAAAAATACAAAAGTATACACCCATCGGTGCATACGGAGTATAAAAACAAATGATACTAAATATATAAATATTTGTTTGTTGCATCGTTTATGCGCTCGTGCACACAGGGACGAACCTATAGTAGTGGGTGGTTGTTCTCTCATCGGAGCAGCAAAGCAAGCAGAAAAAAAAAAAAAAAAGGATTAATCACAAGAACAGTTTTGATGAATGAAAATTGGAAGGAAAAAGAGAAAAGGAAAAAATCGGAGCAGCAGAACGGATGCGGCGTACCTTGTAACCATTATAATATACGGGACATAGCTATATACCTTATATACCATACCTACCGAATTACGGAAATTGAAACAATATCACAAAAGATCGGGGAGTAAAAAAGGAAGCCAAAAATAAAATTTAAAAAAAAATCGTCATTTCCGTCTCTGCCTCCTACTCTTATTTTACTTCTATAATACCTTCCGTGTATAGGTATGTAACTATAGAGAGTCAACGACGACGTCGTCGACGAGGACGGCGACGTATAGATTCGCAAGTTTTAGTTAGCGCAGTTCTACTACGTTGTCGTGCGCGGAGCTTTTATGCTGTGCGAAAAGCAGCTCCGCAGTCTCCCTTCCCGTTTCACCTCCTCTTCTTCCCTTCCTGCCGCCCGGGTTTTTCTGAACCAGTACAGAGAGGGAAAAGGGGTTTGAAGGTTGGGGGCTGGAGGCTGGTGCGTTTCGAAACATGGCTAACAGATCTACGTAGGTATACGACATACATATACCTGTATTCGTATTGTGCATGGAATATATATTTGTATCTTTCACTTCCTCATTTTCCCCTTCTCCTATTTTCAAACTCCTCTCCGCGTTTCGCCTCTCGTCACAATGGCACGACCGTGTGTAACGTTAAAGTTCTGCACCACCCTCGGCTTCCCACTTTGCTAATTGGAAAATCACCCCTCGATATCCACCTTCGTACTTCCATGTATACCTATATGTATACAACTATTTATATACGTTACATACCAATACTGCATAGTACGAAATACCCACACGCTATACGCTGCTAAACTTTCCCCACTTTTTCCCCTTTCCTTCTCCCCCCGCCTCGCGGTGATCAGGAAAGCTCGCGTGTTTATCAAACCCGATGTTGAGATACATGATTTGGCGGAATTTCGTTCTCTCTTTTTTCTCTAGCAAAAATCACGACGTCAAAATTTTTCACAAATTTATAGATATTATAATTTGTTTTTCTATCATTTCTCTATTTTTTTTTCGTCCATTCTTTCACTTTTCGAAAATTAGTCAAGAGAGAGAAAGAGAGAGAGAGAAGAGAATATGGGTAACGAAAAAACTAATTCGATACAGTGGGATTTTATGCGAAAACTTTTTTACTTTTTTTCTGTAATTTTTTTTTTTTTGTTTCTTGTTTTTTTTGGTCCACCCTCTGGAATAACGGGTCACTCTGACTCAAGATCATCCATGGTTAATGGAAGATTGATTAATCTTCCGAAGAAGAAAGTTTCTTTCTTCATCTCCCTCGATTCTTCTTCTTTTTTCTTTCTCTTCTCACTTATACCTACCTGCGTTGTCTTTACTTGAGTAGAAAATTGTCGAGGAGAATTCATCCTGCAAAAACAAAAGAAAAAAAAAATCATTTGACACTTTTGCTAGTAGATGCTGTTTTTTTTTTTCTGTGTTCCGTATAAAATATATCACGATTAATGTAAGAGTATCGCCTTTTAGCTTAGTTCATCTACCGCTGCTCAGCGTGTATTCGTATAATTATTTTGCTTCAACGTTGAAAAAATTCATGAACCTTTATTCCCTCTGGTTCGGAAAGGATCTAGGTCATAAGGATAGTAACGACGGAAGTTGAGTTATGAAATTTCTATTGGAATTATTATTCTTCAGCGGCAGTAGCGGAGCAGCTAGTAGCCTGAAAGTATAAATAAAACCGTGGAAGGAGTTTCTGGAAAGATCCTATATTACACGTTACATACTTTATGCATAGTATATATGTACTATACATGACCGGATCTCCAGGAGTCGTCGTAATAGTGGTGAAAGTTTCATTAAACATCAGTGTGACTCCCGAGGGATGTCGCAGTTCAAACCACTTTTTTTCGAGTACAGATATCACGAACCATACGATACGACGTGTTTTATCTCTCGTTTGCTGAAAAAACAAGCATCGTTTTTTTGTTTTTATTTGCCTGTTTCTCCCAAGTCAACGTTTTCGATCTTTTGATCATCAATTGTACCTAATCAACGGATAAATGAATGACGAAAATATAAATCAGAAGATTTTCGGGCTCCGTAGATATTCTTAGGATTTTTGGGTAGCTTTATCCCGAGATATAAGTAGTTCAGATTTTTCCTTGACTTAGGGGACGATATATAATATCCGGATTTTCATATTTCGGTTCATACAGGTAAAAGTTAGGACATAAATTCTAGCTGCACGTACACAAAGCTCGTATCTATGTATGTGTATATTCGGTACATATACACGCGACAGGTACGTATGTGTAAAACTGAACAGGCGCGCGAGTTCAACGTGTATACTTCGTGGCAGTATGCACGTTACGTGTGAAAATAATGTAGAGTTTCGTAGAAATAAAACTTGCAAAATTTCCATACATGTATATGTATACAGTTATCACACTATTTCAGCCCACATACACCCGACCCAACCTTTCCCTTTTTTTTATCACCTACTCGCTAACACTTTTGATAAAAAAAAAAAAAAAGAAAAAGCTTCTCTCTTTTTCAACACATTTTCAAGCCAAGGCTTTAAACTATCCTCTATTCATCTTTCCGAAAGCTCTGAGTCAGAACAGACAATACATTATCGCCCCAGACATGTTGATAAAAAAAAATCGGCCGAAACTTGCACCGCAAATTTAATCGAAAGAATATAGGGTGCCTTTTGAAATCTGCTTTTTTTTGTTTTCTATTTCTTATTATCGTGTTAGTCAACGTCGGGTCCACGTCTCCAGGTCGTATGTAATAATCGGTTAAATGGTGAAGCTCGTTCATACAAGTTACAGAGAGTAGATACTTTGCATCCATCGCGCAGGTTCTCAAAGTCACCGCACTTCTCTCTCAATAAACCAAATGAACCGCCAACCATAGACTCGAACCACCTCCCTCTGCTCACTTTCCCCTGTACTCTTCAACCTCTCCTCAGGAGAGGGAGAAATTCACCGTGTGGGTATGTACATTTATGTGTGTATTGATATATGTAGGTAAATAGTGGTATGCATATATACATGCATATAAATACGTTTCTATATACCATTGTTCTAAGTTTCATCTACTCCATTGTCTTCGAAGTTCACCACACACAGCCCAATCCGCATTGTTGAAAGTCCCGAAACGTAGTATATAGAATTATGTTCAGAGGGATCACGTGCCGGATGGCTTCTAGCGTTGATTCGGTAAGGTCCTCGAATATATTTGTTTAATTGAGGACATGATGAAGAAAAAAAACGGAAAAAAAACAAACAAACAAACGAGAAAGAATAGGAGACGGAGATAAGAGGGTGCTGAAATAAGCACCGTCTGTATCTTGTTACGTCTGAAATCACGAGTAGGTACGCGAACGTACGCTCGCTTACGGTGCGATTGTAGGTTTTGTCCAAATGAAGTCCTGGAACAGAAAAAAAAATTAAAAAAATAAAAAAATAATAAAATAGGTAACGAGAGGAATGAAAAGAAAATGTGGAAAAAACTAAGTGTAAACTAGAAACAAAGAAGGGAATCACAAACGTTGCTGCGACAGCAACGCCCTCGCTACTTTACTCGGTTCACGAACAAAGGAACAGTATCCCTGGGGGTGACAGTTATTATGAAAACGCTACCGATACCAACCCCTTATTTTTCCACTTTATTTTTATTTTATTTTCCTCTTGTTCTTCCTTTTAAATTGTTCTTTTCATTTTTTTTTAATTCACCTTCTACTTTGCCATTATTTTCTAGGGTTTATTTTTTTCCGTATTCACACTCACCGTATCATCCATAAATTTACTGATTTTCTGTTCGTTAAATTTATTTTGAAAAATCAAACGATATGAGGCTGGGATTTTATACGCACCGATGTCATGTGACGTGTTCAATTATCTTCGGTGAAAAAAAAAAAGAAGAGGAAATATTTATAAGTTTTGTCATAGTTCAATAACAACTCTTCACTCCCGATGGTAATATGTATTTTTCTAATTAGCTATTATTAATCTGCAACTTTTTCGTCGTCCTGCATTTTGTAGTCACGATGATTTTTATGAGCTTTTCTTTTTTCATTCGTCTGTTTCAGGTGAGTCTCACATACTAGAAATATAACAATATGAATCTCTGCGGAATGGTGAGTGAATACATTCGATTTTGACCCGATAGAAAATGTGTCAATGATGAGCGAGAAAATTTGCCTTGAAAAAGTATAATGAAATTGAAAGCGCGAAAGTTTTTTAAACAATGGAACATCGATTCCAACAGTTTTCCCGAATTCGGAACTAAAGATAACCTAGTAGTCGTTGCTGCAAAATTCAGGTAATGGTTGGTTCGTAGCTAATATGAACTGCGCTTGTTGTCGGGCAGGTCGTGATTTCGCTACTTACGGCTGACCCATTTCGAATCCGTACTACTTGCTGTTCGGCTGAACCGCTTCCTCCTCAAATCCTATGTTACTATTTGTGGTCAGAATAAAATCTAGGAAGGGCAGTGAAAAGAGGAAAAAGGAAGGAGAGCCGCGATAGCTACTGCGGCGCTGGTCGGAGGCGGCAGAACTAGGGATTTTAGGAAATAGCGCGGCGCCAGGGAGACAGGGGCGGCAGGGTGGCTCGGGGATCGGGGTGAAAATGGGGGGAAGTGGGCTGCCCACGGATGACCGGATGCCGGATTATATCCGGACCAATTCTACTGAAATATATATTGGGGTTATAACGGTGAAGTTATTCCCGTGGTTTCAAATTTACCAGTTTTCCCTCATAAATGCTTCTTGCCAACGCTATATAATACCATACCTTATACTCATATACCGCATCTCAACCTATAACCCCCACCCGCACATGGGGGGAGGGTACGCTACTTATATACTTATCCATGTACCTTTCAAAGTAGCCGCAAAGTACTTTAAAACGGATGTACGGTTTATACGAGGTACCAACCCCGTCAGCCTAATTTCTATGACCCTTGTACCAAGAAACCAAATTTTTTTTTTCAAGTTTCAACGACGTGTAGATGTTTACATGCGTATAAAATGTGGTATCAATTATGGTTCATGTTTCACCCCCACCCCCAACGCTCACCTTAACTTTTTTTTTTCTCTCGATCGTTCGATTCCCGCGACGATAATACGTTTGAAACTTGTTACGATTTTTTGTTATTTTCACCTGCACGGATGCCTGTAGATAAATTTTATTCGATTGAATAAAAGAATTTTCAATTAATTTCCAATCAAACGCGTATACCTATAATAGCCCATGTGTTCTATATCGTCTATACGCAATTTGCATATAGGTATATACGCACGTGTAGGTATAGAGATAAATGTCCATACCTCGTGCAGGTACTCACCCTATCAACGACTGCTGCAGGAATTAAAGTTCGAATATTGGATTGCCGGCGTTGATTGAAATGTCGAGTGCCAGTTACTCATACATTTTATCTTCCATACTCCCGTTCCGCGTACATCTATGTATTTTATCACTTTTAGTAGCTTTCAAGATAATTGATGTAAATAGGTGAAACAACTAATCGGAATTTCACTGCACAATCCCTCATATAATTCAAACTACAGGAATTCGCAATTTCTCTGCATTAAATTAAACGCGCCATCCAAGTTAAAAAAGAGATGAAGAAATCCACGCAACGTATTATCGTGTGACCTCGTAATTATCTCGGTATATCGGTGTATCTGTGAAATACGATTATTAATATTATTAAAACATTTTTATTTCATATGTTTTTTCTTGGAACTTCTGTCTTTGAATATTTTCAAAATTGGCTCGCAAAAACAGTGTCCCGTATCGCCTCGGGGTAGCAACGAAACAGCTTGGTGAAATTTTTTTTTCTTCTCCTGTTTTTCTTTTTTTGTTTTCAAACCACAACGCGTTTGCCGCAAAAATAACCATTATGCTGTAGGGAATATTTAAAATACGCCGATATACCTCCGTTTCGCGTGTGTCGGTATATGGGATGTATATAATATATATATGTAAGTACTGAGCATCGGGCATTCGATTCAATATAGAAAGTAATATATGTATAATATACCTATACGCGTATGTATATATAGGGGAAAATTGTAGGCGTGCAGAAACCGTGCTTGTGGTGGTCCGAAAAAGTTGAGGGTGAGGAACCAATAAGAGATAAAGCACGCCCATGTAATATGGTATATATGTATGTTTGTACATAGGTACCCCATACAGTACGTATATATGTACATATACGTTGAAGAATTTACGTATGTAGAGCGATGAACATATAGAGAAATCCCATGCATCATTCTCTCCAACAATACAGCCGACCACCACCGACCGACCAAATCTCTCTCTCTCTCGCTATGTTATTCGATGGGAAACCTTCGCGTTTCGTTCTCGCTGCTTACCCCATTTCATTTATATATACCCTATATATTCCAAACTACCCTACCACAACCAATACTTTGTTCGAAAGTTATTTATTACCTATACAATTGATAATACCGCACCTCCATTATATATGTACAATATATAAATAATATACATCCATACGGTTTTACATAATTTGATTTTATTATATTCTTGAATTGGTTTTTCTTTTTCTTTTTTTTTTATGTGCGTATAAGGACCGATGACGATAATTGGTTTTCTTTTTTTTCTGGATTTAAGTTCGTGCGAATATTCCGAAAGTTTCGAGTTTACTTTCTTCTCTTTCATCTGTTCTTTTCTTTATTTAATATACGTCTGGTGAAATAAGCTCCAGGAAGGGTAGGTGAGGTGAAAAGTTGTGGAGCTTTTTTTTTTTCTTTTTTTTTTCAGGCATCCGTAACGTATTTGAAAATGAGTAATTTTTTACTGCAAGAAGGAGGGAAAGAGGAAAGGGAAATGGAGGAAACGGAGAAAGAGGAAAGTTGACTATTTACTTATACAGATATACGTATTATGCACATAAGAGTAAGAGAGAGAAGAAACTCGTCGTCGTCGGCGAGCTCTATACTCGAAATATAAACTCACTTACTTTAAACTTTCTAACATAAACACTGCGATTTCGATTCGAGAGCATTCAGCGAAAGATTGAGCTTTCGAATTTTGAAGGAGAGACGAGAACGCCGACGTTGCGTCATCGTCGTCGTCGGTTCGTCCGAACGTTATATTTGAGTTCACTTATTTTTAATTGAGAATATTAATTACCAATTTCTTCATCGCCTTTATCCCTCTTTCCACTTGCATAGTCGCGATTTTTATTTTATGTACAGATTCCGTTCGGGCTCTTGAGCGAGAAACTTGTGTCTCTTCCTTTCTTTTTTTTTTTTTTTTAATTAAATTCCAATTACAAATTGAGCAGATATTATATCTCATATTCCGGAAGGGATGAACGTGGATAATTCCTACGGGGTAAAAGAATCCAACCAACTTCTATAAAGCCGTAATAATTTTCATCATAGAATTCAAATGAAGAAGAAAATTCTGCCGAATTTCTATCAATTTTTCCATAATAACGAAGAGGAAGAAGAAATTCTTTTATCATCTCCAAAAGAAAGAAAAAGTAAAAAAAAAAAAAAAATTAATTAAATTAATGATACAGCTTCCTCGGGCGTATGAATTTATATTATACATATCTTATTCTCGATTTTTTTTTGTTTTTTTTTTTTCTCAATTTCAGTCTTACATCTTCCACTTATCCTCGTTCTCGTATAAAAATGTTTTTCAGTATTTTTTTTTTTCGTTCATTTTTTATTTTTAGTTTCGTATTCTCTTAAGACGCGTCTTGAGAAATTTAATCTCGGAAGCTTTATTTTCTAGTGCTCCTTGTACAGCATCTGGAAAGAGATTGTATAGTATGGTAGGTTGTAGGTGTATGTACAGGTATGTAGTACCTACATACGTATACCTAATATTATATTGGGCCAGAGTTTACTGAAAAGATTTGAAAAAATTACGCAAGCGTTGAAAGAGAAGAGAAGCATGGCCAGTAGTAGCAGCGGTGGCAGCAGCAGACGGCGGTTAGACTTAATCTCGGATTAAGCTCGGGTTAAGCTTCATTAAGCCAGAACTAAACGGCGCTTGAATCTGCTGGTCCGCGATGTAGATATATATACGCGCAACTATATATTTACATACGTATCTTGTACATACCTTTCTGTTACTCTTTTTAAAATTGACCTTCAAATTCATCTTATTTTCTGCCATTCCCTATGCATACCATGGGCGTAAGTGTAAAATACCTATAATTTTTGTAAATAAAATCTGCGTATGTGCGGCGGCGTGGTGTATGCACTCGGATATGTTATTTATTGCACACATTCCATGTAGTATTATACATAGAGTTACCTTTGGGGATGTGAACGCTATTGAAATTTTAATACTTGCACTACCAGGATATAATCGGCGTGGCGATCTTAACGGTAATTATCCTGTTATAGGTACCCATTTTACCTATAGATATATATGTACCTGCATAACTGACTACCTGTAATGCGTTTGTTCATGTAAACCTACGACCATTTTACCTCCTAAATATTTATATCACTAACCGGTGAGCCTCGGAAATTGAGCTTGCAAAATTTCCAAGCTACCGCAATACTGATAGCAATTTTTGATTTATGTACGAAAATGAGGGAGGTCGTAGAAAGGTATAGGGGGCATCGAGTGTTCGACGTTTGCATTCGTCCTGTATAGCTTTGAAATATACAAGAAAAAGGACATGAAATGTTTCTTTTCTTTTCTCAAGGGTAGATCGTGGAGAAAAAGAGATAGAGGAACAGAAAGAGATAGAGAGAGAAAGAGAGAATAGCTGGAGAGCAAAAATCATTCAGGCGAGAACGCCTACGTCGGTATGAGAAAAAAGAAGTGAATGATAAATAAAATTAAAAGAAAAATGATTGTAACGTTGTTAGAGTTATTGGAACACAGTAACGATATACGTACGAATAAGTCGATGAAGTCAAACCAATAAACCACGACTAACTTGAAATCCTTAGTTATTCCGGCCAACGTTTATATTATACTAGAAACTTACTCACCTGGTGTATACCTATACCTGGATATATTATTTAAGTAGGTTACTATAATCCAATGGGAAGCCAACCACCCCATTTATGTACTCAGACAACGGTCCGTGGGTACATACCTGAAAACCACCATCTTGTTTTTGGACAGTTGGTCGAACCGTGTCAATAGATGCTCTAAAGTAAGCAAAACTATGATTGCATACCGAATTAACGTTATACGACGTTTTAGGTACTAACCGTCTAGCTTACTGTGCAGATAGTATTATGGTAGGGGATGAAACAAGACTTTCATAGTAATTTGAATATAGTATCATCCCTTGAAACTTTTCGAATAGACACACCGTAGGTTGTACATCATCTTTGATTCAGCAAAGGTGGAAATCTGGGAATGTTCTATACCACATTCGGTCTCTGCATACGAATTTACGTTCACTTTATCGTTATAATTTTTCATATCTCTTTCGTTTTATTTCTCCGAATTCACGGACACCCTCTTCCAATTCTTGTCTTTCAAGTCTAGGGGTGCTGTTTAATACACGAGTCACGAAACACTCAATTTTGAGGATATAAGTACACGCGCTGCAAGGAAAGAGAGCTTTCGACAAATTTCATATACGTGTAGCGTAAAGGCGGAGGCAGCGGCCATCACTCGAATGTATACGACAACTGGGAACACTGTTACCTACTATTCAAGTCTGGAAAGTTGTTTGTTGAGATAAACTAAATTATTCAACTGTAAAAACATGCGCCACGCGCCGTACAAGTTGGAAAAACTAAAAATTTTCACAACACCGTATACCGGCCGAACTTATATTCGATTTTATAAAGGCTATGTGAAAAAGCTTCGGAGGATGACGAAAAATCGGCTCTTATTTGAAGAAGGAAGAAGAAAAAAAAGTTGACGAATCCGATAGCTATAATGTGATTTGCTTTTTACATCTCATTCCGTGCCTCTCATTCTCACATTTGCGTTACGTTGAATTTATTGTAGTACCCCCAGCAGTAACAGGAGCTAACCTATCCATTCTTTACTATCTTATTCGCTCTCATTATAGCGCACTATACTTTGCTCAAGTATTTGCCTCGGCGTCGCAACCTCCTAACGTCGACGACCCGACGCCTCGACTCGACGTTCCGACGCTCCGACGCGCAACGCCGACGCCGACGCGCTTAAAACAGCGTCTTAGACTCGTTGATGCATCGCTGCGGCATCCGTCCCCTGAATTCTAACACATTCAACTACAAAATTTGTCTTCACAGGGTTAGTTCAGCTCCAGCCCTTGAAATGTTCTTTGAAAAAATTCGCGTCGTCGTCTCTCAAATCGATGAAACGAATGAAATGGGGGGGGGGGGGGGGGGCGAAGAATTAGGCCGCACTTATTATACGTGGACGTATAAAGAATTGAAAAATTAAATAAAAAAAGTATAAATCGCATTCGCGTCTGATGCAATATAGCGGAGGTATGGAAGTTGGCAGCAGTAGAAATTGCAGTAGTCAACAATTATTCTTCTAGTTCACTCGCGTAGAATTACGGCATAATTTTAAAGAGTCTCACAAAGTTGTAGTATAAGTATTGGTAGTTGTAGTCGGAAAGTGGTATCCACGTATTCGTTATACATATATATATAGAAAACACGCACACACACACAACTCTCGTTTCTTTCTATCCCGTCACTGCGAACTACCCTTAAATCCAAGCTTGCGAGAATTTCCAGACTCCCAAGTTTCCACGTCTTCTAACCGGCAGAGACTCTTCTCTTCTCATGAATGGACCGAGCGGAGAGTAGAAAAAAAAAAAAAAAAAATAGAAAAAAAAATGAAAAATAAAAGATATAAAATATTATAGAAGAAAAAATGAATAACTAGAAATAAGTCATCTTCCTCTTCGTTCATGCATTCGTTTTTCTTGTTTTTTTTTTTTTTTTTTCTGAATATAAACTTCCAGATGTATACGTGTAGGATGAAAAAAAAAATTTGGCTTCTACTCGATCGGGGTATTTGAAGAAAAAAAAAGAAATTTCAACGTCTCCATTCCGATGCTCATCGATCGGTGATTTTTTGTTTTTTTTTTCTTCAATCGTGTTTGGATTTTTCAATATCGATGGAATAGGAGAATCAGGAATTTTAGTTGACCACACGGGATATACATAGGCGTGCGTATCACAGGTAGTTATACTTCTCGTGTTTGGTCATACCAGTTTTCTTGTGGATTCTCAACACATCCCAACGGTTCCACCCCGTAACCACCCCTTATAGTACCTTCACTGCTTTATACTATACGCCCTCCGTACTATCCGTCGTCGACAGCAACGTGTACTACCATAACGGTCGTAGTCGTCGTCGTTGTCGTTTGTTCTATACGTACGACTACACGAATTTCTCTGCAGTCCCAGCACGCTTCGGCGTATACTATACCTACATACATATACCTAACGTACAGGAACTGGAACCGAGAACACAACCATTCTCTTCCATCTAGCTAGATGTCCTCTTATATTCTCTAATATATAGATATATATCTAATTTTTTTTTTCCTTTTTTTTCCAATGTTTTTATTATTTATATACATATATATAATAGCGGTATATATATGTACATACGTATATACATATATCGCTTGTTTGTACACGTTTTACTTTGCGGCGGTGAAAACCTGCTGCGCACATAGTTTCTACGGACATAAAATTCGGTGGGTAGTTCTGATTTAAAATTTACAATATCGCATTTCATCGAATTTTTTCGTTTTTTTCTTTCTCTTTCTCTTTCTCGTTTACTTTTATCTTCATTCTTTTTTACGCGTAGACACGAGACGAGATTACCCAGCCTCAAAAATAAACGAGTAGTAATTTGTAACGATATTTTGAGTTCTGTACGCGTGAAAAATATAATATTGTGTCTACCGTTCTCCTTTTTTTTTTTTGTCTTCGTCCTTGAAGTCTCGCTGTTTCGCCGTATCTGCCGGCTCTTTTGTCTCGACGGTTTTACAATTTCGTTTATTAGTTTTCTTTTGCTTTTTTTGTTTGAGGATTTTTTTTCTCGTTTTTTTACCCCCTAAACGTTACGTGAGATACAAGTGTACGTATACGTACAAGCTAGAACACAATACTTTTCGAATTAACGAAGAAATGTACGAATTTCATCCCTCATAGTCTGGAAACTGAAACCAACCCTTTTTCTTTTCTCGTACATTATATCCAACTCGTTTCTTCTCCTCCTTCAATTTTCTTGCACGTAAAACGTATACGTACGTTCAGAGTGGTATGTATTTGTACGCATTTTTGCTCAAACGTTGAGGGGGTTTTCATGACTTTTTTGTTTTATTTCGAAAATTTTTTACTTCTTACTTTTATTTTCAAGCGCTCTTAACATCTCTCAGACGAGACTGCACCCCCTGGCTTCCTTTTTCTTTCTCATCTATATATCCAGTTTCTTCTCTCTTTCTGTTTAATTGCAAATTAAGGTTTTAATCAGGAAAGTTCCGGGACCGGTGTAGCATATGAGACCATATACCCATATTTCTATGTCAGGTTAAAGGCAGACGTTAGTACCTATGTAATATTATCGTTGAGCTCGGTAAGGACGGCGTTGCTGCTGCTGCTGCTGCTGCTGCTTGCAACTTTCAACGATCTATGCGACCATTTTGTACACCTAGTTGAGCTAAAAAGCTTTATTCGACAAATTTACCTTCGGCCCGGCTCACCAACATTTTTTTTTTATTATTTATCCGACACGATCACGACGTATACGTTGAAGATGTGGTTCGAAGAAAAAAAGAAACGATAATAAAATAACTTGGGAATCGAAAAAGTTTTTGGAAATTTCCTTTCCAAATCGATCCTAATTTGATTATAATTTTTCCAATCACTGCTTGATTTCCAATTGTGTTAACGTATAGTAGGGTAAATTTTTTGAAAAATATACTTCGGCACATGTGACTTTGAAACTCGATACAACGTAGATGTATTTGCCGGCAGGGAAACCTTGCGTGACATTTGCTAAATAATTCAGAATCCGACCCACTAGCAACCCCTAAATTTATACTTGCGTATAGCGTAGTGTACACATACCGGAAGTCAATCCCACTTCATCTCCCACCGGGGGTGTGAAACGGTAAAGTTTATTCGATGGCACGCGGCGCTAACTCTGCACCTGCAAAAAGGATTCTCAAATATCCATACAGTTTTTTTTTCTATGTTTCGGTCCGAATCCCAAAAGAGAAAGGCTTATCCCTGTCTCACGTAATTTGTAACTGTACTTCATTCCTCGTTTTTCATGTGTTTATTTTTTTCATTTTTCATTTTTGTGGTCATTAACCGATTTTCAAATTATGGATGGGGTCATTACGGATCGACTTAATTTATCGTTAATAATTATGGTTCGTTCATAATTTCCTCGCGTGAGTTCTGCTTCGAGCATCTAGGAATTCAATTAATAATCCTCAACACGCAAATTTTAGGAACCCTGCACCCGATTATAGTCCTCCGGTGTACCAGTACCTGTAATACATATGTATACCTATATATAAATAGGTTCTCCGACCAACTATCCCAATTATAGATTTGGATTAGAATTATAATGGAAATATCGTTGACTATATTCGAACATTTCCCATACCTCATACCAATAGCTGGAAATTTGTTGGACGAATCCTCAGAGAGCGAAATGGAGGGATAAAAACATTTCCGTGGAAATCGAAGTCTCCGGTTTTGTTTTTTCCTATTCTCAATTCTTCTTCAATATTTATGTAGTTTGCTTCGTGAAAAAAAGTGAGTTTCCAAAAAAATCATCGTCGAAAGAAATTATAAGAATCCAAGCCATCGTGTGATTTTTAATAATCACGTCATCTTTTCTACAAACTCGTGTTATTCTTGGTAACGCAATTGAGACTTCTTTCGTTCAAGATTTTCAAGTTTAGGTTAGGAGAAACCGAAAGAACAAAATGAATAAATGATAAATAATTGACTAAAAATGTCTGTCTAGATTCATTTAACCTCTCTGCTTTTGTTCGAGATTTAAAATAGCCTGGCTTATTTGGCACCCTTTAAATTCGTAAGAAACTATCGGGTAATACCTGCTTTATACCGTTTAATTGGTTCACGTGTCAGGTCTAACTCAAGTCTTGACGTAAGTTAACTTCTGCAAGTAAGTATAGAAAGAGGAAGGTTGAAAGGTATGGGATGGGATGGGACGGGAAGGGAAGGGTGAACATACCCTACAGGGGTGCCTCCGGTCGACCCACTAAATTCCGAAGGTGCAGAGCTAACCGTTTACGAACCTCCCAATTCGCCTTCTCACTCTAACCCGCACCCCCTCCTGATCTTTCTTCCTTTTCTCCTTCTCCTATAACACACCTGCACCCAACGACCTACTAAATATCTTAGTCTCAACTATTAAGCCTCACTGAAATACGACGATTCCACTGCAGCGCAGCAGGGTGCAATGCATGTAGGGTACGCCACGTGCACCAAGATCAACATATCAGTCTGCGGTTTCCTAATTGCGGAATAACGAAAGAATTAATCACTGTTTTTTTTGAATTTTGTTTTTCGTTTGTTCAACTTTTTCAAACTGGTCGAGTTTTCTCGTCCATGGGGGTCGAATTCATGGGTGAAAATGTGCGCAGGTATTATTGTGGATTTACTCGAGTAGATAAGAATGTCCTGCGAGATTTTATCTCCGTACATATAGTTTGCGTTGAATTTCTAGTTTGAACTTAGGTTTTGGCCAGGTTCACATGCAGGTCTTCAGGCTCTGGTTTCCAGTATGTCCCTAATCGCCAACTCGTAGTAATGAACTATTAAAGCCAACTAGAATCCCTGAGGGATCAAGCGATGTTCCTTATTTCAAAGGCAAAGCCTTACCCAGGACTCACAGGCCAACCGACCGACCACTCTCTCTCTCTCTCTCTCTTTCTCTCTACTTCTCTACTCTACTTCTCTACTCTACCTCTCATCTCCAAATCTCCGCTGGCATAATTGGATCTGAATTTCCGTTATACGTACCTGCTAGGTAGGGTAAGGTACACGGTGTAGCCCATAGATAGGCGGAGCTATAACTACCCGTTTTACATGTCTGACCTAGGATATAGGGATTTCTATCTCTATTTAACACTTCCCCAACCCCAAACCCAGCTCCCGAAACTCCATCTTCATCCCCTTTATTCCTACCCCTTTATCAAATTCTCTCTATTAAATATTTATAACCGTAAACCACATATATTTATGCATACTACCTATTCTATATGCATCCCTTGTACCTATACGCGCGGCAGCAATTTGGTCAGAACTGAAATTCGAAATTTTTTCTTTCATTTCTCTCCATCATCTCTTCTCCGAAATTTTAAATACGAGACTCGCGATTCAAACGCCGTAAACTCCGGCAGACAAACTCTTTGAAAAATTCACATTACGTCATTCGAAATACCACAGTGAACATTGTATAATTGATTCTACTTTCTGAAAACGTGTCTCCGTCATTTTTTCCTTTTTTTTTCATCTCCCATCAGGATAATAAATATTTATCGAGGCACACAGTTTTAGTATATCGGCTTATATATGTGTGAGTATAATATATTTGATATATAGCCTTTAGTAACCTCTAGAGAAGTCTTGAGTTTCACATTTACGATAAGAATAATATCCATAATACATGTGCAAACACACGAGAGAGAGAAAGAGAAGGCGCAAAATTTTAACCGAGACGTACGAAAAGAAGAAGGAAGGGGAAAAAAAGGAAAAGAAGCTGATCGTTTCTTCGAAAGACTACACACATGATAGCGTCAGGTGAAAAAAAAAAGATATGTAAAAAAAAAGAGAGAGAGATACAGACGAGTGCAAGCTCCAAAGGATGAATCGTAAATCAAAGGTCTGACGGACAGATGGGCGAAGGTTTGAGAGGATGGAGTTGGAGGATTTGAGAGAGAAGGAGAAAGAGAGAGAAGGAAAAGATAAAAAAAACGGAAAAAGGTAACCGTGCCACGAAAGGGCGAGAGCTTCTGACGTGCTCCATTCTTGTTGAATTTATCGTTTTATTTAAAGCCTACAAAGTAACGCGAACTGACATACCTACCCCCATACCGGTTTACCCTGTTTTTTTTTTAATTTTTTTAATTTATTTTTTTCCATCTTATCCTCCCACCCGGTTTAATTTTTCTGAGTAAAAATTTAGTATCTGCGTGCGAACAAAGCTGAGACTTCTTTTCTACTTGAAAAACGTTTGGTCTCAGTTTCTATAAGAATTTTGTTTTTTCTTCTTCATTTTTTTTTTTGTTTATTTTTATTTTCTTTTTTTATATTACATCCGTTTTTAATCGCGATATTTAGTTTTTTCTTCACGAATCAATTTTATCATCATTAGTGTCTTACAATTATTAAAAAAAAAAATATAACAACTTGGCGGATTATCTGGAGGAGATGACGCTGCTGATACTTCTGGTAAAAATAAATCGGTGGGAATAGGTCAACGGGTGTTACCATAAGTTCAAGTTTTGTTTGTGTTACCTGCAGCCATGTACATTACATATATATATATATGTACCCATAAAAGCTAGCGACGAAGTAAAAGTTTTGTTGTAACTTTATATATCTGTACTAACATTCTACCGGGTACGTATACCACGTGATTTCAGTCGTACAAGACCTCGTATCCGCTCGCACGTACCGCCATCGCATCGTAGCAATAATCCGTTAATTTAACAACCACACCAATTAACTTAGCTATAAACAAACAATTGAAAAGGTTATATAATTCGGAGTCGTACGTATACTGCTGTTGTTATCGGACGGTATACAGGTACCTTACGTTAAATTATTTCCAACAAATTCGAAAATAAATCTGAAAACGATTCTCATCCCCTTTTCCCTTCACTTATTTTCTTCCTTATGTTCTTATTACAACCCCCGTGGTTCGTACCACCTAACCAAATACCACTTCAAATGGTTATATTAGCAAGCTATGTGGGGAATCGTTGAATTAAACTTGATTAGATTGCTCCTAATCTAAAAGCAGGAAAAAAAAGCGGAACCCGCTCCGGGCTCCCCGGGGTGCAGGCAAGAGAGAGAAAAAAAAAGTAAAACAAGAAAGAAGAAAAGAAAATACCTTGAACTAATGTATTTTAACGGAGTATATAGCGTGAAAAACATGAGATAACAAAATGGCGGTGATTTAATAAAAATATACTGGAAATTATATCGCAATTGACAAACGTGGAGAGAGGAGGGAGCGAGAGAATGAAAAAAAGGGAAGAAAAATAATAAAGCAGAAAGGAACAAGAAAATTAGGGCAGTGAAGTACTACGGAGGTATCTATCACTCAAAGACAAAGAGATTTCTGGAAGTTGGATCTTTGTCCCAATAAGTAAAGGGAAGTTGGGTATTTGATTGTATGACGCGACGCGGGGTTTTAGTACCAAGAGGGAACGCTAACGACAAGGAAGACCTTCTCACCGCTTCTCGACCCCACTTTTACCCCCCTTTTCCTCATCCCTCGGGCTTTGCAAGCTCCCGCCGCTTAACTGCTGGCAATTAAAACCAAACACTGAGACACACTTTCTCAGACCAAAACCGAGAGGGTATAATAAGTAACAAAATTTCGCAGTAGATGGTTACGAAAACCTTCTGTCTGAAAACAAACACCCCCGTCAGATTTCCAACCCCCCGAAATTGCGCTTTTTGTTTTCAACTTCGTATCGCCTGATTTTGAAATCGGCTAATGACTGCAGATTAGAGATTTACGTTATAATAGAGGAGAAAAAGGGTGACTTGCCAAAAAACTTGTAATTAGTTTAATTAAGGTAAAGGGTTGCTGCGGGGAAGGATTTGGACCGAAGATGACGGGGGTTTGACATGGTTGAGGTTTACTTTATACATATATTTTATATATCCACGGTCATAACTTGAATTGAGTTTATTTTTTCCTTAACGTGCAGCTGGTTTCGCACCAATAACGTTCGATAAGGGTTGTTAAATGTTCCGTAACCTTTTCTATGGTATGAGGATGGTTAGAAACGCGACAGAAAATGTAGGAATAAGAAAAAGGGTGTAATCCCGTCTTCAAATGAATTTCGGAGCTATCTCTTTTCTTCGAAAAACCAATTATCTCTCGATTTCCCGATGCAAAGCAGTATTCTTATTCTCATCTTACACACCTCCCCAAAAAGTCTTCTAATTATTTAACTTTCAACCCCCAGGCTGGTGTTATTATTATTACTTCTTCCCTTTTTTTCATCTCAAATACAAATTTACTCCTTCAATGTAAACGAAAAAACTTTTATAACCGCTTGAAATTCTAAAATTCATATTAGCGTATTCATTATGACGACATTCTTCTTTACCGACCATAAGTAGTACGAGTCAACGCGTGTCCGACATACGTCATGAAAAGAATTCACTTAATTTCAAGAAGTTTTGCTCGAAGGAAGTTAAATAAAAAAATTGAAATTTGACAAATTCAATGCATAAAATATGATGTTTCATCCGAGCTAGCATTGCAATCAAATAGGATTATTAATCAACGGTAACCGTTGCATTCATTGACTCTAAAAAATAAGATGAAAACTCTCTCACGCTTTCTTACTTCTTTTTTTTTTGCTATTAGTTGTTTTCATCTTGCATGAGACTGATACTTCCACAAGTCGACATGTATATTATACCTATGTATAGATTTTTTTTCAAGTTTTATTCCACTTTTTTCAAAGTCGCTGACATCAAGTTTTGGGAATTACTCGGAAACTTTGATAAACTTTTATGAGCGTTATAATATTATATGTTACTACCCCTACCTGGTATACTTCATGGATTTCTGTACGTAGCTAATTTTCTTCAGTAAAATTTCCTAGTCATATAACTATAATATCTCATTAGTTAATTAATGAGTAACTCCACCGCCGCTAGTAACTTTTTTTTTCCATTACACTCTATTTCTTTCTATACCAATTCGAGTCCATCATCAGCTGCTTCGTTAAACTTGTTACAGCCGCCGGAAAACAGAAAATAAAATGTTAAAAAAAAAAACGAAAAAAATTACAACATCGCAACAAAAAATGAACACACAAAAATATTATTACACGTGTTTATTAATTTTCAATGCGTTTCCACGTCCAATGTCCGCATTAACTTTTGATAACTACCTAACCTAACCCTTTCAACCTTCGTCTGAATTATTTTGACAAAGTTACATGGTTCGTAAACGAAGTCAAAATTATTATTTTACGATCGTTTAAATATTTAAAACAATTAGCACGCAAAACCACTTTGATCACGCACCATGACTTTGCGTATTATAACGTTACGTTTATTCTTGGGGGTTTTGGATTTGAATAACCTCCTCAAATTGAAATTTTAAAATTCAGTGCTTTTCATTTATTCTTGGTCTCTTTTTTTTTTGACTTCAATATTTACCATGAACATAACTTAATTTTGAGTTGATTGAAACTGTAATAATACTTTGAACTTTTCGGTTTTATTATCATTGCGGAAATAAAGTAAAAAAAAAAACAAAAAAAAAATAAAAGAAAAGAGCGAAAACCAAGAAAGTAAGAAAGTAACGCTATATATAGCGCATTAAGAAACTAACTCGCTGCTCCTTGTTCTTTACTACTTCTTACAGCTGTAGTCTGACCAAAAGTCCTTGTAATACCACTTAGACGTAAGTTATCGTACCTCATCTGCGCCCTACTCCCTTCTTTAATTTTTTTTCTGCTTTTTCGTCTCCCATTTTTCCCTGCTGCCTTTTTTTTTTGATCTTTTCCCTCTTTCGCCTTCTACGTTATTATACCAGCTCCTACTCTTCATTTCCTGCAACTTTACCTTCCCTGAGTGCGGGTTTTACTAATAAAAATATTGGTAGCTACCTTATACCCTTTAAGTCATCCCAAAATATAGGCTACTAGACCCACAAGGTCTTTGAGCGGAACGTGACTTTCTTCAATTTCGAGGAATTGTTATACCTCGCCTCTCGTTAGACGAAACTTCTTTATATTAAAGAGCACGCATATTTTAAAAGCTTATGACCAGATCTAACCTTTTTTCCAACGTTATTCTCAACCCTGCCCTTAGAAATTTGACCCCTTCAGTACGAAAAAAAATTTCTCACACGTTTCGAAGTCTCCTACTTTTCTCTGATTTCTTCTTTTCTCCTTCTTCCCCCCACCCCTCCCCCCGTGCCCCGTTTTGTAGCTCATGCTAATTTATTCGAGTATTCAATGTTTTATTTTTTTCTACCAACCCTTGGAGCCTCATCGCAGCTTCGGTATCTTACCATTTTCTTTTTTTGTCTTACTTCCTCAGGATGAACTTATTATTTCATCACCTGTCTGCTTTTTTTACTTCTTTTTCCCTGCCCCTCCTCTTCTTTCGGCTAACGATATTATAATAAATTTAAACTTGATGAATTTCAGGCGTAATTGCAGAGCGAGTTGTTCGCGTGAATTTGGAATACCCTCTATGTATAGATGTATATAATTTTATGGGAATCAAAAACAGTCGTATTCAATTGCGACTTGACTCTGTAGCTTCTTTGACTTCCAACCATGCACCCTCTCTCCCTTTTTTTCTTTTTTTATCCAACAAACTCACAAAATGAAATTAAAGTAAAACCAATCAGAATCTACGTGTAATTGAACATTCTTTTGCGCTGGGATTCAAAGCTCCTCCCCGTGTAAAAACGTGTCAAAAGATCCCCTGATGATTTTCTCTTACTTTATCAGTATAATTATAATTATTATTATTGTTATTATTATTATTATTATTATTATTATTATCATCATTATTATTATCATCGTCACTATTATTAATTTCAATTCACCCACCCTCCCTAATAATTCCCTTATCTTTCCCTCGTTCCATTTGACTCCCCGCGAGTCGTTTCGACTTTTCGGAATATATTTTCGCACCGTCAAACGCTTAATTATGCACGCTGACTTACAGATTTTTTTGTTCACAAAGTAATTTAATTATTATTATTTTTATCACAATCATTATCATCATTTTATTGTTATTGAAAACGTGGATCTGGGGCGCGAGTTTTGGCAACTGTAAAAATTGGACTGTTACACATTAGGAAATTCGTTTTTTTTTTTCATTTCGATTCAATTTTCAACATACATGTACGCACAGTTTTTTCGATGTTTAATATTCAACCAGAGTGCCGGTATATATACACGTGGGCTTTTAGTATTATGATATTGATTTATTTCGCTAATGTTTTTAATTAATTTCAACCCTTTCACAGAGTATACCAATGTACCATTTTTTTTCGCCTCGTTAATATGGATATTATTGAAGATAAATTCAAATTCCTTTTGCCTTTGTTTTTTCATATACGTTTTTATTGTATATTTCACATATTTGTAGGCGTAAATTTCCAAAGGCCACTCTATAGCGTTTATTATTATTTCTATTTTTTCAACCCCTCTCCTTCGTCTCCTTATCTCTACGTTTCGTACTCCTTTTACCCACCTTTTCAACGGTGGTGTTTCTTACCTGCAGTGACGTCGTTGAATGGGTGATACTGTTAACTCAACCTTAAATAACCCTCACATTATTTCCCAACCTATTCCAATAACCGAAAATATCTCCGCGAGTAAATCGAACCCTCATTTTCAACCCACCTTGTGGTATGTGGCGTATAATTTAATGCGCGAAAAAATTTCTACCGAAGTGAGAAAAATGTTAAGCGTGAAAAAAAATCATGCTACGTTTATTATCTGTACTACACCAGCTGCATGTCTGTATAACGTGAAATAAAAAATAGGGGCAGAAGGGTGGCCGTAAAAAAGTAAGAGAAATATGACTAATGAAGAAAAAAATGAAAAAATATTATACCCGTTGGTTATATCGCTTCTTCTTGCCATTTCATGCAAAACCAACCGTATACATATAACGCACACGATACGCCATATTATACTAAAGTGAAGCAAATAACGCAAATGCAGGTTAAAACTATGCGTTTGTACCGTTTTTAACGATGAGATTAATAATTCCGTTCCCCACACTGCACTTTTAAAACGCCTACAGTACTAATATGTGAGCACCGCGGTACTTGTTAATGATATTTTCATGCGTAGAATATTTATACCTATACACGGTGTACGAGCAGTACGCGTGTGAGTAAAAAATGTATAAATGTATTTAAAAACGAACATTTCGTCACGTATGTAATTTCTTCTTTTTTTTTGTCTATTTTTATTTTATTTTTTTCTTTCAAATTCAGATGCGTGTATTTATTTAACGGAGATTACGGACGACCATTTAATTAGGTAAACACGCACATTTTCGCTGCCACTGCCGTGTTGACTCTAACGAGACTCGAACATTCGTTACAACGATTTCGTGACGCACGCGTTTATCCTTTCCGTATTGTGTGTGTGTGTGTGTTTTTTTTTTCTTCTGCTTTTACTTTTTCTCACGATTTATATACATTTTATCAACCAGTAATCGGAATTTTTTGAAATGACTATTAGCCCGCTTGTAAATCTTTGTTTAATTTTTTGTTTCTTTTCGCGCTTCGGATATATTGGTAAGGTTAATTGTTATATTACGGTGCATGAACTGTATATGTATACGTATAGGTATATACGATATTATATTTATTTTAGTTGGGCTTCGATCGATATAGTCAACTGTTTATAGGTACAGCCGCAGGTTACGAGTATAGGCGATACAATTTCAATCGAGCAGTTCTAATTAGCCAAGAGAATCTGTTTCGGGCTCACCCTATTTGATTAGATTTCAAGCCAGCCATTCCGTTCGTTAATGAAATTATATACCTCTCCATTCTGGATAGCCAGATCTCTGTAACCCTCCGTATAACCTTGACCTATCCCAACACCCCAACGTCATCCACTTACTTCGATATCGATAGAAATTGTCCCACGTCAATTATGTCTGGTATTCTACCGAAGATATATTTCTAATCTATCAATCGATTCGCGCATATAGCTGCGGTACATAGCGGATTTTCTTTATTCATATCTATACGTACATAAATGTGCTGTTAAATGAAAAAAGAAAAAAAAACAATCGTAAAAAATGAAGTACGGAACAAAATTGCGAAATGAATGCGACAATCCATTCGTAGCTGACCAATTTAACGCTTTAATTGGCGAGAAGTGATCAGTGCTCGTCGTGCAGGAAACTCTTTTCATGATTTTTTTTTTTTTTTTTTCACTTTTAATTGGCAAAGCAGTCGGTATACATATGTGTACATTTTTGTATATATACACCTACCCCCAGTTTTATATCATGTGCAGTAGCAGCCGTAGACGATGTCAGTAGAAACGTTGCGAAATAAATATTGTAATAACTGAAACTGCAGTAAATGTGAAGAACATTTGTCAACTCTGGGCGAAGGAACGTTTAGAAGTACTTGCGACCCCATCTTAGCCCTGCTTCTTCATCTTTTTCTTCTCTTTATTTTGTTCTACTTCGTTTTTTTTTGTTTTTTTTTTTGTTTGCGTATACCCAGATATCCTTGTTTTACTCCCGCGTTTATCTTCAACCCCTTCCACCCCCTCCTCGTGAAACTCTCTGGAAAGCAAAGTGAAGTAAAGCAAAGCAAAAGCGTGACTTGGAGTTTCTAAACGACACCAGCTTACAGTGTGTCATTTAAAACAGCGGGCTTAACTGCTCCACTTATTTGTTCACCTCGAGTGATCTTCCATTTTTCTATTTCACTTATCATTTCTTAATCCTTCGAGATCGGCGAAGAGAGAAACGGACGTCCGTTAGATGGGGCTATTTTTTGGTGACGATATCGTAAAAAAAAGGGGTTGTTTTCTTCCGGTTGAATTATTTGACAAGTATGGGAACTGACCGAGCAGCTTCCATACAAGCGAACGGAGAGAAGTCCATAAAATCCGGGTATTATCATGTGCTGCTGCAGAATAGCATGTGCCGGACGGAAATTGCAGCCAATTTCTGTTAGCGGGGAAACCAGGAAAACCGAGGGAATGAGAGGAGGGAAAGAGATGGAGAAACGAAGGGAGGTCGCGGTGAGCCACACTTATACATATATATACGTATTTTCTGTATAACCTGCTACTGCTCTCTCTCTCTTTCTGGCTACACAAACTAAGCAACAAAACTCCACCCACCTACAGCAGTCCTCTACACCGTTCGCTACCTTAACAGACGTTATTTATGCCTCATTAGTGACAGTAGTTACGTCAGACCGAACCCTTAACCACCAAAACTAAACAGCCATCTCTTATAGTGACACCTGAGGACCCGAAGAAAGGGAGAAAAGTTTACGAGAGTTTATTCGTTCACTTGGACATGACGATTCGTCCGTTTCCTTTATTCTGGGGTTACTGGGGACATGCGGGATATCGAAGGTGACGGAGTATCGGAGAATGATTTGTGAGAATTCGTCGAGCTATAATTTGATACGCGTTCTGAGTCATACCATATGAATTATTTATGTACAGGGTGGGCTGCTGGCGTTACGATACTGCGAGTTATAATTACCGTTTAGTCAGATAATAATGTACATCGTTCAACGCAGATGGTCGTTCCCAGGACTAATTATGCGAATGTTATTTCGTACGTAGCTATGCAGCCCATTTGATTATTTCATTACTCTCTGAATTATTGGAGAGGTGGAGGGAATTTTTTTTTTTTTCCTCCGGTTTTGGATGAGTAGATGCCAACATTTTCGTCGCTTCTACGCAAACTTTTTGGAACCGTTGAACGAGAAAACATTCCCATCCATCGATCGCAATTGGTTGGACGTTAATGACGTTGGATCGGATAACAATGGGACTCCTTATAGTACAGGATTCGCGGAGAGGATTTTCCCTCGAGTGGCATCGTCTTGTTTACAATAAGATCAACTTGTAACCTATACGAAGAGATTTGTTCTTGAACTAAACACGATCCCTGTCTCCACACCCCTCAGCGACCATTAAGACGTCCATTGAGTCATTGTTGGACCCAACCATTGTTTCAATACAGTATCAATTACTTAATCACAGCGAATCAAGCAAAGCTACATTATAACTGTGTGCCACACCAGTTGATGGAACGTGATTGAAGAATAAAAAAAAACCTTCAAATAGATAAAGTAGATTTATTATCTCCGCAGATGTTCTCGGTGCAGCGAAGAAAATGTCACGAGTGACTTAGAATAATTATTATACTTCCGTTTTTCCCATTTTTTTTCCCCCCAAACTCCACTGCTGCAGTTTCTGTACCAACGCATTTGATATTCTCAGGAGAGAAGAGTTTATGTCCCGCTGAAAAAGTCGGTGAAGTTAAAATAGGGTGGTTTCCACGTTACGCGATGAGATGAACGAGCAGTGAAATTTTTAACAATGAATACTCTCCTCGTCTGACGATGAATAATCGCGAAGCGAGAATAACTCTTTCCCTCAAGAGGATGATTTAGTTTATATAGTTTTACTTCATAGCTCTCCCGCCCACGGTTTTCCACCCCGCGCCGGCCCCCTTCCCTTCCCACTTTTATATGCACGTCGAACATCATATGCTCGTAAGTGGAGTTACAGTTATCAATTATCATTATCTGTAGGTGAAATTTTACACCACTGCAATATTCATGAAACGAACAAAATTACATCCCTCGTATCTACATACGGTACTGTAAAGGTCACTGGATCAAATTATACCTATTCTCTGGGCACACAAATTATCTACAAATTGTAACTTCACTTTGACCAGTTGGACCGAATGCAAGTTCGATGTAACGTGAACCGGATTTATTTTATTTTCCATTACATTCCATGTGCGTATATTATTGTTGCCATTGTTATTTTCTTGTACGGTGCAGATTGAATTTAACAGGGGAAAAAATGGTTCGTCCCTTTGTCTTTCAATTTGGTTCATCCCTTTGTATTTTTTTTTTTTCTTCGTTTTCTTTTTTCGCCTGTTTTGTAAAAGCTTTTCCGACTAATATATTACACACTGGTTGCAGTTACGAGTAGAATACTGCATTGAAAAATGAATACAACATCACAGGGAGTTCCGGTCCTGTTTCATTTTCTTCTTCTGTTTCTCCTTTTTTCGCTTTGGGTAGCTCTCTCGCACGATCGAGTGCTATTAAAAGTTAAGGCAATCACTAAAAGCTCTCTAGAAATAACGTGAGCAGAGAGTAAGTCTAGCTTCTGTGCGTCTGTATGTATGTTCACGTACTTGTGTTGAAAAAGCTCCGTATACGACACGGCGAAACTAGTCCGAGGAAGATGGCGGGCAGTGGGGTGAAGTGAGTCGTAATAGGTGTTGTCCCGTGAATGGGATACAAGTGACAAAGACCCTTCAGGAAAGTCGTATTATATACGGTTAGGAGAGTCGGTCTCCGTAGACTTCATCTAGTCCACCATCACCTGTACTATTTCCACGGAATAACGGCAATTTAGAATCACCAACCAAGCTACGATGTTATCGTCAAGGTATATGTCGGTACGAAAATACCATTGTATGTGTCCGTGAGAAGTTTTTTTTGCTCTTCATTTCCGAAAAACTGGGTAAGCTTCGAGATACAATTATCGGAATGTTACTGGCTGTAACAGGTATTTAAAATTTTACTGAAAAAAGGCGATAGATTTTGCTTGAAAAAATGAAAACGTTGTCCTCGTCACAGAGAATTTGTTTTCGAAATAAATGACCCGGAGAATGTCGCTTCCGGTAGGACTTACGCGAAGACACTTAAATTTTTGCGAACGGGACCAAAAAATTGATACGGATGTCTATCCGAACTGCGATGATTTAATGCCGTTGTGTCAAAGTCCACGGAATCTGATCTACGATTGGAATGAAAAATAGACGGTATTGTTTTTTCATTTTTCTTCTGCAGTAATTCGGACGCTTACATCGTAGGGTTGGAGATGAACCTGGTGTTCCCAGTCCTGATTGCGCGACCATTTCAGTAGAACGTGATCTGACGAGTGACATGGTGATTTCGTTACCAGCGTTTTCACCCTTTCCTTCCTTCCTTCCTTCCTTTCTTTCTCTCCTTTTTTCCTTCGAATCCTTTCGTTCTTTTTATTATTTTCACGAGCTTCCAACTTCCGGGGGTTGCCTAGGAGGAGGAGTAACCCATCTACTACACGGGAATCAATTTTCTCTCTCTAGTCGTGTTTTGTTTTACCACGCCTGTCCTCGACCGGAGTTTGTAGGTATCTGGGAACTGGACCCGGGGATCCTGTACGAGTATAGCGCACCCGGAAAACCCGATCATCTCCACCCCACGGTTGACCTCCTAAACCCACTCCCCTTCAACCTTCGGGACTTTTCCCATACCACAAGGTATATATATGTATAGAAGCCAGGCTAGTTGATCTTGCCTACAATCCTGGTCTCAGAGACACACGGGTCACTGGGGATTCCCTAGGGCAATTTCTGGCTCAAGGGGTTTCCCAGAATAACTGATCTAAATAAATGATGGAAAGGGATTCTTTAACCCTTATTTTCTTATCACACTGATTCAAGCCAACCTCAGAAGAAAATAAGAATAAACTAAATAGATTATATATTTTAAATCCTGCTCACAGAAGAGCTTAAGGATGTTCAATTTTTCACTCATCGGAAAATATTCCAAGTAATTTTGCCCGGCGCTATACATTTCTTTTCAAAAAAAGAAAAAATGAAAAAAATAGATATACCGTATAAGTTTGAAGGGGGTGATGGAACGACTAGGTGTCACTAAAATCTGCGAATCACGTGCACAGGTTTTAATACGGTCTAGCAATTCTAGAGAAAGATTTTTCCCAGGGAACCTGGACGGTGTCCAGCCACTTGGACGTTTCAAGGCGCTAGATGGAAACGTGCTCCCTCGTAATTCAAGTGGATAAATGTCCGCCAGGTCTGAGAGGGTACTAAAAGTGCGAGTAGAAGCAGAAAAAAAAAAAAAAAATGTATAGTGTGGTAAAGAGAAAGAGAGAGAGGGAGAGATGCGAGGGAGACGAAATGCGATCTTCTGTGTCCGTTGAAATAAAAAAAAGGTTTTCGATATCGTTCCTTTTTTAAAAATAGAAATGAACAAAATTAAATAAAATAAATGAACAGACAGATAAAACTTTCTCACAAATCATATGTGATGTAAAGATAATTGTATGTGACGCAAAAATTCTTGAATCCGGCGTTGAGTTTTCAAGAAGCGAAAGGCGTAACGGTATAAGGTTACTGCATCGTGTATACCACGCGATGTTATTAGATACGGGTAGCTTGGTTGAGGTTGGTAAAGTGGAAGGGGTGGAAAAGTACGTCGCGTGTGTTGCTAGCGCATGCAGTTCGCTCGGTTCTTCCTGCATACAACCATCTCGTTTTTTCATTCCATTTCTTTTTTTAACTTTTCGTTTTCTTCCTCTCTTTCTCCGTCGCTCGGGTATTCTCTCACTATGCATTCTCTTCGGAACTCGGATATATTTTCTTGCATTTTCTTACATCGTTTGTTGCTACTGGTGCTGCAGTACGTGTGTGCATACCTTAAACAACTCGACGACTGACAATCTTTCTTTCTCTCCTTTTTTCTTCTTCTTCAATATCATTCATTCTTTTTGTTCCATCGTTTTTTTCTTGTTTTTATTTTCACTTCGAAACCGTTGCAAGATTACAATTATGAAAACGAGAATACGTCGCTCGCTAATCTTAATTAATGCACGAATGAAATGCGTGCCGCGAAGTAAACGGTGAAAAAATATGGTAAATTTAACAAAACATGTCTGCAGCTTCGGTTTATACTTGAAGCAAAGAGGACGTTGAGTTTCGATAGCTGCAGTTGCGCGGTTGCCTACCTGCCAGCTACCGTACTACGTGCGTACTATTTCCAAGTGTTGCAGCACCGGGTTGATAATGATATTCGAATCACGGATGGTCATTCCAGTACATAGCGTGGTCAACAAAATTTGAATATCGTACAGTTGGATCAGTAGATAATAGGTTTGACGGTGAGTCAGTAATCTGACGGGGCGTCAATCAGTCCCAATCAGGTAATGCATTCCAACAGCAACTGCAGCAATAGCATCAGCAGTACCCCCAACGTTGAACGCGATTTCCAACGCTTATACCTGTAGGTATATAATTCTAATACATACACGTGTATTTATGTATATTCCACACCCCACATACACACACATCGTTATACATATTAGAGAAAGGAGAGAATTGGGGGGAGGGTTAAAACGGGAGTAGGTTTGGTAAGGACGAGAAACCGTGAGCGATAGGGGGTGCGAATCTACATCTACATGCGTCTGAGCCGGGTTTCAGGGCTCAACATGTCCGATATATATATATATACGTACATAACATATATCTATGCATAATATATACATATATATGCCTGGCATGTCGTGTATATACCTATAGCCGAAACTAGAAGCATGAGCACACCTACGTTGTACATACGTACACACCAGTTATCTACTCCACTCTGTAACTTGTAGATAAATAGGTGTACATATGGATACCTCATACCCGTATCTATTATAGACATAATGGAGATGAGGATAACCTGTAGACGGGGTATTTGGTCACCATAGTAACCGTTGGGGAATGGAATGTTGTCTTCATTAGTCGAAGACCTCCGCAGTAGAATACCGTGTGCCGTACACGCTTTAAACATGTACAAAGTGAGGTTAGATTCCTCCTTTTTTTTTTTTTTTTCACACACCGACACCGTGCTACGTATACGTAAATGGCTATGAATTTGAAAAGAAAAAAGAAAAGAAAAGAAAGAAAAATTCCGATCGAAGAAAGCACGGGTCGCTGATGTGATTTTTTTTTTTTTTTTGATTCTCGTCTGACTTTTTGTCTCGTTGAAATGGCGTCGCAACGACTCTGTTATTTCCATTGAGTAGCGGCAACAGCTGTCACTAACGGACTGACAAACTAGGGAGATGTGTTTTTAGCGAGTTGTCGTGGAATGTTGAGAATAGCTTCGTGCTCTATCTTTAATTTACGTATTAATAAGCTGGATGGCTGGCTGGCTGTTGCTGTTGCTGCTGCTGTCGAGGATCGCGTGCAGGAAAGAGAAACCGTTGACGGGTATTCGCGACATCGTTTATTCGTCTAACTCCCCCGACTCGCGTCGCATCCACTAACATTTACCTCTTCCTTTTGAGCACTTCGTCAAGTTCTCCGGTTATCGTGTATACGTACCAAATTTCATCAATTATCTTTTATTTATTCATCTTCAGTTGTACAGATTTTAAAGACCGTGAGTTATTTATACACCCTTTAAATATTAATCATTCGACCATGATTGTTGGAAAAAAAAAGATGAACAATTGCAACTTTTACGGCACCTTTTGCAGATTGTTAGCTCGTATTAAATGTTTCAATATAAACTCTCCGGATGAGCCAGTTTACATGTATCCTTCCAAACATCTGAGAAATGTAGAAGGTTACATAACACCCTCCGTAATACACTGTCGGGAGTAATTTTGAACGTTTAACCTCTGAGTTTTGGACCGGGTTAGACGATCTCAAGATCCCAAAAGATCTCTCCCGGGTATCCTATGTCTTACTTAAACACTAATAGGTTCGGCTGGTTGGAACACCGCGCGCTACTATTCCTGATACGTATAACTTTGAACGATAAAGATTGGCTTACCAAAAAGATAATTGAAATTAAAGGAAAAAAATTAGACATGCTACAACTCTGCTTTCTCTCTTCATCTTGTTTTATGCGCGTGCTTCTGATCGCTCAAAATCTTCTTCTTCTGTTTTTCTTTGCTTCATTTTTTGAAGGTGTACTGCTCGGTAATATCTTCAGTCTAATCACATGTAATATGTATCACACGCCTTACGTCCCAGAGAAACGACGATGCGCGTGTCATTAATAAAAGCCTTTCACCTTTCGTCGTCTTTTTTTTTGTTTTTTTTTTTTTCTTGGAGAACGTTGACAAAGTGTTTGAGGGGAAAAAAAAAATAATAAAATGAAATAAAAACGAGCATGGTAGCGGAGTGATCTGAATTTTGTAATAAATTTTTGCCAGAGACTGATTCGTGATGTAAATTTGATTGAGGTTGTTCATTGAATTGTATAACGTTGAATGAAATCCATGTGCGGTGAGTTTAGAAAAGTTTTTAGTTTCAACTCGTGGCGAGGTACCACTAGGGGGAGGTTTTACGGTACCAACCCACCTCGTAGCCCTCAAAGACCGGCATTAACAGTAATTTACACTCCCTTTGAATGCGGCGTGTTTTATGACCGCGTAATGCTCGTAATTCGCTCTAGAGGGTGGTACCCATACAGCCACGAAACGGCGGCATCAGAACCCCTCATTTTCCGTAATTCCATCGATAAAGAAATTCAATATTTCTGCTGTAATAAAAAAATAAAATAAAATGGAGAAAAAGAAAAAATCTGAATTGCTGCTGCTCATATTTATGGGGTTAACCTACCTAACTACACGCAAATAATCGAAAACATAAAGAGAAAAAAAGCATATTGCCGGTCTGATTCCGTTCTGATAACCGAACTAAAATGGAAGAAGAAAAAATTTACAAAACGGCTTGCATTTTTCTGGGTTTGTATTGGGTTAATTTTTTGTGAAAAAAACAAAAAAACCTCCGTTACGCCGGATGTGTGTTTTTTCTTTCGAATATTTTTCTGTTTTTTATATTAATTTTCTCTTCTCCTTTTGTTTTTTTTTTCTCTTCTTTCAAGGCATTGTTCGAACGCGTATTATATGACGACTCTCTCGACATATTCTTATGCAGATAGGTTTAAAGTTATATAACGCGAAGCAGACAGCATTGTTGTGTTGAACCTACAGAGCCACCTCCGAATGATGCTACGCGGGGTCACCATTCTTATGATAATTTTTGGGATTATTTTTCGTAATTTCTACCGAATGCCAACGTTGCTTATAACTTCGGCGCTGCAATTACCACCCGCTCGATTTAAATATTAGAAAAGCAGAAGAGAAAAAAAAAGAAACGAAAAATAAATAAATAAATGGAAATGAAAATGAAAATTTTCCACCAACGCCGCAACTCCCACCCTTCTACATTTTCACATCTTTCTCACCCTCGATCTCGTCGTAAATAATCATAAGATTTTCATACCATCTACTAATTTTCATCCTCTTAAGTGCTCAGCGAATCTTTTCCTTTACATGGTAAGGCAATTGATCGCATTTCGTTAATTTTTCAATTATTTGTCACAATGAAAATAAAATAGATCCGGATTATTTCGTGCGTGACGACGTCAGTTCGCGTATTTATTCATGGCGAAACTGAAACCACAGTTAACTATAATATATATATATGTGGTACACGGAGAAACTTTCCCGCCGTATTGTTGTCTGATGAATGATGATATTTCTAAGCGCTGCAGCGCAGGGTTTAGTCGGAGTGACCAACTGCTGTTGGATGAATTAACGACGCTTTGGACGTAACGGGTATAAACCGTTGGATGAACTGGTTAAACTAGAAGTACCTGCTGCTGCTGCTGCCGTTGCTGTCGCTACATTGCATTCGGCGTAGTCCGGTATAGTCGCTTTGCGAAAATCGTTTTCAGAGTTGCTCTCGGACCCCCCCCCCCCCCCCCCCCCCCCCATCACCCACCGTACTGTACTGCAGCAGCTAACCAGTATACCTGGTACTACTTCCTATGAAATTGCCAGTCGATTTATCCACCTCCCAGCTCACCCCGGTAAGCCCTTTCTCATACTGCGCTATACGTACAAACTCCGAAGAAGTACTCTCCCGCTATCGAAGCTGAGTCAACAATTAATCCTCGGTATTGTGGAAATTGATTAACAAAATACATCTATCCGCGAATTCAACTCAAATGCCTTTCGAGCTCGTGATAAGTTGACGTTTTTATACCTAAAAACCGAATCTCGACTACAACGGGGATGTAATTAATTCTCGATGTACGCTCGGCATTTACCGAGAATTTGTCTCTTCTTTTGTTTTTCGCCAACGAAAAGGGAGGAGTTTTGTGAAAAATTTTTAGGGGGGCACGGGGTGCAGGGAGGATCTGGATATATACGCATCATTCTTTACGATCCAGATCGACGAGCTGAGGGGTTGAATTGCCATCGGATATATTTCCACCCCGAAGGTATGGGTATGTGAGGTAGAACAGGACTATAACTGAGGGAGAGAATGCCCAAGGATAAACCGTTTCATAAAACATACATCGATTTCGTATCACCCGGTATGGGTCTGCTTCCTTCCATTGATCCCTCCCACATTTCACCCTTCCCACCCTTCCCACCCTCATTTTCTTATTCTTTTTATTTTACTTAATATTTCTTTTCTTGCGATCAGGGGAAAACTGTCAGGTGGATATGAGATGCCGCAAGGCAAAGCGAGGAGCTCTTGATCCTCGGTATTCTTATTCCACGAATCGTCTTAAATTGCCATTCCTTGCACCGACCCACCCACATTGAACCGCGCTCGTATCTCACGGTAAAAAATAATCTCGCTACCACCAGATTATTCCGCAATGACCAAATAACACGCCTGTCATCGGTCATTATTTAGATTTCTGCTTTCAAAAAGGATAATTATTTTTCCATCAAACATACTTATAGGTCAAATTTAATGACAAATGAATTCTCCTGTCGACGGCGAGGGGGTTTTCTTGAACAGAATTGGGATGATTTTATCGGCGTAATTTTCGAAAACGGATCAAAAAATCGAGGGGTGAGAAAAGCTCGTTGAGAGTAATATCGCTCCAGAAGCGAAAGCTGAGTATTTTTTTTTTATTTTCGCTGGGGTGCCAACGATACTTTTACGTTGTTTGCAATTTTTTAATCCTCTCACGACACGACCACCAGCTCTGCCTCATCAATCTCTACTTTTCTCGCGAGGCCGCTGCTGCTACTGCTGCTACCTTTTCTCTCTTAGCTGATCGTTTACCCGAGACCACCCCTAGAATCACCACTATAAAAGCTATGCTAGCATTTTTATCCCCGGAGAACGATTTTTCAATTTTTCAAATTATGAATTATTTTTCTTTATACACATAAAGGTATCTATTGTGCTTCAATTATTTTTAGATCGACCGAACTATCTTTTTCAGTTATTTTTCTTTATATATAATCACATTTATGCATATACATTTTTATTCTCGTCTTATGTAACTGAAAATGAGTAAGCAAATGAGACGGATGGAATTGATGATGATTACGTTACCCTGTGATAATGTTGTTATTTTTTTTTTTGTTTTTATTATTGCAGGTTTGACGTGCGCGGAAAGTCCCTTGAACACGCACAGCACAAGTCGGAAATTTTCGGTAGTCGTGCCTACTTTAGGACGACGGTTCAACAGCCAGCTGTTCTCGTTATTAAACAGATAAAACGTCACGACGCAGCGGCCTACAGATGTCGAGTCGATTTCCGGCTCGCCCAAACCAGGAGTTTCCGGTACAATCTGACCGTCATTGGTGAGTTTTTTTAAAAAATTAGTAAACTAGATGAATCGGGTGGAAAATGGAATTTCGCATCGCGAACGATGAACCAGTACCTACGTTGTTATACACGCTAGAAATATAACCGATCGATATGAATTGATAGATCGAGTGGAATTACTTGAAATATAAAGTGGGATATGTAATGTCAGTCGAATTTCTAAATAATTCGTAATATCAGTCACCACCTAATGCCTTTGAGTGAAGCTTCCATTACCAAAATGGCGTTGTACTGTATATACAAGTACGTTTACTACCTGTAAGTATCTCGTGTCTTTCACGGAATGTAGATACTTGCATTATTCATAGAGCCAAAAGTTCACCTGGTATACGTACCCACTTCATGATAGTAGTCACGAATCTATAGCACAGAAATTCCAGATCGACATTTCAGTATGGAGTAATGGGTGTAACTAAAAGCAGAAGCTTTCCACTTTTACCTATAATAATTGAAAGTTGTAGAACGATGCGGTGACGACCTGTAATAAAAATTGATCGCTAAATTTTTTATCCGTCGAAGAAAATGGAGGAAAATCTCAGTGCCCCGAAATTAATTCGAAACAGCGTTCTGCCTCGCATTTTTGTCTCCAAAAATATTCAGAATTCACAAAGGCTTCCCACTTTTGGTTACGTGATCCTCAAATTTCGGGTCTATGGTGCAGCTATCCTGAAATCTGGATAATCTATAGTTGCACCGAGTATTACTATGTGGTACCGCGACTGCGATTAGCTCATGAATTTTTCAACAGTCGTCATTTGTTTGATCAGAACCTGCACCCCATCCCCTTTAGCTTTTTCAGCCCCTGGTGCTGCGCCACTATCGCTGGTTTCACTCATTCCCTTTAGCACACACATACGGTGTTTTTCGACCTTCTGATTTCACTTTACCTAAAAACTACAATAAAAACGAGAAAAAAGGTTCTTTACCAAAACTCGTAACGTTCCATGAACATTGTTTCACAAGTCATCGAAAAACATCACGAATATTTCGTGTATATATATTTCTTATGAAAGAATCGATTAAATCCGTCAGAAATTTCTCTATTGTTTTTTTTGTTTTTATACACGGTACTTGAGATTTTTTCTTAACCACTTGAAGAAAACAGGACTTACCTTTCCCCCGTACTCCCCCTACCGGTTATCAAGGCCATGATAAAAAATGTAAGTACCTTCTCTGCATCGACCCGTAAATTGATTTTCAGGGACTTCGGGGCCAAAGCTTTATTCAGGTCAGCATCGCATGGCGCGTTGAATTTAGCCTCTCCATAATAATTCCAAATATTTTTCGCTTAATTTTTTATCGAAATTAATTTCGTTTTATTTTCGAGCCTAATTAGAGCGGTAAAAAGATGGTCAAATTCTACGGTGAAAATGTTGATGAAAATAATCTACTCCGGTATTACAACAATTTGATAAGAAACAAGAAGAAAAAAAACGAAACAAAAAAAGAAAAGAACGGAAAGAAAAAAGTCGATGGCCATGTTCTATGTTGCATATGTAGAAAGAAATGGTCCTACGCACGTATTCACAGCGATGAGCTTAACGATGAAAATGTCAGGGAGCTGAAATGCGTACTTACATAGAACCGTGTACGGCAACGGCCCTCTGATAAAAACCTAATAACGCGAAACACAAAGCGTGTACCCGCCACAATTTCCGCAGCTACAACAAAAAAGAAAAAAAAAACAAAACAAAACAAAGATGAACGAGATAAAGTTAGAATGGAAAATTGGTAAATGTAATACAAGGAGGAGTATATTACACCCTGTCCTGTGTGAGAAGGTAAAAAAAAAAATGATGTCGATCGGGTAATTTTGTAACTTAATTTTTTTTTTTCGCTTCTCTTGCTCTTCACGATCGAAACCCCGAGATATCCTAGTTGGTATAATTGTGATCACTCTTAGTTTGTTGAGGGGTGAAAAGAAGGTGAGGTTCAAGGGTGCGGTCTAGTCGTAGGATGAGATTTGTTCGTGCGGTTGAAATCGAACAAAGAGTTCGTCTTGCATAGTGACTGGTTGTTGGTTGGTACGATTTGCGGGATTTCCAGACTGGGTGGAAACACGTTTGCGGTTTTCCAAAAGAAGAGAGAGATTGGGGTGTATAGGTAACCAACCCCTAGATGAGGACGGTATTTTCATCAGACGAGATTGGGTCCCTAGACTTTCTAGATTACATCCCTAGCATGCCTATATACAGCTATACAGACCCCTCTAGGAGTACCGACGCCCCTATTTTCTTTGCACCCCTCTTTTTTCACGCTCTTTTTCTCTTCCACTTATTCTTTTTTTTCTCTGCTTTCCATTTGCTCCTTGCTTCCGAAGGATGACACGGTGGGAAGTGACCTAACAGCCTCTGTTTTCGATACCTGCTACTTTATTCTCACCCTCATCTTGTATTTATATTTGAAACGTTAATAGTTTCCTAAGAGGGTAGATTTTGTGAGGAATCTTCCAATTTTCATCACCTTCAACTGACATATATAGCATTCGGATCTTTCTATAAATCAACTCCAGGAATCGAAAAAATCCACTTCGTGTATTAGAACTTTTATTTCTGATTTATTCGGTGATGATATTTCTTTCGATTATTCCTTTTATCATTATTATTATTATCATTATTATTATTTTTTTTTCTCATCTCCTGCAGAGGGTGACACAGATATTTATTCCAGTGAATTTATGATATGGAGAACTGAAAGAATTGGAAGAATATCGCGATAGAAGTGTGTATATATATTTATATCTCGTTCGAGAACAATTTCCGGATAAAAATTCCGTTCACAATTTCTAGAGTATTAGAGAAAAAAAAAAAAAAAAAAAAAAGAAAGAAAAAACCGAAAAAGGAAAAGTATGAATAAATAAAATGCTGGAGGGTGAGTTATAAGATTCCGCTGATCCGTATATATAATTTATTGTCAGCTAACAATGCAGAGATCTAAGATTCGCTAAAGGGGTGGGTGCTGAACTGCGCTACCTGCATATTATAACTGCAGTTTGGAATGAGTGGTATAAAAATAATTGAACAAAGGTTGAAAAATAAGATAGCAATAATTGAAACGAAGAAGACGCGGTGCCGGGAATGGAGCTTGAACCACCCCCGCCCCTCGCTATTTCCCTCCCATCCGTCTTCTCCTTCTCCTTCTCCTCCTGCTGCTGCCGCTGCTGCTTTTTCTAGGAAAGAAGAAATATCGAGGATGAGAGGCGACGCCCTCGTTAAGGAAATAATGCGCTGGCTTAATTAAATACAACGCAATTAGTCTGCATCCCTGCGCAACTCTAAGGCGGGGGTAATGCACGGACGGGGATGTGGATTATTCAGCCGATGCGATGCGATGCGATGTGATGTCACGTCATGTTCTTCTTCCCTCTCAGTGAACGGGACGAAAAAAAAGGAGTGACAAAAAATAAAATAAACACACAGACACACACACATCCCTGAGTGAAAAATCGTGAATTTTATACGATAAGAACGAGCTTGATTCCTAATTCATTCGACGATCGCGTAAGAATTACTTTTCCTCTTTTTCTCATCCCCCCATTTTGAAAATGAAAATATATAGTCAATTACTAACTCCGTTTTCCACCGGTTACAATATAACAGCTGGAGAGTCGAGTTTAACTGAAAGTCCCCCAAAATTAATAAAAATTCTTGCTACGTAACCTGCAGCTCAAAACCATCCCTCTCATCCCTCACGCATTGCAGCATAATAGCACAATTAATTCAAGTAAAATTTCAGTAATTTCCTCATCAGAAACACAAAAAAAAAAAAACGACAAAAAGAAACGGACAGGCGGACGTAAAGATTCCTTTTCTTCCTTCCCCCATTTTTCGGTTCAATTTTTCACGCCGTAAGATACAAAAAAAAAAAAAAAAAAATTATTATTGTTATACCAAAATTAGCGAAGAGAAAAAAAGCGAAATATCATATCGTTTCAGGTACGTTGCTATGAAATAAGGGGATGAAATCCTACAAGGTCAGTAGTTCTTAGCGTCGCCTATACTTTTTTGCGAATTTATGTGGCAATAAATTCATACGATTCTCTTCTGCAGCAGCAGGTCGTTTTCGGATCTTTTTCCTTACGGTCAGTTTCCCCACTTAGCCACGTATATATATACGTACGTACATATAGGACATACAGCAACTGAGTGAGCCAGAGAGAACGGGAAAAAGAGTAGAATTCTTTTCACGCTGTTTAACTATTGGCCCCGATATAGTGGAAAAACTCACCCCCCGCATAGCCAGAGGCTGACCAACGGACATAACTTATCGGGTTCACAGTCGCTTGCTTCTGTGACGAGCGAGCCCCGCCGGGGGGGCTAAAGAGGAACGAAAAGGGGTAGAAAGTTAAGGGTTGGAGGCATACTACGGGACTACGGCTTGTTGACCAATCCAAGCGCACAGCGCCCAACTCTCTTCCCACTCGTACAGGAGGAGGAGAGCTTTTACCCTGCCCCTCCCTTGATTCTATTTCTTTTTTTATACAGCATCTGAGCATTTTTTTCCCCATTTCTTTTTTTTTTTTTTCACTTTTGCATCCCTTTTTTTTCTTTTCGTATGTTCTGTTTATTTACTTTTATTTTTCATACCTTTCCCCAGGTACATAGCTCGGAAATACTTTTTTTTTTCTCTCTCTCCCGGTAGACCGCAGAAAAGTAAAGGACCCTTATCAACATCATTATGATTATTATTATAATTTTATCATCGTTATTATGATTAGCATTTGGTTAATAAACACGACAGAAAATTGAAAAAAAAGTCGTAATAATCAAACAAAACGTTGATATGCTCGATTAGATAATTAATAAGCGATTAACTATAATGGATTTTTTTTTTTTCGTTTCATTTTTTTTTAAATGGTTGTGAAAGGTTTGAATGAGAAGGAGAAAGAAAAAAGAAAGAAAGTTGGGGCACGGATTAATTAGTGAGATCTCATCCGCGACGGGTGCAGCGGGCGTTTAATTTCTTCGTCTCTTAATTCTGATCGTGTATAAATTGTCGACCTTATTTTGGCGTCCTGCGATTACCTATGTGTGACGCCTCAAGTCGGCGTCGCGTCGCGGTATAGCGTGATCATCTAGCTCGTCCCCAACCGACCGACCGACCGACCGGTTTGCAATTTCAACTTTGTTCCCAAAGATTCCTCGGCACTTCAGTTTACTGCTGGGGTCAGGACCCGAAAGTTTTTACCTCCAGAGTGACTCTCAAACTTCTCCCTCGTTCCCTGTTTCAATTCTTGAACAAGCTACCTTATTTTCTCTTATTCTACTCCAGCTTCTCCGTTTCTCCATCTTCTTCTTCTCCTTGCTCTCTGCTATCTGTCTGCCGTATCAAAGTAATACCTTCTTTTTGGTGAAAGTACAAGGCTGAGCTTGACTGCATGACTAAATTTTTCGAGGAAACGCTCTCGAGGGGGAAAAAAATCCAGACGCACTAACGAAATTCATTTGCCAAAAGATGTAATTCTGCATGTGCTTCTGATCATTTGAAGTGTGAAGGTATGAAAAAGTAACGGACAAAATTAAACGTACCTACATCAATATCCGAACCTAATTTCATTCGTCTTTTTTTTTTTTCTACACCAAAATTTTCAACGTACGCAAATTTCTAGCTTGTACCGTTTAATTCTTGGCCTGGAAATTCGCTCCAAGACGAATTCAGGTGTAATACAATGCAGCAAGTAGTAGTTATAGTGGTACCAGTTTATCAAGTTGAAGACAACCGCGTGACCAACTTGGAGACGGGGTAGAATAGTTCGTATAGCTTCACCCGGTGCTGCAGCTTCTGCCGTGCTTCTCAGACCCACTAGAATTGTGGTCTAGCAGTATTATACCAGCTATGTATTATGTACAACCAGAACTGCCTCTACATATATAGGTATGTACGTTTTACGCGTTATATGTATACCGCCGTTCCGTTCACCGGACGATTATGAACACGGTAAGAACAGAATAAAAGAAAAAAAAATCTACGTATTTTGAAGCATGAGAAATACGCGGTTGAAAAAATTCATTTCGAAAAAATAGATTCTCTACGAGAATCTAGCAGTTTTGAAACCCTTTCAATTCGAGTTGTATTTAATGTTTGGTGAGTAAAGCAAATATTGGTTGAATTCACTAAGGTACTTCGCTAGAAACTGCTTATAAGATACACAGAAACAATTTTAGCACACCCATAACGTACGTGACTGTAATTTCTTCAGCTAACTTCAGATACTGTTCCGATGTGTGCGAATTCCAGTGCCTCGGAGTATGAGAGTGAAATACGAAAATCGTGGTAATTTTCGATGTTTGATTAAAAGAAAAAACAAAAGACTAAAATTCGGTTCGTTGATCAGCGATTCGCGATTTTATACCCGCCCGCGAAATATTTGAAATTTTTCTAATACCCATATCTGATGTAACAAGTTTCTTATTTTCCATATCTATCGTGAATTTCTTTCTCTATTTTGCCTCTGGTTTTCCTGATCGCAATTGTTAGGAGGAATCTGGGTGGAAACGAAGATCGGGGAGGGGGGAAAAGGCGAAAGGGGGTCGAAAAGGGTGGGGAATATATCCACCGACGTAGTAACCTTGCCCCAACCTAACCTGATCTCACTCGACCCGCAGCCGTTTGGCAAAGCCAACTCAACTCAACTCGATTCAACTCTACTGCCAGCTTTTGGCCCAACCCTTCCTTCTTCTTTCGGTAGGGAGCAGATTTTAATATTTCCAGCCATATCTCAACCGGGCAAACTTGCCCTCCTCCCTCCCAACGGTCTTCCCAACGCGGCTCGAGGACGCGCACAGGTTCACTTAAAATCACTTTATTGGGATCGAAGACGGTTTTTCATCCAAATATACTTCCCTTACGTAATAACGCAGACAGTGCATTTCCGTTGATAGCTAGATAAAATATCGAACTTCATAAAGCATCGTAAGAATTTTGAAAAACAACATACTGATTTTTATTATCTACAGTTTCATATGGCTAGAAACCGTGCTCCAACGTTCAAGAAAGAAGTCTGAAGTTTTTCGGCGTTGAAAACTGTGAAAAATTTTGACAAAACGTATATTTATTTCCCCCTCCTTCATTTTGTAATTTTTTTTTTCTTTTTTCAATTTTACCGGTGGTTTCATACGTCAAAGTTAGAACGTAGACAGCTTAACAAACTCGAAAGTTAAAGATAAGCTCAAAATACCTAAACCTCCAGTTCAAATGCGATGCTAAATTTTACACATATCGAAGTCTACGTCGCAACCTCAAAATAAAACTTTTCAGACCCTAAAAGTGAAGCTCAAAGAGTATTAGCAAATAATAACAACAACAACAACAGAAAACTGCGTCCATAATGAAGTAGAATAAAAAGCTGTGGTATTCAAAAAGTGTTCGGCAGAAAAATCTAAATCCTGAAGCCTACAGGGTCCTGAATCCGATGTTAATTGTAACCCCATAAGCCCGATCCTATATATCGACAAAATAAAAACCAAAAGCACATTATAGGTTTCGGAGTTGCCCGCAGAGCTTTAGAAAGTCGTGCGCGCAATTTCATTGCCCGAAAATTACTCCAGTTTTAGGAGTGAGTCGAGGGGGTATGGGGGTTGGGGTTAACTTTGGTATTAATCGTGAACTAAAGTTTGAATCGATGTTTTTCGACTCGGGGGCAAACGCTTGGGTTCGTCTCTAGCTGCTTTTTCGTTTATATTATATAGCTTAATGCTCGAATAAAAAAGCTCGTAAGTCAAGACAAGAAGCGACGCCTACGTTCCTGTTTTCTTTTCTTTGTCTTTTTTTTTCTTTTCTTGTTCGCCTCTAACATGGCGGCTAAAGACTAGAAAGAATTTTGTTGACAAAAATATTTTCATGATGCATTTATTGATTGCATAAATGTGTTTAGAAAGTTTAATATACCTGCGCTGTAGAAATGGTCGTTTTTTCATTGCGAATAACTTGACTGCTATAATTCTATCACCGCAAGAAAAGCTAGTCGATATAATTTTTAATGTCACTCAGGAAACTGCACACCGCTATTTTGATCAAAATTATATGATCTTCCATCTAGTTTATTAGACTGTCCGCCAACAGCCCAGGGTGTAATAAAACAGTGAAATTTTTATGGCTAGGAATTTTTTTTTTACCATCCTTATATTTATTATAATAGATCATTGAATATATATACATATATATATAATATACCCTAATGTATCCACGCACATAGAATTTCAACATCTAAATTATATTTTATGATCCCTAATATTTTTTCATTCATTAAATTCCTGTTACAGTTTCTTTTTTTCTTTTCCTTTTTTTTTCATTTTTATCCTGCCCTAAATTAATTACGTTATATTATGATTAATTTTTCATCGATTTGAAAAAAAAAACAACAAAAAAAAATTCCGTCCATGGTTTCAATTTTGCAAGTAAGACGCGCTGCGGTGAGAAAAAACTGTTATTTTATTGTATCATAGCTTTAATTTATTTTTTTTCTCTTATTCTTTTTCTTATACAGAAATGAAAAATACCGGTCGTAGGGGCAGAGTCGAGTTCCGCCTGAGCGACGGAATTAAGTTGGCAATTTTTCACCCGCACCTCCATCCACTTAGTTGGTCCTCTCGATTTATCGTACGATACACCTTATGACCTTACCGCCGTGACCTTGGTGTCTTTGGGTCGAACGTTGACGCGATTTTTACAAAAAAAAAGAAGTTCTGTAGGTTCAAATATTATTTATGTATTTCATTTTTTTGTCAAAGATAATTGTACGGATGGAATAGTGGGATCATAAACCGGAATTGAAAATAATTGCCGAAATGGAGTCGGTGGAGTTTTTATTTCAGTGCAGATAGAATGTAATATGAATACTATATTTTCTTGCGGTATATTCGTGCAGAAAAGTAGAAATAAAAATCATGAAAAATAATCTGGAGGAAATTCTGAAATTAGTCGCGATTGATTACCGGCGGGGAAGCGTTCACTTTAATTGAGATGTGTAACGAAATATGTGTTACTTATTATAGAAAGCAATATATAAAACAGATAATGTGGTGATTATGTCAATAATTGTATTTTGATAAACTTGACATTGTCATATGACACTTTAAGCTGCCCTAATTGCAATAATAAATATTCATTCATCCATCATTCACACCAACACAATACAGGTACGTCACATTTAAAATTGTATAAAGACAAACGGTAAGAAAAACGATAACAATATAATAAATAGTCTTAATAAAATAGCTCTGGGGATTTCTGTAACCATTACTTGTATTAATGTCGTACTTTGTTTTATCAAATTTAATGATTTTGTTAACTCATCTTATCACTTCTCTTCCTTTTTACAGGTGGTTAAGATGATCCACACGTCGATGGTTGGTAGTGGAATCGTTTGATGTTGTATGATGTATCTGCTGGACCTCCTTGTCGTCATAAATGAAATGATGATTTTGCTTCTTTGCAGGTATTCGAAAGATGACCAGAATTACATCCAGAGATGAAACGTGCTTCGATGGTGAACGGCGATAATGTGATGGGCGAGTTCTCCCTCAATTATTTTATGTGGTATAATGTTAAAAATCTTGTAGAATTTATTAAATTTGATACTTTTTAAAATTAATCAGGTACGTTTATAAGTGCTATTTTTATCACAGATTATGGATCGCAATGGATTCGTTTTCGGTAAGACGTGTAAAATAAATAGAATACCAATTACGTCCTTTATCGACGACTGTCTTCCCCAGAGTGTATCAATTCTTGACCGGATTCGGTCAAGAATCACTTAACGGCTAGAGTCAATAGACTTAAATTATGTGTGATTATTTGACTCTTAGCCCACGTGGTAACCCGCGTCTATTTGAATATAGTTATATTTCAATATCTTTTAATATCTCACATTTTTCCCCCTTGATTTTGATATATGTTTCAACACAATCATTCAAAATCATTCATTCCCTTAATCTATGTGTCATCTAATTTACAGATTTTGTCGTTTCCTATGCTTTTTATAATCTAGTTTACAAATTGCACTGTCCTTAATGCTATTCATGTTAACAATAATTATGTCTACAACAGTTTTTGATGATTGAGGAATCACAGGCCGAAATGAGAGTTTGGTAGGTATACGTTATTATTTTTTTTTTTTATATATATTATATGGGTGTGTGATATTTGCGCAAATTTGTCCTGTTATACGTTCCAAGAACTTCGTCATTTTTGTTCGGATCTGTTAATTCAAAAGAGTTTGTACCAATGAGCCTCTTAATGCGATACGGCCCTTTGAATAAATGAAAAAACTTATGTGTTTCTTTGTTTAGAGCATTGGATTGATACGGTACACGTAGTAAAACTAAATCATTTTCTATTAATTTTATGTTTGATTTTGTTCTCTGCTGTTTAAATGTCGTGCATCTATACAAATTCGAATTCTTCCATCCTTCTTTTGCACAATTCTCAATGGGTTGCTATACTGACTAACAGATCTTTCAATAATACCATTCCGTAACATTTCCTGAATCTCAATATCAACAGCTTCTCGAAGTTTAATTGGTATGGGATATGATCTCCTAACAAATGCCTTATCTTGAATCAATTTTATCTCGTGTTCGTAAATATTTGTACAGCCAGCATGATCGGAAAATAATTGTTTATGTCTATTTATCAAATCTACTAAAGCGCTTTTCTGCTCCACATTAAGCACTGTAAGGCTAGCCGCGATCGATTGAACCTCTTTAAAGAAATTATGATCTTCCCCCTGTTCAAGTGTAGAAATCGAATTTTCTATCGGGATATCGTCAAATTCAGCTGAATCGCTGTCACTAATATTTATATGATTTAACATAACCTCGTCGCATTCATCATTAACAAATGATTCGTCTTCGACCCTATTTGTCGATACATGATTGTCATCGCGATTATTCGTATCAACCCGAAATAGATTTTCTATATTGAAATTTTCATTAACATTTACATCTACATAATCATCAACATTTATATCATCTTCTCTAGTAGTCATTACTACAGTGCACATATTATCAATATTATCAGTGATTGTCAAATCAATATTTTCAATTGTCAAATTATCTTTTCCGTGAGATTCTTGTGGTGCTTTTGCAAAATTATCATTATCACATATATTTATTTGATTAAATTTAATTATTTGAAGATAGGATATATTTTTCTTGGAGATGAAACGCAATTTCTCTATGGGAGTTCCTTCGTACAATGCTATGGGTCGAGCATCTACAACGCTATTAATAGTGAGTGTTCTAGTACCATAATCAATTATTACTTTATTATATAAAAGCCAATCATTTCCAAATATTACGTTACTCGATAAATTAGGGATTACAAGAAAAGCAGTTGGTATTACGCGATTATCCATCTCAATATCAACGAGAATTTGACGGCGTACGAGCGTAGTTTTTTTTCCAATAGCCCCCAAAACATGTAAATTACTAACAGGCAATTCTTCAATTGAATGCATACCAAACAAATTTTTGTACAAATCTTCTGCAATGCAAGTTACTTCACTACCTGTATCTATTAATCCAGTTATCGGTTTCCCACACAAATTAATCATCAAACACGGACTTTTCTCAAAATTACCATTCTCCTGATCTACTTCATCTACAGATTCCACTATAATATCATTTTTTAGGTCATCAACAAAATCATAAAAATTACGATGCGACGATCGACCTACTTCATTCGCATCGGTCGCTAGTTTAAAGACTGAGATGTATTATTGTTATTTCCTTCGTTATTTTGATATTGAACATTCGGTGGTGGCATTCTTATATCAGGCAAAACAAACGTGTGACCGTTTCGATTGTATTTTGAATAATTGTTGCGATGATTAGGCTGACCTTGATACCTTCTATTATTGTTTTGGTAACCGGTTCTAATACTGTTTATTTGATGTTCACTGTTGCTTTGATATCTTTTCCTTTCTTTTTCTTTTTCGTCGTAAACTATATCTAAATGCGATAATGTATGTTCAATTCTTTTAGTATCGGAAAAATCTATTGATACTAAAGCATCTCTAGCTCTATATGGTAATTGCTGGACTATTGTATAATTGATCTCATAAATTTCTAATTTAGGCGTAAAATAATTCGCTTCCTTAAACTGTTTCAAATAATACATATGCATAGTTCCATCTTGTGATTTATACTTTCGAGCACTCCATCTAGCTTTGGCTCTAACCTGTTTGGGTACCGAATTGAATTCTTTGAAAAATAATTCTTTGAAATCATCGTAAGTTTGTAACTGTCCAATACACGTATCAATCCATAGTTTAGCTTTAGTTTTTAAAGCAATTCTAGCAACTGCTAATTTATTTTGATCATTAATATTTTTTAAATTGAAATATCTATCTAATTCTTCTATAAACTCTTTTGGATTTAAAGATTCTTCGTCGTTAAACTCAGGTGGCTTAATCTCTATTTGCTTTTGCTGCAAATGACTCACTAACCCATTAATCAAAATATTATTACTATCTACATTATTATCATTTATGTGATCGTTCCTTTCCAAACGGTTTATATGCTCAGCTTGCTGTTCAGTTATAATTCTTAATCTATGTACCTCTTCCCTTAAATCTTGTTCTTGTCGTAATGAGGCCTGCATTTCCTCCATTTGCCTTTTCATTTCCCTCATGTTCATCATTTCATCTTTTAAGCTCTGTAATTCCTCCTCCATCTTAGTTGCTACGTTCCTCTTTTCTTTCAGTTCCAATTTTCCACTAGCCGTTAATGACTTTACCGACTGGACGTTAGACTTTGACCTAGTGGTAACAGGCGTTCTATTAGTGGTCATTTGTTTGAAAGTAACGGACAAAACGAAAAAACTTAATTAAACACAAATTATTCATATCAAACAACCATTCATCCAGGATTTATGTCCCTTTGTTCGGGCGCCAAATTTGTAACGAAATATGTGTTACTTATTATAGAAAGCAATATATAAAACAGATAATGTGGTGATTATGTCAATAATTGTATTTTGATAAACTTGACATTGTCATATGACACTTTAAGCTGCCCTAATTGCAATAATAAATATTCATTCATCCATCATTCACACCAACACAATACAGGTACGTCACATTTAAAATTGTATAAAGACAAACGGTAAGAAAAACGATAACAATATAATAAATAGTCTTAATAAAATAGCTCTGGGGATTTCTGTAACCATTACTTGTATTAATGTCGTACTTTGTTTTATCAAATTTAATGATTTTGTTAACTCATCTTATCACTTCTCTTCCTTTTTACAGGTGGTTAAGATGATCCACACGTCGATGGTTGGTAGTGGAATCGTTTGATGTTGTATGATGTATCTGCTGGACCTCCTTGTCGTCATAAATGAAATGATGATTTTGCTTCTTTGCAGGTATTCGAAAGATGACCAGAATTACATCCAGAGATGAAACGTGCTTCGATGGTGAACGGCGATAATGTGATGGGCGAGTTCTCCCTCAATTATTTTATGTGGTATAATGTTAAAAATCTTGTAGAATTTATTAAATTTGATACTTTTTAAAATTAATCAGGTACGTTTATAAGTGCTATTTTTATCACAGATTATGGATCGCAATGGATTCGTTTTCGGTAAGACGTGTAAAATAAATAGAATACCAATTACGTCCTTTATCGACGACTGTCTTCCCCAGAGTGTATCAATTCTTGACCGGATTCGGTCAAGAATCACTTAACGGCTAGAGTCAATAGACTTAAATTATGTGTGATTATTTGACTCTTAGCCCACGTGGTAACCCGCGTCTATTTGAATATAGTTATATTTCAATATCTTTTAATATCTCACAGATGGAATTTATAAATTTATAACTTAATTTTCATATTTTTTTTTTCGCCTGGTTTTTATTCAACTTTCAACCTGTTTATTCTTTTTTTTTTTTCAACTGAAACTTCGTTCTTGTTCACAGAATTAATTAGCCTTTTACCACAACCGTGGCCACGTACCGAACTCGGTTTCATAACAAACTCTGAATAATTTTTTTCTACTTTTTTCTCTTATTTATTCTAATTCTTCATCCTCTTTTCCAAATTCATATAAAAGTTGAAGTTTGAGTATAAAATGAATAAAAAATTATGAAAGTCAGCCAATTCGCGCACGACATCTTTTTTCTTTCCGTTCAATAATTCGATAATTTCCTTTTTCTTCCAATGTGATCAGAAATTTAAAAAGGATGATGAAAAAAATTGAAATAAATGAACGAGATTTTTGAACGAAAAACACAAAACGAAAATATTTGTTTCATCGAGCTTAAATTTTCGTACCGAAATATGCGACCGTTTTATTTATTTTTTTTTCACTCGTCGGTCGATTATATGGGGATGTGGATCAAACTGTTGAAAATTTGCAGCGATGCGCAAACGGCATTGAATTTGCGGTGTGAATTGAATGGGAGAATTTAATGTTAGAAATTATAACGAGCGACGTGCATGTAAAGTTTGTAATAAACTTTTGTTACGTACTATCTCTCATTACCGGGTAGAGGTCGACGTTGCAACCCTTGTCGGCTAATGGTGTTTTAGCAAAGTAACAAACGCGTGTTAACAAAGTACGTAGAGCTTATGTCTCGCATATCTTCCTGGAATCTCTTCACTTTTCTCGTCATGTGGTACGCCATATGATGTATAAATTTCAGTTCACTCCACATTCTGGAAAATCAGTTATGAGTACCTACCATATCATATTCAACGTACACCCACTCTACACTCGTAGCGTCACGCGATGCGGTTATCGTTCATTAATATGGCCGCTAAATTGATTAGGGTAAGACACGATGCTCCGTCACCTGCCTTGTTAACACATTATCGATTGCAAAATCGAAATTTCGATATCAAACATCCGTGCAGTTGAGATAAAATCATCATACGATATACCGATCAATTGAGAGGATTACTGATCTAGAGAAAAAAGGAAAAACGTAATGACAAAGGAGGGAAAAAAATCTCATCTAGGTGTTAGAGAAAGAGAGAAGAAAGTCCTGGGGGTAGTGAAAAGAAAAGCGGGAGTTTGAATGGCGGTGGTGCAGAGCGTGGATAGGGGTGATTTGAGGAGGGTCACTGATTACTTAAGCTCCTTGAATTAAAGATGGAGGATGGATCTCGACGCTCCGATTCGAACCAGCAGCTTCCTCTTATTCTTCTCCTTCTTCTTCTTCTTGTTCTTGTTCTCTTTCTAGTTTTCTCATTCTTCCCTCCGGATAGATTCCCGTACTAACGAATTCTAAAGACGTTCAATTTCTTATCATCTTTCTCCACCTCACCAATCTCTCATTAAGAATTCACCTGTACACGCTTGTAAATTATATTATTTATCGCGTTGAATGTGCGCGCCCCATCCGGTACGATAATACGTTATGTAGATACGTATCTTGGCGCGGTAGTCACCCCCTTCCTATATTTCAACCCCCTAGCCCATCGAAATGAGGTAATTTCTTCCGGGAGGCTGAGCGACTACGAAGGCGTCCAACAATCTCGACCATTTTCGTCGTTAGTCCCGGATCCTGACCGAATTCAGGTCAGCTTATCGGCGCCCCCGTCAAATCCGTGAGTCCAATTTGGCTCCGAAACTCTCGCATGCTTTTCTAGGATCGACAGCCGCGCACCAGGCAAAATCGAGAACGGAAAGAGCATGGAGAGGGAAACCTCCCTAAATATCCCCACATCCCTCTCAACCTTTTCAACCTTTTCCGACGCCTCATCATATTGCTGAAATTGAGTACATCCCGAACACAACTCCTACAAGGACGCGATACCCTGATCCAGGCATTTTTAATCCCAAGTATCAAAAAATTTAAACGACCTTGGAAAAAAAACAAAAACATATTACGTTTCTTTGATTAGCGATTTATTCTGTTCGTGCCCGGAGTTTCGCATTGATATTATTTTTTTTCCGTCTCATGCACGGGGAGTAATTACTTTTCGAACGGCGCGGGCGCTCGAAATATCGCTGTATCAATTAATGAACGGGAAAACCTGCGGAGAAAATTTAACGAAATTGAATCAGGGCGGAATCATGGTGATTTGTGAATGAATTTCAGTGCAGAGTAAATTTGTCGGTAGATGACTGAGAATAATATTAGCGCACGTCACATTATAGCTATCTCGGATTTGGAATGTCAGAGATGTTGAAATTTCTCTATACATATATAAACGGGCATATCCAACTCGTGAGGAGACGGTTAAATTCGTGATTTCGTGGCTTGTGGTTCTCTTGGTGTGTTCGAGACGTTGCATGATTGAATAATTACATCGGCAAATACCCCACGCCACCGTACGCGACACGTCAAAGCGTTCGTATTACGTACCTATATCTGTACGAACAATATATATCTATGTATTTATGCACATATATGCATATACGCAGACATATGTCCACATATACATTTGGGCGGTACATAATACAGGTTGCGGAACCAACTAAGAGGTGGTTGAACCGGTAGCGAGGTGCCAACCGACCGAAACACCAGTTCGCATGCTACCTCATCCATTTCGAACTCCATCTCAAACCCACCCTCAGAATCGTAATTAATCTTTCGAACCCCCTTCCATCCCTTCTCCAACTTCAATCCGACGATTCAACTACCGAATAAAGCGAAGCTCTCAATTACATCCCCCCAAAAACAACCACCGCCGCCACCTTTTTCAATTTTCATCCCTTGGATTTCTATGATCATCACCGATTCTATTTATTTTTCAAGGTCGCTTCCAGAAAGATAATGAACAATGGAGTAAACGTGGTCCCTGGTCCGATTTGAGTACCGCCCTCAGATTTCCAAAAATAAAAACTTGAAAAAAATCATACCCAGTGATTTTGTCGCGTCCTGTACACGCGCGATCTCCGCAGCAGTATAATACGATCGAGATAGCCTGAGGTATTGACGGGTGTTTTTTTTTGAATCCTGCACATCACGGGTTCAACCTTTACGGTTCGCAGATTATCGTATCCCGAGGGGGTGGGGGGGAGAATGGAGAAAAAGGAAGGGATTCGATGGGTAGAACGGAGTTTAAATTTAACTCGATTAAAATTGCGGTTTAGAGATTTGCCGGAAATAATCGACGTGGTCTGTACAAGGCCCATTGATTACCGCAGGTAATTGCCGCTGCGGCTCCAATCCCCGTACTCCTCCACCCACTCCCCCCCCCCCCCCCCCCCTCCCTCACCCCCCCGTTTTCCTGATGCTGCATCCCTCGCGTGATCCAAAGCCAACTACTTCAAACACAGCTGCAATTGCTTTCCCACAGTGGCAATATATAGCCTAACCCCTTGATGTTTGCTTGCATTTATTTTCCTCCCCTTATCTCTACTCTTCTTCTTTTTCCTCCTTTGCTATATGTTCTCCGCAATCCTCACCCCGACTGTATTTGCCTATACTCTTTCCATTTTTCCATCTAACCAATCGCTGTATATATGTAGCTCGTTATGTTCACTACGTATAAAATTCGTATCGATTTATCCGACCGGAAGTTGTTAAATGTATACCTCAGTTTATGAATGAAACTTCGTTTAGGAAATTGGGAATATGTATTTTGATCCCGTCAATAAGAAATATCTTCGAAATCCATTGATTTTTCTTTTTCTTTTTTATCTTTCTTGGTATGTACATGATACATGGAATTTTGGGATCCTGGAATCGGGGAAAAGAGAAAACCAGAAAAAATAGGGTAAGGAAGAGAATGAAATCGACGTGGCTTTCGTTAAATGAAATTGAATTCCTTTGGGTTTAGACGTACAAAGAATAGAGACAGTAGATTTTGGAGGGAGCGGATGGCGGGCGTTGTTCTGCAGAAATTAGAGGAAAGTGGCCGAGCCATTATTCCCGCAGAGTTCAACTTTGACCCTTTGTTCTGACATTCTTGACCCCCGTAGGACAGAGTGAAAGATAGAATGAGACACCGATATAGATGGGGAGTGTTCGTGTCGGAACACAAAGACACTCGACCACTCCATACCACGTTTCCACCTCCTGAAGGACAATGGGGAAATGGTATTTCTTGCTTCAGAAGCTCTCCTCATATATTATCATACCTATATACCGTGTACCAAACTGCGTTGTGCGTTACAATCGCTCGCCTCTTTACCGAGGAGACAAACTCTTTCGAAACAAGCACCAAGCTAAATCTAAACCTTAAATTGAATCTCTCTGTTTCATGTTTCAGTACCCCCTGAACAACCAACCATCTTGGACAAACGCGGTCGCATCCTGAACGTCACAGTCGGTCCTTACGAGGAGGGTGACGAATTGCTCCTCAACTGCCGTGTCATTGGCGGTAAGTTATTTCATCCCTTATACAGCCTGTACCGAACTGAAGGAGAAGAAAACCAAAAAAAAAAAAATAAAAAACTATCTCTTCTTTTTCATTCCAATGAAATCCTCCACCTTCAACCGCGCCGCATCTATGAATTAATTTTTAAACCTTTTCTCGTGCGAATTATTCGTTCACTCTTCTCGTGCTTTTCTCTGCGGGATAAACGAAAAAAAGAATGAGAAAATAGAGAGAAAAATAAATTTCAAGTATTTTATCACCCCCGATGGAGGGTCGTAAATATTTGTTTGTTTATCGTTTATTTTTTTTTCGGTAAAATTTCAGATCAAATATAAGGAAGGCGATAATTTTAGTCTTTGGAATGAAAAAATATGTAGAAACGAGGACTGGGTATACTACGTGGTTTAACGTTATTCTGACGGATAAGTTACCTGCAGGCTGCTTTAAATCTTAAATAAGCTTGTCTTAAAACCTGCGGGAGGCAGTGGGGCGGTGCAGTAAAAAGGGGTAGTTCATGTTACGGTGCCGCGCGCACATGGGTCTTGAAAGTAGAAATTTACTTCTCTTCCAACCAACCCAGGTGTGTACTAGAATCTGTTTAAACCCGATATGCATACACCGCTGATGTGTGGAGGGCAGGTGAAGTACATTATTACGACTATAGGGAAACGTGATGCTTTTTTATTAAAATAATCAAATTCACCTCCGCGAACTTCACCGTCTAAATTTCAACTAATCTCCGGTGCAGCGCGAGTTATCCCACGGATAACGATCCTCGCTTACAGTTTGACAGTTGTCAAAGTACTAATTGGACGTATTGTCTGAGTATATATTTTCTATGGACATATACATAAAGGTATATGGGTATTATCTGGTACACGTCCTTCCAAAATAACGCTCGACGACAAAACTTGCGCACCAGACGGTGCTAACTAGTGGGTACGCGTTATAGTGTCCACAGCTCAACGTACTTTAAAGACGTTTGTTATAGAAACTACGAGTTCACCGAGTTGGAAACGCAACTGGCTTCACTTCAACTAAAACTTATGCCACGTGTTTCACTTGTTATGTACACTTTTACACGTACATGAAAGTAACTCGATCCCAAACACACGTGGTAAACACCTCGGTATTGTAATTCGGATGTAAAATCCGGAGATTTTAAAGAACCACTAATCGTGAGTAACGTTTCAAAACCTGTTATACATCAGCCAGTTTGGTCCGAAAAAAAAATTTTACGCTCATACCGAATGAAACAAAATTAATAAACGGATAAATGAATCGTAACCGTCCCTACGCGCCATGAAAAGACAACTCTGAAAAAAGGAAAAAGAAAAATTGACTTTTTGCTCAGACTCGGGAATATTACACCCCCTTTTGTATTGGCTTTATTTTTTTCCTCTTTCGATTCTTTATTCACTTTGTTCGACACGATTTTTAGATTTATATTCGTTTTGTTTTTTTGATAACCTGTAAATTTGCTGTATTCGTCCCGTATAATATCCACGGAACATAGAATATGGATATATTCCCGAGTATCTGGCTGGTGGTGAGATAGGCCTGAAGGCTAAATGGACTTGTCATGTATCACGCCACGAAGAAGAAGCCTGAAACTTCGTCACGCACATAACCCCTAAAAGAACAATAAGACACGCCGGTGGAAAAACTCTTCCGTGAATCATCACCACCCCATGCTCGCACTAAAAGTACGTCTCGCGTACACGTCATAGAAAACTGAAAAAATGGAAAATGATAATAAAAAAAAATACATCAAATATATATTAACTTTGAATTATTGGGTTGTAAAAATTAAAAAACTATCCCTTTTTGGTGCACCGTATATTTTCAATTCGTTTTTATTGTATAATATATTGTGAGAAGTGATTGTACGGTATACATAATAATACAGTTTTTGGGGCTCGATGGTGTTGGCTAAGTATGTAAATTTCGTGGGTTTCAGTTTAGGGGTGGTGAATTTAAAGGTAAAGGACTTTTGGCTAATGCGGCTTATGTATTATTACGTATACCATATAACTTGTAGATACGTACTCTGGATAGTTCGGTGTTAGTTTTATGTTGCTGTTACCGCTGCTGCAGTTCGGAGGAACGCTTTAAATACCTAATACTATATAACGTATGCATCGGCAAAAGCTATGGTGAATTCTAGAGCTCTAAGGGATTGGGGGCGATAAAAAAAAGAGAAAAAAAAAAAACGGAGGGAGGAAAAAAACAGGAAAAGAGGAAGAAGTTATAGGGGAGGTATAAAGGGGTGAAAAAAGTATAGCGGGGTTGAAGGTAGTGTCGCCGGTTATTAGATCAGGTAACTTTTTATCGGCAACTAAACCTAAGTGAAAAGTTTCACGTTCGGTTAGGCGATTCTGGCCGGGTGACAGCGAACGTACCGAACCGCCCTCCGCCCTCCGCCGTCCTCATCCTCTTTTCCTATACCAGAAGGGGTAGTTCGACGCTCTTCATACTCTTACCCCGTTTCCTGCTGCTCTTGCTGCTGCCGCTGCCGCTGCTTACTTTGGCAACTGGATCTAAATTCCTGTTTATAACCGTAGGCACAACTTCGCGGACGTGGCCCACTCCGAATTCCTGCACTCTCCTCACTTGGTGTGTTATTTTTTTTGCTTTTTTATCATTCATTTTTTTTTCCGTTCCGCAATCTAAGTACAACCCCTGATTGAGGGGGAAAAAAAAATCAAATTTTCGGGAAAGATATACGTTTCAGAAATGATTTTGAGATTGATTCTTCCGTTTTTATTTTTGTTTTTTATTTTTTTTCTCTTTTCTCACGGTTGAGTTCAGAATCTGCTGATCCTTGGAGGGAAGAAAATTAATGTTATTCTTGGCTCGCAGTTAACCTTTGACCCGTTTAGGGGTGGTAGGGGGTGGTAGAGCTTTATTAGAACACGGATTCTAATCGGGATTAAAGCCTTCCAGCGATGATTCCATGCCTTCAGTTCCTGTAGGATCAGTACGTGCCACGGGAGGGTTTTCGCGTTTCAATTCACATCACGAAATATCCTGCGAACCTCTCTCTTCTCATGCCCTCCCTTCGTAAGGTCTCGGAGGGTCGGTCTCGCCCCTTAGGTCTCCAAAGGTCTTCGTACACCCCACGACCTTGTCTCCACCTATCTCGTCACGAATAAATTCTACCACTTTACGATGCCCCTTCGAATTCTCACCATATTCACCTCCCCGAAACACCCCTCTGTCCTTCTCTTTCCTTTTATTATACCACCACGACTACTATGACCTGTTAATCTTCTGGACTCGAACTTCTAACCCGGAAAAAACCTAGGCGGGAATTAGTTCGCTAAAGCAATTAACTATTGGAGAATTGGCCGCTGTCCATCAAACCCTTAGACGATTACTCCGTTATTACCCACCTCACCTATAACTTTCCCTTTATGTCTGATACCCACTCCGGGTCAAGGGCTTTGAATTTAACTTATTGTTACTGTGCTTAAACCGACCCCTAGTAGATTGTGGAAAATCGTTTCAAATTGAACTTCTGGTAGCTTCATTATGTATATAGGTATAGTTTATGTTACTGGTAAACCATTCCAAGGGTAGTTACTATTCTAGTTACTCACAATAGCGCGCAATCAACGTGCAAAAGTTACATTAGAAACGATTATCACCTCCGACCTTCAAGTTCGCGAGTTTTTCGCTCGATATACATGATACACAGTGATTACCTTGACCTGAAAAATGAAGTTTTTCGAAAACCCGAGAATCCACTTTTTTCTACAACAAGGGGGTTGATTTTTGGGTCATGGAATCCTCGAAAAGGGAGTTTAGTTTTGAAGGGGGGGGGGGGGGGGGGGGGAAGGAAGATGAAATGCGCATGGGAATTTTGGTATTGCGTCTACAGTAGAAGGCACTCGCGCTAAGCCACCCATCCGCGTCTAACAAGACCCGAAATGAGGGTGTTGTTTTTGTGGTTAAGGGTCACGTGATTGCTACTTAAGGTGAACTTAATAGGGGTGAAGGGATCCTGCGGGAACGCGACCGACGCAGGAGCCATTTCTTGTATATGTATAGAAAACCTCATCCTCGAAAGCTTGTTGCAGACTGCAACAAAAGTATCTAATTTCAAGGTCCATTAAGATAGGACAGAAAAAAACTGCAACCCCCTAGGGATGACGAAATTTCCAAAATGAAAACACCCTTTATTTTTTCTGGACGAGTATAGAAACTGAATAACTTCCTTCGTTTGTTTAGTAAGACCCTCCAAATAGTTGGTTTTATAAATGGAATACACCGTTGATAAATTTAGGGAGAAAAGCTCCCTTAGGTTAGGGATATATGCGCAGAAGAAGAAGAAGAAGAAGAAAGAGAAGGAGAAGTAGCTGGGAGCGAGAAGCCTGCTTAATTCGTAATCTCGAATGGTCGTTTACGTTGGTGCTTAGCGCCGGGTCTGGCTTCGTTCGCAAGCTCTAGAGCGCGTTGACTTTAACTGCGACCGGGAACTCCGACGTCTACGTCGCGACGCCCTTCTCGCTACAGTATAGTACAGTATACTGTAAGGTACCAACCTATACCTACCCACGTCTAGGTCTCATTCGCTATAAGGTCTGTACAGCTAGACCGGGGATTTTAATCCATGGATAGGCACCGCCCTTCGCCCCCGATATCTTCCTGGATTAACTTAGTGAACCCCGCACGGGTTGTATAGAGCTTTCCAAACTAGAGCTTCTCCCCAACCGTACGTCTTTCCGGTAGATCATCGCTCGAATGAAAAATGAAGAATATTCTCTCTACTTCCAGTCTTTTTTTTATTTTGCGCTTCCATTATCACTTTTGGTTTGTAGCGCTGGATAAACCTATAAGGTTACACGTTCAGGTTCGGTTTGATACGCCGTAATATTACGCAGTGCTTTTTAAAAAGCTTCTATCAGTTTTTTGGTGTGAAATTTACCACGCATCTCGGATCTCGGATCTCGAAAAAAAATATGATAGAAAAAAGTGGCGAGACAAAAAAAAAAAAAAATAACCCCCGTCTCGTTTTTCAATATCGATATCACTTTTTAAAGGGGATGGAAAAGATCCGTCATACGTGTGTCAGTTGAATCTTTTTGAAATGCAAAATATTCTAGTCGAGCTTTAAATTCTTGAATTTCTGTATACATTCTACAGTATATATATGGGATAGGGTTATATACGTCGCCATTAATTTTGTATAATGAAACGAGTTTCAATTTATCTTCTCGTTAAATTAAACTGCCCCTATAGCTTTTCTACCTTATCCGTTTGCTGACCACTGCACTGATTTCTACTACCCTTAAGTTTAGGAGGTTATATACCGTTTATATACCAGCTACCCTTATATACAATGTGAGTCGTTCGGGGTGTACTCTGTAGGCAAAAAAACTTGGCTTATAGTTATTTTTATGTCGAAAATTTTCGCTCCTTTTTCTCAAGATCATTCAAAGGGCATCGTAGCCCGGATTTCCGGAGTTGAACGGGATCGTAAAAATGAAGAGTTTTAGGTTTTAGACCCATAAAATAATACCTTTTAACATTTTATGGAGCTTCGTAATTTTTGCTCTCTCTTCTAGCTCCCGTTATTATTACCAAGAGGTTTTTAATTATCAATTAAAATCGCAGAAGAGAGAGGGAGAGAGAAAAAAAAGATTTAATAACTCTTATAATTTTACTCGACCGGTTTATTTCCTGTATAATATCATCGATTAGTTTATTATAACAAAATCCGGAAACAATCTTTCAATTTCCGATTTCTACCGGCAGCAGGTTGGCCTGGAAGGGGATGAGATGAGTTATTATTAATTTATGCCTCACGTTCTCCCTGGACTACCTAGAGACTGGTGGTTGACGGTTTTAGTTCCGAACTCCCAACCATCGACTAATTTAAAAGTTGTTCCAACCTCATCTCTCATTTAAGGCGATCTCCTCCCCTCACAGCATCTCTTCTTTTTTTTTTACTTTTTTTTGTTTTTTCATTTCTCCTTTTACTTCTTTCTTTTCCTATTCGCAAAAACTTCTTTTACTTTTACACGGACCCTTGGTATAGTATCTCATTTTTCATCCGTTGAATCTTTTATACACCGTGCTTGTTGAGGCCTCCCTTTTTTTAAAGAAGACACTATTTCGCCCTCCCCCTAATTTCTTAATTTTGGTATAATTTTATAGTGTCTAATTAGATAATCAACCTCGGTTCACCTGATCCCCGCTAATCACCATTGCCATCTTGAGAATGAAAAAGAAAAGAAAGTTTTTCAAGATTTTTATCGGAAAATTTTTTCCTACGCTTCTTTAACTTGAAAATTTATGCATCGATTTCAACGCAATTTATTCATTTTAATCTGTATGATTTCAGGAAAACCACCGCCATTAGTGAGATGGTTAATTAATGGCTTAATTAGAGATCAAGATTCTGAAATCCAAGTCGGAGATGTGATCGAAAATAGGTGAGTTTTATGTCGGATAAGAATAAGGCTTGGGTGCTTTAATAATTTATCCTCAGCATTCACAATCTCGATAATGGATTTGAATAGATCACTTTTAAGGGATTGGAATTTCTTCAAGATTTTCACCAGTTATTTTTCGACAAAAATTTGTTTTCATTAAAATTCTCCCTATAATATTATTACACATAATTATATTCCATTCGTGTCGAGTGCCTACATACCAATCACACATTATCTGAATTTTGCTGGAGCAAAAATTTTTTTTTCCTTCCCCTACCCGATGCGCCATGGTGTCCTCTGCACAGTCCAATGTAGGGAGATGAATTCAACTTTGACGTATTACACGGTAGATTTGATAGCGCGTTTCATGCCGTCACACGTCATTGATTGATGTTGACAACCGGGTATATCGCAACTCATCTCCATACCTTCGATTTTTATTCGATTTTTATTTATTTTTTTTGTTTTATCGTTCTCCACTTTTATTCCATCAATCGCAATGCCCGTATATCGTACATTCTGGCTCGTTGCAGAAAGAAAAAAAAAAATCTTATTCTCATCAACTATATAAGTTCGATCGCCTCGTATACCGTTGCCCGTGAACTATCATACAATCAAAAGCAAAATGAGAATCGATGAAAATATACATTTTCAAAATCATATATAGCGATGTAAAATTAATTTAAATTTATACGTAATTTTGTTGGTTTTCTTTCACGGTGAACAGGTTGACTTTAGCATCGATCAGCCGCGGTGACCTCGGCACCAGATTTACATGTCAGGCGTTGAACACGGAGCTGGTTCAACCAAAAGAGGCTTCGCTTGTGCTGGACTTGAATTGTAAGTAACGATGTTTAATTAAACTTGTTATTAAAATGGAAGAACGTTTTACGAAGAATTATTGCCGACCACGCGCGTTATGGAAATGGAAACACGACCGAAAGCGGTTTTCCTCTCCATCTCCTTCTCTCTCTCGCTCGTGGCAACTCACTCTGCATATATAACTTCGGTATGTACATGCGTGTATTTTTTTATTTATTTAATTTTATTCATAACCATAGATAAAATAATGTGTACGTGTATATATCCTGCAGTTACCGCGCGTCCATATATATTTATAAAGATAAACAATCGATTCTCGAGCTATCGGCCGGTATGATAAATACACGTTTAGAAAATTTCCAACAAAAAAATTAACAATCAATAAACGAATGATGAACTAAAAAATATGAACGTAAAAAAATTAATATCCGCGCAATTTACATATGCATATACGTATACGCCGTTGTCCGCGGTAAGATTTATTTCTACAGCTAACAAAAATCCCAATAATCAATACCAACGTAATAGAGAGAAAGAAAAAAGAAAGAAATCAGATATGATATTTCATCTCCAGCTACATAATATGATACGTACACGTATTTTCACAATCGCGAGTCCCAGAGGAGATAAAAAATATATACACATATATGTATGCGTAATAAATAAATGAATAAACCGAAAAAAAACGATCGTTCTAAATCGTGTAATAATTTAACTTAAAATGAAATCTCAACCACGGCGGGAACAAGTTACCCCATCAGTTTCCTCCCATCCCCTACTCCTATTTATTTATTTTTTATTTCCTTTTTTCTTTCTGGAGGGTAAAAAGCTCGAATGAATGAAATAGAAGAGGGCGAGCGGGAGGAAATAAGAATGGAAAGAAGAACGAGAAAAAGGAAGGAAAAAAAAGGTGTACAAATTCTTATCGGGAGCTTAACAAATCAGACGCGGGGGGTTGAAAAAAAAGGAGTCTCGTTCTCTTTCGCGATTTTTGCCCCGGCCTTACATCAACGATAAAAATCTATGAGACACTAGGAGCGTCAAACGCAGCCCCCATTTTCTTTCATTCTGTTCACTTCTCATTCCACAGCTTCTTTTCTTCGTCTTCTTTATTTATTTATTTGTTTTTTTTTGTTGTTTTTTTTTTATTCGTCTCTTTTTCTTTATACTATACACGTAAGAGCCTCTTTCCCTATTTTGCGACGCGCCTCCGCACGTCTTGGGTTGGAAAACTGCTACCGTGTTACTACATGATTATTTTTCTCCCTCTTCGCTTTTCCCTGCGCCCTCCATATCTCCATTTCCTTTTTTTAAACTTTTCTTCCTCTCCTTATATTCTCATTCTTTTCAGCTGTATCGTCCCGTCCTTTTTCGTTGTTGGTTTTTGCCAACTTCTGTTCCTTCTCCTTCTTCTTCCTCTCATTTTCTTCTCCTACGTTTATACCGTGTATAAATATAGCGCAGGTAAAGAGGAAGGAGAGAGGGAGCCGGCCCGAGACGAGATAAGGAAAGAAATACATTAAATCGTACCCATCCCACGTACCCTGCTGCTGTTCCTGCTGCACCCTCGGGCAGCCCTAAAAACGCCTCGACTTGAAAAATTAACATTTTTCTTTTACCGACCTAACTGCCTCTTGGCGAAGCGAAAAAAGAGAACCAAAAAACGAAAAAATACCGGCAAAGTAGCAGAAAAAAAAATTGTTTAAAATAAAAGGTACAATGAAAAAAAAAAAAAAAAAAAAGAACGGAGAAGGAAAGACACACGCATATATACAAATGAAGAAAAATAAGAGACAACCCATAACATTACATTTTCAAGTTTACCATATTTTATACATAAAACTACCCCCTACCATTTCTTCGTGTCCTTGTCCATGCCACACACCTATACAGCACCTCACTTCCTTTTGTTCTGTTCCGTGACGTGAATTTTTCGAAAAAAATAAAATAAAATAATGATAATAAAATTTATATTTATATAGTACGGCTTCTGTACATATATGTACAGTATATCGCAGTACATGTACGGCATATAATGTGTGCAGTGTTATATTTGTATAACAATGGCAATAACAAATGGTATAAATTTGTTTTTTCCTCTTTGTTTTTTTTTTTTTATTACGTCACGTACGTTTTTTTAATTTCAATTTTTTTCCCTTTTTTTTTTGTTCTTTTATTTATAACATCCTCTCGGCGTATTACGATTCGTATATTATCACTACGATCATCGTTATTATTGTTATCGTCATCAACGTTATTATGATTATTATCATCATTACGATTTTATTCTAACGCACGCGTTTGCACAGATTCGGTAGAGGGCGGCGGGGGAACGGAAGCGAGAGGACGGGGTGAAATTATGAAATTCTATTTGTTTAGTGTATCCCTACATTTCATACGATACGTGTGATATAACCCATGTAGAACATGAGCCCTATTTTGAATATAATGTTTCTATTCGATATATATTATACAAATACATAGATATATATAGCTACAGGTATGTATGCGTGTAATATGTAACACACCTATATTATACTCTTACAACAAGTTGTTTTATTGTAAATCTATGGCGGTTGATCGTTCGAGCTACATTAAGCGAATAAAATATCATAGCGAGGTGATGAAAATCGAGTATTGAATAACCATACGAAGATATAAACTTACACTTTGCATGCGCGCTCTGGATTAATTTTGATTAAAATTATGTATACATACCCGGAATATTTATCATCATCGCATTTACTGTTCGATTTGTTGTGTTCTAATTGGGCCTTTTTTTTTAACTTCTGTTACTTTTTTCTTATTTTATTTAACCCTATACACACCTCGCCGTTGTCTCAGCCAATTAACGAGTTTCGCTATATCTTTGACGTAAACGGAATGGAGTTTTTTTCGATTTTAACACTAATACTTAACACGACCAGTTCAGAATTTTTGATCGGAAAATCCGCGTGTGATCAACTGAATTTCTTGCATTATTCATTTTTCTTCTTCTCTCGTTAATCCCGCTAAAGACGTGTAGTCTAACGTTTTTGACCACGACAGATAATTTCATCGGTTACATAAAAACCCGTCCCACTTGAATATGATGAGTTAAACTGGACACGAATCGGATGTAAAATCACGCACCGCCGAATACCAAATCGAATTAAATAAAGAACAATTATATCGTATGTGCGTACGATATAATCTGCTCTCTGTTACACGTGCATATGTTTGTTCGGAAGTACATAACAAATATTGTATTTGTTGGTTCGTTATTTTCATTTTAATGTATTTTGTTTATTTTCAGTTGTTATTTTATTAGGTATTCCCATTTTTTTATTTCCTGTTGTTTCCTTTACTAGGATTTTCCGGGTTTTATGTGTAGGTACATCATGTTCTCTACGTTTCACTGGACGCAATGCACATCGCGTAGAAAGGACTAATTAAAACTACTCTCGTTATTTATAACACACAATTATTCGTTTCAACAAACTCAACAGCTGCAGTGTATAAACATCTGTATAGTTATACACACCGAACGTTATTTTGTTTCATTTATTTTTTCAATTTTTGGTTTTTTTTCTTTTACCCACACATCAAACATTAGATTATTTTGCTCACTCTTTTTTTTTATCATTTTTTTTTGAACGAAAAACAAATAAGAAAAAAAAATTACAAAATTCGTTGAATCGAAGAGTCGTTCGTTATTCAATTTAGTCACGAGGTAGCGAGTTTCTAATTAATCAGTTAAATGGTCCGGGTGAAATAATAATGATGGAATTTATACGTATGTATAATATATAGTTTTCAATGCATAATCATATCTACCTACGTACGATATGATGTGTATGCACATACATGTATGGCGTAATTTGAAGCGATTTCTACAAATCGATGGCTGCAGGTATTTTACGCATGGATTGATGATCACGTTAGCTTCGTATCTATCCGGTAAATAATACTATTGCAGTATATAATAATAAACCGATCTGTGCAGGACAATGAAATTCGAGATATTTATCGCATATTGTCGCTTCGTAAAGTAAAAAATATACAATTTATATACAACGCAATCACCCATTGAAATATTCCCACCGGATTTCTGTGCATAAAATATCGAAGAATTTTTTTTTTCTCTTTTAAACAATTAAAAATTTCGTCAGAACTAAACTGAAAAAAATCGACGGACTCCTGCAGCTCTGCGATAGCAAAAAAAATTAAAAAATTAAAAAATTACATCGAGTCAATTTATTTATTTATTTATTCATTCATTTTTTTTCTGTTGTTTAAACTTTTTTTCGTACATGATAATCCGCGTCGAGCGCTTCTTCTTTTTATTCAGATTTTTGTCATGTAATTTTTTATTTTTTTCGCTCCAACGCCAATCCAAGTGTAAGTAGTGCGAGTCAACGACGTGTCGTCCGTCGAACAAACTCTCTGAGATTATTCGCATCGGTCGGGGTAATTTTTTATATTTTTCGATGAACGATGGCTGAAAATTTTCGTAACGAATCGTCGACTATATGTTACGATTAGTATGTTTGATATGAAAAAAAATTCGTTTTTTTTTCGTAGCCGTCCCGTGATTTTACTACGTCGAAATAAATTTCATTGATATCGTATACGAATGAGCGAGGTGAAAAATATATTAGAAAGAAAAAATTCATATGTATATAAATCTGATTGAATTGCGCGATCGATCGGTACAATCGTTGATTAATCCCCCATAATTAATCCGTTTTATGTATTTACAGTGAAGCCATTAACGGTGGTGATAAAAAAACCGGTCTCTACAACAAACGGAAATGGAGTTAGCGATGCTCTCAGAGCTGACAAACTCTACAAGGTTGCCTGTGAGACAACTGGATCCAGGCCTCCGGCGATCATTACTTGGTACGAAGGACAAAAGCTTCTGATGGGTGACAAGGTAGGAAACGATTTAATTACCAAATTAATTTACTCCCCCCTGCCCCTCCGGACGCCTACTCAGCTTCTTTTTACCCTTGCTGCTATTTTTTAAATATTTTTTAAATATTTTCACCGAACCCAAACAAAGTTCAAGATAATGCCATTATTTTTTCAAATAGCGATAACTTCCTAAAAAAGTACGTCTAAAAACAAAAAAGTTGAAAAAAAAACCGTCCCGTTTAGTCAATTTTTGAGGAAGTTATCGCTATTTGAAGAAAAAAAAATTGCATTTTCTTGAACTTTGTTTGGGTTGGGTGAAAAAATGTGAAAAAATTAAAAAGTAGACAAAAATGAAAAAGTTTCAGTAAAATCAAAAGTGGTCGGGGTAAAAAGTAATCGATTTGGCGTGGAATGCCCCGTATACAAGTTCTCGATCGATATACCAAAACTCGAATGGTTCCGTCGCAAAACCAAAGAAAGCAATATACGTACCTATACCCATACGTGTTCGTCAAATTTTACTAGTCATTTTTCAAATTCATTTGTTATACAGGTTGTTTGGATTTTACTGGAATTTTTAAAACGATTAATCCTATAGGCGTTCAACGATGATGGGAGGGCGCAGGGCTGACTTTCGCGGAGCGATGAAAATTACTATTATTGTTCGAATCGTCCGGCAAATTGAATAGCTGTGAACGCTCGCGGCGTAGTTTTGGTTCGTACGAATATGCCATAAATTGTTTGCGCGGAGTTTCGAATACTGGATAGGTAGATAGATGTATTATGTATATATACATGTAATCTATGATATTTGGCAACCATTGAAAAAATACGACAACCGGCTATTAGGGTCGCGATATTTTAAACTTTTTTTTTTTTTCCCCCATGTTCAAAATCATGATGTACAAAACTTTTTGGGAATGTAATTATTATTTCTTGAATAATCTACGGAGAACGGTGCGCAAAATGGTCGCCACACTGCGGGCAAATGTAAAATTGTCTCTCTCAAGTTTTGTCGGGTATGATAAATAATGAAATAGCAATTTTTGGATCAGGTGCGCTTGACCTTGTTACCGCGGTAATATCCATGGTGGTATACGATATTATTCATACGGTGTATCCTATCCCATAACGCTCTTCTGACCTATAATGTTACATAATATATATATACTGCAAGTGGAATATCTATGCAACGTTACTACAACAATAATGCATGCCACCTAACAGGACATTAGTGTTACCAGGTTACCCAATAGGAGAGCGCGCCGTAGATAGGTAGCAACGGGGATGGACGAACCTAAATTTTTGGCCTCAAATTTCTGAAGTTTTACGTAAAATCGCAGGGGGCGGGGAAGAAATGCTCCAATTTATCGGACCTCTATAAGGGTAGTAATTTTTGTGATTCATCCGATTTTGAGAAATTTGAATTTGTGAGTTTATTTCATTTTTTCACCCTTCGGATCATAATACGTCCGAGAGATGTTGGTTGGGTTTTGTAGTTGGTCGAACCCTTCGCTGTATTGAAGTTGCAGCAATAGCTGGCGGTAGCACGGCGTAGTTCAGACTTGAATAGCGATAGTTAGGTGGGTGTTCCCTAGGGATGTAGCATTATCGATAACCCAGAATCATGGTTGTAGCTTGTCCGCATGTACATATATGTATGTATAATGCTTCAGGTATGTAACATATACATACTGTGCCTACTATATATACATACATACATACATACGTACGTCTGAAGGGCTAACATATATAACCCAAATACCTACGGTTTACGGGGATTACAAGTGATTTGCGAAACAGACACAAGGGAATATTCGAAAAGCTCTACCACCATACGATTAGAGGGAACAATATTCTCAAATTCTTCCCTAAACGTTAATTTACACCTAACTCTAGATTGTCAAAATTCAGAAATTAATCATCCGACATTAACCCCGCGTACAGATTTTTTTCACAAAAACAATATATAATATTTATTTTTATACATTTTTATTTTGGAGCGTTGAAAAGTTTTGCGTTCAACTCAACTGAATGAATATAAGATTTTCATTTCCGTCCGTTGAAAAATTCTTCAGCGAAAATACGAAGCCACCTGTTTTCAAATCCAAATAATTATACGACGGCCGAAGTTTTCGCATGTATAGTTAGTAAAAATGTTCTCACAATTTTTATGTAAACTGAAAATTTTTAGTTTTTCCGTAGTAAATCCGGCGTTTTGAGTTTAGAACGTACATAGAACACATAATATTATAATCTACCCAGTAGAAATCCGACTAGCAAACTACTCTGGATCAGTTTTAGGTAGCTCGGAGTTTTGAGGGTTGAGGAGAAACTCCTGGTCGAGGACAGATATTAACATAAACAGATCCTGTAGGTAGCGAATCACGTAGGGTACTTCCAGCACATTACCATCCTGATTATCCCCCTTTCCACTTTTCCTCATCCCCTCAAAGACCCGATCCTTCCTCATCCCGCAACGGGACGTCGCCCGCGTCGCGGAGCTTTTCAAGGAGATCCTTTTCGCCCTCCTCTTTTTAGCGCCTCGAGTATCGCTCCCCCTATTTCCGGTTAGGTGTACAACGTTCCTTGTGACCAGACTTCAGAATTGAAGAAAAAAAAACAATTTTTCATTCGTCAAAAAAGAAAACAATTAGAAACACCAATTTTTTCTATCATTTTAACAGCTTCCATCTACATGCACATATGTACACGTATGTATGTACAGAATTTCGGATTAAGACGTCGAACGATTTTTTTTTCTTCTTTTTTCTATACTTTTCTTTCCTCTCTTTTTTCCTATCGGTCCAACGATTGAACGTCCACGTCCCGCACCCTATGTCTCTTTTATTGACCAGTAAAAATCGCGCCTCGTACAGTCGTTAAATTCTAGATAGAAGTTTTATACGCTACTCTGAAATTTGACGTTGCGCAGCTAGAAATCGTTCGGTAGACATATGTATATGTATAGCATGTATATATGTGTGTGTAGCATGTACTGTTTTCACATTCACATGATTATGTAATCTACACCACATATATATTTAACCAATGGGGAATTAACTTGAAATCTTTGGAGCTTTCTGCAAGAAACCGAGATTGTGGAATGATGAGTTCGGAATGAAATGAAAAACCATGGCAGACGGTAATAAAAAAAAATGACGAGGAAAAAAACCAAATGAAAAATATAACAAATTCCGTGAACGTTGGCGATGAATTCGAGGAAGTTATGCTCTTTCTAATTGTATACTATGTATTATACACGCTTTTGGAATTGCGGTGAATGAGTTTGTTTATTTTCGCAATTTGTAACGGTTTCTCTTACACAAATGATCCAATATATACTAAGCAATTGTTTCTTCTTCGTTAATTATCAACATAAAATACACAGAGAGAAAACGGCGAACTTATGGTGTATTATAACGATCATAGAGAGAACACCGTATATTTTACATATATTACTGAACTTGCTGGTTTAATTTGAAGTTCAGAGCGCTTATAACATCACAAAACCGGCGAACTCCCTTTCGCATCATTCCGCCTTGATCGTCCCGTTATTTTGTAACCGTATACTACCATCTGTTCTTGAAAATGTTACCAAGTTTACACACCGCAGAGATCCGTTCCGAACGACGATGATGGAGCATAGGTGTACGCAGAAATGTTATTTTTTTATCAACTTTCTATTTACCTCAGTTTCACTCACTTCTTTATTTTGTTCTTGTTCTTTTGCTTTTTCTTTTTTTATTTTCTGCGCGTACGGTGAGCGGAGTGAGTGATGGTTAGTTAAATATTTTCTTACCTCGTGCCCCGCGTTTTATTGGTTCCAGAAAAAACCTTGGGAAGAAGAAACTCGAGAGAATCGAACCATCAGTTTGCTCAGCTTCCAACCGAGGGTCGAAGACAATGGAAAAACGATCACCTGCAGAGCGGAGAATCGAAACGTAACGGGACTTCACCTGGAGACGTCTTGGACGATAAACGTTGAGTGTGAGTATGATAAAACATTCGTTCAACAAGCGTTGAAGAGACACAACAGAAATAATAATAATGATGAAAGTAAATGCTTGGAAAAACGCGAGGGAGCGAGAGAAATAGATCGCTTCGTAATTTCTCTCTACACATCAACGGCAATAATCATTGTACGATAAAGAATATGAAGCGACAGGTATGAAAAAAATTCTGAGTAAAAATTCTTCGAATTTTCCGCCGTTCGATTTTTCCGCAACAAGATCGCACGCGCTTCGTCACACGAAGTTGAACTTTATACTCTCGACCCCCTTATACCAACATTTTTGCAATCTTTGTACGTACGCCGCTCGTATTTTCAGCGAATTGGGACTGTAAATCAACTCTCCTGTTCTCCTCCCACCCTTATCCTATCGTATATATCCTCATTCACCCCCTCTCGCCCACGCACTGCAGAAAAAACATTCGTGTCATACCGCGTTGTAGGAGATAAGCTACCGTCTATGACACTTTGGAATCCTTTTTTTTCCGTTTTATTCTTTCTTTCTCTTTAGTACATTTTTTTTCTCTTCTTCCTTATCTTTTCTTATCCAGCCTTTCATCATCCCCCGATTCGAGAAAGTCTTGCAATTCAACCATGGATTTTATTTATGTGCATAGAAAAGTATAGAACCATACATTTTCTGATAAAACCATCTTTCTTGATTTCGATCTACAGAGATTTTGATTTTTTGATTGCGTCAACCGTTACGACGAATTCATTCGCTACATTTTATCGATATGCAGATTTATTTTATTGCTTGATAAATCTTCACGGCAATAATCAGAGCGAACTGTAGTTAATTGATCTTGCCAAGAGTCGGATCCAAGATTCTTTTTGCTTTCTTTTTTCTCTTGTTCCTGCGTTTCATTCCCTCCATTATTTATTCACATCTTTATTTATTACGTATGGAATTTTTCATGTTTTTCGTACATCGATACGTCCGTTTAATTACATTATCCGAAACGAGATCGAAAATCGTCGCTGAGAAATGTCTAGAAACGGATGTGAGAAGGGATTGGCGCGAAGAAAGATCCTGAGGGATGAAATTTAAGGGTGGTTCAATTTTGGTCCCACTGCTGCGGGTGCCGCTGCTATTGGATGTTTTAAGATGATGGTTTTGATATGGTATATAGCGTGGTGCGGGGGTCATACATATCCTATACCATACCCACCCCGTATAAGGTTTATTGAGCGGATAAATTTATCACGAAATTACATTCATCTCACCTCGTAAACTTTAACCCGATGCGGGAGGATGACAACGTCGTCGTTTTATAAACGTGGGTATATCTATATCTGTATTATACACGTCCTCTGTAGCGTTGAGACGACGCGACAAAAGTGAATAAATATATTATATACATATATCGCGTATACGATACCAGCTACGACCGGCACACGTCTGACGTCTTCGCAAAAAATGTGAGAATAAAAAAGAAAATTTCCTTTCGTTTTTCTATTCCTGATTTTTCATTTCTCTTACATCATGCCGTATATTCCATACGCCAAAAAAAAACTACCCTGATTCTTGGTCCCAAATTTGAAAAAAAATATAAAACATCAAACGCCATAGGGTTTGAAAAATCTGAAAAATGATCAACTTTTTTATACAACCTGCCAATTAAAAAAATTTCATTTTGACAGCTACTCTTCGTACAAGCCAAAGGATATAAATGAAAAACACGAAATACAGTGAATCCGTATTTTTTTAAGATATTGTATTTGTATTCGTTTTCTTCTCGTGCATCTCTATACCTTTTTTATTCTGTATCGCGGTTCATCTTTATTCTCATTCCCTCCCCCTCCGCCTCCCCCTTTCTTCCTCCCTTATACCTTAAAAGGAAAAACCAATCTCGTCTCAGACTCGTCTCCGGGATAAAGATAAGTAAAGTAAGAAGAAAAAAAAAACAAAAAAGGAAAAAGAAAATCAAAATGAATATAAAGGCTGATCTCTAATAACGCGCTGGATGTAAAGGTAGATCAAGGTTATTATCCATTGAGATTCGATCCGTACATGAATTTTCAATACGAATACAATTTCGAAAATCTACTCGCGCTGCAGTTCGAATAGTTTTTGTTTCCTTTCTTTTTTTGTTTTGGTTTTCATTTACTTATTTATTTTATTTTCTATTCGGCGAGCGAAACAAAGTACGTGATGATGATGATCGAGTGGTGCGCATACACTGCAGCTGCACTATGCTGGTTCTGCAAGCATCACGGTAGGAGGAATTACTTCGAGACGTAAAGTATTTATACGTTATAGAGCCCCTTGACGGTAGGGTCGGTCGAAGGTGGAAGGTGGAAGGTGGAAGGTGGAAGGTGGAAGGTGGAAGAGAGACGCGGATAGGGAAGGGGGGGTTAAAAGCCTCTGGAGTACTGCGAGATGACGTCACGGCACGTATTCAATTACGTTGACCGTCGCGCAGGAGATCCTTCAAATTACACCCTTTTGAAACTCAACACCTTATATATATATATACATGTATGTATATATACATATATATATAATATATACGTTTCTATGTATAGCGGCTGTAAGTATACCTATATGTATAGCCAGCGAATAGCTTTACCCGCGTATATAGTAACAGCAACAGCATCGCTTCGTCGCGTAGCTCGTATAGGGAGAGAAGACGAGAAAGCGAGGGGAATGAAGAAGATCGTTGAGGGATGAAAATGAAGAAAAGTATAAGATTGAGGAAGAATCCGCGGAGCTGAGTTCAGTGTGGAAATAGAAGTGGAAACGAACATTTAGAAATTGTAGGGAACTAACTCTCGTCATTTTTTTACCGTACAAAAAAATTTGGATACTTTTAATTTGTAACTAAAAACGGGAAATTATACTGCAGCTTATAGATTCACTCGAAAGGAAATGCAAAAAAAATGAGAAAAATCAACAACAAAAGAAAAAAAAAAAATCTTTTCTCTAATGTATATGGGGTGTAAGGAACACTTTACCTTTTTTTTGTTTGCTTTGGCAACTTCATCTCCATTTTGCTTTTTTTATTTTTTCACATACCAGCTGCCATATCATATCCATCCTAATTTTGCTCGTTCAAAAACCATCTGAATTAAATTTTCAAAATTATTAACGATTTGTTATCAGAATCGAGACCGCGATGAGTCGACGGTATGTATGGGGAAAAATAAAATGAAAATTTCTATTATATAACATGGATAGATTTACTCGGCCTAAAGGTCTGAGGAAATTTTCAATTCGGTCTAACAATTCCATCACGTGTTTCTCATATTTCGATTGATTCATTTTCATTTAGTACAATTTTTCTCAAATTCCTCACACATGAAGTATACGTAGGTAGTTCGGATCCTTAAACCTATGCATTGTAATCTTCGCTATTATATTTTCGACTACCACGAGATGCGACGTCGACGTCTTCGACTTCGGCTTCTGCAACACGCTCAGCTTGAATCTTGAATCTGAAATTTAGAATCTTGAATCTTAAATTCTTGAATCTTGAATCCTGAATTCTGAATCGTTGAATTCTACGCCATGGTATTTAACGTCTCTTCGAAAACCTGCTCCTCCGTACCTCTTGATATATATCTACTGTATATATCCAGTTCAAAAAACCCCCAACCCTCAAATGGGGGTGCGATAGTTGCTACGTGTATACTTGTAACGCAAAAATATCGACATCGACGTGACGCAACGTCCCTCATTTTAACAGAATTTGAATCTATCGCTATTTGATTTTTCGTCGAAACGAACTCACAATCAGTTTCTCAAACGTGCGTATATACTTTACGCTAGAAATTTATTCAACCAGGTCACATCGGATCGGCGTCACTGTTTTCAGATTAGTCAAGTTCTTCGGTATGCTGTGAGGAAAATTTAATCACTAACTCAATTTTTCATATTTCCTGCTTCCGATTTTTGAGGGATGATAAAAATTCCTGGTACAATGATAAAAGTAGCGATCCCTATGTGGGATACTCATCTGTACAATATACCTTGCAGGTACATACATATGAATGAATATATAGACGATATATATATATATATATGTCTTTGGTTTACAGATCCTCCAATTGTTTCGCTGAGTTTAGGATTAACGTTAAGCCAGGAGGACATCAAGGAAGGGGTAGACGTCTACTTCGAGTGTCACGTCAAGGCGAATCCACCCTGGAGGAAGTTAACCTGGTTCCACAACGTGAGTCGATCTAGAATTGCTTTGCTTTTGTACCTATGTACAAGTATTATTTATATATACATAAACATATATATGTAAGTGTGTATATATATATATTTATTCCTTTCCCAATCTCTCACTCTTTCAAATCCCTAGTTGGATTATTTAGTAGGGTTTTCCACCGGGACAACTTTTCCTCCATCAGCTTTATTATACCACCCTCATCACCACCTTCGGATAATCAAAGCTCTAATTATAAATGCTGTATAGAAAATCCTAATTGACGTCATGACATCATTATAATTACTGAATATTCAAGCACTGATTTGAAACAGCCTAAAAAAAAAAAAAAAGAAAAGAAAAGAAAAGAAAAACAACTAGCATCTGAATAAAACACTAATGACGCTGTGTTCGATGAATATTATATACCAAAAATTCCCGTAACCGTAAATTTTCCTTAATTTTTTTCTTTCAATTACCGTTCGTCTCGAGCGACTGCCATTACTTAGAATTTTTTCGGCGATGATGCAAGGATCACAGGGGGGAGGAGGGAGGAAGGGAAATACGAAGGTTGTTATTACTGGTTACTTTATACCGCCGCGAGAAGGAATACCTTTTAGAGGTTAAAGGTATATATATGCATAGACATATATATATTAGATGTATACATATATACACAATATACATGTTATATAGGGATAGGTATGGGATGGATATAAAGAAGCTCTGAATTCTGGGAGCAGTAGTTATATAGGTATAGCGGTAGACGCGCGAGAGCTGGCATCTCAGAACCAGCAGCAGATGCTGCTAAAGAGATTGGTGGCGAAATTGCATCTTAAAAATATGATCCGACTTCATTCTACCAAACTCTCAGCTATCTCGTTCCGCCTCCTCCCTTCTGCAACCCATCCAACCTTCACGAACGCGAAACGCGCCATGATCCTAACCCAACTTATACCACCCCCTTCCAAGCTTATACCCTTTGAGGTTCTTCCAACTACCCCAATAGATTTCTACGGAAAATACTTACTGATCTTCCCATCCGCTCCCCCCCCCCCCCCTCCCCCACTGCCACCGAGAGTTGAGAAGCTCAATTTGGATTTACCTAACCCACCCCATACCCCCCCCCCCCATTCCTCGAAGCTTTAAAACCGGAAAAGCACATATCCCAAGTATGATAAACTAAACGAAAGTGTACTTCAAAGGACACACTAATTTTTTCATATTTCATTTTTATACCTTAAAGGAATTAGTTTTTCTTTTTCTTTCTTTGCGATCGATGAAGAGTAATCTTGATGGATAAATTTTTCAAATTTTATCGGTACAGTTTCCTTTTACGCCGTAATTTCTTCCGAGAATTAAGTTTCCGTGGATCATCCGGAGAGAAAAAAAGGGAAGAGTAATACGACCGAATGAAATTAAAGAAAAAAAAAAAACAGGAGTAAGGAGGAGAGAAAATATTTCTTCTTTATTTTTCTTCAGATAATTACCCTCCTAGTAGTCCTCAAGCGTTCTTTCGTAAAACGAACTTCCGCTTGCGGTTATCCTTTGCGCCTATTACACCGAGCTTCGGGAGGTACTCTTAATTATTTTTATTATCAACGTCTGTATCGTTCTTATTATTATTACTATTATTGTTGTTGTTGTTGTTGTTGTGGTTGTTATCATGTCACGATAAATTTTTTTATTCCACCTTATCTTTTTGTTAGGTACGACGTGATTGATATTTTCTTAAATTATTATTCCCTTGTTTTTTAATAATTTTATTTATTCTCCGTGGAAGAATGTCAAGCGTCCTTCTGTAATGAAAATACCAGCTTCATGTATTATAGAGATATGATACCAATCCTTTATTCGAGGCATAACTTTCGCATCGATATTCCAAGTATTCAAAGTGTGACGTACGTATATACAGACCCTGATGTTTGTGTTCGATAAAATCGTATAATATACGACACAATATTAAAGAGGGAAGAGAAAAGTAAGAGCGCTGGGGTTGAAACTTGAAGCTTGCGATGGGGTGCAATACGAGTAGGAAAGTCGATGCGACCACCACTTCCACTTCCACTCGAGCTTGTATAGAACGTAAGCTAACAAATAACCCAAGATTTCCTTTCATATTTTCTGTACTTTGATTTGATTTATTCATTGGTTTGATTTTCTGTTATTTCAAAAATTCTTAAAAACACAGCAATTCTTGCGGTGAATGAGAACAATAAGTCAACGGGATCCAAGTCTCGAGACAATATTTTTCGAAAACTTATTACATTATTTAAAAAAGTAACATCTAAAAGCTCATTATATCATGCACATACATATGTAGCGTGAACTTTTTAGCGTACCTACTAAACTCACACTGATTTTCTTCCTTTATTTTTCTTTCTTTTTGGAAAATTCTCAACGTTTCAATTTTATCTCACCGCGATGTTTCTCGACGGGGGATGATGTTCCTTCTTTCCATTAATTTTTTTTTTTTCCTCACGATTTTTTACGTCTTTTTACGGTTCTTCTCCATACAACAGCGGGGTATATGCGCTACGGGTACTTGGCACGGGATTGGACGATTCCCTTTTCTTTTTTTTCTCTCTATTTTTTATACATGTACGTATATATCTTGTGCAATGGGCAGCGCGAATACTCTCTCATTGTTAGTGTAGAAAAAGTGTTACAGCTCCATTTCTACATGTCGACGTACGATATAACTTTTAAGGTAGTAAAACTAGACGATGCAATGCACCGCTGCATGTAGATATATGACATTTGAGATCTTGATATACGCAGATATGTGACTTCATTGTCCGCGTATTGCAGTAAGAATTCATTTCTTCTTTTCCTTTTTTCTATTAATTTTTTCGATTTTTCTATTTGAAAACAACCCGAAAACCCACCGTTACACACAGTCGAATGTCAGCCGGAAGAAAAATCTTTTATGTACGAGCTGTAAAACTAGAAAATCAGATTTGCTCTAGTTTTAACTTCTACTTTAATCAGTGACATCAAAGGGTCGGTTGGGTATCTAGTACCGCGCGTCATCCTGTCTAGCAAACGGTTCGTCATTTTTTTCATTTTTTCTTCTCGTTGTTATTTTATTTATTTTTTTTTTTGTTGTTTTCTACACTCGTTTTGTTCATATTCTCTTTCTCTCCCCTCTCTCAGATTCACGAATTTTCCGAAAAAGAACAAAAAGATAAAAACGGAAAGACAAGGGAAAGAAAAATACTATTCGGTGAAAAAAGTGCTTTTTGAAGCTAAGTTAGATTTTTTTTTTTTTTTTTTCAAATAATTCTCATGCTCTGCGCGTATACTTTTCCTCGAAATCTTTCAGAATTAGAAAAAAGCTGAAGATAGAAAAAAAATCGGTAAAAAGCTCGTACGTGTGATCGAAGTTTTTCCCGATTTTATTATTTCGTAGAATTCGCGCGGTCGATTTCCGTGGATTGCCGCCTTTATGGGGTTCTAATATATGCGTGTGCAACGTTAGTTGTGCAGGGAATACGAATGGGGGCTAGCTAGGGCTTCTGCAGGCAGAGTGTGCAATTTTGAGCGTTGGTTCTCTCCTATTCGCATATAGTAGCTGTACGGTAGCTGTACGTATACCTAACTACGGTTAGGTGCACGCAAACAGCTGCCACGCGAAGCAATAAACCGGTGGGCAATGGAGATCCTGAGGGGCTAGGCAGCAACCCTGTTCATAGTACCGACACTAGAATCTAGAAATAAAGAAGGATTTACACCGGGTGCTTTTTAGTCGAGGCTCTCTCTACCTGCAGTGGCTAGTGGCAAACTCAGAGGCCAGTTTACGACGCGGTTTCGAGTGGATGAGCTTTACATATCCATACATATACACACGCATATGTGTATGTATCACATATGCATAGGTATAACATGCATTTACATGCATACTTCTTTCTTCGCTCCTCATATATATGCGCGAATTCATGCCTGCTCTGTTCCCCCGGTGGGGCCTTAAAGTTAGCGGATTTTTTGAACACCAAAGCGCAAAGCTCGTTAACCAGCCGTACATAATTTTCCGAGCTTTCGCAGAACCTCGAGCTCCAGTTAACCGCCGCGCCGACTACCCATGCTCACCGTCGTACGGAGCGTCTGAACCTATACCGAGATTTTTCCTAACACCTTTTCTTTTTTTTTCTTTTTTTCTATCTACCTTCCCGCCGACCGCAGTCGATGAACTTCGAAAGCTTTTCCCACGAGCCGAACATTTTGTTCGTATAAGAAATTTGAAGAATTTCAATTTCAATTTTTTTTTTTTGTTTTTTTTTTTTTTTCTTTCCAAAAATCTTGGAATGTCTTCTTTGTATTTCTTTCTATAAACTCACCCCGTGAAATTTTGCGGGAGAAACGGCACTGCGGAGCTTAATTAGGAGTTAACCACGCCCTGATGCCTCGTCACATAGAAACTCACGTCGGTTAAGTAAACCCTCACGTTCCTATTTAATGTATACATACCTATATGTGTGCGAAATATATTCCCTTGGGAATTGTTATCGCGAGGGTGATAATATTATGCATATATATATAGTAGTATATACGTCTATAATTTTACAAAGGAAACCGACGCCGCTTTTATTCGTGCGGCGAAAAAAAAGGAAAAAAAAAAAACGAGAGAGCGAGAGAAATTTTTCTCATATCATTTATTCTTTTCTGTGTGTATATTCGTTATAATTTTTATCATAACTCGGGGCAGGTATGTATCGAACGATATAGATTCGAATAATGCTATTTTCCCATCGTACACACAGACCGGCGTTTATATATCGAGAGAAAATTTTTATCGAATAAAACAGTACTTCCGTTATAAAATAACGAGCTTTGAATACAGAGAGAGAGAGAGAAGAAGAAGAAAGAAAAAATGATAATAACAATAAAAAATGGTATAAATAAATAAAGAAAAAATTAAATAAATAGCAAAGAATTATTGGCTATAAAATAGCCGAATCAATTGATGGTGGTGGGTGCTGCTGCACGTTTCGGTATAAAAGCTAGAGGCAGGAAGTTGTGCGTGGCACAGGTGGACCAGCAGATTGAAACAGGATATAGAGCGTTAGATTCGAACTGCAATGTTCCAGAAGAGGGAAAATCCCGTACTGAGAGGTCGAGGCAAAGTTTAAACTATCCTTCCAAAAGTTCATTCATCCCTTAAATGATATTTATTTTTCGTTATCGTGTTTCATTTTTCTTTTTTTTTTATTTCATCTATTTTATTTTTCGTTTTTTTTTTTTTTTCTTATTTTTACAACCGATGAGATTGGGTTTTTTGTAGAAGAAAAAGGAAAAAAATAAAAAACAAAAACAAAATAAATTTGTACGACGTAATTTTTCACCCCGTGAATACGGAATAAGGGGGGAGGGGGAGAGTAGGGAGGGAGTTGTGCAAACTGTAGAGGAGGAAACTAGGGCGTTTCGGAAAAGCGGGATATGTTCTGGTCCAACGTTTGATCATTCGACCACAAAGAAACCGCTAGCAGTTTCATGGCGCACTTCGTACTACCTAGCTACTATAGAGAGTCTGCAGTATTTCTAGCAATTAACGGGGTAACTCAATTAAACTAGATTGTAATCTACGTACGTTTCAACGCGGTCTGAGCGACCGAGGTCTGGGTGGGAGTCGCCGCGCCAACTGAAAGGACAACCTAGATGAGCCGAATCGGAGGTTGCCTCGCTTAGCATAGGTTAAGCCTCGAGGTTTATCCAGGTTAAATCCCACCAAGGGGAATACTCGGAGAACCGAACGGGATACGGTACCTATACTATGGTGTTCTTCGAACTCTACTCTTCTCTTCTCCCGCTTTCCACCCCGGAAATACTCGATACGTTTTCCAATTTTTTACACGCGATGTTAACTCGCCCCCGGCTATGAATATTCTGAAAAATGAAAAAATATTAATTCGAAAAATGAGGTGAGAAAATTGGTAAGAAAAAAAAACAACAACCCTTCCTCTCTTCTTCCAATTCTTTGTTTTTTCTCAGTCGATTTCGCGTTTTTTTTTTTTTTCTCTCTACTCACCTGCCCGACGCGTAAACGACCGCCGAACTCGCACGGATTTTGTCACCGCACCACCTATTCCGACTAGAGTGACGCTGACGTTTCGCTTGCATACTTATATTATGAATTATCCCTGCTATACAGGACGTTCCGCGATGGGTTCAACTATACGATGAAAGGAGATTCAATTCTAAGCAGGTTGAATGAGATGTCACGAGCATAACCGTGCGGCTGGTACATATAAGTATGAGAAGCTTCTCATCGCTGGTGCAGCAAATTCCTTGGCGTATATATACCTAGATAGTTGCGGGTAGCTGATATTACGCACACACGTGTATACAATATCATGTTGTAATAGAAAATCCTAGCAAAATCCTCGACGCGAAGTAGGTAGCGTAGACTTTATAACGACGGAACTTCTTATGCACTGCATGGTGGTACGTAGTACGCAAGATTTGAAAAATGAGATATCGTAAGCGAACGGACCAATCAGGATATGCGATGCGCAACAAAGGGAGCTTTTCATTATTTAAACATGTAAATTTGATTTTTCGAGTACGCGTTGCGTCATGGGTACATATACGACAGGTTGTCAAAATTTGATATTCGCTTTATATTCCCGATAAACTTTTTGTTCGAAACCCATTCGCGTTAATTTTTTTCCACCCCCCCGCGCGTACGATGAATTTATATAACCATGTGATCGTTGCATACAAAGCTGGATCGCTTCAGCTATAGTTTATGATAGAAATGTCAATAATATAAGGATCGACAGTTGTTCGATGAGTTACCAGCATCAATTTTGGAGGGTTACCTGTGTACAAATGCATGCACGGGGGATATGTAATTTTGCAAAATTTTCAGACGGTAATTGATTGGATTAATTAATATTGAATAAAATTTTGTTAAACAATGAAATTCCACCGTGTGATCGTTGGAATTCGACATGGAATTGACAGAATCGTTTCCTGTTATAACTCAAACGTGAAAATGCCGTATTAATTATTATCAACATTGTAGTAATTATTAAAGCTTTGTTATAAAATCCGGAAACCCCATCGTCCCGCAGACGTCATACACCGCTATTATAATACCATGATAAATAACGTGAACGAATTGATTTTCATGATATAAATAAAATTAGGGATCTGATTCCAATTGAGTTAAAGTTTGCGACGCAATTAGGATAGGCGGTGAGATTGAGAACTCTGGTCCTCCAGGTATACCTGTATGTATGTATAAATCTGGGAGGAAAAGGGGAATTAGTTAACCCTTATTTAGGCCGAAGACCCCTGAAATCTGATTACCCAAGACGTGCCTGACGTTGTTTAAACTCAAAAACAGATCTCTAAAAGCCGAACCCTAAAAATTACACTCCTATAATACAGTGGAGAAAAATGAGAGAAAAAGAAATACAGAAATAAAAATCCACGCTATAATTTCGTATTTATTTTATCACCCGCACCGCTGCATTTTATTCCTATTTCTATTTCTATTTTTTTTTTTTTTTTCTTCTATTTTTCTACGAAACCAGGATCATGGGTGTAGATATAGTAATATCGGTACCTATACAGGAAAAGGAGATTAAAAAACAATTTCATAAATCCCGTCGAAGATCCAAGCGACCCGCAGTTTTCTCTCGGATTCAAATGGCCTCGTTTTAAATCGATTTAGAATTGTCTTCTCGCTAGAACTGGTACAGGTACCATCTGAGAGAAGAAGGGGGTTTGTAATGGGAAGTTCGGTGGCGAAGAGGTAAAGGGTAGAAAAAAAACGAATTAAAAAAAAAGAAGAAACGAAGAAAAAGCGAAAAGCGAAAAGCGACCCGGTGCAGAAACTACCCATCGTTTCGAAAGACAAAGAGTCAACGAAAACTCGCCAGTTTCATGCCCTGTCTGATCTCTCGTTGGTCGTCCTGCAACTCGCGGCAAAGGAGCTACCGGCAAAGTCAGCCATCTTCTTCTTTTTCCTCGACTTTTTTTTTTCTACTTTGGCTAAAAGACGTTAAAGAAAACCGAGAGAAAAATTCACAGCGTTATACGCGAAATACATTTATAGTCCGATCGTTTGATACATAATTATACTTCTCATAAAAATTATTATCATCGTAATTATTCAATGAACATTAAACAAAAATTACCTCACAGAAATCGTGAAAAACTTTTCATATTCCATCTACTCCGTTACGCGTGAAGTTTGGAGAAAATCGCAAAAATGAATCTGGGTCAAACAAAAATGAATGGATGAGAAAAAAAAAATGAAAAATTTACATCACTCTGAACTGCGCCCGTTATTATAAATATTAAAACAAAAAAACAACAGAGTGATAGAAAACAGTGATTGGCAATTTTTTTCTCATTTTCACATAATTCCTTGAATCGGTAAAAAAAAATTTTCCTTCCGAATCTTTTGATCAGCACGTCGTTATTCGTCAAATTTGTAAAACAACGAGGATGAAAAAATTGGTGATATGTATCGCCGAGTTTATGCTTTATAGCTGTGACCATTCAAATCCACAAAATGCATGAACCGGAAGTGATCACAGTTGGAATTGCGATAGAACGTCGACGATGCACGTACATACATCATAAATGATCGTTTTTTTTGTTGTTTTTTTTCCATTCATTTTTGATATTCCGAACTGATCCCAATTTTTTCATTTATTTATATCAATTCATGGTTTTTTCTTTTTCATCGTTGTTTGTTTCAGGATGAAATGTTGGTGCACAATTCGTCGGCAAAAATAATAATATCAAACCAAAGTCTCGCCCTACAAACTGTGACCAGAAGCAGCGCAGGTTTCTATGTTTGCGCGGCCAGCAACGCCCTGGGCGAAACACGAAGCGAACCGCTGCCCTTCAGAGTAAAATGTAAGTACAAAGACCAACCCTCTCCTCACTCTCTCTTCCTCTATCTTTCTCTCTCTCTCTCATCACCAACGTCGGCAAAGGACGCTACAGTGGCACTGGAAACAGCAAACAACAATTACACGCTCTGTCCCCAGATGCGCAGTGGTTATTGCGGTTCAACGTACAGTTTAATTTAAGCCCTGGTTTTTTTCGCCGTAATGTTTCCATCCTTACGAGACACTCCGTATCAACGTCCCAGCCTCACTGATCGAACATTCACACACTTTGGTTCAAATATTTGCTTCGCTGGTTTGGTTCGTACATAAATTTTTCGCGAACGCCGCGTCATCGTGGCCAGCGATCGTTACGGTACTCCAGATAATTATTCAAGCCGCATTTTCAATTCTTTCGAGATCCCATCCGCGTCCATTAATAAATTTAATCCGCATGAAATAGTCATGCTTTTTGGCAACCGGATTTCATACAGGTTACTCTTTTATTTCACGGGTGTAAATTTTTTTTTTTCGTTTTATTCCAGGATTACTCTTCTCGTTTATCCTATCGAGTAACCTCACCGAAAATTTATTTCCTTTGACTCTTTATAATATGACTCGCTACTGTACGCGTGCTTCACCTGCTCATAAACGGTCTTGAAAAAAAATAAATAAAACTAAAAGGGAAAAGAATTTTCCTCGACATCCAGATAAAAGACGAAAATTGAAATAAAACCTAAGTGAAGAATTTCGTTTGATTTAATTCTACTTTGAAAAAGGAGGTTTATCTTTCTGCCGATTCATATTACATTGGCGTGTAAGTAATGAAAACAAAACAAAGTAGATGTTAATATTGGAAAAATTTTCTACGTTGCATCATGCAGCATATATACAATACTGAATATTTCAGGGATATTTAGAAGCGCGTACATTTTTTATATCCAATTTCCAGTTACCAGGCATTGCACGGGGGGGCTAAAAGACATTTGAGGGGGAAGAAAAAGAAACTGAAAAAGAAGAGAAAAAAGAAAAACGAGTCCGCGAAAAGTAACAAGGCCAAATTTAGGGCGCATATCCGGGCTGAATAAATTTCTGACTTTTATGGCCATACCGTGCCGTGTTTCCGTATACCTGCTGCAAAAGTCGCTATCTCCTTGCTTGTGGCAACCGACATAGAAATGGGGGAGTTGGGTGGGAGACGACGCACCTTCAAAATTCTACAACCAACTCCCCCTATTTTCATGTCGAATGTCGCCGCGAATTTCGTCAATTTTTTATAAAGTTATATTCGTATTATACCTGCAGCAGCAGTGCTGCGGGATCACTGCTGTATAAGTCGTAATATCGTGGCACGTAAATTTCAAGTTCCCGGAATCGAACTGTTCAGCCAATCCCTAGATTACGAAGAATCCTTTTTTATTTTCATCCCTCAACTGTCTTTGACGTGTAGAAAATGATTATTGAATTTTTTGTTTTTCTCGTTTTTATTCGTTTCACCTGGATTACGAGGCAAGGAACTCTGGAACCAGCTAAGAGCTAAAAACCCTTTCGACTAAAGGCATTAGTTAAACATCCCTAATCGGAGTGTTTTTCTGGGGGTGGTTACGGATGAACGTGAAAGGGGGTTGAATATCACCTAACTTTTGGTGAAACTTTGAAAACGTGGTTCCCTCTTTCCTCCTCGTTTTACTTCCCTCCTTTTCGCTTTGAGAAATATCAACTTATTTCGGAGGTAAGATTTTTGGAAAATTAAGTAGGGGGGGTAGCTATATACATATTCGCCCTAATATATATACACACCTCAACAGATCCTTGAGTAGCTCTGCCTACCGCATAGAGCCGCAAAGTTTATATCGAACGTTATTTAAGGTAACTTGCTAAATCTCTTGGAATTTCTCCAAATTATATCCTCCCGCGGGTTTAACTAACTTTTCAAGGGTATAGGTAACGTATAGTAAGTCTCGAGTTACGTTACGGACTGAGTTTGAACGGCTTTTCACCGGAATTTTTCAACCCCTCTTAAACATGTCCAAGATTCTATTACCTTCGTGGTCTTCTTCTTTTTTTTTTGCTAGTTTTTTACATTCAATTCCGAGGGTGGTTTTTTTTTTTTGTTTTTTTTTGTGGGCAATGATAATAATTTCGGAGTATACCTAACCGCCAGAGCTTTTATTCTGAATTTTCTACTTGACGTGTATTATAGAGCGAGAAGCAGTGTTCGGGTTGGTGAAACACGCTGGGGAATCCTCACCTGTTACACTTTGTCTTTGTAAAAAATATACCCAAACAACTACATAGGTATGTGTAATGATAATGTACGTGTGAAATGTGGTATGGTGTTTAACAACAACTCAGAGTACCTACCATCCAACTATTATTGTACGAAACAATTGGTAACAGTGGTGAAATTACTGTCGGACAAGAACACCTCTTCAGGTTTACTAAGCGCGTAATTGCGGAGCAGATACGATGCTGCTTGAACTCGAGAGAGAGAGAGAGAAGAGAAAAAGAAGAAGGAACCGATTCATCTACTTCTTTTTTTTTTTTTTAATCACGTTCTCTGTTTCATTTCAGTTGCTCCGATTTGTAAAGAGGATCGAATAGTTGTCGTCGGAGCTTCGAAAGGTGAATCTTTGGACGTAGTCTGCAGAGTGGACGCTCATCCTCCGGCTCATAGTTTTAGATGGAAATTCAACAACAGCGGAGAAACACTCGAAGTTGTTTCCGGTACACATTCCGTTGATTCTAACGGAGTTAGCACGCTCAGGTATACCTTGGCGAAAGAAAGGGATTACGGAACACTTAGTTGCTGGGCAGACAATGCAGTTGGATCACAAACTAAACCGTGCTCATTTCAACTTGTGGCAGCTGGTGAGTTTTCTTTTTCTTCTTCTTCTTCGTTATTCTCTTATTTTTCAAATAAGTTATTATTCTTTTGCTCCGTTCGTAGCTTGCTAAAAATATATTTTTTTTCTTCATTTTGATTTTATTTTTTTTTTTCTGCAACACACAGCCTATACTATAATACCACCCGGGGAAATCGAATGTCAATTATTTTCTGCACGGGTAAAGGAAAGGATTACCAATGAACCGTATGATTCGAAAAGGTCACCGAGGATCTACTGAGATAATAATAAACCAATCTGATCCTAGATCGAGCTCATGATCACGCTTCTCTAACCGGATTTGAATCGACGTGTACTTTACGTATAGACACACGAGTCGCTCGGCGTCTAATTCATATTTTAAGTTCCCTCCACACGTCCTTGGAATCTCCGTCAATTTAGTTCCGCACATCCTCCCCAAATTTGAGTGTGTTCACGTGCCTGTTAAACAGGAGGAAGTATGTACAGAAAGGTGGGTAGATAGTTGGTGGAACAAATCGACGGATTTCCCGGCGCCTGTTCCCTTTCTAATTTCCGTTTCCGTTTCGCTCCACACATACTCATACGTACACAGCTTCCGAATATGTATAGAGAGACGTACATACCTTATACCATCGAAATTTTCGACACAATTCGCCAGTCGACACTCGACTTCATCGCGACAAGTTTGATAAATTGTTGGACAGAGTTTGTCAGTTTCTTCATCCCTCTTGTTTAAACCTCTCTCTTTATACTTATCCATCCCTTATCCTCGGGCGACTCATTGTTCGAAATAACTCAAGATATTAAAGCTGATGAAGCAGCGATCCAATGGAAACATCAGCTGACGAACGATTTTTCTTCACTCAGAGCTCCGAAATTTTTTCATGCGAAATCGATGGGGTCTGAATTCGAGGTGAAAGGGCTCGAAAATGAATTCTGAAATTTTTCAGAACACGTTTTTCGGACTTTTTCTTATGAAAATTACAATTTGGAATACAAAGTTGATTTGATATTCAAGAAAGTGACTCGATGCTAACCCAGTTACGTTATCTCCAACTTTATGGCTGAATTAAAAAAGAAAAAAAAGAAAGAAATTTGGATGCTGAAGTGTTTACAAGTGCGTTTTCCTCGAAGTTTTGAAAACGAATAAATTCGCGAGTCGACAGCCGACTTCATCACGGCAAGTTTGATAAATTGTTGGGCAGAGTTTGTCAGTTTCTTCATCCCCTTATTTAAGCTTCTCTCTTTATCTTCATCTATCGCTCATCCCGGGGCGACTCATTGTTCGAAGTAACCTAAGATATTTGGCTGACGTAGCCACAAACCCAAAACCGCTAGTTTACACGGATAAATTTCTGCCGTACTCACCCTCAAACAACCCCCCTGAATAACGTCACGGGAATGATTGGCGTCTTTCGAAACGTAACTTCGAGTTAATAAACCACGCGCAGTACCTAGTTGAAGAGCTAATACTCTAATTTCAAAATCTTTCACCCCGAAACTCGATTTTCTAGAAGAGTTTTTTTTATTTCCCATAAATTCAGTCACTTTCCAGAAAGGGCATTTTTTTCTCTTTTCGTCTGCCCGATTCCCGAATAATCTGTGTCACATCGAATCGACGCGCTTTCCCGGCGGCTCGGTAGACAGTGAAGAGTGAAAATAGCTGGGAAATTGAGGATTGTGGTTGTCTTTGGCGGGTTCCGCAACATGACACACTGACGTGATATGCTTTTTTCCTGTTTTTCACATTCAACCCTTTGCGCGTTTCACGCTTCCATTCTAATACAACCCGTATATTAAAGACGAAACGTTCGCGATGTCGACTCACCCTTCTTCGCCACTTTACAACCCCCCTTCTCCCTTCCCCCCTTTGAACACACCCGCGTACAGTCATACCTGAGCAACAAAAAAAGGAACGCTTTTTGTTCTCATTATTTTTTCTTCTTTCCTCGCTATGAATCAACCCGATTTCCAGATGTATATTTATATCACGTTATACTTAACGGCATAATCAGTTTACCCAAATCGACGGACATTCCGAAAATCCGTATTTAATCTGATTTTTTCGATTTCTAAAAAAATTTATTCAACGAAGTTCCCTCCGACACGGTAGTGCAAAATATTTCTAAAGACCGTAGTAAATACAATTCATAAATCCACGTTGCACATATTTAAATATTAATAACACCTCGCGCGCTCTCAGCTCTCTCATTCGAAATCTTTTCGAATGAAAATAAGAAATAAAACAATTATGCCCCGAGTACAAGGTAGGTTTGTATAAATTTATTTTTCATAATTTTCAGGAAAACCATCACCAGTGCGAAACTGTTCGTTGGCAAATCAGACTTACACAAGCGTCGAAGTTCGTTGTATTCCTGGTTACGACGGTGGTCTACCGCAGCGATTTGTACTCGAAGTATTCCACGGTGACGTTGATTTCCTCGCTAGTACCCAACCATTGTATAACGTATCGTCGATCGAAGAGCCAGTTTTTTCACTCGCCGGTATCGAAGCCACAGTTGACGCCGGTGTTCACGTTGCAGTTTACGCTGTAAACGCCAAGGGTCGAAGTTCCGCCGTCATTCTGAGCGAGGTCACATTCAGGGATGCCGAAAAAAGAACGGGTGAGTTTGTTTGCCTTACCTTATTATCGAGTGTTTTTTTTTTTTTTTTTCCTCTTTTTCCTTATCAAGTGATATTCGCTGCCGAATTTATATGACTTCTGCGATTGCGAGTGAAAACACATCACGCGGACAATCTTCTTGATTGTTCAGGGTGCAGTGAGTTCAGTCTAGTTCCTCCCTGGCTGTTTTATGGGCGGAAGAGCCGCGTATAGTGAAATAAGTTGGGAGGGGGGGTTGGTTTAGATCTTGAAGATCGAAAGGCGCGTTCGAGGGTGGTTTTGTCGGAGGTGGTGTCAGCGGTGGGTGACTCGTAAGTAAGACGAATTACCTTCGAAAAGGTAGACAACACCCTTCGCACGAAATGTATACGCGTATACGACCGACCGAGCTGACATTAAACGTTGGAGAAAAACAAAAATGAAAAACATTATCACCGTTTCAACGTGTCGTCACGACCCCTTTCGATTCGGGAAAAGATATGAGCGTAAGATCGAATGAATTTTTGGAATTTTGATGCGAAAGGTTTTCGATAATCTGTTTAATTTTTTTTACTCATATTTCGCTCTACTTCTTACCCCGCGAATCGTTGGGAATCGACGATTCGAGTTGGTTTATAATTCGAAGTTGTAAATTTTTCGATCCGGTAGATATGCACGTTCGCGCGAGTATACTTTCCACTTTGCAGTATAACGGCCATTCGAGTTAAGCCTCGGAGTCCTGAAACTCGACACTTTATTCATTCATGTTATTCAATTATTCCGTATTTGTTATGCATTATCATAACACTTTGCATATCAAGGTATGTGTATAAGGATATTTTATAGGATTTTGCGCTTTACTTCCACGAATATATCCTCCTCCTCCTCCTCTTCCAGCTCCCCTCATCCCAAATTGAAAACTACCCCGCGGTTCAAAGCTTATATAGGCAGGCACCACGTATCGCTATATCTGAAATTTTGCCGAAATTTTCTTGACGTGTTGCAATATAATTAATAATGACAGCTCGAAATTCGCCTAGTGTGAAGTTATCGCGCATCAATCAGGAACAAAGTCTCCATATACACGTATATATAACGTGGTATATGACGTTTGACTGGCTCTGGTAATTTTCGCGGAACAAGTAGCAACAACAAGAACAACCACACATCTTGCATCTCGACGCGCTGCACCTGCTGATATCGCGATCGCGCGTGTGCGCTGATGTTGCAGTTTCTCGCAACTTTCGCGGTTATATATGTTAGTTAGTATTACAACTAAGAAATCTATATATCTATATACAATAGCCGAGTGAGTGAACTTGGGGAGAAGGAAGGAAGGAAACTTGGGGTAACATTACATAATTAAATTACTTTAATAACACCCTTGGAACGTGCGTAAATCCACTTTACGAAGCGTGACTCTTGCGGAATAAAGCGCGATGCATGAATTAGCGCACATTATATATATGTATAGACATATATGTATACATGTATTTATGTATTATGTTTATATAACGGGTGGATCATGTATATACTTATACTCTGTTTAAAACAATAATAATTATAGACGGTGTAAAAGACAGGCACCGAAATCTTCCATCTCTCTTTATTCCATCATATTCCAACTTCTTCCTCGAGTTTTGTCGGTTGTTTTCTCTCTACTTTGCGCGAAGACAAATACAGAGATTTCTATGTACCCGTGTATAGGAGGAAGTAGTGAATGTCAACAATTTAAGATCTAGATGCGCGGTGGTTTTCAATTCTACGAATCAAATTATTCCACCCCCTTCCTCCTGCCCCTCTTTTCACTCCCGCCTTATTTTCTCCCTCTATATATATATATATCTTCATTGAGCAAGTATAAGGGTCTAACATTAATAATTCAGGAAACCCTCAGGCTAAAACTTTTAATTAGTGATCCTCTAAGATAATTGAAATATCATAAACCTGCTGCAGGAAGGAATGAAGAGAATGAACGGAAAACGTTATACCTACCCGGTACAAAAGTTCTACCTCGTCCCTGAGCTATGTCAGACACGTTTCTACCACCAATCATCGTTTTCATCTATACCGAGATGTATATTTAACAATCAAAAACAACCCCGCCTTAAACAACCACACGGCGAAAAACCGATTATACCTCGCTAATTAAGGGGCACGAAAACCCTCCGCAGCGGTACTGCCGCTAATGCTGCATTTAAATTTCTATGAGAAATAAAAAACGAACAATCATATAGATTGAAAAAATTTGTTTGTCACGAAAATTTTAACGATCTCGTTTCTTTCATAGAATCGTTAGACTATATTCTAAATTGAATATTTATACGTTTGTCGATGAAAAAAAAAGCATGAGAAAAAGAAAATGGAATGAAAAGAAAAGAAAGGAAAATAGGTCAATTTAGATCGTTTTCAAATCCATTAGCGAATCACCATAGCGAGACTGAAGTTTCAGGTATTTCCAGTTATTTAATATATATACTGCGGCACACTCGAGGGGGTTGAGACTTGAGATAACGAAACTATTTGATTGGGAGGAGATCAAATACATTTGTTCCATCAATGTGATTCGAATTGATGCAGGCGCGGCCGAGAAGTTTCGATCTTTCTCGGTCACTTTTCGTTCTTTTTCTCCTCTTTTTTCTGTCTCTTCTTCTTCTTCTTATTCCCCTTCTTCTCTTTCTTATTTAGTTTCCGCCTCTATCGCCAATGAGATACCAGACTCAAGTCGAAACGAAAGAAAACTTCAATCAGTCGTAGTGCTGCTGCTGTAGCTGCTGTCGTTCGTTTTCCTCATTCCATGGTATCGACAAAGAATCACATACAGGGTGTACCAAACCCGTCGACATTCATCGACTCTTTTACAGACATTAGAAAAAAAAAGAGCATACATACCTCTACTTTTAGTCGATTTTATTTTGACAATAAGAAATTACTCCAAACGACCTCCGACCTCTGGAAAAAAGTCCTCTTGACAAAAACCTTTTCATACACGTTCTACGAACTACAACTTTTTTCAATCATTATTCTTGTACTGAATGAAATCCATTTCGAAATCGCTATACGCACGTACGAAAGGGAAGCAAAAAACAGAACGAAAAAAAAAAAAACAAATGAAAAATTCTCACCAACGGTATAAAATTCGAGCTGTGTAAGGTCGAAAATTGATATGTCTAACGAAAAAAAAGCATATAAGCGAAGTAAAAATCGTCAAGCGCCGTTGAGGGTAAAGAGGGTTTAGACTGCAGGTGAAACTCTGACAAAAAATTACGGTCTACCGATAAATCGGTGAAGTTTACGATCCGCTGCACTGTCTCTTACATTAAACCCGAACCCCAGTAGTCGAGCGTAATAATAAAAATTTGAGTGACACGATCCACCGGGCGTTTACCGTTAACACTCTATACACGTGTTAAAAGACCCTGCGTGTCAACATAAATTATCCCCATTTTTGGCGCGACACGCTATCAGCAAAAGAAAGACGAGACGGCATTTAGTTACCATTCATTTTTCAGCTGATTCGAATCCGTTTCAAGGTATTCAAAAAATAATACGAGGTCGATGTTTCGTCGAGGATTCTATTCTATTTTTTTTTCTTCTCAAAGGGTGAAAACGGTGTAAACGGCTTATCACTGGCTTCGCAAAATTGAAGTTTTACGTTGGGTAAAATATGGCGGGAATTTTATTCGTCACACAGGCATTTAATTCACGAGGGTACGAAGACAACTGTACATATGTACGTATACCTAGAACACACATGGTATAGTGCAGTGTGGCTTGAACGCATTGTAAAGGGATTTCGTAGCGAAGCTTAGTCCCTGAAGTTCCCCGCTTCAAACTCCTTTACCTTCCTACCTTATATGATCCTCTTCACATGCTCCCAAAAACAACCCTTTGTCTTCGTAATACCGCTAATGCCTTCTCTCGCCACTCTTTCGCGACTATATAATATACATATCCCCGCATACATATGTACCTACATAACTGTAGATTTCGCTGCAGAGGGCTTTTATTCGGCTGCCCTTGCAGGTAACCGTACAATACAGAATATTATCTTCACCACAGTATTACCTTGTCTCTTAAATCATACCTCATCTAATATCTGAAATCTGCATAACCCTTGCTGTAATTAAGCGATGTGCGGTGTGAGGTTAATACCGCGACTGCAAAATTTTGCCTCCTCATCCAATCGGCGCGATGGATTCGGGAAAGATTTGAAAAGTCGGGGGCTCACTGCACCTGCGCGACGTTATTCCTTTTCGTTTGTTCATTCATCATTTTTCATTTCCAATTTTCATCCTATTCTCTGGTATACATCATCCAGATCACAAGCTCGCATCCGAGTCGTCTGACAAATATTCGCGATAAAAATTCAGCTGCCCCCTATTTTTGAGCGAGCCTCAAACGCAGAGTTTCGCGTACCTAACGTGAAGTTCGCTCCGTATTTCTGCTGCACCAAAAGCATGAGAAGTAGAGGCATGTCTTCGACCCAAGGCGTATTTTCCGCTCTAGATGTGAGCGATAGAATACTTAAGGAGAAAACCTTACAGCCTCGGGATTTCTGAACCTCACGATTCAATTTATTTTCGGTATACCTACAGCATCGCATGCAACGATGCAGGTCGTTTCCCCTTCATATACCCTGAAGCACGTATACCGCGTCTACTCTTTTCCGTTCTTTATTTATTTTTTTTGTATTTTTTTTTCTATCATTTTTCCCCCTCCCCCGTATAATACGTAGGTATATGTCTAGAAGAATTTGAAAGTCTACAGCTAGATCGTTTCCGGGTTTCGGTTCACGGTATATGTATTGAGACTAAAATCTTCTTTTTTTGTTTTCTTGCTTGTTTTTTTATTTAAAAGATATAACGAACCTGCCGCACGTCGTTCGTCATTTTTATTTATTAATAATATACATGATATAAAGCGAAGTTGAAGTATATCGGAGGGATTATATCAGTATGTACATGAAAAGTATATAAGCAGGATATTCGGGAATATATGCGATATCGTAGCAGCCCCCGGGGCACAGGAAACGGAAGGGAGCTTTACCCCATCGTGAAAAATAAACTGGGGCGAAGATAAATCGTATCGTTTTCTTTGATTATTATTATAGTAGATATACATAAGTAAATCTATCGACTATATTTTCTATTATAGTCCGCCAGAATCCAGATCATCTATATACGAAGGATTTTTATTTTATACAATACCTAGCTGCTTTGTATCGAATGAACTTCAATTTTTTAATTTTTTTTTCTCTTCTAATTCGATCATCTGTGATATAAATTTTTTATCCGGTTTTTTCTCTACTTTTATCTTTAACTTGCAAGACATTGAGAACTGGTAATTTTTCTGGGTATTTTCCACGAGTGAATTATAAGTACAGTTGCAAATCTGACTCATATGGGGTCTTTTGATTCTACAGGAACACGCGGATGATTCCGAAGATCGTAGAAAATCTCGGTGTTCTCTTCAAGGTCGAAGGTATGAGTAGAAGGTGATGAAAGGGAGGGGCGGGGAGGGGGGTGTTTTAGGTTGAGGGTTGAATAATTTGGGTAACGGTGCCCTGCGGAAACTCGAATTAAGGTAAATGACGTCATGAAGGAAACGAGATAACGGAATGAGTCGGTGTAATAGAGATAGAAGATGAAACGCGAGGAGCATTTCAAAGAAGGAGAAGTAGGATAAGGTAGGGAGAGAGAGAGAAGGAAAAGCGTCGAGAAAAAATTAGGACGGGGGGAGGTGAGGTGAAGGTATGAAAGCTGTCGTCCTGGCGGTAAACTGTGAGATTTTACCCCCTCAGAAATACCCTTGGCCGCAGCAGCAGGAGAATCGTAGATTCGACGTCGCTTTCGTCTCTCTATCCCCCCGTATTCCTACCCCTTCGTCCCCCCCCCGAATCGGTTATACCCGCAGGAACCTCCTTTTCCTACTCCACCCACATTTACTGCAGTAATAGCGCCAGTCCAACCATTTTACCGCGAGACAATTGGCCAATTTCTGATAAGCGCTTGTTACTGTGAACACAGATGAGGTTAAAGCTGCAAAATCTACACTACACACCTACGTATACGTATGACATTACCATCCGCAATTTCGTTAAAACCAGACATTACGTTATACTGACCGATAATAACACTTGAATATGTGCTTTTTACATAAATGAGGAAGTTCATTTCCACGGGAATTTTGAACATCTAAATCGGTTTGCTTGAGCTAGATTTGGTTTGTCATCCCCTGAATCAAGGATAAACTGTCCACTGCTAAGGTTAGTTTCTAATGATTAGGGTCCCAGGATTAATCCAGGTGAGGTGACACCGAGTCGCCTTATGGGGATCAACTACTAAGCCTCCGTCTCTCGCCCGTACTTAAAGCGCTCGCCAAATAAAATCAGCGACAATTTTTCAACGTCGATTTTCTTTCTTTTTTTCCTTCTACTCGAGTTGGAAGATTTCGAAAATTTACGTTTCTCTTCAATTCGAAACCATCGTTATTATAATCAATTTGAACTTTTTTCAAAGCGAAACAAAAAACGTAGAGAGCTTTTTCTTTTTTTTTTTTGTACGGGAAAAGAGAGCGGAAAGAAACTGCGCAGCGACGTCGCGAGACGTATAGGTGGTGGTTGGGAAGTTGGCCTTTCTGACTGAATTAACCAAGATATTTATCTTGGGTTACAATTACGGAAGACCTAGGAGGCACGTCCTGTGAATCTAAATCAGGATTCCGCACCCTCTCCAATTCCTTCGAGTTGGTTGTTGGCTTGTTCCCACCCTTGTAAAGAAGCAGAAGAAGAAGCCAAGCTTACGCTGTTATTCTCGTTGAAGATTTCGACTTCAATTCCCTACGTTTATTTATCTAACCCTTATATAGCGCTATAGACACAATTAAGGTCCTGGGATTTGATTCTACTCTCACTTGCAAATTGTATTTTCTCGTTGAAAAACCATATCTTTACTCATGCAACTTGAAACTCGAGATTCAATTCGTCTCGCTTACCTAAGATATATATTTACCATCAGTTATTCTAAGCATTATACATCAAATAATATTATACGTATCATTTTATTTTCAACCAGATTTTATCAACCAGATCAAATCACAATTCAATAAAGTTCGCTTTACAAACACTTCCTTAAACTTATGAAGTTTTCAAAAATAATGTAAAGTAGTCAGTCTCTCGATCATGGGGTATGATTTAGCCGAATTAAGGATGCGGATATGAGTCCGTTTAGTACAGTAATAATTCCCATAAAACTAGACGATGCCTAAAACCTTGCGATGAGAATCGCATCCAATTTCATGGGGTGGCAATGATGATAACAATAATAATAACAACAACAATAATAATAATAATAATAATAATACTCGTCAAAAGAAAGAATTTTATTAGACGAAAACCACGTTGGATTTGGAAGAAGATCGTTACACGCGAAGGGCCTTTTATTAAACGCTGCAGCACCAGGAAGAAATTCCCAGCTTCTATATAATGGCTCAAATACGCCAGCAGCACATCATATCTGTCAAAAATAAGAAATTGTTCCTCAAATGGGATATGCGGACACCCCAATTCAAGGGTTATTCGCTTCCCTTACTATGGCCCTTTCCGTAAAAGGAGAAATAAAAAAAGATCAGCCGAAAAAGTCGGAAAGAAAAATACCAGCTGAGCGAATCGTTGGTCCGAACTGTTGAAAGACAACTTTTTTGTCGGTGAAAAAAACTGAAATTTTCCAAAATGATATCGGACAAAGGTGAAGTTTTCAATATAATGTGACGTACCCGTGCTGTAAGAGGGAAACAAAAAAGACGTCGTTCACGAATTAATGTTAGCACAAGAATTTCAGAGCCTTTAAGTTTTTCGAAGAAAAAAAGGAAGTGAAAAATTTTTTACGCATGTATTTTTATTCTCTCATATTTTCCAGGTCAGCATTCGGGAATGGCGATGTCTCCTCTGATCGGTGTCGCGGTTGGAGCGGCAGTGACTTTGGGTTCGGTGGTTTTAGTAGTTCTGATACGAGCACGTCGTGAGAGAGTGACAAAACCACGTCATGAAAAACCATCTGGTGATATAAGCGACGTACCGAGTTCCCAACAACAGTATCCCATGCAAAATATCCAACCAACGATCGAAACCGATCCGGACGTCATACCGAACAAATTTGGTAAGTTTGTCAACCTGTATATGATTGAGTATTTAGAAATTTTTCATTCTCCCGAAAAAATAACAAAATTAAACTATTTTACTCGACTATTCTTACATCTGATTTTCAAAACTCTCCGCGAAAGAGAGAGAGAGAAAACAAAGAAAAGGAAAAGAAAAAAAAAACTAACTATTTTTCAGAGGGCAATCTCGTGGAAGTGAGTCCTCCGAGTTACCAAAACTGTCCAGTCGGTTATCCACCGGGTCAATGGGTGACACCGGGTCCAACGCCTAGCATAGATGAACTGTGTAGAAAATTTTCCGGCCGGCCAACGGAACTTAGGCTACCATCAAGAAGTACAATACCCTGTATGCCGGGTACGGGTGTAGTCGTATGTGCAGGTCAAGGTGTAATCGTAGCCGGTGAATGTCTCGACGGTGAGGCAATAAAAAGACGTTTAATGGCAAACAGACTTCCTGAAAGTTGTGTCTAAAAAAAAAAAAAAAAGAAAAAAAAAAACCATAAAAAAGCATCACTAATATTGAGATTAATTAAAACTAAACCCCCTTCGACCCAACTATATCAACACACACACAACGGTACATTCGAAATCAAATTGTCATACAAATATCATGCAGGACCAGGTGAATTGAAAAAAAAAAAATTAAATAAATAAATAATCAATCAACTTATCAAATCCCGTGTTAATTAACTATTGTGATCCATAAAAGTGCAAAAATTTGTCGTTTATCTTTCAATTCTTGTCATTTTCATTCGTTTATATATTATTTCCCTGTAAATTCTTGCGTTCGCATTGAAATATTATACAATACATAAAATTTTCATACTATTATGTATATTATTACACATATACCTATACATATAACGACGCGTTTCTCTGCTCAATTAAAAATCGTCACTCGCTCATTTATTGGAATGAGAATTACACACATGCTATATATAGGTATACATAAATACATCATATATATTATTATAAATATTAAGGGGCGATGTTTGAAAAGAAATCAAAATTTGAAAACTCATATTATGAAAAATTATTACATGTGTGCAAATGCGTGTGTATGTGCAGCAGTGTGTGTGTGTGTACGTGTATGATGGAAAATATAGAATCGTAAAATGAATAAAAATAAATTACAACTAATATGAATGCTAAAGAAAATAAATACGGTGACTATAATGATATGGATTAAAAAAAAAAGAATAATAAATAACAATAATAGCAATAATGATAATAATAATATTAATTATAACAATAACAATAATAATAATAGTAACAAGAACAACTACAACAACAACATTGATGTTAATAAAGTGCGGTGACGACTGTTTCTCCCTCCATGAAAAAAAAAAAAAAAAATTAAAAAATTTTAATTTATAAATATTCTACTTGAAGAAAAAGTATAATCGTATAATGAAAATTTGGTGTGTTCTATAACTACTATAATATATATATTTATGACGATGTAAGTGAAGATGTGCATGAATGCGAGAAAAAAGAAGAAAAAAACGCAAATGAAAAAAAAATTAATGAAATATTGTGAACTAAAAAAAAAGAAAACGAAGGAACAAATTATGAATAAAAAGTGAAAAAAAGAAGAGGTAAGGAAAAAATTGTTCGACGAAAGAGAGGGTGAATATTTTTGACTTTGAAAGTGCTAAAAAAATGTTGAGTGAATGGAGTATGTGGGCCTCCCTCCCCCTCAGACACAGCTGACTATATCACCGTGATGATTATGGTGATCGGATTAAATTTTTAGTGTCCCAGTTTTATAAGGAGGAAAAAAAATGTCATCCGAAGTGAATGAAACCTTTGGATCTTCGGCTGATCAGAGGGTGTGTGTGTGTGTTTTTTTTTATTTATTTTTTATTCTTGTGTACAACCCTGGCGAAATGAACGAAAAAAAAAGAGAAAAGGGAAAAGAAGTTGAAGTAGAAGGAGATCAGAGGATACGTGTAGGAATCTCAAGGGATTACCAGAAAAAAACTTTCTCATCCGCAAGGTTTGTCAACTTTTTTTTGACTTTCCTTTTGTTTTGTTTTTATTTAATTAATTCGACTCAATTGCGTTGAATCATTTTTCCTAATAACCCGGCCAAATTTACGTACAAAAAGCACAATATACATAGTACCTAAATACGAACTATCCTTCAATAAAAGCAGACCGAAAATTTGAAACCAAAATACAAGAGGAACCGGTATTGATTAAGCTTGCAATTAGTAGAAACTGAAAACTTGGATAATTATGAAAATAACAATCTTAACAATTATGAAAATCCTTACGTACTACGTTGTCGATGATAATTAACAATTGAAATGTCAAATAAGAGAACAAAGAGGAGAAAAACTAAATGTAAAATTTGCGATAAATTATCTGATGTGAGTGTACAGGGAAGAAAGAAAAAAAAAAAACAATTATTTACGGAATGAAAAACGACGTTCTTTTTTAAAGGTAATAGTAATTATAATAATAATGGATAACATCAAACATAAAAAACATAAATAAAGGGTCGTTATTTGTTAGTTAACTAATATTGTATTACTGTATATAATTGTTATAAATCTTTGCAGCTATATAATGTCAGAGAGGAGTAAGAAAAAATAATTAAGAGTAAAGAACAGAAGAAATATTAATAATAATATCATAGAAATAAAAAATATTATTTATACAGCATGAAACGTTGATATTATTTATTTAAATGACGTTTCGAGCATACATATTATATATATATATATACATATATGTATAGAAAGTATGGAATGAAATTTGTAAATATAACGTAATATAATTGAAACGGAAGACGATGGCAACGATATCGTCATTGTCGATATTATATATCTATATATACATATATATATATTGCATGAAAAAAATAAGAGAGAAAGAGATAACGATAATGAATTAATTAATTTCCAAATATCAATGAAAATCGGAAAGAAAGAACACAAAAAAAAAGAACCTAATTCATCACGTCAATTTGATTAATCGAGAGACTTATGCTTTTTGATTAGATTATTATTATTATTACTATTATTATTATTATTATTGTAATGAAAACTGCAGCGCGGTAAGACAGCCATATACTACTATATACTCGTCTGGTTTATATATTACATAAAAATTGGAAGAAAAAAATTTAAGAGAAAAAAAAATGGATGAATAAATGAATAAAATAAATATGATCATTGTATAATAGCTGCGACGATTCCATATCCTATTACCATATCACCCGTATATATGAAACGATCATCATTATTATATATATACAGACATATGTAAATAATATTAATAATAAATATTAATGATAATATTAATGATAATGATAATATACGGAATCTACTGAATTTCAATAAAACTGTTTAACTGTCAAATTTCAGGATACGAAATAAAGGCCTAATTCGTTACCTACCATCCTATAATCTGCGTATTATCCGGTTCAAAAAATTGTACAAGTCGATCAACTTTTTCAATCTAATATAACACGCGACACCTGCAGTTGCATCTTGAGAAGAGGAAGAAAAGGTAAGATCGGAAAATAATTTCACGTTATTCAGATACAGTATTTGACCCCTCGAGTCTCTCTGGTCGTCGATCTTGATAATTCGCTTCGAGGATTTCTTTTTTTTCCAATTTTCCAAAGTCCCAAAATAAGTAATCATTTTTATACGCCGTACATAGGTGTGTACGTACCCACGTAGGGATGGAAAAAAAATTGTCCAATCTAGGAATGGAAACTGGGTTATACACAAGTAATGGGTAAACCTTTACCGCAAGTTTCAGCTGTTTTCCCACAATTTTACCTCCTCTGCATAGCACCCGTCCGTGCATGCAATCTCTTTTTCTTTTTTAGCCCCCCCGCCATGTTTTCTCCCGTCCAGTAAAATTTCGCTTTGCTCTACGAAGCTTTCGCGGTTATACATCTTTCTCTCTTACACTCTCTCTATAGCACTTCGTGCGGCCTAGCTCGGTGAGCACTATACTACTATCCGTATTGTGACCTGCCCAAGACGACTGACGCTTGATAAATGAAGGGCGCGAGACAAAAAGGCGGTGGGGGTGTCGTGACAAACGACAAACGACAAACGACGAGTACGACAAACGGCAAACGACATGAACCAACCCCCTGAATAAAATATAAAAATGAAATAAATGAAAAAAGAAGAAAAAAACGAAAACTACCTACTCACAGTGTAAAAGAAAAAAGAAAATTATCGAAAAAGAAACCCGAACAACTGATCGTATAAAAATGGAGAAATTGACGATAAACGTTAAAACTTTATACAGGGGAAACATGTGTACCGAGAAGCATCTTATTTGAAATGAAAAGAATATACGCTTTAGAGGAAACACTCGCTGGACGCAGGTGATCGTCTCTGACCTCTTATATGTTTGTGTCAGATTTCCGTAGTCGCCAATACGGTTTGATACATATAAATATGTAAACAGTATTCTGAGCTCGACTCTGATTACGAGTCTATCGTTCCTCAGTTCTTCGTTAGAATCCGACCAGAGTGGTAGCGCGATGTGCCGGATCACGGTAATTGGAGTGAAAAAAAATCATCGATATCGATATTTACGCGCAGTGCGAAAAAAGGTGTCGATTGTATCCGGACGGCGGAGGGCAGCATCGAAGTGGACACTGAAAGAGCGAGACGAATCGCGGTGATGAGGTAACTGTTATTTTAAGTATAGTACCGCACGTTCAGAATTAATGCGCAGTTGTAAAATTTATTTAACAAATAATTATCGACCGAGTGTACGTGAAACTTGCACACGTCGCAATAACTTTAATACGTCCTTCCGAACGCGACGATCTATGTAATATAACGAGGAAAAAAAAACACAAAAAATGAGAGGCAAAACAAATTCCAGAAAAATCGCAGCGGCGATTTCACTTTTACCCATGCACATCAACATCAAACGAAACTCGAGTAGGTACCTGCAATGGCGGTTCTTATGTTTAAAAAATTTTCAGAATATTTTTTGCGTTTTTTTTTCTGAAGTATTATACGACGTTTATTACCCCATTCATATATATACCTATATATTGTATTTATTTCAATCGGGTGTTTGTATTTAAGTTTGATATTTCCAAGAAGAAAAAAAGAGATATTAATCAATCCTCGACAATTATAATAATTGATCTATAACTCGAACACGTTTTTTTCTACCGTTCACTTTACATACGCATGATTTATCTAAGAAGCTGTTTCGCTGTGAATAATATACCATGCATCGTGTAGCTTGTATTATCTGTATTACGTTACGTGATCAGGACCTCGGGGACCAGTCCAGGATATGCAGGGAGGGAGTTTTATACTTGAAGAACTTCGATCTTCGTCCCTTTTTCCTTCCACAGCCCAGTTAATTAGGAATTCCAAAGTTGCAACTTCCAAAGGTTCGCCGAGGCGCGATCTGCTACCATTTAGACACGAAACAAAAAAAAATTAAAAAACCAGCAATAAAAAAAAATATAAAACCAGGGTCGTACACAAGCTACCTTCATGGATATCTGTTCTCCACTTCTGTTGTAACGGCAATGTAATTATTCGCGTATTGGAAATTCGGGAAAATCTGGAAACGTCGCGAATTTAAAAATTCATTCCGTCTGCGGAGCGGGAATAGAATCTGCTTACTCTTCAAGCATATATACAATAAATAAGCATACCTATCTACGTACTACGTACATAAAGGCTATATATGGTAACTGTTAAGGTCGGTGGTCGGGATCAGGTCGGACGTGAAAGAAGACGCGGGTATCATAAAGATTACTTAAGATGCAGCCTTCGGGTCTCCCTTGAGGGCCCTCATGCCCCGAGTTGCAAAAAATGAATGAAACTTCCACAGAATCCTAATCCCCCCCCCCCCCCCCTTCTCTTTCTCTCTCCAACTTTTCTATGTATGTATAAATTCCAGTTGCTCTCTTATTGTATATACAGGGTGAGTTTTTCCAAACTCCGAGATTGGGAGGAGCTTGATTTGGCCAATATGCGCTTGACCTCGACTCGACCTCCTCATTTATTGAGCATGCTATTATTTTTGAGTCGACTCTTCTCATTCCCTCGATTTTTCTCGTGGGTGGGGCGTTAAAAAACCGAATGAGGCTCCTCCCGTTCTCGGAGTTTGGAATGACTCACCCTATATATTATACAACAATTCTATTGCCCTTTTTTTTTCGTCATATTCTATAAGCACTAAATTTTTACCTATTTCGAGGTCACTTCATCGATCATAATTTCTAAAACATTTGTCCTAGGAAATTAATGTTACTTTCACAGTATCATTTTCACTTCTATATTATATCGAGGAGACGCATTAACGGCCTGAAAATGGTTGAGGGTTAGGGAAAAAGATCGATGAGAAATCGATGTATATTCTATTCTCAATAAATTAAGGGAACTGCGGTAATGGTTATACTCTACATGTTGCCCTGCTGGTATATTGCAACTACGACGACATCGTTTAAATACATAGCTAATTTACAGCCGCACCTGCTCGAGTGTAACGTTATAATTGTTATTACATATAGGGACGGGACTCGCGGAATAAAGTGTAAATTTATTTTAAGAACATAGACAACTATGTACCCATGCTCATCAGGGAGCCCGTATCGTGTATGCTGCACTCGATGAAATTCTACAATTACGTATGTTAGCGTAATGTGGATAAAAATTCGTTCGGATTATTCCCAGCAATCTAGAAAACTAGCTTTCAAAGTGCTGATTACTTTTTAATTATATTGAAACGTTGCGCGGTAGGTATCTATATTTATATATACCGTTCACTTGATTCGTCGAAATGCCGCTGCTGCTGCAGCTTCATATATTCATGTATATTTTGTACTATTATTTCACACATATACAGGGTGAGTCTTATCAAAGCTTCAGAATGGGTTGGACTTAGTTGCCGGGAAGACACGCCTATTCGACCAATCAAGTAAACAATCATATCGGTAGGAATGGGGGAGCGTATGAGGCTTATGAAAACAATTTCGAAGACGTTCGCCACAGTGAAGAAAACAACAATCATCCCAGTTATTTATTTTTGTTGATGAGTACAGAAACTGTTCAAATTGTTGGCCTCATACGCTCCCTTATTCCTACCGATATGATTGTTTACTTGATTGGTCGAATAGGCGCATCTTCCCGGCAACTAAGTCCAACCCATTCTGGAGCTTTGATAAGACTCACCCTGTATATTTACGTATATAGATACATGTATACGTATATATCGGTATAACTATAGGCGGCTTAATTGTCGTTGAACAACTTTGAATAAATTAGTTTCTATTAATGGGGGTTAAAGTTGAACAGCCTTCGAGTTTTGAAATTAAATTACTTGCCCACGTTTTCAACTATTACAATTCATATTAATTTCTATGGATGTGTACATGTACTAATTGTAGGTATGTGTATACATGTATATATTTGTATAATATATTCACATACTCGATCAAAATTTTATACACACATCAAACAATCGTTCATTATTTGATTATTTTTTTTCGATTCTATGTTTCATCATCTCTTATTTTTTGATTGTTTATTTTTTTTCATCTACTTGCGGATTCTTGACCTCTTCGTTTTCGAAGATGTCCGTAATTTTATCTCTCAACGTAATCGGCAGACTGATCATGAAATCGATGAGACCAAAAATCGTTCTGTTGTAACCGTCGAGTAATTTGTATTTTATATTTTCCAAATGCGGGAGCTGTTTCGCCTGCGTAACATCCGGGGGAAAAAATTGCTTCGTTTAACAGAAAGAGAAGAAGGAAAAAAAAAAAACGTGCCGAGAAATAATTGGAGATATTTTTTACCTTCCGTAAATCGACAACCTCTTCAAAAGCAGGTGCGACAGTGGTGATAATTCGTTCGTAAAGATCTTCCGCGTCTTTTCCGTCGCCCCAAAATCCTTCGGTGGAAGTCCAGTAAACTAAACCAGTTGCTATCGCACCCTTGAACAAGTTTTTTACCAACCTGCGAATTTTTTTCACGACGGTATCCTTTTGCAAATTTTCGGGGCAGTAGCTAACCTAAGATATTTGAAGATGAGACTTTTTTCGGGGAGAATTTCAGAAAGATTATTCAAGGGATACAAAGTTCGTAACCCGTACTTTGAGCGGAAGAGTCCTTTCGACGTCTTTTCGGGTACAGATTCTGATCGCCACTGGTCTTGGACTTTTATAAGATCCAGAAGATGATCCCGACGAGGTACAAGGATTAAAGACCTCCGCACTGATCAGTTTTTGAACGGGTCGATTATTCGGCTGTGAACACGATTTTAATCTGGATAAAATAATGTTTCGCCCGATGCGTTTCATCGCGCGATATTTTTTCAACAAATTCATCACAATTAATCGATATCATCACAGAAATTTGACATCGTCGCCATGTTTAAATTGACTAATTGGAAAAAAATGTAATCCGAAAATATCTCGAATCAACTTCGAGAGAAATTTTCACTCCTTGTATTTTTCTAGTTGAAATAAAATGGGTGGAATAGTCGTCCGTAAGTAAAATAAAGGGTAATTTAATTCCTTATATAACGCTGTGAGGGAGCTTGCCGTATGTATACATATATACCATTATTCGAAAGTGCGCACGTTTCGTATATCGGTCACAGTCTACTGCACCTAGTCTGGTATATTAGTCAACCTTACTTGGTTTATAGATTCTCTGGAATAGGTAGCGAAAGATAGGAATATAACGGTGGTTACCTACGCGAATTTATCTTTTTGAAAAATTCCTAGCCATCTAAATGCAAAAATAAACGCCTCACAGGTGAACCGGTTAAGGGATGATTTTTTACGTCACACGTAATTTTTCTTTTTTTTTTGCCTTCTTCTGCCGCTGAGCGTTAGGGGTTGATTTTGAATTTTTGTTTCGAGACTGTTTCGCTTCGAGAGATGAATAAACCCTCTGCTAGGAAGTAAGGTACGAAATGTCAAGAAAGCACTACCCTGGTATATAGGGATTGGGATATACATCACTTTTATCGCAAAGCTACACTGCAGCTTGTATAGTCCGATGTATATGCTTATTAATACACGCCCTTGCCAACCTTCTGAAACCATCCATCCATTCAATGTTCACATATATAAGCGCTCCCTGTACGTACACATTTTATGTATCAACCATAAAACACTGTAAGAATAATTCTACAAAAACGGCTCAAAATACTATTCTGTACATAGAAAAAATTGAGCGAATCCGATGCAAATTCGATTTTTTCTTATACCTACTCCGATCTGCGATACTTTATTTACTATCACCTATTCACGAAATGCGTTGCAATTATATTTCACACAACGTTCAAACATCTTGATATTTTTCAGTCACGAAAGATATAAGGATAACAATAAAACGTAAAAATAAAATTAAAATTAAAAATTCGAAATAAAAAGTGAAAAACTGTGTAACCATCAACGATCTCTTTTGCATGGTGTTCTGCTCTAATATGAAAATTAATTATTCATCCGCTAGAAACATCAGCGCGGAAAATATATTCAAGTTTTCATAATAAAACGTTCTGTGCTCAACGTACTTATGATTCTCATTATCATTAATGTAATATATACGTATATAGATACATAACAGACGCACGGGTTGTATCGTACAATATTATTTTTCATTTTATTACCTGCAGAAGAATTTGTAAAAAAAAAACAAAAAAGAAAAGAAAAAAACACGAAACAAAAGAAACGTATGAAAAAAGAAACTATAGAGAAGAAGCCTCTTTGTACGAAAGAAACGCGAAGGTGTTACCAGCTATAGGTAGATGGGGTTAGTTAAAACGATATATAGGAAACTAATTTTCGCGATATTGGTTTTACGAAATTGGTTATTAATGTTCTTTTGCTGGAGCGCCGGTGGTTAATATAATAGGTATAATAGTCTAAGGTGCAGACTGATTATCTCTCGCGCGCAGGTTCTTATTAGAGATCCATTTTTCTTTTCATTTGCTTTCTTTTTTTTTCTCTTACTTCATCCTTTTTTTTATCCAATCATTGATTTTCTCTAGGTCTGACTTTTTTCGATTCCGGACAAAAAAATTACAATTGTCATCATAATTTTTTTTCAATTTCTATGTACCGACAGCTATTGAGAAATTTCATTTTTCGTAAATATTGTTCCGTGTTTAGATCGCGTTTTGCAACCGTAAAAATTCTGTATTTTAAAAATCTCACGTTTCTCCCGTTCTTTCCATTTCATTTTCTTCTTTTGTAACTATACACACACACATTCTTCTCTCTTTGCCACTTTCTTCCATTTTGCCGTAATATTCCTCGCGTCTTTATATATATATATGTTTTTTTTTTCTCTTTCTTCGCAAAGTCGAAAACTTGGATATACCGCGTTCGGTGCAGGGACAATTGACAAATATTTCACGTGGCTTGTCTCTTTCGTTCTCCCCCCCCTCTCGCCCCCCACCATTCCAACCCCTGTTTTCTTTTCCGTTTTTTTTCTCCCTCTTGTTTCTTTCTTCTCGCCCGTTCGCCATCGTATTTCCCTTCCGCGGTCCGCTGCGCGTTGGATTCGTTTCATACTATATGGAATAGTTGGCCTTCTGGCGACCGTCCAAACCCTTTTCGCCTTTCCGAACCTGCAAACCTGCAGCAGTAGTATTTTCGAATATACGAATCTCCTAACGGAGCGAATGCTACATGGGGGAACTGCATTCGTGGATTCGTTTTGTAGTCGTCAGTTGCGTTGCAAGGACGTCCGGATTTGATTCAAGTGCCTCGCACGCGGCTCGGAAGCGGGCAGCATATTCATTCTGTTTCATTTTATTTGACTTTTTCTAAAGTCCAGCGAAGAAAAATGATGACCGTATAAATTAGTTGGGAGTAAAAAAACTAGGAATGTCACATCCTACCCATGTACGTGTCATCCTGTCATTTATTCGATGAAATTTCGTTGATTTTCCAATTTCTTATTTCTGCTTTTATCCCCTAGGTAATCGTCGAGTTTTTGGAGGCCACAAATTACAGCTCTCATCACGAGACATAAATATAAAGGAAGGTTCATGCGATGTATTTCATACAGGATCAACCGAATTTGAAAGTTTGGTAATAATTAACTCAACGATGACTGAAAGGGTGATCGAAGGAGGTATAAAACGACCATGTATAATATACACGTTGCTGTCCAAGAGAAAGTGATCAGGAGAGCTTCAGGTTTATCAACTATAACGTATACCGTTGGGCTAAGGAGGACAAGGCTGCCAACTGTAATACACCACAATAATAATCCCCATTGAGTAACGTTTGTATGAGATGGGAAACGAGAACTAACTTCATAGGTATATGTATACAGGGTGATTCACCAGAAGTGTCGAAATAGGCGGAGACTAGTCAACGTTATGCCCAGCTCTATAGCCAATGAACAACGAGATAATTCACAGAAGAAAATGGCAACGCGATAGACTGGCCATAGAATTTGTGGTCGCGCTCGCATCATGTTGTTCAGTCTCCGCCTATTCCCACACCTCTGCTGAATCACCCTGTATATGTATGTGTATCGTGAGTGAATTATAGAATATCATTTGCAGAGGGGTGTTGGTGCTCCTAGAAGGACGTAACCCTAAAAGAATGCTAAACATTTCAGCAGCAGAGTAAGGGATCGAATGGAAAGAATTTTTGAAATAAATTGAATTTTTCTGTACGACCGGAAAGATATGGGTCAGGTAATTTTTGTTTATCGCGGTGAATATTTTTCTGCTTGTCTATAATGTTGTAATAATATAACGGCGTTCACGGTGGATCTATGATAATTTATCTTAGAAATAGGGTAAGGAGGTGGAGGTTGTTAGGTGAACGATATGATTTGTAGTCGACTCGTAAATCAGGATTAGACGACAATTTCGTAGTTCAGTTCTGGCGTAATCTAAGTTAGGTCTAAGTCCACGTCTGCGGCTGACTACTGGAGAAATTGCAGCAGCACCCCCTTGTCTCGTTTTGGTAGGTTCGAGTACCAATTCCTGGTACTTCTAGTCCTACTTCCAGTCCCAGTCCTCTTCCTTCTCCTCCTTCTCTTCAGGTTCCCTTCCACGTTCGTCGTGGATTCGAACGCTTTACATAGTCCATGTAATAGTATGTATATGCAGCCATGGATATATAGTCTTATTTGTTATATACATCTACTTCTACATAGGTATTCGCATGTACAGCGAAGTCTCCCGCGGGCCGATTAGAATTTCGTGCCACTATACGTTGACGGGAGTAGCCCAATACCGAATCAGGAAGTACAGGAGAAACTGGGAGCCTCCTGTTCCTCCTTTTCGAATCGCTGGGTATAGAACGTTATTCATGGGTCGATTGCGTCCTGGGGATTGACGGTTCGGGATCAACAAAAGCAGGACTGGCAACCGACACATCTCTTGGGGGCAGCTGCCTCAGCCTTAGACTTCGACTTCGCATTAAATCGTGATGTTTAGGTCGGGTTGCGTTAGGTTAGGTAGAATTAGGTCGCGTGTATCCGACGCCGTACACGAATGTGTTGAAGTCTTCGCTTAGCTTTCATCCCTCTCCTTTACTTTACCCTTGAACCTTCAATCTTCACTTCGCTCCTCTTTTCGCGGTCCTCTTCACTCACTCTCTGCTCGATCTTTGTATATATTTCTATTTCGGTGTTAGTCAACTATCCAGTATACATGTACATATATGTATGCTATACTCCATACCTATATACTGCACCAGCAAAAGCACCCTTCTCAAATTCTGATATACGAATTTAATTCGTTGTGAAATCCAAGGGGAACGAGATCCTACGAGATCCACGTAACCTACGTTGAACTGGGATGAGGTAAAAGTGAGAATAAAATTCCACGCCATCAAGGTTGATCTTACGAGAATCACATTTGAGAGAAAAAAAAAGGGAAAGAAAAACGGAAGAAAAAAATGAAAAAGTTGAATAACAATTTTAAAGAATGCGAACCGAGTTATGACTGACGTCGGAACCAAAGATCCCTGGCACTGCGATGAAAAAAAAAGAAAGTTTTTATTTTTTTTTGGTTTTTATTTTTCATCAGAATATTTTATATATTTTTCGTAGATTCCGATCATGTCCGCATTATTGAAGTAACCAAATTTCCGATTCAAAATAGTTTAGCCAAAAGATTTTCGATCAAGAGGGTGCGACGTGATGCTTACACAATGTTTACCATATATTTATATATATTATGCAGGGTCGTTATCAGTACTCGGTTGTATAGGCGTAACACATGATTTTGGAAATATGTGTGTGTGATGTGTCTGCATACGTACGTACATAGATCAGTGGCAGTAGCATAGGCAGTATATCATCCTTTCGAAAGACTTATCAGGATAGAGGGTGAATAACCAGCCGAGCTGGTCCCGGGGGCACGGCCTCTCCGGAATTCTGAACGAATTCGTGGTTCTCAACCCGCGAACGGAGTTGCATTTCCGCGATCATATATATATATATATCTGTAACTGTATTTAGAGGCGAACGGGAATTTTCAAAACACCACCGCCAAATTCAAAGATGTCCATAGTTTCTTCGATATCCGATTGTCTGTTGTTTTTTCTTCTCAGATCGTGTCGGCGCGAACGAATAAATATCATGAGATTGATGAGAATTCTGGTGATCGGAAATGAAAAACAAAATTTCTGATCCTAAAACCGCGTCTTTGAATGAATTGTTTTTTGTTTGTTTGTTTGGTTTTGTTTTTTTCAAATATAGTCTTCCGTGCATGTCATCTGTGACGACGACCGACAATGAGACGAATGAAAAAACAGAGTGTGATGCGATTCAACGCTGAAAGGTTTCCTCCCTGTTCTCCGCTTCATCGACCTCCTCTCCCCCCCGCCCCCGACCCCGACCCCCTCCCCCGCCAACCCCAGTGACTTTTTCAAATTACCCCTTGATTTATATTGGCGCGTAAGAGCCTCTAAATTACCACCAACAGCCCCGAACCACCCCCCAGAGGGTGGTGCTCTTGTCGCTGCGAATTTTCCTAATTACAGATCGCAGCAAAGCATATTATATTACAATCATTCTCGGAAAGAAAAATCCGAAAAAATCTTTGAAGAGAATCAACTTCATACCGAACATATAGGTATTTCTCGAAAGTAAAAACAATCCCTGACCTTGAATTGAAAAAGGAAAATCAAAATTTCTGTGTGACGTATACATACCGATCGAAGCCCGTAGTATTAGCCGTGGGATTGGTTGTCGGTTATAAGGGTGTTGAGGAGGGAATCCAACGTGAAGAGGAAAGAGGGGGGTGTGAAAACAGGGAGGCGTCGGGCTTAAAAATATGATTTTAATACCAGTGCTCCGGGTCGCCGTATATCACGCTTTTGTCCGCCTACTATTGTCTCTGGCAGCAGGACCACCGAACCCCCGACCAGACCGACCCTCCTCCTCCCTTCATTCCCTTCCACTTCCTCCTCTCCCGACGCGGCATCCCCAGGAACCCCCTCGCCGACTCGACGCCAACGGACCCCCCCGCTTCTAGCCACCCCATTCGCGGTCCCGTGGTTTCTACTATATTAAGGTATACATACCATACATATATATATTAGTAATATATACACCTATGTACATGTATATAATATCCTCCACCACCCCCCAGTTTACATACTGACATTCGTATAACCGAAAACGTTCGTAATTGAAATTTTTTAAATTTTTTCTGCTTTTTTTTTACGAATCCTTCGTATGCGTGTACGAAAGTTTTTACAAACGATATTATTAATCGTACACCCCCCGCACCTTTCACGCGGTTCAAAGTTGGAAAAAGAATATATCAAAAATTGGTATGAAAGCCAACCCCTCTACTCACTCCGCAGCCCCATTCTTGTCATTTTATATATGTAACATGTACAACGTGTGATATAAATATGTTCAGAAAGGTTTTGAATACGAAAAATGAAAAAAGACGAACTTGAAGAGAAAGAATTATTTGAGTAAAAACTTTGATACATATGAACGAATTTGGAAAATTCAATTCAGCAAGGGTTGATCGAGAGCGGATTTCACTCGACAATGGGATTTTCCAAGGATTTCATTTTCGCGGTACTTGACGGTAGTGTAATAAAATGTGTGAGGTTATACGGGTGTGTAATAATGTATTACGTATAATTGAGGGCTGCTAAATTTTTAGGTTATTGAATAAAGCGAATCGCCACCGGAACCCCCTTCCAAGGGACGCGGAAAAATGGTGAAATGGGCATGGTTGCGGTGGTGGTAATTTGTTAATTTCATTATAATGGATTTTCCTGTTTTCCATTATTTAGACCGGCCCCCAATACGACTACGGATTTTCCCGACTCTCTTTTACTCTTTTTCTCTGCGCTCAACCCTCAACCCCTTCTTCCCTTCCTCCCATCCAGGAAAGTAGAAACGTGCAATAAATAATATCGAATACACAACGCGTGTCACAAAGCCGATTTCATTTTATTCGTATTAATTACCCACCAATTACTATATTATTTGCCCAAACTCGAATGAATTCCATTCATTTTCTCCACAAAACCTGCGTATACATATCCGATACCAACCACTTTTAGCTATACCCGCCCACCGCTGTACCAAACCACCACCGTTTCGTTCAATCGTTTATCACATTTTCACTAAATTCATTAAACACTTATAGTATATATGGAAGCCGATAAATCCAAAGTTTTTGGTGCGTAACCAACACTCTATTTCACATACGTATACATATATATTTATATATATATTATTTACGATCCTATGCTATGTATAATAATTTTCTCCACAACATCTGATATTCTATACGCTCCACGGTATAGATAAAATATTGGAAAAAAAAAAAATAATAATTACGGTTGACTCATTAATGAATTATAAACTTGATTGTCAACGCTGCAACGGCAAACAACAAACAAATCACAGTAGTTATAACAATATTAATAATGATAATAATAATGGTGACATGTGTACGGAATCATGTAAAGCGTGTTATATACGCACACGTGTCGTGTTTGTGCGTTTTAGAGGGTTTGTTCGAAGAGGACGGAGAAAAGCGATGGGGACGGGGTTGGCAAGGAGGAAGGGGCAGGGGGGAGGGTAAGCGATGATCAAAGGAACGGACATGCTCGTCTGCACAACCGAAACACATACACAGAACGAAATCTCTGTATACATGCTGTGGCAAAAGCCACCCTCGGTATTTTCACCACATGCAACACCGCAGAAACCTCGAAAACTTGGGCTGTGCGGCATGATCATACGGATGGTGTTAAGCAATAACGTCTCAACCAACGTTTTTGAAAAAATCGTGCAACCGGTACATTTTCATGATGTGGGTCGCGCTTCACGGCTTCCCAATAGTTTGAAAACCAAACTTTTTTTTGTTGGTTTGGACGTTTTTGCTCATTACCGTCCGTATGATCGTGAGGACAATGATGACGAGATGGGAAGAGGCAGAGAGAGAGAAAGAGTGGGCTAAATTACGGAGAGACGCGAGAAACTATAGTAATTATATCGAGTCTCTGCAGGTTGCAGTGCAAACGCAGTAAAGAAACGCGTGTTTCCTTCTTTTGTTCCTTATCGTTTCGTTTTTGAAAATATACCGAACGGTTGGAAGGAAAAATAATAAACATACACCCGTAAACTTGGGGGATGAATAAGCGGGGTGAAAGAGAGAAATGGTCAAGCGACATCTGCCGGTAATAAAAGCGAATCTCCGTTGATATGGCACAACTTACTCGATTCCATAAACGAGAACGTGGATATAACAACGGCTACGACGTGCCAGTGGTACCAGGGGGTGCAGTCGGTATCAACCGGGTCACAGACAAACCATATAAATAATATATATAAGTATGTATACATACACATATACCTATGTATTCTGCCGGTCTCGTCTGTGTACCCAAGGCTATGACCGTATCTCAAGTAAAGACCTTACGAACATTTTCGCTATGATTTCCAATCTTCAAAGTTGATCTTTAGGCCTTGCAGGGATTTTCTACTCTTAAGAATTTATATCTACGACTATACAGAAGCGCGTGCTACTATACCTGAGATTATAGTTTGTGATCACGTGAATATACGGTCCACCCATATTTTCTATTAGGTGTATAAAATATATATATCATGGTATTCGTCAAGAAAATAGACTCACCGAATTATGATGAAAAAAAGAATCAAAAAATTATAGAAATAACAAAAATCAATTTTTGTTCTTTGCCTTTATTTTTATTTATTCATTTCTTCACACATATATATACTAGATACATATTTTCTGTTCGTTCTTTATTTCTTTGGTCCTCTACTTATATTTTTCGTTTGTTTTTGTCGCGGTTTGTGGGTGTGGTCGGCCATTATTATCGGTGGTCGTTCGGTGGCGTTGTGTAAGTTATACATGTAATACCTATGTACCTGTATTATACATATAATAAGTTATAATAGTTGGTCTCGGGAGACGGTCTAAGTGTGTTCAAAGTGTCCACCGTAGGTCGGTGGTCATTCGTGGTCGTTTTATACCGCCAAAAGTCAGTCAACCTGAAATTTATTACGAAGATAAGATTCTCGAAGCGAATATCGACGATGTGGTCGCCATTCGGAAGGATAAAAATCTTCCTCCTATAACTATTATATTGCTGATGCTAGATATAGATTGCAACGGAACACAAATATATATATATATCAGGTATATACATAATACATATATATATATCTTTGTACAGGTAATAATCATTATTTTATACGATTCACCGTGTAAAAACAAAAAACTACCCCTAGGAATAAAAACATATCCGTGGACGGATGAAGGGAAAGAGTAAAATATCATTCGTTTCTTTTTTTTTTTTCCTTTCGCCTACCGTACGGAACAAAATTGAGGGTGGTCGATGATTGACTGATGGTTTTGATTCCACTTTCATCCCCCGTATGGTAAAAATGAGAAAGAAAAAGAAAGAAACAAAAAAAAACAAAAAAAATGGAAATAAAATATATAGGAAAAGAGGAGAGATGGAAGGAAAAATAAATTCAGAGCTAGTTCGAGTTTATAAAGTTCACACCGTGGAATGCAATCAATGAGCAATCACACAGAACGTTGGGTTTCACACGATATTATCCATAGTCGTCATTCTGATCCTTTCCAAAGGTAGGTATGCATATGTATACATATACCTATGTGTACATATAGATTCATGGTGCGTTGCGAATTCGATTTTGAATATCATATTATATAGATATGATTTAACGATTCTGCGGTGCTATTTTTTCGGTCTTCTGTCTTTTTTTCCCCCGTCAATTTTTTGAATTATTTTTCAAATTCCTCAATCGTCCGCAGAGCCTGCTCGATATTTGTACGTTCTTCTGTGGGTTTTGAAAACTGAAATGATTTTGCAACGATGCAACGCGAAATTTGCCATTTACTACTTTTAAAAAAATATTTGTCAATCTAATAAATGGATCCCATACGTATGACGATACTATTACTTGCTTTCCCGGTTTCAAACCTCTGGTTTAGAACCTTGAAATTGAAGGGCGTTGAATGCGTGCGTACAACAGAAATGTACCCCTGCGTTTGAAAACGAACCCCCTCGTCACCCTCCAAGCTACATACATGTACATATGTAATGGCTGAGTGTATACATGTATACGCGGAGGTATCTATGTATATGAACTTTGGGTGGGGAAGAGATGGCGAGATGCGTTGGGCCGTGAACTCACCGATAACACAGAGTTATGACCGAAAACTCACCCTTACCGTCAAAATCCCTGCGCGAACCTGAAACACCCTTTTCGCCCTCCGAATCTCCGCATCCTTATATTGACTACCCCTGCAATTTTACTAACCCCCCTCATCACGCGGAGCACGCAACGATAATTATCAGGTATTACGTATACGGTAGTTATAGGTGATATTATTAATAATAACAATGATAACGATCGTTGTAAATAATTACCGTAAAAACTTTTCTTCGTACTCATTTCGATTCTGTGTGACGGTTTCTTGAATCACGTATAATACAATTCGACTATTCTAGACTGCATAATTTAATACTTTGCGTCGAGGCGCACAATGAATGAGAGAGAAAGAAAAAGGTAGGTATTAATTAATGAATGAATGAGAGTGAAAGAAAATTAAATAATGAAAGAAAAGACGAAACGTATATGGCATATATATATCTGCAGCGTCTGAGAGAGTAGAATAGAAAGAAGAAAAAAACGAAACTAAGGAATGAAAAAAAAAAAAAAAAAAGGAAACGCGTCAGAGGTCGGTAACGAGTTGAGGGGTCGGCGTAACATTCCTTCAGGGCTCTTGGGTCCAGTTAAGGAGTTGGGATCCAATAGCTCCAGAGGGTAAAGTGAAAACAACAAAATGATCGTTCGCGAAAACGGTTCTTAAAGCCAACAACTTTCTCTTTAAGTATATATGTATATATCTAGAGTAAATATATAGCTTCTCAATGGTATATAAGATATATATTTTCTCGATCTACTACGCAGGTCAGGGATTTCTATCATTTCCCCGACGTACGATGGGTAACAGTTATCTGTAAACAACCAGAGGGTTGATAAAAGAAAAAATCCACCTCGATCCGAAAATCTAATTGAAAATACAGTTAGGATTGATTATTTATTGCTCTAATCGATCAATCAATTGCACGATCATATCATAATCCCATCACACCTACATTACATAATAATAGAGAAAGGCGCAGGAGGGGGCCAGAAGGGGGGGGGGGAGTCTAATCTGGGATAGAAATGATTTAAGGGTTGTTATCGCTAACCCATAGAGCGATCCGGTTTCCAATCCCGATTCTCTCTCTCCTTCCACTACGCGTGGCCCGATTTGTGCTGCAGAGAAATAGAGAGAGAGGGGAAGAGAAACAGAAAGTGGGGGCCCGTGGGGGTTGGAAGAGGGCCGCCCTGATGTGCGATCGCGCGAATTATACGGCAACGTCAGCAAGACTATACCTATTTCCCCCCTCCCCCCCCCCCCCCATATCAATTCGCACGGGGTAGTTAGAGAGAGATAGAAATATAGAGTAAGCGAAAGGAAAACTGGGGGGGGGGATGAGGAGGATGGGGGTCGTGTGCAGCAGACTGAGGGGGTAACCAGACACATACCGTGGCAGATTTTGCGATTCCTGCACCACCACCACCGCCATCGCCATCACTATCATCATCGACGAGGTATAGCAAAACCAGTGGTACCAGAGACTGATGTATCGACTATCTAGTTAAGTTCACGGGCGATTGGCCCCGGGAACCAATGGCGGGTGATGAATTGGTGATTAAGATGAGCCGCACCTCCTACTAGAGTATTACTCGTCGTACCGCGGACTACATATGTATTACTAAAATATCTATACATACATCGGAACCGATGCACTTCGAAGCCGATATACCTATATACCGGCAGATAATCCGCGACAACGTCGTTGAGTGATTTATTAGTAAAATTTGATTTATTCATCTTTTCCTACATCTTTTTCGTACATCATATATTACGCAATTTTTACTATCCACTTTTTTTCTTTCTCATTCTGATACCATGAAGTGTTTAAATAAGAATTTTCCAATACCTCTACTATATTCTATCGTCGCCATACGTAATGTATATGATGTGCTGCAATATACGTATATATCCTCCAGGTAGAAGAGAAATTCTCATTCATACACATGTATATGTACAAAATTTATATATATCTAATATATATACACACATATATATGTATAGCAATGACTGCCACATCCGGTTCGCTGGGTTTTATACCTCAGTGGAAATGCCTGCGCTGAAGAGGTAATTTTACGAACATCATGTATACTACCTTATAACCTTTTATAAAGTATCTCATATTGCTCATATTCCCGCATTGAAATTATTTTTGAGAAACCGCCGCGCGTTCAGTCGATATTTCATTTCTTTTTACGTGTGATTTTTTTTTTGTTTTTTATTTTTTTTTCTCTGCTGTCATATCTGCGGTATATAGGTATTTATAATTTCAACGAGAAATTTCTTCGATACTGTAAAACAAGCGTGGTATAGACAGACAGTTTACAATATTGAAAGAAGAAAAAAGAATTAGTTTTATTTTTTGTTAGAGTATATAGATATACTATATGTTTATAGGTGGTTGTGGTTGAGATGAAGGTTTGGTGTCGCGGGGGACGAGGTACCAGGGCGCAGTGATAACATTGTCCATATTAATGACCATAAAAAGTTTGGAAGGTAAAAGAGGTGGGATAAAGGGAGGAGAAGAGAGCAAGGAAAAAGCGGGCGAAAGAACGAAAACAGCGAACGTATAATTTATAACCTAGCGGTAGGGGATATGCGGGAGGGGGAGGGAGGGATGAAAGCGATAAAATCCGCGTTTTATAAGGTGAAACAAAAGAGAAGCTACTAACGCCGACGCCGAGGAACGACCTCCACCCCTTTAATTCTGACCATCGGGGAGAAAGGGGGGCATAGGGGTTGAGGGTGGGTGGTAGCTTGCAACCGCAAAACTGATGCTGAAAAAGGATTTTGCCGTTTTTCTAGTTTTATATTATCATAATACTTACTGTACTACGCGCCATGCACGGCAGAGGTATTGTTGATAAAATAAATGTGCAGAAAGAACGCGGGGGGAAAAAAAAAAATAATAAATTAAAACGGATTCCATATTTTTACTACACGTTCTAGTAGCGGTCATATAATTCGAAAATATCTCTCTTTTTGATAATGATTGATGAGGAATTAATTGAAAACCGACGCGATATGTTGAATATCTGTGTAATTATATATATAATATATATACGTATAAGTTATTCCCAATTCTGTTGAAATGAGAAGAAGAAAGAAAAAAAATCAACAAAAACGTTAATAAATAACCGATAGATTTTTTTATTCGCTTCTCTTATTTTTCAATATCATTAATTTTATATATTGTGTGTATAACATACCTACATATATTTATGCGTTACCCTATAAATTCTTTTAAATAATACAACGATCTCCCCCTACACAGCTGCAGCGGTGGGGTCGAAATGGTGTGAATCAAAATACGAAGGAAAGAAAAAAGAAAGAAGTATTTTTTTTTCTCTTCAATTTGATATTCTTATATTCCTACATTCTCACCCTAATGGACCTCCGCATCGCGTGTCCCTTGCCTTTTCTCTTCATCGTGGTACAGCTTCGAGAAAGTGAAAACTCATTTTATTACACTTAGAGCACTAATACGAACAAAAAGTATGCAGACGAGGTCGTTATTATAAATGTGTGAACAAAAATATACACATATGGGCAATTCCACGTGAAACCGGACAAAAATGACCGGCGTATTTTTTAAATCGATCGAAACTTTTTCTGCGTGATATATGGACCAAAAAAATTTACACGTGTTTAGGCGTTCGTCCAAAATATTTTTTTTTCAAAAGTTAAAAAATATTAAGTTTTTTGCAAAATGAGCGCCCGGTAAACTTCAAGATTTAATATCTCCGGTTCTATTTATCGTAGAAGGATGTTCTACAGCGCATTTTGAAGGTGAAAAAATAAGCTTTTAGACAAAATTTTGTTCACCCGGAAAACATTGCAAATTCTGATTGTTATTAACAAATTAAATGTTTAATGATTTTTCATCATGGAAAGAGCCATTTTTAAAATTCTGAAAAAAATATTTTCGGATACCTTATTTAATTCTGAAAAGAGAAAAATTTTCTTTTTCATGGAGGTTTGATGGAGTCTATTTTTTATTGAATTAATTATCGGTCGCTGTGTCGCGCCGGGCCCGATCGCACTGCGCGCGACTCATAGCGTAGCGCCCGAGAGCGCCTTCATCACTTCGGAACCATTCGGATCTCACAGTAAATGGTCCCGAAGTGATCGCGCGCGGTGCGATCATGCCCGGCGCGACACAGCGACTGATAAATAATTCTATAAAAAATAGACTCCATCAAACCTCCATGAAAAAGAAAATTTTTCTCTATTCAGAATTAAATAAGGTATCCGAAAATATTTTTTTCAGAATTTTAAAAATGGCTCTTTCCATGATGAAAAATCATTAAACATTTAATTTGTTAATAACAATTAGAATTTGCAATGATTTCCGGGTGAACAAAATTTTGGCTAAAAGCTTATTCTTTCACCTTTAAAATGCGCTGTAGAACATCCTTCTACGATAAATAGAACCGGAGATATTAAATCTTGAAGTTTACCGGGCGCTCATTTTGCAAAAAACTTAATATTTTTTAACTTTTGAAAAAAAAATATTTTGGACGAACGCCTAAACACGTGTAAATTTTTTTGGTCCATATATCACGCAGAAAAAGTTTCGATCGATTTAAAAAATACGCCGGTCATTTTTGTCCGGTTTCACGTGGAATTGCCCATATACTTCAATCGCGAAGAATATCAAGCGGTTATATTCATACATTTTATTTTATTCCAATTTTTTTTGCAAATGATATTATCAGAGAACACGAGTGTGCCAGATGAACAATAAGATTGATAATAATTAAAAGAATTAAATTGACGACGCCCTATGAATTGCAGAACCAAAGAAAATATATATACATATAAATGTATTCACTTACGTATAATATATAAACATAGTTTTACAGCATCGCGGAATTAGCAGTTTACTTTGGGATTGAATAAATTTTCATTTAAATAGAAAACGGGCGTTACGAATGCGTGCATAGGGTGGATAAGCTGTCGTTGCAATATAACTATATACACGACACTGCATGTATAGTTATAGATATATAGTACTCGGTGAGATGCATGCTAATGACACGGTAAAAAAAGGTAATAGAAAAAGGTAATTACTGTTGGATTTTCGCTAGCTCTAAATAAACACTATTTGCGGATACATATAAAGGTATATAAGTTTATTCTACTCTCTGTAAAGTGGTCTCCCTGCTACCTAGTCCGCTGCAATTATTTAAGCACAACTTACAACGTACATGAGAGTTTTTTTTTTTTTTTTCATTTATCAAATTTGATGATACAAATCTTTTTAGTACATGTACATCATATAATATGGTAAAAGTGTTCACGTAAAATTTTTCAACAAAAATATCACACAAATTTCCTTAGAATTCTTACTTATTATATTATACTAAACAAATATATATGCGTGTAGACAGAAAAGTATTTTTCTTCAATTATTACATTTTAATACTTATATTTTTTAAAATAATAGAAAAGAAGAACAAATCCGACGTTATAATTCTCTACATCGCGTTTATACTATTTGAGAGAATTTATTTGTCTGGATATACTGCAGAAAACGCAAGTACAAAATCAGGTATGAAGTATATTTTCAGTTGTACTTTTTATGATTGCAATTTTTTTTTTTTTTTTTCTTTTTCATACGCTCGAAATACCGCCTGCTTCGAAATATTTGAAAACAGGTACTTGGAACTTGTATACATTGTGACTTTTACACATGTACGTTATACGTACGTGTAACTGATAATAATAATAATTATAATAATAAAAAAGCAGGTCAATTCACCTCGCGGGTTTTAACGGTATTTGTGCACTGCTGCAACACTTGATCTATCGGGGTAAAAAAATCTGCATCTATATTACAGCTGCTACTACGGCTACTGCATCTGCCAATCCCTCAGGAAAATAACTGCAATCAAAACCGAAGGGCTATATACGAAAGGGCGTATGACTTTTATTATTGCTAATTAGTTTGTTTTTTTAATTTTTTTTTTAATCAACTCCACAATATCGTGGTTAATATATAAGTACAACTCGTTGTACATCCATGGATGAAAAATATTCATTTTCTTTCAATATCAATCATAATTAATCCTCATCAGTTTATTATAGTTTACACGAAGGAATGCGCGTATATAATTATATTAATTATAATGTGTGACGTACGAATGTATGAAATTCGTATTTCTCTAGTTCATTTTACTATACGTACAAAGTAGGTACGTATACGTACTATACTGAAAAAAATATAGTCATAACGCAATGTCGTCCTGTATACTGCACGAGCTTCGGGGGTAGAAAAATGCGATAAATAATTCCGGTACCTTTTGTTTAAACCCGCGGGGGTCTCGACTTTTTAACTCTCTATGCAATATACGACAGGTGAAAAAAATAATAAGATAGACATTTGAAAATAAAGAATAAATAAAAATAAAGTCTATGGTATGTACTGGATATATTGTTCTACTTTGCAACTGAAATCTACGATATACGTATAAGCGTGTACACTTCGTACCGGGAATTAAAAAATGTTATTCACAATAGTTGGGAAAAAAATGATGTTATAGTCAGGTATATAATTTGTCTTATCAGAAACTTTCATATCCGCTGTGAAAGTCAACCATACACAGCTGTGTTACAGACGGGCATTGTACACGATAAAAGATTACCAGGTTTGAAATTGTATAAATATAATGTTATAAGGGTATAAAAATGTGAGAATTTTGATGATTTTCTTCAATATTATTATCATTGTGACAAGAAGCTTATCATTGTGTTTTCTTTTATTTTTAGTCTCTTTTCTTTCATCATTATAGGCGTACAGGTTTTGCAAACGTAGTGACATATAAAAGGAAGATAAAATATAATTGCGACGAAACTTCAGGGTATAATAATGTACCACATAATCTCTTCGAGAGATGATGAGCCTGAATGAAGAACCTCAAGAATTATAAAGTGTATAACTTTGTAATATAATTCCTTCTTTCTTAAATTGTGAGGAAAAAAGAAATTCGTAATTAATTTCGGAAAAAGATATAAGGCGTCGAGGCTTACGACTTTATGTAAATACTTCTATATTATGGCATCGCACACACATTGAAGTTATGAGCTACTTAATATTTATACATGTAATAAATCCTAATTGAATGAAACGAAAGCGTTGGTGGAAGTAACAGTCCCACTTGTCGTTGCAAAATAGAGATGTGTTAGATTATTAAAATTGGCCTGCGTTTGTATTAACCATCGAGTATAGATAGGTATTAACTATGTGAAGAATTCGTTTGTTTGAATGCAAAAGAGCTGGATGAAATACAGTTCGAATGTGCGCTTTTTGGAATCATTTGCATTTCCGCGATTGCGGCAAAGGTGGTTTATATAATGGTCGCTTGTAGCAAACGGCGCTCGAGCACCGGCCGCTAAGGCCGCTACATCCAAACCTCCATAGTCAAAATGCTGTAAACAAGTGCAGCGTGTGTGATCTGATTTCTTGAGTGTAATTGAGTGAAAATAATACAATTACAGTGTAGAATATCAAAATATGAACCCAACTGAACCGACCAGCAGCGAAACTTTAAGGTTAATATTTCTTGATCGCTTGTAACTGTTACCGAGTCGTCAGACTACTGTTAAAACCAAAATCAATACCTAACCTCGGTCCTGCTTAACCCCAACAACTTCTCTGACTCCAGCTCTAAAATGAAGGATGTTATAGACGTTCTCGCGATGCAGCGAGAAAAGAGAAATACTTTACAAAAAAGTATAACTGTTGATTACACAGCAGCCAGCGACAGTTTCACCGCCTCGAGATTCATCTTCGAATGCGGTATGCTTTCTACGTATCAAAACCCTTGGTTTACTTTAATTATCCATAATTTTGGAGAAATCATCAGAAATATTACCAAACTCTCATCCAGGTTTCAAACTAGAAGCTCACCCTCTGACAACGGCAACCGCTGCGACTCTATATCATAGATTTTTCAAAGAGGCTGATCAGGAGGGCTACGATTGCTACGTGAGTAAATACTAATGCTGACTTAATTGCTGATACATTTAATAACTTGAAGCATAAGGAACTTTTCTTCTGCAGCTTATAGCGGCTACGTGTTTGTATCTTGCTGGAAAGGTTAAAGATAATCCCCTCAAAATTCGAGATGTGATGAACGTGGCGCACAATACCTTGCACAGAGGATCTCAACCTCTAGAGTTAGGCGATCAGTATTGGAGCATGAGAGATGCCATAGTTCAAGCGGAATTACTCATCATGCGAATGCTCAAATTCCAAGTTATACCTGAACACCCCCATAGAGTTAGTTCCATTCTTATCTTTTCCTTATCTCCTCTGAAAATCAGATTAAGGAGAACTCTGTATTCTTTTCTACAGTACATGCTGCACTATCTGAGATCACTGCAGGCCTGGTTTGGTGAAGAAGAATGGTCCAAGTATCCAGTAGCTAGAACAAGCATGGCGTTACTTCAGGATTTCCACCATTCTACAGCCATACTTGACTATGCTCCAAACCTCGTAGCTATCGCCTGTATCAATTTAACTCTGCAAATATATGGTGTCGTTGTCCCTTTAATGGATGAGTGCGATCAGCAGCCTTGGTTTAATGTAAGTAAACAAAAAGAGAAGACAGCATGCTATGTTTTTTCTATTGCCTTAGGATTAAAATTTAATTCTTGTGTGGCTAGGTTTTCTGCAAGGATCTTACTAGAGAAAAACTTTGGGAAATAATGGAGAAGATAATGGCAGCGTACGACGATGAACCAGAAACTAGAGATAATTGACAATTAATAAATGACAAGGAGAGCCAAGTAGTTAATCCATGAGCATTGTGAGAAATGAAGGGCAAAGGTTCTTTGAATTTTCCGCACACCAGCGAATAGTAGAAAACCTAATGATGCCAAAACTATGGATAAACAAAGTGAAGAGTACTGGATTGAGGAAGAATTTCTGAACAGAATACAATAAAATTACGGTGGCTAATTTTAATCCTAGTAATTATTTGATATATCACCAAACAATAAATGACCAACAAAATTCTTGAATTTATTATGGTAACCAGTTTCGTCTGATGATTGCCTCACAAACCTCGATCCATCGAATCGCATACATGAAAAGTTCATTCTAAATTTGCAGTCTTACAATTAGAGCATATATATGCTCTAAGTTTGCAGTGCACATTCGACATGCCTGTGAAACACGCCATCTGTCACTTTACGTGTGCTATTCACATATCACCTCCCAATCCCTCCTGCCTGGCTGTCAGAGGCACTTATAACCTAAATCTAAGACAAAAATACCTCGAGTTTACTCGCAATTGTAAAACCATTTGAAAGGAATATAAGTTACGGCTCGAGAACCAAAATTGATCAGTTTTTTTAAATTCTGTGAAGTGAAATTTCAGTGTTTTCGCGTGAAAAATTTCCTAACCACAATTTTTAACCTACAACAAAGTAAATAAATAAATGAATGAACGAATAAAACTTTTCGTGTCACCGTAAATGAAAACAATGGACTGTAATGTTACGTAAAAGTATACAAAACTTGAAGAATTCACAAGATTCCATGACCCGCTCAGAGTTTGAAAACGTGAGTGAAAAAATAAGTATGAAGTCAATCCGCGACTGGCGGCAAGCCCTCCGCACACCTCATGTCTACAGGGTAGGCAATAGCACATTCCGTATCCAGAGCCACTTCTTTGCTATTGTCGTCACCATATTAGTATTGATGGTTATATTCTATACGTATCCTCCGATACACAACATCCTACCTGCCCGTCTAATTTCTTCATCTGGCGATTCTCTGGCTCCATCTTGCCACTACTACAAATACAACAAGACATACCCAATTACAACGCCTGTGAAAACCAAGACAGGGATATCTTATAGGATTGCAATAATTAGCGATTTGGACTTGGACTCGAAGAGTACTGAAGCCCATGATACATGGTTTAGCATTATGAAGAAAGGCTCGGTTTTATGGATGCCCCAAAAAAACTTTCTATCAGTCTCTTGGGACGATGGCCACGTTGTACTGTCTTCTTCTTTAAGCATGAAAGGTAGGGGAATGGAACTCTCAGAACTTGTTACCTTTGATGGAAAAGTACTCACCATGGATGATAGAACAGGCATGGTTTACTCGATAGAGGGTGATATGGTCTATCCATGGGTCATTCTGATGGATGGAAATGGAAAGAGTGCCAAGGGTGAGAAAGAGGGAGAATTTTAATTTATCAAAGTATTAGAAGCAGAAACATTGGATTTTCTTTTCACCCTCACTTATCATTTTGTAGGTTTCAAGTCTGAGTGGGCAACGGTGAAAGATGAACAGCTCCATGTTGGCAGCATGGGAAAAGAGTGGACAACTAGCGTCGGAGAATTTGTCAATAACAATCCCCAATGGGTTAAAACTATTTCCGTACTCGGAGAAACTCATTCCCTTAACTGGGTCTCAAATTACAAACGACTGCGACAGGCGATCAACATTGAATTTCCTGGTACAGTTTTTTGCATTGAAAGTTCTGAATCCGCTTCATTACATTTCCTTTTTTTTCCTAAAGGTTACATGATACACGAATCCGGAGTCTGGAGCGACATTCATAAGAACTGGTTTTTCCTACCCAGAAGGTGTTCCGAGGAGCAATATAATGAAACCAAAGATGAAAGCATGGGCTGCAATGTTTTGCTCATGGCAGACGAGAACTTTTTGAATATCAAGGTAGCTTTCACAAAGTTATTATTCTATCGGAATTAATAATGATGAGTTACAATTATTTTCCAGGTAACAAAAGTCGGAAACTTGGTTCCTATACGAGGATTTGCTAGTTTTAAATTCCTTCCTGGGTCAAAAGACCAAATTATAGTTGCGCTTAAAACTGAGGAGAACCAGGGTCACACGGCGACGTACATAACGGCATTCACTATTGAAGGTGTAGTACTGATGCCTGAAATTAGGGTATCAGATAAAAAATTCGAGGGGCTAGAATTTATATGATGCTCGATGAAAAATACAGTGGAAAGAAAAAAAATTTAGTAAAGTTCCTCCGTTGTATTATACGATAACAATAATTTGTACATAAATATATATATTATACGTATTGTTTATTATATGTGACGATATGCAATTATGGTACGTACAATCAATTCTAAGATAGAAACAGGGTACAAAGCACAGAAACGGGAATTATAATTTGCATTTATATTTTTTCTACCCCTCATCCATCAGCTTTTTTTTTACATCGGTATATGAAAGGAAGAAGAAAACTTAATTCACTGATTTCCTCGCAAGAGATGGTTTTTTTTCTCTCAACTATTGCAAATAATATACATATGTGTACATTGTATAGAGATACATATCTGGATGAAATACCCGCAGTATTATTACAAACGGTTGTTTGGAAATATAATGTTATTGATTAACGATTACTAATTATTGACTAATCGAAATCGAATTACGATGATGGAGGTAGCCCACAAGAGCAGAGGGGAAAACGGGGAAAGAAAAAAAAAACATTCTTAAGAATTTCCCGTCATTTCTTTACTCCCGAATCAACTCGAGAGATCTCATCAATCAACTCCTCAAAGAATTTTCAATTCTCGCGTCTTTTCACTTCAACTTTCCTTCCCCTCTATCTTCAAAGATCTTTCAATTCCTATTCCGGCGAACTTTATCTTTAAAAATAAATTGAGAAAGAGCACGAAAAAAAAATTTATATATTTCTTCACATATCGTTGCGTCGATCAGACATCGTTCATCGACATTTCTGCGTTCACTTGCGCGGTTCAAAATCATAATTCTTTATCGACCTTTCTATCGTATCAGCTGGGTTGGTTTGCTGCAGCCATTCGCTAGACATTCACTATATCACCCTCACTCTTTATAATCCACCCTACCCGCTTCTACCGCGTGTACAAATCCCACTAAAATATTATATCCCCCCACCCTATATACAGCATGAACAAAGTAACATGAACGGCTGAATTAGTCTTAAGAAATTTCATTCAACTCAATCTGCTTTGTTCGTGAATCTTCGTAGCGCTGGAGTTTGATAAAATAAAGTCTAGATCAGAGAATTCAATGCCTGAGTATTGATCCGATCTACCATAGATATATTGTGTGTCATTTTCGCATTAATCGTGGGCTGTAAATCTTGCGGGTTTCCAAAAAAAAAGAAAGAAGATTTTTCTTATTTTTCATGTCACGTACAATCACAATTTGCGGGCTATGATTTAAAGTGGTTATACATTAGCACACGATACAACAGCAACTACTGCGATATACTAAAGATACTCACTCTCGTATTGATTTTAACTTAAATGGTAAGCCAAGCGATGCTCACATTTTCATCGCTTTTAAATCTACTGCAATATGCCGCACTGCATTTTCAAATCACAAAAATATGAATATAACGCGAGAGTTTAACCCTCCCATATGAGTAACAAACAAAGAAAGTTTAATTATTGATCTGCGAGATAAATCTCATCAGTTTCATGATTATAATATGATCCCACTTTACAAATGTCTTTAAATAATACCATCAAATTAGTATATATACCTACACACGGTATAAATAGCGATCGTTTCCGCGTTTAACTGCCTAAGCGACTTTAAAACTACCCCCAGCTCATAAGTGGATACGATATCTACATCAGAACCATTCTGTAAAGCCATAACACAATAACAGTCAGCTTCTATATAGTTGTAATATACCCTGAAATCTAATTCTGAGATAATAGTATATAATAGTAATCTAGATAGACTACACTGCGATTTGTTCTAGTACCGCTATAAGTATCCATAAAACAATGAGTAAATATAAAAATTAGTTTGTAGTTAAGAAATTCATTATGTTGGACGCATGGTGAATCGAAATATTTTTTCTACGTCCAGAAAAATATTTGTCAAGCATTAAAAAACTAATACATCCCGAATGAGCTGCCTTCAGAATTTCGTTCGATTCAAAAGTATAAGCCGATGAAAATATTCGATTCATCATGAATCCAAAGACGATTTATCAACCGTACAAATAAGCGGTTCTCTGATCTATGCCAGGTAATGCTTGAGTCCCACTTTGTCGAAGTTTAAAGAAAATTGCGCGTCGTTGCTGAAACAGAAAAAAAGGACTTATAATTCGTGATACTTCTAATATAATGCTCTGATGATTCTGAAGTTCGTTACCTCGATGAGTGAAACGTATAATAAACCGGAGAAGCACGGTAGAAAAACTTGCGTCGCGACGCGTCTCGTCTCGGTCCGTTGAGGGTGGAGGTTCGGGTTTGAAGAAGGGTGAATACGGTGGAGAGTAAGGGGGCGCGTGTATAAGCGCAGGGTAGGATGGATCTAGCGAATGCGGAATGGAAAGGAATGGAAGGGATGTTGAGGGTTAGATAGCGAGGGGTTGCAGTCCGCGGGGGGTGCAGCACGTCCACCCGCACATTCTAACCACCCTTGTGCCGCACAAATACAAGTATGAAACAAGAATATATATATGTATATAATATGTATGTACACTGCAGCAATAATGCGCGTTCGTTGGCGCGGGGGCGTCTGGGGCGTCGCGTCGCGTCGCTATCACGACCCCTAGCTCTCAGCTAGTAAGCCGACATCAGTGTCGCGACGTCTCTTGTGTAAGTTCGATGTACCTGCTAGCTCTTGAAAAAGTTCATTATTTTCTATTGTTACTGTAACTGGAAAAAAAATGTATATATAATAACATTAAGATAATTATGAACACAAACAATTCGCGATTGTGAAAATAAAATGATAATTATATCGGTTTTAATGTTTAATTGATATCGCACGTACATTATTTGTCCGATTGAAATTCTTTTATCAAAACGTCACAGCGACCACGTGGCGTTCTGCAAGCTCTTAGAAATTTATACCTATACATCTACATGTATACAGACGTTCTACGCGCAGCATGAACTTTCGCGATTTTGCGCAATGTCAAATCGCGAATGCGATTTAACCTCCCCCCTCTATACTAACCTTACCATCACCTCCTCTTCGACCCTCTGTCACTTCATACCACGTGCAATCTCCTTTTTTGTTTAATATTATTTATTTTTTTTTCCTATCTATTCTGTAACGTGGGAATTTGTTAACATAAAGAGTGAAGTTGTTTCAATAATTTTTGAGATATGGTGCAGTGCGCGAAAAATTTGGAGTTTTTATTGTACATGGATGTTCAATTCTTCTATTTCGACTCTAAAAGTGAGTTAAAAATATGTGAAACCGTGTACATTTTTATTGTATGGTTTTTTTTGGTTTTTTTTTTCAATTACCAGCTTGGGGGCATTTTTCATCCCTTAAGAGGGTCTAGCTACAGCAGATTTTGTACGCTCTAATATTGTTAGAAAAATAATTTTTATTGAAATGCAAAGAACGCAGGAGTATAAGATTCAACCCTAACAACTATTTTCTAACTCTCTTAAAAATACAAACTCTAATTGATACTCATTTCATCCGTAATAATTACGTTTGAAATCAGCTATATTACAAATGTGAACAAAAACTATGAAGTTTTTTCGTGTATAAAACGTATAGCATATAATATGACGCGGAGTGGTTGCAACTACTCGATGGTTCCCGCCATGCCGCAGGCACACTAAACCGTCGTCATGACGACGCCGTGCAGGGCCAAGGGTTCGCGATACATTTAGGAGAGTGTACACTATATACTATATAGCGTATATGTACATCACAACACCCACCGAATATCTTGCTATAATATCCACCCCCTGAGCCACGATGCAATTCTCCCTAAATTTATATATTTGATGAAATATTTTTCACCAATTGAATCGTAATTTAATTTTTTTATTTTATAGAAGCTATACATATAGTACAGATTAATGAGTTATGTATCCTGTCGGATAATCGCCATGCATGCACATATTTATTCATGTCACAAAACGTCGTTGCTGCCAACTTTTGATTTTTCGCTATCGTCGTCATAAAAATTTTTGAACAGGTTTTAATAAGACACATAAATATCAACTCAGAGTCCAAGTTCGGGCGACTGCCAAAGTCTTGCCAAAAATGTAATTGTAAGGGTCTTGGGCTCGGACATCAAATATTCTAATTTTGAATATCGAGGCTCACAATTAGCCACATGCCTTTGAAATGATCGTGCAGGCGAACGGTTATTGATCACTTTTATGTTGGGCTGTACATATTATGTGCTTGAAGTCATGGTAAACCGCAAAATTGAATGAATAGGCCTTCTTACTAAAGAGAATATCGCTCTTATTTTTCAGCAAAAGTAGACCCGTTGTTATGGCCCTTTTAGCCGATTAATTATAATCTCCCGTATTGTTCGAAACGTTATTTCATTTGTTTATTTTTTTTTTCTAATTTTTGTTATTCTACTTGTAAGTCGAACCGCATTAAAACCAACGTACAGCAAAAGTCATTGGGTATAAAAATAGGGATAAAAATTAGGTAATACAAATTTTTTAAGTTACAAATATATACTGATAAAAATGAAAATATGGAAAATTAAAAGAGAGACGGAAAAATTGCAATGGGACTTTCTATTTATATATCTATGTACATACCTACGTTCATATACTTTTCTCTCATAGTTGCGTAACTCACAATTAGTTGACTAAAAGTCGGACGCACCTTGGGGAGCCTTATTTGCCCCTTATAAATACCACTTAGCGTCCCGCCACTTCGCGTTTCTACTCTTCATGAGAACGCCTCTGCGGTTGCCGCTCCGCAGCACAGTTTTGAATTCAAAACTTGAGCTGACGCACTACCAACTCTTGCACCTTCGTAAATTAGTAGTAGCTTCTGCTGCAGGGGTTATAATAATTGTTGTCACAATTATTATTGTTGTTGTTATCATTATTGTTACCCTTATTATGGTGTGTACCTAAGTACTAACTATATACGTCACAAGCATGAGAGAGATTTTGAAATTCTCGGTGCTACATTTCTAATCCCCATCCAACGAATGAATGGGTGGAAAATCCCCCTGGGAAATTTTGCAGTTTCAAACAGCAAGAAAACCCTTTTTATTTGAAGTTTTCATACTGAAGCAGTGATTTTCAAAATACCATGGGAAATATGAAACTTCACCGAATTAGTGTTACCTTCAATGATCGATGTATGAAAAAAAAATAGTCTCTTATCGTCGTATACCTGTCGACTTCCGCGCCTATATACATTTACGGGAGATCGGGTTGCCTTAAGAACTCTTGTTACCCTCTAGATCCAACGGCTTGTGGGCTTCCTATTGCATTTTTAAGGGCTCTATATCTTCCTTTCCTATATTCATTACCCTTTTTCATTTATTTTTATTATACTCGGATTATTTTTTGCGCCCTGTAGTTCGAGTTCGTATGCAAATATGTATGTGAAATTGAAAATAAATTATTTTCTTCTTCTGTTTTCAGGGTAGAGACCATGAGGAGGTCAATGAAAAAGTGTAGGTGTGAACTGACGCACCGCTAGAAATAAAGTAGAAGCGTGATTGCTTTTTTTAATTGGGATATTTTTGAGAATGCTTTTGGCGAGCGGTCCGTCAATACCGACGATCGCTGCTGCCGTCGAAGAACAAGACGAGGAATATGCTCACAGTGAAACACATAGCGGACATTATGACGGCGATGGATACGTCACCGATCATACCGATCTCGCATCCGAAATTGATATCGATGAGTCGGAATTTCGGAGAGAATTTCTTAAGGACGTAAGTATGATGGATAAAATATTAATGACGACGGAATAGAATTGAAAATCTAATATGTGTTCATCATTCATTTATTCATTTGTTTCAGAGATGGCGAATGCTCTTCGATAAGGTGAGTACATATTTTTGAGGGAGTGAAAAATGATTTTTTAATTATTAAAACCCGATCTATGTATGAAGCTAGCAATCGCAATACTTTATTGTGCGGTTGCTTCAGCTTCATTTATTGTCAGTTGAATCACGATTTTTGGCCTATAAAAGTCACAAAAATCTGAAAGGAGAACACCTTTTTTTTCGATTTTGGAGTCGAAGATCTAAATTTCTCTTCATCGTTCTTTTTTTTTGTGTATTTCGAGCTCAGACTCACTTCTCTTCTCAGATAGGACTTGTCGATTTTTTTTTTGTGAATTTGTTTCAGTACGATCCTGAAGGTTTCGGGGAGATTCCACTCGAAGATTTTCTCAATGCACTCGAGAGTCAAGAGTGGAAAGACGAAATCCCAGCGAACAAACGCGACATCCTCAGGGTTCGAGTCAAGGAATCATCCGTCCACGCCATCACCTTCCAGGACTTTGTCAACGTGGTGAGTTTTCATTGATTAAATCACATCAGAAATCATCCGAGTCAAGAAAAGGCGACCGAAAGAAATGGCGTGCCAACTTCTCGTCTATCCAAATTTGATTTTTTTTTTTTTTTAATCGATAGTTCTCGCGTGGTACTAAAGTTCTCACTAGGTGAAAAATATAGTTCTGGTAATCTGTGGAAGTTATGAATATTATAAACATTCTTTTTATCGGCAAAAGCACGCCATCCCGGAATCGGTGGCGTGCTGCACCGTCCAGGACTTTCTCCTGAGGCTCTGCATATTTAACCGCGATAGCGCGGAACTATTCCTGAGATCTGGTGAACTCTTTGAGGTGCTATCGCAGAACTTCCACGATTGGTTTCGTTTCAGCGAAATATATGTGCTAACTTCACAGGCGCTCCTCCTAAGGGTTGATTATAGTCGCGTTTGTGCCGCCATCTGAACACCGACAATCAAGACCCTTGGTACGTTAATACCCCTAAGAAGTGGGAAACTTGGTCGGTGTATTTATCCTGAATTCAGGACCAAACTTGTTGGATTTTCTTATTTCATTGTCCCCTTATATTTTGCTCGTACCTTCAAAACCCAAAAGAAATTCCTTTCGGGTTATGGTCAAGCTCGGAGGGAGTGAGAAAAAAAATGCGATGGAACTCTAAGAGATCGTGTAAAAAAAGTAATACATATAAACCGAGGTCAACCATAAGTAACCTACTTAAACTAAGTCGTAAGTAAGTAACGGTAAATGCGGAAAATCTGCTTTATTATAGCTCTGTCTTTTATATCCAGTGGGATAAGTGTAATGTGTATAGTTGTTGAGTGCATAATGATGATCCGCGCCCCTTCTTGTACGTTTTTATTTTCATTTTATTCTTCTCTTTTCTTACTGAAACTACTAATTTACTTCTTTCTACCAAAAAAAGAACTGAAAAACAAAAAATAAAGAAAAAAAAAGTTTCTTGCACTAGTTTTTATAATTCGCTCGCTTATACGATTATGCCTTGTCCAACTGGTCGTTATTGGATTTTAGGTCATTCTTTGAGGGGATATTCTTTTCATGCACCATTAAACTTCACCGTTTAACCATCAGTAAGCTAAAGTACGAATGTGCACAATGAGATCTTTTCGGTGTATTATATACCGTATAAAAGTATTGTCATAAAACGTAAAGCAGAAAAACGTTAGTTCTCTGCTTTGAGAAGTTCTTGCGCACATACATATATAGCGTCACTAAAATTCAACGATTCAGATATTTTTCAAAAATCGAAATAGAAAAATCTTACTACCTTGTCAACGTTATGACCTCATTATAACGAAATATTTCAAACGAGACGCGTTTTACCGCCGGAGGGGTGAACGCTAAGTTCAACCCCCATTTTAGTTGCCGAAATCTCCGTGAGATGGCGGCGCCTATCGCGATTCTGACTCACGTGTCACGCAAGCTGCTTTGCAGTCGCGGCCTTTTTATGACCCGCGAATTTTTCCGACTACCAAAAAAACCTTCGAAAAATATACTATGAATAATTATTATTCTTCTTTAGAGGGAAGAGAGAGGCATGACTCTGAAAAAAAAGAATTATTTGTCGATCCTCGTATTTTCTGAAAGGTTGTATACGGTGCAGAAAGAACAAGTTCTTTTCGTTCTTTTATCGTTCACTTAATTTCTCTAACGATCTTGGGAATCGTTACGCCGGTCATTGGTGGTACTGAAATTAGTGTCCGCGAAAGGTGATCATTAGCAATTAGCAGCAAGGAGGACTAACCTTCGCCGCTAATATGCACTGCGCCGGCGTCGATGTTTGCACAGGCATCATCGCGTCAGTATATAGCCCTAAGAACTGGTGATTAGCAAAGGGGGAGGGTAGAAAAAAAAGTCCAGTTAAAACTGCAAGGATTCTCAGTATATCTATACATATAGATTTGTAGAAAATTATTACGGGGTGGTTAGGAAGCTACGTGACGTTTAGGTAGATAAAGTCAGTCCCTCAACTTGGGGGGCGTCTTTGGTCGTTGTAACACTCGGTGGTCCTTTTCTCGAGGACCTTTGGAGGTCCCTTTAGCGCTAAAATCGGTATCGTAAGGACTCACCTCCTTATATCGGGAACGCGCGTTTGCAAAAGATCTCATTTAGACCGTCTTTGTTCTTCTTCCGAAACAAGCACGAAATTGCTGCCGTTATACTGCGGTTGTTCTGCCGCTATGCTGCTGCTGTTGGTACTGCAAAAAAAAAAAAAAGAAGAGAAGAAGAGAAAATTAATAACCCAAGAAGCCGCGAATGTTGAGGTCCTTCAACAACACACTTTGACCCTACAAAAAGGAGAGACTTTATAAGTGCTGACCGTTCTTCCCAAATATCAATTATCACCAAAAAACTGCCCTGTAATGATCGAACCGCGCGCGTTACTCTGCTCGTCCTTTTATATATCTTCTGTAGCTAGCTTGCTCACCTTATGGGTACTCGCTGAGGTTCAGCGTCTGATATTCTCTCCTCAAGTTTTAGTTTTCTTTTACCACTGGATAGAAAAAAATTCATAATAATAATAAAAATATACCACACGGATTTTTCAAACATGATATATAATCCTTCAAAGGACACCGGGTGCATTAGCTGGCTTGGCTAATCATTTATGGCGTATATTTTATTCATTCGACTAATTATTTATTTCTTACATTCAGTTTAGAGAGCTGGAAAAATCCTTGAATATTTACAAATATTGCACATTCAATCGCATGGATCTTTTTATTTGAAAATAAAATGGCGGATAATCTAATGAATAAGATATACATTTCAACGCGCACTCTGCAGCGCAACTCATCTCGTATAATATTCTTCAAAGATTTATATACGTGTAGTTTGTAATTATCCAAAGTAGACGCGATTCAAAGATGCAATTATCCCATTGAAAAGTCTAGTGCATAGTTCATCTTGCGTAGCTAATCTGTAGCAACATATATTAAATTGAACCTAAGATATTATTCAATCTGAAATTTTGTTTTTTTGTATTTAAATTTGTCAAAAATAAATAGCGAACCACCTGATTTAGAATTATGAAGACATATATAGCTATGTGGATCATTTAATCACACTCTTAAAAATTCCATTTCCATTCGTCATCTGCAGACTTAAAAAAAAAAAAACGTATTTCTAATACACGATTCTAACTGCAATAAATCTTAATAGATTTGAACAGTTTCGGTTGTATCATTTACTTTAAATACCTGCAAGCACGTCGATCGATCGATATAATAGATAAGTTTCGGTATAGGTATTCAAGAATGCTTTTAGCAGGGTTAGTCGGTTTTTTTTTCCTTTCTTTTTTTGGATACCGACGACGTCCGTCGCGGAGTTCCTGCTGCTAATAGGGGACAGCGTTGAGGTCCCACTTCAGGCGTCCCGACGCCCCCGTGTGCTTTTTTTTTCGTACCGTTTCAACGCTTCTACCTATACACACACGCATAAATAGTTCCCGGAGTGACAAATACGGGTCCCTAAAAACAAAGTATCCCGATTATATATTGGGTATACATGACTATAGGTATACCATCCCAAAGTCTGGAACAGACTTCGAAAATTCAAGTCTCGATCCCTCTGTGCTGCTACCTCATGGAACAGAAGATAAAAAAAAAAAAAAAAAAAAGGGAACAAAAACCGAGTCATAGTTGGAGTGTGTAAAAATTAATTAGGTATAATGTAAACCTGTATGAAATTTTAACACAAAGACATAAATATAACGTAGCTTCGTATTGTATAAAAAAGCTCGCAAGAAGCCTGCGGCAAAATAATTCCGTTCTATACACGGCATGCTCGCTGTGCATTTTCTTTTTTGTTCCTTTTTTTTTGTACGTGTATTTTTTTTCAGTTCGTCATTCCTTGTCGCCGTGTATAAATCTCGTCTTCTTTTTTTTACAACATTTTTTCTCAATAGTGTGAGACGTGGGGTAATATTTTTTCCACGCATCACGCGATGTGCAGCTAACAACGGCGTCAGCAAAATTGCGGTTGTATGTATGTGCACATTATATGCATATAGGTAGGTACCTATATATATTTATTCGAATTCCGGAAAGAGAAAAGGAAGATGAGTAAAAAAGAATTGAGAAGACAAAAAATCAAATTGACTATTTTCGAGCGATGCAACGTATAACCCGAAAGGATGAAGAGGACGACACGATCGCGAGATATAATGTAGGTACCGACTTAACATCTAGCTTAAAGTTTTGAAGATCCTTTTTCTTTTATTTTATTTTTCTTTTCACTTTTTGAACCTCAATTCATTAAGCGCCTGTCTAAACGGCATCTAATTAGGAGACAATAGATACAAAACATGCCCGATCTCCAAACACTTAAGATAAGAAATAGTATAACCGTGCCCTTTAGTTCTTTTTTTTCGAACCCTCGAAGTGGAATCGCCCCAAACCATAACGGGAGACACCCTGACCAGCATACCTTAGAAATATACACCTGATATAGCGTACAGATATTCCTATAGCACCGTTTGGAGAATAAAAATAAAAATAAAAATGAAATTCAACTGAATGATAAAAAAATTAATTACCGTTCAGGATTGGATTAATTGCGACACATATCATAATGACATAATTCGTGAAAATTTTGAACGTCGGATAAAAAAATTCTTGTCAAATTCGATGAACTTTATTACGATTTCATAGTTTGTTAATTCGGTTCTGCACTTGAGAAGTTATCGGAGTCACGAATTTGAGGGTATGCAAGCAGACGGGTATACGTTTAGTAAGAGAAACCTTATCCCCGCATAGTTTGCGATACGCGGTACTGTTTCAAAGTTTTCATATTATTATTGTAGGTACGTATATAGTAAGCGAAATTCAGATAATCATCTGCAACAGATAGACCGGAGAAGACGCTTCTTGGACGAACTATTACTATTATTACTATCATCATCATCATTATCATCATCATCATCATCAGTTTGGCTTGCGGATATTTCCTCTTGCAGGACGTCCCAAGCGCATCTATCGGGGTATGTCGACTCTTCCCGTTACACATCTATAGTTGGATACGCAAGCGTTAAGTCAGGGTACACAATATCAGAGTTGAGTATAAACGCTACCTGAACTTCAGATAAGATTATCTCAAACTAGTTGAAAGAAAAGGCGACAAAAGAAAATACGTGAAAAAAGAAATAAATAGAAAGCTATCTAATCCGTATCCACTGGTCGCACGAGTCGTTTATCGGTGATTGAGGTTTTCGATTTAATTTATCCATCTCAAATAGAAATACCGTTGCTGTATCTTCCTCAGGTTATGTAAGGAGGGTATTATGAACCGTTCTCGATATTCCCCTCGCGGATTCCTTACGCTGTAATTAATTAAATACCATCATTAATACACGTCTACCTTACACTCCTGTTAAACCCTCCGCTCCAATTTGATACTGAGATTGTCGCAAATCTAGCGGTGATCTACATATTATAGTGAGTGATTTTTACTAACCCTCTATCTCTTCTCTCTCTCTCTACCCGATTGGCTGTATAAATTCTATAGTGAAGAAAAAAGAAATTAAAATCAATTAATAATTTTCACTCAGGTTAACTAACGATTACGTAATCAAGGATCGAACGAGAGGATCAGCTGCGGGTCGATTAAAATGTATCCTGCGAATTTTTTACCCATTCAATTTCACACGCATGACGTCCGTGTAACAGAGTTGAGTATTGTGCATAAGATTTCAAAGATCCGAGGCATTGCTGCGGGAATTTTTTCGACATCATTTTATTTTATTTTTATTCTTCTTTTTTTTTCCTTCTTCCTTTACCATCTATAACAAGTACCTATACACGGGGAGCTGCGGAGAGCACGTACGTACTTTTTTTCTCCCCACAGGGGGCAAATAATTTTGGTACCCTTGTACATAAAAGGACATTATATATATGTATGGTTCATTGTATGTATATACAGAGAATGAACGAAGTAGGTACAGCCGAATTTTGCGGAGGGCGGTCTGTTTGACGGTGAAAACGAGGTGTGCAATAGCGTTCATGGGGTGAAATATACATTTCCGTAATTCTCTGCTCACGGACGTTTTCATCTTCTCTTAGAATCCGAAACGTTCGCTTTTGCTTTGTCGGAAAATCGGACGACGATCTGCAGGGAGGTCCAGTAGTCCAGGAACCGTACAACCAGGACCCCCAGGTTCATACGAACAAAAAAAAAAGAAACGTAGAAATGAAAAATAAAGAGAACTAAAAAAGGAAAGGAAAAAAAACGGGGAATGGAGAATAAAGTATTCCTGTGACTTCCGTGCTTCTGCAAAAATTAGGGATACCTTTTTTTGTTTCTTCTTAAGGTATGGGGAGGTGGAGGACAAAGATTATCGTCGCTGGTGGTCGCGCCGTGCGGTTTGTGAATTAACGATTGCATGAAGTGAGAGGATTATCAAAAATATCTAGAGGATCATTTAGACAATTTTGTGAAAATGGCGATACGGAAAGAAAAAGAATGAAAAATATGTGAATTAAACGAAACGAAAATAGAAAAGGGAGTGACCGCGGAGTGGGTACAGGGGGAATAAAGAGAGCTGTCAAACCGCGTTTATTTGATCTACTATTACTATAGTATAAGTATATAGAAAAATTGTGTTGAAAACTATTTCTGTATAAACGTATAATAATGGCGACGGGCTGCCCTTTGGCCATCGAGGACGATCAAGACCAGGTAGATGACGTTTAACAATGACAGGAAAAAACCTTTGTATACGCGACTATACTACTTAGACCGGTCAAAAACTACTCACTGATCCGTGCAAAGAACTAAAAAAAAAAGAGACAACAATCGAGATGAATGAAATAATTTTTATACCGGACATACATCGTGACGGTACTCGAAAAGAAACTAGATATTTTGATTTTTGATTTTAAAATTGGTCCGATTCCGACCCACTGGTAATTTCCTATCTCCAGTATCTATTATTTTTTTTGTTCGTTTCTCTGCTCGAAGTTTTGTACCTCTATAGGAAAAGCAAATGTATTGTTGGAAACACATTATCCTAGTCGTAGTTCCTTCTGTAGGTACAGGTATGTTTGTGTGGGTATATGGCTGGATGATGAAAATGATATTTTTTTGGCTCCATTTGACGCAATTTTCGACTCAATTTTTCCCACTCTGGTGGAACGCTCTCTCACTCCCCATTATAGTAATACCCCACGGTAGTTTCTGAAAACGAAGGTCCTGGTGAGTCACTATTACAAAGGATATAATCCTCTTCGTCTTATATCCTACAACGAGATTCTGCTCCTGCTTCTGCGTCCTGCAGAGATGATCTTTCTCTGTAATCGGCGGCCTTGCGATCCTCAGCATCCAGCGACCCACTCGAAGTATGCGCGTATATGTACACATGTATATATGTATTATAGTAGCAACTTTACCGCCAATAGAAACGTATTAACGAAGTAATGGGGACCTACAAACTCACCCAAAATTATGTCGTTACATCCAACCTCGCATTCACTCTGCAATTTTCCACAGTCGCCCCTCTCTCAACAAAAAATAGACAGGGGAAAAAAATTAAGTAACAGAAATGAAAAAACAAGTCATCGTTATACCGAGACTACCGTATTTTTTTTTTTACCTTTTTTTCATCTATTGCTTTAATTAAGTTATTAGGAATTTGGAAATTTTTTATATATAATATTCTTACAACACAGTCTCAAGAATATATGCGTGTATATATATAAATAATTACTTTGATTTGATTCATTTTTTTTTCTCGTTCTTCATTCAAATTGATACCATGCTCAGGAATATAATGAGGATACGTTAAAAACGCGAAAGAATGAAATAAAAAAAAGGAAAAAATAAAACAGTCTGGAAGGGAAAAAAGAAAATGGACAACAGCGATTCGGAATATTATAATAATATTTTGTACGTGACGAAAAATAAGGAATCCGGGATAATCTATCCGAACAGTTTGTATAAATCCACCCTTAACCTAACTTTCCCTTTTATTCTTAATTCCATAGTTATGTAAAGCAGCTTATAGGGTATATATACTTTAGGTATATATATATATATTTATATAATGCAATAAATACGTTGTGCTGCACCCGCGGGTGCGTGTTTGCTGGTCTTCGTAAATACTTTGAAATAAGAAGAAAAAAAAAAGAAAAAGAAAAAAAAACTGAAAGGAAAGAAGGAAGAAAAATTTTTACGTTCAGATACAGATATATATATATACATATATATTTCTACACTTTTCAAACACGATCCCGCAGGGTCGCTTCTCTCAGATCTCCGCAAAGGACCCCGAAGCTCTGAAAAATACTGAAGGAGGAAAAATTTTTCTTCCTGTATATATGTATAGTATACGAAAGGCCGCTTTATGTGCCGCAACTTCACACCGTTCAACCATTACATTCATTTTCATACACAGCTATCTGTGTATTTTTCTGTATATTGTATATAACCACCTGACAGTTTTTCTAACAAACTAACAATCGCCATTATACAGTATGTATAAGATTTTAAATCAGTTTAACTTATTCCAAATCACGAATTAGCCATTATATTGCAAGGTTTACTAAGGGTGCTTTTTCCCACCCTTGCATTATTCTTTTACAAAAATAATTCTTTCTATCCGCCGGCTCGCAGGAACAGCAATACTACGGTATACAGGATACTGTGGCGGGTGCAGTCTGACCGTCCGGTTATTGTAAATTATTTACTAACTGAATATCGTGCGATTCGGTAGTTTCTAAACCTGCCGTGGACACACAGTACCTTCGAGACTTCACCCCGTGTAAATTGGTTTATTATAACCTGCTGCGAAAAATTATCATAATTCCTTTGTTGTACCTGCAGAAGTAGCAGTAACTGCGCCCACCGGGCTTAGGTATAAGAATTATAAAAGTGAAAAGAGTATATAGTTATACACAAATATATACATACACACGCAGGAACAACACCTGACTCAATACTTGCGGCTGCGTAACCAAGATTTAGGATATTTTTGGGGGTGGATGAATTTTCACGGGGGACACCGAGGGGGTGAACTACGAGCGTGCCTCCGACGCGACGACCCGGATTACTCCGGGGGAACGGTGACTGCTGCACTAGCTATATAGGTGTGAATATATATATATATATGTATACGTGTATACCTATATATATGCGTAACATGGGAAAAGGGGATGGCGAAAACCCGACAGGGGGCTTGTTGCTGCTGCTGCTGCTGTTGCTGCACGGGACACCCACGCCGTTATAGTTGGCAACCCCCAATCTATTCGCTGCTGAATGTTTTATTCGTTCGTTTATTTATTGCCATACCTAACAGCTATCCCGCGGACGGCCATTGTGTCGACAACCCTGCGCTGCAATAATATATATATATATATATTTATACACACGCACACATACAGACACATTCATGTACATGTGTACTATAGAGGGATGAAAAACGTAAGGGCCTAACTGTTGGAGAAAAAAAAGAACGTAGAAACAATTGGAACAGTCTGAAATATTTAATTTTCTAACCACGTTACGCGTATGGGTATTCACGAATCACCCCGCATGCTTTCGACATCCTTAATTTTTTTTTTTTTTTTGTGCCCCCCAAAAAACAGATTTTTTTTTTTTTTTTTTCACTCGCGAGTACAGGATTTACGTGGTGTGAAGGTTGGATTTTGCGAAAACGAGAAAAAACAAAACGAAACTAAAAAAAAATTGAAAAGAAAAGGGTGGGAAAGACAGAGTGACGAAAAGAAAAAAGAAAAATAATCGTTGAATCTAAACTCTGCACCCCTAATGTATACTATATTATACGTCATTATCAGAAGCAATTAGTTCGTTAATTGCGTCACAGAGTCAGAGTTTAACCTTTGTCGGTATTAGCAGGGGGTTCAAAAAGGTCGCCATAAGAACTCCACAGGGGGTGATTTTAACATCAGGGGTTCTCCCGATCGTTCCTGCAGAAAACTCGAATGCTTCTCGATGGATATTATACTTATTATGTTACACATTTTTTTTTCTTTTCGTTTTTTGTTTTTTTTTTGTTTTTATTCTACCAACGGAGACAAGACTAGCTGAGAGAAAAAAAAAACCCAAAAAGAAAAATCAGCGTATGAAATAATGGAATTGGGGCATCAAAAGAATCGAGCTATACATGGATGAAGAAAAGAAAAATTAACAGAGAAATAGAAGAATTAGAAAATTTGAAAGAAATGAAAGAAGTCGGGGGGTCCGAACCGAGGAGATTTTGCACCACTCCCGTATAGAGAACTGCACATGGGAAACCTATATCTTTGAAGAACTGAATAGCGGTTCATCATTTTTGAGAAAAAAAATATGTTTTTCTCATCTTAGCTTTTTTCGGTTTTCATTTTGAAAACTGAGATCAACTAATTATGTCATGTATATAGATATACGTTACAGAGATAAAAAAATTTACAGCACACAACTGCCGAATCCGTTCTCGTGGTTTTTTTTTTTTTTTCTTCTTTTAAATGTCGCGCCCGCATTTTTACCTTTTTTTTTTTTTTTGAGTTTTGCTATAGATGTACAGCTTTCGTACCAGACTTTTGGCGCACAACCTGCAGATTTCGTATAATACATGAGAATCGGACCGGGGGAAGAGAAGCGGGTGTAAATTAAAATGGGGTTGGGGGATGAACACGGTACCTACATATAAGGTGGAAGATTATGTTGACGACGGACATCTGCGTGGCGCATACCATACGTCACATATATACGCATACACACATAGGTGTATAACATACGCATGTATGTATATAAGCCATTCAAAACGCGGGTTCCGACTTCCGGGCACGTGCTCGGCCTTTCAGCAACTCTCGCGCGGTCTGCATCTGCCCAACTATGTATTTTATATATCTATACATACTGTACACATACACGCCGCCGCTGCATCCACCCCCAACTCATACCTATGTGTGTCTATATATTAAATATCAAGTTTCAAGTTTCGTGAAAAAAAGAAATAACGAAAATAGCTAAACGGCATCTACATGATCGCTGACACGAGCCGACCGCGACGCGCCTCGACATTAATATAAAATATGCGAGAAGTTAAAAAATGAAGAAAAAAAAGACTGTATTACGATAAAGAAAAAAAAGAGAAAAGAAAGAGGATCGCGAAATTTTTGTAGAATACATTAAACGTAAGGCGGCGGAACTGGAAGATCATGAAATTGATGAGGATGGTATTTAAGCAGGGAAGGTTAGTCTGTATTACTTAATGTAATTTGTAATGCGGTAAATACGTTATTTCGCTGTACACGTGTATATAATACGTAAAAGTATGTACATTAATTTTGTATAAAACACCCCCGTCTTTTGTATACATGAGATTATTTCACAGCCGGAAACTGTGAGAAGTGGAGGAGGGTAGCGGTATTGTATGTACAATATAAACTGTATGTAACAGTCGGGATAGACGCGAGTAGACAACCGGGTTTATCTAACCTAACTACACTTAAAATAATCCAACCTATTAAATGGCAAGAGAAATACAAACCCGAACTGCTTCATGCCATGATATGCCACTATAGACTTCTGTATCTGTTACTCCAGAGGAATTTGTGGCATGTTTCACGTCGTGCTCCAACGACCAGGTTTACTTAAACTATGTATATGTATAAATTTATACATATATATATATATATATATATGTATGTATGTATGTATAGGAAGGCGGTGTGGAGGGGGGGGGATGAACTACGAAATATATAACCTTAGTTGTAGATAAATAATAATGGTAAGTATCCGATTATATCGCGATTTTGAAATTTTTTTTTTTTCGGTTTCCCTAATTTTTCTTCTTCTTTTCTTCTACAGCATTTTGCAGAAGGCGTACAGACTGAATCTGAATTTTTCTTCGATCTTTCAAAAATATACATCCTTTCAATGTGAAAGGGCACAGCTAGTCACGGTGTATCTCTAATCCTAATCTGGATTTGGCAGAAGCACAGAAGAAAAAAAAGTGAAAAAGAAAAGTGAAAATAGTAAAAGTATATATGAAGAAGGAAAGACAGTTGTAGTTATATTTCGTGGGTTTTTCGTAAACAAGATACTACAATACCGGAATATATGTATACATTCGATGTCTTTTGAGTAGCTACGATTCAAAGAGCTGGTTGTGGTCCTCTTTACCCATACTGATCCTGAAGTTTCTAACCCCAGGAAAAAATATCAGGTTCACATTTTTCACCAATATAGACATTGGACTAACTTCAGTCACAAAGAAACAGCTGTCCGTACCACTGCAAGATTGTAAACTACGAGGCACGTCGATTGTTGAGAATTTTTTTTTCTCTACTTCATTTTTCAAGTACCCACTAGTTTCACATGTTCTCGATCGAAGAAACTCATTCTTAACCCCGTTTGATAATGAAAGAAAAAAACGAAAAAAAAACAAGCAAATTTTTTTATTCGCTGCATCGATGTTGAACGCTCGTTCGAAAGACCACAGCGATTGGAAATTCGGGGAAAAAAAGAGCTCTCAGTTTTCTGAATTAATTTTCTCACCCCATATATAATGATGTGGTACGGAATTCATCCGATGCGTTTATGAAAAGAAATTCACATCTGCCATCCTCTAGTTTTTCTGGTTAAAGGATCGACATTTTATATGAATGCATATTCGCATCGTTGCATGCCTACGTTATTGGCATGTTATTGGCAAGGTATACGTACTATTATAATATACGTCCCATATGTATAAATACCTTTCATCGTTCGGTTTCTGCATATTTCTGTTGTACATATAATTTAAAAAAATATGCCATGTACCATAGAATTGACAGTTATTAAAAAGCAGAAGGAATAGGAGAGAAAAAAAAAAAAACAGACGTAGTCTCTCGTACAGTACATTTAATGTACTTGTATTTTCTCAAGGGAGGAAAATCTCGTCAACAGGGATCGTCCGGATTATTATTATTATTAAATCTCTATATCTACCAGTCGTTGAATTAACTTGAGAGAATCTTGAGGTCGTGGGTAAAATTGAAACTTTGTTATACTTGTATGTATATTGCGAAAAGCAACATCAGGATGATTATTTGAGCCAGCTTATTCTCCCTTTTTAGGTCATGTGATATCAGGCCAGAGGAGTCTCCTCGATGTACCGATGTAGCTGTGAATTTAGGTCTCAATTCTCCAGTCCTTGATATTCTAGATCTAGTTATAATTATGGGTGTATAATGCCGAGTTTCGAATAGGTCGCCCAAGTGGAATGCAGGTAGAATATTACGAGGACATTCGATATTATTACGATGTCCCCTTCTTCGAACTGGTGGCGCAATCGTAGATTAGTTTGAGGGTGAAAATTAGAGTTAGTTAAATACCCTGAGGTCAGGAACTGATATCCCCAAGGTGGTGCACGCTAAATGCCATTAGATTTAATGGGATATTAGGGTCACGCGTATACAAGTAGAGTTAGTTCTGGAAAATGGATTTTTATTATGTCGAAGGATGTTCGATTAGAGAATTTTGAAAATTTCTGGTTTCTTCTTCAATATTAAAACAATTTTTCGAACGTATCATTTGCGAGCGTTATTATACCTCTCCCCGTCGATATATATTTGATTTTCTCTTTAGATACACAACCCTTATAAGTATGGAAAGGACGACCAGGTGGGTTTTTGGTAATATTGGTAACTAGATCCGAACCTGCCCACAACCCCCTGCGCGCCTGTACCAGATGTTCCTTTACCCCTTATACTCTCTCTTTCCATCTCATTTTTCTTTTGCTTTTTTTCTTTTCATTCTTCCTTTTTCTTTTTTCCTTTCTTTCTTATTTATTCTTTTATTCTTTTTTATTTTCCTCGCGTGCCACCCTGCCAGAGTTTTTCGAGTCGACCTGCGGCCTAAGTTTAAAGTAGTACCATTCGCGGGTATCCACATCCCAAACAACTGTAACCACTGCGGGCGCCTCGTGTGTCTTTTTTTTTACGGGTTAAAAAGATTCAATGATGCCGTCAAAAATCGCCTAAAATGCAACGTGCATATATGGTACGTAAATTTCAACACGATTTTAACATTTTCATTTCGTGTAATTGTTTTTTTTTTCATTATTATAAAATGAAAATTCAACCACCGCTGCAGATTTTTCAATGGGAATTTTAGAGCTAAGAATTAAAAAAAAAAAAGGAAAAACCAATGATGTCAAAATTTTTCCATCGCTCATGCAGATCGCAGATATTTGTTCCATATATACGTACGAATAGATATGTAAATATTCTACTTTGTTTGCAACATGAAATTTTCTGTTAAAAATTCACAGGGGGGTTGAAATGAAAATTGAGACGGGAGAGAGACAGAGAGAGAGAGAGAAAATATAAAAAGTCAATAATAAAAACTAATGAGAAACGTGATTGATGATGGAGCTTGGGGGTTAATTAATCGGTACCAATCGTGAATATAAACGATGAGTGATTTTTTCGTTTTTTTTCTCTGTAGAGATGTGTTACTGATATATATATATGTGTATGTACGCGCATATAACGTGATGATCACAGCGAATTGAAGTTTGTTTTTAATCTACTTTTTTATTTGATATTTCCGTTTGATTTTTATTTTTCTTCAATATTTGTCGAAATAAAATCGTATCGTGTTATGGCAGAGACTCTTCGTCGATTTAAAGCTGTGTAGATGTGATAAAAATTTATCGTACATACTTTTGTGTCGTACACAAATTTAAAGCGTGGCGTCAAAAGCTCCGAAACGCCCTTAAAAATGTTGCTGCTGTTTCAACAAACGAGTCAAAGAGAACCAGATGGTGCACAATTACATTCGAGTGTATATATACTATATACATTTTTTTTTTTTTTTTTATACAGATATATACCATCTTTATAAATTAATGTGCGTACACGTAGGTAATGACGACGAATTGACGCGGCTCAAAAAAAAATGTATGTACACGTGTTTGTGTGTGCAGTCCGAGTATATATACGTAGATATCTATTTGGATAACGAAATTCAAATAAAACATATATACTGCCTAGGTAAATAAATAAATAAATAAATAAATAAAAAAATATACAAATGAATCGGGAAGTGAAAGTCAGGCTACGGGATTTTTTCCCCCCATTTTTTTTTACTCCCTTATTCGTTATCGCTCATCCCAATTATTTCACCCTTGTTGAACTTTTCGATCACTTTCAACTTTCAAAATTCACGTGAACATCGGATAATATAAAGTAGCTATCACATGCTGTATTTAGAGAAGTATTTTTGTTCTTCTTTTCTTCTCCACTAATTTCAATTCCATTTACAATCGGGGAAAGAATCAAAGAATTTCACACAGGAATTGATAAAAAAAAATTATGTCGTGGCTTCTTTATTTTCTTTCTTTTTTGCTATTCGTCTCGAGTATGCACACGATGTATATACCTACGCCATGTCCATCGGGAGAAAAGAAAAGAAATTAATAAATAAATAAAGAATTTAAAAAAAAAAAAGATGCACAAGCGGCAGTTGTAGTAGTTGCTTTTATATACCTACACGTAGTGAAGTGGAAGGAAGTGAAAACGTTGAATAGGAAGTGGGAGGAAGCGTTATATACATATAGGTACCGAATAAAACACCGAACAAACAATGCGCGGCTTCCCAGATGCATCCGGTCTCTTATTTCATCAACCGGGAACTCCGAGACACCCCTCGCCTCCCTTCTTCCTACAAATTCGCCCCTTTCTACTCTCGTCCTGACTATCGTACATTTTATAAAAAAAAATTAAAAAAAAATTTCATGTACATACACATTACATACGCAAGTATATGTGCATACGTACGTTTACGTTCTTTTTTTTTCTCTTGTTTTTTATATACCTGCAGGGCGCGTGCCCCACAACGAGTCTCCGATTACAGATCCAGTTTTATCTATACTGATCCTGATCCCCTCTCCTGCAGGTTTTTTACATTTCATGTCCTTTTTATTCATTCTCTATAGATATATATACATATCACGCGGCCACATTTTTATATTTTTGCATACGTGTGAGTATATAAATTTCAGCTTTTCTTTTTTCTTTTTCTTTTGTTTTTTTCTTACCTCAATGTGTACCGTATATGACAGGAAACAGCTGAGCTGTATAATAATATGATCGTTGGTACGGTCGCGTGCGATGTGATTTTTTCTCCTTCATCTTAATGCACCCATAGTCTGTATACCGCCTCTTAGAGATATCACCCTGTGGACGTGAGCGGTGAATACTTGAACAAGAAATGCATTTATTGTATAATCTGTAATACACACGCCCCCTTTATTCTCACTGTACATATTTTACGTGCAATCTGCAGGCGATCTTTGTCCGTATGCAAATAATCTGACGTTGTTTTTTGGCGCTGCAGGCCAGTGATTTTTGAAACTCGGAAAAAAAAGGGCGGGTCGCGGTTTAGAAAAAGGGAGAGGAATGAAGTGGTCCTTGAGTGCTGCAGTTGGGTTAGGATATATACTTCCCTTTTCCTCCCGCAACTCCCTACCGCGCTATATACTTTTCTTCTGGTAACGGGATAGCGACATGCGGCACGCTCCTGCCATCAGCAACAGCACACTTTTTATACACACAATTTTATGGGGTGGGATGTACATGCGTACGTGTGTATATAGGTAGCGTGAATGTGTGTGTATAAACGTGCGCATGTACGACTTTCTTAAATACCAGGTGTGCTGATCCTTACCCCCCTCCTCTTTATATATGCGTTGAGCGAACGCGCAGATTGAAGGACAACGGATCAAACACCCTTAAGGGTAAATTTACGTATCCAATCGAGGTCAAGGACTCGGAATAATACAAGTACACGGCATGGGCGATTTCAATAATCGTTTGAAACGACGGAAATGCGATCGAAATTTCGGGCTGCGGAATAACCGGCAACTTTTTCCTTTTTTTTTTCGGGTACGTCATTAGGGATGTATAGTCACTCTTCCCATGTTGAAAAAGTACATATATCCTATAAATCGAAAATCAAAGTACATACGCAGGCATTGTACACATTTTGTATATATTTATTGTGTGTATGTAAATATCTTATTAGTATAGGTATATATTGTCATTCTGATTCACACGATCTGTACGTAAGAATTGTCGATCAGGAAAGTACATAGAAATCAGAAGAACAAGGGTTTAAAAATCAGCTTATACGATTTCGGTTTGTTCGTACCTATAATATAAAATCTGATTACCTATATGTTTGTTGAATTAATGTATGTATACGTGTAAATTAGGATGGTCTTAAAAATTAAATTTTTTCCGACGCCCCAAAAAACCTTCCTTTTGATGAAAAAATACGGAAGAATTTTTTTTTTTTTTTTCAACAAAAATAACACGTGCCTCAAGACGGTCTGAGTTAATTTTTTGATAAAATCGCAGTTTCTTGTCAGTATCTCGTAAAGTATACAGATTTAAGAAAAAGTTATGAGACTAATTTCGTAGGGAATTCAATTTTCTACAAAAAAAGTTCTTCTCATTTTCTTCATAAAATTCATATTCATGGAGATATTCTTAATAATAGATTCATTAATTTCATATGGTGAACATTTTAAGACCTGCAAACGTTATTTTTTCTGAGATATAAAAAATGTAAAAAATTGAATTCCCTACAAAATTGGTCTCATAACTTTCTCTCAAATCCGTATACTTTACGAGATACTGACAAAATACTGCGATTTTATCAAAAAATGAACTTAGATCGTCTTGAGACACGTGTTATTTTTGTTAAAAAAAAAAAAAAATTCCCGTATCTTTTCATCGAAAGGAAGTTTTTTTTGGGGCGTCGGGAAAAAATTAATTTTGAACGACCACCCTAGTGTAAGTATACTTATGATATTCGAGGTGTTTGGGAAAGGGTAGTTTGTTCGGTGCGCGTCTGTTTCGTATCGATTTTTTTTCTTTTGATACAATTTTTTTTTTCATTTTTTGTCAAGAAGTCTATGACAATACGACTTCGCGATGGCGAATTCAATCATTCTTAGTAAATGGAATTGAATGAATGAAACGTTATCTGCGACAGGTGTTCCAGTGACGTTCCTCGAAACAAGAATAAGAAAATAATGATGATAATAAAATCATCATTATCATTTTAATGAAACTGTTCTTCTCCAGCAGTTGAACACAATTGATTCGTTGTCACAAAAAAATTGGCTTCCAATTCCGCACTCTGCTCAATTTTCTTTGCGCACTTGTATTCGCGGAATTTCATATCGAACAAATAATACGATGAAAAACACGACTTGCCCATTCACCCATTCGTATTCAAGGATCTCGGGTGAAATGAACGGTAATTCTATCCAACTTTGTGTAATTTTAATCCGCCAAAGTATGATTGATTTTTTTCAGCCGAAAAATGAAAATTACCTGCAATCATTCTGAAAGCGTTCGTCTTGATGCGGATGCATAAGCCCCATAAGTTCGTGTCCAGCGATGAATTTTCAGTCCCGTGAAGAAGAAGAATTTAAAAAATCATAAGGAAAGCCGAGGAATTGAAAGAAAGAGAAATTTTTCGGTTAATCAGAATTCTATGCGAAACCACTCGCGATTGATAGTTGATTTATCCCGAATCCCGTGAGATAAAGTGGAAGAGCACACATCTGTTCCCGTTTTGTACCTCATACCAGGCACGCTCTGATTGTAATTGTTAGAATTCGGTTCCCGCGAGGGCCGCACGGGAAATGGGACTCTAACTGATAAGCCTCATCCCTTGATTAATGAAACACGTGAAGACCTGTCACTGATCCAGAAACCAACCGGCAGAATCCACGGCTCTGGTAATTCCTTCAGGAAATATATGGGAAAGCGAATACATGCTGAGAGATAAAGGACTATTTGAAAAGAAAAAAAATTAGGAAAACAAAATAAAAATTACGAATACATCTGCCGGTTGAATTCGATCCGTGCCACGCGCCGTTATGCAGAAAAAAAAAAAGACGACAACGACGACGACGACGACGATGATGATGATGATCGCAGAAGTGCAACAGGAACGGCGACATGTTGCATACGGTGCCTTTAAATTAGGGATGGTGAAGAGAGCACGTGCAGAGGATTTTTAGCCACGATCTTCTTCGTTTTTTTTTTCCCTTCTCTTTCACCTTTTCTTTTTTACGTATAAGTTTAGGGCGCGCCCCCGCAACATACCGTGTTCTCGGAATGTCCGTATCTTCAAGGTGCAGCGTTGTTTTTAATATACCTATACAGATGCACAATAAGGGAGGATTTAGGGAGTGAGAAGGTTAGGGGTTGGGGAGATGGTAGGAGTTTGAAAAATTTTTGAACGGTCAGAAACGGTGTCCCGTTACAAACACCCTGTTGCATATAGAAACCGTGACGAGAACGTTGTAACTTACTTTTACCGCAGATCGAACGGCAACAGATGCCACGCGACCAACACCCGCTCCTGAGGGACTCGCAGAGTATTCCAATAAAACAGGGAAAAAAAAAATTGGGAAAAAAATGAGAGGAGAAAGGAACGAAAAAAGAATAAGGTCTTCGCCATGATAACCTGTTTTTCCTTCCTTTTCTTCTTATTTATCGATTGATTGAAAAATCATCCCTCAATTATATATTTTTGGAGCGGATCGGGATCAAGTGGGGTTCCTCGAATTAGTCCTGCATAAGTAGATTTAATGGAAGTACTTACCTACCCATACTACAAAAGCTGAATTGAGTCTGGGAGTCTGAAGTCCCGATCCTATATAGAGCCGTATACTTGAAGAGGAACCAGCTGACGCGTCTGGGAGTTGAAGAGTTTTGCCATCGGTGACTACGATTATGAACGTCCTCAATGTATTTGCATAACAATTTTCACGTTAATTTTTTTCCCCCAAATTTCTTTCTTCCACTCCTCGTAATCTCTTATCGCTGATTCAAAGAGGAATAAAACAGCCTCCGTCGAATCGGTTTGACGAATTCCAATCGGACCCGATTGTTATTTATCGTAACAATTTTAGGCTTTCTGGGAGTTCTTGTAGCTTGGCATGATCAATAATGCATTCTGAGTACGCGATTCTCAGCCGGCTGTCCTCCAGGACCTCCTTCTAGAATATATCGATCCGCCGTCGCGTTTGTGTTGTGCAAAGTACATAGTCCCTTATTCGAGGGTACATATGTACCTACCACGTGTATTACTCGAGGTGGAGGACCTCCGGTATATATATAAGATGACGCGTTCAGTTTCGAAGTCCGCTGTCAAGTCGTCTTCCTACCCCCTTATAAATGTACGGCCATTTCCACAACCGAGCTCCTATCGCGTTATCACTTCATTATTTAAACCTTCTTAAACATTCAAACCCTTAAGGGTATACAAAAATTTATCGGTGTAATTTCAGGATACACGTACACAAAGCGATCTGGAAACAATGAAACATATACCCGCATGCTACAACATTCGTTGTCATATTTTCTTTTTTTTTATTCTTTAATATGATTATTCGTTCGTCAAACTAGAAAAGAAATTTAGACTCTGCTTCTCGAAAGTCTTCGAGCTTCTGATATCGATCTGCAATATGTTGAGCGGAACGACGTTAAAACGCGTTGTATGAAGTGTGTGTTTTTGTTTTAGCTTCAATTTTTTTTCTTCTTCTTTTCTTTTTTCCGTGGTTCCTTTATTTTTTTGAATAAAGAATTACGGTCGACACGTGCAGTATGCGCATATATCGTCGTTACAAGGTGGTGCCGGTGTCACGTTTTGCCGCAGAACGCGTTGTTGTGCTATGTTCTCGACTACGAGATGAATCTAAATAAGCGTCTTTGCATTTTTCTAACTTGTAATATACATAAATGACCGGCTAGAGAAGCCGGACCATTTCTTAGAAGAAAAGGATAGAAAAAACAGAAAAAAAAGGAAGAACTTGAACGGTTATCGTGTCCACTGTATAAGATTGTTCGGGAAACTCAAGAGTCTAAAATAAGTTTAGACCTATCAGAGATAGAAAAAACAAATGAAAAAAAAAGGAAAAGAAATGAAAACTGCCCGAAGTTGACGTCTCTCTTACCGACCGACCTATCCGTCCTATCGCCGACCATCATCTATGTCACCATAGACCATAACCAGAACCCTCAAAATTTTTGTATGAAAAGCACGGTTCGCGTTACCAACAAATCAGAAAGAAACTACGAAAATGTCGACTTTCATTTTTTCCGTTAGTTCAACTTCAGATAATCTGGATGGCGATAGATTAGACTACATTATAATTCTGGGCGAAAAACTTTGAATTATTTTCATCTCCAACGTCAACAAGGTCGTAAACTGATCCTGCAGAGGAGATGTGCAGCGAGATCAGCCGGTATCAATTTTTTTTTTTGCATTTCCATTTCGTTTTACTTGACGAATAGGGGGAAGTTTTTTTTTTTTTTCTATTCAATTTCATCTCTTAGATTTTAGGTTAGGGTACGGGTAGGTCGAACTAAAAATTCTTCTGAGATGTGGCGTAGATTTTGAAGTAAATAATGCAGAGTAGGTACGGTACGATGAACCCGTTGTCCGAAACCCTGTAATTTGCACGTCTGCACAGGTGTCTATTCCATTCCTGAATTATTATTCGTGGAATAAGCAGTTAGAAGAGTCCATCTGGGTCTATTTCGTTCCCTTTTCTCTTTCCCGTCTTTCGCAGTCCTGGAGAGAAGCACAGCAGCACGTCTTTCTTTGCGGCACGGCGCCATGTGCTCGACGAACTCACGCGAGCTAAAAAACCTTCTTTTTATACATCGTTGTACGGCTCACGCCGAAATAAATAACAACAATTATATACCTCTGATCCACCATCAAGACCGTCTGTTCCGTTTTTGATCGACTCACGATCCTCCGCAGGATTCGCACATGCACCGAACTCCGTTTTTTTTTCTTCGTTTTTTTCCTCAAAGGAATAATAAACGATTGAACAAATAAACGTATGATGTTATAAAAAAAAACAAATAACCACCCTCGATAATAATCGGCTTAAAACCCTAGCCTCATTGCACCTGGTGTATTTAAACTTAACGCTCCTGTGGGATCGATAATATGTAATTTCAGTTTCGTTCATTTTTTTTTTCTTCAATTTCTTTGGTATTTCATATAATTTCAACATATGTTTTGACGGTTAATTTTTTCCGGGCATTACGCGAAGTGTACAAAGTTCACATGAGGTGTATTTTATTATTCTTTTCGTTTTCTTCTTCTTCTCATACCAATCCCGTTGCCGTATCCCAACCCTTATTAAGATTTATGTTTATTCCCTGAATAATGTCGTTCTTAATCTCGCGCCACGAATCGAGTGTGTCTGATTACCTACCTCAGCTACTTTGGTCCAAAGTGTATCCTCCCGCTCTACGCCCTTTTTACTCCCTGATGAGGTCCTGGACCCTCCAGAAGAAGTCGCGACGGGGTTCTCTGTCCGGGTCGATTTCTGGTTCAGTTATCCCCAAGGAAATCGTTGTGAAGATTCCATGTGGTGTTTTTTATTTTTCATAATCTTCGATATCTTTCCATGAAGTGTTCCTCTTTTCTTTTTTCTAACCATGATCAAAATTAAGAAAGAAGAAGAAGGACATCTTTGTTGAGTTTAATCTCGCGTATGCGTACACTTTTCATGTAGCGATGGGTGTGGAAGATGAGGTAGTCTCGCACCGTGAGGGGTGAGATGAGATCTTGATAATTCTTAACTTGAAAAGTGGAAGGAATCCCGAATTCAAATCCCGAAGGGTATCACCCACACCTGCATTATCCAATACCACTTTATACACACCTTTGGACGCGGCTCTTCCAGAGCGCCGGCGTGTGTGGTCAGGTCCCTCAATGTATATCTACTCTTTCGTCGTAGTCAGCGCCGCGCGCGCAAAGAAAAAGGAATATTATGCCCACGGGAATAAAGGGAGAGATATAAAAAAAAGGACGAGTTTCCAGTCGTCCTCTTTGTCCCTCTAAGTGGTCCATTCTTACGCCAAGCTCCTTACCTCGACTACCCGGATTAGTACAAAGTTTATATGTATACTTCATGATGGCATGACCATTCCACTTGTTAGTATGGACGCGATGACGTCTTACTAAAGTAATCCCGACGCCGAAGAGTCCTCCAGGAATTATTTCCCAATGGGATCAATTGCCGATTTTTTTTATTATACTTTTTGTTATCTGAATTGTTAACGACTACGCTGCACGTCTGCAGTCTGGAACCGATCGGTGCGACCTTGAAGAGGACCTAGATTTCAAAAAGAGTGGTTAGGTGGCGGGGAAAGAGGTGATGAAGAACAAGAATAAGGTGGAGATCCTCGAATACAAGACCCGCGATCTGACGCGAATATAATGAGCCTTCCTCGCAATTTTGGGACCTCTGAAGAGCTGCGGAGGCCGCGTGCAGAGCGCTCGATCGGTGCGGCGCAACAGAAGCTGTAGTGGTAGTGCCTCGTGCTGTGGAAGCGACGTTCGTTTCGGACCACCGTGTCGGTGATTATCTTCGTAGGAACCGGCTGACTACCGAGAGAAGAAGAAGCAGCAGCAACAGCAGCAGCAGCAGAAGAAGAAGAAGAAGAGGAAGATCAGAGATCTGGTCTATGCAGCGGTGGCCGTCCCCGTCGGGTTTTTTGAGGGACGCGTGCTCACGTCAGAGAGAGACGAAAGAAGCCATCAGAATTAAAGAAAAGAAGAGGAAAAAAACAAAAAAAAATTGAGCTCGGGGGGGGGGGGGGGTAGAAATAAGAAGATTTTTTTCGGGAGAGGAAGATTTCGACTTCGCGGTGGTCGACGCGGTCCCTGACTCCCTGCACGGTTTCTCTTCGTCTTTTATCTCGTTTTAAAGTTCGTCTTCTTCTTCTTCTTCTTCCTCATCATCATCGTTGCGGGATCCACATGATCTAGGTGTGGCCCTCATCCCCATCCGATTCTCCTGCATCATTCCCGCAACCCCCGAACGATCCAGACACTCGTTTATAATGCTTACCGTTGCTAACAAACACAAAGAGAACCTTTGTGCCCTCACATATTGGTTCACGGTATCTCTTTTCTTGGGTTTCTTCACCTGAATTATATATATAGTATAATATATATTTCGCGGAGCTACCTATTCAAAGATCAATTTTCATCTACATATAATACGCGATAAAAAAAAAAAAAAAGAAGGCCTTGTCTTTCGAAAATCCAATTTTGCTTACACTCCGAATTCACCGGTTGAAAAAGACCATGGTGAGTTGGTTTTTCATTCGGAGTAAAAAGGCCATCGTCAGTTGAATTTATGAAATACGGTCAAATAGAAAGATATATAAGAAAAAAAATTCACATATCAATCGATAAAATAAAAATGCACGCACAGCAATACGTGTTCGGGAAAAGTGAACGATAGACAGAGCACTGGACACTATTTTCAGAGCACCGATAAAAAATATATATTTTTCATAATATGTTTCTTTTATTTACGATCGAAGCGTCGCGTCGGATCTGCGGGAGGGTTTTTGAGTAGGTTGAAGAGCTGACGAATCATGCATACATATTTTATTCTTTTCCCCTTGCTCTTTTAAATCGAACAGGCGGTACTTTTACTACCCGGTTGCGTGCATAATATGAGATAAACATCGGGAATTATACGACGAGATGTCTTCTCTCGGTAATAAAAAATGGTCAAAAGAAAACCATCGCGCTACCCCCTCGGTTTACATACCTAATTCGCCTTTCAGACCGCGATTCCCACTATCGAATTTTTTTCCTTTACGTTTTCCAAGTCCCATAAGAATTGCTTATATACGAAGGTTGCGGCAGATACATTTAGATTACCTTCTAATTTTTTTTCCTTACATCAGAAGTGAAAAAAAAATGTAAAAAAAAATAATTTTCAGACGTCCACATTCAGTTTGTCGCGTTTTTGAGAATTTTAGAAAGAGGAATTAAATATATGGAAATAATGAAACTGGGATAAAAGGCCAGGATAAATTAGAACCCCTTTTAAATTCGAAATTCCCTGTAGCAGACGCGACACGTATACGTACATATGTGTATATATATTTATATACTATACGTACATAAATACCATACGCGTATACATATACTGCAGAAGCAGCAGAAAACGGACGATAAATATTCTTCTCGTTCTTGGGACTTAAAAGGTTGGGACTGTTACATAATTCACGATCCTGCAGGACGTCCGGGACTATGAAACGACGAACGAACGGTGCTCCTACTGCTGTTACTGTTGCACAGGATAGGGCTGGTGATGAAAAGGGAAAAACGGGAACGGTATTAAAGAAGGAAGAGTGAAGTAGAACGAAGACAAGGGCGAAGTTGATCGCGTACACGTCGTATATTTTACATTTTCTGACCAAAAAAAATAGATAAATAAATAAAAATTATTTTTATAAATCGTACCATGTGCATGGGAGACAATTCTTTCTGCGACCCGATTCGTTCTCAGACGTATAGATAGTTTTATCTAGTTATATATAAGTACATAGTAGATACGTATGTAATGCGGGTTCTGCTGATGTGGTGTCGGAAACGTAAAATTGCTACGTTAGCACGTTAAAAATACGCGGGCGAAATCCGATAAAAACGCTTTAGGGAAAACCAAAAGAAAAAATAAAAAGAAACTACCTGCAGCAAAATATAATGCACGCGATCCTTGAATTTCTACTACACGCCGTGGTATTAGCATACCTCGTCTATTTTCAGTCGAAAAAAATAATTACTCATATAGGGGCGCAGAGATAATATTCTGATAGTGCGGCGTGCGCCTTAAATTATTATCACACAATGGGAATAAAATGGCGTCGGACAAACTCCTCCGGTATCCGATTCTCTGCATGTTTTCCTGCTCATTTTCGACCGTCGAAAATTTTTACGCCGTTCGATGAAATATTGAAAAAAAAAGGCGTAGAGATACCGTGAAATTAAAATAGCTTCCTGGCCAAGAAAATATTCTACACATATAACGTAGGTATATGACTAACACGATTCTCTGCTATAGCGAGGAATTATTGCAAATCGTATTTTAATTGGATAACAAGTTTTTTGAATGTATATAAAGTGTATAAGTGTTACATGAGGTCATCAGATCATCAGATTTAATATTGTACTCGTAATCATCTGCATGTGCAGTTGGATTAGACAATTTAACGTTCCCTTTCGTTTCGTTCTCGGTTATACAGACGTCCCTGACATAAAACACGTATGAACTACATACATCAAAAAAAAAAAAAAAAACGAAGAAGAAACTTATGTACGCCTACTAATACACGTAGATTGTCACACTACCCGAGGCGCCACGTAACACGTCATCTAATTGAGCGAAGAGAGGGCGATATCATTAGCGTAATTTATTTTTTTTTCTTTCTTATCATATAACTGTTTCGTTTGTAGTCTTCAAAGCTTTTATTATTATATTTATAAAATATGAACAGGGGATCAGCTCGAGGTTCGGCGAATTGAAGAGCTGCACTCTGATTCTCTACGTTATACTCTGCGTGAGTGAAAAATAGAGAAAATTCAAAAAATAAATAGATAAATAGCGGAACCGTGAAGAGGCTACATATATCGCGTCGCAACGGTATCGACCGCATCATGTGGGCAATTAATTTATTATGGTGATCAAGGGTAAAAGTGGTCGCCGTTTTTCCTTCCCTTTTCGCTTCCCCCATTATCGCGCAGGTATTCCCGTTTATGTTATTCTCGCTTACAGAGCTCTTCCTTATGCGATGCATACTGTGTATAGGTATCTGCAGGTACTACTACTTATACAATACTACGATAGTCTGTAGTCCAGGTGAGGGGCGCGTGCTGCAGACAGGTGGCGAGCGGCCAACACTCTCCATCTTTCTCTTTTATATTCTCGCCGACCCCCTCAGCTCTTAGGTAAGCTTAGCTTAGCTTAGCTTAACTCAACTCAAAACCATGGGGCCCAAATATATATATATATATATGTATACACATACAGGGACTGAACTAGTCGGCACTTCTCGTATCGGGACTAATTTATCTTCGATGATGCGCCGCGCAAGCAGCTACGATGCAGCAAGTTAGGGAAAAATGGGAAAAAAAAAATTTACCCCTGCAACGGTCTTTCTTTTTTTTTTTTTTTTTTTTTTTTTCATTCTGTTTCTCGTTTTTTAATATACATCCTATACGTTGTTTTATCATTTTTCAAAAATGGAAAAAATTGTCGCAGAATTTTCGTAACACGATCATTTATAGGATGTGAGAGAAACTATACGTGATTGCATTTTATTTATTCATTTATTTATTCATTTTTGTAGACACACCTATTCAAACACCTTGTGCTTTTTTCCTCTTAACCGCAGGTCTATGCGAAGCGCGCGGTAAAGGTAAATCCGTATACTTACTTTTATTTTATATGAGATATTTTTCTGGCGTCTCGGCAGGTGGTATAAAGAGACCGGTGTTCGCGATGGTTAGATGCTATTAAGTCAGTAAGAAGAGAAAAGAAGAAAAAAAAGAAAAAAAAAACATTGTAAAATAGTGGGGGTAAACGGAGGTGGTCTCGTTAAAAAACATCTGTCGACGTTTGTTGTCCAATGGCGTATATATGTGCGGTGGAAAAATATCACACTTATGTTTGTTGTACAAACTCGATTTTTTAAAAGTCACTAATGCATTAAAGTTCACCTGCAGATGCGAAGAGGAAAAAAAAACAAATAATTTCGCAAGATTTTGGAAGACCTCAGATGCAAAGAAAAGATTAAAATAAATCAGGTGTGAGTTTGGGGAAAAATTGGGATAGCGGGGCGATTATTTCTTCTTCTCATTAATATAATAGGAGGAAATGAATTTTTGATGCAGAATTTTGTTTTTCTCCAATCGCTAGTAAATTTTTTTTTGATTTTATCTTCAATTTCTTTTTTTCATATTCTTTGAAGTTTTGCATGTATGCACGTATATATTTATTTATTTTTTTTTTTTTGCGACAGCGAGGAATTCCTTCGTCTTCCACGGTTGTTGAATCCGTTTGGCTTTATGCGACAGGTGCGCGAGAACTTGATCAAGTATGAAAACAATTATTCTCGCAGTTACATCTACACCTATACCATTTATTTCTAACAGGCCACGTTTTTGTTTTTTTTTTATTCTATTTTTTTTCTCATCCCTGCAGGAGCGCGCAATTTGTCGGTAAAGTTTTATCGTTTCTCAGGGAGGTATGTATTATACGTGCAGTAAATAGCTCGTGGTACATAAGAGAGAAAGAACCACGGCGATCTTCGGCAGTTCTTTACATAAAATCTACCAATGAGCCGCCGACGTCGGAGCCAACGAACTAATCTCAAGCCGCCACGCTGCAGGAGGGCCTCTCTTCCGTTACGCGTCTAATTAACGTTCGTAAAGAACCGAAGAAATGAACCAAAACGACGCCTGACGTCGCTGCGTCGCGTCCCTATAATACAAAGCGCGGGCGGCTCAATCACAACTCATATACTTATTATACATTGTTACTCTCGGTCAATATATTTGATCGGACCTCATAATCGTTCGTTTTAAATCTGGGTCACGGTCATCCTGTGTCTTCTTTTTTTTCTCTATTTTATTTTCCTTTTTCTTTGACGGAGTATACGTAGTAAATCGCGGAAAAGAGTTGCGCACCTGCTTCACTGGGCCAAAGAGAAAGAAAAGGAGGGTATGTAAAAAAAAAAGTTGATGAAGAAAAGCTGGGGAGTGGGCGGAGGGGAAATGTCAGTAGAAGAGTTCCCTCGATGGTGAGAAGTCCAAGAGGAAAAGAAGGCGGAGGATGAGGAAGAAGAACAACGTCGTGGGTGGTGTGACGCTCGTCTTTCTCTTCCTCCCCCTGGTTCCGCCCTTATTTTCCCTATTTTTACTCCCTTTTTCAAACAACCTGCACACAAAAGACCTCGGCAACAGCAGCAGCGGCAGCACCCCCCTCGAATTCCGATGACGCACTCATGCGATCAGTCGTGCGGATGAGGATTCTATAGGTAGAACAAGCATTTTTACCTGTATACCTGAAGGCACGACAAAATTGTCCAAATTCATAGGATAAAGAGGCATTCTTTAATACTTTACGAAAAATATCTTCATAACATCAGTTTTACTATAATAGTATACATAAATATTCCTATGTGATAGTCGTTATAACCTGCGGGGGGAAGAGAATTTGTTTTTTTCCTTCAAGCAAGACAAAAAACCAAGTTGAAATAATGATAATCGTTTATTCTGTCCTTTTTTTTTCTTTATTTATTTAATTTTTTTTGGATTCGGAACTTCAAAAATTGAAACCATATCAAAGAGACGATCCGTTTACTATTACGTCCAGTCTTTTTCTCTCCTTATTTCTTTTTCTTTTTAATTTTTCTTTTTTTTCTCTTCACTTTCCATTCTATCCTATACCTTTTCGATCTATATCCATGATCGCCTCGGTTCGGGTTGGTATAATTAAAAAATAATGAGGATGCGATCCTAAAACGTAAATATAGCCAGCTAGCTGCTGCTGCTTCTGTGGTTTTTGGGACTTACATATATATACGAACAGTCGCGCGCTTCTTATGTGCAGCGCGGTCTGATTTTGGGCCTGACAAATTTGCCGCATCATCGTCCCGTGGGATATGGCCGGCAGTGTATTATTCTTCCGAGGTGTTAGTCGGCGGCGGGAACCTTCTTATTTTTCATGCTTCTTCTTCTCCTCTAGTCTTTTAAGAACTGGAATATAGATTATTTCTCGAAGGGGAAAATAAAGGGATAGCATGGGAATTCTCGAACGCATAAGGAATAGCTGCTGCTGGAGTGAGAGAGTCGAAAATATATCCCGAGGTTTTTCGGGAGACTCGGGATAACCTGTCGGGATATACTATACAAGCTTTTCAAACTCCGCCACTAACAAAGGCAAAAAGGTACAGAACTCCTTCTCTGTTTGTGTTTGGCTGACATTAATTGCCAATTTAGGGGCGCGTCCGCAACACCTTCCCCGACACCCCGCCATGTCTATATATTTTGTGTATAGTGTATGTGTAAATTCCATGCACAAACCCTCGGGGAATTATATCAAATATACATACAAATTTAAGATATCTTCACCTGCGTATATTCGGGTCGAGCGGATTATTCTCCTTTTTTTTCTATAATAATTGCCGCGGATATTCGTGGAAAAATCTACAGTCCCCTTTCTTTTTTTAATTCCTTTTTCTCAGTACTTTGAATTTTCATGGTAGCGAAACTCTCGTATGCGATGTAATTCGGTCAGTGGTACGATGTCATTGGATCTAATGACTTCATTCCCATACCTGTAGGATGTTTCCTTCTGGTTTCGTAACACCCGCCATACGCAGCTTCGCACCCCCTTAGCCCGCGGGAGGTGCGGTACTAAATAACGAGCACCCTTTATTCATTAACCGCCTACCCCGCCGCGGGGCACGTCCAAAACTAGAAGGACGAAAATTAGAACGAGAGCGAAAACCGACGCCCCTTCGACGCCCCCGCAGCGCAGGTACGCCCGGTTAGGTTGATCCTGAATCGCTTCGCGGCCAAGCGCGCGTTTGGACAATTTTTTCGTGTAGCTGGGCCGGCTACGAAAATTTGTCCAAACGAGCTTGGCCGCGAAACGATCCAGAATCAACCTAACCGGGCGTACATAACCGCATCGCGCGTTAAGACTTTATAAGCAATAGTTGTAAAAAAATATGGACGAAAAATAAGATGAATAAAAAAAAGGTCAGTTTGTATACGGGCAGGTATATATATATGTATGTGTTCGTCACATATGTGGCAACCATATATATATTTAAATATGATGATCTGTCCGGGGTCAATACTCGCGTAGGTTTTGTATGTGGGGAAGAAAACAATCGAATTTCGAACGATGTTAACAGCTGAGCGGATCGCCGCACGTTTGGAATGTACATATATATAAGAAAGTATATATGTATGTTCTTTACGTATGCGTATGGTGCATTCCCCCCAGCAGCTCCGATCGAAAGTGGAAGTGACGTTGTTATATTCCATTTGAATCGGCGTGATGTGAAAGAAGAAGAGAAACGGCGCATATAGGTACATTTTACACATTACCACACCGGAAGCAAAAAGTCCCACGTTATATCCGTTCAATATTGTTTGTTCTTTTTTGTTTTAAGAACTTCTTTTCTCTCTGATTCTATTTCCATACAAATTGAGGTATAATTACATACAGATGCATGCATCGATTATTCTGTCGTCGTTTTCTCAATTCCCTTATTTTTTCCCAATCGATTTGTTGTCCCATCGCGAATTGGGAATCGATTGATGTCGCAAGTTGTTCAATTTTTTATATTTTGGTTCTTGCAATTTTTTTCAGGAGATAAACGGGTGACGATATACTTGAAATTACACGGCACGCGATGAAATTGTTTATTTATTTGTTTTTTCATTTTTCTATTCGGGATGCGCTCACCGGACATCCGGCAGTTCCGACCTGTGTAACGACTCAAGTTCCGGCCCATTCATTCATTCATGTTCGTTCACTCATTCATTCAGTCAGTCACTTGCGTCGTTCATTCATTCTTTCGTTCGGTTATTTATTAGCCCCACACACAGACCGCGGTAGACACTTTGTAAATGATAAAAAAAAAGTCTGTTTTTTTTTTTTTATACTCACACATTGTTACAACAATTCACGGAATCCACTCTTCCGCGTATTCCCCGCGTAGTTTGTCTCTCATTTCCGGTTGGTATCCTGGATACGACAAAAGTCTTTCTTTTTCTTTTTCCCTTTCGTTTTTTGTTTTTTGTTGAAAAAAAAATTTTCTCTCTCAAAGGAAACACACAGGGCCAGTGGTGGTGTCGAGTATATGACGATATCTGGCTAGAGGATTCGATTTCCGACGTTTCATTTCCTGATTAAATCAGCTACGAACTGACCGGATTGCGTATAGGGATTATCGCCCACGCGGTATCGCATTAGCGCGTGTCCCTGATTTCCCCTTTTTCTTCCCGCCCGCCAATTTTTTATTCTATTTTCTCGGTTTTATTTTTCTTAAACTTTTTTCTCACATTTCACCGATCTGAAAGCGAAAGCTAAAAGCTAAAAGTACTAACCACATGAGTATTGTATATACTTTGACAACAATAGGACCTCGCGCAGTTGTACAGCTTTTTCGTGCCACGTTTTCAAGGATTTCAATCCCGCCGAGAAGTCTTTAGGGATTCTGTACACGAAAACTTTTAGGATTCAAAAGAAAAAATGAAAATTATTGTAGCGAGAAAAAAAAGGAATGAAAGAAGAAAATAGGAAAATTGAAACGGTGTGGTATTTGACACTTATTGGTACCTGACACAGCTACCGTTTTCACTTCCCATTTTACTTCTTTCTTTTTTTTTTTTTTTTGCTATCCCTTTTCGCCATTTTTCGAGTGTATGAGTACATACGGTCCGTTCGTACGCGTATAGGAAAACGGTGTTCTTGTGGGGAGAGGGGGATTTTATCCTGTCAAAAATGTAGGAAGTGTTGAAAAGTGGGAGGATAGAGACTCGGTAAGACGTTGGGACTCGCTGGACTCCCTTTTTGTCCACTGTCCAAAAAAAGTCATCCCCCTTTTCCGTAACGCGTTTTAGACGTCGTCAGTTTATCCTGGTGTACATATACGTGTATATATGTTATATGTGCTATGTATGTATAGCAACTACGATACATACATATAGTATATCCCACGTGATATCCAACGGGATTCAAGTCACGCGGTCCTGACGACGGGATCCTCGTCCTGTACACCCTTCTTCAGTTTTCTTTCTCTTCTTTTTCTTATCTGTTTTTTTTTTCACCTTGCTTCCTTCCTTCCTTCCTGTCCTTCTTTTCCCTCCCTCTCCCTCTCTCTCTTTTGAAGAGTCGCGGAATCTTGCAGTCTGCACGATTGTATACATATACATGCATCGTGAAATCCTGAGGGACTCCCGCCAGGATCTCGTGGGATACTTTCTCCAGACTCTTTTACGTGTATATGTGTAACTATAACTGCTGCATATAAAAGTCACCTCAAAAATAAAATACGTATCTATATAACTGTCGAATTGATGAAAAATATTTTTTGCCCTCGGTATGATCCATACGGTCCTGTCTAAAAATTGATACCATGACTGCGGGTTCCGTTCGAGACCTTGACTCATTTTTTTTTTTTTTTTTTTCAATTTTTTTGATCCGCTCGATCGAACGAGGAATAAAAATTTTACGTTTATATTCTCTCAGTTGGTTTGTTTTCCGCTTTACGACAAAGTGTTATTGAAAAAAAAGAAAACGGTAGGAAAAAAAAAATAAAAAATTATTCGACTGAAAGAAGATCGTGAAAAGTACCATAAAATTCAGTGTAGGTACGTATATCGATTGATTTATTAAATTTGTTCATTTATTTTTATTATTACAACAAGCTGTAATAATTTATTATATCAATTGGAAATTTATATCTCGGTCGATAAAAAAAATAAATAAAAGTTTGAAATAAAAAAAATTACACTCGACGACTAATTCAGTTAGATTTCTATACAATATTACAGTTTATGAAAAATGGGAAATTAACATCTTCATAAGCATATTATTTAACCAAAGTTACAAGGCACCAACACGCGATGTGTGCAAGTTGGATTGAAACGTGTACCGTAAAATGTACTAACTATAAGATGACGTTTATGGACGTAAGTATTATGGTATAGGCTTCGTGGGGTTCGTGATCAATAGATGGTTGTCAAGTTTTTTCAAATGTCTGTATCTAGGATATCATGATTGACGTGCACGCTTCTTGTTCCCGCGTTGGTTCAATTTTAACCATGTGGACTTGTAGCGTATCCAGACACTTTGTTTAGAGTAAATATGTTGCCTTTTCACTCAGTTTATAAACACGTCATTTATAACGAGTTTGCTACGGGGGTTGGTAAAGTTTTCGAGAAATTCTTTTACCACTGTAACGAGGAACGGGGATAGAAAGAGAAGTCTCGGGTGAAGCGAGAAAGTGAGAAAAGAAAAAGAAGAGAAGAGAAATGAATAAATAAAAGAAAAAAAAAAAAAAGTAAAGAAACTATAGGAAGGGAAAACTGGCTTTCAACATCAGATGCTAAAACGTCGCGTCGTATAAGAGCTGCTTGCCAAGAGAGTTGAGGACTTGGAAAAAGTACCCTTGAAGAGAAGAGGAGCTCCCGCAGGATGAGGATGCTGCCGCTGCTGCAGGGGACGACGGTGGCGGTGGTTTATAACGCTATAGAAAGTGAGCAACTTTTGGAAGACTGTCAGCGACGAGAGGGAGGGCGTCGAATCGGGCGAGGGGGCATAGCCGTCAGCGATAATTAATGAGCGAGCTATTATGTCAGTAATTAGAATTCAGATTTGAGATCCGTTCAATGGCTTGCGAAACGTGAATGTGCCACTGCCGGGCGATGTGGTATAGCAGCGCGGAAACGTGAAACGTACATGTACGTTGTATATACATGTACTTGTGCCCAAGCAGATATGCCTACCTATGCGCACTACGGAATACGGATGTAGACGCGTCGCTTCGAAACGCACAGGGAAGATATGGTGTTTAACCCTTTAGCGCCAGTAATGCACCTGGAACACCTTCATCTCCTCCATACATGTGAATACACGATTCACCGATTCATGAATTGGATCGTCGTTACCGTCATCGTTGCTTTATCATAATCAAAATTATGGCGCGTGAAAACGATCGGTGCATTTAATTATACACTCATCGATCTTCGACGATCATTATACCTATACACGCTTTGTCCATACCTAGTATATACTCCGGGGGTATTATAGCACAGGATTTCCATTGTCTTTGCACTATAAACACAATGAATTCTGAGAGGAAGGGCGACACGAGTCGTCAAGTACATTGTGCACCAGACACCCCCTGTACCTATTTACGTCGTAATACCACGACGTCACACCTATGTGCTGAATTTCACATATGTATTATGCATGCACGGTGCGCGTCATCGCCATATATACGTTTCAAACAGAATAATTGAATCGTTCTATGCTATATTCGCTCTCCCATATATTCTGTGTGGTATTGTGGGAAAATAGCCCCTCTGATAAGGGTCGTAATCTTCGAATTTTAATCCTCCCGTTAGCCGAAATATCTGAAAATCGTTTCTTCTTTTCCTTCAGATCCTACTGCGAAATCCCACGAGACTTGCTCGATTCTAAGCGTTACCTCAAAGCCTTTGGATTCTCACACTTGAGTATCATCGGCACAATTTTTGCCACTTTGATGTTGATTCTTTTTTTTTTCCATTCAGCCATCGAGCCAGCACGTTTGGAAATTGGTGAATTTCTCTTACGTGCAAAAATTGAATACCCATAAACCCGCGAACTTGTAAAAAATACTTGTCTGGTGAGAATGACGAGTGCGTAAAACGGAACCTATAATATAATTGCCTTGTCTGTGACCTCCACAATTTCCCTATGTCCTCCTACATTTGTTCGTTCCTTGGGGAAATATCCCCTAAAAGCACGTCGCAATGCGCGACGTTATATAGGCATGTGCCATGAATCATGAGATCCAACGTTATGGATTGATCGAGCTCTTTAATCAAGATGAGTAGGAAAACGAGCAGATAACAGTAATAACCGATGCATAAACGGTAACCATGGCGATGGAAAAAGAAAAAACAAAAAAAAATGAAATCAATCGTCACGTGGTTTTGCGATTCTCGAATATCATCGGCTACTCGGGTCCGAATTATCATCGGCTTTTGTTTTCACGCCCGCCCTCTAGTTACGCTACAAACTGCCATCTTACAGGTTTAATACTCAATTTCGTCGTTATCACCATCATCATCGTCATGATTATAATTCAAAACTACCCGTCGGTCAGTCTTTCGCAAACCACGGCTAGAGCAACTTCTGTCTATATACAGTTCGGTACGATTTCGCGTTGAATAAAGGAATAAATCCGTTAGTGTTTTTCTTACGGTGCAAATTCCAATGTTACCAATAATTCAGTGCGTAATTTATCGTTCTTTCGTTTCGCGTCGGATTCTAAAAACTATGTACCAATAAAGCGCCAAAAAAAAAAAAAAAACGCTAAAAATAAGTTGTTCAATTTCTCCAGGTTATTTATCGCGGGTGCAGTAAAATTTTTTTGTTCTCTTCAAAGTTATAATTATTACGGTGACTATGATTTTTGTGCGCAGTTGATGTCAAAGTGTATCGTCCGAATTTGAATCGATGAGGATGTTCGTAAAAATTCTACGGGACTCGGCTTCTGTGCGCTGCCCATCGAAAGAATGATAGGAAGAATCTACCATAGGTCAGAGATTTATTTTTGTTATCTCTAGTATTTTTATTAAATTAACTGAGAATTGGCGTTGGCGATGATGGGAGGGAAGAAAATTTTTTACGTTCGTACAATGAGACGCGGTATTTGAAATGGGCGAATTCCTTTGTGGTGGTAAAATTTCGTGGTATTTAAATGAAACTCCTGCAGGAATCGGTGCAACGCTAGCAGAGAGCGGTGTTAGGGTGAGGTTTCGTGTGTTTCAAGAGCTGATGGTCTGTTTGCGGACATGATCCCGCAAACTGGCGACATTTTGGGTCTCGCTTGATTTACCTTTTCAATATACATGCCTATACGTGCGCCCTGGTTTGAAGTTCAAAGTTATTCTCTCTCTCTCCTTCTATCCGCATATAGTAGCTCCGCTACCGAACTATTACCCAAACTAGGGATCAGCCAAATGCAAACAAATTGATTGTAAGCAACCAATCTATATTGCCATTTATTCTTCACCCAATTTCTATTTCGATGAACGTTTTATATCTGAAATAAATAATAACGGAGGTATAGAACCCGTATAGGTTGAGGTTTATTATTTTCTTTCGTTCTTTTTTGTTTCTATTTTTTTTTTACATCAAACGTTCGAAATATTTCAGTTTTCTATCAGTTTTTATAGGTTTGATCAAAGCTCGATGAAATTGCCTATAACTTCTGTTTTTTTTTTTCATTCGACTCAATTTCATTTGGATTTCTACATTAAAAATTTGTCAAACGATATGAATTATTGTAGATATTAATTTTCATTCATTCATTTGTCATTTTTCATTTCATATCTCGTGCATCTAGACTGTGTTTTTATGATGGAGAAATGGAAAATTGGCCGCCATCTACCTGTCCCCACCCCCCCCATAACTTTCAAGGGTAGTTCGGTCTTATTCAATTCGTAGATAGTTTTCAGCCCTCTCACCTCCTCCATCTTCTCCATACCCCCCAGGAACTTTACCTCTGCCAATCTTTGCTTTAAACTTAGTGAAGTTTACGGGACCAGCCAGCTTCGAACTTGATATTGCCAGAGGGGGTCGGTACATACCTAGCTAGCCTAGACGCGGTTAGTTTAGTTTCGTAAATAACCGCATCGTGCGGTTCCGCAGGTCGCAAAAACTTTGATTTAGCATGGAATGGATGGTATGCTCATTACATGTATTTGTATTAAGTTCACCGTAACTTGTTAAATGGTTGAAATAATATTTAACAAACCAAAAAAAAAAAAACAAGAAGCGATTAATGAAAAGATTCACCGTTATACACACGCGAGTTTTTCATCTGACAAAAACAAAAGATTAAATGAGAAAAAAAAAGAAAAAAAATTCTTTATAAAATCTGGTTGATTTTTCATTGTCGGAGAGAAAAAAAAAGCAAATTTGCGACCGAGAGTACAGCTCCAGGGTGGTTTGGTTGGATTTTCTTTGGCTTTTTGCAGCTAAAAGTACGCACGGTACGAGGGGTCGTTTAATGGCGTGGGTTTTCTGGAGGGTTGGGGGTTGGATCGTCCAAAACACTAATTTCATTAGGCTCCCCGCTCACGTTTAGAGGTTCTAATTGGTACGGGGTGGCAGGGGGGAGGGGGGAGGGGGGGGGGATATAACCCCGAGACCACGACATAATATACTTTTTCTAATATCCACGCCATAATATTATGTAGTACCTATATCTGCTGCACCTGTACGAGGTAATATTGTAGAACTTTTTTTTTTTTTTTTTTTTTGTTTTGTACTTTATAACCAACTTACGGGTATATCGGGAACGCACGTCGTAATGATATCGTTATCGTTGCTATATTGTTACTATTATCAGGAGCGAGATATTTATAATTTTTAATTGAAAGTTACAGAAGAGACACAAAAACCCTTTCGAATAATATAACCAGACAGAACAAAAACAAAAATAATCTGTTGGAGCTACAGGTACTTTCGAGTATGGTATTCATAATACCTATCCTTCTTTTGATTTTTTTTTCTAACAATAATTATTACCTCTCTGCCATCAGGGGTTGCTCCGAGGAGTCTCGACGTCGGTTAAAATATACCCTCGGTTCGTTTTAAGCTTTTAGGTTTATTACAAAAACGAGACTGGAATATATACATATACATGTATATTATATACTTAGGACCTATATATTTATGTGAAACTAGGGGTGCACTATTATAATTACCTACGGGGTTACACGGTTATAATTCTTTTCGATGATAATTCTCGCTTATCATAGTTCTTCTTCTTCTTTTTTTTCTCTTTGTTTCTTTTTTACTTCGGTGAATTTATTATTCATACAAATAACCATATAACTACTAGATTATTTTTAGACCAGTGCAGCACGTTCGCAGTTTGATATTTTATCACACTATATTCGTATTTTAAATTAATCTTTCTTTTTTCACGGGTAAAAATATACACTTAGATAATGGCATGATATACTATTATAGAAATTTAATATGACTATAAGCGGCGTAGACAGACAGACAGAGAATGAGGAGAGAAAAGGAGAAAAGAGAAAAAAAAAGCGGTGAAAAAAAAGAGAACAAAAAATATTCCAAAAACCTGAGCATGCTGGGAGCGAAAAAGGGGTGGTTCATAAATTCATTGGATTAAACTGGCACTCCATATACCATATAATAAACGGCGAGGGGGGATGAAAAATTGCCGGATGAATATGCCCCTGAATTCGCAGCAGCCTACTTTACTTCCTTTTTACATCTCTTTTTTTTTGCATTGTGCAATAGCAGAGGCACGAGTTTATTATTATTTGTCAATGCGTATGAAATTTTTGAAAAGAAAAAAGAAAATCAGTGCCTACTATTTGTTTTTTTTCAAATTTTTTTCACCGATTTTCGGAATCTAAATACCGAAAATATCGAGATAGTGCCCCTGAGATGAATAATAGCGCGCTTTTGGGGTATGAAAGTTATTTTAATATTGAGTAGAAAAATAGCTCAACATTTTTCTACATAATTTATACGTAGATATAGTATGATATGATGTGGTAAGTGAACCGAGTGAGAATCCTATGTATATATATATATATCTGAATCCGAAGCAAGGCGAGTAGTTGGAATAAAATATCGATAAATTTGCATTTAACGATAAATTTGGATTTGTCTCTGTACTCGAATTATTATTGCAGCTGCAGTAACTCGCAATTCAAGTATAATTTTATCACCCTTTCGTAGAATTTTAAACATTCGTGTCGCTTGAAATTTCGAAAAAAAAATAAAAGAATTATATTTCCTTCATCCGATTAAAAATTCAATTAGAATTATACACATTTATTCGGAAATTAATTCCGAATTAATTTCAATAATGTTGTATAGTGTATTTAAATTTCTCGGAAGGGTTGAATACGTCACTGTACGGTATGTGCATGCGTAAATAATCATTTGACTTTTTTTTTTTTTCTCCAAAAAGGAAAAGGGATGTATGGAAATTCAGATACCACCACGAATTTATGGAATGGCATAGGTTTAAATGATGAAATTTTTGAACGCTCGACACTCGAGCTAAATAACTGAATGAATAAATTAAGTCAGCACATATTTTTAATTAATCAACTTGGAGTAACATGTGAGGAGAGTTATTTCCGAAACGTGTCAACGTCAAACTCGTAGAGTATATATATTATGTATAACTGTTAAATCCGAGTAATTAGTCACTCTCGTATTATAAGTGTATAATATATTTTAGGCATTACATAAGACAGACGCATTACATAACGCGCGACATAATACATGAACCATATACGTAACGTAACGTTGACAAAAAGCATGTGATAAAATGTTGAGAATAGGAAAGGAAAAGTTTTGTTTTCTCCTTTTTTCGAAAATCTACGCATGATCTTTCAGAAAAATAATGATGGAGAAAGAGAAACGATTTCTTTACCTCCGACTCGGGTTCCTTGATTCATTTGGATTTAACTTCCAGTGGCGTGTTCTGCGCGATTATGGGTACGTACCTATACCTGTATAACGTGTATGGGGTAGAAAATATCGATCGTTAAATTACAGACACGAAACCGTGCACAGGTGCGTCGAGGGAATTCTCTCCCCTTCTCTTCCTTTCCCATGCTTTTCTTTGCATTCCTTTCCTTTCCTTTCCTTTCGTTCCTTCCTCATCCCCTTGTACCTGTAGTTCCACGTTCAATTCCCTCTTTACCCATTACTACACTGTAGCTAAGTGCCTACAGAGTACAATTGCTCGATTGGGGATTCCCCCTCCCCCCCCCCTCTATTCGTATTCGACAAGCTTTTCTCCTTCTCTTTTACATTAGCTTTAATTCGAGTGGTGCTGCAGTTGTACGTATGGAAAAGAAGAAGAAGAAGAAGAAAAATTAAAGGAAAAATGAGAGAAAAAACATAAGTTCAACTTATAAAGTTATCGTGAGATGCGTGAAGAAGTAAATCATACGTTTTATTCATTCGTTTGTCATGAGTATTATTTATGCGGAACTTTAGATAAAGTTATTGTAAGAATCTGCAACGGAACTGAAGCGGTTTTTTCGTTTTCTTATTTTTATTCTTTGAAAAATATTGAAACATAACACGGGAACGTATATAATATAGAGATTGATAAATTATAAATTTGCAAGGAAGTTTTGTGAGGTGGTATGTAGGTATATATGTTATTATTTTCTTTTTACCGATATCGTGTTTGCGCAAGCTCGTTAACCCGTCGTGTCGCGTCGCGTCGGGTTGTTCCATTTATCTTTCAAAACTTCGATCGCCGGCGATTGATTAACATTTTAATTAAAACACAACTTCCTTATTATACCTACCTACAAGTCACTCCGTATAGGTATAGCTATACGAAACACATACCTGTTTATCGCACATATCTACTTACCCATCCATTGCTCGTATTATCCGACAATCATTATTTTCCATAAACTGAGAAGCTCACTTTAATCATTTTCATCGAACTGAGAGAATATCTGTTTAGAACCGGAAGAGAAGAGAGTAAAAAAACAAAAACAGGGCGTTATAAAGCGTACGAAATATCTCGTTATTCCGTAAAGAAGTCATGAAGTCGTGAATTTTCGAAAGGGTAAAAGAGAAAAAAAGAAAAGAAGAAGAGAACAAAAAAAAAGAAGGAAAAGCTACATCCGCTAAATTGGGCATTTGTTTAGACCGTAAACCTGGTACGGCATAATAACCTGGTGTGAGAAGCTTTTTGTTAAAAGCGATAAAGCTTTTCCAACGGTGGCCGGCCGTTCCGCGAACTGGCGATTTACAATTTTCACCATCAAACCCAAAACTCCCCCAGTATAACAGCAGCTGATATATATCCGTATTGTGTTTTGTCAAGCTCTGCGGGTTATAATCGGATATGCGTTAGAGTTGTTGGCGGAATCCGGGGCCGGCGGGGGTTTAGGGTGTTGAATATGTGCGGTGAAAGTTGCACGTATACATTATTGGCGTCCCACAACCCCATGGGATCGTATCATATCCCTGCACATCCGATGTGAGGGTAACGAACACAAAATTGTCTACCTACGACGGGAATCCATGAGCTAATTTTTTTTTTCTTCCTTCTTTTTTTTTTTTTTTCATTTGCTTTTGCGCGGGATTTGTTACATGTGACTTTGCGACGGCTATAGTCCTATGTATGAACAAAGTATAGCGTGTTCATCTCTGTGGCTATATGATACATAAAAGCACTCGCGAAGGGGTGGTAGAAACAGACACCTTATCGTTCTTCACGGTCTATTGCATCAAGGCACACTTCGTCTTCGTCAAGAGGGTTGGTTGGTTTTTTTGTTTCTTTTTTCATTTTTTGTCTTTTTACATTTCACGCCGTTTTCGGGAGTGAAGAATAAGAGAAGGAGAGAAAGAGAGAATCGTTGAATTGTTAAACGGATAATGAAAAAGAGCGAAAATACCGCCAGTGCAAGTAGAAAATGGTCGGCATTGTTTTTTGTTTTGTTTCGTTTTATTATCTTTTGTTTTTGGAATCGATGTACATTTTTGAACGACCTACGTGTTACCATTTTTCCGTAACCATATAGTATCTGCGGAGGGGGAAAAAAGGAAAGGTTTAGGGTCGATCAGTGCTGGGAAAGGAGATTGAATTTTCTTATTTGCGATTTATTCATGAATGAAAAACGTTTGTGCTCCACCAATATGGATTGACATATTGGCATGGAAACGAAAATGTCACTCACGATCAGCCCCTTGGCAACAGCGTGCAATACCATTGGCATTGGCATGTATGCTTTAACATAGATGGTTGGTTTGCGTTTTTAAATGTATTGTATTTACGTGCATGTACACGTCTGCTGCAGTAGTCGCGCGACAGTCTTTTGTACCGTACGTTCGAGAGAACTCGTTTGGTAGGGAGATCTGAAGAGAAGAAAACTCGTGTGTGCACGTTATACGATGATGTGAATTCTAAAACAAACGGAAAACGGAAAAGAGAAGAGATAAAAAAGAACCTACAAGCGATCGACAACCGCCGCGGTTCCGAAGACGGAATTAATTTCATTCCGATGACATTGAAAACGACTTTATAATACCCTGTTCCTAGAATTCTCGACGACGTGCGATGAACCGATCGAAAAATCGTCGAACTTTTCGAAGATATACATCAAATCATTATGCGATATCGTAGAATATTTTTTCCCCTCCTGTTTTTTTTTTTTTTTTTCATCAAGAAAAATAGGATAACACCTGTCAATGAATTGGAAAACCTTCAGAACCATTTACCGACTTATATATACTATGTATCTTCTCTAGTCACGCAGTTCGCTTTCGCCCTCCGATCAGAGAAAAGCAACGCGTTAGACTTCCATCTAACAAACCCTGCAGCAGTAGTATGTCCAATAAATTAATCGAATCGATCAATTGTATCGCGTGTCGACGCCGCCCTCCCTTATACGTATACCATGTACCATGTATATACACACGCACACACACATACAATACATAAGCCCGTGTCTGCTGTCAGTCCTAATATCCAACGTCTAGCTGAACGTCCTGCACGTTCGTTTCTCCGTATTTACGGTAGATTTGATCTAATCGTCTACGAAAACGACGTCGACGACGTAAATCGGTTGATTTCAAACTAAACCTCCAACTCGCGAGTTCGAATTGCTATACTCCTCTCCTAACCCCGAGCCCGGGGGGAGAAGGGGGGGGGGGGGATATTCTCATCGTATCCGCGGTAATTATGCCGATAATAATTTGTCTCGTAATTTATGATTTCTAAAATATATTTGGCAGAATGTTTTCATTCTTTTTCTATTCAAAAATTCACACACACACACACTTCACCGCGGCCGAATGAAGAATATTTGGAGAATACAGAAAAACAAAAGAATGAAAAACAAAAAAAAAAACAAAAAAGGAATCGGATCAGCAAAAAAATAGCTGAAGCATTCCATCCGTGCGAAAATTCTCCAACCTACTGAAACGATAATTTTCAAAAGTATGCGTGTAATGCGCGTGTTTTGCATTTTTTCGTATAAAATATATGTGGAAAAAATATACTATGGTGGTTCACACGTCATGTATATGTAGAATTTTGAAGTACATACCCTGAGGCGCGTAGGTGAATGTAGTACTTATGTATTTATGTGCGTGAGAAACATGTGTACATACTACATAAGGTGCATACTTGTCGTTACATCTATTCCTCTGAAGTTCGCCCACGTATTATTATTCGGTACATAGACAGGATTTTGTACACCTACAAGGTGGCGCGAAATATTTCCCAAAATTTGCATAATACCCGCAGTTCTGTGTTTTGTACTTTGACGTCGAACGCGATGTGTATTATACATATACACACGTGTCGCCCCCGCATCGCGTCTAAATTTAAAAAAACACCTCTTTGAGATCTGCTCAAAATTTTCAAGAAGAATATTGTTTTCACTTTTTTTTTCTTTTCCTATCATTTCTGTTTTTTTTTTTTTCAACCGGCTAGAGAATATTTTTTCAAAGTATGTATACATTATATGTATACACCAACCATAGTATATATGTATAGGGTTACATAGATATCGTGTGGGAGGTATAATTAATAAATACTGCAGGTACATAATATCCTGTGCGATTTTATAGGTAGATATAAGATGATCCTCGTGTGTAAAGCACATATGCCGTTCATTATACATATATATATACAGTTTGAATATATACGTATGCACATAGGTATGTGCACATACATTCAGTGGGCGGGCATACGTGTGTATCTTGATAAAGAAAGGGATAAGAAGAAGATTGCTCATGAGGTCGGCGGGATGGGGGGGGAGGGGGGGGGGGCAAACGCAGGCGCCGGAAGTGGGCGAAGCGGAGAGCGAGAATATATGTTTGTAAGTGTTGGAGAGAGAGAGAGGTATGTGTCCATGTATACACGTGTACATTGCACGTATACGTATATACATATATATACTTTGGAAACGTATTGGTATTTGTAATGTAGATCCGTTACATGCATAGATAGTTATTACCTACGATTCGGAAGCAACCGCATTCCGCCCGCATACCTCGGTGGTCGCGATTCCCAATCTCTGTTCCCTCATCCTCTTCTGCCCGGTATCTCTTCCTCTCTTACCCCTGTGACCCCTTGCTTCCCTCATCACTCTTTCTCTCTCTCTCTCTCTCTCTCTCTATCTATTCTGCTTTCAACCGAGGACCCCCTCTTCCGGTGTTTCCTGCTGCTGCTGTTACACAACTCGTTAGCCTATTTATGTTTGTAATTATAAAAGGTTGTAGTCGCGAATTCGTTTCATTCGCGTTTTCAACAAACCTCGGCCTACCTCGCACCCTTTTTTTTTCGAAATCTTTTATTTATATTTTCTTTTCTCTTTTTTTTTTTCTTTCTTTCTTTTTGTTCTTTCGTTATACTAACCACATCCCCCCCCCCCCCCCTTCTTTTACCTCGTAGCCGCCGCAGCAGTAGCAGTAGCAGTAGCTAGGCTTTTGACTCGTTTCCCATTTTATTTTCCTCTTTCCTTCATCCCCCTTAACTCCAAAGGGCTCCGTAGCTTCGCTCGCCCGCAACCGGATTCTTTATTAAATTCCACAGAGGTTCAAAGCCGCTTCTATTATGTATATATGTATATCTCACCTCTTCTCTTCCTACTCCCTGATACAACGATATATATTACATATATCTTATTATGTACCGTATACCGGGATACGCTTAAATATCAACTGAATTTCACTATCGTATAGCCTGTACTTTTCTCCTTTGCATTTTTTACTAGATAAATTTCGATCGAAAAAAAAAGAAGGAAGTAGTCGATCGATCGTTTTTATAAATTTGAAATCAAAGATATTCAAAAAATCAAAGGCGACAATTTTTTGCGCGTTTTTTTTTTTCTTACTTTCTTGTTTTTACTTATTTATTTTTGTATTTCTTTTTTTGAAAATCAAAAACAAAGAAGAATTGATGATGTTGGTACTATTCGTTTCTAGGGTTAAGCTAGGTTTATTCCCGAAAGCAGAACCAACTTTCTAATATGATTTCATATCTGGGGAATTCTCGACTGGAATAGATAGCTTTATATATATATATTTCTAGTTGGCTAGGAAAACGTGACTGCGTTTTCAAATAGGGATTTCCCCTTCCGTTGTGATGTAATATTTTTTTTTTATTTTTTTTTTTTTCTATCTCTCCTGTCTTTCTATGTATATAAATGGGAGAAACGGAAGTGAAAATATTCTCATCGTTGCAGACGTGCTGTCACGATAATACAATAACAGGATTTTGAAACCCTCTTGATCCTGGTAATGGTTTTTTTTCGTTCAATCTTTTTCTTTTTTCAGTTTTTGAATTTGCATTGTGATAATCGCGCGTACCACACGTTATATGTTATCAAAATCTTGCATGGGGATTGTGTAGTTGTGCAGAAGTTTCTTAATCGTCGTACTCTTATACCTATTTAGGATATAATCAATGACGATAATCCTAATCACGCTTTGCAATCTTCTCCTAACTCCCCTCTCACTTATACCAGTTATCCTAATTTTCCTCGTTCTATCCGGCGAAATACGAAACCGGACAAAGCCGGAAGAATAGAACGTAGAAGGGGAGATGACACCCTTTTAACTGCATGGGGTTATCGTACCCCATGGATCGTTGAAACTTCGATTAAGGATAAGCTATTATCGTTTTACACTGTTTGAAGAGAACGGTTTTCTAATTACAAAAATATATATATCTACATGTATTATGCATACAATAATGTGATCTTTTAAGTAAAATCCATACGAGAGGCATATTGTGCTTTTCTAAATCCTTTATTTTTGATTTACTTACTTCGGTTCATCTATTTATTTTCTCGCCATTCCATAGCCTTCTGGAGTGCAACCGGAAATTAGATTCACCGTTAGAACGCGCATCGTATCATCCCTGCGTTACAGGATAGCTTAACCCATTACACCAGCTTCGTATTTTTTCGATGTACATGTATGTGAAGAACGTACCTTATATACCTGGATAGGTATTCCCAATTCTTGGTATATATAATTCTTTATAAAACCCTTTTTACAACTGTGCTTTGCCTGCAGCGTGAATTTCCTTGAATAAGAATCACTCGAAAAAAAGAAAACGAAACTACAGATGCGATAATAGATTAAAGGATCAACGTATCCTGGAGATTTGTAGATAGCTGTTTTTATTTCCCTCTCTTTTTTTTTCGATCGTTAAATGAATAGGGACTGTAAAAGTAGAAAAAAAAAGAAAGGCAGGGATTTTATTCGCAATTGAAGAGATCAAATATTTTAATACGGATACTACCATTGAGTGCAGTTAATCATTACGTTGAAGAGAGAAAGAAAAAAAGGATCGATCCTTAAACTCACTTCTTATGCTATGGCTGACTGAAATCGTAGCCTGAATATTAAAAAATTTTCAATGTTCGAACGACCGATTCTCATTGTATTTTGACAAACTATTCCAATTTCCAGTCCAAGAATCGAAAGAAAACAAAGGCTGCAGTCTTTGAAAAATTTTGATTTTGAGTGAGAAACTGAAATTGTTTGTTCGGTACTAGTCATCTTTCTATTTCTATTTTTTCTGTCTCCTTTGAGATTCTTCCCCACTTTGCCTTTCTGAAATTATTGCTTGCGGTTGTTGTTGCTTCGATACATATTATATGCAGGGAATATATTCTTCGTGTCTTTGTGAATTATATATACATACATACAGAACAATTCTCTCTCTCTTTCTACTGGGACTGGCTGGTTAAAATAACACCTTCCCTTACAAGGGGTGGAGCGCCACCCATAAATTGGAAAGGCGGGTTGCGTCGGGGCCACCCGTACGCTCCTAGTTCGGAGCCCGAAGGACCCAAAGGAACGGTGTAACCTAACCTTACCCAACCTCTCAGGTATATCGGTACACGCCCTGGGAAAGGACACGCGCGATGCTGAAAGTGCTGCCATAGCATGTAGGCACCTTAAATATATATATAGTGATCGTGGTCGCGTCCCAGCGACTCACTTCGGGATTCTTATATCTATACGGGGTGAGTCCTTGCAAACTTCGAGAATGGGAGGATCCTTATTTCGACGGTAGACGGCTTTCTTACACATCCAGTACGCTGCTCTTGAGTCCGCTTTCACCGCTTTTCCAATTTTTCGTTCCCGACTTTAGCGCGTTCAAAGAATAAGAAGCTCGGATTGGGCTCCTCCCAGTTTCGGCATTCGGTGTGACTCACCCTGTATAATATACCGAGAGAAACGAAATGAGACGACGAACTCTTGTAAGAGTCGAAATTGTCTGGAGTCTGGAGGAGCAACGCGTAGTCCGACGAGAGGCTCCAGTCTGGACCTCTTGGTAGAGACCTACGCCCACGCGACTGCATACCGCGACTGGACAATGGACCCGCTAAACACATAACACCTTCATCCGACGAAAACACCGAAACCGGGTGCCACCCAAGATTCTAATCAACTCGATAAAAGCATCGCCCGGGCCTGGGAACCTCACCCACGCCACCAGAAATCCCACTCTCCTGTTTTTCTCTACATCCATCTCTTTTACTTCTTTTCTCTTTCGCGTTTCATTCATTTAGTTTTTTTCAGTTTTCTTCCCCACTTTCTCATCTTTAGAGGCGGAAATTTTTCGGAATTGTAAAGAGGTGAAGAGGATAATCATCCCGATATTTTGACATAATTTTTTGTTACTTCTATCAAAATCCTTACGATAGTCCCTTTAATACCTGTATCTCGGGAGAGCGGGATTTCGAGACGTGGGTGATGATGATCCCAAAGCGTAATGTGCGAAAAACCATGAGATGTTATAGTCCTTATATCTTTCTGTAAGGATATAACTCTGTAGAACTCAGGGGATTCATGGTTTATGTGTAATATTCGCGCCTTCCAATGATCGCGAAGTGATGTCCTTACGTACAAATATAAGGACGAATCTTAAGATCCGTAGATATATGTATAAAAAAAACACGTATTCCGTAAGGGCGCTTTTTCGATATACAAGGGATATAAAAGAAGGCCTTTTTTCTTTTCCTTTTTCCTTTTTTTTTCGTCTTCCGTCGACGTTACCCTCCGATTTCTGATCTCGATACTCGTTCGCGACTTCCACGTTTATCTCCCTTGTAAAAATTCATAGATTACCCAGAAAAGTGTGTAGATTTTGTTTTTTTTTAACAACAGACGGAAATTCGTATGTTGAATACACGCATAGATCTAACTTTTTTTGTTTGGTCCACCATTCCTATTTTATTTCTTCATTTATTCAAATAATTAATTAACTAATTTATTTATTTATTCATTTGGTTCTACAGCTTCTTTCACTAATTGTAAGAACTATTTAAGAGCTAAACTGCACGCGATGAACCTTTAGGGCGAATTATCTCTTTAAAATAATGTTCCTTCGGGTAAAAAGTATTGGCGTGTATATTCGGATCGATGAAAAGCTTTCTCCAGGTCTAACCCTCGGGGTCCTTAGGGGTGAAATTAAAACCCTCTTGGGGTAGGGGGACAAAACCTTGTCAGCAGCAAAGCAGCAACGACTAGCTTTGAAAACTTTCGAGTTTCGTCCTGTCGCACCCCGTTTGTAACGTCTTCGGTGTGTAACGCGCACATGGAAAAGGGGAGGAAAAAAAGCCCGACACTCGTTTTTTTTTTATACCTTCTTTATTTTTTTTTAACGGCTAAATTTAATTTAAGAATTCATTTACATCTAGACCGCCGTCCGGATTATGTATACATATATATACGTGCCTGGGAAAATTACACCTTTATATACGGCGACATGAAAAAAACAAAAAGGAAAATACAAACGACGTAATACACTAGCGCTTGGATTTATTCGACAAATTTTTAACACCGATTATTTTATCCTTCGCTTGAAACTTTTGGGATTGGGATTGACTGGCGATGTATATCGATTTTATGCATCGTGTAAAATACAAGTCCGATTCCGATTGACCAGCAAAGTTCGAATTGCTGAAGCTAACGGCAATTCTTTGTCCTTGGAGATTCTTGACGATATATTGTAAAACTGGCTACATTTTCTCCTTGAACGTAGCGCTTGTTATAAAACCAGCTTGAAGTCTGTAAAAGATTCAAGCTTCAACAATTTCAAGCCTGAATAACTGTAAAGTGAAAAAGTTTTTCCACTTGGACTAACATAACTGCAACGATTCCTGCATCATGAGGCGAAGAGAAAAATGAGAAAAAAAGGACTCTGACGATGTTGCAATTGCAAAAAGAATTTTTGGAAATCCTTTCCATGAATTTTCGGGTCTCGGTATTCTGAAAATCAAAGCTGTCAAACTTGATGCATAAAACAAATAAAATAAAATTGGGACGGTCGTGGAACGGAATAAAGGACTTTCCTGATTGAGCACGTATGTGCAGGCAGAAACCTGCAGCGGGTGAGTCGGTTTAAGATCGGCAGACTTAACTCGGGACTCTGGGCCCCCTTAAAGAGGATTGCGGGGTCCAATGGGAGGAGGGGGAATACGGCACACGGCAGACGCGTGGCTCCCACGGGTCCGTGGCGATCCAATCCGCTCCGCTCCGCTCTGTCGACTGACCACACGCCGGTCAGGAGTGAGGCACGCGCATTCCTCGTCTCTAGGGAACGAACCGACCGACGAGACGCGTAGTATACGCGTCGAGATATTCGACCGAACCAGCTTCTTCTTCCTCTTCTTCTTCCACTTCTTCTTCCTCCTCTTCCTCTTAGTCTTCTTATTTGCCACCTCGCCCACCGCTCGCAGTTACGTAAAGTCCACGTGTCAACGATCGTCCTTGACCTCTGACCCGAAAGAATTACCGCGCCACCAGGAGACGCTCCAATAATTTGAAAGTACAAAGAACAGTGGAAGTAACCGCCCAGAAAATTGATGATTGTTTTTGTCCTTCATAAAGTCCTGGGGGATTTTTTAACATCTTTAAACGGTATGCAGTTCGACTTCATGAATCGCGATCGCCATAGATTTTATCAGATCAAGTCCGTTGATCCCAGATTTCAGGATCTTGAAAAAAATTTATCGGTATAAGTTCAGATTTTCGGATTTTTACCAACTTGAAAAATGACTTTGAATCGATCAAGATGTAAACCGATCGCTAGCGCGTGTGCGTTCCGTGGATCTTTCCGTCTTTGACCAAAAAGAATACGGGAAGATGTTGGGATAAAAAAAATTGTAAGATACTGATAGATGATACCCAAGAATATACGAATATAAGAGGTACGTGTGGGCGAGTAGACCTCGCGTAGGTGGCACACGGGCACGATCATGGGCGTAAGTTTTAAAAGTTGATTCCTATAATATCAAGCTACATAGGCAGCTATATACCGGCAAAGAGAAAGGCTATAACCAAAGGAGAATAGATAGATAGATATATTCAGAAATTCAACTCTTGAGAATGGAAGAAGACAAATAAGAAAACTAAGGAAAAGGGGGAGGACTTCTTACACTTAAGGTAGTCTGTCAGGACACTATAGGCGCCGGGGCGTCGCTCCGGCACAAGTAAACCTTAAGGATTGAAGAAAGGTCCTTTTATCCTATAAGGGAAGACCAAGAGACGCGCCTACAGAAAATACAACACTCGTAATTATACGCTATTATAACCTATCTCTCTTTCTCTCATCCTCATTATACAATACACATAAGATGTCGGAGGTGGAGTTCATACTGCAATCTCTCGAGTCCTTTTCTCTGTACAAAAGTCCGGACCTATAAAAAATAATTTTTTTCACTTTGCAAAAGGCGTAGTTAAAAACATGAATAAGTTCGAGTCCTTCTGTTTATTTATCGCTTATTTTTCCCCGTGAAATTTGCTGGGGAGTTTCTAGCAGGTACATTTTGAGAATGTCATCAACATCGTATGCAGTATCGTGAATTCCAGCCGTGATTCTGTGCGGCAGATAAACTGGGAATTGCAGTTTCAACGCAGCAATTAAAGCCGATTGCATTAAGACCAGACGGGAGGTTCGTTGCAGGCTAGAAGGTCGTTGGCTCTAATGGCTTTCATCTAGCTGCTGCTGCTGCCGCGCCAGAATAATTGTGACGATGTTATTTCGCTATGAAGAAGGATACGAAGAAGGTCTAGTTGACGCTACATAGGGTTCCTTATTCCGGCACCTCCCATTTCTGCTGCGTGTTGCTTTTGCCGTTCCGCAAAATATAGGACACGACTTGGCCGGGTACATGACAAACTCGCGAATATACAACCATTCTCACATTTCTGTTATACTACGATGTTCTAATTAGTTTATTCCGTCATCTTATCGCTCATCTTTCTGTTTCCATCTACTCACGTTGATAAGAAATTGCCAGTTCTAGATTTCTATACTCTGGAATTCTGACTATCCGATACAGCGATCCAGCAAATCTCGTTTATATTAATTTACAGTATCCCATCTTCCTGAGGATGAAATGAAGGTCTTTTTTTTAGTCTTTACCGATGCAATTGCGAATCGAAAAATTGAGAAGGAAGATAATGTGGTTAGAGTCTTGCACCGATAGATAAACACCCTCATGGATCGTTATGTCTTTTCCAGATTGACAGGTAATTAACTACCCCACCATCTGCGGGATCTAATCATCAACCCTCCGTAGAGTTGATATAATTTCGATCGCGAGGATACCTAGCCCAACCTATAACTCAAATCAAGATCAGGTAGACACTAGTTCTTTCCAATAACATCATCATCATCTCATACTTGATTCTCTGGTCGAGAACGTCTCGTTATTGATGTTAACACTGAACGAAAAAAAAAAAAAAAATAAGAAAGAAAGGAAGAGAAAGAAAAGAGACTCCATAACGACAGGGGGATTGACTTTTTCATTCTTTGCTAAACTGCGTTTTACGAGTCGGCAAACCGACAAACCCAACCTCGGCTTCGGCCACCCACCAGGTAGTAATTTTGCCTAAACCAGAGCTCGTTCTCGACCGTGAATTATAAGCCCATAAATAGTAGCAAATCGTGAAACAATTGTGAGAACCTAGACTGCGGTATAAAATCACCTGGTCGATTGGCCGGACGTAATAGAAACATCAAAGAAGGCGACTTACGTAGTATAAAGTTGATGTCGAGGAAAAATTCTGACGATTTTGTAATTGAAGGGGATAGAAGAGGAGAATGAAAAAAAAAAGATTACGGAAAGAAATTGGCCCCTCTCGGTATCCATCTTGACGCGAAAAAAAAAAACAATAATAAAAAATAGATAAATTAAAAAAATGATTCCCCCGAATTTTTTTCACAGAATATTTATATTAATTTATTTATTAGTAATTATCTCATGTATACGCATAACGTTATACGTTGGAAAGCGATGAGTTTAGAGAGTGTGACTGGCGGTTTTTTTAATAAGAGAGACTTCGGTATGAACTGAACGCAGAGGTCATCTTCCGAGAGTCTTTATGTCTTATCTTATCTCTCGGTTAGATGCTTTCACTTACTTAGTAACTTCCAGCTTGACTTCTTTTACCTGACGGGTCATTAAACCTGATCCTCCACATCCAACCGATCGTTCTTTTTTCCTCTTTTTCTCTCCGATTCAGTCTGTATTTCTTGTATATCAGAATACTTTGACTCATTTATTTGTTACTTCTGTAATACTTAAACTGACGAAAATCAATCAGAAATCACAAATTCACGAAGGATATTTTGTATTTATTTTTCAATTTCTTTTTATTCTCTCCTTTTATTTTGCGGTACAAAGTGATCACCGAAGCATAAGGAAACATGCAGCATGTTGTAATAATACACTGCTGAGAATATACTGTAAGGTACATATGTATAACTAGTGCGGGATAGTCGGTAGTAATTAGCCAAAGCGAATATAGAAGGTAGAGAGGAAAGAGGAACCACCTTGCACACCGGGTCTCTTTATTATTCCCACGGCTAAGGAGCAAACCGTAATGCCAGGTACCTACTTCCTTTCCTTACTTTAACTCTCGTTACTTAAATCCCGTATATACCGAACGATGTACATATCTATAGGTATACGTTATAATACCTCCCGCAATCGGAGTGGGAATCAAAACCATCGAGGTACATATATTACCACCAAGTCACACGTACAATGGGCGAAAAGAATGAAGTTAGATTTTTATTAGCTTTTGGAATTTATAGCTCTCGAATTTTTAAACTTGAAATTTTCATCTGGCGATAGGATTGAAATCATAGAATAATAGAGCGCGTGATATCATCCTCGCAAAAGGCGGCAGCCCCACGATTTTTGAAAATCCGTACGGGAATTTTTAGTTCCCTTCTTACTAAATACCGTAGCCAAGCTAGTAGCTACCCACCTTGAAAATGATACTCGACGCCGAGCCACGTCGAGGGGCGTTTCAAAGAGCTGCCTAGGGATGTAAAAGGAAAAGGATAGGAAGAGGAAGGAGAGCAGTATATGCTAGGATACCTAGAGGTAACTGGCACGTGCCAGACTAACACGGGCTTCTTCTTCGTATCCGATTTCCCCGAAGGGTGTCGTCCTATAACTTTCCTCTCCTTTTACCAGCTGATATGTGCTTATGGCAGAAAGAATGCCACGAATATTTGTCCCGAAATAAAACAAGATAAGTCAAATAAGCAAATAAAATCTAATGATACAGAAAACATTATGTATCCCGCGGGATGAAATCAGAGCGTATATTTCTATAGAGTACAATATAATTGTCTACATTATTCCTAATCTTCCTTCGGAAAGGAAGATAGCTCCGATGTACGTATATACGTACAAAGATGATGATTAATCGTGTTCTGGGAGTTCAAAAAAATGCCAAGTATTTTATAGCAAGGGAGAAGAAATAAAGGTAAAACAAAAAACAAAACAAAAAAAAACGAAACGAAAAGAAAAAAAAGAATAAGAAAAGATCCTGGAGTATCTCTGCATGTGAGAGCGAGAGGTGGAAATATTATGTCGGAGAATCCGCTTTGGTTTTAAATTTGACGCGATGATGCCCATCATGGTGATTATTTCGCACGGATGGATGGACCGCTCCGTCATCGCCCTGTCGGCTCCCGACTGCCGCGGTTGGAGAGGTTCCTGTGGGTTTCTTCTTCCCCCCTCATTTTTTTTTCATTCCATTTTTTTTTTCTTCTCTTTTCTTTCTTTTTCCCTAACTTCTTTTTTAACTCCCTTTTTCCACTTTCTTCGGCCTTATTTACGAACGAGGAACGAAGTGCGGCGGTGTCTCTCTGAAGTCCACATCACCATCGCCATCACCATCACCCAACAACCATAATCACCTTCCATACTGTAGCGCAACCTTCTGAAAATCTTGTCCCAAATAATCATCGTCGGTATCCTGAACCTGAATCTCAACCTGAATATGATTCTCATGTAGTTCCATTCTTTGGCAACGACCTCGTCTCCTTTCAGGCAAGGTCATACCTTCGGGCTATCCCGGGAATATCTTAGCACGACAAATGTGTCTGAATTGAATTTTTTTTTTCAATCGCTAGTTCTCAAAGAGTTCTAGAGTTCTGTCCAGTCAAAAAATCTGGATTTCTCAATCCGCGAAAGTTACGAGCAATAAAAGAAAGATGTCGTGCTGGAATAACGTAGCACGACAAATGTGTCTAAATTGAATTTTTTTTTTTTTAATCGCTAGTTCTCAGAGAGTTACCTTACCTGGGATTTCGTGCGGTTTTATTTTCAGTTTTTTGATTACGTTATAGCATAATCAGATATCAAAAATAGACAAAGCCGTCGTTGGGTCGAACAGTTTATCTTTTTCTCCTACTTCTCTTCTTCTCAAGGAGAAGGACGGATATATTTTTGCGATTCCTATGGTCTGTAGGGAAACAGAAATTAAGGGAAACTGTAGGATGAATTGATCTCGCTAACGAGTGTCTCTGTGGAACGTGGATATAAATATATGTGTATATATATTATCTGGATACACATATACCTATAGATGCTCCTGTATATTCCCATCATTTCATTATATGTGAATCGTATAGTCAGTCGATTTCCTGACGTACTAATAATGCCAACTTTGATTGCCAATCAACGAAATAACTCACACTTCGAAACTCGATATCACACCTACATGTATCCTTAATCAACGTGTATATCGATTTTTCCCTCTCCCTTCTCTCAATTTCGCAGATCATCGAAAATAATTTTTTCCACTTCCTAGTTCTTTCTCCTTTGATTTCCCAACTATTGCTTTCCAAATATAGTACGTGAAGTAAATAGAAAAAAAAAAAATAAAATAGGGACCACGTTTTCAAAATGGTCGCGTCCCTTCGCATTATTTTCGACTTATATGGGTATAATATATAGACTGTCACCGACAGCCTCTCGATCTTAAAAAGAAGACCTACCCTTCTGGAGTTTTCTGACCCTCGCATTCATCCTTGCAATAATAATAATCCTAAAAATAATGATAACAAACATAACAATAATAATTCATTTTCACTTTAGCTCGCCATTTTGTTTCATTTCGTTTTATTTTTGTTGTTGTTCTTCTTTTTTTCCAATTTTTTAGTTATACATAATGTACATATTTATAGAGCTTTCATTTTTCGAATTCACAATATATTTTATATTTGCGGGTTCTTTCAAATCAAATTTTCAGTTCGCGCACGGCAACCGATAATATCGTGAAAAACGATATTGACATTCATCTCTTACACCATTGTCCGGGGTTCGGAAATTCGGACCACAAAAAGAGAGAGGAATAAAAACGGCAAAAAAAATATCGAGGAACGTGCCCCAGGTTCGCGAACATATACATATATAAATATATCTGTTTTCTGAAAATATAATTTTCCTTGCTCAGGAATGACATGAAAGAATATCCTGGTATCACATTTTTCTAAATTTCAATCACGTCGATTTTAACTTTCCTGCGATTTTGCTGATATTTTGAAAAATATATGATATCTCCAATTTACCATAGATTCCATCCCTTCCCTTTGGTTCTCGGCCGTCAGAATAGTTGATTTTGAAACTTGCGGGCGTATAAAAATTCCTACAATCTCATTTGTGGTGATCGTCAACTATAAGGCCGCTGTATATACATAGTATGCATAGCTATGGCACTTATTCGTTCTCAGGCAAACCATTAAACCATGTCGTCCTGGAAGTGAAGGAATCAGGGGGGCTATCCTCTTCTTTCCTCCTCTTTTCCCTTTCCCACCATCTTCCGATCTCCCAGGAGAAGCAGCAACAGCTCTCATCGAGTATAAAACGCGTCTATTCGGTCAGTCCTCCTTTTAACATCCTTTTTTTTTTCTTCATTTATTTATCCCCTTTCTCTCTTTATCATTCTCTCTTTCGCTCCCTCTCTTTATCTTTTTCTCTCGTTCCCGGTTATATTATTCGGCGCCCGTGTGATTTTTCATTCCGTCGCCTGGTGGGACCCAGCGCGCGTTGTCTTTTTCTTCTTTCTTTTTCTTCATCTTCATTTTCTTGTTCTTCTTCTTTTCTATTTATTATCTCTTTTTATCTGATGTTCCTCGGCATCGTATACTCTGGGTTCCCAGTTCCCACAACGTTTAAACCTTCGGCTATATCTGAAAACCATGAGAATTAAAGAGGATATAGCTGCTGCAGTGAGAAGAAGACTATAATAAAAGAGAAGAAAGAAAAAGAACGAAATATATATAGAGGGGGCAAATACGAAACCACCCGCGCAGTGATTGGGCAAAAAATGCAAACTATTAACCGTCGAGTAGCTATATACATTTTATACATATATACATATACTAGAGCAGGAAACGAGCGGAAAGAAGGAAGGAGAGAATTAAGTATCTGTATTGTATATATATACGTATAATAAAATAGAGGAAAAACCGAGAAGATCAAACTGGACCCGCTGCCCGGGGGGGCCCGGATTCAGATTCTCTCTTTACTCATAGTACTCGTAACGCTTGCGTACCGCGACGTGATCTACAGAAGATCCATATGGATCTCTCAATGTTCACGTGGATCGCTCACATTGCAGCAGAACTGAATTTAACTGCTACTAGATATATAAAGCGAGAGACTGACTTTTACAACTACCGTAATCAGGTGGTTGCCTCTTATATTACATATACCTATATATCTATGTATAATTGCTTCGCGCGAAGGGTCTTCACGGTTATAAAGCACCTGTACGTAGGTATACGTATAATAATGACGCACGGATTTTAACCTTCTGGCCTCCGTTGTTTTTTTTTTTCATCTTCCCTCATCGTCTTCATCTTTAACTCATCTTCTCTTATTCTCCCTCCTGAAGTTTATGAAAAAATATTTAAGCTCATTTTATGAATTCATTTTCAAAAGATATTTCCGAAAATCTGGACTTTCAGAGCACTGAAGTAAAAATTATTTTATTTTACTTGCACAACCTTTAATCGATTAGGATGAATTCTTAGATTCTTTCTGGATGCCGAACCGGGTTGGAAAACAAAAAAATTGTAACAATAATAAAAAAGATCGGATTCTTCATTGTTTGGGGGGGGGGGGGGGGGGGGAGGGGAAGAAGTCTACTTTTTGATCAAAATTAGGGTCTTCTTTCGCGGCGCCCTTGTGTTCAAGTGGAAACGGTTCTCACAGTTTTTTTTCTACTATTTTTTGCCGTTCGGTTTTTTTGTACGTCGAACCAGATCTACCACTATACGAATGTACCCTTGAATATGTTGAACAAAAAATTCATGAAACTAACAATAAAATTGTTCTTAGAAATATTCATTTTACCCTATACAGTAATGGTTTTTGGATTTTAGGAAAAGAACGATACCGAAAACAGCAAAAAAAAAAGAAACTCTAAATTCTTGCAGCTATCGAAAGAATGCTTGAATTTTATTATCAGATCTAATTTATTGTTCATACATATAAAAATAAAAGAATGAAGCTTTTAGGATGGGACCTTGCAGTTTAAGAAAATAATTATTCTGTTCCAGTACGTTCCAATATAAATTAAATAAAAAATGAGCATGAATATCGCGAGATTGAATGTAATCATTTCCTTTGTCTTTTTACTTCACACGAAAATTACTGACGATTAGTGTGATTTTGATGGTCTGTATAGCTGCCTCATAAAAGCTCATCAAATGCCCTTTATTTTCACTCTTCGCGTTATTCGTCTTTCACGGTCGTTTCGCTAGTACTATACTTTGCTTCACTACGAGGGAGAATACATAAGGGATGCAAAAAGAAAGAAAGTGAAATAAAATCAAGAGAAAAACGAAAGAACTGCGGGGATAAAATAGCCGAAGTAGTGAGTTGGCTACGGCGCGCGCCACACGCCGAAGAGTATAATATAAGGTACGTATAGCCGGTAGCATTTTCGCTGTTTCAGGGCAGAAGGAGAGGCAGGCAAAAAAGATTTTTACAAAATTTTTTTTTTCTCTCCTCTCTCACGAATCTCTCGACTGTTGCAAAACTGAGCTTGCTGCACCGGGTATTACATGCATGTGAAGTCTCAGCTGTAATCCTTGCGATCGTCTTCTCCGTGATTTTTTTATTCTCCAGTAGCTTCTATCTATGCTTGCTTTCCGTTCCTTCTTTCACTGTTTTAACGGTAGAACAATGGCGACCTCTCTCCATTACACTTTCGCGTAAACAGAGCGTGGTATTACTTTTCGGTCCTCTTTCAGTGCTTCGCGAAATACATATATATAGGCACGCGTACACCGTGCCTCCCGTATCGCGAAATCTGCAGGTTCTTCATCTTTAGAATATTTTATCTGTACGATGCACGTATACGTATAGGTATGTGTATATACATCTTTTATCCATATCAACCGCTGATATATCCACGCGGGTTGTATGTACGTACCTGTATACGTTATATGGCGCCCTTATTTTCACGGCATCATGAACTTCCTTTAAACTATTCGCTTTCATGTCCGAATTTTTTAATATCTACATCGCATGCGCCGTATCATGGTTCGATGAATTTTCGGAACAATAATTACCCATCCCGTATTATTTTTTTATTTTTTCATTCTTTCGTTTTATACATAGGTATAGGTATGTACCACATACACATTGCGTTTTTTTTTTTCTATCCACGCGGACATTTTGTTCTCAAGACATTTTTTCCTGACGATACTACATTTGTAATAGAATAATACATGCACATATACATAGATGTGTCCGATGTGTGTGAATAATAAAATTCTTACGCGTTCGTATTATGTATATATGTATGACACGTATGTACGTACATGAATGCTGTTTCATGCAGCGGTGTAATTTGCAAAACCTCTCCGCCCGCTTTTCAGTAAGTTACAGCAGAAGGGAAAATTCTACGGAGCGAAGAGAAGCGCGCTAAGGAAGGCACGGGTCGGTAATTACGGGTTTATTAAAATGTTACGCGTTCTAATTTCTATCTCTTTTATTATATTTATATACATGTATATATATGAATATATATATATATGTATGTATCTTTAATATATACATACATAACCATGTACCATGTGCATTTATACTCTTCACTCCTGCACGTGCATGCAGTTCATTGGAATAAGAAAGAAATTTGAAAAGAAAAAAGGAAAAATGGAAAAGAATTACAAGTACAACCGCGGAAAGAAAAAATTAAATACGTACGAGCAGAATGGCCTGGGCAAACCGAACGGCGACTATACGTGATCGATGACGATATGATTGGACGAATATATGTATCCATAAAAAAGCATATCGAGGGATGAGAATTTTGCCATATCGTTCGATATACGTGGAGGTCGTAGAATTTTAAATCGACAAACTGATTATTCTTTCTTTTCTCATTTTTTAAGTTTTGTATTTTGTCTGATGAATTATTCACTCGAAAAATGGTTTGAAAAAAATTAAGAGAAATTATAGTTGATAAATAAATGAATAAAAGTTCGAACACCGGCTTTATGCCTCACGGGGCCCGACTTGTTATAACATTTACAATATATATGTATATATTTTTTTTTTTTCATCTATTTTCTCACTGACTTACTTTACTTTTTCTTTTTTTTTTTTCTTCATTTTCTCAATTCACGCTCAACTCACTCGGTTATGCTCTACTGGTGTAAAACTTGAACGTGTATAACTACGATGATCACGTATCTCCGCACGTGCACTTATATATGAGTATAAGTAATATCGTGGTTTTTATCTTATTATCTCTATATGTTCATCGTATATTATATTCCATTTATATGTGCGTATACGATATTATCCGTATATATTCATTTATCATATTCATTTATAACCTCGTAGTATAATTAGTATAATAATTTTTTATTTATTTGTTTTTTTTTCATTCATACATATGTACGTAGTCGTATGAGCGTAATCGCGGAACCACAATTATGCTGTAATTCTATGTTTTTTTGTTCTTTGAATTTTTTTTTTTTTTTTTTCCCACACACATTATACACATACATTTATATATCTTTGCAGCGCGCTCTTCACTTCTCGCAATATAATTCAGTCCGATTTTTTATTTCTTGACTTTTCATCCCCTTTTCCCTTTTTCCTCGCTTTCTCTCTCTCTCTCTCTCTTTCTCTCCCTCTCACTCTTTCTCTTTACGTGCAGCACCGGAGGGCTATTGTTTTCGACCCTGTGTGTATAGATAAAGAGACGACGAGTCGCGGGTATACCACCGACCAAAAGTAAAAATGAATATTCAAAAGCCGCTGATATTTACGAGCGGACAACGCGTCCCGTGCTAGTATATATGCTTATATACATATGTACGTGTATATAGATAGTTATGTAAACGCATACGTGTGTATATGGGATAGGTATGTATTATACGTAAATGTTGGTTATACCGCGTGGATCGCTTTTTTTCGCTTTTTGTCTTCTACATTTTTCCATCCCCTTTCTTCCTTCCCTCTTTTTTGCCTTTTACATTTTTTTTTGTTTTTTTTGCCGCTGTTGACCGCTTCGTTTTCGCCTATATGGTGTATACGTTCATTTGTACGTGTGTGCCTTCTTCAATTTTTCTTTTTTTTTTTCTAATTCCCTTAACACGTAGCGTGAAGCATGCAGAGCTTTTCTCTACGGGGTTTTTAGTACCGAGGATTTTATGATATTGTACGAAAATTTTTAATAAATAATTTTAATGAATATGAAAGCTGAATCTAAATATTACAGTACGGACGTACTATTCATGTCGTGGTCGTATAAAATTTATTTATTTAAAAAATAAAAATTCTATATACTTTTACAGTATACCTATAATAAGTACATAACCCGTGAAGAAGCGGTTTTAGTATTAGTACCGGATTTATTTCTGTTACCGGAAACCCCTTCGCTCTTTTCACCCACTGTGGTGTGAAACTCAACGAAAGTGGAAAAAAAAGACAACGAAATAAGAGAGAGAAAGAATGCGTGGAAAGAAAATAAAATTAAAGAAAATTACGAACGCGCTTTTTTAAACTTTCCCCGCATACGATGACAACCGTGTAAAATCTGGAAAAATTATATCGAGAGATCTTTATTAGTTATATTTAATTTTTTTTTCACACTCGTGTTCCTATCATAGGTATTCCTCGTAGGTTTTTTTTTCACTTTGTTCGGTCTGGTATACTAGAAACTTAGATCGGGAAAACATTTTTTATGACGTTTTTGTAAATCTGTCAAAACGTTCTCTGATTTTTATTAAATATGCGCTCGCGGCTGCAGCATGCTACAGCGAGAAATAAGCCGGAAATGCTGGATGCTTATTTCTGTTCTTTCCTCTGATGCCAGATCGTCTTTTTTCCATTCGTTTTTATCTTATCTTATTTTATTTTCTCATTTTCTCGACTAATTTACTCCGGTTCTAGCGTAGTCTAAGTCGAGCTTCGGTTTTCAGTCGCTTCCTATTCTTATTTGTTTTATTTTTCGAAAATTTCCAAGTGGAAATCTAAAGAACTTCATTATACGATACTCACCGGCATCTTTAAGAAGACGATCTAAAAATAAAATAACTATACAGTTTCTCCGCGGTCTCCTTTTTCATCTGGTTATATGCATAGACAAACTCTCTCTTCGAATATACTATGCACTTATATTTATAATTACCACCCCGCATTTTATTTTCTAAGAATTATGGCGGGAATTTATATATAATTTCGATATATAAGTTTTAATTTACATATTCAAATTGTTATTATACATCAACGTGGTTGTTAAATTGATTCCATTCGATTCTTATTTTAATCGTCACATCGCCACAGATACGAAGAAACATTATGAAATAAATTTCTCTTTTTATTTATTCACCTTTCTTTCTGTGTTTCTTTTTTTTTTTATTCTTACGGGGGTTGGAAATGAGTATCGAGCCTTTTTTCATACAACACTACATACATCGTAACGACTGCGAATAAACGGGAGGAATAAGAAGAAAAAAAATTTCCTTTTTATTAAATCCCAAAAAATAGGGTGCAGTCCCATGGGATGAAGGAGTTGCTCTCGTATACCTTTACATGAAAAAATAAACCGGCCACTCGACATGTATAGGATAGCAGCGATGATGAGAGACTGTCAAATTTTTTCCATAAAACTCGGTTTTTTTTGTTTGGTTTTATTTTTCAACTCCATATCGTCATCGTCGCGTTCTAAAGAGAGAGAGAGAGAGAGAAAAAAAAGACGAAAGTAAAAATGAAAATGTAAAACCCGAATGAAATGAAATGAAATAAATATACATAATGGAAAAAAAAAGAAAGTGGTGGATGAAAGTAAAAGGATACGGTAAATGGAGAGGGGTGGAAGTAATACGACAAATTTTTGGGGATGAAAATTTATTATACACGGATGACTTCGGCCCAAAATTTTGTTGGAAAAAAAAGAAATAGTCAACAGTCACGGTTGTAGTGCTTTTTCAATTCTGCGAGTCATCCCCTAAATTTCCTTCCTCGTGGAATTGCACGTCGCAGTTTGTATTCCCTAATTTTTTTTCCCCCCGTTCTCTCGCACCGTCTCCACTTCTTTAAATTGTTATTATTATTGATATTTTATCATTTTGATTGTTACTACTTTTGTTTTTTCATCCCCCGTCACCTTTACCCGCTTATTTTGATATGCGAGGTATAAATTTTTAATCCGCACGCAATTTTTCCGCGTCACTCCTGACTCCGCTAGCGTGCTGCTATTCTGCAGCAGCGGCAACATTGCGGGGGCAGTCGAAAAGTGGGAATACCGGGAAGAAGAGAACGAGGAGGAGCAGGAGGAGGAGGAGTGGTACAGGACAGTAGTCCCGAGGGAAATATGTGTGTTTGGAAAAGTTATACGAGAATACATTAAAGTATGGCGGTGAACCAGTCCTCCTCCTGCAACAGCTCTCGCCCTCGCTCCGCAGCTACTTCAACTTATCCTACAGGTTTTCTATACTATACATTGCGTCGGTGTGTTGCACAAGAGTGACAAACGCCCCTGAATTATTTTAACACTACCCCCTCCCTCGGAGTTCATTTTTCTTTTTTTTTTCTCTCTTTCTTCCCCCTTTTTTCATCTTTTTGAGATTTGTTACCGTAGATCTATGTGTGTACTATGCAACGCTCATGTATTTATGTGCAGAAAATTTTCATCCCTTCCATACATTCCTCGTTCTGTCCTCTTCACGTTTTCGCTCTCTTTTCGCCGTATGTATGTATATGAAAACCACCCCTTCTTCTACCTGTCTACCCGGGCGGACGGTTTTAGTTTGGGGAAAGATTAGGGTGATGCATCACCAGAAATATTTTACGCTCTGTACGCCCGGTGGCGTTCTAAGCACAGAAAATGAACAGCTAAACCACCCACAGATATTTATATAGATATACGTATACATATAAATATATGCGTGAACTTACATACCATTTTATACTAAACCACCATCACCCCCCCGCAATTCTTTGCCAACTGTACAGTAACAATTTTGATGAAAAATTTCTCCACGCGTTAAAAATCAACTTACAAAACCACTTGAAACTAATAAACGAATTCACCTGTTGAATTAACCTTGGCACTCGCTCTATTTTCGCGCACGAATCAAAGTATGTATATTCAATTCTCTTTTGCGTTTTATTTATTTCTTATTAATTCGATGGATTTCATTAATTTTTGGGAATTCGATAGATAAAGATGAGTAAAAGGATTGAAAAAAAAAAGAAAATTCATTCAAATTCAAAGAAGTTTCTGGAGATCGTCCCGTTCACACTGTATGTACATATAATCTCGAACTTCACTTCCCTTTTGCTGTAAACCGAAAAAATTCAAGGGGCAAACGGCGGGGAGGATGACGGAGTATATGGGGTGAAAAGCGAGCAGATCCTCCTTCAAAATTTCTCTTCGTATGTACGTTACACACGTACGTAGATATATATATTTTTCGACTATCTTCATACCTCCCTTAACGTCGATTTATATAAACGCGGTGAAGTTTTCTTAAGAGAAGAAGATATAGACACGTGATGTATAATAGGCATGTTACATGTTCCGTAACATACGCCTAGATACAAGTAAATAACTACTGTGTAGATGCATACCCGTACATATGTGTGTATGTATATAAAAAGTATACATATAAATGCGGTCGTACAGTGTTTATCGTGGCCTACCACATCACACGTCGTTAACCTTTTCAACGCACGAAATGCGCCCCCAAATCTTATATGCGATGTGTCGTTCCTTCGGATAGTCTTCGGGATAGTCGGATGTGTATCCGAATTTTTTTTTCTTTTTGATTCTAAAAAAGACGTGGTCATGCGTAACCCCGATTGATTTATTTTTACGATGCTTTTCAACGTGCGCGTTTGAATTTTATCGAATAAAACTCGGAAGACGTTAATGGAACGGAAAATGAAAAGCAAAAAAAAACAAAAAAATAAAAAATACAGATAATTTTGGAATTATATGGTTATGGATATGGTTTTTATTTATTTATTTTTTTTTTTGCATTTTTACAAACTTTCTCACATTCGTTCAACGTATCATGTGACGAATAGCAATTGTTCTTTATTCTTTCCCTTCATACACTCAACAGTGTAAATTCCATCCCTTATGGGGTATTATCCCAAGTCATTATGTACACAAAACACGTACATATTGCTGCTTCCCACAAGATTGCGTGCAATTTTCATACATCCGTGGTGTCTGATGTGTGTACACCTATTTCGTCTCTCTCTCATTTCTCCCTAATAGTCTAATTGCTGGCTGTGGAGAATTTAGAGGAGATTAGAATATGGTGGTTTTGAACGTTCTGGAAATACGCGGTGTAACGGAGTCTCGTATATGTTTACGAATTTCGGCCCGTTCATATAGACTGTAACGAAAACCACACCCCTATATACCATCTTTAAACACAAAGGTGTATATCGTCACCTTACAGTCACCCGCTCCATATCTCATCCTCGGGTCTAGTTTCCCTCCTCGTAAGGGAAGGGAAAGGGTTGAATTTGCGGTGAAATAAACTGTGGTAGTATCGTTGGTAAAATGGTGGTGGTATTGCGCGTAAATTTGACTCAACAACCACAGAGTGAACAAAAAATGAAGCGAACAATTTTGAAGACGTCTTAAAAACGACCGTTTTTTTTTTCTTCGATTCCGTGCACCATGTACACCCGGGTAGGTTGTTCGTGAATCGCTTCGCGGCCGAGCGCGCGTTTGGACAACTTTTTCGTGTAGCTGGGCTGGCTACGAAAAATTGTCCAAACGCGCGCATGGCCGCGAAGTGATTCACAATCAACCTCATCGGGTGTACGTTTTCTATACGTATGTAAAAAATGTAAATTTGTATATTTGTTGTAACCGTGCATATCGCGTGAATTTTCACCACATGGCTAGGTGGTGTACGTCATGTGCCGTCGCATCGGCATTCGCACACACGTGGGGGTTGGTTTTAGAGGTCGTTGGCTGGTGTGGCACGCACTACACCTTCTATGGGACAGAAGCCAGCGGTCTATGGCTCACCAAATGGCAGAAGCACGTTTCCAATTTATGCCAGAGATCGTAAATCTGGTTCATCGGGTAACCCCACGATACCCCCCTTCCTATTCCTATTCCTACATACCTACCCTCACGCCCTTTACTCATGCCCTACGTTGATCTGAACACCACCCCCATGATTCCGATATCCCATATATATATATATTCATTTACACACCCTCGATGGGGATTATCCCTTCACAAAAGGTGAGAGAAAGGGCACGCGGCACCCCCATCATCGTTATCGATAGTATATGTGACCTACTATAACCTACGTGTACGACCTGATTTAACCCTTTCAGATCAACGTCCACTTGTCTTCTTTTTTTTCTGATTGAAAGAAAAATTATAATATCATGCGACAATCTTTCAGTCAATCCAGCAGTGAGGTATTGGTTTGCTAGGTATTACAGGATTTTTGTCGAATTTATAGTCAAACGTCGTGCGGACTTGGAAATTTCACATTCGGTACCGTATGATGTGTGAAGTGAAAATTTCTCCGGGTAGTAGCTGAGATCACTCATCTAATCATCGCTGATTGCGAGTGAGATTGAGTGATTTTAACATTTTCCACCCTTTCTAGACAGCAGAAGCGAGCAGCTGTCATCATCCTTCTACGTCAGTCTTGTTATGTGTAAACGTCATGTTTACCTACAGTGATTGCTGTTTGATCTCCTCCACCTACAAAATACATAGTCACGCATATGTACACGAATATATCTATGTATATTGTACTTTACATGCAAACCATCAACGTCTGCAGGGATGATTTCTCCCGTCTCCTACATCACCCCCAATTCATTTACAACAAATACGAGTCAACAATATGAAACAACACCGAAAATATCGGAGCAAGCTTTTTCGAGCGTTTCCTTCGTGTCTCGCTCCTAGTTATTGAAAATAAAAAAAAAACAAAACAAAAACAAAAAAAAATTTCCCGTTTATCGAAAATCAAGTTTTGTTTCACATATACTATAAGATCACAAGTAGATAGATTTTTTGAATCTGCAGATGGGCTGGCGAACCGGGGAGTGACGGTCGCAAAAAATAAATAAAAGCGAGCGAAAAGAGAGAAAGAAAAAGATGTCACGTCAGAGCGTCAAGGGATGAAACGAAGGAAGGGGGCAAGGGGGGGGGGGGGGACGACGGGCCTCGGATGATGCCAGAGGGAAAATCCCCACCCCGTAAACTTGTAGGTGAAGGAAACGCCCAGTCCACGCCGCTCTGAATATTATATCGAGATCTGTCTGAAACGGAATATCCTTACCCTGTCTTGTCCTGTCGAGCCCCGTCCTCTGCATCCTTATCCAGGACACGCGATCCTTGAGGATTCTTTTTTTCTGCCTGTTTTTTTTTTGTTGTTTTCCCATTTTCGTGATTTCCTTTTTCTTTTTTCTCCCCGAGGACCCTTTGCTCCCGGCAGATTTTACTTATTTATTTCTTGACCGAAACTTTATACCGGTATATATATGTATAAGTATATAAGATAGGTTATGTATAAAAAGAACAAAAAAATGAACAACAAAACAAAAAGAAAGAAAGGTATTACTATATATAAAGACAACCTTATGTTGTATGGAAATGACAACGTTGACAGTTTCGTATGAATTTTTTATTTAATTTTCATACACACACATGGTTATCCATAGGTAGGTAGGATTGAAAAATTTGACAACATGATTTTGAGACGTCCTGTTTTTCAGGTGATTTATTTGATCTTATTTTATTTCTAAGCTTCTTCGTTTTCTATTTGACTTTATGATATCCATTGCGTCGTTACTTCGGCTTCATGTATTGTCGGAAATACGACAATATTTCGTTTAAATGTTTCAGGAATTTTTCGAATCGGCTAATTAAATTGATATCAAAACCATAGTCGCTCGAACGATTTAATTTTGATTTCCCAATTTTTTTCTCCCGCATTGCGAGTTTTGAGAGTTTCTGAGATTTTCGAATATCGATTGGTCATGAACTTTTTACTTATAGGGATTACAAAATTTACAAGTTCTGAGTTTAATTCCAAAGTAAAAAAAACTCGATCGATTTTCATTATTCCAAGTGTCTTTCTTCTCTGAATTTTTATAAACATATATTTTGTTACGTGTGTTTTCGTTTTTTTTCCTCTTTCTTTTTCCAAATGATGTTAGGCAAACTTCGTAGATATAGTATCGAGAAAGTTAAGTTTCTTCTTCTTCTTCTTCTTCTTCATCGTTTCCCGCGATACATTTATTCATTTATTTATTTATTTATTTTTCTTACTTTTCTCTTTTCTTCCATTCACCTTCAATTTATGCCATTATATATGTATATGTTACCGTAATTTCACTCTGAAACTTTTCAGAAGCTTCTACCATACGTTCTTTATACGTACAACTGTACCTACTTCACCGGCAACGATTTTATTTCATCACTTCCTCGAACATTTCTAAATCCATATCAAAATTTTCTAGAAAAAGAAATGTGAAAAAAAAAAGAAAAAGACAAACGAGAAGAGAAATGTTAGAAAAAAAGAGGATAAATTTTTAAGATTTCTATTTGAAATTCACTATGCGTGATGTATTTTTAAACAAAGTCCTTAATTTTTCTGTTTCAGGTGAGTCTTACAGAAAGGAATAAGGAAGCGTTCCTATCAATTACGATCGATATCTCCGTTTTCCCCAATAATAGTTTTTAATCGTACGTCCAACGATCGGTGAGTCGTAAAAAGAAGAACGAAAAAAACTAAAAATGGAATTCTCATATGTTTTTCTTTTCATTCTTCAAATACATGCGATATAAAAAAAAAAAGGACAAAATAGAAAAGCAGATCAGAAAAGTGTCATGGAACGGGTTTGGATATTATGGAAAAAAAATTAGAAAAATGATTAAACGAATGAAGGGGCAGAAGATGAAAGAAAAAAATGTCCGATCTTCTGGGGAAAGAGGAAGAAAATTCAAGGATTAATCCAGATCTCAAGCCTCGCAATCCTCCTTCGCGGCTCCTCTTTCTGCTCCTTTTTTTACTCGTTCGCTTTTTTGTTTTCGTTTTTTTTTTCTTACACAGATCCGCGCGGGAAAACCGCGGGCGTTCGAAGGATTAATGGACAGATAGATAGACGGGAATGGTTCGACTCCAGTAGACTGACAGATATTGTTCCCAGGAAAGAATAGAAACTCGTGGCTATATGCGTTATACCTACAGCGTATGTGTATCTCGGCACATAATATATAGATTTGCAGACAAAGTTAGATGTATATATACACGTAGATATCATATGAAAAAAAACAAAAAAACGTTACACAGGTATATGACCATGTATATGAAATATCGTCCGATATCGACACGAAAATGTGAAGACGAATAACGCCGGCGCTGCAGTGGAGCGTTGCCTTTCGATAGAAAAGTTAAAAAGAAAAAATTAGAGTTAAACACGATAAGAAATTTTTTTTTATCCATCAGGTTTACTGCTCGAGTACGATCAAAGTCGATGAGTGAAAAAAAAAATATATATATATATGTGTATATAATAATATTAATAGTAATAATAATTATAATTCGCGTGAAGTTCCGCTAATTTTTTTCGTTTCTCTCACAATCGGATAATTTTTCACATCGTACGAGAACTTGTCGGACGTTACGTTGTGTACATGTACGTACATGTATGTATATGTAGTTATTCCGAAAGATTGCAGACATGAAAAAAGTGCAAAAAAAAGAATTGGAAAAAAAGAAAAAAGACCGTGACAGTCGCAGACAGAGTTGTATTAATAGACTGGAAGCGCCTAATTTTTGCATCGAGAAAACCGCGTTTGCAAATGCGTTTAAAATTCAACGAACCTGAAGTTGAAGTTGTAGCCCCGCTTCGGCAGCTGCAGTAATGTGTAACACGTACGTACACGTACCTACACATCGTACGTAAACATATGCATACGTATATATTTATGCATAGATATAGATATGCACTCCTAGGTATATCTGCGTTCCCGTGGTCAGTTAGTTTAGTCGCGTAGCGTTCGCTGTACGCGTTGCATTTATAGTTGTGTGCATTCTGTCCGTCTGTACGGTGATTCCATGGGCATTGCAGCGAGAATTGGTCGGATAAATTTAGTCTGAGAAAACTACTAGGTATCAATGAACGCTCAATGAAATTTGGACAATACATTGTCAGCCGTGCCACTCTTACTCTTCTCTTTACCCTTCTCTCTCTCTCTCTCGCTACAAATACACACGTATTACTTGTGTGCATGTACAAATATATATATATACATGTTTGTTCTATACACGTACGATGATGTATGTCGTATGTGGTACATAGACGGTTATTTAAAACGATCATTATATTCACGCGCGTGTGTGGTTGGTTTTTAACGCGCGGCGCGAGCGCATTGCTCGATCTTTATCGGTGTGCATTTGTTTCGTGTAGGTACATACAAATATATGATGCATGTATCTGTGTGTAGTACTTCGAATGTATAGGTGTGTATCTACAATTTGATAAGTGTAGTAGTATAGGCGCGCGTTAGAAACGTGCTCTCTTCGGTAGAGTATGACTCATATTATGACTGGAAAAATCTTGACTCCATAGGCAACTCCCGATGAGACTCGAATGATGAAGCGATTCTTTGTATGTATGTATCTGTACATACATATGTATAGTTTTAATAATACATATCACAGAATTGTATGTACATGTATTCACTTCGTCTCTCTTTCTCTCTTTTTTTTAAGTCACGTACAGAGACGGTTGATGGGTATGTACTTACATACATTATACGGTACATACCACGTACAATGTACGATGAAATGCAACGAGTTTAAATACCACCTCGTGTAGGATGCGTACACTTTGTCAAATCGATTCTGGCATACATTCAATTTTTTTTTCTTCCTTTTTTTTTCGTTCACATTTTTTATTGTACGCAATTTAATGGATCAACGTCTGATCTCGAATTCGACCATTTGAAATTTCTTGAATAAGATTTATCAAAAAAAATTATTCAGATACGTGGAACGCCGTTGATATTTTAAGCATTAAGAAAATTTCCATGTGACGGAAGTGAAATGATCTTATATCGTATCGAAACAGAAACAAAATTTTTTTTTACAGGAAATTTATTCGGGGCTAGAAATAATGTTGATGCGGAAAGGATTTTTCCATTTTTTTCCTCGGATCGGGTAATCTATAGCACAAAATATCCCGTAGTGCACAACGTCGAAGATCAGGAGTGTACGGTCAGTAACTTAAGTTTACCATTTCCGGAGAACTCATTAAATAGGAAGTCGCGTAGGTTGAATATTTTCAGATGTGTATAATAATAGGAGGGAGGGAGAAGATGGTAGCCAATTTATGTACACGATGCAGGTTTCAGACACTCAAAATTTTTGTGTCGTCATTTTCCGTCTTGTTTCGTTTGTTTTTTTGTTTATTTACATTTATTATTATTCTTCTTTTTCTTCTCTCGGCTTTTTGTATTTTTTCTTTTTTTGTTGTAACTTCGACATATTTTATTCCATTCACAATTCGTATCTCCTCGTTTTCATGTACCGTCGGGCAAAAAACAGTTTATATACTTTTAATACATACATACAATACTATATACGTGTAGTCCAGAAATTACAGCCAAAAGGCGTGGCATGAATTTTTTGGTTTTTTTGCTTTGCTTTTTTAAGCCAAATTTCACTCGTTTCTGGTCCCTCCTTTTCTGCATCATATTGACATTTATCCGACTGATTTTTTGTTGGCTTTATTTTACATAACTTCTATTTATAAAACACCCTATACTTCGGCATCCATTTTGGCTTTCGCATTTCCACCATTTTCTTTGTACATAAATATAACAATATTTGACACGATAAATCGCGTCGCGTAGTTGTTGTCGATATACCGATGTATATACATAGAGTCACCGATCGCAAATAATTTATGGACTATACATATGTAATACAGGTGTAATATTATACATCGCATGTATTGCATGTACTCGTTTATGTACCAAAAATACCTGCGCTACCTGCTATACCTCGAAAGCTCGGTTAATTTCAACCAGCTATAAATAGTAATTAGTTTAAAACCAAGACGGGAAGTTGAACAGCAGTAAAATTGGTGTTCCTGATGGAACCAGGACCTGAACTTGCGGGGCTGGAGGTCGAGGTACCGGTGGTATATACGTTTCAGAGGTGGAGGAAAGAGAACCAACGTAAATCTTCATTTAGAAGATTGGAACAAAGGGGGTCAAAACCTACGTGTGTTTCTACAATTCGCGCTCGCCTTACGCTCACCTTTTCGTAGGCATGAAACGGTTCGCGGGTATCACGAGAATTTCCTTCTCCCTTTTCTATATACTATTTTCCTTTTCACTTCAAGTTTATTAATTCCTCGAGATAGGACGAAAGTTTAAGAAATATGTTTTTTTTTTATTTCTTTTTCTTAATCGAACAAACGATTTATCAAGAAGATTGAATTTCTAGACTGCACTTTTGAGCTTCTGGAAATCTCTAATTAAACAGGATGTCTTACTACACTGCTACTGCCGTTGCTGCAGTACTCCGTACTTAAGATTAAACTAAACCGGCAATTGTTTCAGAGGGTTTTCGTCTCAGACTATTCTGTAATCTACCTTATATACACTCGGTTTTATCTCACTCACATCTCTTCATCTCCCGCGGGAGGATCTTGTCTTTTAATTTTATTTCTTTCTTTGTTTTTTTTCTTCCCTCTCTTTCTCCCTCTCAAACATCAAATACCGAAATTTCGAAACACGGAGAAATTCGATTATTTTTTTCATCATGCTTCGAAATTTCATTGAGAATATTTTCTTCAATTATATTATACATATGCTGCGATAAATTATTTCTATAAGGATCCTCGGTATTACACGAGAGATGAATTGATAATTAAGGATGTCGATTGAATATCCATGTTTAAATTTTATACGTGGAGAACTCTCCGAGTAAATAGAAAAAAAAGGAAAGATACCGCGGGTTGTATGGAGTTCGAGGCACGTGCGTGAATTTGGTATATTACATGGACGCTGTGCCAACTGCCAGATACTGATTTTTGAGAAAATCGACATTGAAATTTTCTTGATTCCAATTGTTTTGTTGATTTTTGTTTTTCTCACACGAAAGAAAATGATGAAATTATCGTAGACATTTGTAGATTATTTTCAAAAAAAATACCGCATGAATTTGAAGAAAAAATGATGAAATATCTAAAATTAATATCAATAAAAAAATTGTAAAAATAATTCTTACCTTTTATATTGGAGAAATTTTTCTTTTATTACATTTATCGTAGAAAATATTATTTGCTATCGTATTTGAAAGAATATTCCATGTTTAACTGAATTTTCGATTTTTTGGCGCTTGACACATGAACGCGTAACGGCGTCCACATATGGTATGTACGGCGGGTTCGTTCATTCTTAATACAGGACACGATCACTTCCATTTGGTTTCATTCAGTAATATTATATTAGTTTGAATGCAGTAGGTGAGTATCGTGAGTAGGAAGGCGGCTATCCTTCTCTCGGCAATATAACGTCAAATAGAATTATGCGTGGTAGACGAGAACACAGGACACACCTACGCACTTCCGGTTATCGCGCGACATACCTCGTCGTCCTCTGCAGCTGCTGTACAAATGATCGCTATGATAATCGTGATAGTCGGCGCTTCTTTCCATCTCTGCATTTTTTGTTCCTTCTAATTTAAAAAAGAAAAAAATGAAAATGAAAATGAAAATGATATAGGTATGCATGTAGTCAGGGGTTCCTCGTAGAGCTTTTTCTAATTGCACTGATTTTTGGGGAGAGACTTGAAAAAAAAAAAAAAAAAAAAACGAGAGGGAAAATTCGAAGAATATCCATTTTTCCAACCGAAGGATCGATGGGTGTTGAAACATGTATGTATTCATCCTTTTTTCCATTATACGTAGATTTTTGAAATACTTGTCATGTGTCAAAACTTATTGAAAGGGAAGTGGGAAGTTTTTCATACCTTCGAAGGCGTAATAAAGTGATCTCTTCGGATAGTCGGGTTACATATTATAACATCAGCTAGAAGCTATGTGACCTTCGACAAGGCTACTTCGGTAGAACGTCGATGTTGAGGAAGAGATAAAAGAAAAAGAAAATCTCGCGGAATGAATTTGCATAAAATCGGAAGATAGAGATACACTGCGAGAATATAGTCGGAATCTCCACATACCTACATGCAATGTATAACACGCATACAAGAGTTGAGTTATGAATATTTCATACACTGATGATATTTTTCTTAAGCTCCTTCATATTCCGTGCGCCTTTTATTTTCCTCCTAGGAAACCCCATTTGGAAAATTATTACCGTAATATTTTACAATTTACTCTCTTAAAAAACAAGAACAAACACCGACAACCTAAAAAAAGAACGAGAAAAGAGTAACAACGCGACTTTGTATTTCGTTTATCCATTTTGTTTGTTTCTTTCTTTCTTGAAAATTAATTATCGTAATATCATTCGCAACCCCCTAGCTTATTCCTTTTTTTCTCTTCCCTGCTGCATGTCAAGTTTCATCGCTTGATTTTCGCTTTACTTCCTGAATGGGTATAATATAGGTACCTTAAGCGTGGCCTAGAACAGAAGGATCTCATTGGAACTAGTATAGTATAAGTTCATCCCGGGGCTCAAGACGCCGTGAAATTAGACCAGGGGATCTCTGTCTAGTTGTTCTCCGATACTTTTCGCGCTGAAGATCAAACAAGGTTCTTGCCTCTCTTCCGTTCTGTTTTCTATTTTATTTATTTTTTCTCTGTTCTTTTCTCGTCCGTCTTTTCTCTTTTCTTTTTATCCTTCCTTCACGGGAAGGAAGAAGCAGAGTGGAAGGGATGATCTCTCTTAAAGCTTCTATGTCAACCTCTTACACCCCCTGTTTTCCGTCTCACACAGAGATAAGCATGAGAAAATCCTCCAAGGATCAAGTCCTTATTTCGAAATACACATTTATTCTATAAATTTATATAAAAAAAAAAAAAAAAAAAAAAAGAAGAAGAATAGGTATATCTATAAAGAATGATTTTTTTTTGTGCTTCTTTTTTTCTTTTTCTCTAGTATAATTACAAACCTGATGATCTTCGAATTTTTAATCTGCATATATGTATTTTATTAGAAATATTTAATGGGTAATAAGTTATGTGGGATGATATAATGGGACTTGTACCAACTGCGAATAAATCACGTACATAAATGTATGTAATGTATACATAGGTGGGTATAGATGCACGTATATAATTATTATATACATTCGTATATACGTATTGGATGGCGAGAAACGGCGAGGCAGACCGTGGGAGTAGTAAAACTAACGGAACAAGACGATGAACGAAGTAGCAAAATACCGAATGAACCAGCCAACCACCTCGCTTTTCACTGACTCAACGTTCAACTCTCCGTTCCCCCATTCAAACTTTATGCCTACTACACGCACGCTCATTGACCACACCGCGTTTAACTTTCATACATATACATCACTGAGAAAAAGAAGTTGTCGTGAATTTGGTTTTGCCGCGTTTTCAGTTGCATCGAATAAGGTTCAGTTGGATCAACCGGATATTTAGTTACAGTGGTCATATATTCAATCAAATCAACATAATCTGCGTTTCGCCGCCCGTTACCGCCGTATTACTTCAGCCAAATATATATTTTTTTTTAAACAACCAGATTTTTTTCTCGGTATACCTATATTCACCTACTTTACATACGAAATACACGCTGAATGCTATTTTGGAAATTTTTCGTACAAAAAACACACGTGAATATATCGCGTGTAATTATATCACCATGATTTTTCACCACTGTGCAAGGTTACGTAATTTTTTTTTTTCTCTTTGTAGGTGTTCGGCGATCGTTAATATTTTGACAATTTTACACTCGTGCAGCTGGATTCTTGTTACTTCCTATGGAGTTTTTTTTTTTTTTTCTTCAGTTAGAGGAAAAAGAACTTTTCGAACTAATCACATGATTACAGTGCAGTCGTAGCACATATGGCATTTGTTTACTTTTTTTTTCTCACATTTTTTCGCGACGATATATTTATTTCAGTAGTACCTACATAAAATCCCCAAATGTCGCTCGAGTGAAAAGTGCATAGCTGCAGTTGCGACCGTAACGGCTAAAATCTCACTCAAAAATAGCGAGCTGTTCCGAAACAAAGCGCGAACGAAGCTCGGAAACCCCGACGAAATTGCAGATTGTATATTATATATGTAAGGGTTGCCAACGTACGACAAAAAAAAAAGAAAAAAAAAAAGAAGCCACAGAGAAACGCGCGAAAAGGAACGTTTATCATATCTGTATTAATTGAATCCAATAATTATTGCAGATATTGGAAACTCGAACTCGTTTCTTTTTTTTTTTTTTTCCACTTCCTTTTTTTTTCTCATTTCATATCGCACATATATGTCGCGATGAAGAATTTTTCGGAGCAGCGATTTTGAGATGGCTCGACAAAATCACTCAAAAGATTTACGAGGCTCGTAACGCACCGTCTGAGAAATACACGATATTTATAGGTATACATATTTATATGTGGTTATCTATATACCTATGTATAATATCTATATATTATCGATTGCGCAAACGAAAGTAGGTGAAAGATTTTAATATTGTCGTTATACTTTGATATATATCTTTATATATAGCTGCAGTAAATAGGGGAGATATGAACGATTTATGTATAAAAATAAATGCATATACCTGCCTATGAACTAATTATACAAAACTGAAAACTTTACAAAGTATGTAGACGAAAAACTAGAACGGAAAGTGTTGTTTTTTTTTTTTTTTTCTCGAAAGACGATCTCGCTCTCCGGTATCGCGTGAGGCGACGTGTTTTAAGAGAGGAAGACAAAGTCTATAAGATCAAAGAAAACCAGCTGGCAAGCTCGACAAATAATTCTTCTTCCACTTCTTTTTGTTTCTTTAATTTATTATTTCTTTTTCTTGTTCTTGCTTCTCTTCCGGGAATAATTAGCCTCTCAAATAATTAGCAACGACGTCATGAAGATTTGATTAATTGGTCTAGCTCTGCTATCGTGGAGTATACATACGATTTGTACAATAACTATTTTGTGACGTAATATTTTCATCATAAAAACGCGGCAGACAAAAAAAAAAGAAAAATACCGATGAATAAAATTTGTTTATCTGCCTACGTTTTTTTTTTCCAATTAATTTTCACAAAATCGTTAACTGAAATTCCCCACTAATAGTGTGAGAGTGAAAATTGTTGTACTTTTTATTCTTCGAGTGGAAAAAACAGGCTTAGAAAAAAAGCATTAAAAAAGCTGTACAGTGGCCTATTGACCTCGGGGGGGTCGGAGACATCGTCGTTAAATATTTTGGCTCAGGCTATACGAGAGCTTTTTTTCAACACATTTTCAAAGCTCTGTATCATGCGGCGGTACTCCCCACTTTTTATACGTAGGTATACGTGGTACGTATATACATATGTTAGAATTTCGACGAAGGCAAAAAGTTTGATTTTATTTTTCATTACACTTGCCGAAGCATTTTCAGGGTGGCAAGGGTAAATAAAACTATTATAGATCTCGCGATGTTTCCCCCGGAGTGAATTTCTTTTTAATTCTCGCCTCAGCCGAACGACGACGCCGCGGTGCGTCGCGGCGCTTTTCTGCATGCAGCGGGCAGAAGCAACGTCGTCGCAACGTACGTGTCGCGACGGTCTAGACCGATAAATAGATCCCCCTTTTTCTCCACCTACTTTTTATTTATTTATTTATTTCATTTTTTTTCTTTTTTTTCTTCCTTTCGTCTTCTGTATCGTTTCATTTTTTTCACTTCTCCGCGAGATTTATATACCCGCCGTTTTTAGTTTATGGACTTTTTTAATGTTTTTTTTCTTGTTTTTTCTTCGGAATTTTTTGTCTGATTTTTAATATACCAACACGTTATGGGCTCGTACGTGCACAACCACTACCGACGAACTCGTCGATCGAAACAGATGTTAGAAATCTTTGCAGAGTCAGAACTTCTGAGTTGAGTTAAGAGAGAAAAAAATGGACGAAGAAAGAGAGGGTGAATGTCTAGCTCATAATAATTCTGTACCTGCAACAGTAAGATAAGAATTAATTTTCACGACCTTCTCTAGGAGAAATATGTACGTCATGTGCGTGTATATGTATGTGTGCGGTTTTATGTGCGTGTTTGAGCCGCGGTGGGTATGTACTAAATTCTATATAGAGGGTTGTTTCTCCCCTTATTTCGATTATACCAAAAACTTACCCTCCTTGAATATACATATACAGAAACTTTGTAGCCTTCCCCTGTTTTGCAGCAACAGAAAGTAAGTTTTCACCTTTCTACTTAACCTAACCCAACCTGAGCTACCCCCTAAACGTGTAAATATAACTACGGTATTCCCGTGATTTATCATGAACAGGTTAGGTGGCTACAAAGCTGTGTAGGTACTATATATATTATTTATAAGGAAAAAGTTACGTAATTAGCAAAATTCAATATTTACGCTTTTTACTTCTGCCGGCGCGGTGGTTCGCGATACCGTCGCGTACACCCTTTCCACCCCACCCCCACCTCATTCTCTTTTTATTTCTCTTTTTCGCGAAAACGAAAACAAAATTATCATAATAAACCATAAGAGAGAAATGAATAACGAAAGGAAAAAAAAGAAACAAACAAACTAGGGTCACCCTCGACAACACTGTGAACAATTTTTTTCTGTTCTTTTTTTCTGCGCGGGGGGACGAAAAGGAATTCTGCAACATGGAAGGGTGAAACGAAAAATTCTGAAGCCACCGATAACATAATATACGTATACACACTTCGCACACCGTTTTCGCTGATAGCCATGATATCCCATGTAAAACTTTACATGGTATATAATATTCTTTACATACCCCATCGAATCTCTGAGGTATCGTAAAAACTACCTCTTTCCATATACCCGCAACCCTTTCTGCGGATATTTTCTCCCCCTCTCCCCCCGCGCGCTCTTCATTATTTCTACACCGCTGTAATAACAATTTTCTATAAAGAGAAAAAGTAAGAAAAAAAACCAGAAAAAACATCACCCCTTGCTGACACATAGATACGGAAAATTTTTGTGTTTTCGCTCCTGTATATATGTATATATATATATATCGATATAAATAATTGTAGAATCGTCGAATGAGAATTGATAAACTATACGATGAACGGCATGGATAATAATTGCTTGAATTCGAGACTGATAAAAAAAACAAAAATAGGGTAAAAAAGTGTAGTATCGACCGAACGAGCTTTATATGAGTAAAGTGTACATATGTATTGATCGTTACAAATAGTGCGTTATAACGGTTTGGAAGGCGGCGGATCGTCGGATGTATTTTTTCGTGGACTCGTCTCTTGTTCACGATAAAAAAAAAGAAAAAAGGAAAAAATCTTTCCACCCTTTTACCCCGTTTCCTATAGCCTGTAAGCTTATCCTTTTATAGTGTGCTATTAATATTACTTTCTGCAAATCTTTCTCATCTTTCTATCACCATTTTATCTTATACATACGTACGCTGTCTATCGTACATATACCCATCCCCTCAGTTCTCTCGTCCTTCATAATAAATAGAAAAAAAAAAACAGAAAAAAAACACCGATAACCGAGGAAGAATTGTGTATTAAAAGAAGAGAATGGAGAAAAAAATTTTTGTTACGTGAAAAGACAGAGATAAAAGGAAACGAAAAATGAGAATAATATAATGAACACTAAATAGGGTGTACATACTGCAGAGAAAAACTCTTTATATTATATACTTTTTAAAAGATACCCTTTACACTATATAGCTCCCGCTTAATCACCCTTTTGAAAAATGATTTATATACCCACCTCACGTCTCGGATCGTAGCCTCTCCTCATTCTTTTTTTTTTCTCTTTCGCTTTCTCATTTTTTGCATTTATATTTGAGATTCTTGTAAAATATTATATAAGGTTTTTTTTTTTTTTGTTCAATCGTAAATGGGGTTTTGAAAAATGTCCATCGACCGATGGTTTAAAACGTGTGCATTGTGTACCATACGTATATTGTTTCGAGCGTTAATTACTACGTAGCAATTAAAACGTTGAAAATAGGAACAAGATTACAGAAGTAAACTTTGCCAATATCAGTTTTCCAATCAATTTCTTCGATCGTTATGTTCGGAGGGTGGCCGCCATATCTACACTTCGCCATTATTTCCTACTCATTCAACATATAATGTGATATAATACTCGCAGTTTAAAGGTCTCCCATGATTTTTATATTTTTTTAATCAGGATCCGGGTGGCTGTGAGACTTTGGCATCGAAATTTTACCCGTTTCTACTTCTCCTTCTCAATTCTTTGTAGAAATTTGAAACAGCGAGCGCAAATTCTGCGATATACGTTTTATATACATGTGGTATTTTTTTTCGAGTACATACATCATTCCAATATGAGAAATCCATTTATTCTCTATCCCGTTACGTATATGCGGCGGAAATAAAATAACGTACATATATGTTTCTTATACATACACATATTGCAGGTATATATCCATAGCGTAATGATCCCACGTGCTATGTGCGCGGTGCGCTAACCACCACTTTGCTGCGGAGCATCAGGAGATAAGGACTATTAATTAGCCGCGAGATTAAATCCGCAAGTAATTAACGAGGACAAGAAACGATCGGTGCTGTTATACCTACCTATATACCAGTCGGTTTTGCCCCCGCTAGGGCCGGTTCGATTGTGCGCTTATAGCTATGTGTCCATATACATAGGTATATGGATGTAGTAGCGACGCGAAGAACGAATGTGCACATGTACGTGCGTTTGTGTGTATGGAGTTCACATGTGTATGCCTACTACGTAATTCGCTGCAAATCGAAAAAGCGATTTAACGATTCGAACGCCCCTATATGTACGTTGCACGAAATCGTGTAGATAATAGAAGCCGTATATGAGACGTTGTACGAATCTTCTCCGCAGGCGTTTATTTCCACCCTCAGAAATATATTGCAGACGTACGTACGCATATGAATAATGCGGAAAATTCACGGCCGAAATACAACCCTAAAGAATTCCCAGAGGCTCGAATGGTTCGAAATGAATTAAAAAAAAATCTAACCCAAATTTCACGTCTTTATATTAATTTTAACCCGTGCCGCTTTATTTTTCAATTTTCAATTCCTTATTACGGCCAAAATAATTGTTAGCTATCGGAGCAACCCCCGACTTCTGCACGAAGACGCGGTCGACTTTCAAACGCTCATAACTTTTTGAAAAATGCACTCAGACCAACGAAATTCAAACGAAATTGAAGCTTGAGCCTTCTACTTCCAGACACGTCTATCGGAATTTCATATCTTTCCAGTTCGAGCCGATTTTGAGAAAAAAGCTCCGTTCGCCTGGTTCGTTGCTTTCAAGTTTTTCTCAAAAAGTGTATCGCCGCATCAACCGTTTCAGAAATTTCGAATTTGGTTTTAATTGCAGAATGTTTCCGAAAGCGGAAGGTTCAACCTTCAATTCCATTCCGATTTCACTCATCTGACAATGAGTGCATTTTTCCAAGAGTTATGAGCGTTTGGAAACGGTGCCTAGGTGACGCATTGTTTCTTCATTTTTCTTGCATTTTCCACCCTTTTGACCTGCATCTCCCCCTTCGCCCCGGAACAGAAATTTTTAGATGAACCGGGAGAGGAGGAGGGAGAAGGTTGTGGGGAGGAAAAAAAGGAAAAACGACAGAGAGAAAATGAAGCTGCGGAATATCGCGAGGTACCAACGCGGGGGTCGTAAATGTGACATCTGCTCGTTGCCCCACCATTGTCAAGGACCTTTACAGTCGGGACGACGACGACGTGCTGCAGGAAAATATCCTCTCTATACATATGTATACAGGGTTATACACCTAGAATTGACAATTTCTACGTGACACTTTTTGCCGATAGGTTTTCAGAAAAAAAATAAAATGAAATAAGAGGAGAAAAAAATTTGGGGGTAAAAAAAAAAAAAAGGCGAACAAAAGACAAAGTGGAAGAATAATTTTTCCTTTTCAGATTACTTTGTTTATTTATTTTTTTTTCACACTTTTGCGATCATCCGATCAAATACAACTCCCTCTGGGCCTATGCGATGTGGATATCCTTAAATTTTGGAAAAAAGGTTTAATTATTTCTTTGAACTTTTTCAATTATTTGAATCGCAGAGGTAATTATTGAAAAATCAGTCTAGCTAGATGCGTACCATACCTATGTATACATTGTATATATATGTATGAAAGTTTGAAATCCGGCGTCTGCAGGGATTTATCCCTTCTATGATCCTGATATCCTTAGATTAATTGCATCGATACGATTTTGCTAAAATGAAAAAGAAACAAGAAATAGAAGCAGAAAACTCCAGTAGCTATGGTATGGGTATAAGTAAGCTGAATTTTCTGAAACTGCACAGAAGCTTTTTCGCACAGTAGTGAGTTTCGTTAAAACGATCCCTCGGGAATCCTTATAGGTAGATATATACTGTATATACATGTACACCCTATAAAAGGAGTCCCTGAGTCTCTCTGAAAACGGGGCAAACGTAACGCTTACACACTATAGGTATATAATCTAGAAAATAAAAAGAGTAGAATCTAACAGAATCGCCGAACCCATAGCCGCCTGCCCTCCGTAGTATATCGAACGGTACTCCTTGCTCAAAAAAGGTGTAGATAATTTATCCTAACATATCCCTAAAAGTGATCCGATCAAATTGGTCCTCGAGAACAGGAAGAGTGCTTATATGTGGAAGAACGTCAAACGGAAATGATCTTTTTTTTTCTCTCTATCCCCGAACGCGATAGCTTTAAGGAGGTACGCGTCAAATTCGATAGGAAAAAGAAAATCAATCGCTCAATTTTATAATTTTTTTGAGAGAACAGATCGAACAAAAAAATTCAATTATACAAATACAATTAATTGGGGTACAGACGCTACTGCAGAGTCAGCGGAGGTTAGTTAATCATAAAAAAACATACATATACCAAACATATCCTATGCGATAACTTTTTGGAAAATATTCTCGAAACAACGGTGTGCGCGTACAGGAATATAATATACGTGTGTGTAACGATAAAGCTAGCGGTTAACCGAAATGTGGTGCAGACATGGATCATCAAGGGTTATATAATGCGAGGGGCAAACTGAGTTGAAATATGAAAATTAATCACCGCTTATTACACGCGTAGGTATGAACAATTCTTCATATCATATACGCGGGTCTAATGAATCAAAAAAAAAAAAAAAAAAAAAAAAAAAAAAAAAAAAAAAAAAAAACCCACCTGTAAGTACCTATAATCCTATATACCTACATGCCTTACCTTCATCAGACAATTGAAATGAAAATTTTCATTCATTTTGTCTGGAAAGTTAGAAGAGAGAAAAATTGTCACATATGTGTAAAAAGAAATGGAGTTGTAAAGGGTGAAAATATCCGATTTTCCATATGATCAGATCGGGAGAAACAAATTGAAAGAAAAGACAAAAAAGGATAGGAGAATATTCCTAGGACATTCTTAATCGTTGACGCGTTTCTATTTTCAAAACGTGACGCGGTTTCGCGTTCATTTCCAGTTTTATCATTGAATATTCCTGTTTCTTAGATAGAAAGGGTGAGTAAAGGGTTGCAGTAGCGATGAGGGTGTAATTGGCGAGGAAAAGGGGCAGGGGGCAGAAGGTAGCTACTCTCTATAAGCATCCGGTTGAATTTCCACGTGACCGAACGTTGCAGAAGCAAAAGCAGCAGAAGCACCGTCGCTTGGTTATCGGCTGTCGTCGTTCTCGAGACAACCAGTTCGCATGAGCGCGTATATTTCTATCCTATCTACATGCATAACATATATATACGATATACGTACATATATATATGTATTATATGGTATATACCTGGTACCTAGCGTATGCATTTCTCTACCTCGTCCGACACGCGTCGCGCCTCCTTTTGGTATCTCGCTTATATTTCTCGATTCTATTTCGCCCCCATGTATTTAAAAAAAATATATATATACACATATATACATACGTACGTTATGTGCATCGATAGGATAAATATATACTGTATATCTGTATAGATTCTACGTGTGTATCCACTTCCCCACTTCCTCTCTTATTCTTGTTCACGATATGCTGCACTTTCATACACGCGAACGAACATCGCGTATCTTGTAGAGGGTTTCTCTGTGTCCCATTCAACCCGCACCCTCATAGTCTGATGTCTTTTTGACTTCCGTATTCTCAGACTGTAACAAAAAAAAAATTCGATACATCAATAACGACTGAATGGAGCGTATAAAAATCGATTCCAAATTATAACGCAGGTGAACCTATTTTGGGGTGAAAATATTTCGAATTTCTATTCTCATGTCAGTCGTACATCGAATCTCTAGTTTCGAAAATTTTTTTGGAAAATATTCTAACAGAACGAAAACAAAAAAAAAAAAAAGAGAACAGTAGCAAATTTTTTCGATGTTGAAGATTGCCGGGGACGTTGGGGCAAATTGTTTATGCTAAATTTGTTTTATGCTCTTGACGTTATTGAAACTTCTTTTACAAGAGGGATGAGGTAGCAAAGATTACGCGGAGGGAGTTGAGAGAGAAAAGGAGAATAAACCTATATACTTATTTACGTACATATGTAATATATATGTATATATACTTGAGAAGGGACTTTTTAGGTCAAAAGTAAAACACAATATCCTTTCCTTATATTCATCACAATTTTTATGTCTGTCCAGCGGCTGAAAACTTTCCCGTGTAAATTTTTTCTCGATTAATTCTGTCCCGAAAAAGTCTCTTGTAAAATTTCGTGAAACTGTTTCTCCACGTTCCTTTTTATCATTCGCTAATTGGCACGATTTTCTTTTATTTTCGTTTTTTTTTTTTTTTTAACGCGAAAGTTTTTGCTCTTTTTCAATCATTCAAATCCACGTGCGGTCACATCCACGTTTGGCATAAAAGTTTGCGTATTTTACATCTCGCGAATCGAATAGCTGTTGGATTTTTTTTTTTTTTACCCATTATGACCATTAATTTTATCATGCCTTTTTTCAATTTTGATGAACGTGATTTTTATCAAATTATATCCCACTGGATTAAACATCACGCGTATAATTCGCAAGCAACTAATTTTCATCCCTCCCTGTAAGGTATTAAAAACGTTCCTCATTTTTTTTTTTTTTTTCATTTCTTTTCTCTATTTTCCTTGGCAACTATATATACGTATATACCTACCTATGTCCCCTACTTTTGGCATAAGTCAGCAAAACGTTTACGCGGCAATTCGTTCTGTGCGATGTAATTTATATTCTTTCATATTCAACCTGCAGCCTCTTCCTTTTCCTTTTCCTTTTCCAACCCGAATACCGGGATCACGGGATCCTTCGGGACACGGCTATACGGTGCCTCATACATACAGGGGATGTTCCTATGGAAGACTAAAACCTGCAGGAGGAACCTACCCAGAAATTTATGTTCCAAGGATTCTGGAATTCCCCTTCGACCGAATACGGTGAAATCCAAGAACTTGCACTCCCCAAAAGTCCGGCCAACCGGCTAGTCCCGAAAATTCCATTCGCGCGTTTTTTTAAATCTTGTTATTTTCATCCCATCGGGAGATCGGGGTAAAATAAGAAAGATTCCTCGGAATGAGGGGGAGAGAAAAACGAAAATAAGAAGATTATAGTAAAAATAAAATGGAACTTTCTCATCCCCTATATGGTCGTTACATTGATATCGGATAAGGGGATAATATGGTCGCGACTTACATGCATACCCCGCCGCTTTCTACTACGGGGAACGGTCTTATCATCCCTCGGGTTTAATTCCCAGCTATATAATACGTCCTACCGCAACGTTTTCGCTGTTTGAACCAGAGATCGTGGATTTTAGATCGGATCTTTCGCTCTCCACTATCAAGTAAAACCTAATACGTGATCTCGGCGTATATAATACCGAAACAGGAGATCGCCAGTTGCGTTTTATACACCCGTAGAAATCCCTCGAATTATCCCTGGACTCTACGGGACTTTCCATTCCGACGTTGAGGGGGTGAAACAGTTATACGTACAGAAAAGACGCTGCGGGTGGAAGCCAAAAGGAAACTAATCGATTAGCTTTACCAGCCAACTTCTGTATATAGGTGTACCAAAATTTCTACGTATATAGATACATATATATCGAGGCAGAGGTCACCGAGGACGTGAACCCTTCCAATAAAATCGGGAACACTACCCATTGTGCAAGGAAATATCCAGACCCGATTGCTGACAGGGAAAAACGACGGGACCAAAAAGGGGAAGACCGTTGAGTCTTTACCACACTAGCGTCTTCTTCTTTCTTCCCTTTGCCTTCTTCAGGACTTCAATTACTGAACGATATAAATTCGGTGACTCCTGTGGGATATCATCGGTATATCTACGCGCATACCTACATCTTGAGATAGATAGAATAGAGAAAAAAAAGGAATACCGATCTTGAGGAGGGTGGAAAATTCTATCGTGGCAACGGGATCATTCGATATCGATATCCATAACTCGGGGAAGTAGGAATAAATTTCCACCAGCATTTCATTCTTCCATCTTTTTTTTTGGTTGGATTCCTCAATTTTTAATCACCTGACAAAAGTGGTGTTCTATTAATACATATAGGTATGTGATAAAACTATACACATACCTACACCATATATATTTCTACGGGACATAGTTTTCGAGTGGAATAAATATATATAGAGCGATAGCAAGTTTTATACATAAATAATTCAATCAAAATTCAGATATTCTCATATATACACTATGTTCCACTTTACTAGATAAATTATTCACGTTAGTATAAATAATTCCTATTCGAGACCCTCGTATCCCATATTCGACGAGTTTATCCAGTATACAGGACTTCGGCGATCCTCGACATAGTATTAAAAGAAAAAAAAAGAAAAGGGGGGGAAAAAATTCCCCTAAGATGACGACTGAATTTTGGGAAACTTGGCTTTTTGAAAAATTGATATGATCATTTTCTGGATTCAGAAACTAAAAAACTTATCACGTCCCTGATGGGGAAGATGACATGAAAATCGTACGAATTTTAACCCGAATCGACAGTCAGTCGTCGTTCGGTCGCAAGGCATGATGTATTCAATTTTGTAAAGTGCACTTTCGGGTAATATACTATGTATAATGTATATACCAACGAAAAATGAGATAAGGATAGCAGTATGGAGGTGTACGTGTGTATATATTTATGTACATAGGTAGGTATCTAATATAAGCAAGGTCGTATATCATTTCTTGGATGAACCCTACTTAGACGCAGCTGTACCACGCCGATATATTCGGTTTTGAAGGGGAGGGAAAGACGTCGGGCGTCGGGTTTCGCTTATATCGGCGTCGCGACGCCTAGTCCCCCCCCTCCCTTGCCCCGCTAAAATCTCACCCTCTTATTCTCTTCCCGTTCATTCCTTTTCCTCTGCACATCCTATATAGTATCAGAATACATAGACATACCAAATACTTGAAATTCCTAAATCATCCTTCAACAGTTTCTGAATATCTTCCTCCCATAGTGGATACCATTTTTTTAATTTTCTAACAAATTCCTTTGTTTTTTGGTTTTGTAGCGGTAGATATAAGTAGTCGGTTATTTCGTGTAGAGTAGGGAAAGACAAGCAACGAGTGATGTGTGTAAATTTTTTTTACTTATAATTTTGGTATTTTTAAATTAATAAATGAAAAACGGCGTCTCTCGCGGATATCACGCCGCCGGTTTTGAAGTCATTTTCAGCGGTCCTTTGACAAAATGTATATAAATTTTCTACCTCGTAACAAGTGGCGGTCGCGTTTGGTGGCAACTAGGGCCGGCGATGTTGATTAAATTTAAAAAGTGAAGAGAAAGAGAAAAAAAAATATTATTTTCGTAAATTAAAATACATACACACAACGCGAACGCGTTACCGAGACCCCGCAAGCTTTTTTTTAATTTGCTTTTTTACTTTAAAAAAAAAAAAAACAATTTTGTCGTTTACTCCGAGCGCGACGTTATCGCGGTTTTTGTTGGTTACGCCCTTATGTTTCTCATTACTCGATATTACATCGTATAGCAGAGTTGTCCATCCTTGGTAATCGACTTTGTTAGCCAATCAAGGTTGATATTGAAAATTAGCGAGAAACTGAAGCTCTTATATGCTATGTATACGTATACATGGCGGTTGGTACGAGACGGGAAAACGGGAACGCGCGGGACGTGCTGCAGGACGTGAACGTAAACGTGAACGTGAACGTGAACGTGAATGTGAACGTTATGGAGTCGATATAGCTATGTGTAGACTGTACATACATACGTACCCGCGCTAGAGTAACCGGGATCTTGTTACCGAGCGTTCTCTCGCGCGGCGCTGCAAATTCTCATATGGTGGCTGTTCCAAATATCCCCCTTTGTCCGAGGAAACCTTCCTCGCGCGCGCGATGTATATAAATCATTATATGGATCTACACATACACCCATATATACGTACACATAGCATGTGCAAGAGGGTGAAACGCGACATCGCATAACGTATTTGTTACGTGTATATTATTATATTACATACCTATGTATATTTTGATTACATACTTCCGCAGAATGGAAAACGATGTTCAAGTACATATAATATATTTACCCGCGACGTACAAATTCCTTTGAAATTTATTCGTTGGTTTTTTTGTTTTTCGTGTTTTTTTCATTATATATTTTCCACGAATAAAGAAATTCATGGTGGAAAAAATAAATAAATAAATAAATAAATAAATAAAGGATGAACGAACGAATGGATGAAGAGAAAGTTTAGGGGATGTTCAGCTTTGAATTGTTGAATTGAAAAAATATACGTACTATACGCCCGTTTAGGTTGATTCTGAATCGCTTCGCGGCCAAGCGCGCGTTTGGACAACTTTTTCGTGTAGCTGGGTCGGCTGTGAAAATTTGTCCAAACGCGCGCTTGGCCGCGAAGCGATTCAAAATCAACCTAACCGGGCGTACATGGACACTCTGCATGCTACCGCGGAAATTGAGTTTATATGGAATGGTTATTTTTCATCACCTCTTTTTCTCCTATAGCTACTTTTTCCCCGATGACAATAATACCTACTTAGCTATCGTGCTGTTCAACCGACTGCGATATTTCCCTTATCTCTGTACATGGATTTCTATGCCTATGTATACGTATGTAGTATGTATACATACGTGTACATAGCGAGATGCGGTAATTAGTGGGGATGATATTGAGAAACGAAGGGGTGCGGGGGGTGCGGGAGCGTTGAGGGTGGATTGATTGTGCAGCTGAGATTGAAATTGAGGTCGCTGGCTTTCATCACGCGGTAACACACCCCTATATACGTACCCATCCCTACACTACTTCTATACTCGATCGGTTTCGCATCATGCACCCGCACGATGTTCACCTTTTCACGTCGATGATATATACACGTATTACACAAAGATATATGTATACATAAATATATATATATAGAGTGTACATGTATCCGTATCTGCACCCTAACTGTATTCTCCAGATATTCAGGTATATACCCATATGATCCGTGCTACAATTCACGATCATCCCTGTGCAACCCCTACAGATCGTCGTCCCGCGCGGCTGATCATTACTCATTGTACCAAATATATCGAGATATACGTATATCGATTACAGTTTCGATATTATACTATAGATGCCGGTGGGTTGAGGGCGAATATATATGCCTATATACATAATACGAAAAACCGTTCCGAACGTGCAGATATTTTTTTTTTCATTAAAATTTATGCAAATAGAGCAACGTTTAGGGAATAGATTTTCCAAAACTAATTCGATTTGTTTTATTCCCCCCGCCCCCGAATTGATTTGTTCATTTCATTTTTTTTTTTTTTTCATGTTCTTTGAAAAAGTCTATAGTAACGCATAAAAGTAGGTACGCGTGTACCGTATTAAACGTATACCTACTCGTCTGACTCACGAGGTCGACGCGCGTCGCTGTTTCTATTTCTGTTAAGACGTCGACGTCGCGGGACCCCCACGAACCCGAAGCCCGTGTATACATCAGGTATGTATATGCGATATAGGGTAATAATAATAACAATAAAAACAGCAACATTGTGGTGAAATTTTTCAATTGTTGAAGGAAAAATAACGTCTAGCTCATCGTTTGTTGCAGAAGAATTTTGAATTGGGATGTGGGTGACTTTGAAAGAGGAGAAAAAAAAAAAAAAAAAAAAAAAATAGAAAGAAAAAAGGAAAAACTAAGGAAATCATATTAAAAAACGATCGATAGATGATAAAATATTTTCTCCGACCTTATCAAATATTTAATAATAATGCCTGCGAAAATTTACTATGCAGAATCTCCTGCAGACGCCATGCGTCGTTTTTAATATAGGGGAGGAAAAAAGACGCAAAAATTGCGCTCGAGAGGGTACTCGGAAAATGTTCTTGATTAGCTTTTGAACCAATTTAGTTTTGATTTATACCATTCGACGACCTTATATATCCATATATATTTGTATATATGTACTACACACCGAACATAGTTTGCGGTTCACTCGCCGCACGAGAAGTATACGTACAAATATAACCTGCCAAAAAAACGATGGAAAAACAAAGAAAAAGAAAAAACGAGAACAATTTGAAAAAAAAAAAGGAAAATAAAATTTGAAACGCGAGAAAAAAAAATGGGTGCAATAACATGCTCTTGAACAAAAAAGATGAAAATAAAATACAATTAAGACATAAATAATAAGTGGAATAATATTTTTGCTCATATAATCTACACGGGCATATAGGGTTGATTCTTTTTTACGTACATATGGTAGGTATTCGTGTATTTATAACCTGATCGTTTAAAAAGGCGTTATACCCACCCGTCGATCGCGGTCTGCCGCGATGTGTTATTGTGAAAATTAATTTTGTGGGCGCGGTTTGAAATGATTGTGGGAATCTTCTTTTTCGACACATCAAATCGTATACGTATACCTGCGATGATTTTAGAATGAGTTTAGTTCTCTACCAAGTTTTACTTATACCGCATGAAGTTGTATACGTACACGTATATATGGATATGAATGTTTGACTAACCCACTTCTGAATCAAAAATAACCCTCCACTCGAAACTCTACGCATATATTATTGTATGGGTACATCTATCCCCGTACATATGCATGTACAACAAACCTTTGACGTTCGTTAACGTTCGAAACGCATATCTATTCCTCTTATTTCTTCCCTTTTTTTTTTTATCTCTCAATTTTATTTTTTCAGAGTTCAGGTTTTTACTTTTTTTTTTCTCGCTTTTCTTCTCGTTCTTGTTATATATTTTTCACCATTAAAAAGTCCGAGACGACGTTTCTCGCGTCTCTCAACGCACTGCATGGGTTATAAGCCCCAACGACATCCGTCTGAAGTGAAGTGAGTCGTTTTCTTTCTGTTTTTCAATTTTCTTTTTTTTTCATTTTCTTTTTTTCATTTTCTCCGTAGCCCCTAAGTGTACGCTTCTATTCCAAAAATACATATTTCCAAATTAAAACCATACGTACGTGTATATATGTATATATATTATCTATCTGTATATATATATGTAGATATCTTCCACTCTCGAGGAGGAAATATATAGAGATCTTATAATAAACTGAAGACAGAATTTTGTACACAAAATTTCTGTTTCGATGCACTTCCGCGTTAAGGAAAGTAGTAGAGAAGAACAAAAAAATGATTTGAAAAAATCAAGAAAATAAAAATTTATATAATACCCACCTATTACACGCATCTCTTTCGTTACATGTATACATAATAAATTTATATACATATACATCAGACCTGTCCTTCAAAGGGTAAAGTCGAATTTTGATGGTCTCACCCCTCAAGTAGGTTCGAAATAATATAGAAAAAATGCCCAATTTTTGTCAATTCTTTCCCTCGATATTTACCCACCCCTCCAAGGCCCCACTTTTTCTCATAAGAAAAGCATTGGTTTTTCGTGGTTTGTAAACTTTTTTTCACCGTTTTTTTCTTTACGTTTTTTCCTTTCACTTTCTCTCCTTGGAAAATAGGATGAAATGAGTCGCTTTTATCAGTCGCGTTGTATGTGTTAATAAATATAAAGTATATAGAAAAAGGGCGGCTCAATTCTTGAAGGCACTTCATTCCTCGCTTCATTCCGTAGTGGTACCCGTTAGACGCGTTTAATCTGGATAAACGATCTTTTTCGGAGGTGCTATAGATAGTAGGGTTACCAGCTACCTTCAGCTGATAACGAAAAGCGTTCGAGTTTTGACACAGACCGAGCAACTCGTCACTTTACGTATCTCACCCCTTTAGCGATGCCAATTGACGCTAAGTAACTTTTACCTCTTTGTGAAATGAAAATATATAGGAGAGGAAAAGAGAATCGCCGAACATAACCTACAGACACAGATGTGCGTGTAGTATATCTATGGGTAAAAAAATGAGAAGAAAGGAGAGGATTAATTAGCGAAAAACATTTATAGATTTTTTTTCCTTTTCGTCATTACACGATGAACCTGTGAAACTTTTTGCTACTTCGTTCCTGGAACAAACGTGCCGTCGAAATCCTTTCAACTCTAATTTTTGAGATCGTCTTTTGTCTGAAACAAATCTACTTTATTTATAACTATATATACCAGTGATATATACGTATAGGTTAGGTACGAGTCGTCGTTAAGACGATTGGAGAAACGATTTTCTGCTGCTGAAATACAACAGCGGAATACTTTTTCAATCGCTACGGATGTATGTACGTGAAAAAGTATTTTTTTTTATTTTTTCAAGTATTTTTTTTCTAGTGCTCGCAACAGACATTAACGAACCTTGACAATCTACTCGAAGACCATCTGGACACTGGACTACAAATTTTTCCTCCGGCTTTTCAATTAGATTAGGTTAAGTTAGGTCAGACAATTGATGTACTTTTTTTTACCTTCGGAATCGTTAAAGCGGGTTTTAAAAGATTGCGGCGAAGCATTTTGAGCTCCTGGAGGATTTGTTGATTTCCTTCAACGAATTTTCTTTCACTGCAGAGCTTTTGCAAGTTTGGATTTATGGTCCAACAATGAGTTGCGGAAGAACGGTTGACGCGAATGATTTAAGTAATTTTCTTACCCAAGAGGGTTGTTTTTAAATTGTCAACAAAAAAAAAGTAAGATAAAATAAAATAAAATGTAAAAACTAACTACGTACATTTCTTCGATACGGGTGAAATTTTTTACTTTTGTTCGCGGAAAAATGTACTAAAATTTATCCACATAGACAGATTTTTGGAAAACGTCTGCATGCTGCGAAAAAAAAATAAATGAGATAATCTATCCGTGTCAAATTGAGCGACTCATCGTCGTTGCCCTTCAGAACCTCATATCACCTAACTTTTGTCTGAAATTTTCGTTTCTTGCGTTAAATTTTTTTTCTTCTTCGTTTCATTTTTTTCCTTTACCTCAGTATAATTTCGAGAAACCTGCCCGAGGGCAATTAAAATGAATCGTTCTGGTATAGAAAATAATAATTAGCCGCCTGTCCTTTATTCTCATTATTAAACACTGACAAAGAAATTTAATCAAGATTAATCACGAACAACAATACCTGCAAGAAAATGGCGGGGTAGGAAAGTAAGTGGAGAAAAGATTTTCCAGAATTACGCGCTTTTTTTTTAATTTCAATTTTCTTTTTTCTTTGTCTTTCAAACCTACAGTCCTTACTTTTCTTCTAACTCCTACTGATATCTAGCGCAGGTCATGCTCTTTCAAAAACTGAAAAACGTTTCGTAGTTAATTCTTTTTCAGGGTCAGGATAGTACGTAGCCAACTATAACGAAAACATGACTTATACACTTATTTTAGGGTCTTAAATTGTTCGGAAAAGCTGAAATGAAGGCGATACTTTGGAAGATATATATGTATATATATATATATATATATATGTATACATAAAGTACTCTGGAATTACGGTCCCTAACTACCTACTATTTCTTCGATAAGATCAAACCCGAGTGATATTAAGGGACACGTTATACCTATTGGAAAAGGGTCTTCGTTTTAGACGTAGGAATGTTTATATCTATCGCGATCTTTAAGTGCTCGCATAAATAATAAAACAACTTTCGCTCTGACGCGTGCACGAAAAAAAAGAGCAAGAACAAAAATAGAAAAACCAAAAAAAAACGCGGACATGAACCTTCGAAGAGACAGCGTATGAAGAGTAAAATTCGGAGATGACATAATTAGAATTTTATTTTCAACTCGTATTTTCTCTGCAGAAATTGAACACTAATTGACTCAAAAAGCAGATCGATAGTTGGAAAAAATTTAAAACGGAGACTTTCTCTTCGTTCATTTAGATATCTGAAATTTTCATCGAAATAATATATCATGGGTAGAATTTTTTTCCTTCCTCTACCCTGCGGCAGCAACGCGTTACTCTGCAGTAATTTGAAAAAAAAAACAAATAAATAAGGAAAATGAATAAAAAAAGGTTTATAGATTTCCGATATTCTAGATAGTTATCTCAAACCTCTAATTGACACTTTGCAACTCTCTTACTACCATCATTTATATAAGTACACCGCTTTGTTTTCTACCTACACAGTAAAATCTCGAGAATATCCATATAGTTATAAATACCTAAAGATACAACTGCAACGCGAAGCTCATCGGTTCGTTATCCCCGACGAATAATCATAACAACGACAATAATGATGATTAAGTTAAAAAAGAGAGGAAAAAAAACGTCGAGGTGCACCGATCCAAAGAATATTGATACCTCAACGCCATGCACTTGTTCAATAGCCGGTGCAGCGGAAAATCGGAGAACAACACCTCTGAGGGCTTTTTAATTTTTTTTTGTTTTCTTTTTTTCTCCGATTCTTTTTCCGTTCATTTTGTATTTTATTTTTCTGTCTCTTTTTGCTCTTTCTTTTCTTTTTTCTTTTATCTTCCTATTGCTGCAACAGCGAATACAAAGTATAATCGAAGCCCTCGGGGACCTCGATTCCTTTTTCAACATCCTTTTACGTTGCCGATATTCCACGATGTATTGTCGCATGTACATTTTATACATGTATACATGAGCGCGGAACCCATACCGCAATTAATTTTACGCGGTATACTCGTGGTAATTTTTCTGAAATCATTTTACATACGTAGAGGTAAAATTGCACACATTTTGTACAGTACAATAACGAAAAAAAAAAAAAGTTTAAAAATCCATTCCTATTTTTTTCTCTTTCTTTATATTCCGTCCATCCAACATCACGTTTTTCTGCCGATCCCGAGGAGTAGTTATGATATTCATATACACATATACAGTAAATATAGTTACTGCACGAGCATAAGGTACTACAAAGAACATTGAATATTTAACCGAACGCTTTTCTTTTTTGTTTCTTCGTTTTTTTTTTTTTTTTTTTTATACACATTTACACGTGGTTGCAATAATTGTTTAGTCTCAACGTGTCCCTTTGAGTCGTTCAGTGATACACCAAACTTCAAAGTAAAAAAGCTCCTCTCCGAATTAACATCCGACCTTGCGACAAACCTCGTTAAAAAGAAAAAAAAAAAATTAAACAACAAACAAACAAACAAAAATTTTTTTTTTCCACATCGGAAACCTTTGAATTTATACGATTGAAATTGTTTGGTTTTTTTTCCACATCATCATTCGAAAACCTGAGCACAAGGTGCAGGTGCAAATTGAAAAAAGAAATACGATAAAAGAAAATCGAAAAATTAACCGTCGAAATTCGCACGTGTTTCGTAATATTTCATTTTTTATTTACATGATGTTTTTTGTTTTTTTTTCTAAATCTTGGCGCCTTGTTGGACGATAATCATCGACTTCATCATCATTATCTTCATTATTGCGAGAGAGAAGGTCGCGACGCATATGCCAAGGCAGCTGCGCTGCCAGGCATACCTTGTAACCCCATAGCGCAGTGCTGCGTGCCGCAGGAGCAAAAATGAATAAAATAAAATGACAAGAGATTGGTTTTTTTTTGTTGGTTTTTCTTCTGTTTTCTGTGTTATACTAGGTTATGCTAGACGGTCGCTTAGAGTCGGTCAGTGCATTTAGCGACATCGCAGACACATAGTCAGACGGTAACTCGCCTATTAATAGCTTCTACTGGCGGCGACAATTTAAATCCTCCGCTCCGTGCGAGAAAACCGCCCCACTATTTTTATATGTAGAGGTGTAATACGTGGTGGTATGGCCAACGAGAAACAGAAGCATATCTTATCAATTAAGAATGAAAGAAGAAAGAAGAAGGAAAAAAAAACTACATAAGTCTACTAAGAAAATCACATCTAATAAAAAAAGGAATCTCGAAATTTAACATTCATCCCTCATTTGCGGGGCAAAAAACCAAAAAAAAAAAGACAAAAACCGAACCAAAAACGCGAACGAAACAATGTCGTACATATACGAATCATTGCTTTGTGAAAAAAGTGAAATAAAAAGAATAAAAATGAAGATAAAAAAAAGACTAACAAAAATGATTAGGTAACAAAAACCACTCATATATATACCTATACGTACACGTACACGAGAAGAACGGAAAAAAAAAAAAAAAACGGCGTTCCGTTAAAAATTCCTGCTAGTTGATTCACGACCTGCAGCAGCACCACCATTTTCGTTGTTGAGGCTGCCTACATATATCTATATATATACCTATGTACGTACCTACCCTCCGCAGATTTATTACACCCCCTCGCAATTCGCTGCATACGAACAAAAAACCACCCGCGTATATTCGCGCATGGTTTGAAAACCGCGTTTTCGCTCAATCCTGTAAAGAGAATGGCGGCTCGGCGGTAGGGGGTAGGGGGTAGGGAATTTTAAACTCATGGGTCATTAATAGCGCATATATACGTATACTCATATGTACGTACTATACCTATAGATACACATTGTGCAAAAATTATTGCTCGCGCGATCACGAGCAGCAGCAATTTTGGAGTTCTCGCGGCTGTATTTTGAATTTTGAGTTATATCCTTCTTCACGTTATACCAATTAATTTCAGTTTCTAAGGGTCAATGTACCGAACGGTAATATCACTCATCAGGATATGCGCGAAATTTTGATACAACGAAAAAACTGAGAAAATAAAAACAAAAAAATCATTCTTTATCCCCATAACTGCATCTATGTAGGTACCCACTGCATACAGCGAAAAACACCTCCTCGCGATTTATGGAGATTGTTTTTTGTTTCCAATTCCTTTTTCCTTTTTTTCGTTTTTTCTCTCAAATAATTTCTCCGCGAGTTACGGAAGATTGTAATTATACATTTACCGTTTGAACTCGAGAAATGAAATAACTCGAGAACGAAATTGGAAACAATATATGTAAATGAAGAAACAAGTTGGAGAGTAATTTTCATTTTGTTTTTATTGTTCAGTTTCACTTTCTTTTTTTCTCTTCACGTCGTTTTTTCTTACCCTTTTTTCAGTGTTTTATTTTCTTGCAACAAGTCCGAAGGAATTATAACCGATTACGTCGGTTTTTGTTTCTTGGCTGCAGTAATGTTACATATATATAACTAGAGGGCAACACACTTGTACGTTTATATACGCAATATATGTAATATATAAATATATATGTATATATTGTATATAGTTCGAGTTGTAATTTATGCGCGCAATTAAGGGGCAGTAAAGTTTGTAAATTAATTGGTAAGATGGTAGTAAAAGTTAATTTGGTTGGTGAGTCGTTCGGCTCAGGTGGCGTGCTTCGGTTCTCGCGGGTGGCACTGCTGCTGGTCTGCACAGCAGCAGCGGCAGCAGCAGCAACGTTTCCTTCCCTCGTTCCCTTCTCTCCAACGGGGTAATCCTGATCTCGCTTTTGGCGAGCGCCCCCGGGAGTAGCTTCTCAAAGTCGCGAGCAGGGGGGAAAAGCCAGTCGAGGTCGAGGACGTGGAATATCTGGGTCTCTGTCAGAACCGACGCTACTTATATACCATCTTGTACATATATATATGCATATAATACATACGCGACGCTGGGGTACACACGTATACCTATATATATTTTTATAAACTAGATAAAATAAATTTTTTATTTATTTTTTTCTTTCAATCCCAACATCGTCGGATAACGTATTATGTTATGATATTTTACACGGAATATGAATATTCCGCAGGTGTGGTTAAATTTAAAACACGACGAGAGATCAGATTGTAATTTGAGGTGGTGACTAACAAAAGAAGGGGAAGAATGTCATGTCACCTGGACCTGGGCCACTAACTGGTGCAGATCCCTATTACTGGTAATTTTGGACAGTGGCGAGGTATTTATGAAGTTCGTGTTTCACGTTTTATGAGTCACACAATGCTCGCAGAATGAGATGATGATCTCATCGGAGAACGGATTTTTAGAAAAAATTTTCAGTTATATAGATATACCTACCATCGCTTTGAGACACTTTTACCGTAGGTATAGAATCATACGGATGTATAGATTGAGAGGGAGAAGGTGTGATCGAATTTTTTATTTCGATGATCGGTCGATTTTATACAATCGGACGTACCTTCCATTTTTGTAAAAAAGCTCACCGAGTTCAATCCGACGAAATTGAAAAAAATTTCGACGCTGCTCTATGACCTGTGCATTTTTTTTCAACTCCGAGAACGAGTCCGATGAAAAAAGATGTGATCGAACTCCTGAAATTTTAGTTAATCGTCCTCGCGTCGTATCGACGTCTGCACCTTTATGGCGAGATCGGTACTCTACCTAAATTCCTTGATAAATATATTCACCCTCATGTCACGGGAATGTTTCGGTACATAGGCGTTTTATACATACCTATTTATATACCTACTTAACTAATTAATGTGCAATTGTAACCGTAAGACCCGAGCCCACGAACCTATCCTTAAATGTCAGGATCTCTGAGACGTCTATTTTCTCTCTCTCTCTGTCTCTATAAAATTTCTATATACAGCGAACCCCTCAGAATTACTTAGGGAATTAATCGAGAAACAGCACCTCGATATATTCAATCAAGATCGTCACGTCTTATGTAGCGATCAAACTGCACAAAGAAAATTAATGTACATAAGGTAATGGCACGATGCGTATAGCTACATAAATTCATCTATAAAAGCTCCCCGCAAGCTTTCTCCTTACTCACTCTATAAGTTTTCTATCTCAGACGATTTTATTCTGCCAAGGTTACCGAAAATCAAAATTCCAAAAAACCTTCGTTATAGCTCTTCGATTTAAAAAAAAATTTTAATTCCTACAAACTTTCAGTTTCAATTTTCTTTTCACTATAGCGAATCGCAGATGTAGCAGACGATAGCTGAGCATCATTATCGTATATAAAAATATATGAAAAAAAAAAATCCATATACACATGTACATATATGTAGATGAATATATATAGTCGTCGGGGTTATATATCCGGTAATTTTTCATTGGAGGGCGACGACTTTGGCGAAGTTTATGAGACGTCGCGGCGCCAAGGCTTGCGCTCCGTAAATCTTAAGAGGACTTCTTCAGCGTTTTTTTTTTTTCTTTTTCTTTTCCACCATGATCTTCTCTGTCCTCGTTTCTCTGTCCTCTGCCCCTGTTTTTTTTTTTTTTTTTAATATTCCTTTTCTTCCTTTTTATTTTCTTTTCCCTTGTGCAGACAACGTCTTAGCCAATTCATGCTCAAATAGTCGTTTCGAACACGGAGAAAAAAAGAAAAAAAAAATCAGAGAGCTGAATAATAAAATCTACACAATTATCGATGCCCGCGGAGAGAAAAAAGAAGACTGAAAAAAAAAATAGGAAATTAAAAGTATTATGTACATAGTCATCCGGATAATTATTTCCGACATTTTCAAAGAAATCAAAAAAAAAAAAAGGACGTCATTCTTTTATCAACGTTTACACGGTTTTTGTATTTTTTTTTATCTTCTCAAATATATTACGTGATACGTTTATAATTGAAAATAAATTTTTTCCTCCCTCCTTCTCTGAGAGGTTTGAATTTTTTTAATGGGATGAGAAAAATTGAGGAAAGAAAATCAAAAAATTCATTCTTCGTTGTATAGATGTATATGTATACGTTGTATATATAATATTATATACCTATGTACATAAAATATATATCGGATAAGGAGGGTCGCAAGATATTAGCGATGTAATCTGACGACCGGTTCCCCTCTTCCTCATTATATAACTTCACGCTGGGGTCGTCGGATGATCTTCGCCTTATATAATAAAGACCCCCCCCCCTTCCCTTCTTCACCACCCTTCCTGCAATCCAAAAAACTGTAAAATTTAATCAATATCGACGATCATTCATTGCGATTTGGCGGCGCGATGACTAATTGTTGGTAAGACAAAATTTCTAAGCGCAGACATAGGATAAAAAGTGAATATAAATCTATATCTATCATACAACATTACTTTATGACATATAGATATCTAATATACCTGATCTATAAATTTATTACCTAACCTAACCTATATTATCGCATGCGGGGTAATAGATTAATTCGTTAATTAATTTTGTTGATTTTTCTTTTTTTTTTTCTCATCCAAAGAAAGATTGACGATGGTCGAAAGCGCGCGTCAGAGAATAGAATATTAATATAATAATAACTTACGGGGCGATTTAACGCCCAGCATATCACCGGCAGAGCTTTTCCCGAGTTTTTGAGATGAGAAGGGGAAAATGGGGTAGGTATATGGTTAAAAGTTAAAACTATTGAAAAACAGGCTTCGGGGTAAGTTTGAACTTTTACCATGCATACAAAGGTGTACATAGGTATATATGGAAAAGCTCTCTTATGTGAACTGCGGGATTTGAATAGCCGAATATGTGGGAAGATAATAAATTATCGTAGAGAATATTATATAAGATCATTCTTTTTCCACTTTTTACCGTTCCGGTTGGAACTTTTTTCTTCTACTTTCTTTTCACTCTTTCTCAGACATATTCCCACCCTCGTATTTTCCATGATCTTATTATTGGGGATGTAAAAATGATTTCGTATGACGATATAATGAGGATGATCAAAAATCACCGTCGAATTTTCGCTGCAGTCCAGTACGGTTTGTTTTTCCGAATAAGTTTTCTGTGATATAGAAATGAAACCAAAAAGCAATACAAAATCGTTCACCATTGCCTTAACGACAAAATATTTGATGAGCTGATAATTATTAACTCTGTAGGAAATCGAATAATAATGATAACATGTAACAACTTGAATGGGAATTCTATTTGCGTAGCTTCTAATTTGTAGATTTATTTCCGGCTTTCATCGACCCCGTAAATTCCCGGCCTGCAAATCTCCTCTCGATTTACTAACCTATCCAGCTCACCTAACCTTACTATCCGCGGGGACACGGGGTGATAAAATGATAATGTGGAAAAAATAATTTCGAAAAAAGCACTGCGGCAATTTTGTTTTGCATTCTCTTTTATTTTCGAAATTTCTCACTTCACTTTCATCCTATATTAAATACACCTTACAGCGCCGCGCCGCCCAGGTTATTCCTTGCCACAAAATAAAGCAATGTAGTAACTGGATATAGTAATGTAGTAAAGTAGTAGTCGTTTAAATTAATCAGCTAAACGCTTCCGTTCTCAAACACCGCGACGCACGGCGGTGAAAAAAGAAAAAAAGAAAAAGCTCCCTCAAAGCTCTAGCGGTAACAAACATGGCGGCGGCCCACGTATTTAATCTATCTACACACGTATATATATATGACTCAAATAATTGAGTACTTACGTCGTGTTATGGAATATAATATAATATAATCCGTACGTCTCGGATCTAATTAACTTTATTAACAAGCATATATACATACGTATATATAGGAATATAAAATATAAGTACACATATATAGTATATATATACAGACCATATGAAGTACACACATCGGGCTAAGGTATCATTATTATTATTCATTATTGTTATTATTCGAAGAATATTTTACGTCATGTTATCTGCGGTGATTTTCATTCGAATTGTAAATTATGTAGGTACGTACCACATCTCACCATGGTACATACATATTATTACCTCATATACTCTAATTTCTTTTTTTTTAATCTTCCTTTTGCTTAATCGAACGTACCAACTGACGCTTATTAATTTAGATGGCAGGCGTTACTCGAACTGAAAAAGAACTGAATCATCAACAATGCGGACGATTAAAAAATTGTTTTTAAAAAAGTGGAAAAGGTGAAACTTTTTTTTCTTGTTACATCCGATTGTTAGCAGGCAACAGCAGATATGTTATCATTGAAATATCACTTCATCTACTTTGTTATTTTATGGCAAAATTAAAATAATAATCACTATAATAACAATATTAATAATAATAATAACAATAATAATAATACCAATACGTCAAATGAACGATATATCGTGCCAGATATTTATCTAGCCGATGCACCTGCGAATCCCAATTTGAAATTTATGGTATTAATTTCAATACCGCCGTTTGTAGGTAGCAATATTAATAACAATAATCATAATGGAGAAAAAGGTATTATTATTGTTATTATTATTATTATTATTATTATTATTATTATTATTATTATCATTATTATTATTTCAACAATATCACCTACATATTTATTATACTATGAAATTTGGTTTTGAAATTCTAAAAACAATTTTCCAATAACAACAAAATTATACACGGTACAGTTTTAGTGTAATTATACAAAATTCACGTGTACAATAAATATATACGTAGGTATATGTGCTATACTATAATGCGGTTATGTACTTACATTTATGTATAATGTTCTATATATTGTCGTTAATATATATACAAAGATTTTTATTTATATATAATATTTATATGTATATATGTATGCGTACATAATATACTGAAGCGCTAATTAATATTTTGCCGTGGAGCAGCTCCGATAATCATGTCCGGTCCGGGCAGAGGATATTAATGGGTAAAATTATGTAATTTAATAACTTACTATACGAACCATCCGACGAACCTCCAATTACGAGTACATAATACATGATATACACGTATATATAGATCTTGTATAAAATTCTATACACCGTGCCCGGTCCGCTTAGGTGCGTATATGTACTTATGCATTATATTATAAACACATAGCATGCGGAGAGGTAAATCATTTGTTAGATATATAGCAATTATATGTAATTCAGCTGGACTTATATACGTTATTGTGTAATGCATATCAATGAATTGGTATCAATATACATTATAGATCGAAGTAGGTATTCTACATACATATATAAAGATATATTTATTTGAAAAAGGAAAAGAAAAATATAGAGAAAAAAATTCGTAATATGCACATAGTATGTATATATATGTACGTACTTATGACATTTATTATTATTATTATTATTATTATTCCCTAAATGAAATTTTCATTTTTCTCAATTTAATTTATAAAACATAAAAATTATTACTACCGCGCCAGAATGGATTGCCTCCCGCGTTTTTATATATTAGAAAATGAATTTTTCTTTATTACATTTTTCATAGCGTTGATATTTGTGAAAAACAAATTTCATAAGACTGATCAGATTTTTCGGATTTTTTCTCGTAGTATTTATCTCATATCTTACAAAGGTCGAAAGATGCATTTGACCTATACTGCAATTCGAGGGATGTAATTAATTGGAGTTTGCCTTTTCGCGATAAATGGTGTGTATTTATAGATATACATATGATGTGTACAGGTAATTCATTTATAAAATATATCAATCTATGTACAACACTGAAACACGCAACGTTGGGTCATTAATTAATTTATGTAATTGACTTCCGCTTGTAAACCTGCATCTACGATAACCACTCGGGGAACATCGCCAGCAAATATATTAAGTAATAATCATTCTCACATCGCCAAAGAATCGTCGGAATATTCTCTCTTGAATTATGAAAATTATTAATATTCAAATAAATGGATGGAGGTCACCGAGTTTAAATGAGAAATACAAGTTTCCTTCTTCGCGTATCAACGCCCGTCCGATTATATTCCGAAATGAAAAGAACAAGGGAAAGACAAAGCTGTCATATAATATTATGTACAATTTATACAGGTATATATAAATATGAAGTTCTGATGCAGATTTGCTTCGGCAAAGTTTTCAACAACTTCCCTAATATTTTCCCCTACCTCCCTGTACGTATACGTATACCTCCTCACTCGACCTGCGTACTTTGAATTTAGCAATAATTGCAAGTCCAGGAAATTAACTCGAAAAGCTCTCTGTGCTCTGCGCGACTACACTGCATAGGTATATAGGCATAAACGAGAGGTAATAAAGTTTGATCCGCATATAAACCAAAAGGAGATGATTAAAAAGGAGAAAGATAGAGTAGCTGGAGAAAAAGAAAAGAAATGTAGAGCAAAAGACGCGATTAACAATTACACAGCTACTTATGGAGGGCTGCACAATTCCCCATGGGAATTTGGAAAGGAAAAACAAAAGAGAAAAATAGATAAATTCAAATGAGAAGAGAAAAAGTATCAAGTTATATATATAAGAATCGAATAATTGTACGGTTGCGTGTACATTGAATGTATATGTGTATTGTACTTGAAGATATTTATTTATTTATGTAGTTAGCGTATATCTATATCCCTACCTATGTAATGAGGAATAGAATGGAGGTACACACCTGGTTCAATAACCCCTGTTAAAACTGCTGTTATGCAAATTTAATACATATATATACCTCGTGTTCCGTACAGCAATGCCCAAGACCGACTTCCGGTGCGTATATATGCATGTAACCTATGTACTAGCTATGTACTAATGCCTTCTCTACTTCTTCTTTTCTCCCCGTTCTTTTCTTCTCGCGAGGCGATCGTTGCCACGATTAGACTTATACCCCCGTTTCATCAGAAATACATCAATTTTTTCACCTGAAAATTTTCAACATACATATGTGATATCGATAAACTGTCCATGATGGAAAATTGAAGAAGAAGCAAAAAGAAAAAAAAAGTTAAAAAAACAGAAACACTTTTTACAGCTTTTCAAAATCGCAAAAAAATAAAAAATAATCAGACATTTATACATATCCGCGGAGTTGAAATTTTGAAAAATAATAAATAATATTTTTTTGTTTTTTTTTCAAACTGCAGTCGCAGTATCTAACGAGTATGTGACGTCTGGTGTTCTGCTTACATAATAATTCTATTTGATGAGACGTCTGATCGACTTTTATCCAACATCTACACAATTCTTTTTTCAATTTTCTTGTTGAAAATAAAGATTGCTAGAAAAATTCTGTGTACACGCTCTAGGGTGGGAAAGAATATAATCGAGTACTTGCAGTTCAGTAAAGTGAGAAAAAACGCCAACTTTCTTATTACATATCAAAGTATATTTGAATGTACATTTTATATTCCGACTCTCCCATGCACCCTTATTTCTATCTTCTGGCTGCGGCGATATCGAATATCGTTGAAGAAAAAGAAAAAGAAGAAGAAAAAAATAACAAAAAAAACGTTTCGCATGCAGAAACTGGGTCAGTTGAATCAACTCCATTTGCGATTTTATGTGTATCAGGTATGTAGATACACGTAATTATACACCTTACATCAAACGAGATTTGTCGTTGGAGTTAGTCGCTAAATTTCTTCGTTAATTGAAAGTTTGCGTGCAAAAATTTGAAAACAAAACTGTCTGTAATAAAACTAACATAACCCAACTTGACTTTCTTTTCTTTTTTTTTTCTCTCTCTTTTTCTCACCGTATAGTATAATAGAAATTCGTACAGTTTTACATAGTACAGTATACATATATTGCATAATGACGGCTACCGAAATAACTTACCGCTGCACCATGCTTCGGTTTGCCTGTATTTATAAAGACATTTGTAGAGAGAAAACAAAAAGAAAAAAAAAACAAAAAAAGACTGACAAAAAAAAACAGAGAGAAACTTAAAAGCAAAAGCGGTGCTAGTTTCACGGCCACTGGTAGGATGTGTATAATTGAAGAAGACTTTAATACCATAGCTACAAATTTTGGCATTGAAAGAACTTTTGAAAAGAGAAAGAAAAAAAATAAAAGGAAAAAACTAGGCACATTTTGCGGTGATTAGGGGAGGAGGAAGAGGATGAGGGAGGAGGTCAATGGGGTCAGAGGCATGCAGGAATTAGGGGGAGTGCAAAGTAACTATATAATTTAACTATATAGGTAGGTATACCTTTAACTTTGGCAAAAACCCAAGTCAACTATACGAGAGAGCAGCTGATAGGGGTCGTCGCTTCGATGGTCAAAAAGCCAGACGACCACCTAATGGGAGAGCGACCGGAATAGCGGGGATTATTTTTGTCCTTTCTTCCCCTTTTCCTCACGACGTACTACCGCTATGTGCGGTATAGTCGAGTAATATCTTCCAAATTCAAGGTCAACGAACGTCCCCCGCAACCTATTTAGATTATAAGTTACATACAGATACATTTTTTCTCCAAAAATTTTTTTTTCACGAGGAAGAAAAATAATTGAAAAGCAAAGCAAAGAGAAGAAAAAAATAAAAAAAAACAAACAAACAAAAACCACAAGTTTCAACGTCATCATTTTTTGCTCGATGATAATTCAGACGATCTCTGCACTTATATTTTCGGTTGTAGCGTAAACGGTCAGTTTCCATGGTCATGTACACATTAGTGATTGAAGATTCAAAAGTCGAGAGATGATGGTGTTCGTTCGAAACATTGTCGGTGAGCGAAGAAACACCTGCTCGTCATTTGGAGTTCCTCTTCGTTTCTTTCCTCTCTCTCTCTCTTTCTCTCTCTCCCGTTCCTTCTCACGCTTCAAGAAATATCCTCACACTGTGCACCGCTGCACTGCTCCTTTCTTTCAACCTTCTTCTCTTTTCCCTCCCCCCCCCTCCCTGCCCCCGTGTATTCACAGTATTCGCGGCTCTCTTTGTCTCGATCCGGTAGATGATCCAGTTAATAATGATTGCACCTTTACCCGCTACCTACCTATGCACCGCAGAAACTGCGAGCGCACCGGTGCCGGTTGAATATTGCTTCGCTAAATCGAACAACGAATAACGTAAAAATCGACGGGAAAAACGGGCTGCAAAATCATCGTCTTCATATTGGTGCATATACACGTACATACGTAAAGGGGACCCAAAAATTACCTCGTACATGCCGAATAAAAATTATGAAAACCAAGAAAAAAAAAAATTATTAAATCGATTCAATTTTGTTATTGTTATTTTATTTAATTTTTTAATTTTATCTTCGATTGCAAAAAAATTTTATACGTCATATACAAGCAGAAGAGAGAGAAATTGAAAAAATAAAAGAAATAAATAAAATTCGTTTCGTAGCGTACGGATAGTTTGATGAACGATTTGAAAGAATAGAAACCGGAAGTTGGCATAGATAAAGTGGTCGGTTTATGTATAGCTATGTAGGATACGGTTGACCACCTATTGTCCTTGTTTTAAATCATCTCCTCGGGTCATAGAGCACAGATATTGGCCCGGTGCTCTCAAGCTTGAAAATCAATTTACACTTACAGCCGTTTTGTATGAGAGTACTTTAACTTTGATCTCCGAGAACCGAATCAGTATTTTAATACTGACCAAAGTCGTCGCTCTATTCGATGAGTCTTAACTTACGAGTCACTCCGTAGTCATCCGGTACAGCAGAGATAATCGGTCGAGTATCAAATTGAAAATTTTTGGCCCAACCGAATGGGCCGAGTTTTCGGTCGCCGCATGTATAATAGGGTATGGTCAAATGGTTCGTAATGGATGAAAATAAATGTACCCCAAGTTTCACCTCTCTATCTTAATTTTGGCCCTTGCCGCCTAATTTTTTAATTTTCCATTTTTTATTACGGTCAAAATAATTATTCAAAAACTTTGAAACTCTGCAGGCTTTATCTTGATAATAGCTGCCTCTCGGAATTCTTACAGATTTTTCGATATTATAATACCAAATTTACAGCTAGATATTGTTTTTTAATTTTTCATCACGGCTGAAATAATTGTTCGAAATATTTGAAACTTGGCAGACTTCTTTCTTATTATAGTATTTATCCTTCAGAATTTTTACAGATTTTTAGCTATTAAATAAATGTTTTTTTTTTTGTTAAATGAATTTTTTTTTTCATTCAATTGCAAACTAAAAATTTGAATAGCTAAAAATCTGTAAAAATTTTGAAGGATAACTACTATAATAAGAAAGAAGTCTGCCAAGTTCCAAATTTTTCGAACAATTATTTCAGCCGTGATGAAAAATAAAAAAAACAATATCTAGCTGTAACTTCGGGATTATAACATCGAAAAATCTGTCAAAATTCTGAGAAATAGCTACTATTGTAAAGATATAGCCTGCAGAGTTTCGATTTTTTCGAATAATTATTTTGGCCGTAATAAAAAAATAAAAAATTACAAAATTAGGCGGTACGGGTTAAAATTAAAATAGGGGGATGAAACTGGGGGTAAATTTTTTTATAATCATTTCAAACCGTTTGAACCTCTGAGAGCAAAGAAATTTAAAAATACCCAAAATAAGGACCACCCTAATGTATGACGTACGAGATAAAAAAAAAGAAAAAGATTACGGCGGTTAGAAACGATTTCTGGTTAACCTAGTGCGCACGGTGTATTTATTTTGCCATAATTAGCGCGTATACGAAAATCCTTGTAATTACATCCACCATAAGTTGAAATTTAGATATGGTGGTACAAGATGATGATAATGATAATTATATACGTGGATATTACCTACAATGTGTACGTACGTACGGTATGGTTACGTATAAGATTTTTACAAACAGATTAAGATTGTCTCACTAATTATAGTTGGTGTAATTAAAACGAAATTTGGTGGTTCTCTCGCGCAGGCTTGAAATTGTTAAACGACACGAGATATATTTACTTATTTTTTTCTTATTTGCTGTTTATTTTTTTCTAACAAATGTTGTACGCGATCATTACGTATTTTACTGTATCGATATATTATTTTATGTAATGTTCACACACCTAACTATACCCACCTACCTACCTACCTGCCTAACCACACCTACCCCTTTCAACGTTTTCTCACTTTGAACTACAACTCGATACATTGTGTAGCCCAGCTTCTCTAAATTGCTGCACATGTCAGAGGTATACCTATGTATGTGCACGAAGAGTGGCTGCAGCTCTCCAGTGTTTATAATTAATTAATACAACGGGGTATTAATTACAAAGCTTTGCAGTCGCGGGACCTTTATCACCTTAAAGTCAAAATACATGTATTTATGTATAAGGTGCCATGTAATATAGGTACTGTAATTATTATACGTGCTTGTAAATGTATGATCTACAGAGTGTTCGAGTTGAAATTTTTCACATCGTTCTAATGGGGATTAAAAACGAAGATATAAAAATTAATTATTTTCTTTCTCTTGTCAATTGCATTCAAAACGTGACTTTTATGTACCTATATCATATTTTTTACTCTGTCAAGATTTTCATACAGCGATTCTAAGATTCTAACGTAGAAAATTATTTTTCTATCTTTTAGTCGGTGTTTTTTTTTTTTTATTTTTTTGCATTCCGTTACACATTATCTTATATAGACGCGGATAAATTGGACACGGAGTATATGATAGGCGGAGTTACGTAGTACGTTATAATATAACGTATATTATATTACACACTTTGTCATACTTGCGTTACATGTGTATGAAATATCCAACCTACCACCCCTTTCTTTTTACCTTTTTTAATTTTTTTTTTTTTTTTTAATTTCTTTTTACCCTCTGTATGATTATGTATAAACCGAGCACGCTTACGTGATGCTTTGGATTATAGGCTATGTGGCACGCAAAAGTGCTCCCTTTGGTAAAACCGTTTGACGGTGGAGTAGGCGGGAAATTTGAAAATTAACCCCAGCGCGGTTGAGGGTGGAAATTTATGTAACGGTGAAAGAAAAAGATTATTAAATAAAATAAAAAACAAAGGTAGTGGATGCACCAGAGGAATGAAAAATTCATTAAAATTTCACTTTTGCAGTTGACCGATTCACATGGAATAAAAAAGAAAAAGAAACTAAATATTACTCAACTTTTTTCGTTGAGAAAATAAAAAACAAATAAATATAAATGAAAGTAAAATCGGGTAGGGTGAAAAGGTATAAAGAAAAAAGGGGTAACACAGGTGTTTCCGAAAATTGTCTAATTATCATTTCGTTAGCTTTCGCATTTTGCCTTTGATGGTTTTTGAGTTCGAGGGATAAGGAAGAACCCGCAGCCCGAGGGACTGTGGGAGCTGGAATGGGTGGTTCGGGAAGTATCGTTTCGTTTGGTTGCGTGGCGCAGGCCACTCTGTTAAATGTGCTCTGGGATTTCTAAATAATAAATAACATCGAACGGGGTTGATGGGTGTTGGGGCATCGGCCATGCCGCAGAGAGCATGTTACACGTACACATACAGCTGCCCACGTTCCATGTATCTCATACCCATATACATGTATTCCTATGTATGTACATTCCACAATACATACGTAGAAGAGAAAACACAGGGCGAGCTTTTTGGTGGTGTTGCATGAGAAACCACGGGGTAATGGCCAATGCTAAATTGACCGTAGCTGCTGCTGCTGCTGCTTTTGCTGTGTGTTACGTTCGTACATACGCACGCATACATGTATACATCCACTGCACACAAACACGCATTCGTAACGTACACATATTCATATATATATACACATCCATAAACCCTCGGAGCGCCACGCAGGTTTTACCTTCCCTTGTTGCCCGCGCCATGCTGCAGCTCGCGCGGAACCGCAATTCAATGATCATACGGCAATTTAATTAATCCCACGTTACACGCACCCTTTTATATACAATAAAATATATATGTACGTTACGTGTTTGTATACAGTGCATGTAATAATCTATAGTGTACATCCTGTGTACCTTCACCTGATATATATGTATATTATCGTATATTATTGAATATTTAGATGAGAACATTTATCAATGTACATATGTACGTATAATATACGTGAAAAAAAATCGAGTAACATCAAATAACTATAATATGTTGGTATCGATCATCGATTTATGCCATGTAAATATTAATTTTTCATGAGAGAATTACGATTTTTCTCTTTTTTTGGTTTTTCCGTTCCATTTCTTTCCCGATTATCAATTATGTACCTACTCTAGATTATTGATGTTATTATTATGGCTACGTCATTATGTAATTCTACAGAAAATCCCTCTCCGAGAATTATACGTGCATATATTATACCTAATATGTGGGATAAAGTCCAATTGAATATAGTGCATTAAGCTTTTGTAACGCGAAAACTTTTTTCCCTGTGGTAAATGAAGCTCGAAATGAAGTCACCGCATCATTCGCGTTTCACGTCAGCCGAACTTCCCAGAACGGGAGAAAACAGCAATAGGAATGATGCACGTGTTTCTTATGTGGAGAAAAAAAAAGAATTCATTAGAGAAAAACAAGGAATGCATTTTTATAGAAAAACCCACAAGCGTCGAATCGCGACTCATCATAAATGGGGGAAATTGAAGTTCATTTTTTCGATCATGCTATAGAATATCTACCGATATAGACGCGTCAGCTAATTTTCCCGTTCTATTACCGAGGAAAAGAATAAAAATGAAGAAAGAAAAATGAAATTTCATCACGAAGCCTTCTAGATAATAAAAATTGCTGAACATTCGAAGGATATTGGTATAGTGCATGAACGGTAAAAATATATATTGCCCAGAGATTGCTCATTTAGCAAAGGTAATTTCACGATATTTGTTTTAAATATACCTCAATATATCGATTATCGATATTCCAATATACAATCGACCTTATACTATAAGCTCTAACTCGCCCTTTATGTAACCTATATAGATTCTTCCACAACAGCTTAAGTCGAGCTGCATCATAACCGCCCTAATAGAGCCGAGTGAAAAGAGGATATTGAATATGGTTGCCGCCGCCGTCACCCATTTTTCTTTTTACTTTTTTCCGAGATATTTTATTTTTTCGCGGCAGCAGCGAGGATTACCTGCATATACACGTACATAGAGAAAACTAATTACCATTATTACATGTATTCATATTATTTATTTAATTATTTTTATACTTTATCTTTTTCAGATGAGCGGAAAACGTAGCCGAAGTTTTAAATGCGCTGTTCATCACAGAGACAGGGAAGTCTGTTCGGAAAACGATTTTCATCTACTCGTTCAAGAACCACCGTTGTTTCGAAGGTGAGTAGACAAGAATTTGTCGAAAAAAAAAATAAGGAAGAAGGCAGGGCACGCTTAGAATTTTGAATAAACCTATATACTTACACTCTGCACAATTTTCACCCTCTCCCTCGCCTACGTACACATGAGGCACGGAGAAAAGCTCAAATAGGAATTAATAAGAAGAAAAAAAAGATTAACAAAATTGAAAAACGCAGAAAAAAATTCTACCCTTATTTCTAACAATAAAACGTCTTACGTGGTTATAGACAGGCGCACATATATATAGGTATGTCGTACAGAATACAGAAATAGGGAAGAAAATAATAAAAGCATAGGAAAAAAAATAAATAAATAAATAATGGAGAAGTAGATGTATATTATAGAACGAGAAAAGTCAGCGGAAAAACCGGAAACAGGTAGACCCGAGGATTTTGCCCGACTTATATGTAAATTTGAAAAGTAGCTCAAGAAAATTTACCTACCATGTAAGGTGTGTGTATTGTATAATACCTACCCGTCCTCGGAGATTTTTCTCTTCAGCTTTTCAACCTCAGCATGGTACATCTATTGGTATTATATATATACGCGTTACTTTGAAAAATTCGTCGCAACGTTATATATGTAGAGACGACAGTTGATATAAAATTATACAGTCGACAACCGACAGACTGATAAAGTAAATCCTGACAAATTTTAACGGGCGTCGTGACCGAAAAAAAAAAAAAAAAAAAAAAAAAAAACACAATTCAGAACTGTCATATAAGCGTAGATTCTATTATTCATTCGGACATTTTTTTTTTTTTTTGTTTTTTTGCATAGATACATCAGCCGCAATAATTGAGATGGAGTTTTTTTCTTTTTTTCGTTGCAAAAATCGCTGCAGTTTTCGGAGGGGAATGGAAAGGGAAAGAAGATAGAGACACGGAGATTGGGAACGGGGGATGGGAAAGCTAGAGTCGCGAATACCGAGCGGAAAGCCATCGCATATTTTATTCATATTTTCAGCGGTTGGTTTTCCATACATCGTTGCTGTAACGGGACATAAGAAGCAATACTCGTGCATACTGCAGTCGCGCGTATTACGGCTCCAATCCGCATTCATCCCCATTGCATATAATGTGAAGGGTATGCGGATACGTGGTGCAGATTTTACAGTTGATATGATAAAAAACCAGACGATGACGACGACGCGGCGATGATGATGATGATGATGATGACGGTGGCGTCGTCGCGAGTATGCAAACTATGTATATATATACACTACATAATTCAGAATCCATTTTTATCGTGGTCATATTTACTACATATCTTATACACGGTTTCTACATATGTATAGACAATGTTTTATACACAACACTATCTCAATCTGCGGTTACACCCGTTAGATTTTTTACCCCTGACACATATTATATTATGTACTCAGAGTAATATTCATGGAAAAACAAATGCATAAGAATTGCATATGAATATATTATTGCGAATGTCATGCATACTGGTTAGATAAATTATTAAGAAACTAAAGGAAAAAAAAAACGGAAGTGAAAAAGATAGAGAAATAGTATAACTGCAATAAGGAGAGAATTTCCTAGATTTCTATTTTACGCTGTTACATATCTACTGCACCTTTTATTATACAGTATATCAATTATGCATGAAATTTGTTTTTTTTATTTTTATTTTTTGCATGCGATTTGGCACTTTTTATGGAATGTATTCTACACGGGGTTGGGGTCAAAATGATCACTCCAAAGAATCGGTACAGTAGGAAGGATAATTTTATGTTTTCCGAAAATTTATTTTGACGTACATGAATAACATCGAATTGACAGATCCAGATGAAAAAAAAACAATAATAATTCACTTACATAGTATAATCAGGCTAGGTATAAGTAATTTATTATAATCACTGAATTGAAACCATGTCAAAAACTATGTGTACATCGTCGCACCCGTAGCACTTTGTCGAAGTAAATTCATCGGCCAACGATCGATGAAGTGTCAAATTCTAAAAATCTCCGCGACACGAAGAATTTTTAAATCCATGTTTCGCATCAATCACCGCACTTTTTAATCTTCACCTCGTAATATCTGAACACACGTTAGAGAAGGAGGAAAAAAAAAGAAAAAAGGAGTCTAATGAAAGACTGACGGATGATAACTTCAATGAGAAAGTATCGGATGACCTGTTAACGTCAAAAATGAAGAATATGAATGATTGGAAAAAAAATTGAAAAAAAAAAAAAATCACGGTACTCTAAAATTTAAAGAACCCGCTCGCCTGACGGCTCGCGGCGAAGTGTCAGAGGAGCTTTAAAAGCGATTGAGGTAGCGCCGGTCGGTATCTGTGTGTTTTCTTATTGGCGGATGATTTCCCCCACTCAACTACGGAGCATCACCGGTCCAATGAACGAACGATTCTTCATCCCCTCTTCGACGTAACCGCGTGCTCACCCACGCCCGCCGGCTCGTGGCACTCGCCCTGTGAAACTAGAACTACTCAGTTACTCAGTCAGTCAGTCAGACCCGTGGCGTCCTGCGACTAGGGACGTTGATCAATTTCCTCCATCGTCTTATATGTGTCCTTAAATTATATTACATTAGACAAAAACGAAAAGGGGGTAAAACAAATACCACGATGATAATAACATATGATAAATAATTTACTGTGTCTCGTGTCTCGATAATATATTATTATTTATTAATAAAAGCACATAAAAAATATATGTACATATACATACACGTATTTATTAAATAACTATCGTATGATTCTTTCTTTCTTTTTGTTTTGTTCTTTTTTTTCAAAGCACATTTACAAGAAGAGTTAGTCATTTTTGAAAATTACAATTCTTTCGTTCCGTTACCTCGAGTCATAATCAAATGATCGATCGATCGATCGATTACTCGAAGAGTGTTATATGTGTGTGTGCGAAATTATCATTGTTTGAAAATATACAAGTCGAATAGACGAATAAATAAATGAACTTAGTTCGATAAAACATCGATAGAACTATTAGGAATAAAAAGTAAATAAGCGAATCAAAAATGATTAGGAATTATCGAGTGTGAAATTAGTTTACAAAAAATAATTAAATAAGTAAAAAATAATAAAAAAAAAAATTGATAACCAACGATGATTGATTCGATCGTCTTCGAATATTAGTGTAATAAAAATAGCAACAGCTACAAAGAACCAATAATGTGTGTTACGACGCCTTTAAGTGCTACAAAAATATTAAAGGATACGCAATCACCGCCAAGGACTATAACTACCACTAGTACACAAGTGCTCCCCGGATTACCTGGCGGTAATGGTAATGGTAATGGGAATGGTTACGGGAATGGGGGAGACCCCAACAGACCGCAGCATACGTCGATCATGTAAATATCATAGCACATACATACAGCGTATGCAATTTGAATACGATCAGAATTTTTCTGTTCCACTTTTTCCTTCCAACTTACGTATTTAAATGGAAAAAAAAATAAGAAACAAATTTACAAAAGAAAATTAATCGCAAATTATTTGGAGCAGAAAAGTTTTTGAATACAATTTTTGCTATAAAATTTCTGTATTTGGTTCCGCAAAAATTTTTGACAAGTTTAAGGAAACTCTGTAGTACGTCTTGCCGTCGTCATATTTACTTTGGAAGCAACAAAAAAGAAAAAAACTAAGCAGAAATATTCTATACGATTCTCGGTTTATCTCTAGTGACTTTTGACGGTCATTGCGGTGGTCATCCGACTCGTGAATCGTATAGGAATTACGTTGAATCTACTCGTATTTCGATGTCATTGCAAACGTACGTGAAAATTGCAGATTATAAACGATCTTCTTCTTCTTTCTTTCCTTTTTTTAATTTTTTTTTATATCTACGTATTTGTATAGTCGCGATAGCTGCGAACAATACCAAGTATAGGTTTACCATGTAATCTCTATATTCACACTTCTGAATCACCAAACTTGACTATCGGATTTAGTTAGTTAGTCAGTTCCTTACATTTACTTTTTCCGCTTAATAATGTAACCCACATATATGATTCCTGCACGAGTCATGTATCGTTACGTGATTATCATCACCTACCGCATCCGTCACATCCGGAAATTCCTTAACGCCGATTATATTTTCCGCTGTGGCAGTGAAAGTACATTTTTTTATTCAACCATATTCGTAGTAATATACGAGTGTACATTAATTTTATAATCAGAAAGTTCTACGTGTACAAGTAGATTTTCGTACAAGTTTCTTGCATAACTTGATGTAACAGGTGTGTAACACACGTGATATAAATTAGTTATTTGAAGAAAAAAAAAAAAGAAAAAAACAATTTTAGTCTATAATTTTTTTTTGTTCATGTCATTCGATGTGTACGTAAAAAAAGAAAGGAAAAGGAAAAAAAAAGACTGGATAATTTCCCCCCCCCCCCCCCCGTTCAGCTGCTCCGAAAAATTCTATGTAAGTCAGTAATCTTCGATATTCGGTTATTAAAAATGAAGAAAAAAACAAGAGGTAAAAATGAATTGTGATGTAAATCTGAAGAACGTGTAATCGAGAGCATTAATAATATGGTATTTAATTGAAAAAGAACTATATTCAATTTTGTAAACACATTGTTTGACTCTTTGACTTTTGACATGTGATTTAAAAAGATTTGGTCAGGTTTTTTAACATTTTTTTTTTCTCTCAATTTTTTCTGATACATACCTATATAGTTCTCATATACATAATCCTTGAATTACTACTTCTCATTTAAGTTTGTCCGTTAACGACCCTTGCGGGGGGTTGAGAAAAAGTTCATTGTTGTACGACCGTCAACCATGCCCGTAATTACCTTCTAAATGTATGAAGGGACCTCAGCTGTTTATGGGATATGTATAGGGATGGAAAATACATACCTATTTAATGGTATAATGCCTATAATGTATAACGCATACGTATACATATATCACGCGGGAATTATCGGCGCCGTTGTAACCCACGGGATAAACAGCAGCAGGGGTAGTAACGACGCAAAATCTATAACCTTACCTGACTTATATTATATTCCGTACACCCGTAACCGTGTGTGATCTTGAGAACGACCCCATATAATATACCTACTCGCCGATATTTAAGAAAGCGAGACGAACAATGGATTTATATAACATAGGAATTTTTTTGTTTTGCTTATCGAATCGGAACAATTAAGTTTATTAAAAAAGAATAAGAAAACCAACACCATGAACGAGCGAGAGGAACGTATATTGAAGAAGAAAAAATAGAACGTTGTACAAAGCTCAGTCGATGTAGTATGCGGTGATCATTTATGTATGTATAAGCGGTTTTATATATTTATTTATAAAACAGATTCACAAAGCATAGACTCCGATCATAGAACGCATCGTTCAACTGTTGGAAAATTTCTCTGAATGTTTAATGAATTTTTTTCGTCTTAATTAAAGCTTGTTTTCTCAAGATATCTGTTCGCAGTTTTTCATCATGACAAAAATCAACGGAATCGTTAATTGCTTTGCGCACGTGTGTAATTACCTCTCTTATATATACCTTTATCAAATGAAAATGTACAATGAAAAACGTAGAAGAAAGTATCGGCGCGGGGTTGACAGCCCTCAACGTGAGCGTATGGTATATTTAGGTCACGGGATTAAGTTTGTCTGGGCATAATACATACATTTATCAAGTATACGGACATATTTTTACTACGTATAAAATACATACGTGTGTTAGTATATTACACTTTGATTACAATAATGCATGTATTTCACCCCATAGCCATATACGTATTACGGCGAGCGCATGTGTCGAGTTGAAGTCACGCTACTAGCGAAATAAATAGCGTTATATGGGGCATTCCTCCCCTGAATCATTAAATTTACTCTTTCCTTCTTTCCAATCTGCATCTACAGTAGAACGATCAGAATTGAATGCTGCAGGAGAAAAAAACTCCTGCATGTATAGCGTTGTCGAAATTTTCTTTTATTTTAAATATTTCTTTTTTTTTCGAAACACCATGAACACGCACGCAGCTTGTCGGAAATTTTTGAAAAATTACAGTGGAAAAACGATCGGTAGTAAATTTGGAAGGTGAAAAAAAAATTGTCGCGCGGGGGGCATCGCGAGGCACCGCGGCGGAGTTTAATCGGAATGCCCTATATATTTAAATGGGGGATTCGAAAGTGCGTCACGAGGGCAGGGGGGGTAGTGGCGAACGCTTTTCCACCCGGTAGGCCGCAGACTGTGACCAGCGGTCGCCACCCTCTTTCTCTTCTCTTCTCTTTCCTTCCCTTGCCTTTACTGCACTCTGAACCCCCTGCACGGTGATGTATGACGATGTTGGTCTGCTTGATTGTATGTGCAGTGTGTATATAGGTGGTAAATGGTATATATGTGTAAATTGTATGTATATGTTTATATATATGTAAGGTAAACCGCGCACGCGGACCGCACGAAGTAATCCATACTAATTGCCAACGCGCGACGTTATTATACCAAACCATGATTCTCTATAGGACAAATCCCGAACGACGAAACGTACTACGTGCCAAAAAATTCGCGATCCTTGAAGATTTTTTAAGAAGAAAAACACGCCCTTTGTTTCAATTAAAAATTTCCCATAATCGAAGAATAATCAAATGTTAAATCACCTCAGGTACGCCCGGTTAGGTTGATTCTGAATCGCTTCGCGGCCAAGCGCGCGTTCGGACAACTTTTTCGTGTAGCTGGGCCGGCTGTGTAAATTTGTCCAAGCGAGCTTGGCCGCGAAACGATTCAAAATCAACCTCATCGGGCGTACATGTGATGAAGTTAATACGAAAAATGGCCGATTTGTCTTGCCAGAATTGAGTTATCGTGGATCGATGGGTATGTATGCGTGAACTGATGACCGGCGATTTATCCAGTATGGATCATTCAAAAACGTTCTGATTATCCCGCTAGTATTATATTTGTCAAGTTGACTTGATATAAATCGTTCTTTCGGGCTTGCCATTCTTGGTTGAAAAGCCTTCTTTACTTCGATCGACCTTAGCTGTAACATGGAAGGAGTACGAAACTCGAAGGTTGGCGGACTCGAAATTATCCGTTTTTGATCGATTGACCCCATCCGAATTTTCAATGAAGTCAGAAAAGGGATGAAACGGTTGGGCAAGGATGTCTCGCGTGATCGAGAACGGATCGAAGTAAAAAAAAAATAAGAAAGAAGATCTTCTTCAATGTCCATTCACTTCAGATTCGAACGATCTTCAGGAGTTTATTTTCCAAAGGACGTTATCGCAAGAAAGGGTCGAGAAAAATTGTTCGGTGTCATCGATACGAGCGCCCGTATCCGCCGAAGGCGTTTGTTGCATCTACATCGTGTGTTACACCGTAATACCTGCAGTGTTCACCTGATCGCGGTTTAAAAAAAAATTTCAAGAAAAAGGAGCATCACGAAGAAACAAGAAAAGACTCTCTGGTAGCGGCATAGTAGTGGGGGGGGGGGGGGGGATATAAGAAAGGAGAGAGAAGGTCGTACAATAAAAGAAGACAGAAAAGATCCGGCCGATGTTATTTCCGTTGCAGTCACGGCGCGCTCAGACACAGGAAGAGCACATATAGAATTCTGTGCCCTCCATACAGATTACCACGCGCCGTGTGAGTAGGTATCCCGAACTCGCTCTCCTGTTCTTCCTACTGCTACTGCTACCGCTGCACAGTCCCAACTGTACTTCGACTTTTCGTTCATACGCCGAGTGCTTCAGCTTTAGCTTCTTCTTTCCAATATCCACTCGAGTCTTCTATCTTCTTCTTCCTTATTTTGTCGGTACGTGAGAGACACTCGTAGCCAAGATTAGGATGAACTCCAGCTAAAGGTAGTTCTTCCTGCAGTTCTTGAAAAAGTGGTACTGTTTAAATGATCAGTCAGTTCCTTCAGGAGCTATTCGGTTGAGCTGTTTGTCTGCAGAGAGACAAAGAGGAGGAAAAAAGTAGAAGGTTCGAAATTCAGGAAAGTCCAAGACGAAAAAACAAAGGGAAGAAAAAAAAAATTGGAACTAAAAATTTATTTGCTATCCCGGTATAAGTTATATCCCGTATTCTTTCCGAGTCCTGCACAGATGCGATTCGCGACGCGGTCGCAGTGCGGGACGTCCGTACGTAGGGTGCCTATACGTCGATTGTTTTATCGATTTTTATAAGCTACCTTCTTTTACGATCGTTCTATCGTTTGACGTACGAAAGGCACCGTGCCAGCAAACGCCCAATGTCCATTCTTCAGGATAACGCTGTACTATACCGCAACGATTATACGGAATAAGGGGATGGGATTTAATGATGATCCGACTGGGCTAGCTGACTGCTAGGACAAGTTGAATCTACGGGGTTTCATTTGCTAGTCCAGGATTATTATTTGAATCGTAGTTTGCGGAGTTGAAATTGTCATGCACGAAGTTGATTCTCTGATATAAACTGGTAAACTACATATTCCTGCGGGGATGTAGTGCGTTATAATATCTACCAACTGCAGCAACAACTGCCAACAGTAGCTTTCAGTTTGAAGACCATCGCATAAGCTGCCTTCGTGACAAATGGTTAAAATATTCATCAATCGCTGTTGTAAAGTTCTTTTAATTGTTCTTTTAACTACCTCGAGGAAGCTCGAAGAGTAGCTGAAAAGCTAATTTTATTTTTCTACGTTCCAAAACCGCTGTAGCGACATCGTAACTTGGTGTATCACGTCATAAAGAAGAAGAAGAAAGAAAAAAAACAAGAAAATAAATGAAATTACTACCGATTTTTAGTGGATAGTAAATTTATATCGTATATAAAACCGGAAGTCTAAGAGAGAGCAAGTAATGAATATCAATTGGATCTTTTTTCAAATAGACAAAAGCGTTTTATGTTCTTTCGAAAACGTTCGTGCGCTCAACTGCTGCACAATATCCCGATTTTCTATTTTCTACCCCCTCTTTTATAACTCCTTTTTTCATCTCTTGTTTTCAGGATGGTCCGCATGATCGGCGACGAGTTCCTCACCGAGGAAAGGGATCGAAAATATTACGCAGATCATTACACATGCTGCCCGCCACCCCTTTTCATCATCCTAATAACCCTAGTCGAGGTAAGTGCATATTGAAATAGAAAAATCTTTTTCTTTTGTTTTTCACATATTCTAGGATGGTGTTTATCGAATGTTATATATACGGTGCGCAAATATTTCACTCAGGTAGGAGTAGCGGTATAATAACGGTTGCGCATGGTCATGTAAAGCCCGGTATAATTTTAACTGTCATCGGTTATTAGCCATTATGGTAATGCGTGATTCATGGGGCGTTGAAATTGTCACATTTGGTGTCCCGATTTCGATAATAATTCACCCCCATCTCTACACTATTACTCTAGTATAGGTATTATATCACGTCGCTTTCGCGGCCCTTTATTACTTACGCCAACCTACACCAACCGGCCAACATTTATATGTATATTCACACTTACACCCCCTAAATATCTGCCTACCTACCATCCGCACCATAGGGATGATAATGACCGTGATTTAGGTACTTTTTAACTACCTAGTTGTACCCCTGTTATTCATGCGCCGTTATACGTATACCGCTCTCCACTATAACTCGGAAACTTTGCTACAATTAATGCGTTCGTTGCTTAGTTGCTTACGATGTCGCTGCCCTTGAAGACGGTCTACCAATTTTTCAATTTATAATACAAACATTTTCGATCCCACGGATGAAAAACGCGATAGCGAATCGTGTGCCGCCGCAATTAACGTGGAAAGTAAAAGAGGAGACAAAGATTTCTAGTCAACGTCCACCGGCAATTTTTACCCCCCTAACCCAACCTGACTTCTGTTCGCCGATATTTTCAACCCCTACGGTTATCTCGTTGTTCTCCATATTTTTGGGCAAGAGATATCCACACACTGAATATATATATGCGAGTGTGTCGTGTTTATTGGCGAATATTTATTGCCGGCTTAACATCGTTTAAATTTAGAGTTGTTGTTGCCACCGCAGGGGACGAAATAAAAAAGTACCTCCTACCCTGTGTATGGAACGGTTTTCAGGTTCGTCTTTTTTTCATTATTCTTTATACTTCTTTTTTTCTCTAAAAATGGAATGAAAATGCTGAGGCTTTTTTTAACTGTAATCGCAAGGGGTGGTGGCTTTCGTAATCGTTGCGCTGCATCTAGACGAGTTTTTGGGGACCACCCCCGTGCACCGACGATTCTAAAGAGAAAACGTGTCCGTAGGTAAGAGAGATTTGGGATGTGTGCGCGCGTGTGTGTGAGTGAACTATATAAGGGTGAGTCGTCGTCGTCGTCGTCGTCTGCTGCGATAAGCACGCGAGACGTGGTTCCTCGCCGGATATTATACGCGAAGACGGTAGTGCTGCTGGTAGCTACTGCGGACGTGTCTCTTACTCAACCCCCTCGTCGTAAAATTTCACATAGCGTCTAACTACTTGCTGACTAAACTAACCTCGTTACATGCATGTTATGTAATGTAATGTTCAAATGTTACGAGGAACCGATATCAGGATAGATATAGAAATTTTACTTACCAACTGTTCTTATTTCTCGAGTGATATACGAAGCTCGTACATGAAACCATAAAGCTCTCTCCCATATAACCTCGGTGACCTTTGATTATTGATATTCCAAACGGAATTGATTATTATTAAATTATTGTTGGCCGCCCTCCGCCTTACGTACCCTCACGTGCAGGTGACCGTTGGCGATAAGTTCTATGGGAAAGTGAGGTGATCCAAAAGGGTGTTGTGGGTGGGAAGAGAAGGAGAGATAAGACTGGTCATTAGGGTGCACGGAAGCTAGAGTGTCGCGCAGGGGGTCGGTTCGGGGGTAGTTCCGAGGGTTTCAGGGGGACAAAGAGAAGGGCGGGGGACATCGGCGTCCGTCGTTTGCAGGGGGTAAGGCAGGATGGGAAGCAATTTCGGGTGGAAAATGACTCGCAGCTGCGACGAAGGACGCCAACTCCTCGTGACCTGCAACCCCTGACAGTTTTATTAGCATCCGAGGGACGATGCGAGCGACGCGGACGTGGAAGAGGAGGAGGAAGAGTGGGTGGTATAGAGGTGGAGGATAGGCGGGGTGATAGCCTTCGATCAGGGGATTATACAAGTCATTCTTTATCCCCCTTACTTACCGCTGACAGCTGTCACCCGTCACTTAGTCAAATTATCTACTTTATATACGGCCTGGACCAGAATTTAGAACCACTGCCACTAGCAGTAACCGCAAACGCGCCCATAGACCACCCCTCCTCGAATCTCTCTTTGGAAAGCCCAAACCTGAGCTGCACTCAACGCGCGAATCGACAGCTAGAAAAGTTATTCTACTCAGCGAACAGCTAGACCCCCTCCGAATAAAACGGGGCCTATTATATCCCCATCTCTCTGGATTTACTTTATTCAATTTCTTCGATCACAGATGGAATTCGAAACCGGGAAATATATAATGGTATGTACAGGCGCGGGGTTCAATCGGCTTTGAACGACTTGAAAATGTTACACGTTCCAAACGCCATTGTACATACCTACATAAGTGCATGTAAAAAATACATTCGTATAATATGACGTGTCGATGGTTTTCACCGGGACATTTTTTTCCCATGAGATTCTCATTGATGTGTTTGTTCGACTGGCGCCAGTCGCGGTTGTATATGAAGCATGGTGGTTTTCTTCACAATTCACTTGGTTCATCCACCGATACACAACCACGTCACACCGCACGGTAAAATTTTATGAAAATTTTTCAAACAATGCTATCGACGGTACACTATCACCATTTCACATATGGATACACTGCGCACTGTAATCCACTTGAACAAACAACTATATCAATAGATACCCAAGTTCTCATCATCTTACACTATAGTACGTGTTTCAACACTGACTCACTTTAAACTCAGGTCAAATATATAAGTAATCCGACTTTTTTCATGACGCGCAACTACTTTTTTCAATGTACAGCTTGCTCTTATTTTATTTCCTTTTTTATTCATCGGTAGAAATCGTCGGGATATGATTTTCGACAACGTAAAACGGTACAGGGTCCGTTTAGTTTGTTTTTTTTCTTTCAATTTTTAGAGTATCAGAATTGACGAGGAGTAGTTTGAAATTTGTAAGGTTTATACTTTTGATGAATAATTTGCGGATTCCACGAGCGCTGTCTCGTACCCTTCAATTTACTTTTCAGTTCGAATCGACTGAGCTTTTTCTTGCTCTCACCTTGCAGGAGAAAAGATCACGGCGCCAAGCTTTTTTTTTTTTTCATTCCTTTTTAGTTTTGTTTGGTAGGTCTTTACCGGAAATGGACTCTAGGGTATAGAAAGCTGGCTGGAGGTGGTTAGTAGCTGAGGAAACTGGAAAGTGCCGAAATTAACTTGGTCGTACCGCCGTATAATTGAGTGCGAGTTGAAGAACCAGCGGTAGTACCTATGTAAGGTATACTTATACCAATGTCGTTCTACAGAACCTGTAACGCGTGCTGGCGCGTGCTTGCGGGAACAACTTACCAGAGTGGAAGAGAGAAAGAGAGAGAAGGAGAAAGGAAGAAAAAGGAAGCGGAAGGGAAAAGGACGGAGATGGAGAATCAGAGTGAAATGAACACGTGCCCTCCCTACCATCTATATATGTCTATCCGAGGAGTGGCAACAAAGTAAAGTGGTTGGCACTGAAATGTCCCCTTCTAGTTTCTTCCTCTCTTATCTTTCCTTCTCTAATTTTTGCTCGTCTTGCTTCAAACATCATTCATACTTCGTGCGGACTACCGGTAGTTCGAATCAAAATTTTCCCATCCTTACTATGATCGTTCGAATATTCGTGTTCGAATTTTATTGCTCCCATGGACTGGAATCACCATTAATTTGTAAAAAAAAAAAGAAATACGTGAGCTCCTATAGCGATCCTTTTACTGCACCGGGGAGAAAGAAAAATAATTTATTGAAAGACGTTCCAACCAATGGAATATCAAAATTCGAATATGATCCAATGAGGGAACAGCCCAATGCATATCTGCATCGGTTCAAACCACATACTATGACCTACACTGAACGTGGCAGCAGCAACAGCAACAGTAGCAGTAGTGGTGGTAGTAACAGCAGCAGCTGTCCCGGACGCATGTTGTCAGAGGGTGGCTAGCGGCCAGTGGCTAGTGGCTACTGGTGGCCAGCTAGAACAAGCTGACCCCTTAGGGGAAGAGGGATAGGAGGAGAGAGTCCAGACATGTTCGGTGATCCTGCAGCACTGCCGTCAATTCCGTCCTGCAGTAGTGATTCCAAACCGAAATTAATTTGCGGTTACAATCACGTCCAGATTTTCAATGGAATGATTCACGAGTATAATTTCATCATTCTACCTCTGGGTATTTCCTAGCAGATTTCGGGTCCCCGTTAATTTTCCAAATCCGAAACTCTACTTAACCCCGTGTTACTTGGAAGAGTGAACAAAAAGTCAAAGAAAAAACAACTAAACGAGCGTAGTGTACATGTTCCTGGTTGTTTCTCTTTCCTTCTACCGCGATCTCTTTGTGTTTCTCACAATTTTTTTACTCTCGTTTTTTTCTTCATATTTCTGCCCTCGTTGCACCTACTCCCCCGGGCCCACTAGATTTTGGGGCTTTTACCCTCGCCACGCCGACTGCCCTAACAGTCTTGGAAGTTCAGTCTATGAACTTCTGAGATAGCTTCGGATGGCTTAGAAGAAGCTGCCAAGCTGGAGTAGTTATAGTGCAAAGGATAGTTACCTCTCTCATCCTCAGCATATCACAGTAGGACGAGATATTTCCTGGTTTCAGAGAAAACATAGCTTGGCAGTAAATTCACGAAAGCTCAAGGGATGAAGAGGGTGAGACACGCGCATGGTGCCGGGCGTCCGGAACATACTACCGAAGCCGTGGCGGGCGGGGGGGGGGGGCAAACAGACAGACGAACAGACAGGCAGACAGACAGACAGACAGGCCGACGTACGGAAAGAGAAGAGAAGAGAAGAGAAGAGAAAAGCGAGGAATCCTTCAGGAAGTAGAAGAGAATTCGCTCTCCAGCTCACGTTCATTATGCAATGGTATCAGGAGCAGCATCAAGAATTACCCGAGGGCTAACTTCTTACCAGGTTAACTTCTTGATGGTCCGTCTCCGAACAAACACACACACGTTTGTGGTATTGTACGATAATGGGATTGATTTCCTATCCCTATTGTACGATAACTTCCAGGTTAACTGCAGTGTTTACCAAAGTTTTTAATTGCATCAATTTTTTAGTTCCGGTTTCTCTATTTTTGTCGTGAACCACAGGAACCGTGGAAATGAAGCATGCCGAGCGTGCGGTTTGTTTTCGAATGCACGGAAATGACTTCCCTATAGCAGCAGCAGCAGCAGCAGCGGCAGTCTATCTTTTCTTATTTCTTTTTTTAATTTTTTCCCCTTTTTTAAAATCCTAAATTAGGGAAGCCCGGGACATGTGGGAGCACGTGTGAGGCCCTTTCTCCCGGAGGGCATAAATCCTCTTTTCTGCCCTCCACCTCCCGACAAAAAGATAAAACTGAAAAACTAAAAAAAAACCGGCTTGTCTCAGCACGCCGGGCCATACGCGCCTTGTAGTCCTATACGTTACGTAGGGATATTCGGGATATAATCTCGTTCTGGGACCGGGAAACGGCACGCGTCTGCTTTTACGCTCAAATTAGCCCAAAAAGTAACGCGCTTCGCTTCGTTATTATCATCTGGATGTTTTTTTTCTCCCGCCTCCGTTTTCTCGCCACCACTAGAAGGCAACAAAATTTCGGGATAAAAGAGAGAGAAAAAATTGTTCTTCGTTACTTATTCCAATGAGCTGTGGGCTGCGGGGGTGTGTTTTATTCCATAAAGAGTTTGGTTTAGTTTTTTTATTTTTCATTTGATTTTCGTTTTCCTTTCTATTTTCGACATTATAATTTGAAACATGAGAATAACGTGCGGTTATATTTGTCGCCTCTGTGCCCATGTCCGCGTGTCGAGTGGAAAATGGGGGATGAAGAGAAAGCGGACAAATAAAACAGCGAAATAACGGAATAAATATAAATCTGATTTTCCGTTTAGATACACGTTGCACGGAATCTGGACCCCCCGTATATATATATATATCTTTGCATCCCTTGTATTCCCATTGCCCAGGGTTGTGGCCCAGGCGTCGTTCTTCTCCCTTATATCGGGCCTAATCTCTTGGAAAAAAAAGGTTTCGCGATAAATTTGCAAATTTACACGTTTCGCTGAACGGGAAATTAGGGTTGTTGTTCCTTTACTTTACTTTATACTTTACTCCACTCCCGTTTCGCATTTCGTTTAGGTTTAGTTTCATTTCGTTTCGTTTTTCGCAAATCACTATATCGTGTTTTATATATACGCACGCGTTCAGTGGTGGTTTTTATTTCGCGCGTCCGCGACGCGAGACAAAGGATATATTATATCCTCTTCAAGAAAAGAGAGCAAGAAAAAAACAAAAACTCATTCCTCGGGGATTCTGTTCCGAATAACGCGCGATATCATATTATATGGGGTGTTTGTCAGACCGCGTTTCGAAAAGTGTAATCGTCACGAAAAAAGGTATATATCTGGAAGAATCTATAGCCTGAAAAATATCAATATCATTCTTTGTCAAAAGTTAATTTCCAAAAATTGATTTTACCGTGAAACTACACAAGGAATGTCGTCGCGACTGTCACCGGGGACAATGCTCTATTTTTTGAAAGGGATGTGCAGATGCTATAACGGAAACTGAAGAGTAAGAGAAGAAGTAGTGGAGGAGGATGAAAATGAGGATGAGGATGAGGACGAGGATGAAGTGGGCCGCCACCACCACGTCGCTAACTCTGCGGACGTATCCAGTTTTCCGTCTCGTCGCACGCGGGAACCACCAACCCCTCGAGCTCTCGTCTTCAGAGTCGTCGCGATGCGACGGCCAAGTTTTAGACCTGCAGTACGAAAGGTACAGGGCGGGAGTAAAATTGAAGGGGTGGTAGCTGGTGGCTGCAGAGCAATAGGAAGAACGTACACTGTATACCTAATGTATGTAGTTCGTACATTTATATATGTGTACATAGCCATACAAAATTAACAAGAATTCACGGAAGAACGAACCAGCAGAAGCTGTCTCGACATTGTCGCACTTTCCCGCTCTGATCCTGTTGTGCAATGTGCAACGGCGGTAAAATGGTGGTAGTAGCTGGTATTATAGCACCAAAGGGGTGTCTGTTATTCGAAGAGACTCCGTGGAAATTCCATTAACATAAGAAAAAAAGAACGGGAAGAGAAAAAAGAAACGAGAATAGACGATGAAAAAAAAAAAAACATTCTCAAAATCTCAACGTTTGGCTTATATACACCGTCACAATTACGATCATCGGCAAAATTAATTAATTTGAAGATCGGGGCCGAGTGGGGAGGAGGGGAGGTAAATAGGGGTAGGTGTATACGTAACACGCGAACGTGCTGTGCAGAAATTAGGGCGGGTCAACCGTTCAAGGGTAGAGCTTTAAATTTCGTTTAATTATTCGCACACTCACTAACGTGCACCCGGTTGGTCGATTTACACCATCTCCTATTTCTCATCCCCTATTCGTTTGTTTTCACCCTGTTTCGCTCTCCGTGTGCGTTCCGCGTTCTCTGAACCGCCGTACGAATTTTCTTCTCCTACCTCCGCGTCTTCTCTTTTCCCTCTCTCTCTCTCTATCTCTCTCTCTTTCTTTACTATATTGATTCTGCGTCAAGTGAGTGAAATTTGTTTGCGCTACGAGAAATAATGTCCCATTTAACAAGAGTAATGATAATAATTTGGTAAGCCCTACCGCGGTATTAGGAAGTACCATCGCGTGCCATGCTAAAGATAACACGAAAATACGCGATGGAAGGGAGGGAAAAGTGTGCATAAAGGTATATATAAGAAGGAATATGAGGAAGAACTAACACCAAAAATTCACCCAACGCCAGACACGTTTCCCCAGATAGAAAAATTAGTTATGGTACTGTAGGTATATTGCACGGGGAAAAAGCGCGGGAACAAATGCCTACGGATTACCATATCTCTCGTTCTTCTGCTTCTATACTTTTTCTTCTTCTTCATCTTCTTCGGAATTCCGATGATAGAGAAACAAGGAAATGGGTGCTTTTTCCCCCACTCACTCGGGGTCTAGATACGAATTATAAAAGTATCGAGGAGAAACACGCAATAATTGAACTTTCCGAACTAAACTCACAGCTCTCATCCCCCTCTTTCCACCCCCTTCTATACCCCTGCAGTTGAACAGCTTTAGCTGCTTCGAACGCTTTCACAATCGTGAAACGATTCGTATAGGGGGTTGAATCGATCAGGGACTACAACACAACTTTCCTTTCATTTTTTTTGTTTTTTTCTCAATTCTTTAGTTTTTATTTTTCACTATTATAAGTTTGTGTACAAGTAAATATCGCTGTGTACTCCTTTCTTTTTGTTTCTTTTTTTTTTCATTCGATTTGTGAACGAACTAGCAAAAAAAAGTGTATTGGAAAAATAATTTTTTAGTTCTCATCTTTTTGTTTTTTTTTTCTCATTTTTATATTTATATAGAAGGAAAAAACCATCATAGGTATACATCTCTTTGATGTGTCTTTGAAATTGTAATTTTTTTTTTTCTTTTTTTTTATGATAGAATGAATTTTAAAGTCGTTGGAAAATCGATCCCTCTGCATACCTATATAACATTCTTTCGTCGTTTTCGACCCTTTTTTTATTTTATTTTATTTTTTTTTTTAACGTACTACACGGTTTTTATATCTTTGCTAGGTGGTGCAGTCTTTTTCATATAGTTTACCACGTCCACAGCCGACGCCTTGATACTGTGGAGTATAGAGCACGTCTTCTTCTTCGCTCCTTCGCTTTCAGTAATAAAACAGCGCACTCCAGAACGTTCCTTCGTAGAAAAGGAGGACGAGATAGCTGTTTCCATCTTTTCTTAATTTCAACACCTAGCTTAATATCCTTTCTTTTCGTTTTCTACCCCCCCCCCCCCCCCCCGCACTTGCTTTCTCTTTTCTTTTTTTCTTCTTCTTTTCTTTCTTAGTTTTCTTTTATTTTATACCACTAAGCTTTTTTCATTCGCACGGCATAAATGAGAAAAAGTAATTGTGAGGTGTTTTCTTCATTTGGATGATGAGTAGTGACGACGACTTTTTTTCTTAGGATGCTGCACAGATGATGCGGGAAATGTAGTTTCATCAGATGCAGTGTTATAATCGGACGCTATTTTTTCTTTTTTTTTTCATCCAACTTTTATTATTTCTGTGAATATCATAGCGTTATTTTTATCGATACGATTCTTCGCTATTTGCATAAATAGGGATTGAAATTATTCGCAAGAAGAAAAACGAAGGCGAAAAAATTCTTTGCAGGAATCTTCGAAAAGAGTATGCAGACATACCTGTGTTGTAGATTGTGCACAATACGGTAATAATAAGGTTCTTCAGTAGTCCTCCCCTCGTTGATCTTCTCATAGAAATGGATATACATAGGAAATGGGAAAATATGAGGGAAAAAATTGAGAAAAGCGAACGGAAAAATATCAAACTTTGTATACGCTCATCTTATCTATACTAGATCATGTATACCATCCCACATCTGGCAACATACCGGAGAAGGGTCCTGCAGATATGCAGGTCCTCCTCATCTCATGTCAGTGCGATCAGTCGATTCTTCCGCAAATTCCTGTATAAAAAAAGAATAGGAAGAAAAAGAGATAAGTTGAAGGTAAATCGGTCAAAGATTTTATACCATCCATATCGCTCCGAAAAAGAAAATTGCGAACGCTCCTGCACTTATGTGGGGGTCTGAATTTCATAACTCAAAAGTAATGATCGCGTGGTATATTACAATAATAACATCGGGCACCTTTTTTCAGGATTAGTGAAGAGCATGATGAGAAAATTAAAAAAAAAAAAAAAAAAAAAATCAAAATCTATAGAAAATTATTCTTGCAATTTTATTTCCGTAGTCGTTGAAACGATAATAAAAAATAATATTTTTCACTTACGTTCGATGAAAATTCCATTATCTTTATTATGTTACGTATACATGAATAAGTTTTTTTTTTTTTTTTTTTTTTTTCTACTATTATTATTTTTCATTTCTCTTATGTACTTTTAGACCGAATTTTAGACGGCTGTTTTGGAGCGTAGCAGGTGGGTTGGGCGGCATATAAGAGGAAAACGAGGAGGAAAATAACTACTTCGGTGTATATTCTCCCTTATAGTGCAGTATGTGAATTTTTTTCGTTCTTTCGTTCGTCACGCGAATACGAGTTGAAAAAAAAAAAATTAGAAAAAAAGAGAAAGAAAAAAGAAAACCTCCGAGTATTCATAAATTCGGATTAAACTCGTGCGGCACGTTCATATTACATAAAAGCGAATTCGCGGGTTCACGTTATGTGAATGGAATAAGTGGGCAAAAATTCATCCTCCCTGTTCCTATTTCTTCTTTTTTTCTCTCGCTGTATAGGGTAATCGAGGTATGACGGATAAATAGACCCATTTACCTACTATTCGAAACGATAATAAAAAAAGAAACACGCATATGAGCGAAACAAAAAAAAATATTAAAAATCATGAAAATCATTATCTGCAGGTCAGGTACCTGCTATACCTACATTTTTTTTTTGCCTTTTTCTTTGGAAAACTATACATCAGGGTATTTCTAGGGATTAGGTTATAGTCGGCTGGTATATTATTTACATTTACCTTATTGTACATGGTATCATCATATTACACCTATTGCGATACGGGATACGCGATGTATATACAGGGAGACCCTGGAGGAATTTGTTAATTAAATTGCGGAGCGACAAACATAACTGTGAAAACAACGAGGTGCGCAGGGTGAGGGTGGCTTCTAACGATGTATAATATAGGGCCGTATACGAAAGTGGTGCGGGTACGGAACCTGCACACCCTGCTGTATCCGGTTGTCCCTTTTATACTAAAAACATATACCACATTCAGAATTCGTATTATCGCGAAGTTCTCCACATTGTTTTATATATAAACTAATTTATATACGTAATACCTGGCACATTTGCGGTAAAAGATGACAGGTATATCGATAAGCGGAAAAACAAAAAAAAACAAACAAAAAGGAAGAGTCAGAAACTTCTCTGCTTTCTTTTTGAACATGATGAAATTTTTTCAATTCAAAAGTACAGCGCTGACTATATAAACATTCATTAATTTACTTATAACAAATTTGTTTCAGCTCGGTTTTTTCACCTACTACACGGTAGCGATGGGCGAAGTAAATCCCTCGGGACCGGTTCCAATCGACAGTGTCTTCATTTACAGACCGGACAAACGATTGGAATTATGGAGGTTCGCCTTCTACATGTTCCTTCACGCTGGGTAAGCTTCGATCTATTCTTTTGACAAATTTTTCCGCCTTGTTTTTCCTCCACATCTACACGCTGTACATCGAAGAAAAAAAAAAGAAGTTATTCCGTCAGATATACTGAAAAATTTTTAACAACCAAGGAAGATTTTGGAAATGGATAATGAAGCGAGCGAACTTGAGTATTGCAGATTTTTCGATGTATTCTTGCTCTATTTATGGACGCGAATTTTCTTTTCTTTCTATATACATACACCTCTGTATGTATATATACATGAATATATTATACATCTAATAAATACATGGAGAATCCTTGCGGAGAGTCGAGAACTTTGGTCATTGCAGGGGAGCAAAGTGCAGGGTGCGTATATACTGGAAACTTTTTGGCTCGTGTAATTATTTGAATAGCTTATTAAGTTACGAAAGCTCTGCCACGTAGTATATACCATATATACTATATATATATATGTACTTACGTATATACGAATCACGAAACCACGACAACGACGTAACTTTGAAACAGTTTAACTTTACACGATTTCGCACCAATTATTAAGAACTCAAACTCTCTCGTCTTTGTATTCATTCGTGCCTGCATGTATATGTATATGTATATGACATGTAGTACCCGAAGAAAGTACAAACGAGAAGAAAAAAAAAAGAAAAACTAGACGAAAAAAATCACCGCAATAGATTCCAAGGACTTCACATCATATACGATAACAATTTTTCGATCAATAATGATTAGAATCAAAATACTTTTAGCTCTACATACATATCGATGTATATTTACATAATTTTTCTATATGTTTGATACAATATACATGGTGTGTCTAGATGTACGTATAGGTATATGTTACGTATGTATGTTATATATGTACATAGTTTGCTTTGGGGTTCGGCGTCCCGTTGACGAGGGTTATAGTGCGATGAGTTCGGGTTGGTGTACCACTTCACTTTCCATGCATAAGCTTAATTGGATTATCTTGATAATTATTAATCAACGCGGCAGGACCTTAGGGTCCTTCATGTACTTGTACATATACATATATACGCCATGTATGTATACGTGTATAGTCGCGAAGCTTCTCTCCCGATAATTCACCGCGCAGTTATTCCAACGAAGGATCTAAATTCTATAAATTACTACGTGTGTCATTATCGCGCCGTGCGTTGCAAAATATTCATTCGTAATCCACACTCTGCACCGATTAAAAGAAAAAAACCCGCGGCCCTTTTCACATTTGCCTCGTCATTTCATTTCCTACCTTTTACTTTTACCCTTTTGTTTCTCATGTGTCTCGCTCTCTCTGCATCGACTTCAAAGTTATACGACGTATGCAGCACAAGTTATTTGAACATGAATGATATATACGCACACATACGTAGGTACATCTTATCTTCCTTCAACCTACTCGAGCACAAAAGTCAAAGGGTAAAACTTTAATGAGATGTTTCTAATTAAAGTAAAGACGACCATCTCTACTTCTCATTCTACATTTCTTATCCTCAGTTTTATATATTATATATAATCCTCATTTTCTCGAGGATCTCCTTATACTCAGAGAAACTATACATATACGACAATAGTGATGTAGAGAAGATATAAATTATTTTTCTCCCTCAATTTATTTATGATCGCATCAACGTATTCTGCTTTTCGAAATCTATATATTTTTTTTTTTTCCAATTTTTTTCGTCATAATTTCAACAACGTATCTGTATATATACTATATTTATAAAGACAATTTATCGCACAGCGCAATTATGTCGACCGCACGGTCCCGTTTGTATTAATTTTTGTTATTTTTCTTTAATTTAATTTTTTTCTTTTTGCTTTTTACTTTTCAGGTGGCTTCACCTGCTCTTCAACCTCGGGGTACAGGTGGTCGTGGGGCTTCCTTTAGAGATGGTACACGGAAGTTTAAGGATCGCCGCTGTATACATGGCCGGTGTGTTAGCAGGTAAGCTTGAAAATAAAAAATGAAAAAAATAGAAAAAAAAGGTCCATTTCATTTCATACAATGATACATTTCTATGCAAGCGTACAGACGTACCTAGATACCTTCATGTTTCATGATTAATCGAGAATCTAAAAAAAAAAACGAAAGAAATTTATCAAATTCGAGTGTAGATACACTAAAAATAGTTCGAGTACGGGTATTTGTAATGGTCAGAAGGTGATAAGAAGGGAGTAAATTTGAGGAGAAAGATCAGCGAGAGGAGGAGGGTTCTTATGATGTTCGGGATAAACGCATGCGAGTCGACGTATAGGTCGAGGTATAACCCATACCTTTCGGGATAATATTCGCGATGAAGGTGCGGCGCCTTTAGTCCTACAAAGGACAACCTTGCCCGAGCTAATTTAACTTTAAGACCCACGTGTTGTCGACTATAATATATTCTATATAGGTATTAATATATCTATGTAGAGGGGATCAAATTTGTATGAAAATTCGAAGGCGCAAGTGTCTATGTCGTCCAACCAGGCGCACCACCACCCTATTTACTTAATATACTATATATAGATGTATACACAGTTTCGCAATTATAATAAAATCAAACCAAGTTTCTCCAACTTCAAACGTATATATTATGTTACGTATATATACATAATATACCATGTACACGTAGGTACATAAACAACAAGTTTCTCCACAAGTTGTTTTAACATCGTCAACACAACAATCTTTCAAAGTTTGAATTGTTTTTTTTGTTTCGTCTAGTTATTATTTATTTATTAATTCATATTTATGCATATCTTCCTTCAAAATCTGTCTAATTGATTGTTTATTGAAAAAAAAAAACAGCGTAATTAATAAAAAAAAAAAATTCTCTTCAAATTTGTTCTACTGAAATTTCTCTGGGCAATAATTCGTAAAAATTATTCTGAGAAATCTATGATATTCTTGTATCATGATGAAAAAATTAAAGTTTATAATATTCGAGTCGTTCGCGGGTAATATAAGTTATACAGTATCGCGGTGTCGGCGTAAGAAAAAAAAAAAAAAAAAAGAAAGAAAGAAAAAAAGGTTGTCCATGTAGCGTATACTATATAGTCGCGAGCGTTGTCATCGTGTGTCGTCTGGCGGGCGTCGGGACGTCGTGCGACGACGTCGCCGTGAGATTACTTCGTATGCATTGCACCCGAGTGACTGTAATCCCCGGTAATCAGAAATTCATCCCTTCGTGTCTGCGCTCTAGGTGGCTTCAAGAGGGGGTTAAATAGGGGCGGCGGGGGCGGGGGGGGGGAGGTTGCGGGCACGCCGTTTGCGGTGTAACGACGACAACGACGGTCGTGTAAATTTGCTACAGGTCACAGAGGGATAAAATCATCCCTCCAGGGAAGGGACGGAGCAGAAAAAACTGGTGACAAAAAATGAAGAGACACAACAAGGATGGAGAAATTTGAAAAAAATCAAAAACAGAGAAAAAAGAACGTGCAAAAAGAAGCAAAAAGTAGGGGGGGTGGGCGAGATGAAAAAAAAAACATGAAGAAAAGGAAAGAAAGTCCCGCCGCGGATCGCGTGACGTACCGAAGACGTCAACCCGGACAATCCCATCCCTTCGAGTGCCAGTTATCGTTATCGAACTTTCTTTCAACTCCCACCAGGACCGAAAAAGAATTAGAAATAGAAAGAATACAGTAAAAGAAGAAAGCTGCAGAGGCGTAGAAAGAATATAGATGAAATATTGTATGAAAGATTAAAGCACTGCCGATACAACAGACAACTATGCTGCTGCCGCAATCGTTGATAAGAAATTTATGCATCTGTAATGAAAAAAAAACGGAGAAAAAAAACAAAATCATCTCGTGCACTATAGAAAACAGATCTACAAAAATTTTTTAAAAGAAAAAAAATACAAAAAAAAAAAAAAAAAAAAGGTGCCGTGGCATAATTATTAGGTACATCGCACTTATAAATCGTGTCTCATAGGAATTTGACACGCGTAATTATTTTTGCAATCTTTTGATCATCCTTCGTTTTTTTTTATTTTTCTCTTTTGTTTTTCGTCTCTTATTTGAGTGAAGGAAAAAAAAAATTTGTAAAGTTGTGTACAATCATACAATACCACGATGCTGCAATAATTTATTGCATTTACATACGTATATGCGCACGAACACTGATGCACGACGTATTGGGTAAGAGAGTTGCAAATGTTTTGATATGTAACAAAGTGGGATATATAACCATATGTACAGCAATTTTCTTCCTATGTATACATAACTATGTATCGTAATCTTCTATACGTACATTTTAATAAGCATATATATAGGTATATATATATCTTTAACTAACTCTTTATAATAACAGTACGATCTTCACTTCCGTGCTATTTTTGCTGCATTTGCCGCAACTATGCAATTGTCTTTTGTACATAACAATGTAAAAGTATATAGGTATATGCATGGATATATACCATATAGTATCGTACCCGCGTTTAAACGGTGAATGAGAGCGGTAAGAAAAAAAAAAGAAGAAAATTATAAAACTCGCAACTCTCACGTTTGAGAACAAAAAAAAAATGGAATCAAAGAAAATCGCAACGCTCCGCATCGCGCATAATTGATATTAAATTTGTTATGAAATATCATACGTTGTTCGATTAAACAAAAAAAAAAAGAAGAAAACCTTACAGATGGCGAATGATTTAATTGCACCGTTGTACAGGCGAGATAGAAACTCAAATTGCTACACCTGAAATATAGCGCGCGTGAAATCGACGATTACCGTTCAATTGAAATTAATTATGATAATAGTGATGACGATGATCGTTCGTTACAATTATAACGAGGACGACGACGATGATTATTATTATAACAACGGTAACAACAACAATAATGATGATAATAATTCTGATGATAATTATTATCATGTGGAAACGGTGAACGGTGGTGGAGTGGTTGATTCAACCCCCCTCTCCTTCTCTCTCTCTCTCTCTTTATTTGTGGGAAATGAGGTGAAAGAGGGTGCGAGTTGGAATTCCACCCTGTGTATATGTATATATATGCATATAATATTATATCCTATGTATGTGTGCTTACAATTATATGCACCTATTATACTGATACCAAACTATAGGTATACAGACCTATATAAATGGTAGTGCAGTGCAGTGCACTGCGCTGTGCGAATTAATCCTTTTTCGAAATACACATAGTTCACCATTGCAGTAGTAACAAAACAGCATCCACCAACACGACTTGCACGTGTATACGTATAAATGTATATATATATATGTATATGTTGCACACACTTCTATACGTGTACGCGGGTTCCTGGAACGACAATACCTATACAATTAATTGTCCGACGAGTTTAATCACCGAAACTCGCTCTTTATATGCATAATATACATATATATATATGTTTATTTATGTATATGTATATTCGAATATGCGAAACAACGAGAGCGAATGCAGCAGCAGCAGCAGCAGCGGCAAGAACAACGCACGTTGCAACCCCCGCGAGTGAATTTAATTGAATTGAATCCGCGTCGCACCGAGTCATTCTTCTTTTTCAAAGATTCTTTTTTTTTTTCATTTTCCCCCTTTTTTTTCACGGCACTTTTGCAAGGATGTACGGAGAACGGGAGAGAAAAATGTAGAAAAATACGTATACACCTACAGAGTGTAGAAAAAAAAAAAGAAAAGAAAAGAAAGGTGTATATTAAAATTGAAATTTGTCTTCGAAAACAAATTTCAAAACCTGCGCGTTATCGATACATAATTATATCGTACCTACATATTTACATAGGTATATGCGAGTATATATGCGTGTATATTTATACCTTTCGTTTATTCGCCCCTTTCAAATGAATGAATCGTTTCGCTTTGTTGGTTCGTTCGTATCGCTATTATAGGAGTTCCTACGATCAGAAACGCACGCGGGTTTCTCGTGGGAATAAAAATTCCTGCATCGTTTCATAAAACTGAAACGTAAAAATTATACGCTATATATACGCGAGAGAAAGAAAATGGGATGGGAAGGGGGAAAAAAAAGACGACTAATTTTTTTTTTTTTTTTCTTCTTTTCAATTTATATTTCCAAATCAAAATGGAAGTCGATGGTAAATTTTTATTTCCCAGCTCTATTTATACAGTATATATGTATATATGCAACGATTGTTGTACGCTGTACAATAATATACGCTTAGAATAAATAAGAAATCGATCGAATTACGAAATCGAAAGTAGATTGAAAATAATTGAAAGAAATTGATTACCTGTATGAAATTTCACCCTTAACGATGCCACTTGCTTGATACGCACGATCCTCATACAGGGTTGATATCTGAGTATATATGCATATAATCGATTGTTATTTCTCCACATATATTAGCTGTGTATTCGTACCTAAAAAAAAAGAATGTTAAACGACAAGCTTAAACCGATTAACCAGATCTGGTTTTTGAAGGCCCATTATTATAATTCCATGATCTCCGACCTGCAAACCATCCGCGGCAGGTGTCTAAAATAAAAAGAAATTAACATAAGAGAAAAAAAAAGACTCCGAAACTCCCTCGGGAGGGCACGCTATGGATACAACCTCGTGTATGCAGGATATACGTATATGTTACACGTGTATGTCGTATTCAAATTTTAAATCAACGAAAATTGTACTTGCAGCATTATTTTTCAAATATAAAATCTTCACCGCACCATATAAACATACATACATATTTCAGTATTATATTATGTATAGGTGCGGTTTGTATTACAAACGTTTTTCGCTGTTTCATCCTTGCATTTTATAATAATAACAATAATAACAACAACTTCAATTTTAAAACCATATCCGTTTTCAAAATTATATATACGTAACATATATATACGTGTATATATATACCCTTTGTATATGGGTATATATTAAATGTATGAATATTATAATATACATGTTGGTATATAGGGAAGTGCGGGAAAAGAGCAGTGGATATCCGGTATGGTACGACAAAAAAAAAAAAGGAATGAAAGTTGAAATTTTTTTTTTATACATTCGAGTCAATGAGCGGGTTTGGTATTTTCGGAATTAACGCCGTTATTATTACACAGGTACATACAACATGATGTGTATAACTTCATTGTGATACCTGCTGTCGTGTTTTTTTTCTCTCAATTTAATTTTTTTTTTTCAATTTTTTCTACCTTCGACTTATAGGCGTGCAATATTACGTACGTGAGGTTCATAATATTCGAATGTATAACGAATTAGGGGATGAAGAAGACCCATTACTACATGTATAACATGCCACGCTAATCAGTAATTAATAAGCGGTTTTGAACGTCGGCTATATACTGATATTATATATGTACAGTTCGGTAACAACTTCCGCCATCGAATTAAACGCCCTCCTCCAGCTTACGCCCTCTTTATGTATCACGTAGTTTTTTTTTCTTTCTTCTGCCGGTGCAACAGCGTTACAATTAGTTACATATATCTCGTAAATTTATATAAACACATATGTATGGGTACGTCACACACGTACAATAAATACAGGTATATATATTTGAATATGTAGAATCCATTTTTCGCCGTTGTGCATTTTCGATGCGAAACACATCCGCGGAACCGCGTGTGCTGTATTGTATCCTAAAAAAATTGGCAAAGACGAATAAATAAATAAATCAAACAATCGAATTACGTTAAATAATTTTTTACATTCAGGATGGAAAAAAAGTATAGGGTGCGAATTGATGAAAAGCAAAATGAAAATTTACGGTACATCCGATATCCTCAGCACCGTCTCTTACCTAATCGGGAATTATTGTAGAAAGATTCTCATCGTTTTTCTTAATTTTCTTTTTTTTTTACCCCCTTCTTTCCGTTTATCTCTCATCTCATTGTCTATAGATCGATTTTCAACGCGTGTATACAATTCCGTTAGAAATTATATTATTTGCGGAATGGAATGCGCGCAGCCTCCTTAATTCTTGAAACAGGTTAACGGGAGTCCTCGGTGTATTCCCACAGTATAATTGTACATTTCTCAAACTTTTTTTTTTTTTACTTTTTCTTTATCTTTTTTTTTTTATTCAATTCGGTTCTTTTTTTTTCTTTTCTTTTACTTTAGTTTTCTTTTTCTTATGTCTACAAAGTACTTGTCCGTATATATATATATATCTGTATACACACATATATATATATAGCATGTATACCACGATCTTCTGTGCAGCGGCTCGTCGCTTCACGCGGTATTATACCAGTGACAAGGAAAACATAAAAGAAACAAGAGAAGATAGAAGTGGAAGTAGAAGTATAAGGTTCTTGAATTGTTCGTGGGATCAGGTGGTTTCATTTCGTAATCTTCTTACTTTCTTACATACCTAATACTTATTGCGTTAACGGGTATATACGTATAATACGTATATATAATTAAAAACGTATCGAATAATTGGAAAAGTGAAAAAAAAAAAAAAAAAAATTTGTATGATTTATTTGATAATTTTTTTTTTTTTTTCTTTTCCAATTTGTTCAATTGCAAAATTGTTGGACGAAATGAGAAAATTATTATACTCGTTATACTTTCATAGAATTTAATACATAGTGTGCATGAAATTCAATTAGGTATATGTGGATAATTGAAAGAAAAGAGAAAAAAGATAATTTTTTATTATAATTTTGTTTCAGGTTCTTTGGGCACGTCCGTATTCGACACGGATGTTTATCTAGTTGGAGCAAGCGGAGGTGTTTACGCACTTTTGGCGGCGCATCTTGCGAATGTACTCTTAAATTATAATAACATGGAATTCGGGATCGTCAGGTTAATTGGAATATTCATTATAGGTGAGTAATCAATCAATCTATCAATCAATCATTTGATTAATTAATTATAATCATTATACGAGTTTATTCAAATTTTCAACCGACCGACCGATTCAATATTTGAACAAAACGAGTGATGAAGTGAATTTTATGTGGTATGGGTCTGCGTACGTATATATATGTATAGTAGTATTGGTACGGAATGCTGACAATTATATCAGACGCGAATTGTTTGAGAACAATGGGGCAAATCTATCACACTAACCGAATGAATATACCTATCAGCATGACTTTTGTGCTAGTTTCAACGAAAAGTTTTTAATCAAAAAATACACGTAACGATGGTTACCGTAATTTGGCCACGTTTCGTTTCCTATTTCATTTGTGTTCCTTTTTTTTTTCATTCTACGACAGATAAAATTATATCGTTTTCGCTTACTTCGCAGTTTGGACCAAATGACCAAATGCACTTATACGTATGTATATAAATATAGAATATATACCCAAAATCGTTTGGAACATCCAATTTTTTCATTGTTTTCTCTTATATTTATAAACATTGAACGATTTTTGTTTTTTTTTGTTTTTCCTTTTAATTTTATTAATTTTCTATTTCCGCGCACTTCTTATATCTTGTAAAAATATAACACCCTGGACGCTGTACATAAATTGCGAAATGTGTCAACCTGGGATGTCCGGCTTGTAATGGAAAAAGATACGATCTAAGCTCAACTTGAGGGGTGCAGAGAGGGGGTGGATAGAGGGTGAAAAAACTGGAGAAAAGAGGGAGAAGGCTACCAGGGTGTAAATTGCACACGTAGAGATGTGTGCGTATCTCTGTGTGTGTATGGAAAAAATATGTGGCGATAAGAAACTGTATAGGATGTAATACAGAAGACGCGATACGAGAGATAACTATACCCGCATACATATGACCCATACAACTATCAAAGATATATAGATCATATATATAGAGAGAGCTTTGCTATTCATAAAGTTGCCCACGAGTCAGAGCTTCCTTCACTTTTTTTCTTTTGTATTTTTTTTTTTTTTTTTTTACGTAGATATACATAACCTCAAAGTTATATACCATCTTATATACATAGAGTACTTCGGAGGTTTCCTCCTTATTTCTCGGCTAGATGTGCTAAGAATTTTCGCGTTATGTACACCACCCTTGGGGTGTAACATGTAATAAAACAGGTATCCAGCAAACTCGTATATTTATGTCAATTTACTCGATAAAAAGTATTGAAGAAAAATAAAGAAAATTTTAAATGATAAAAAGTAGTTGAACGAATTTTCAGTATACATGGATTTGAAAAATTTCATAGACGGGGTATTTCTTTTCTTCTATCGGTAAATTTTGTTGTTTTTTGTTTTCCATTTTTTGGGTAGAAATTTTAGCGGCGCACACAGTAGGTACGGCGGTATAGCTGTTTGTATAGATTGTTCTTTTAGGGATTTGTGTACGTCTCTAGGGTAAGTTAAGGTGGGGTGTTTTCTTGAATATCCACGTCGATCAACCCCGGCGCACTCGTGGGGAATTTGGCACTTCGTAAGCTGTTACTGTCGGTGGTGCTTTTTCGGTAATTGGATACTTTTCGCACTTGCGCGCGCGCGAACTGCGAGAAAAAATCCCTTTTTCTTTTACTTTATTCTTCTTCATCTTATTTTACTTCCATATACTCTCATCCGACGCGTTTTCCAACACCACAGTTCGCCCCGGTTTAACCACTTTTCCACTTTCAGTTTACATATATATACATATATAGGTACATACATATTTTTTTTCTTTCTTTCCATTCAGTTTTTTTTTATTCTACTCCCGATGCGAGAAGCTAGCGCTACACTTATTTTGGCGAACTATGTGGGAGAGGGGTTGTTCACGCGCTGCACCATCGTCAACTATACATTCCTGAAAAAAAAGAAAGAGAAAAAAACAAAAAAATACAGCTGGAACGAAAGAAAGTAAAGAGCTGCTCTCAAAGTGTCCCGGTACCTGTATTATATAAGTCGCTAGGGAATTCTCCGCAAGCTCCTTCCTCCTTCTCTCTCTTTCCTTCTGAGTCGACAATTCGAATCGGCCGTGACTCGATTTTGGACTAGTTTCCGGTACCCGCACGTAATACCCACAGGACCCTACCGGTATATATACCGTAAAGTTCGAGTGCGCGATTACAATTCAGCAGCTAATTTTGTTTGGTGCAAAGAATGTTGAAAAAAAAAAACAAAAAAACTTCCTATTGATCTTATTTGAATTTGCGGGTGCGCAGTACTTTCTTCGTTTTTCTTTTTTATATACCTACGATCGAACAATTATACAGATGTAGATGAATAAATGGAAAAATGAATTGTGAGAGGGTAGATATACTGTAGAGGAAAAACGAGAAAACTAGAATTTTTTTTTTTATTTTGGACACCCAGTGCATATGCGGCGGAAAACATCTCCGCGGTAATAGAAGTATAGGAAGCACATGGATGAAAACCGAAGGACGAGTTAGAGCTTGCAGGACTTGCGGGCAACCACTAGCGTAATTGGATTTTCATCTTGTATATGTATTGTATGTAAGAATATAGATCGCTTTAAGCATCTGTATATACATACATATATGTACTTACATACCTATCCATATGTAACATACAGATACGTTAAAATGGTCGAAAACTGATTCCTTAGATAGAGTAGAGAAAATTTGAACGCGATTGCGCGAAGCTCAGGGAAGAGGAGGAAGAAGAAGAAGAAGAAGAAGTAGTAGTAGGAATAGTAGTAGTAGTGGTAGAATATGGGGGGGGGGGTTATGAGCTCGTATAACGTCTAATCGGTTCGGGTTCGATCCTCCTCTATTTCTTGGGTCGTTTTATGACCACCTATAGATATATGTTGCACGGAAGACCCCGAACAAGGAAACGAAAGGAGGACGGAGAGGGGATAAAAAAGAAACCGATGATGAACGGAAGTAAAACGAACAAAATAAAAGTGTATATCACGTGCGCCTACCAATTCGTTCTTTGATATAGAAAATCATTAATTCATCGGAGATCTGATAGAAAAATAAAATGCCATTGAATCCATTGGTCGAATTTTGACGGGTTGATCAATCGGAGCTAATTTTTCCATTTTGTCTTTTTGACAAAATTAGAAGAATGTAGCTATAGGTATGTCATTGCGTCTTTGACAAAATAAGATCCCTCTTTTAGTTGTAAAGATATAGTGAGCGTTTGAAAAACGAGGCTGCTATAGATAAATTATTTTGGTAAAAACTTGAAAGCTTTTTGTCGAAACTTTTCTATTTGTAGAAGCGAAAGAGATGCAGTATTTTATTTTCAAAAAGAAAATAAGAGTTAGATTTTTCTAATATTTGACAACTAAGAAACAAAAAATAAAAGAAAAAATCGTTCAATTTTGATCCATGTTTCAACGCCTAGGACCAAGTTTTTTTTGTATGTAGGCTTTGTTTGTCTTTTGTTTTTCCTTCTCTCTCTCTCTCAATTTACCACCCACAAAGGTTAATCCGAGCGTCTCGCAGACAGCCCCTTCAGTTTTTATCGACCTACCCTAACCTGACGTGATCTAAGTTCAATTTCACACAGACGTGTCTCCTCGGTAAAAAAGCCATACAAGTGCAGTATAATATTATAATAATACGTCTTTCGATCCAGCTTTTTTTCTTCAAATTTAAAACAAATTTCCCTCCGAATATCTTTGCTCAGGATTTGAGTAGTATGTGTCTTTTATATTAACCTCTGATAAAACTTTTTTCATCTAATTTTTGTTTTTCTTCTGTTTTCAGCTAGCGCTGACGTGGGTTTTGCGATCTACGACAGGTACGCGGCGGAGCAAATGGGTCCTCCAGTTTCTTACGTCGCTCATCTGACGGGTGCGTTAGCCGGTCTTACGATCGGTTTATTGGTGTTGAAAAATTTCGAACAGCGTTTACACGAGCAATTGTTGTGGTGGGTTGCTCTTGGAGTCTACGCCGCCTGCACGATATTTGCAGTTATGTATAATCTTATGCATCCCGATTATCCCTGACGTGAGGTAAGCTTCGCTTACGGTCCTCGTACCACCACGTAACGCGAAGCTTTTTCAACGAACTACGACGTAGTACTTGAAAAATATGATAATCCTGATAATGAAAACGGAGGAACTGATGATGGTCAAAAGTATGAATCGGAAGAAGAAGAAGATGGAAATGAAAAAAGAAATACTGCCGTTATTGCTGTTGATAATTACGAAAACGATTGCAGTTATTATTATTCGAAGTTACTCAAGGCGTTGATTGAGCCAAGTCACAGCTTGCAATTACCGACGAAATTTTCAACGATTAATAACAATTATTCATCGTCCGACGATATGATGAGATTGAAAAGATGCGATAGCAGATGCCTCGTGAAAAAGGTAAAATGCAAAAATCAATATTATTGCAAAAAGTTCAACAGGCGGAAAAGAAGAAAAAGAAAAAAATGCAAAAGATGGTGCGACAATATGCTTGATGATAATTATAAGATAACCAACGACAATGAAAAGACACACAACTCTAAAAACGATAAAAAATATTGCAAAAAAAAACAAAAAATTGGGCAATTGAAATATACCAATTTATCATAATACACATATATGTAACTACTCGTTATTACGCATACATTACTCATACGTCGCTGCAACACATTGAAAAAAATATTATTATTACTACTACCATTATTATTATTATTATCATTATTATTGTTATTATGATACCTTGGTCGAAGATAATTAAGCCAAAGAATTATTTCTATCGAACGTTATTTTTTCACAAGGTCAGTTGAAAATTTTTCTTCTGGAAATTTATTAAGACCCCCGACTGTGTATAAAGAAACAATAATATAAGAGCGAAAAAGATAATGAAAGAAAGAAGAAAGCTTCGGAATATTAGTCGCGATTATTTTATCTTCTTTTATTTTGTTTTATTCCATTGTTTTTTTTTTTCGCAACTAAATTAATTATAATTATACTGTCCGTCACCATGACACAAATAATAATGATAATATTAACAGTAATAATTATTTTTTTCCAAACGAGACTACATATATTCTTCAGTTTTTAGTTTAATAATAACAATAATAATAATAATAAAAATAATGATGATAATAAAATAATGTGAAAGTCATATCGTCCTTCACTCAAATCTCAGAAGATTATTCGTTATCATTGTTATCAGTATTATCACTATTATTAGAATTTTCTTCTATCGATAATTTTTCAATAGTTTATACGTGTTTATCACCTTTTCCCCTTAACTATCCACAACTGCATATACAACGATGCAGAATATGCTAAAAGACTGACTCAAATCATATGAAAGAAAAGAGAGAGAGAAAAAAAAAAATTGAAACAAGAAAAAATTAAAAAGAAAAAGAAGTAATTAAAAAATCCTATCTTTCGTGCCGAGGTAGGTACAAATATTGTATAGGTATATACACCGTATGTATCATTACTTTCGCGCCAAAAAAAAAATTAAACAAATAATCACGGTATAGAAATAAAATATTAAAAACATCGTTATACTCATCTTCATACAAAGTCGAGGTACGCTATTTCAGAGTGAAAAATAAGAAAAGAAATGAATACTCGTGATTTTTCTATACACGTTGTTCGACTCTTTCGATAAAAATAAAGTACTAAAATCATTAATTTTTTTAATTTTTGTCGTTGTTATTGTTAGAAAAATCATTGTTGTTATTGTTAGAAGAATTATTATTGTTATTGTTATTAGACAAAATCGTTGCATAATGATAATAATGATGATAATTTTTACAGCAATAACAATAGGCCGATAATAGTGCTAATCATTGGAGTAAAGATGAATGTGTATGGAAACAAGAATATAAAGAAAAAGAAAGAAGAAAATGGTATTATATGTATTGATACACCTGATTGCGATTGTAAAAAAAATCGTAAATTAAATATAAATCAATATATACTACCCATAATAATATTCAGTATATATGTATACTATATTGTAAATATGATGTATAGTTAGATGAGAATAATTAATGTAATTAATATAAAAATAGCGTGTAAATGTGTAATGTATAATAGAGTTATGTGTATAGATGTAAAATTTCTACATAATATCATCAATTGATAATTATATTACAGAGAGCGAGAGAAAAAAAAAGAGAAAAATAGAAAAAAAAAGTATTACATTGAAAATATTTCGAAAATTAATAATTTGCTTCAATTATAAAAATTCAACTAATACGTTTTGCGAGCGCAGTAAAATCCTAGGCATCAATATATAGGTATATGATTATAAAATGCATACACACGTATAATATACACACAAATATGTATACATTGCATACTTACGTACGTATCGTTGTCGGTATGACACGGTGTGGAAGAGGTAAAATTCAATTATGATTTTGAACGGCCAAATTTTCCCGTCTGTACCAAATGAAATTCTAGCAGTTACTGAAATCGATTGTGCTGCAATTCCACTCATGTCCGGTTAATTTCGGCTGACAATTCATCAAATCATATAAAATACTGTGTTTTTAATTTTTTTGTGATCAGCTGTTGTTCGTCCCGTCTTTCTATGCAAAATTTCGTTTACCACCATAAGTTGTCGATAATATTTTTACCACGAGTGTATAATTTATAAGAAAACGAATAGTATGTGTATGAATATGTACGTGTGTATGAATATGTACGTATGTATGTATAATAATTTTTTTGTCTTCAGCTCGTTCCGAAAAAATTCAGCAAAGATTATTATTACTATGATTTTCTGTGGGGGAAAAAAATTTAAAAAAAAGGAAAAAACTAACTAAACTACTGAATACGAAAGGAGTAAAAGTGAAACGAGAGTGATACGAACGATGCTAGTCAATTAAATAAATAATACTAATGATGATAATAATAATGAATACATACCCTTACTTACCTGCTTTTATCAGTTTATACTGTAAACTCCGTTGTTACTTGTACTTTAGATACGAATGCAGACAAAAACATACATAATGACACTAATTACCTTATGAACTATGTAACATTCTAGGTAGATTTAAAAGAAAATAAATGAATAAATAAAAACCCAATACAAAAGGATAGGTAAATTGTAATCGAATGAACAGTCACTGCACTGTAATACCGCGAACTCATACTTATATATATCATGTACTACTTTAACACTGAACCAGCAAAATCTAAAATAGAATAGGGTTGAAGAGAAAAAAAAAACAGATGGAGATGAATCAGTAATTCAAGTAATGAACCGGCATTTTTCTTTATATTCTCAATCATTTTACGTGTTTTCCCTTGTATTACTTATTATTTATTATTATATTTATATCATTATATTATACAGTCTACTCGTGTCAGTCCACAAGCCAAAGAAGTGGAGCTAGTAAAGTTCTGATAACTTATTAATATTATTATTCTTATAATTGTTGTTGTTGTTATCATCATTATTATAATTAGTACTGTCATCATTATTTATTTTATTTTATATTTTCTACGTTATAAAATTATTTATTACACAAGTGATTATTATTTGTCAAAATAATAATTATACCGGTATGTGTGTATATTGCGTTTATTGAAAATAAATATATATATATATATATGTATAGTAACAATAATATAAACGTAATGATATGATGATAATGATAATGATAATGATGATGATAATACAGAAAAGTAGTGTTTAATCAATTTTTTTTTTTCTTATTTTCAACCTCGCTACAAATATATATGATTAATCATTACGTGTAAAATAAATTATAATAATTGGAACTATAAAGAGATGAAAAAAGAAAAAAAAAATTTATACGAAACCATTATGTGTATAATCATAAATATAATAAACGAAAAGAAAAATCTGGAAAACTAAAAATTAATATAAATACATGTATACATATATCACGATTAGATAATTATACGTATAATAGAATACATATATTATGTATATATTTATTTATTTAAATATATATGTACACGTATATTAAAGGGGCGTCTGAATCAAACTAAAGATACTGTGTCCTTTTTCCCATCGGTCTGTTTAATTTATTTATTATTTATTGTCTAAACGTGTATTAGATATTGATTGAAAACAAAACGAGAAATGTATGTATTCTTCATCTAGTTTATAAAATTATATCATTATTACTATTGTTATTAATATTATAATTTTCATTGTGTCACCAAATATGTTTTCTAATTTATTATTATCATTATTGATATTATGATTCTTAGAGAAATTAGTCAGCAGTCCGCAGAGGTGAGGTTATATACTTATGTACATAACGATATCTCAAGATCGATGATTTATGTTTATTTAAAACATAACGAAAAAAAAAATAATGAATCAAATGCAGTCATATTAATAATTTCATGTCACGAATATTATAATGACAGCTCTGCACTGCCAATTATAGAAAGATAATGATTTAAGAATTGGAGCAAAGAAACAAAAATGTGAAATTGAAGAAGATGCAAAAAAATGTGCGTGGAAAATAGAATTAAAAAGAAAAAACGATACACTAGTAAAAAGAAACAACTATTATTATTTATTAGCTGCGAAAATATGATTATTAATTTGTATCAACATTATTTTTATTATGTATTCTATATTGTATAAATCGTTCATATAAATATCAAAAATATATATATGTATGTATGTGTGTATATATTTTTATAAATATATAAACATATACATACACACATATAATGTAGCATATTATATATTATGTGAAGAAATTTGTCAAAGTATGAAACATAAAAAAAGGATCATCGAAAGATATAAATTACGATTATAAAATAACATGATGAAAAGCAAAGAAATGTGCCAAAATTATTTATCACCTGTTACCATAAAATAGAGCAATTTTATTACTTAAGAACGTTTTTTCATGCTGATATCTGGATTTGGTGCATCCAATGGAGCAAACCCCAGTGTAATCTGCAGCATTAATTTATTCGACTTGCCATCATTTTGATTAATCGATTAATACACGAAACGACATTCGTGCATCGAATGTTGGCTCTTGTAATGTAAATAATACTGACAGAAATTAATAAAAAAATCAACAAGACGAAGGATCCCTTGAATCTAAATTGGAGTGAATCAATTGAAAAACTTTTGCAATTCAACTAATTCTATCTGTATACGACGTTCGAGTCTGTACAAATAGAGATGGAAAACTCTCAACAATTCCCTAACTACTAAATAGCGTTTGCGAAAAGTTTGTGTACCGGAGATTATGTGTCGACTACAGTCGACCAGCTTAAAACTTTTTCTCTATTTTGCTCTTATTCTCATATTATTACACGAAATTCAAATGGCACATTATGACGTGGGCGCTCTTTTTGGTTCTGTTCTATCTACGAGATGGCGCTAGTAAGCATTGAAAGTTCGTCATCTAGTGTTCATCATCGTCTGTCATCGGCCTTGCAACTGTCAAAGCTTGGAGGTTATTAGCTTGCACATTAAATAAGATAGAACCGCGGATAATTAGTATAAAAAATATTCTCCAATGAAAAATAATATTGTGGGAATCCTAAGGAGGTAAGTGACGAATGATTTTAGCATTGTCAGTCAATTGCAAGGCGAACCTTGAAAATTGTGATGAAATCTAACCTTATTTTGCAAAATAGGCATGTGAGGGGAAGATAATTATGTAAAATCTTCAGATAAAATCAACGAATTGAACTCATATAATATATGAATAATTTGACAGATTTTACGGACTTAAATTTCCCAACGGAGCACACTTGGAGCAACGATCAAATGGGATAACAAATAGTTTAGTTGTATCGAGATGTAAGAGTCACATTGCGATGCTTGATGAGGAAAAATACACCGAGGTAGAGACACTCTCTCAAGAAACAACCAACCTCTCTTGGCTTCAAAAAGTGGCACCAGGATTTCCGGCGGATGGTTCTAAGGTTTGTTTATATCTTTCAATGCCTTTTAATGACAGAAAAAAAGATTATTTGTAACGGTTTCCCCAGATTACAATCATCCATGAACCGAGTGAATTCTACTCTCTTCTGGTCAAGAAATGCAGAACAGCCCAATTTAGGATTACCTTGGCATCCCTGTACTTGGGAACAGGACAACTTGAAGCTGACCTGGTCAGGAACGATTATTTAATTTTAGTACTCTTATTTCCAATTCAATTTTTTTCATTCCCGTTTTTTTCATGTTTTTCCACAGGTAGAAGCCATAAGAAGTAACCTGAAAAACACAAGCAATGGGAATTTAAAAGTCAAGATCCTCCTAGACTACATGCGAGGATCTCGAGGGCAACATAATTCCCGTACCATGCTTAAGCCACTTTTGGATACACAATGGGCAGATTTCTGTAGCATATCCCTTTACCACACACCAAAACTTCGTGGTCTTTTGAAGGCGATTATGCCTCAGCGTTTCAACGAGTTAATCGGACTTCAGCACATGAAACTCTACATATTTGATGATACCTTGATTATAAGCGGGTGAGATTCAATTTTTGGTTGAAATCAGAGCAGAATTGTATAGTTATATTCTTTTTCATTATCCAGTGCTAATCTAAGCAATGGTTACTTCACCAATCGTCAGGATCGTTATGTGGTTATCGAAGACTGTAAAGACCTCTGCGACTTTTACTCGAAAATTGTAGACAGAGTTTGCGAGTTCAGTTTTCGTCTTTTGCCCGACGGCAGTGAAACTTTCGACTCAGATATTAGCAAACATCCATTCAAAGGTAGAAGGAAAGACTTCACTAATGCTGTAGCAGCAAGAATGAAGTCCTTGTTTGAAAACGAGATGAAAAAAAGATCGGAGATAACTAAACACGGTGAGGAAATAAAAAACTCTGGAATTCTTTCTGTTAATTATTCAAGTCCCCCTTTGAATCAACAGATTCGGTCTCTGAAGCCGACACCTGGATATTTCCTCTCATTGAAATGGGCCAACTGAACATCAAACACGACAGTGCGGTCACACTTAGACTCATACAGAATGCACCAGCAGGCGCTACCCTCAGACTGGCTACAGGATATTTTAATTTAATTCCAGCTTATAGAAAAGCGTTACTTAATAATAGCAGAGCAAACTTTCAACTTCTCACCGCACATCCCACGGCCAATGGCTTCTTCGGTGAGTTTTAAACCAAAGTTTTGCACACAGTTTATTGACTTTTTATGTATTTTTTTCACTTTCTTGCAGGTGCAAAGGGAGTGGCAGGCAGTATACCTGCGGCTTATACCAAAATAGAAAAATCTTTTTGTAGAGCCTGCGAGGCAGTTGGTCAGCAAAATAGAGTAACGTTATGGGAATTTTCGCGTCCAGGCTGGACCTACCACGCAAAAGGGCTCTGGTATACACTACCTGGCCACCAAAAGCCGTGTCTAACTCTTGTCGGCTCTCCAAATTTTGGTACGTATACTAAATGATATTTTTATTCATCGTCCATTATGATCTACAATGTGTCTGTTCCTTCCCAGGATACCGATCCGTGAGCAAAGATTTAGAAACTCAGGTGGCATTGGTAACGAGAAACGAAGGTCTTCAAGACGCGTTGCAGAATGAACAAGCCAGGCTATTTTCAAGTTCTTGTCCTGTAAATAGTAAATCGTTTACTGGACAAGATCGTGCTGTGCCAGTATGGGTCTGCGCCGCAGTTGCTCTCTTCCGATACTTCTTTTGAATCAATGAAAACAAAATCTTCGTTAAAGTATTATGAATCGCACACTTAGTGAAAAAATAATTTATGTACCCATAAAACTAGAATAATTACATGAATAAAAGTATTTGTTTTATTTCGAGTAGAGATCATTCAGGTAACCGCCGTTAATAGATTGTAATCATATTGTTAATAGATTATTATATTTATTTGAAGCGACATTGAATTTAATAAGAAATTAATTTACAAAGTAAAGCACAAGTTTTATTTTACACTAGGACAACCCGCGCATCTGCGGCGTGCGTTTATGCAAACGATTTCTTGTTAACACGATAACTTTCTTTTTAAAATTTCTTATATATACTCATATTATATCCGATGTATGCACACAATTTCTGATCACTCATAGCTTTGCCAAAAACGCACCATATAACTAATTGTTAGCTGCCGTAACATAACTAACCCATTGACCTACATATTACAACAATATATCTACGTTAAAACCTTTTTTCGTAGTACGACGCGTAGTAGAAGGAGTATTCGTAGTAAACGCTGATCGGCTGCTGCTGCTCATTTATAAATGCATTCGTAAGTGCGTGTTTTATGTTTAAAAGAATTAGAGCAGTATCCTAACTTCTGCGCGAAAATAGTCAATGTTCAAACGCTTACAACTTTTTGAAGAATGCACGAAGACGAATGAAATTAGGATGAAATTAAAGATTGAACTTTCTGCTACCAGACACGCTCAGATAAAATATTTCTTCGTATTTTCTTCCTTCAGCGCAACGCTCTGAAACGATTGATACGCGAATTCACTTTTTCAGATAAACTTCGAAACAACGCATTAGGCGGACGGTTCTTTTGATTCTCAAAAGCGGTTTCAGCTAAAAGTAACGAAATTTAATAAGCTTTCAAATATATTCGTTTTTTTTGGTCCAAATTTTTTTTCACTTTTAACAGCTATAAATTGGCGATAACTACATCAATTTTATAGATGAGTCAGTTTAGCTTTCAGATTCGGATTCCTAAGCTCAAAATACGTAAGAATACGTCATGGATACTGTTAGAAAAAATAGTTGATTTTTGACTTAAATTTAGAGAAAAATCAAAGGCTATAGGCTCAGGATTTTTGTGATCTTTGAGCCATAAAATGAAGTATTTTTAAAATCGATTGCAGGACATATTTCCACGTGTTTGAACCCCAGGAACACGAATCCGTTGAGTAAATTAAGCTACGAATAGATCATATCAAAATATCTCAATTTTTTCGTTTCGGAAAGAGCAAAATTGGTGATAACTTGCTTATTCAATGGAGTTGCTATTTATTGTTAGTTTATTCATGATTTTTAAATCTTTTTTTTTTCTGTTGCAGCAGGAAAATTGACGGCCTACGAAGCAACACCGCCTCACATTTAGAAAACAAGACTGCATCTGTATCTGCAAGACTGTGGCGCATCTGAAAAATAGTTCATGCCACTTATCAACTGAATTACATAACCTACTATATTATTCATCACATAGCTATAGATCATGTACTTCCTGGAGTAATGGAAATGAACTTTTGTCAATTTTATTGTAACTCATTTATTCAAAAAAACATACCTCTGAGTGAATACATCTATAGTATACGTATAACATTGTATTGATATTCATTTTGTATCGTTGATTTATCAATTAATAAAGAACCCCTTCAAAATAATCGTTTAATCGACATTGATCACACCCCTGTACCCATTATTCATAAACTCCTCTATATATAAGCAACACAGCACGATATCAGGCCCTGACGAAATTCCACAACCTGAAAAGGTAAGTCCTAAAATAACGGATATTAAGCAAGCATGTGATAAAGTATGATACGATACACATGCATGCATGCATGCATGTGATGATGTTTGGTATCGTGTACGATACGATGGTATATGTATACCTGTATGCATGCATGGGATGTCCTGATGATTCGGAACACCTCCTTGCCTCTTATGTTCTCCTGATACTTTTCCGGGTTTTGCCCAAATTTGGCCGAAAATCGAGTTTTGTATCAGGAGAACAGGACAGGCGAGGAGGTGTTCCGAGACAAAGCATGATCATAAGCATGTGCGTGATCATGTGTGCCATCTAGTATGATACTATGTCCCATGGTAATGCTGAGGCTTACAGGCATGCGTGCGTGCATGTGATGATGTATGGTATCGTGTACGATACGATGGTATGCATATGAATGCCTGTATGCATGCATGTGATGTCCTAATGATTCGGAACACCTCCTTGCCTCTTATGTTCTCCTGATACTTTTCCGGATTTTGCCCAAATTTGGCCGAAAATCGAGTTTTGTATCAGGAGAACAGGACAGGCAAGGAGGTGTTCCAAGATCCAGTATGATGATAAGCATGCATGTGATTATGTATGCCATCGTGTATGATACTATGTCCCATGGTAATGCTGAAGCTTACAGGCATGCGTGCGTGCATGTGATGATGTATGGTATCGTGTACGATACGATGGTATGCATATGAATGCCTGTATGCATGCATGTGATGTCCTAATGATTCGGAACACCTCCTTGCCTCTTATGTTCTCCTGATACTTTTCCGGGTTTTGCCCAAATTTGGCCGAAAATCGAGTTTTGTATCAGGAGAACAGGACAGGCAAGGAGGTGTTCCAAGATCCAGTATGATGATAAGCATGCATGTGATTATGTATGCCATCGTGTATGATACTATGTCCCATGGTAATGCTGAAGCTTACAGGCATGCGTGCGTGCATGTGATGATGTATGGTATCGTGTACGATACGATGATATGCATATGAATGTCTGTATGCATGCATGTGATGTCCTAATGATTCGGAACACCTCCTTGCCTCTTATGTTCTCCTGATACTTTTCCGGATTTTGCCCAAATTTGGCCGAAAATCGAGTTTTGTATCAGGAGAACAGGACAGGCAAGGAGGTGTTCCAAGATCCAGTATGATGATAAGCATGCATGTGATTATGTATGCCATCGTGTATGATACTATGTCCCATGGTAATGCTGAAGCTTACAGGCATGCGTGCGTGCATGTGATGATGTATGGTATCGTGTACGATACGATGGTATGCATATGAATGCCTGTATGCATGCATGTGATGTCCTAATGATTCGGAACACCTCCTTGCCTCTTATGTTCTCCTGATACTTTTCCGGGTTTTGCCCAAATTTGGCCGAAAATCGAGTTTTGTATCAGGAGAACAGGACAGGCAAGGAGGTGTTCCAAGATCCAGTATGATGATAAGCATGCATGTGATTATGTATGCCATCGTGTATGATACTATGTCCCATGGTAATGCTGAAGCTTACAGGCATGCGTGCGTGCATGTGATGATGTATGGTATCGTGTACGATACGATGGTATGCATATGAATGCCTGTATGCATGCATGTGATGTCCTAATGATTCGGAACACCTCCTTGCCTCTTATGTTCTCCTGATACTTTTCCGGGTTTTGCCCAAATTTGGCCGAAAATCGAGTTTTGTATCAGGAGAACAGGACAGGCAAGGAGGTGTTCCAAGATCCAGTATGATGATAAGCATGCATGTGATTATGTATGCCATCGTGTATGATACTATGTCCCATGGTAATGCTGAAGCTTACAGGCATGCGTGCGTGCATGTGATGATGTATGGTATCGTGTACGATACGATGGTATGCATATGAATGTCTGTATGCATGCATGTGATGTCCTAATGATTCGGAACACCTCCTTGCCTCTTATGTTCTCCTGATACTTTTCCGGATTTTGCCCAAATTTGGCCGAAAATCGAGTTTTGTATCAGGAGAACAGGACAGGCAAGGAGGTGTTCCAAGATCCAGTATGATGATAAGCATGCATGTGATTATGTATGCCATCGTGTATGATACTGGGCATCATGGAAATGATGAGGCCTACATGCATGCATGCATGCATGCATGCATGTCATGATGTATGATCTGATATATGCTTATATATGTTATTGATAATGAATATCAGTGATCCAGGCGTGCAGGGATTTAATCAATAATAATTGAACAATTGATGTGTTGATATGAATAAATTTTTATTGATAAATCAAGTGTCAGGTATATATATGTTAAGACATTGTAATGTACAAGACAGATTTATTTTAACAGATAAGTTTATTCCTATAACTAATGCGTTAAAATAGTATGGACAATACTTTTATCCTAATTAACATCAAATTATTCATAGCATAATAATTTATTTCTGCATAATTATCTATTCGGAACATATGATGATTGGCTTTGTAGATATACCGAGGATAGTCTTGTATTTCCGATGTGGAGCTGTGTTGCTTCGAGGGCTGCTCATTGCTTTCCTGAAAAATAAAAATGAGAGAGCGGTGAAAAAGTGATAAAACCCAATAGCAGCTACGAAAAAATTAAGATATCTTGAAAAATATTGCTTCTCGACTAATCTAGTCGACGGATACCTATAGGTTTACAATTACATCAAATACAGCGAACAAAAATGTTGATTTCTGACCGCAAAATTGTCAAGAAGAATTGTTTTTGCAAAGATACGAAATAGACTCATTGAAAATTGTGCTTCGTAAGATTGTCTCTTTGAAACTTAACACCACCCAGTTTTATGGGCACGTAGGAACCCTTTACAAACAGCTATCATAAAACTGACTTTGAAGCAATTATCTTATGGTAAGTCACGGAAATGTACAACTTCCAGGTGTCGTAGGGGATCATTTATTGAACAAGTTTTACCCCACCAGCGGACAACTATTTTCATATTGGTTCAATTCAGAAATAATAATTTGTATCTAGTCTGATAACACTATCACTCTATTCTGCAAACTTTTTTGTCGCTCGACCTTACCACTACATGTAAAAATTTGATTCCGAATATCTCACCGAACTCTCGAATCGCGATACATTATTTTGAATAAAAATTTAATGCCACCTCATGTCGAATAACGAAACACCTTAGAGAATATTTTAATGACCATGAAATTGCCTTGTCCGAATAACAGCCAGATATAGAACTGCCAAACTTCCATATTACTTTATAACAAATTAAATGCTTACAGTTTGGTTTCAGTACTTGAACACCATGAAAAATGGAACAGTTTTTAGAATCATTAGTAATGATGTAAGACTTGGCGCCGTTGTGTTAAGATCTGGTGTTTAGTTCGTCCGAGTAAACATGCGTAATACCTTCTATTGGTAGTTTTACCTAAGCCAATCAGAATCGAGGGATTTCTCGGACTATTTATGAATTAATCCATCAGTAAATCGCCTATAAAATATCTTCCACATAGATTCTACCCTTCGTAAGTGACGATAGGTAGTCTATTTCACATCGAAGCTCGAAATAGGTAGTCCCGTTGTACCTCATCCCGATTACCGATGAAGTTGAAGATAACGCTTGAGTCCGCTTTGACGGTCACAAAATATGGCCTCACACCGATTCTCTGTTGGCCGTTACCACGAGGATCCAGCGCGAGGGTAATATTTCGGCATAATTTCATCTGGACGATTGCGGTGCTCCAATTGATATTGACAATTTTGGCAGCTTGCTTCACAGTCTACGACAACAGACACGATTTTAGCCATGCAGTGAAAGTTATGACTGAGATAGGTGCCTTATGTTCAATAGTCGCGAAAATGGTGATTTGTAAAATTGAAGGACCTCGTATTCAGGTGAGAGGAAAAAAAGCAAAACCGAATATACTTGCTAGTGTTTGAAAATATTATTTTCTCACCTTCGGAAAATAAACAAAAAAAAAATAAACCGGAACAGGCACTCTTGGCTGAATTGGAAGAGTTCATAAGTCAAGCAGATCAGGATGAAAAGGACCTTCTTCAGCGTTACGTCGATAACTGCCTGTACCCCCATCTGCTAATTTTTGGCAGTGCGATTTTTGGTCCAGCAGCGTTCATCGTTGGACCATCGATGACCTTGGAGCCGCTCCCATCAGACACGAGGTACCCTTTTTCGATTGAGGTCACTTGGATCCGGGTGTGCTTGTACATATCGCAGAGCATATGTATTATCCAAGTCGGATGTATGGTCATCGTTGATATTCTATTCGCCATTCTGCTGTGGTACGTAAGCGCAAGGTTCGAAATGCTATCCATCGAGTTTGAAAAAGCAAATACCGTCGACGAACTGAATCGGTGTGCCCAAAAACATCAAGAATTGATAAGGTTAATTGATTTTTTTTTATAATTCAAACATGGACTTGCTATTATATCGTAATAATTTTGATTAGTGTCATTGTGATCGAAGGCCGATATTTTTACAGAATCGTTAGCGAGCTGAAAGTTATTACACGCATTATTGCTGTGGAAGTCAGCGTAATTGCTTTGTACGCAGTAACAACCGGCGGCTTTGTACTTATGCGGGTAAAGTAATGCGTTTTTGATTAGTTTTTTTTTTTTTAAGAGAAAAATTGAAAGTAAAAATTATCGTACTTCTTTTTACCTGCACACGGAAATGCAGCATCCATCACTTTACGAATTATCAAAGTATGTATTATTCGAGATCGGGTCAGCGATGGAGCTTTTTGTGTTCGCCTGGCCAGCAGGCAATTTAATTGACGTTGTAAGTATTTATAATTTTATTGGGGAATTGTGTAAATTGATTTCGTCATCTTATGTTATTTGTATTGATACGCGCATAAGTCTCAGCTTGCAGGTCAAAATAATATTGACGTGGAGCTCTAATACAGATTCTTTTGAACTCTTCTTTGTTTCAAATATTCGAAATTTCGTCGATCACTTACTCATTGCAGAGCGAGAAAATTGGTGACGCTGCTTTCAGCTGCGGTTGGATCGAAAAATCATCATCGATGCATCGAAACGTATTGATAGTCATCCAACGATCTCGGGACCCGATGATCATCTCTGTAAACGGCGTGCTTCCAACGTTGTCGCTTGAATTTTTTGGATCAGTATGTATCTACGCTTTCATGCATTAAACTCTACCCCGTAGATAGCCTGCAATTTTTTAACTCACCTCTGATTAACTTCCCGTATTATATTTGATTCCAGACAATGGCGGCTGCATTTTCGTACCTGACATCTTTGCGAGCGATAGCTGGGGACTAGAAAGAACAGGATTGGCTTTAAGTTTCGTAGAAAAATTCTGCAATACAATCGCATCCCAAAATTTCCTGATGATTCTACACACTGATTTACGTAAATTATCTAATTAACACCTGCACTAATTTGATTTCAAATGGTCGCATTTAGGATGATTGTTCTCATGAATACTTTATTGAAATAAAGAACAAACACTGATGACAAAAAAAAATTGAAATATGAGCGCGTGATTAGACCGCAAATTCAATTACATTGACTCGAAATTATTCCTGTTCTTATCAATGTGCCGGATATGGTAATAATGAGAAGTAACCTTAGCTATTGTTAGTGGATATTATAAAAACCGATGAAAGGTAAGTAAGTATTGGATCTGCCGACGGTCGTGGTCTAACGAACAAGTTGCAGTATCGATCATTTAAGCCGCTGGCAATCTGACCTATGACTGAAATTACTATAAGAAATATTTATTTTTGCACAGTACTTTACAGAGATTTACGATTTTTATTTTCGAAAAGTTTGTCGTGTCTTTCAGACATGAAATCCTCTGATATCCAAAATTCAATTTTTGCCTCGATAATGTATCGATTTTTTTAAGTAAATCTGAAGGATTATTTCGAAGAAACTAACAAGTACGGATCGCGTTTTTGAAACTCTCATAGCATCTCCAATACCGACCCATTATAACGTTAAATTGTGAACTGCAACTTATTGGAGTAACTTTACGGTTCAAGTAGCTGCGAAAGTAACTTGCGCAATTTTACCGCTTAGCTCGTTGACGTGGCCTCAGCAAAGTATAATTTACAGTACCTGAATTATCGTCTATTAAACTTGTAAGTACGTATGATATGATACACAGTGAGAATTGCTCATAAAATAAAGAAAATCATCGATTCTGACATAGCTACACGTTGAAATTCAAGATGTCATTTTAAATCGGAATTTCGTTGACGACAGTAACCAATCGTCGGGCTTGACTAAAAAAGTTTTTTTCAAGTAGAAAATAAGTTCAGATAAAAAATACATCAATAATGGTGCTGATTGGAAAAATTCCATTCGACAGTGTGATTCGTTTTAGTAATAATGCGATTCGAATGACTGCATGTTTGCTACCCACAAACGATGTAGATGAGCGACAAAAACTTCGTTTCGAATTATATCGCGCTTTTTGCGCTATTTTTACTCTCTCATGGACCATTCATCTCTTCTGTGGTGTCTACGTTTATGGCCACGATCTAGAAAGCGTTCTTGTTTGTATCTGCGATCTTACTCCGCAATTTGCCGGAACTGTGACATTGTTCCTTTGCACGTACAACCAACAAAAATTCCAGGTCATATGAAAGTTAAAAAAATATAAATAGAAAATAAGATCCGACCGATGTTGGCTACAATTGTTTTTAGTTTTTTAGTAATTTTGATTCAATCCACAGTATTGCGTGGCGGATTTGGAAAATTTTCTGAAAAAAGCAAAGCCCAGGGAACTGGAGTTTCTTCAAGAATGGACCGACAATCACATTGGACCTTACATCCTCTTGTTAGTAGTATCCGTGACTTGCGGAATTGGATATTGTTTTTCTCCCTTATATTTCGATCAGCCATTACCGGGACGTACTCCATATCCATTCGAAGTAACGGGAATTCGTAGATGTATCCTATGGAGTTTACAAATACTAGCTGTTACACAGTCGACGCTACTTGTTCAAGTCGATTACGAATTCGCGATTTTTCTATGGGTTACTACAGTTAGATTTTTACTTCTATCTAAAGAGTTAGAGAGTATTGACGATCTTCAACAGCTTCAAATATGGCTCAGAAAACATCAGAAATTACTAGAGTAAGTTGATTATATTAACGATAGCTTCGGGTGATGATTTTTCCCTACGAGTTCCATAAATATTTTATAAATCTTTCAGAGTTGCGGATGAGGTGGTATCCATAACTCGTTTAATTTGCGTTGCTTGCGTACTGAATTATACCGCAGGATTGGTATGTGCCGCTCTTCAAATATTGAGGGTAAATTTTGCCGTTCATGTGTTTTGTAAGTAAACATTTTTTATGCAATTAAAGGACTGTTCTTATTTTTTGTTTTCGCAGAAATCGAACATTTTGTCCGCAATGCGGTACGTCGTTTACGCGATGGTCGTCCTGCTGCAATTATTTCTTTTTTCTTGGCCGGCTGAAAGTCTAATGCACGCTGTGGGTTGATACGACTTCATTGTGAATTCTTAACTGTGAATTCAATTGTACCAGTAATTATTACGGTTGCAGAGCGAAGTCATCGGCTATGCAGCCTACAATTCAAATTGGATTGGAAAATCGCGGGAAATAACTACCCTGTTATTGATAGTCATGCAAAGAGCAACAAAACCGGTCCTTGTTTCAGTCGGTATATTTATCCCCGCTCTAAGTTTGGCTTATTACGCATCGGTAAGTGCATTCCAAATTTCTTTTTTCCACGCGATAAAATTTCAAATGATTTTATTCTTCAGAACTAAATGTTTTCTTTTCTATACAGTTCCTATCGATGTCGTTTTCACTCTTCACTACGCTTCGAGCAACTACCGATATCAGCAACTGATCTCAATCAGAAAATTGATGAAACTATGTGTAGTAAGCTTTAGTAGTTGTAATCAATGAAAATTTTAGTTGCATTCGCATAGTTTTAGATTTGAATAACATGAATAAGAGACAAGATTCATTGGACTCAAATCTGAAAATGGATCGAAAAAAAAATACGAGATGCACCATACGCAACCTCAACAAGTATACCGATTCTAAACCTCTCTCAGTCCTTATAAAGTCGCGTGATTAGACCGCAAATTCAATTACATTGACTCGAAATTATTCCTGTTTTTATGAATATGCCGGATATGGTAATAATGAGAAGTAACCTTAGCTATTGTTAGTGGATATTATAAAAACCGATGAAAGGTAAGTAAGTATTGGATCTGCCGACGGTCGTGGTCTAACGAAAAAGTTGCAGTATCGATCATTTAAGCCGCTGGCAATCTGACCTATGGCTGAAATTACTATAAGAAATATTTATTTTTGCACAGTACTTTACAGAGATTTACGATTTTTATTTTCGAAAAGTTTGTCGTGTCTTTCAGACATGAAATCCTCTGATATCCAAAATTCAATTTTTGCCTCGATAATGTATCGATTTTTTTAAGTAAATCTGAAGGATTATTTCGAAGAAACTAACAAGTACGAATCGCGTTTTCGAAACTCTCATAGCATCTCCAATACCGACCTATTATAACGTTAAATTGTGAACTGCAACTTATTGGAGTAACTTCACGGTTCAAGTAGCTGCGAAAGTAATTTGCGCAATTTTACCGCTTAGCTCGTTGACGTGGCCTCAGCAAAGTATAATTTACAGTACCTGAATTATCGTCTATTAAACTTGTAAGTACGTATGATATGATGCGCAGTGAGAATTGCTCATAAAATAAAGAAAATCATCGATTCTGACATAGCTACACGTTGAAATTCAAGATGTCATTTTAAATCGGAATTTCGTTGACGACAGTAGCCAATCGTCGGGCTTGACTAAAAAAGTTTTTTTCAAGTAGAAAATAAGTTCAGATAAAAAATACATCAATAATGGTGCTGATTGGAAAAATTCCATTCGACAGTGTGATTCGTTTTAGTAATAATGCGATTCGAATAGCTGCATGTTTGCTACCCACACACGATGTAGATGAGCGACAAAAACTTTGTTTCGAATTATATCGCGCTTTTTGCGTTATTTTTTCACTCGCATGGACCATTCAACTCTTCTGTGGTGTCTATGTTTATGGCCACGATCTAGAAAGCGTTCTTCTTTGTCTCTGCGATCTTACTCCGCAATTTGCCGGAACTGTAATATTGTTCCTTTGCGCGTACAACCAACAAAAATTCCAGGTCATATGAAAGTTAAAAAAATATAAATAAAAAATAAGATTCGACCGATGTTGGCTACAATTGTTTTTAGTTTTTTTAGTAATTTTGATTCAATCCACAGTATTGCGTGGCGGATTTGGAAAATTTTCTGAAAAAAGCAAAGCCCAGGGAACTGGAGTTTCTTCAAGAATGGACCGACAATCACATTGGACCTTACATCCTCTTGTTAGTAGTATCCGTGACTTGCGGAATTGGATATTGTTTTTCTCCCTTATATTTCGATCAGCCATTACCGGGACGTACTCCATATCCATTCGAAGTAACGGGAATTCGCAGATGTATCCTATGGGGTTTACAAATACTATATATTGCACAGACGACGCTACTTATTCAGGTCGATTACGAATTCGCGATTTTTCTATGGGTTACTACAGTTAGATTTTTACTTCTATCTAAAGAGTTAGAGAGTATTGACGATCTTGAACAGCTTCGAATATGGCTCAGAAAACATCAGAAATTACTAGAGTAAGTTGATTATATTAACGATAGCTTCGGGTGATGATTTTTCCCTACGAGTTCCATAAATATTTTATAAATCTTTCAGAATTGCGGATGAGGTGGTATCGATAACTCGTTTAATTTGCGTTGCTTGCGTACTGAATTATACCGCAGGATTGGTATGTGCCGCTCTTCAAATATTGAGGGTAAATTTTGCCGTTCATGTGTTTTGTAAGTAAAAATTTTTTATGCAATTAAAGGACTGTTCTTTTTTTTTGTTTTCGCAGAAATCGAACATTTTGTCCGCAATGCGGTACGTCGTTTACGCGATGGTCGTCCTGCTGCAATTATTTCTTTTTTCTTGGCCGGCTGAAAGTCTAATGCACGCTGTGGGTTGATACGACTTCATTGTGAATTCTTAACTGTGAATTCAATTGTACCAGTAATTATTACGGTTGCAGAGCGAAGTCATCGGCTATGCAGCCTACAATTCAAATTGGATTGGAAAATCGCGGGAAATAACTACCCTGTTATTGATAGTCATGCAAAGAGCAACAAAACCGGTCCTTGTTTCAGTCGGTATATTTATCCCCGCTCTAAGTTTGGCTTATTACGCATCGGTAAGTGCATTCCAAATTTCTTTTTTACACGCGATAAAATTTCAAATGATTTTATTCTTCAGAACTGAATGTCTTCTTTTCTATACAGTTCCTATCGATGTCGTTTTCATTCTTCACTACGCTTCGAGCAACTACCGATACCAGCAACTGATCTCAATCAGAAAATTGATGAAACTATGTGTAGTAAGCTTTAGTAGTTGTAATCAATGAAAATTTTAGTTGCATTCGCATAGTTTTAGATTCGAATAACATGAATAAAAGACAAGATTCATTGGACTCAAATCTGAAAATGGATCGAAAAAAAAATACGAGATGCACCATACGCAACCTCAACAAGTATACCGATTCTAAACCTCTCTCAGTCCTTATAAAGTCTAAAACAAAACGTTTGAATTCTACACTATCTATAGACATGGGTATAGGTGGCCATTAAATGCTGCAATTTTCATTTAATCGTCGGGCAATCATCTAATGGTGGAATATGATTTATGCACATGCGTGGTGCCGTTAGCTAGCCTGAGTAAATAATTTATTAACACACAGGTTGTCGTAGACACCTGGCTTACTCGTCAAAACTTGAAAAAAAAATGAATCTTCACGATTTTTTAGTAGCGGTGATTAAACGACACCAATTGTTAGCATTGGAGCTTCGCCGATCCCGAAATCGTTCTGCAATGATTTTGTTCGAGCTGTAGAAAACAATTAGGGATCACAGCTCACGCTGCGATGTATCTATTTTTTAAATGCTGACTCGGATTAATTCGCAAAAATTTTTCATCATGAAAGGTATCGCCAATTTGAACAGGACCGCTGCACTCTGATCGATCTACATTTGAGACCTAGTTGTCTGATGCTCTCGGAGTGTTAAAATTAATTTCTACCAAATTTTCAATCGATGAGAATCCACAATCTGTTAACATTCAGGCTCGCTGAGCAATGAAAAAAACTAGCTGACCTATAGTATAGGTCCAATTACGGTGAAATTTTAACCGAGGGTTCTCTTCCGTCCGGACATACCTAATTATCTCTGTAACAGGATCGACGTTGTCTCCGAATGATTATCAAGTGAAACAGACACTCGATTCTGTAGCAAGTAACACAAGATGCGCCTAAGATACCTTTGTACAAGTATCCTCGTTGATGGTTACCTATAAAGTTATGTTTCCATACTGGAACCAAGCGCAAGGTGTCTGTTTTTTGTTAGCTGATTGTTCTGCAATTAACATTGACATCCCGTGAGATCATGAAGGACGAAATTAATTGTCTTCTATCATTTTTAACATGTAAGGTTGGGCAAGCTTATCGTACCGGAGGTCAATATTGATGAGTATATTACCTATATTGTAACACTGTGCGAATGTCAACTTGCTAGTTCTCTTCCATTGTGGGAAAGCAAGAAAGTCTGTTGAGAACGGTTGCTAAACTAATCACTGACTTCAGCAAAAGCATAAATATACCTTTGCACCATCTTGGAAAATGGAGTAACGCCGCGTTTACGTAACACTGAAGTGTTTTCGAATGAGTGACAATTTCTTTGCATACGTATAGTTAAAGCATAGATATATTGAACAATATATCTATGGTTAAAGGTAAGAAGGAGGTAATTTTCTACAGGACATCCTCAGCCAATCGGGATCGAGGATTTTTTTAATAAACAGTTATGGACTTACTGCATATCGACTTCAACCTGTCGAAGAACAAGAACCATCGTCACTCTCCATCAAACCTTGGAATAGTCAGATAAAAACTTTGAGCTACTAGAGTACAGTGATTTCAGGAAGGGTCAGTTTGGGACAGTCGCGACAAACGAAAGGCCAACCGATTTTGGTTGAAAGAAATTCTCTACAATATTTTGAGCAAAGGTTCGGTAAACAATCAGTGAGTTGCTCTAAAAAAACGTTTTGTTGGTGGCACGCGAAGAGATGTCGAAAAAACACCGCTGGACTCTAGAGGAAGTTATTACTATACTCAAATATTCAGTCGCTCCAATTGCTAGCTGGCCATTGTCGATTGACGAGAAACCGTCGGTTGTACTGATGACAAAAATTTGGTGGTGGGTGGCAATTATACATCTGTCAGTTTCCATTTTCGCTTGGTTTTACAACATTTACCAAAACAGATGCGACATCGACGTTGTCATAAGAATTACATCGGAGCTATTGGGAGTTGGGTCCGTTATCGTGAAGATGTTGATAGCCAGAGTAGAGAAAACTCGTCTTCAGGTGAGTAATCGATAAATACTCCCGCGTGGAAATAACGGACAATGACTATGAAATTTGGAAATTCTGTGTCAGGGTTTGGTAGATGAGATGCATGCATTTCTGAGAACTGGGACTTCAGAAGAACTGGATCTGATCCAACGCTACGTCGATAAACGTTTAGTGTCTCATGCTACCATTTTCATTTGCACCGTTTTCGGTCCACTTGCATTTATCGTTGGACCCGCGGTGGTCGCACAACCACTTCCGCTAGACGCCGCGTACCCATTCTCTATGGAAACAACTTGGATTTGGGCTACCATATATTTTTCGCAAACTATAATCGCCATACAAATCGGATGTATGGCACAACTGGACTTCTTATACACAGTTTTACTCTGGTTCACCGGTGCGAGGTTCGAAGTGTTGTCAACGGAGTACCTGAATGCAGTAGATGAGGAAGATTTCAAACGCTGCATTCGAAAGCACCAGAAACTTATTGAGTAAAACGATTCTCAAGCCACCATGAACGATCGAATTTTCGCCCGATAGACAATTAATTTATATTTCCAGATACTTTCACAGAGTGAAGGGAACTACGCGTAGCATCGCCACACACGTTTTCTCTATAGCCATATTCGCGGTCACCTGCGGAGGCTTCATTATAGTGCGCGTGAGTAATATAATGATATTTGGTTTGTTGAAAAAACTAATGATTGCAGTTGAAATTTGTACTGACACCACCTTCTTTCTGACGATACGAACACGCAGAATCCACCACTATACGTGGCAACAAAGTACATCTTATTCGTAGCCATTGCTGGAATGCAGCTGTTTTTGTTCACCTGGCCAGCGGACAACCTGACCGTCATGGTAATTAACGAAATTCATTGCACTTATTGACACATCAAATAACGTATTTCAGCTAATTCGTCATATTATGTGCAGGGCAACAGAGTTGGAGATTCAGCTTACGGTTGTGCGTGGGTGGGCAAATCCCAAAGGATGCTCAAAGATCTAGTGATCGTTTTGGGACGATGTAAAATCCCGTTGATAATCGCTGTCAGTGGAGTTTTTCCCGCTTTATCACTCGAAGTATTCGGAGGAGTAAGTCACTATATGAATTCCACGATTTCACAAAAAAAAAAAAAAAAAAAAAAGAAAAACAGCCAGCCTCATCGGTCAATTCTACCATTCCAGGCTGTGGCGGCTAGTTTCTCATACCTGACAACATTACGAGCGCTGGCTGAAGGCTTATAGGAATGATAAGCAGCAGATTTTCATGATAGACCAAATAATTTTCTAGCCTCGATAAAAGAGACATTAATAAATGATTATATGCAAGGTCATAGTATTTCAAATCCATTTTCCTTCCTCTGAATTTATAAGGGGGAAAAATTCCATTTCCGGAGAATAGCAGAGTGATTATCACTAGGATAGAGCTATGATCTATATATATATCTATACATGTGCGCAGCACAATTGAAGCACATACACATCTGATTTATTAAGCAGGCCGCACCTTGGGGGTTGTTAAGGGTTAGGACAATTTTTTTATGCATGGACAATCTGACCTTTTTATAACCACTCATGTTTCATATTTGGATAAAACAACGAGCGCGCCACATTATGGCAGACTGGATTTTCAAAATAATCTTTTAATTTTTTCATCGATGGATTCTTTTACCAGTTTCTCGAAGCGTGCATGTTGGGCCCATTCAAGGACACCAACGTCTGGAACTCAGTTCTCCGACTGCGAACTGTGCGGCTTCCCGAAATAGAAGTCATCGGCAAAATTTGCATTTAGCTAAAAGTTCATCTCGATCAGGGTGGATTCCGTTTTCATATGAAACATGAATCATTAAATATATGTTGTCCAGTTGTAGGACGCTCTACTACTTGCGGTAGTTATGAGGTTTCGATGGAGGACTCACACTTTGGATAATTTCCGTTTATACTTCACGGTGATTTAGGGTGTCAGCATTTGTGGTTGGTTTCGTACGGTGCCTTGAATCGGCGGCGTTGCCATTGAATTGAAAAAATCCCCGATCAGCAGTGGACTACGATACTTATGGTGGAAGCCTCGGCCTTCCGTCATTTCAAAGAGTGCGCCAAAGAGAAATTTGTGCAAATCGTTAATTTTCCAGATTGTCATGACACTGGCAAGGCATACGAATTCGCATGGGTGAGAACTCACAGATGAGGTAATGACCTCTGGCAAAGCAATGAAACATTTATTATCCCTCGAGCTGGGTGATCCTAATCGGAGGGATTTTCACAAGCCATAGGTGTATGATTTTAATGGTTTCAAATAAATAATCACTTCCTGGCGGGTCAGTGTACCTGGGGACAAAGTTGGAGCCATATGTAACCTGGTGCAAGGTAAAATACTGCATATGAAAGTCTAGTGTTTGTGAGTAATACCCTGCTAATTGTTCTCGTCATCCGCAGTTTATAAGGTGGTTATTATATGGAGTTCCGGATACGTCGTAAGACAATATTTTCAAAACGCTTGCAACACCTACATGGTCTTCCGTGTTGGATGTCACACACGTGTCTGAAAGTAAATTATAAGAATTCCCCTACCGTATGCTACCTTTGACCAATCGAAAGCAAGGAATCCTCCGACTATTCGTGATCTGATTCATCATGGAGGTCGTGCATATGTACTGCGCCCTCAACAAGAGCTCATGCATTCACGCTCGACCAACGCTGCTCGAAAGAGCCCGTGAAGTTGGTTTATCGTTTAATGTCCTGTGGCTGTTACTGAAGACTTTGCGTAGGATAAAATCGAACTATCTGTGAAATCCGGTCTTCTTTGGTCCACTGTAATAGACGTTATCAAAAGTTAAGCAGAGTGAGAAAAATGCTGCCGAAACGCCGTTTAACGTTGGAACAATGTATCGTTATAATCAGGTATTCGGTCGCACCGATCGCTTGCTGGCCGTTGCCGGTAGGAGCTAGTGCTTTGGAAATCCGGCTACGCAATATTTGGTGGTGGGTAGCGCTTACCCATGTATCCGTAGCTTCTTTGGGGTGGTTATGGGGCTTGTACACGAACTTCAATGACTTCGACTTTTCTATCAAAGTTTCAGCGGAATTATGTGTCATCTTCTGTGTGATCTGGAAAATGTTGATCTGTAAAAAAGAAGCACCTCGTCTTCAGGTGATTGCCAGGTACCCTGGATAGTTCTAATAAACTTCCAGCCAATGGGGTACCGCTTTATTCCACTTCGTCATCATCACTTCATTATGCATTTCACATTCACTCACAGCATCCGAGTTCTAATCTCGCTCACTTGCACAAACCTTTACCTGCACGCTGTACGACATCGTGTTTGATTGTGTCTATCTGTATCGTATATTATTGGAAAGCAGAATTTAACGAAACGATTGTATACACCATGCCGTAACATTTGAATTATATCAAATGCAGAGCTTGATAGACGAAATGGAGATAGTTCTGAAGACCGGTGACCCTGAAGAATTGGATTGGATTTATCGGTACTACGATAAACGGTTTTCTTCTCACGCAATCATGTTTGTTGGAACCATTGTAGCTCCTCTGGTATTTATTTGTGGACCTGCGGTGTTATCACAGCCCCTGCCAGGGACAAGCGCATTTCCGTTCTCCATAGAGCCGACATGGATCTGGGCAAGCTTATACATTCTTCAAACCGCAGCAATCGTGCAAGTTGGAAGTATGGCTACGGTTGATTTCATGTATACAGTTTTGCTTTGGTTCATTGGTGCAAGATTCGAACTCTTATCCACCGAGTTTCTCAATGCACGCAACGAGGATGACTTCAGACGGTGCAGTTTGAAGCATCAAGTATTAATTGAGTAAGATTGATTCTAAGATATCAATTTATTTATTCAGGCTTTATTTCAGGTGAATAAATCAATTTTACTACCATTCTTTGTTCAGTTACTTCAATAGACTGAGTCTTACTACAGCTCCTATGGTCGGACTTCTATTTTTCGTGATAACGTTCAACGTTAGCACTGGAGGGCTTGTAATTGTTCGTGTGAGTTCACTTTTTGAATTATTCCTGTACGTGTATTCAACCAATAATAAAATCTTATGCCGAATGAACTTTTTACTTCTTGCGAACGGAACGGCTATACAGAATCCACCATTTTTTGTGGCGGCAAAGTTTGTTCTTTTCGTCGTTATTTCGGCAGTGCAACTTTTCATATTTGCCTGGCCAGCAGACAACCTAATTGATTTGGTAATTGATACGATCTATTTGGTTCATCATTAAATTTCACCCCATACATCGCATAGACATAAATGAAATTTGGTCGCCGAGTAAACACATGTAATCAACATCGCACCTCAAGAATTTCATAACAAAATATTCACCATCACGACTACTCGTTGTAAAATATTTCTTGATTTTATTACAGAGTGTTAAACTGAAAAATTCAGCCTACGGATGTGCCTGGATTGGCAATTCCCGAAAAATGATCAGAGATCTGATCATTGTTTTGCAAAGATCACAGCGTCCATTGATAATCACTATGGGCGGTATCGTTCCCATACTGTCGCTTGAATTCTTCGGAGGCGTAAGTTTGTCTGGAATTTTTACGCATGAAAGAATTTTGAATGAAATGCTTCTGATAATAATTTTTATTTTCAAATTTTGGTGTTCCAGACTATCGCAGCCAGTTTCTCGTACCTGACGGCATTGCGTGCTATGGCCGATAAATTGTAAAGTGAATTGGAAGCACGATGAGCCGATATCCAGCGGCATTTTCGACTTCGACTACTTCCACACTTCGGCCATATCAATTTTCATCGAGACTTGGGTTTTTGCACGTATCTCATAATCAATCATCTTCGACACAAAATATTGACAAGAACAGTGCCTATGAATGTATATTATCTTATTCTATCTCATGCTATCTTACGTCTATTACAATCCACAAATTGTAGCAACAAATTTTTGTCACCATTATAATAAAACATTCATGTCTAAAGAACTTGTAATCTTTCGTCACCTGATTCGTTTTATTATTTGCGACCCTGAGTCACAGTCTTGGAATAATTTGTATAATATTATCAGTAACTCGCATAAATTATACTAACAATAAAGGTGTATGAAATTACACCTCGAATTCGTTAGAGTATAAAGCTTAGTTTTTGGATATTTTATTCGGAATTATATAAGACATCACGTTGTCCATTGCCAGACACTTACTTAGTACGGTTGCAACCCCCTACCGCAGACACCCTCAAACAATAATAAATTGTAATTACACTTTCGTTACAGTATAAAAGCTGATTTTCATATATGATACTTGGGGAACTATTAAAAGATGTTTCCTCGGTAGCCAGACAGTTTCGATAGTTCTTTCATATTGCCAGGCACATCAAAAGACGGCCGTAGGTGCGAGTGCGAGGAATATAATATGCAAGCGAGTGCGAGTGGAATAGCGTGTTCGGTCTATTGCGATCTTTTACCGCGCATCATCCGTCGTTCATTCTGTATTGTGTGCTGAAGTTTGTTTTTTGAATTCATCAGAAATTTCATTATATAAAATTTTTTATGACAAAAAAATTACTTATGAAATAGTTATTCAATAAATTGTTCATGTCAATAATTGAATAAAACAAAAATCTAATAAATTAATCAATAATGTTTTGGAGTTTTATGAACTTTCCAAAAAAATGTAATTTAATTAAAATTTTGATATTTCATAAAAACGTTATTGTTAACTTCAGGAGGGAACAATTATTTTGATAGTAAGAAATCTAACGAAAAAATACTTTTATTATAGCCATTGTATATAAAGTGAAGAAAAGTAAGATTTCAAATATGTATTATTGAATTTTTTATTTGAATTTTTTGAATATTTCCATAATTTTCACAGTTTGACATTTTTTTAATATCACCTCAAAAAACAATATCATTTTGCCATCACTATTTTTACAAACAACACAGATTAATACGTCTCCCATGATAACACGTCATTACCACTGGATCACATTTATTTCATAAACTGCGCAAATAAATAATAAAACGAATGCTGTACGAATAATAGTTCACCACACGATACAGAATAACCGACAGATAATGCGCAGTAGAAGATCGCGATAGACCGAACACGCTATTTCACTCGCATCCGCTTGCAATATACCATGTGTCTCAGCGTTTACACTACAGTATGTCTGGTTGACTGGCGTCAGGCGTCACCCTCCCTATAGTGCCATGTTTATTAACGGAACTTAGTTTGACTTACCGATATGGCGTAAGCTTGGCGCCTGACGGCAGGCAACCAGACATACTGCAGTGTAAATGCTGGGACACATGGTATATTACTTGCGCTCGCACCTACGGCCGTCTTTTGATGTGCCTGGCAATATGAAAGAACTATCGAAACTGTCTGGCTACCGAGGAAACATCTTTTAATAGTTCCCCAAGTATCATATATGAAAATCAGCTGTTATACTGTAACGAAAGTATAATTACAATTTATTATAGTTTAGGGGTGTCTGGTAGGGGGTTGCAACCGTATTAAGTAAGTGTCTGGCAATGGATGACGTGATTTCTAATATTATTTCGAATGAAATATCCGAAAACTGAGCTTTATACTATAACGAATTTGAGGTGTAACTTTATACACCTTTTTCTACCTGTTACCTGCCAAACCCACCACTACCCAAGTTTCATAATCGGGGATCGTTCTTACCTGTGTTGGGGGCATACATGAAGAAACTTTTAGCGTTTATAAAATAACGCGACGGGCTCTATAATATCGTGCATGGAAATAGACAGCCACTATGTGCCACAATCGTCAGAATAATGGCAAAGTGATTACTCGAGTAAGGCATATGATATATTAATGTGCGCAGTGCTAACGGAGCACCAGGGTAGTTAATTCATCAACCAAGCGTTACGTTGGAGACCGCCACAAAATTTTGTTATTCACTTTTTTTATAGGTGAATTCGACGAATCAAATTTTGTATGGTTCCAACCAAAATTTGAGTACGACCGTAAAGATAGTTTATGTTAACCCTTATGACTCGAGTTTAAAACATTGTTAATTGAGTTGCCTAAAGTTAGGCGCACAATCAGCACCGAAGATTGTGAAATTGAACACCTCTGAAATCTTAGATTGAATTATCTTACTAGTTCGACAAAGGGGTAAAGATGCAGAAAGCACTGTTCAATAGCACAAGAGCACCAGATGTCATTTTGGTTTCAAAACAATGATATTCAATGTCGGCTTCTACATCAAGAGTGGTCTGCAAGCTGCGGGCCTACGGTGGAACAAAAACCGTATAAAAACGGGAACTCATCCGCTCTGTCATTGCATTTATCGGTTTCCGTACGTATGTTTCCGTGATTTTTTTTTTTACCAAAAAAAATTGGTTCCGCATGAATCACGGATTAGCTCGTTTGTCATGACACTGGACAAGAATGTGAAATCGTGCGAACAATGTCGTGTAGTGGTTTGATAGAAAAGGCAATAACCTCTGACACAGCGGCAGAAAATATACTGCCGTTCAGGACATGCAATCTCAATTGGAAAAATCCTTGCAGGCTATGGATCCATGTAATTTAAATCATTTTAAACCGATAGTCTATATTTCTGACGGCTCAATGTACCCGGGTAAAAAGTTAGGGCCATATATATGCCTGTGGTGAGGTAAAATGTGTGTAAGACTCTGTTCGAGTGTGACATCAGAAAGGTAGGGGAAAGCAGGGCTGGAAGTTCCTCGGGTGAATCGTTCCAAAGCTCTCCCTTACTTGTGAGTGTTACCTGACTAATTGTTCGCTTCATAACCAATATATAAGTGCTAATTGTGGAGTTCCGTATACGTCAGACTCAAGCCTTTTCAAAACACCTGAAACGCCCACATTATTTTCTACGTTGGGTTCTACACACGTAGTTGAAAGTCCCACATCCCTACCATCAACTGCCTCTGACCAATCGGAAGCAAGGAATCCTTTGACTATTTGTGGTCTGAATCGTTATGGAGATAGTGCCTATCGACTGCACCTTATATCAGAGCTAATGCAGTCACCCCCAATCCAAGCTTGGAAGGGCCAGTAAAATCGGTTCCCGCTTCAAGTTTTCCAGTTTCTGTCAAGAGCTCGGAGTAGAACGGCGTCAAAGTTATCGTGAAGGCATCTTTTCGTTGTTCCGAAGTCGTTGAGCTGAGAAAATGCCGACGAAACGCCGATACACTTTCGAGCAATCTATGCTTATACTCAGATATGCAATGTTTCCAATCGCATGTTGGTCATTGCCGGCGGGAACTGGTGCTTCGGATGTTCGGTTGCGTAGTATTGCGTGGTGGTTCGGAATCATTCATTTAACTGTAAATACCACTGCTTGGTTCTGGAATATTTATCTGAACTTAGACAACTTCGATATTGCCATAAAATCTGTTACGGAATTGTGCACTATGATCACTGCGATCTTGAAAATGTACGTCTGCAGAATAGAGGCATCTCGACTTCAGGTATGTGATAATGTCTACTTTCTTCAACAAATCGCGAACGCTATTTACAGCGGAAATTAAGCCTTTTGTAAATAAATATGTCCAATCAGGATTTGCTGGCCGAGATGGACTTGTTTCTGAAAAACGCTACAGCGGAAGAATGGGAACTGATGATGCGGTACTACGACAGATACTTCACATCGCATTCGATCATCTTTATCATCTCGGTTTTCACACCGTTGTGCTTCATATTGGAACCCGCGCTGCATCCAGACCAGCCTTTTCCAGGGACGGTTGCATATCCATTTTCGGTAGAGCCCTTTTGGATTTGGGCAACTTTATACCTTTCGCAAGTCCTTCTTGCGGTGCAAGTTGGAAGTATGTTATTAGTAGACTTCATGTATGCCATTTTACTCTGGTTCACTAGTGCCAGATTCGAATTGTTAGCAATCGAATTTTCGAATGTAACCAACGAGGATGAATTCAGACGCTGCATTAAGAAACATCAAGAATTGATACAGTAAGATGATTCACAGGACGTAACTTCGTGGTTAATAAAATACGACTTCAGGTAACTTATCCAACTTATTTCGTTCTTAGGTACTTCCTGAAATTGAGAATCACCGTACGCAAAATGGCCGTGATAGTGTTCTCCACTGTCATGTTTGCTGTTACTACCGCAGGCTTTACACTGGTTCGCGTAAGTTCGTGTTCTCCATAACCCGATCTCATCATTCAAATTGACAAATACAAGCAAGGAATAAAAATGAGACCGATATTTTTCCATTGTTTCATGGATGCGACGGAATTCCAGAATCCGCCGTTGTTTGATTTGGCAAAGTATATTTTCTTCGAATTTCTCGGTGGGATGCAGTTTCTTGTAATCACCTGGCCATCGGACCATTTATTGGACATGGTAATACACTACACCCATTCGAGAGATGGCAAACTCCCCACACCTTCAGGCAATACTTTTTTGCAGCCTTATTATAAATTCCATTGTTGTCCGTGCCTTCCGCAAGTACTCCGATTTTTAACAAGTTCCGAGCTACTCATTTTCTTGCAATAGTTGAAGACATGTCCCAGAAAAAAAAACATCCTTATAAGCAGGATGTTCGATCCATAATCCATTTATCCACAGGGTGAAAGAGTACGCCGTTCAGTCTACAACTGCGCCTGGGTAGGCCAATCGCCAAGTATGCTCAAAGACCTGATAATCGTTTTGCAAAGATCAAACAGTCCATTGATAATCGGTGTTGATGGTGTTTTTTCCGATTTGTCGCTCGAATTTTTCGGAAGTGTAAGTTACCTCCAAGTCTCCGAAACCCGAGTTTATGTAATTCATGAATTTTTTTCCCCAGTCCGTAGCGGCCAGCTTCTCATATATTGCAACGTTACGAGCTGTTGCTGGAGACTGAAGACAACGTGATTCATATGATTACAAAAGATATTTCATGGCCCCCTTTCGCACACCCAGATTAAATAGCAGTAATAACAAAATTATGTCACACTTACCACAAATATAACGTCTGTGTAACTTATTAATTTTCACAATCACTACCATGTATCTTTTGTGTAGTAAAAATTATGTCATATTATACCAACTCTACACTCAACTGGTTTCGGTATCGCTTATACTACCCGATATGGTGATCCTGATGCCACTCACAATTTACTGAATATTTTTGTAAACACAATCTTCAACACTGTTCATAATGTCGCCCCAGGTAAAGTCAAATTGATGACGACAGTTCCGAAATAATTATAAGATCAAAAGCTGTAGTATACGCACCTTTATCTTGGATAAGTTTTGCAGTTGCTTCTCCCATCAGATACCAAAAAATTGTCTGACTCGCATTTCTGCTCTGGCACAGATCATTCCTCCGAGTAAATGCGTTGCACGGAGTGACGTTTGTGGGGGAGTTTTGGTTCGTGGAGAAAAAATTTACACGCGCTATCAGATTCATAGTAAAATTCAAGTAGACGCAAATGGATCATTGCCAACAGACAGTACCTGAAATGAGGTGCATCTGTAATCGCGACTTGTTACCGACGCTTATGGAAACAATCAATAAAAGCACCCGTAGGTAAAACCGCATATTGAAAAGACATCGAAATCGATTTTCAATAATTAATACCTTTCATTTACACTAAATCATTCGAAGGTGATACCTTTCGCGTTGATTGGAAGGTACCCGGATACATTTTTGGAGCCAAAGTACACAATTTTTGTTCATCAAGATGTTCAAATAAATAATTCTTTCTGGCTCAAAGACATGTTCGACCTAGTAACGATTGAAAAGATATGCGTTTTTCATTATGTATTATGTACGAAAATAGAAAGTCTCTACACATTGCAACTCTCATGCACCTTGGAGTAATTATTTAAGAGTACAGTTCATGAATTTCGCATAAATGTAATGCTTTCGGAACACCCAGTCTTTTTATTTATTAATAGGCTCTTGCGTGAAGAGTCTACTTTCGATATATCTTCACATTTACGTTGATATCGATTGATCGGATGGCGATCTACGTTTCAGACTTCACTTCCTAGGACGCTCGAGATGTCACGTCATTGAAATCAAAGTTCTTGCACAGAATTTTGGCAGAGCTTAGCTGACTTTGATTCTGAAGATATGTCAGCTGTGCACATCCTGACATCCACTGTATCCATCACCTCTATATCTATGTATGATTTCATTCAGGATGAGCTTTTCTATGACCTTTATCCAACACTGCAGGACTCTGAGAACACAGGACAACGCACAAAAATATCTTGCATCAATTACTTACTCTGATTGTCTGAATAGTTTCGCGATGGTGATCGAAGTTTATTCCATATAACATGCCATAGTAAAGGTACATACGGGTTTATTTGAGCGTGGGAAATTATGGGTGTTTGTAATGAGTTATTTACCAGCTTGCTCATCTCATTAAAATGATACAATATTATACGTACGTTTACGATAACTTGGTGTCTAGAATAATATATTGTACAATATGTTGCTTCTATTGGCCAGGATCGACCAATCAGATGTGAGGGATTATCGCACTGTTTGTGGGCTGAATCATTACCGCTTTCAGATCGCATATCAATGAGAGATGATGCATACCGACTGCATCTTCTTTGAGGGTCAGTGTGTGGTCAATTCTGGTCAGAGCAACGAGGAACTAGTGAAATTCGTGGTGCGCCTGAAGTCCTAAAATTACTCGAAAGATCCGATTGTAAATGAAACAGAACATGAGTTCTTCAAGTGATCATCCTGAAAATGAAACACCTACCACAAACAGTTTCACATTCCAGAATGTCATTTTTGTTATCAAATATTCTATATTTCCCATCGGTTGCTGGCCGTTACCGGCAAACGCAAGTGACAAAGCTGTCAAAAGGTATAAAATTTGGTGGTGGTTCACGATAGTCCATATATCGGTGGGTTCCTTTGGTTGGATGTATAGTATTTACGTGAACAGAGGAACCCTCGATGACGCAATCAGAATCACAACGGAAACGAGCGCAGTTTTGATGGTACCTGTGAAAATGATGATCTGCAAGATGGAAGCACCCCGGCTTCAGGTTGGGGCATTTAAATGAAGCAAGCTGAACCGATTTCTTGAATAAATTTTTCAAATTGGTGAACATGTATTCATTCATTTTTTTCCCCATCAGGGTCTGATCGATGAAATGGAATCGTTTCTGAGGACCGCCGCACCCAAAGAATCGGAGTTGCTTCAACAATACGTCAACAGATACATGTTTTCTCACGCAATTATATATGCTTTTACGGTCATCGGTCCGATCGCATTCATATGTGGACCAACCGTAACGGCGCAGCCTCTCCCGGGCGAAACTGCCTACCCATTTTCGATAGAGTCCACATGGGTTTTCATAAGCTTATACGTTTCGCATTTCATCATCGTAACCCAGATCGGCAGTACTCTGGTTCTCAGCTTCATGTACACCATATTACTATGGTACAACGGTGCCAGGTTCGAAATGCTATGCACCGAGTTTCGAAATGCAACGACTGAAACCGACTTAAAACGCTGCATCAGGAAGCATCATGAATTATTGGAGTGAGAATATTTCTACTGATTACCGTCGGTGTTCGTGATAATGAAAAATCAATCAGCGGATGTGCACCGTGTAATTAATTGCTATTCGTACAGTTACTTCCACAGATTGAGGGGTACGACACGTATAATGGCTCTGCTGGTTTTTACCCTCGCCATTTTCGGCACTACTACTGCCGGATTCGTATTGACTCGCGTAAGTTCAACGCACGCAAGGCATTGAAATCTCTCCGAAATGAGAAAAAGATATCTGAATTGATAAATAGGATCAATATTTTTTACTTATTTCCATTCGCATTGGAAATTTAGCATCCCCCACCATTCGTGGTGGCTAAATATGTCATCTACGAGTTCCATGCGGTGATGCAGCTCTTTCGATACACTTGGCCGGCGGATAATATCATCGAAATGGTAGACGGAAAATCGCTGCACCCTTTTTCAGTCCTGATATTTTTTTAGTCATCGTTTTTCCTCAGAGCCATAACATTGGGACGTCGGCGTACAACAGCCCATGGATTGGAAAATCACCAACAATGCTTAAGAGCATGCTCCTTGTTCTGGAAAGGAGTAAGACTCCACTGACGATCTCTGTGAATGGAATACTGCCCGCTTTGTCTCTTGAACTTTCTGGAGCAGTGAGTTATCAACGAATCCCAGCGCCAATTCGTCCGACAAATATGTGTCGTCATTTCTCATTTTTTCTCATTCTAGGCATTGGCCGCTAGTTTTTCTTATCTCACGACCCTTCGAGCTATGACTGAGAGTGAGAGCTAGAAACATCTTAATCATGAACAAGCATCCGATGGCCATCACTTACTTTCACGGTTCAAATAATCGATTTCAAACTTTTTGGATTCAAAAAATAATAAATGTATGTTGTAAGCAATAAACAGGATGTTCATCAATGAACTCAATTTACTACAATCGATCAGCTAGCTAAGTCAGCACAGAATTCCGTGCACAGCTATGCTTTCATTAGCCATAATGAAACACGTGTAGTCCTGACCCGACTACTGCCACTAGGCTCTATTTACAATTGGTTGTTGCTGGAATTTTTATGATGATAAAATGGCCATAAAAACATTTCAGCGTCCCAATAAAAGCTGGCGAAAACCTTCATGATTTCATTTACTACGCTTTATATTAAACGTAATTATACTGAATTTTTTTTCATGTAAAACTCATCGCGAAAATTTTACTGAATTCTCGTAAATGTAAATGCACACAGATGACCAAATGTATTCCTTCTTTCGAATTAGGTATGAAAATAGAAAGACACACACATTGCAACTCCCATGTATCCTCGGGTAATTATCTAACGATAAAGTTTATGAACTATGCATGTAGGTGATGCCTTCGGAACACCCAGTCTACTTATTTATTCATCCACTCTTATGGTGGAGTTTACGTTGGACCTCTCGACATTTATATTGATTTCGATCGAACAAATCTATACCTACGTGTCTGGTTGTCTCATTTTGGTGAAAACCTAACTCACATGTTTTCGTAGGCTACCCAAGATATCTTGTCACTGACGTCATAAGCTCTGCAAAGAATTTTCACAGAACAGGGTGTACAATTCTGGAAATATGTCAACTCGTCGCGTGTCCCAGTGTCTACAAAATTATAGAAAATAACGATGCCCTTGCAAAGCCCTCTTCAAGATTAATATAGAAATTAATTTTTGGCTGCTGTAGTTACAACTGATTTAATAAAATAGGCGATTGCTTAGATACGTTCCACTTACATCACTGAACACGCGTAATATTTTCAAATTCATTTGCATCTATCGATTTCCTAAACCATCCCGACGGGCAATGTAGATGCCTGTGCAAACGGACAATGAATCCGAGTACTAGCTTCTTCGACAGGTATCTACATCACCATTAGCACGAAGGAAGGTAGTCAGAGGGGTTGACAAAGATCTGTTATTTGCCAACAATGGTTAACATTAGGGAGAAGAATCATTGTTGATGGTACGATGTCATCTTCCTTCGATGAACGAATCGAACGCGCAGGAGCTCAAAGTGGTATCCAGCGATGTTTATAAGTCACAGACTCAAAAAGAGCATCTGATGACAGGCGATGATATTTTTTCCGGAATTTTTGGATCTGTAATAAAAATTGGGAGAAGTGCTGCAGGTTTTTAAAATAAATATTCGTTGCTGAAACTTTTTTTGTTCACTATCATTTTTGATGGGGCCAGACCAATTAAGGATAAAATTTTCTTAATTACATGTAGAAATAGAAACCAATCTTCGGATTATGTAATTTTATCGTAAATGCTGGGCAATTATCTTACAGTATGGAGTGAATAAGTTATGAGCCTTAATGAAACTTCTTCTTCTGAGTTATTAACAAAGCGTCACACACTCGAATATATTTCTATGTAGGAAGGATCCTGAAAGGAGCGAGATTTTACATATCCAAATGCATTTTGGACACCATGATGTGACGACGAAATGAAGAGAAAAAAAAAATTTAACGTAGTCGACGATCGGCAAATCAACTTCGCCCTACTTTGATTCGATCGTCAATCAAAAAATGAGCAATATCTGCCAAGTCACTTGAAATATGCTTTCTGAAAATCGAGTTGAATCGCGTTAAGATTAGTCAAAGTATATCTTTTTCCAGAGCAAAAACTTGCATGACAATTGTAGGCCACATCCTAGGCATTATCAAACAATTTCCGAATTTTTCTCCACCGGTTAGCTGTAGCAGAAAATTAGATGAGATCACACCGCACATTTGTTTTTAGCATTGCTGCGGTTATCCTTGCGATAAACTCGAAACATTGTTGCATTTTGTTGACTGGACCATCAGGAATATAGCACATAGGATTTCATGAAGTCAGAAGACCGAGAAGTTCGACGGACGGAATACCGTGAAGTCTTCTCGGCACTTGACGGTATTCGTCATTTTACATTGCCGAAACATCTTTGGTGAACTATTTACGAGGTATTGACAGAAAGTTGACAATGAACCAGTGCAGAAATCAAATGCACTCGTGGCCGTCGAACTGTTCAAGCCCCCAGATTTCTGACGATGGAAAAATTGGTTTTGAAGACTTCGAAAAATCCAACACAACTTATCCAGGTATGGAAATAGCACATATACGTGGTTGAAATCGAACGAATGACAAATGGAATACCTCCCTTCCTAAGACCAGCTTCATCCAATTGGAAGCAAGAAATCCCTCGGACCATTCCTAGGCGAATCATTAGGTTGTCAACTACAAACCTTCCTGTATATCGATTACACCTCCCATGAAAGGCAACTCAGTCATTCCTTCTTGAGGTTCAGAAGTACCCAGAGTCTTTTTCGGCACTGGGCAAAAGTGAGGAGAGTATTTGTTCACCGATTGCGCCCAGTCGGAAGGAGTTCGAAGAGTCATAAGAGACGTTATTTCAAACAAAAATTATTCGATGAAGTCTCGAAGAGTGCAAATTATTATTGCCCTTACAAAATTTGGGGTCCTTCCGTTATCTGGCTGGCCACTACCACCGGATGCCAATTTTTGGGCTGCCGTAGCACATAATACTTTATGGTGGTTTACAATGGTAAACGGAACATTAGCGTCGTTTGGATGGTTCTACAAATTGTATGAGAGTTTCAATGAATATGAAACCCTGATAAAAGTTTTGTTGGAGTGGTGCACCATAGTTGCAACGTTGTCGAAAACAATTATATGCAAAGTACATGCACACCGTCTCCAGGTAAGAGTTAAAAGCAAGATGTAAAAGTGTAACGATTTTGCTTTCGATGTATTTTTTCTTTTCTTCTTTCTTTGGAAATATAAATTATTGTGAAAATATTGCTAATTGAGACTGAATGACCTGGATTGTTTTCCAATTTTTAAACCGTCATTTTCACGAATAATATTAATAGTCAATGCGCAATATCAGACGTCGCGATGGAACCACACACTTTCAAGGAATTCATATCCATATCATACAGGGTCTGCTAAAAGAAATGGAAATATTTTTCGAAGAGATGACTCCTGAGGAAGAGGAAATAATCGACCGCTATTTCCATAAATGTAAATTTATGACTGGGCTCTACTTGACCGGTACCATTTTTGGTCCACCGATGTTCTTAATTGGAGTCATCACGTCCTCTCAGTTTTTTCCGGGCGAAACTTCGTACCCGTTTTCTGTAGAACCTTTTTGGATTTGGGCAACGTTGTATACTATGCAGAGTATTTTGATCCTTGAAATTGGATGCGTAGGGCCCCTGGATTGCATGTTTGCCCTTCTACTCTGGCATACAGCTGCAAGACTTGAATTGTTGGCTGACAAACTTCAAAGCGCTACCACCAGTGAGGACGTCAAACTTTGCATTCGGAGGCACCAAACATTGCTTGAGTGAGAATCTAATTTCGCTCATCTTGCACCGTTCATCAACTGCGAACCAAACTGCCAATCGATTACCGTATTATATTTCGATTTTTTCAGGTACATGGCTGAATTAAAAAACGTGGTAGCTATCCAAGTTTTGACAGTGCTCCTCAGTACCATAATCGCAATCACCGCAGGAGGTTTCGTACTTATCCGGGTGAGTCCACGATTCGACGTTCTGCTCTTTCATTAAGTATTTTTCCAAATCTACGTAATTTAATCGTTATATACTTACACATTTTATTTTCAAAATATAGAATCCAGCGTTACCCATAGTGGTAAAGTACGGCTTCTTGGAGTTGTGCTCCATATCAGAGTTATACGTTTATTGCCAGCCTGCGGACCACATAATTGACGTGGTAGCTATGAAACTATGTGGACAATAATTTGAATAATTAATTCATCAACAGTTGAATCACGAGATCAAATATCTCTTTTCCCCTTCAGGCAGAGAGTGTAGGAAATTCAGCCTATGCCTGTAATTGGATTGGAAAATCCCGTCAAATGCGAAAAGATCTATTGATGATTGCGCAAAGGACCAATAAACGATTGATCATCTCCATCGATGGATTTTATCCCGCCTTATCGCTTCATTTCTACGGAAGTGTAAGTGCTTTTAAATTCAGTACATTTCTCAAAAAATGATTTCATGGTTCCCACATTTCATCTAATTTTTTATTCTGTCATTATGTCACAGACTATGTCGGCCAGTTTTTCGTACCTTACAACCCTACGGGCTATGGTAGCTGACGATTGAAGTTCGCCACAACCATTTCACAGTTCCATATTGGACCAGCATAATTACCAGTATTTTATCTTCAACGAAGACACAATGCCAACATGACTTAGACTAGCGAATTATTATCAAACTTACCGATCACATCTGTTAATCGAATAAAACTTCACACGAATCATTCCTCCACAATCAGTCTGAGAACATTAACTGATTCTCATTCATGATCATTTACAGAAGATTTCAGAATGAAATTCATCGCTGCCAAGAATTTGCTCAGTTTTTATGCAGTTATGTAATTCCTCGTAAACATGATTATTGACTGAACGTCGTACAGGTTGTTCACCCTATTACAGTTTCGAATTATCCTAAAAAAATGTAAGAAATTTGATCAAATTTGAAATGCTTCATTCTTTTTTTCTTCCAGAATTTTTTTTCCTGGAGCTGGGCCCATTCTGTTCATGGTCGCAGTATAATGTTATTATATGGACGTTAGGACTCAACGATGAACACTCACAAAATGTACCAGTGTGGTGTTCGGTGATCAATCAGATGAATGATTTTTCAGGCGTATTGCAGATGGATAAGTTCGTCATTGACAGCTGAAAACGGAGCATGGTTTGAAGGTCTTTGTCTTTTTACACGAAATTGGCCCGGAATCGATTCTGCGTTGCAGAAAACTGCATATCATCTTTTTGCGGGAAGTTCTTTCGACGGTCAGTTACCTGTCGTACAGCGGAGTCTTCGTGTCGTATTACCGCAGAGCGTCGAGCGGTCACAGAAACCGTTTCGCTGAGACAGTCCGATTTTTTATCTGTTAATTTTAGTTTCTTATATCACTAAAATAGGTGGAAAAGTTACAACAGTTCGTAAAACTCACAGGATGTACAAATTAGCGATGCAGTTTAAAGTGTCCATCGAGGCTGTGATATGTTCCATGGCATTCGTTGCGAGGTTCGTCCATTGCTTGTCGTTTTGGCTGAACAAAAAAAATGCGAGTCGAATGATTTTGGGCATAATACGCCTTACATCTGTATTAGACCTGCTGTGCGAGATAGTTGATTTGCTTATAAGTGCATATCAAGCCGGATGTGATCCTTTTAAGTTGACCAAAATTTTATCGGACTTATTACTCAAGCTTAATTTGATAACGAAGATTTCCGGGCTTCGAAGAACACAGACCCAGGTAATGGATTGTTTATTCAATGGAATGCTTTATGTTATATTAGAAGCAGAAAAATATTAGCGCTTTCAAAAGTGCGGATTGTAAAGTTGGATGAAATCGTCGAGCCGTGGTAGCAGGGGGCGTTTTTTTATTTTGAGCAATCATTAAACATGTACTCCATGGAGGAAAGATAGTTCGACGATAATTGAAAGCTATTTATTTTTTTGTTTCATCCTGAAAACGAATATCGGAGAATCGGTAGATCAACGTCCACGGTTATCACATTATTCTCGGAAGCCGCGAAATTCGAAAGTCTTTTTTCTTCACAACGTATGATTTTCTGCTCGTAATTCCCGATAATTTCAACATTATTCCGTCAATTTACTACCACCGATCGTTCACCCATAAGTGGTACAATTTTATTTCGCTTACGATTTGTTACAACGATGGGGAATAGTCGCAAAAATCGTCCAATCGTCGGACACTTATACCAAGCACATTGGCCATTTGCACATTTCTCATAATGTCGTAGCTTTTCTTTTTTTTTTTATAGGCTGAAAGAATTGCTTCTCGATAAAAATTGAGTAGCGAAAAATGCAGATATTATATTCAAAGATGTTCAAGGACCTCATCTTCAGAGACGAATTTGTAACATTTCAGATAACAGATTTCACCAAATGAAGGTCTCGCTATCTGTACTTCAAAATTATACGGCTTTTACAACATTTTGGGATACTCGAGGAAGTGTTTCTTCGGAAACTTTCGACTTCGAAGAATCTGCGATCAAGAAGTTAACACAGAGTAGTTTGATTTCAACCAATGTCATATGTTGAAATTACGCAGAAATTATTTGCCACATTTTAGACTTTTAATAAACTGAAAATCGTCCAAATTGTCTTTCGATTTATAATATTTAATTGCTCATGCTTTTCCTATATTTCTGACCGACGTGCATTACTTGTTACCGCACGTTACTTTTTCTCACGCAAACGATAATTGGACGCTGGAAATAATAATAAAAGAAAAAAAAGAAGAAAATAGGTGGAAAAAAAGCGTCGATATAGCTTCACACAACAAGCGTACCTTCGAATTGACTCTGCAGTTCGACCGATTATTTATTAATCGTAAAACGTTGCAATTATCATTTGAAAAATTAATACCACCGAGAAAAAGTGGTACGGGTGTCGGAGTTTTCTGTTCCGATTTCATTTGGGAAGTGACGCCTTTGCCGCGTTTTTCTCCCTCTTTTCTCTGCCCGTTACATCGGATAACAACAATCGTTCAAACATTGTTGTCCAATAGTTCACGTACGACTTGTGCAGTCAAGATTGCAGACCGAAGTGAAATAGAAATAATTTCCGATGCCGACCATTTATGATGTTTTGTGGTGCACACGACTCAGCGTGGCGTCAATTTTATGCTGGCCACCGCCATTGGGTTCCGAAGATTCGGTGATGGGACGGCACAAATTGTGCTGGTGGATAGTATTTTGCACGGTCTCTACCAATATTTCAACCTTCATTTATGGCATCATGGATAACCTTGACGATATAGTATTCGCAATTAAACTCTACACCGAAATGTGCGCCATGACATCTGTGCTAGTAAAAATGGCAATTTGCCAGAAGCACCTGACGACTATTCAGGTAAGAATTTGAAACTTTTCAGATCGACCGAGTATCAGATTCGTAATAATGACCTACCTATGTGTGATAATTTTCTTGTAGATTTTGTTCGCAGATTTGGAAAAATTTCTCAAAGAAGCTACCTTAAAGGAGAACGAATTAATTCAGAGTTACGTAGACAAATGTCTTGTCATTCACGCGAGCACTCTCGTATGTGGTCTCGTTGGATTCACGATTTTCGTAATTGCACCATTTGTAACATCTCAGAATTTACCTGGCGACACAACATTTCCATTTGAGATAAATTCGTTCTGGTTATGGGCCGGGTTATTCATTTTGCAGAGTTTCAGCACTTTCGCCGTTATCTGTATGGTGAATGTTGACTTGATGTTTGCAATTCTATTCTGGTACTCCGGCGCTAGAATGGACATGCTTTCACAGGAATTGGAGAACGCACTTAACGCTGAAGACGTCAAATACTGCGTAGAGAAACACCAGAAATTGACAGAGTGAGATGCAATTCCCATTCCAATGAATTTCGTTGTTTCGAACAACTATAACATTTTTTATTCCAGGTATATCGAACTGCTGACAAAACCGCTCCGTTATACAGCCGTGTGTGTGAATTTTATGGCTTTATCCGCAGCCATAACCGGAGGTTTCGTACTAATTCGTGTAAGTTAAATAGACATTTGCAAATATTTAAATCAACCATGGCCACATTTTTCCTATCCATCGCATTCAACGTCTCATAAATGTAATTTGATCCGGTAAGCACCCGGCGATGTTAGAACTACCGAAATTCGGTTTACTCGTCGGAGTAGCAGCGACAGAATTATATCTATACGCTTGGCCCGCAGATCATTTGGCAGAGATGGTGAGTCTATTTTATCTTTTTGTTTGATTTCTTTGTAGACATGTTGAAAAATTGATTAAACTTGCCTTTCATTTTCACTAATTCTAATCAGTGCAGAAAATTTGGGGATGCAGCCTACCATTGTGACTGGATAGGCAATTCATTTGGAATGTGCCAAAACATACGAATCATAATTCACAGATCGCAAAACCCGTTCGTCATAAATGTCGATGGCATCCTTCCGCCTCTATCGCTTCAGTATTACGGAGCTGTGCGTATATTTGAGTACAGGGAAAAACTTGATTTTTCCTCCTTTCTTTCCGTACCAAATTTAACTCTGGTCATACCTATTTTTCAGTCTATATCGGCTGCAGTTTCTTACTTCACAACACTGCGAGCCGTGACAGCTGAAGATGACTAGACGCGATTGCCGAATAAACTAATTGAATCCAATTTCAAGTTACAGATACTGCATGCAACGATATGACACTGTCTTTCTATAAGATTAAATACAACACATTTTTTAAGCGATATTCAATTTTGACATGCCACCTGATTCAATCCACGTACGGTTTTTAATCTCTGTCCACAAAACGGAAACGCAACGGTCTGTCGGGTACATTGACCATCATGTACTTGCTGCTGATATCGGCGTAATCGTACTCGATTCTGAATTCTCGGATTAGCTGTAGATGGTGAAAGGAAAAAGAAATAAAATGAAAAACATCGAATTGTTTGTACGTTTATAAATTGATTTATCATAGCCAAGGTCATTGCGAGTCACCTTTGCCGTCAACAACGCCATCTCCGTCTCAGCCATTTCCTTTCCGAGACACGAACGGATGCCGTGGCCAAATGGGAGGCAACTGAACTGTTGGTGACGATCGAGTTCGACATTATTTGCCTGCAGCCATCTCTCCGGCTTGAACTTTTCTGGATCCTCGAAATTCTCCTCGCGAAGCGACGATATCTGATTCGCCATTATCACGTAGGTCTGGAGAAAAAAAAGAGCGAAAACTTGAGGATCAGAAATCTGCTTCACTGTGAAAACGAAATTAGTAGACAGAGAAACTTACTCCCTTTGGAATTGTGTAACCGTGTAAGGTGACCGGTTTCGGAAGAGCCCTCGTAATGAAAGGAAACGCTGGTCGTAATCTTCGGCGTGGAAAAAGTCGCGTTAAATATTTTTCCTCAATTCCCGTACAGCTCGACGAACAGATGACCGATTACCGACTCACCTGTGACATTCGTTCATGCAAGCACGCAGGTATTTCATTCCCTTCAAATCTCGCTGTGTCAAGGATGATTCTCTGCTGGGCATCGCGGCGCAAACTTCTTCGTAAACACGGCGTTGAACTCTCGGATTTCTCGCGAGGTAGTACAGAAGAAAAGCCTCGCTATTCGTCGTCTGTCGACGTAAATTCATTGATTTATTTTCACAAAATTATCACCAATTAATTCAGCTTACCGCTTGAACTCCCAGAATGATCATGTCCATGATGAGAGTCGATATATCGTCCGGTTGCATTTCCTGACTTAAAAGTAGCTTTTCGATCAAAGAAGAGCAGTTATCGTCAACTGAGTCGCTCAGATTTTCATCTCCTGATCGTGTTCCTAATTTATTCTGTGCTTGTCGGATGTATTTTCCAATTACACTGTAGATAAAACGTCAAAGATTTGTCCAGACTGAACGTGAAAGTTTTATAATAAAAAATGTGAACACTCTACCCGTCGATGACGTCGCAAGCTGCGAATAGTTTTTTTGTAAACGGCGTATCGAAAAATCGCCAAAACTGAAATCCAGTTTCGCATCGACTGAGATAGCGATGGGCAAGAGTCAACGCTTCGATTATTCTGCTCGGTTCAGAAGTTCCATCGAGTCCTGACGGTTCCAAAAATCCCAATCGTTTGTTAAGCATCAGTACTGAAAAGGATTCCATGCCCCATCGAGAAAGATCCTGACTGAAGTCATCCGGAACCTTTTTTCAGGAAAGTTCAACGTGCAATTTTCACCGTGACTATAAGATCGACGTGAATTACAAGGTACCTCGTACTGTCTGTTACGAATTTTTCTTATCCTTTGCACAACTTCATCGCAAGTAATTTCGAGTTTTTCAAAATACTGGCTAACTTGATCGGCGAATGGTTTCTCTAATTTTTCTTTCAACCGCGTCCATTCCGGTCCTTGCCTGAATATTACGACGGAGATACGATTTTTTAGATACTGAATTGCTGTTCATACGAGTCGTAATTACATGTTGAACGGTCCTGGCAGTTTGTATTTTTTGTGGTGTAGACGATAATGTTGAAGAACATCGATACCGCTTCGAACAGGTGCTTCTCCTTCCTGCTTGAAAACTTCAGCGATGTGTTCGGGTCTGGAAGAACGAAACAAAAAAAAAAAAAAAAAAAATAGAAAAGGAAAAAATGGGAACCGTTGAACAATCCATCGATTTTCACCTGTGAATCATGACGACGTCACCGGAAATCGGTCCATGTATGCGAACGATCGGTCCGTATTCGTTGAAAAGATATTTTAAGGGAATTATATTACGATTCCAGCTTAACTGGCCTGCAAGATAATCATATTTGTCTAGAATGTAGTGTTTTGAGTATTAGATAAATCATACCCAGGGTAACCTTGTTGATGAGGAGGGTGCAAATTAATTGCGTACCAAAAATCGGTACATATCTCCAATACTTTTCCAAAATCTTTAGAACGGCTGGTCCCGGTATATCCTCGAAGGGTAAGGGCGCCTTGTCACTGGTAGTTTCCGCTCTTACGCTCACTTCCGGTATTTCAAATACACTGGAAGAATCCAACACAGAAATCGGCGGGGATTGCGAAGCTTCATTTTGCGATCGCGTAATGGCTGTGCCTGTAAATGATGATTATGCGTGAATAAAATAACTAATCGATCACGTATGAAAATTTTCAGATTATGCCTACGGATTAGATCATTTTGCGCATCCCGGAGCTGTTCTTGTCTCTCAATCGCTGCAAGTGGTAGAGATTTTGTTACCAATAATCGTCGAATCAACGCAGTGCCAGCTATTGTATTATGGTTGATGTAACCGCAGCGCTGGAAAACTAAACGGTGCATAGCGTAGATAACAAACAAGAAATGTACGTTGGCGCGAGAAAGTTAATCACGTTAATAAATAATTAGGTTGTAATTTAGGCTAAACTTCAGTTTTATATTTCACTAAAGTTCGGACGTCATTAACTTTTACAGACAACAAACTCGTTGCTTAGCAGTGCCAATGAAACAATCAAAATTTCTACCATGAACTATACAAACTGACAGCGAATGAAAAATTATTATGAGTTAAACATATATTCAAAGAGGATTTATTTACATATATTACACGCTTTTCCAACAAGTTACTATAAAAATTAAAAAAAAAAAAAATCGATACGAACAAATGCCAGGTTTTTTTGTTCGATTCAAATGGGATTCGTTGAATTTTCTACAGTCAGATTAAATATAGTTCAAACGTCCACTTCGATTTCAACATCCTCTTCGTCGATATCCGTCTTATTATTACGTTTCCCCGAAAAGTTTTTCGACTTTCCAAAGTCTTTGCCTTGCTGTAAGTTTCGGTGCGATGATGCCGTAGGTTCTTGTTGCGTGGAATCTGGACCAACCGGAGATGCGATATCACCTTCTTTCGTATGACGCCATTTCATACGGCGATTTTGAAACCAAACTTTGACCTATCAACAATAGATAAAAAAAGAGGGGGGGGGGGGGGGGGGGGAATGAACACTCAATAGACTCCAATAGAATTTTTTGATTTAAATTATTCATTGCGTGTCTCACTTGAGCATCCGTAAGTCCCAAAGTGGCGGCAAGTTGTCTTCTATCGGGTTTGGTGATATATTTTTGAAGTGAAAATCTTCTTTCCAATCCTTTTCTTTGTAACGAACTAAATACCGCTCTAGACCACGATCTTTTTCTTCGTGAATTATTTTCAGGACTACTCGAAATAACGGCAACTGTTGGAGCAACTGGAACTGGGTGATAAAAAAGAAAAAAAAAGATCAATTTCTCTGCCCAGCTGATTTGCAACAAATTTTTAATTTTGCTATCCGGTTAACGAGTCGTATTTCACACCGTTCACGTTTGAAGAGTAACACCCGGTTCGTAATCTTTCATAGTTTTTTCAGTACTGTAAAGTAAACAATTTTATATGGGTAATAATCGGTAGCCCTAAAGACCCTATAACTACTATCCGTGTATAAACAATTAGTATACGATATAACCAAATAAGTGTAAAACCAGAAGCTCTGCAAAGACCAAAGTGTAGTTAACTATATTGTATACAACACATTTTAAACGGACATCACGGGGGCTGCCATGCGACTGGTTTAAACTTCCCCAATCATCCCCTCACCGCCCTCGACCGTTTTCTAAAGATGTGGAGCACTTCGAGGTGATTTAGTGCGCCAGTAAAGTACACAACATATGTACGAATCTAAACACTGCGGCCGCAGGGACGTTCCAAACGATCTCGTAGAACGAAATTATACAAATTGTCAGTATATAGGGTCTGTAATCTGTATTATAATCCGCCTAAGAAAACTCTAATTTTCCATTTTATCGCGCTTCGGACCAGAATAATATTTTAAACAAAGTTTTTTATCAGTTTGTCATTTTATCTGACAATCATCAAAACTAATCCAATTGTAAATCCGAACAGTTTGTTCCTTTTCAAATTTTCGAAAAATTTAGATTTTTTTAATTTGTTCTTATTTCCTTGGGGATAGATAGAAACGAGTTTTTAGGTACACTTTTCAATCTCCCAATTTCGATCATAAAATATTCTGGGCACAAAATCAGGATAATTATGATGAGAATACTGCGTAAATCTATTATATGTGCAATGAGATGAAAAGGAAAAAAAAAACAAAAAAAAAAGCCACGATCGTTTACTGGTTATGTAAACTATCTAGGTACACGGTACTTATGGATGTCGTTTAAACACAGACAGGAAACACGAGAATACTCCGGGTTGGAGTGTAAATATTTTTCCCTTTAGAAAGAGAGTTTAGCCCGCAGCAGCAGAAGCATTAAAATCACGGCTGGTCGGCTTACTCCCGAATGTAAGTGCGGCTATGGGTTGACGAAAATTTTGTTGTCAAATAATTTATAACAATAATGGTTTGTCGGTACCTCTGGCGATCGGGCGTACAAGAGGAGCTCTGTATCCGTTGTCGTTGTTGTTGCTACCGTTGTAACCATCGAACAAATTGTTGTAATTAGCATGTGCGATTATTGCTGGAATTGTTGATTGTGAAATCAAAGGTGGCATCGAAGACGCGGAACAATTTCTAGCAGCTTCACAACTTGCACAACTTCCAGGGCAAGGGCAACAAGAAATCGAGGAAGCGTACAACATCGGTAAAGGCCTCGAGACGGGAATATCTGAAAAAGGAAAGTTTCCTTTTTCGTGACTTCTGATAAAGACGTAAATTATTTAGACTCCTAATTTTTCATTCGATAACTGACGATCTATTCCATTCCTTTTCTTGTTTTTCGTGCCATTAACTCATTGAAATAATTACGAATTGCCTTCTTACCGGTTTTTCTTGCAAATATTTCATCGGACAGTATCCTGTCCATTCCAAATTTCAATTCTTTTGTCGGACTTTCAGATCCTGCAGCAGGAACTCGCGTCTTCGTATCCTCCATTTTTAAAAAGTAATTAACAATTGTCATTTAAAAGCACTGTATCAAAAAAAGAATATGAGAAAAATAAATCAATCAATCGATACTTCGAATGTCCTTAATTTTTGCATTTAAAAAATATAACTTGCACACTGCACTGATATAGTTGAATAATAATGATATTTAAATAATGGTCACTGCAACACCGGGTCACAAAATGTAAAAATTTATTATAGTTTTGGTTTTTTAATTTTTTCGTCGTTCATTTTTTCCCATTCTCTATCAGCTCCTCTCTCGTTAATTTATTTTTATGTTACTACCTCCGAAGAATGAAATTCATGAAAATTTTAACAAATGCATTGAACTTTGTCACCATCTCAGCGTGATGACAATTCGAAATACGTAACGTGAATTTAGGAGCGACTAACTACTGGCAGTCAAAACGAGTATCTCTGATCATCGTTCTGGAGATTCGTTGTTTTCGAAAATCTTCATCGTGCTTATAGTCGAGATCCGTTATTCATTGGCTGATCGGAACACGGAGGGCGTGGCTCGTTAAGTTTTATACTCTAACCGATGTATGCGTGTATTAGCTATGTAAGTTTTAGGCATACATATGGCCGTATATCCCCATACATACGTGTAACGAGTATAATCTCGACACCGCGTTGGCGATGCTGCAAAAATAAGCAACTGCAGCACATTGTTTCAAAAGATGGAACAAAAATCTTCGTTATTCCTAAATCAACTCGATCTCACAGTACGTTGTTTTATTATCGTTAGCCGCTTGATTTCCTTTCTTTTTATTTTTTCTTTTCCATCATTTACCTCCTCTTCCCCCCCCCCCCCCAAAGCAATTATCATATCAGTATATAAGCTGATTCTTTGATTTTTCAGTTTAGTTTTTTTCATCCTCAAATTATACAGGTGGTGTCTAAATGTATTTTATAATAATACAAATATCGAATTTCATAATCTATAGCTACTTTGCATGATCGATCGCAGCGAGAATATTTATTACATTATTACGAATGAGGAATTTTTCCAATAAAATGTGAAGGAAAATCAAATGGAATTAAAATTCTTCTTTCCGCACGTGACGTGTACACATTTTTATTTCTTAAATTGTACATTAAAACCTACACGCATTCTGTAGTTGATTACATCGTCATAATTGAATATAAAAATAAAAATGTATATATGTATATGTATCTCGTCGCATACGATACATGTGATAGTATCCAATAAATTATTCAAAAATTTTATATACTACGATGAATTTGATAATGTTTAGCCATCGAGAGTAGGATATAACGAGTCGTTAAAAAAATTAAAATTGCATACGCGCACGTTCGTATTTATCACTTTTTTTCATTTATAATTATTTTCGATAAAAATTCTCAAGATATTTTCCATTTATAAAACATATTAACTTATGAAATAATGATTAACGACGTGGAATCTAAATTATTGGGAGAAAAAAAAAAGAGAGAAAAGAAGAAAGAGAAATTTCAGAAAAGGGGGAAAAGGGATATTAACAAAAATAAATTGAATAAAAAACAAAAAAAAAGATTAAAGAAAAATACCAAGTATGAGAGACGAGGATTACGTCTCTTAAAAGCCATATGGTTATCTTTGTATATATATACGCGGTATACTATATACATACCCATACAGCATTTAGTATACATATAGGTTGGGGTATATGCATGTACACGTATAGAAACGTATGTTTAAGTATGTAGTACACAGTGACTTGGATGTTTATTTGGACAGCCATGTTTAAAACGACCTCCTCCATCCCCACGCGACTCCGCGCGATATTCTTATAAAATTATAATTATATAGACAACCTCATACATATCCATTCGTTTTTATTAGCTTTTAAAATTTTCGATACTTATACATTATACATGCCCACCCACCCCATGAAAGTAGATATTTCTGTACGCTATCATTAACACGTCCGAATATCGACGCTGCAAGAAAGGGAAAGAGATTCGAATTCTTTCTCTCCTTTTTTCTTAAATCCATCTTCTGTTTTTTTTTTTCAAAATCTTTGTACTTGGAAAAAAAGAATTACACAAGCTAGTGTCTTCTTATAGCTATACATGCGCGTGTCACATGCATCCATATACATATACCAAATTTGAGCTCCATCGGCAAGTGTTGCCACATTGTAGGAAATGAGAAAAAAAATAACAACAAACAAAAAATAAAAGAATAAATGGGAAATAAAAGAAGATAAAAAAAAAAGAAAGAAAAATGTCTAAACCTCTGTATTTATTAATTAAATATGAATTCCTGAACGCGTTGGACCACCAGTCGCGCACTACGGGGAGTCTCCATCCTCAATTTGGAACCAGGTGTATAGAACGCGTATAATACAAACGCGTACAGATATCTACACGATATTTTGTAGTCTAAACTATTACAATCCTATCTATTGGATTGAAGAAATGAAGTGAAAAAATGTAATCCACGATTTTCGCCCTCGTATAACTTGTGAAAATGTTTGTTTTTTTTTTAATTTGTATATTATCATATACGATTACATGGTACATAGAAAATTATTCATGGGAATTTGTTTGTTTTTTTTTTCTCTCCTTTGGAATAAATTGTTGAAATGAAATATTGGGTGAAACGTGAATGGAATAAATGTATTTGTGTAAATTTTACTTTCAATTGTACAGAGCGTAACCTTCCGACAGCATTATCATTCCCTTGTACAATTTTTCCGTATCAAAATCGTTCTCCATTGGATCGAGCGTTGATCGTTTTGGTCGTTTTATCGACTGCAGACCCTGTGAAAATCGTTTGTAAATGAGAATAGAGAAAAAATTATTGTTCAGCTCCATCAGATCGAATACTTTTTGTTTTGCTGGCTTACCTGTAGAAAAATCACATTTCCAGTACCTGCAGCAGTTACCGCATTGTTTCTTCTTATGGACGCTATTATGAGGGTAAGAAGATATCCACCAAAAGCAAAAAACGAAAGCGCTGTTATCGTCAGCTGAAATATCTTCGATATTTTCGAACTTTTACTTTTCTCCTCCCACCAGTAATCGTCGTAACGTCTCGCGGGTTTCGAATTCGGACGTCTTCTCCTCAGGGGCAAAGCGACCGGAAAATTTGGCGAAATATTTTGCCCGTAATCGGGATCAGCAGTCGCGTTATCGATTCCCTGGATCTCCGGATCTTAAATAATGAAATGAAAAAATCAGCAACGGTTGACAGCAACAACGGAATAGTGTTTGTTCCCCCCTCCTATTCGGGGGAGGTCGAACCTTGGAAATCGGAAAACGTTGATTTTATACTGATGAGTTTTTCCATCGGCAGTTCACTCAGACTTCGAATCTCACTCAAAAATATATCGGAGTGATCGTCCGATTTTACAAAATTCACACCCCGTGAGACACGCGCAGAGTAGTACAGCAATGTGATAAAAAGTAATTTTACAATCGACATTGTATTCATCAGCTACGGGTGATCGATTAAATAAAATTATTTTTACACAGATTTGAAATAAAAAAAAAAGAAAGGAAAAATGGATAAGAGTTGGAAAATACAAGCTCACTGTATGACTCGCGATGTATTTCTTTAGTGTCTTTATTTTTTTCGTCAATCGCAAGTGCGCTCGAAATTTATTTTCGAACACTACTTTTCCGGACAGTTGTCTACTCTCAACTGCGGTGCGAGCTGTTTGAAAATTTAAACAGTTATTAAAATTTAGACCGCGCTGACTGCATCATGCTTGGCAAAGCACGGAGAAAAAAATCAAAGGAAGTGAGCGAGGAAAAAAATAAAATAAAAGAAAAAAAGAATAGTTAATTATGAAAAAGACCTGTTGCCGTTCAGATGCGATGATTATTTATAACAACGTAATGTCACGACTTGATTCCGTTAAAAATGGAGGTCTAGCTTGCAGTTTACTAGAATTCGTTGACTTGTGAGGATATCATGCTGCCGAGTTATATGAATTTTCTGAATCTCGGATTTTTCCTCATATTTTCAACCCGCCTGTTAACGGTGTCGTGTCAAAGTTCCGCAGGTAAAATCTTTGAGAAAACTTCAACGTTTGTAAACTCCAATAAGAGTCTGAATATTTTTTGTTAATGTTTTCAGGTGTTTTGGATAAGATAAAAACGGGATTAGAATACGCGAGCAGTTACATAGAAACTGCTAGAGAAATAGCTGATCTAGTTTCGGAGAGCTTGGGACAAAAAAATCAAAAACGTGGTGATGACGGTTCACCCGATTTCGAGAAGATTTTGAAAAGTAAAAAACAACCATCGTTATCTCAGGGTTTGGCGAGCGCATTTTTCAGACTTTTGGGATTGGATTCACCAAAGATAAATGCCATAGCTGTAAACAGCGCGATATTCCTCGCCCAAATGGTTTGCAGATTTTTTCAAACACACATCAGAATTTTATTCCCCGTGATCGACGTAATAGTGATTCAATTTTCAGATAAGCACCGCCTTTAATTTAAAACCAGTGAAAATTGAGAAATCCCGAAGCATGGATTCCGATTCAGAATCATCTGCAAATACAGAAACGGATGAGGAAAATGGGAAATGGGCGCAAGGTCCCATTCGACTTATTCTTGGCTCTAAAAACGATCGGGTAAGCAAACGTGTTAAAAAAAACTACAATTCAAACCTTCTACGATCGATCTATTTTTGTAACAAAAAACCATGTTTTGCATCACTCGCGGTATAAAAAAATAAAGAAGAAAGTATTCCACTTGAAAAAAAAAACACCAATTGTATTCCACAAGATAAAATTCTTTCAGATTCAACGCCTCGTAGAAGGAGCTCGTGATTCGAATCTACCAAATAATTTAATAAATCGTCTGGACGGATTGGACACGGAATGTATTCGTCTTTTAGTCTGCAAAGCATCTCCGATTATTTGGGCCGCACAACGTACTCTGGGCAACAATAATGATGATGAAAATATTAATAACAACACAACTACCGGACGTGCGAAATGGGATATGACGTCGTGGTTACCGACCGTGAATGAATTCCAAGAAAACGGAGACAAGTGCGAAGAAAATTACAACGGTTGTTTACTATTTAAATAATATTAGAGATTTCAATCGAACAACCGGACTATTTAAACGCGCAAAATTAACCTTCTGACATTAAAAAATATCCGAAAATAGTTATATCTGCCCGATTTGAAAAATATTATTCGGCATGTGAATGTACAATTAAATTTTTCCTCATTTTCTCATTTTATTTCTTCTTCCTTTCGATTTTTTAAGGGCATACGTTAAACTATAAATAACATTTTTATATGATTTCAACAATTCAAATACACCGTTCTCAGCTAATAATCATTTTATTTCCAACGGTATTTCGAAAAATATAGTTTCATCAGGATAGGATCGAAATACGCCGTGGAAGAATTCATATTTTATGACAGTATAATATATATAACATTTTTCGAATTACTCGATGCATTACACAAGGACGGTGCTAAGGTTAATAATTACATCGTAATTAATGTGCTCTTTTTTCTTCAATCGCTGAAAATAAATTTTTTCCCTTACAATTCTCCGTTTCTGATTTAATCAAACTTACAATTATTTAAATCCGATCAAGAAAAAATGAATAAACAATAATGAATGATAAATAAATAAACAAGCATGTGGAACAAAATTTTTTGTTTTTTATCTTTCAATTATACCGATGTGAATCTACATATAATTCTCATCATCATTATCAGTATCATAATATAGGTACTATCACGACTATTATTATCCTTAATTTCTTCCGCGTATACGTTTTATTTTATTTCATTTTTTGTCGCAATTTTTTTTTTTTTTATTGCAAATTTCATGAATCTTTGGCATTTTTCATTGTACGTATACAATATGCTTACATATAAATTTATATATATGTATAACTTACCATTAGACTAATATATTACACATATGGAATTTCCAAATATATATGTATCTAATAATTCAATTCAACAGTACCTATTAAATTTTCGAATACTATAGTCCCAAGGTTATATGGTACATCTGAATAATTATAATTTGTTTGTAACATATAATTACATACCCTATATATCGTACGTATATTATTAATTATTTGGCATATTTCGATTGGTTTTTTTTTTCCAATATAATAACGAGTTCACAATAATAATATCCTGTAACAGACGATTACAATGTATGTCAACTTAAAGTTATAATTTATAGAATTTTTAATATCATTATTTCTATTCGTTATAATTTCTTTACTTTTTTTAAAGTTTTCCTTTAATCGTAACGTCTCGTGTTAAATTTCCGGAATATTTGCACGGCGAAGAGATATAATACATACCGTATGTATATACCTATCTATCTATTTGTCAATCAATATACATACAATAAAAAATAAATAAAAAAATTCTCCACCTTTCAATTCATCTTTTTTTTGTTTTCAATCTTTTCTCTTCTCTTCTATACTTATCATGATTAAAATTTGAAAAAACATTTTATGCGCAACTACATACTCAGTTCATATTATATGTATAGTACAGATCGTTTGGCAAACCAAAAGGCACTTTTTGTTCCCGGTAAAAAACGTCCGATTTTCATTTCTTTTTTTTCCCATTTTTAATTCTGCTTTTTCTTTCTAATTTCCATGTACCCATAAAATCGTTTCGCGTTTACCACGTTGCCCCCGTTCTTCTCTTTCTCGTCTTCCTCCATTTTCCTTATCATATTGTTCCGAAAATTAATCACGGTACGTATACGTAATTATTATTATTAGTATAATCATTATTATAATTTTTGTGTACACGTGTATAAATATACGGCTTTATATCATATATTTTCATATAAACATGCATTCTAGTAAATATATGCCTATAGATATATAAGAGAAGAAAAGATGAAGACATGAATCAATTATTGTTATTATTTTTTTTTAGTTTGTTTGTTTAAATGCGATATAAATATGCAAGGTATAAATATGAATGGTTATTAATCAGAATGAGATGAATAATATTAACGATAATCATAATTGGAAAAGAAAATATAGATTACACTGATGAATATAAAAATACAATTACGTTCGAATAACTTGTAATGTATGCGTATGAAATATTATAATTCGTCTATTTTATACAGTTCAGTACTGTTCGTAGAATAAAATAAAAAATTCAAAATCAATAAACCATCTACAACAAATTATACTCGATTACAGAATTATTAAATTTGTATTAATTTACTTGGATAAGGTATATAGGTATAATTATGCATACTAGCATCGCTAAACATATTTTTAAATAAACTAGAAATACATTCAAAGTATACACCATAATTACATATTACGTAATCGGAATAATTATTTACAAGGGATATATTTTATTTTAAGTTTCAATTTGCAATTCTCAAATTTTATTTTCCCTCCTTTTTCTTTCATTTTCACGATTAAATTTGTCGATAGTGTTTTTATATTTGGTTTTTCTTTTCTTTTCTTCAGCGCATGATTTCGGTTTCAATATTCATATAATTTATGTGTGTATATATACGGGTAGGATTATTAATCATTAATATATGTACTAATTTATTATGAAGAATTGCGCGCATTTAGATTTTCTATAGAAATATGCTCGATAATTTTACACTGCGAATTATACGATTGATTAAAATGTTTTTTTCTCCGATGTTACTCATTTTTCAATATATTAGGTAATTGTAGACATATCATTAGTGTAAGTTCGCGGTGAATAATTTTGTTTCTGATGCAGCTGAATTGAAAAATCATTAACATGTATACTCCATAAAGCATTATTCTTACATAAATAGTCTTGTATTTCATTAATATATATATATAGTTTTAATATGTATATATTATGTTCCTTGGAGTTTTATTTTGCAACAAAGCAATAAAGAGGTAGGTAAAGGGAAGTAGTGCTGAAATAGTCTCGCTCACATTAGTTGTTGTTAACAAATTCTTCTTTTTTTTTTTTGCCTTTTTTTTATCGACTTTGAAAAAAAACAAAAATACAATTCTTTTAAGAAATATTATAATCGTGACGAAATGGCGCCACTTTCTCGATTGTGCGTCGATATTTATCTATATATCGTAGGAATTGAGGCGTTTTTTGAATTTTTATGTTTGATTATCAATAATTTTTTTTTGTCTCTTTTTTCTTCTATTACTAATGCCTATGGAAGTACAATTACATCGACGACGGTGCGCTCATTTCAGACACCCGGCGATTATCATTTCATTTTTTTTCTTTTATTTTTTTTTCCATATGAATATATATACCATACATTTTACATGGTGATTTTTGCCATGTCAAACCGACAACGCTCAGATCCTATAAAAAAATCTTCAACTTAATTGGCAATTGTATATCAAGATTTTACTTCCGGTTTAATTTGCGATGAAATCGATAATACGCATTTAGTTAGTCAAATTGTCATGCAAATTCTGTCCTGATTATGTAGGTACTCACACATTTTCAGCACTCCAAAGTAGATATGATCATATGTTTTTTCATAATCACCGGATCCAAATGATTCTGATCTATATTCCGATCTATAGGGTGGCTTGACCGGGGCTAACGAGATCAGAACTCTCGACACGCGCCTGTCTTAACCAATCTCTTAGATTTCTTGTCCTTTCCATAAGATTTGATGTCGTCCTCTCGACGTTTCCAACGCTGGTTGTGTAACCACTTGTTGGACCATATTGTGAAATTATATTCTGCGTTGTCGTTGTCGGTGGATGAGCTCCAGTCAATTGAGATAGTATATTCGACTGGATGTTCGGGGTGCCAAAAGCTGGAGGTAGAAAAAGGGAAAACAAGAAAGAGAGAAAAGTAGAGACACGAGCGTAAACTTTGAAAATCGTAAATTATTCAGCATCGCCAACCAACCGACAGTGAATCGGTATCTACAGATGCTTGAAAATTAACATTGTGTTATCGACTGAAATTTTGATGTCGGATAATAAACAAATAGAGAAAAAAAAAAGGAAAAAAAATGTTGCCTCGATGCTTATCTAGTTCTTGAAGTACCTTGAACGTTGTTAGCCGGTGTAGACAACTGCTGATAAGGTGGTAGCCATCGTAAATCTGAGTACATCAATGTTGGAGGTGGGGGTACGCTGTTGTCTTGTCGTTTGTTCAGAACACCCCATATTTCACGAATCTCCGAATTTAGATTCTCAAGGCTCGCTATTATCTCCGTTGATTCTTGGTAGCGTTCAGACTTGCCTGTTTTTGAACAAGTTTAGAAAGAAACGAACATATAAATAAAGAAGTCATTGTGTTACAGATTTTGAGTTTGCTTTACTTACCGATAAAAGTATCGGTTTCAAGATCGGTCGAACTGAAGCCACTACTTGCGCTGGAAATATCGCTCAATGTTAACTCGTCGCTCTTCGCTGTTTGCTCATTTTTATTTCTCTTCGCATTCGCAACCCTTTCGAGAGATCGTTCGAGGTGACGTAAGTGAATCACTTTTTCACCTAATAGACTCCTTGTTCGGTGCAAACTGACTTCCATGTCAGAAAGTTCGCGCTCTTCCTGCAGTTAAATATTTCAAATCTATAGGTTCACCTGGTACAGTTCGACCCGCACGTAAAATTTTTCTGATTTTCATTCGCGCAGGTTTAATATACCTGAACTAGTTGCTCCAACGTTGCTCTCACGCTTCGCTGTTTCCAAGCCCTTTGTCTACCCTGGAAGACATTGCGTTGTTGGTGCAACGCTTCTCTTGCTCTTCTTACCGAATCTCTTTCAACGTGGATTCGATGCCGGAAAAACTCGATGTCTGACGATGCGTTTGCCGGCGCTGTAAAAATTACGTTGAATTGATAGATTTGCGATCGGTGATCGTTGATACGATTAGATAGACTGGCGATCAATAAATTAATCGATATCTGTATAAATTGTAAGTAAAATAGTAAAGAACAAAGAAGAAAACTTACTCGAAGGCAGACCAAGTAGAAGGTAGGATTTTCAGTCGAAAAATTTTGTTAGGCAGAGTGCAGGAAAGCGGATATGAACTAATCAAAGTAAAGTCTATAGAATCCTAAAAATATTAGAATACAAAAGACTATCTGGACGTGAAAAAGAAATTAAAATACACATATTTTATTACCAGGTGCAAAGGAGCAACAAAAAAATACCTTTATCCTGGAAGGGATATCGCAAAGTGTAGGCTGTTTCATTGCTCGGCAATTGGTCCCCCAAGTCCTCCAGTTTTTCCAATTGTTTTCTGATGTTTTCGACAGGATTTTCAACGTTGTTATTCAATTTTGATGTACTAGCCGCCTTCTTAGTAAATATCTTTTTCTTTTTCAAAAGATTTGAATTTTGTTCGCTCGCTGTCGTCGTGTCGTCCGATTCTAATTTATTCTGCACGTTTTTCTGTACGCCAGAAATTTTCGGAAACCCCGGTATATTTTGACATGATGCACCTTCCGTTATTTCCTCCGCGGCGCCATTTTCATTTTGATTTATATTTTCCGAGAGCTTTGAGAACGATTGCGTCTTTTTCAGCGGAGCTCTGCAACGTCGGGTTAAGGCCTATAGCCAGATATTAGGGCGAATGGCATGGAGATGAATGAGAAAGTATAAAATAAAAATAAGTACTGAATATAACATGGTGGTGCAGAAACGAAAGAAAATTATACGAAAAATTTAGATAAGCAGTCTCAAAATCAGGTGAACTACATCATTCCTGATAGTAGATAGACGTAGTTCGCGAATTCGAATTTCTGGACTCAAAATACATCATAAACCTGCAGTCGTGCAGAAGACTCTACAGTTTTTGATTTTCAGTCGCAATCAGAAAAAGTTATAGGTTGTAGTACACAGATTTTTTTCCTAACGTATTTTGACCTCAGGGATACGAATCCGTCAATTAAGTTAATAGCTACGAACAAAACATATGAATGAATAATCGTAATATAAATGACACTAAACGAAGCGAAAGTAAAGATACAATGAAGTGCAGCGTGGAATCTTAGACATTCATATAGAATAGATCAATAAACGTTGAACATAAAATTGAAAAAGAAAAAACTGCAATGATCGAAAAATACTTACTTTTGATCCGTGGATTCCGTGCGTTCTGTTTTTGTTCTAGCGGATGTCGATCTTTCGGTTTCCGATGCGGTCGCGTTGGCCTCTTTCCTTCTACTTCTGGACTCGACCGCCAATCGTACATCGTTTTTTAATTTCAGGTACTTTTCTTTGAGCGTTTTGTATTTGTCCTCGACCAATCGTTTTTCGCAGCGTATTTTTTCAAAATCAACCGAGTCCGGTCTGACTAGACGTTCGCTTTGTTTCTTCATTTCTTTCTCGATATCTCGAGAGAATGAAGCTCGCATTTCTTCAAGCCGTTGCTTGTACTCCTTTCGCGCAAGATCTTCCTGAAAAATTCAGGAAAAGAAAAGCATTGCTCTTGTGACAATTATTTTTGGAACACCGAAATTAAGGATTGAATATAAAGCGAATAGGACTCACTTCGGTCCTGAAGTCTCGCAATATTTCAGCAAGACAGATTTCATGATCCTCGGTGACTTTTGAAATCTTTTCCCTCTGCTGCATTCGGAGTTCTAAAACAGTTTCTTCAAATTCTTTCTCCAATTTTAATTTTAACGCTTCAATTTTTCCTTCGTGCTCCTTGCCCAGGTCAAGTTCAGTAATTTTGAGACTCTTTTCTTCGTCGAGAGACTTTTTATACTCGCATTTCAGCTTCTCAATCTCCTGTGTCCTGTGCTCTAGCAGTTCCTTCTTTTTTTGCTCAAGTTCGATCTTTAAGTTTTCTAAAATCTCCTGCTTCTCCTTTTCGTAACAAGTTTCGAGCTCGCTTCTAAGCTTGTTCAATTCCTCGACTCTTATCTTGTCCATCTCAGCAACCAGGTTCCGAAGCTCATTTTTCTCTCGTTCACTCATCTTTCCCCTGAGCTCTTCGAGTCTTTCCTTTAAATTTTCCTCGAGATAACCTTTCTCATCGTCAAACATGGCTTCGAACTCATTTTTAGTGTCCTCGTATCTGATCTGAAAATCGTCTTTGAGATCCTGCAACTCCTTTTCGCGTTCCCTTCTTACACTGGATTTCACAGACTCAAAATTTATGGCCGATTGCGATTTAACTTTCAACTTTTCGCGCTCGCTCCTAGCGGCCTCAAGGTCGTGTTTAATCTTCATCAGATGATAAGCCTCGTCCTTTTCCTTCTGAAGATCGTTCATAACCCGAATATCGGACTTTTTCATATTCTCCATCATAATTTCCTTGCTCTTCCGAATCTCATCAAGGATGCTAGATCTTGACTCGCTACTCTTCACGGTATTGGTGCTTTCGTTGTCACTTTTCGAGAGTAAATCGATATTTTTAACGTTCTCGAATTTTTTCGGTACATAATCCCCACCACCATCCGTGTCGCTTGATTTGTCCCTAGATATTTGATGGAAGTGTTCATTTTCCGTAACATTTTCAACGAAAAATCTCTTCGCCACAACCGTATGCTGTTTTACGGTCACCGGTAATTTTTCCTTCGAATAACCCTTCTTCGGTTGCTCAGGAACATTGCGTTCGTCATTTTTTGGGGAGTCCGAAATTTCGCGTCCCAAGGTCAATGGAGGTTGCCTGTTCATGGGTGAGTCGAGGTTTTTGTTGGTCACGGTAGCTGAGATTCCGATATTCGGTTCATCCGATTCCGTGTCCCACTCGTCTTCCGATCCAGAATAAGTGAATTTAATGTCAACTTCTTTTTCTAAATCGAAACGAACGCTCTTACGTTCCTCTTCAACGTGCCTGTCATCTGTAAGCGGATTTTCGATGGAGAATAGTGGAGATTCCTGTCTTATAAATTACAACTAAATGCGATGACTAATGTGCGTAATTTAATAACTACAGGGTACATTAACGCAATATTTGAAACTCACCGTCTTCCGACGTTTTTTCACGAAGAATTGATTTTGGCCGGTCACCAGCAACTGGGGATGGATTTTTATCATTCGCTGGTGGCAGGCCGAAGAAATCCTTTTGCATTTCTTCATCAAGACTAGGAGTGACGTCTTTACTCCTGTTACTCTTCAGGAACATCGAGCCACCACCGCTGAGCGTCAATTCTTTGAGGTGACTTGACCGTCTTGGGTTCGTTTCGTGGTTTAATTTATCCGAAAGTTTATCAGATTTAGTAAGCGAATTGATGCTAAGTTTATCTATATCGATAATATTTTCCTCAGAGCCAAATTTGTTCGAAAGTTGTTCCCACTCTTGTTCATATCTTGGACTGAGTGTTTCCGATCTTTTGAAAACTTCCTGCAGATCTAGTTCCTTTTTCCACGTTTTTGACTTGTCTAGTTCATCGTCCTTCGATGCATCCAGTAGTTTTGGACTTTCATAAAAATTGGGATCTTGGAATCGAAGATTCGTATAATCTCGGCTCGCTCTGTCACTTGCTGAGCTGAATGAGTTGTCAAATTTTGAGTCATTGTCTTTTTTTACAGTTACTATCTTCTCGATTCGAAACTCCTTTTTCCTCGCGCCAAGTATATCATTTTTTGACTTTTTCAATGGCACTAATTTAGCCGGGAGCTTTTGCTGAGGTATAGCAGGCTTTATCGGTTCTTTCGGAAGAGTAGCCTCTTCGTGAGACTCGAGATCTTTGGTCGTCGTTTTCGAATCATCTTCTAAAAATCAATCACTGCTGTTACCCTTCCGAACTTAATTTTTAACGAAAAGAGAAGACTTCCCAAAAACATCCCAGCAGCTCCTCCAGAACTTACCGATACTTTGTTGCCGATTTCCAGTTCTCGCATTTTCTACCAGCTCCTTGTAGACCGAATCCAGGGGGTGTTCCCAGGTGGTCGTTCCTGTTGCAGCCTGATAATAATACCAGGCGCCTGTGGCCTCGTGAAAACATGGGGACCATCCCTTGGGCAAGGCAGCCATAAGACCGTCCTTGGCAAGGCCCAAAAGGTGGGGCTCGGCCTCCGGGTCGATTCCGAGTCGGGTGGCATAGTCGAGAACCTCTACATAGGGTAGATTTTAACCAATGTTTGCACAGGTACGTAAGATAGTAAAAAGACTGGGCAGAAGAAGAATATCCAGTTGTAAATAAAAATAGCAATTTCATGTTGAAAGACGCGATTAAAAATTCTATCAAGACTGTTTTGACAGGTGAACGAGCTCAGGGGGTGGTTGATGGTGGTGTGCGTGTCCAACCGCCGCCAGCTGTCAGTCCGGGCAAAGTTTTAATCAATCGTTGCGTATGATGTATGCGTAGTAATATTTTTTCATAACTTGAAAACCCTTTAGAAATTATACCGGATCAATGACCGAGCTATCCCCTCAACGAGATGGTCTTTGAATAAAAAATTTCACTATAAATCGAAGAGATATATTCGATAGAAGTGCCGAGTTGGCGACAGAATTTTCCCTGCAGTGCGGCCCTCTATTGATTTTCCTCGCTTCCGAACTGTACGCCGTATTCATCAGGCTCACTTGGAGTAAATAAACAATAACTTACATGTATGATATGATCGTACAGCTCACTAAATTTTACGATGATAATATAATATTTTTAGATTTTTATACTCCTCATAGAATTACAGCGCTCTTCCCACGTGCCTTTTTCGAAATCAAACAACTACGCAATCAATAATAATTTCAGATTAGATAAGCGATGACCGGTATCAACAAAATCGTGGGATTGAATCACCCGTTCAAACAGAAAACATGAATTCTTTTCACTGAAATTGGTGTTTGCTCAAATATTTTTTTAAAACACACGTCATTAGATGTAATTTTTTTCTCTGGTAGGTAATAAATGAAACGTAAATGAAGTGAAGGAAAAATAAAATCATTTGTCACCTACCTTCGTGCGAAGGATGCGAAGATTCGTCGAATACTTCCCTGCAGACAATAGTAGTCGCACTCTCCTGGGAGACACTCATTTTCAAAAACGGATTACATCACAGCAGTATTTGACCCGATATTGGATGAAGAATAAAAAAATTTGACAAAAAATTCAAGAAAAATTGACATTTTTCTAGCGCTGGGTCCTTGCTGTGCGACCTCCAATGTTGAATTCAACTTGAATTTACTCTGAGGAGACTATCAGAGGCGACCGTGTCGCGACTATTCGCTTCACGATCGACCAACAAACTAGTAGCTTGAAATTGATTTTTGTTATTTTTTTTTACATAGATAACACCACATTACACCCCGGTCGGACAAACCCCGAACACCTGCACCCAGTAACTACGACTCCTGGTAGGTTTCTGAGGTGGGAATAAAGGACAGGTGTTACCCTACTATTTTATCAGGTTCCAGCCAACCCCGTTACGATCCACCGCACTCCAGGAGGGGATATACGGGCTCGAGAGGGATCGATACGGTTTTACCAACAGGTAAAATGACCGATTGCCAATAACTGTACCGACGAAATCATCGATCATTTATTTCAACGCACATCACAACCCTTGAAAAAAATTCAATCAGTTGATCGGATTTTTTTTCCGTAACAATCATTTGATTTTTTTTTTTCTGTTTTCAAAATATCGTTACTCGGTCGAAAAAAATCGTCTCTTATAGTTTCCCCATTTTGTATCAAGAGGGCGGCATATAACGGTATTTCACACCCTCAGTGATGTCAGTCGGTAATGATTACGGATTATCATATTTAATTTTCAAATTAATTGCATAATTCATGTGCCACGAGTAATAATGATTTAATTATTTCGAATAATTACTAGAAATTTAGGGAACAAACGTTCTTAATTTTGACAAGAAGTATTCGTAAAACCTCAATCAGTAACAGTTGTACCCTTATTCCAAATGAAATTCTAATGACGATGGGGTAGCGGGTTGATTCTAAAGAAATTTTTTGATAATGAAAAATTGAAAAAAGAAGAAGAAAAAAATGAAACAACGTAAATTCAACGCATTAGGGGATAAATCTCGTTGCTACGTTATACGCGATCAAAAAGCACGTTATATAATATTCGATAGGAATTAAATGACTGAAAAAAAAAATTCGCTGCAGGTAGAATTATGGAATGATAATGATATATGTCCTCTGGAAGAAACGCCTCGAAGCTGCATGATTCACTATAAGTATAAGTACGGTGAAGATTATTTAAATTCGAACAATTTATTCAACTGTTGGTTTATTTAATGATCGCGAAAGAAAATAAATAAAAATACTCGCGATTTGTATATAGCAATAAATTTGTCGAGCGTTGGTCGTGAAGAATCAGCGGTATGGCATACACGCGATATATGCATCGCGCATGAATTGCGAAATGAAAAAGTATTGTCGTAGCGGTACGTGGAACCGGGCGCCATTTTGTTTGACGATATCAAAATAATACGCACTGTAGAATATCGAAGACTACATATTATTAATGAGGTGCATTATATTTATTTTCGACGATAGGTAGGATATTATTATTGTCAAATTCACGATCTCATTATTTTTTATAATACCCGCTATACATCCGACCAACGCGCGCCGGTGATCGCGGGTTTGCATTCAGTATTTTTATTTTTTTATTTCTCATTTATTTATTTATTTATTTATTTATTCTTTTTTTTTCTTTCCTCATATTGAGAATCCGTACAATACAACACCGCGATTTATCGAAAAAAGGTTATATTATAGTCGTTCGATCGCGGATTGATTTGAGAAAATAAAATAAAGCATGTATATATCAATAACTTTATACGATTCGCTTTTCAAATATTTTCAACCCTTATAGGTATACACGATATATTTCTTCAAGTTATGTTTCTTCACAGTCAGCATAGACAAATCTGGTAGCTTTTTTTTTCTCTCTGATTCGCCCAAAATTGTCGAATACGCTTCTTTAGTTGCACGGTAGTAGTGCAGATGTTATATATACATTTTTGTAAAACGCGTTTACGTTTATAGAATAACACAAGCATATAAATTACAAGATATTTTATTGCAAACGTCTCCACGAATCGTCAAGATCTGCCGATCATCCAACTTATTTTGAGCACCCTTCATTTCGATGATACTCATGGGTAGGCATTCACGTACATAATGTATGTACAGCGCAAAAAATACACTATACCTGCCCAAATCTTTGATCGGACTGACGTTAAAATTAAGTCAACCGATCTACAGTGTTTTGCACCCCGTTACTCTTTCTTCTGAATTATTACACATCATATGCCCATCCTCAGATTTTTGATTGGTCATTTTCCAAAATAAACGCCGGCGTACGATCCTCGAATTCTCTGTGCACACACATCGAGGATCGTGAAAGTACACCCCATATTATCGCGCGGCAAGATTTTCTGTATTTTATTTCAACATAATTTTTTTTTTCTGGAAAAGAAATAATTCGGGGTGACAATATGAGTAACCCCCGTGTTCCACGGGCTATGTTATAAGGTTTCAAATTCACACGCTGCAACATCCGCATCAGCATCCCTCGTTTTTCTGTCCTCTATAGTTCGAAACTATAACCTTATGTAACAAGGTTACTATACGGAGGGTTATTTTGTTAAATAAATGTCAGGCACGTGACATGGCGGTTCTGTACGACGAGTACCTACATATATTATGAGGTGAGAATTTAAGGGCGTTCCAGTGTCCATGTGCATGGGGTGGTTACCAAACGAATTATATACAATGTTAGAAATTCAGCTCACAAAAAACCCCATGTACCAACATATATACGCCGAACCAACGCCCATATTAGACCTCCATTCTTCCAAGGACGCAAAAACTGGGCCAATATTTTGCGCAAATCAAAATGGCGGTCGTGTATATCGAGTTGAACATGATATTTGTTAAATTTCCAAGCCGTTTATGGTGAATCGCAAAGATTCTAGTCAAATATATTTCAACGCATAAAAATCAGCTCCCATTATGATGTTTCATTTCTAGCCTTGGCGGTGGGTAAGATTACACGGAAAATTTCATTTCGCATCGATGGACTCATGTGATCATCTTTTACATTATACTCGGCATGCTGTGCAGAGTAATTAAAAAAATGTATAGGTTTTATGTATATAAATACGTAGAGACGAACGAGAAAATAAATAATCTACAGCTATGACGATTGAAAAATATATCTCGCCCCTAAGAAAATCAAGCGAAGATGAAAATATGTGGGAAGAATGAGAAAAAATTTGCAGCAAAAGTATATTATAATTTGCGCTTCAAAAGTGCAATATGAGAGGAATTTCGAGATATTTCACGGCTGTCTATGAATATGAAGGAAAAAATTTATATACCTAAGGTACGTGTGTTTATATATCAGTGTAATAATCATTCTTTGTGTATATAATCCATAGAAGATTATATAAGTTGACGCGCGTGAAGAAAGAAAGATAATATATAATAATACGGGTGTAAATATATATGTGGTATATACCTATATATCTACATGCCTTTGGTGGTTGTCCGCCATTTTTAATAAAGTCTCGCCCACAATAACTACCCCGCTACCAGTAGCGTGCAGTAGCACCCCTCTGGTTATATAGAACTCATTTTTAGCCGAGTCATTATTGAGAAACAGGGAATTTTGGTTTATGCCGCGACGGCGTCGCGGAAAAGCATCTGCAGTGTCCTCAAATATACATATATACATATATACACACCTATATGTGTATATTACGCAACAAAATGGCATGAAATATACTCAAAGAGCATTTGGTAAAAGTGAGAAGTAAGAAAAAAAGAAAGGAAAATTTTCTTTTTTTAATAAAATAAAATAAAATGAAATCTCAAGTGCGTCGCCGAGTGCGCGCGGACACCAGGCCTAAAACCGCGCAGAAGGTGGGGAACGAGGATAAAAAAAATAACAAAATAAAACAAGATGACAAAAAGTTGAGAAATATAATAACAAAAGAAAAAAAAAGTAAAAATAATACGTAAAATGAAGTAAAGAAATTTTCCAAGAGCGCCATTGCGACGGCAAGACGTCCCGACGTCCAACGACGAGGACGACGACTTATACTTCCCTCCTTGCAAGGGTATATTGTTGTATATATACACTACGTTAACGTCATATTTTTCAACGTTAGATCATAATTCCGAGTGTCAAAATGTCAGATTGTTTTACGTATGTAAAAAGCGATCCGCGACATACTTGCCAAAATTCTATACCTGCAGAGTGCAACGTATATTATACGTGAGAATTATAGAAAAGAAATATGACAGAGCTAAACAGTTGAACGCGATGAAAGCTATTTTTCATAACATTTCAACCTTCGTTATGATCATTTGGACATCATCGTAATCTTCGATGTTTTATTCTTCGTGTAATTTTAATAATTGTTTTCTTATCTGCACATATAGGTGCAGAGGTATGGCGAGAAAGGAAAAAACGGACTTCATTCTACACTCTGCTCTACACATGCGTGCAGACTGATTGAGAAAATTTGATAAGATTCAAAAAGCTTCCAACAGATTACTTTCACTGCATGTATGAAAAGTAAGAAGAGAAATGTTGTAAGTATCAGTTGATCGCTTTCACGACCAATAATCTTCTTTGGCGTTTTTTAATCGACCGAAATCGCATCTTCAGAATCACTAAAAAATCAATGAACAAATGAATAAATAAATGAACGACAAAAAACACGTATACATGTATCCTGCTTGAAACACCGTGCGTATTAGGAGCGTGAAAATGTTCAGGTGAAATTCATGCATGCACACATTATGAAACAGGTGCCTTATACTTTTTGGATAGCATGAAAATTTTCCAAAGAAACCCAGAGAATATGCATCAGGTGTGAGATGATATTTTCAACCAACGGATACAGTTTTGGACAATGACGAAGGAATTTTTAAGGGATGATCATCAGAGCTACGGTTCAGTTGTCTCATCCGTTTGGCAATTTTCAATATTTTATTTACTCATTTATTCTTGTCACCTGAACCACTTTCTCGAAGTGCTAAAATGATTTTGTTCAGAACAAGATGGCGTACAAGAATTCGAATGTTACACATCGAAAATTATTTTTCTTTCGTACATTTTTGCTCAATAATTTTTCAAGCCTAGACGCAGCCATGTAACGGCAAAATTCATGAGAAAAAAAAATATTTCAGAAACAAATGGACGCGATAGTTGTTTTCGAAAATAAAATGATCATAATAGGTATATGCGAAAGAAGCGGGGGAAAAAAATGATTTTCCTTTTCCCGATTAGATCTACATCAAAGATCGAAGATGACACTTAAATACTGACATCCTTTTTATGAATCATATACAAAACGTAATATGTTCTTTTTTTTCCGTTTTCACAGCACCCATCACGCATCGCAGGATGTTAGAAAGATCTGAATCTAAAACGAGGTATAACAGTTCCATTCACATGTAATAATCACACTTCCATCGTATAGTTATAACAGCTTTTAACAGATGTTTATTCCCACAACCCGCCAACAACTTCAGCGATTTAGATTTTTATCTAAATCCCTTGTTAGCCGGTTTTTACAGCATCCTCTATATTTATAGCGTTATTCCCGCAGCTTTGAGTGGTGAAAACGCGTTAGGGTTGTTCGAAATTCAAGTGTATGGCATTTTCTGTTCGTTATGATTCTTTAAGTTTTTATTATTTCCGAGTATAATCAGAAGTACCTGCTCTAATATCAGTTCCTCGAAAAAGAAAAAAAAATCACATCTTTCAAAAATATCAAGATCGAGCTTTTACGGATCATCTGCAAGTTTAACATCGAAACTTATTTCCGCATATGTGGAGATAAATCCGTCCGCGTGTATTTAGGATAACTTTTTTCCAAATTGCTACTATCTCAACATCAATTTTTTCGGAGCGTCAAAAGGTGGGTTAAAAAACCTGCTCTATAATTTTACTTCGAAGATTGTAGAGAAAAATTTACCGTACCAGCTACTTTAGCCACCGTTTTTGGTACACGCGAAGAATGAAATCTCCAACTCCTTGTAGAAACATATAAAAACGCACTTATTCTTATGCTTAGAATTATGAATATTTTCAACCGACACCGCGGCGACGCGCGTTTTTCGTTTGCTTTTACGTGCAATTTTTTCATCACATATCACAACACACAGTATAATGCAGATTGCAGCTGAAGAAAAATGTAGTAACACGCCCAGTGAAATTACGTGAAACTATACATAAAAAAAATGGAAAAAAAAGATTAATAAAATAAATAAAATTATGAAAAATATATATTTCCCGAGCAACAATCTACAAGGCATACCTATACGTACAGGTGTATATATGTGTATATATAATATGTGCATGAGGAAAATAATTGCAAGTTCTGTTGGCGAATGCTTGAAAAGTTTTTGTTTTTTTTTTCTTCTTTTTATTTTTCCATTTCTTTTATTTTTTTATTATTATTTTATTTTTTTCTGTTTTGCCGCGCGAGACAAGGAGGGCCCACACCGCGAGGCGGTTTATATACCTTATGCTATATGGGTACATAGATATGTATATATGTGTGTATATATGTATATAAGTTCGTTTCTCGAATGCGACTGAGTTCCGCCATATAAGTGAGAGTGAGACAAACGTATCCAATTAAAAAATATTACACATTACCTACCTACCGACGTTAAAATGTATTTACTGTTTAAAAGCAGAAAGCGAGGGGCTCCAGGGGTGGGTTTGGTTTCCCGTTCTCGCAAGCACATATACAGCAAGTATTGTGAGGGGTCCTGGGCGCACCCATTCAAACGCTATGGAACGAACAATAATTATTAAATTCGTAATTAATCGCTAAAAAAAATATAGATATATGGAATGTACACATCTTACGTGGCTACATATTCTACATCGTCGTCGCGATATTTCCATCCCTTTTTCCAACTCTTTATTTTATTTTGTTGATTTCAAAAAAAAATATTATATTTTCTTTTACCTTCGAATGAAGCGAAGAAAAAAAAAAGATTCCTTACGAATAAAATAAAACAGAACAATGATATCGCAAGTTATACGATTTTCAGTGTGTAAAGCGCTTCGTGAATCACGTTTCGACATATCGAGATTTTTTTTTTTCATCATATACTTTTTGTTTCACTTCGTTTCGTTTTTTCATTCAATTTTTGTTTCGGTTTTTTCTTCTGATTCTTTTCTTTTTTTATCATTCTATTTTCATGTAGGTATATAGGATAATGTACGTATCTCTGAAATTTCTGTTAATAAAATTTTAAAAGCTTTTTCTATATAGAGTATAGATAAAAGTGATGCTTTGTTGCCGGCGCAGTGCAGAGTTGAGTAAAACAGCATTTTATATAGTTGAACGATTCTCAGTCAGTAAGCTCGTGTATATTACAAGCTGTAATATATATAAGAGTGCAGTATGTGCGGATATGAATTTACTTTTTCAAGCGAGAAAAAATAAATAATTGCGAAAGATACGGTATTATACGTATATTAAAATTTATATTATAATTAAAAGTTATATATTCATATCATATTCCCATCGCTCCACATACTATAACGCTGCACCCCACGTATTACATGGGGCATATAATTTTATATTAACGTTTTTAACAATGTACAATAAATTTTGAAATCAGCTCTGCATATTGTTATGTAAAATATTTCAGTCTTGCTAAAAATTTTTTCATTCCCTCTGTTTTTTTTTTTCTTCTATAACGTACCCGTTGATGTAATGTAGATCTAAGATTCTATGGGAAAATCGCGTTGCACACGTATGTAATATTGGGGGGGCGGGGGGAGGAAGGGAAAAAATCAGACGTTTTTTTACAAGAAATGGGATATTTTTTGGCGAACCATCGGGACGACGAATGAAAAAACGGAAGAAAAGAAAAGTATATTAACCCGCTGCAGATTTGGGAGCGACGTATGTGCGGGGAAGGAATAAAAAAATCTATACACACGTGACACGTCCATTTCCCTGGATGAAATGTAAAGAAAAAGTTTCTTCCTTATATTTGTACATACGTGCGCGCTGCGCCGGAAGTGGAGATTTTTCGGTCTTGTACTCCGAAAGGGTAAAAGAGAAGGATAATGAAAAAAAAAGCGAAATAGTGGAGGAGAAAAACTTGTAAGTTATATGCGCACGTGAAATGGTTCGCGAAGTATTATGGCTGTAATTTTAAACGGCGTAGGAGATCGATTGCTGAAGAGACCGATATTGGAAGTGACATGTTTTGAGCGACGAATCCATTTGAGCTTCTTTTTGGGCTACCCCTTTTATATTCCCACTTTTTGATTTCTATGCGTTTATTTACCGCCGTGGTTTATTCCCACGTGCTGTTTAGGGTCCATCTCGTATTACCACCCCCGCTCCATATGTACGTATATATGCCCGTAAAACATCAACATCGCCTATACATATGTATAATATACATAACCTTTTTAACATAGGTAGGTTTTAGGTACCACATATATTATCGCCATTCTGTTCTCTATACTCTGCATCTCAACGTTCTTCTACCGGAAGATATTTTGACCGCTGACTCAAGAAATAAAATATACCTATATGTACATCCATACACTCATACGTGTATGTACCTCATGTACCTAAAAGTACTGCACATGCACACAGAATTTTTGATTTTGTTTTTTCTAAGGAAAAATTTAACTTCAGATTTACACCACGATGCGCAGGTAGGTATTTCGATATCCATACACGGTGATCATATTTTTCTTTTCTATCCATCCCTAATTTTCTTTTCTTTCAAATTTTTGTTTTTTCTCCACTCTGCACTTCACCTATCTTACAGCGAGAGCATCCCAATTTTTTTTTATTCCGATTCTCGAATGCTGGAAGAACAAGAAAGAAAAAAAAGATCACACGAGCAAGAGGATGAGCTCGTTTTTACAATAGTATACAGAAGATTTTTCGGTCACTTTTTTTTCGTTGCGATCGAATAGAAATGGGTATTATTTACCGTATATTTGTATAATGCTCGTACCGAAGATGATCATCGCAAATATCGTGTTAAATTTCTTCTGCCTATACTGCAGCTGATTTAATGATATTCTCACGATTTTTTTGTTTTTTGCTTCTTTTTTTATTACACGCGCACTGCTTTTTCATGTCTTTTCACCTGCAGCTGTAGGATTACAAGTATATTCGTGGAAAATGCAGAACGGAGATCGACGATCGGAAGATGAGGGAGAAGAATGAGAAAAAATAGAAGAAGAAAACGTTTTCATCCGAAATCTTAGGGAGGATAATGCAGCGATAGGCAGAGTAAAAAGTTCGTTTCCGAACTCCGGCGAATATGATAATTGCGATCGGTTTTTGAGATTACCAAAAATTAGTTGTAATGAAAATTTCCCTGTTAAAGGATTGAGCATATATTTCTGTGTATGTATGTAAGAGACGACATTAGATCCCCAGCCTTTCCTTGAGGGTATGAATGAGTTAATTAGAACAGGTAGAGAGGGTTTGCTTTCTGTTTGTCCAAAACAAAGACTGACTACCTTGTCAAAACGGAACCAAAATAAAAACCATTCAAACACATCGCTCTCTCTCACACCGTACTATGCATTTACACCATATACTGTATATACGTATGCACCATACATAATATAAAATATATATACCGTGCGATGAAACCAATATTTTATTTGTCCTCATCCTCATTTTTTTTAAGAAAAAAAAGAAGAAAAAACAGAACAGAGAATAAAAAAAAAACAACAAAAACAAATAAGAAGATGAAAAATCAACGGGGAAAAAATCTATACTTATACGCGGTATAACTTTCGACAGTCATGAGAAAAAATTGACATCTGCACACTCTGTATTTTCAGAAAAATGGAAATCGATCTCTATTTACACCAAAGGTAAAATAGTACATGGGAATAGGTGTACAAGAAACACGATTTTCTAGGTATATCTGGATATAAAGAAGAAGAAGAAAAACTAGAAAAAAGAAATGGTTCCGATTGATCATCCCCTGCACGCTATATGGATCCTTCAAAAAGCTCGTCAAGGATATTCGATACACTGGTGATGCTCGTGAAGATAATTTTCTTTCTCCGTTCGGCCATTTTGATCGTGCAAAGTATGAGGTGAACGTAATTTAGTAATTTTCGAATTTGTTAATTTTTTTATTGGAACATTTTAAGACTCGTATATTGTAATGTGGTCGGTAACGCGCGCCACTAGGGTTTCTGTAGTCTAGATTGTGCTCTTTCATTTGTAGAATACAGCTCCTAGTGACGTTTCCGTTTTTCTTTTTCGTTTTTTGTCATTCTTTTTTTCCTCCCTTCTCTACGTACTCCTTCTAGGTTCTGTGAAGTTTTCCCGCTCGTTTTCCTCTTTCTCTTTCGCTTTTTTTTTTCTTTTTTTTTTTAATTCTCTCGTTTTTCTCTTTCTCTCTGTACCGCAATGAAGTATTCTTTTTCCCTTTCTCCTTTAGCTTCCCGTCTTCTTCTACGTTAATTGAAAAAGACGACATGACGACGACGACGAGAACGACGACGAAGTCATACAATAGTCAGACATCAAAGGGAGCTATACCTATATATATTTCACACGCAAATAGTCCTATCGTCACGAAAACTAGATAATAACGTACATAGGTATACATAAAACCAGATGACAAAAAAATATATCTAAAGGACGTATTTAATTTATGCACAGAAGAATTTTAAAATTTTAAACCAGGGTAGTACTTCGAACGAAAATTTCATATAATAATCTCACAAAGATTTTTTGTCTGATTAAAATTTTAATCCATCACGGTGACAATTAAGAAAAAAAAAATTAAAAAAGAAAACAAAAGCTTGAAAATTATCTGAATCTCAATTAATTCGCGCAGAAGAACAATTAATCGACAACGAATAATTTGAGGCTTGGAGTGATTAATGATTAAAAAAAAGTTAAACTAGTTTTCGTTCCGCTATATGTATAGGGATATTAGATCATCCTGAGACCGACCTAAATGGTTTCGTTCATTACTCGGATTCCCCAGAACAACAAAAATCAGAGACGTAGCCAATTTCAAGATAAAGAATTAGAATCTTTGGTCCGACCCGTCGTTAATTAAAAGAGCGTATCAAAAATCACGAGCAATGATTTAAATAAAATGGAAGCGTATTTGATTTTCGGCAAAAATATTGTAGAAATCGGCCCGAAACTTCACCTGTACTGCACGTCTCACGTTGTGGCCGTGAAAATTGTAAAATTTTTGCTCCTAATTTTTTGAGTAAAAGTTGATAAATGCTGTTACATATATGTAATTCTCTTGGTGTACGTTGTACATACCCATGTATGGGTGTAGTATATATGTATGTATAAAGGCACGTCGTGGATGTATATTTGGACGTGTCGTTGCATACATTATCTCCCTGCGGGCACCCATGCACAGTTAAACCCAGGCGAGAACCGGTGGTATATAGAAAAGAAAACGAAGAAATGATAAAAACCGAGAAAAAAATAGAAGAAAAAAACGAAAAAAATGCAACAAAAAAAAACAAAAAAAAAAAACGAATGAAAATAAAAAATAGAAGAAAAACGAAGGGGGAAAAAAAGGCGCGAAATAAAAGGAAAAATTTTTTCTTTGCCCTCTGATTGGCGGTTGCCTTGGCAACACCCAGCCTCGTCTTTAATTATTTCCAGACACTGAGAATCGAACGAGGTGCTGCTGGAATAGCCACAGCTTGTACACACACATATATATTCAGTTTACGCCGAAGGGGGATTTTATATATTGTGATAGCTGCTGCCGCTGCGCTGATACAGCTGATGTGCAGGTAGACGACAAAAAAAAAGAAACAAAAGAATAACAGAAAATATGAAACAACGGGAGAAAATTAAAATCCAAAATTCAAATCAACGTAAATCAAACGATTGGAATTTACAGCGCAGGACTTTTAACGTCGTTCTTCCTAAATGAAGAGCTTAAAAACACAATGATAAGTATTTTCCGTTGATCCTAATGATTCCGGAACACCTACAGTTTAGGAAATGGAGAAAAAAAATTTTGATTCGAAGACAATTGTTTTAACTGTACGAGGTTTTTGCGTCGAAAAAATCAGCGCCCTATCCGGATTGCCCTATATGAAGAAAGAAATGAAAGTTACGAATACAGTTACATTTTTATACTTTTGTTCTCAATGAGTCGTTGTTATAAGTCAGAGTCGAAACTACACGTATGCTCACATTGTGGGTAGATAAATGGTATATGTATGTGTACAAGAATCTTTACGTAGAAGAGAAACTGAAAAAAAATTCTAAAGACAATCGAGAAGACATTTTGTTCATGTCATCGTGCGAAAAAAGAAAAAAAAAATTTCATCCACTGTACACGTGACAACGGAAAAACCTTGATCCTTAGATATAATGACCATTTTGTATAGCCATACAAAATAGTTGAAAGTGCCATAAGTTGCGCATCGCAATGCCTACGGATCTACTCTTGGCGATATGAACACACATTACAACGGTAAAGTGAGGTGAATTGCTTGAAAATTTTTCTACATACACATAACGTCGTAGGTTCATTGTCATTTTTGTGTATCTTTTCCCCTGTTTTTTTTTTCTTAAATACCACGACTTTTCATTATGAAAATACACGTTACAGTTGTATTCCTTTTTCGTTATCCCTTTCACGAAAACCATCGTGTGCAACATTTTACAAACTTTTTTTTTTTTTATGTTTCATTTTGTTTTTTTTTCTCTTCTCTTTCTATTTTTTTTTCTTCTTGTAACGAGAGATACGCATGCGGTTTAGTATAATACTAGAAGAAATCTAAAACTACACTTCAAGGGATTCGGCGCGAAGAAAGGTTGCGATATAGAATGGTATGTCAAAAAAATGGGCAAAAGAGCGGTCAGATTTCAAAATATCTGGTAAACATTTGATTTGGATGAATAAAGGAAACGGAGAAAAAAAAAACTGAAAAAAATTTCTATCGCACGACCCGATGTTAGATGCAATTGACGTGAAAAGGTAGACAAGTACATAATGCGCGTGACCGTACGTGTGGCTTGACCCTTATGGTTCGATCTTTTTTCCGCAAAACTTTTTTTCCCTCTATCTTCTCTTTTTACAGAATTTTCGCTTGAATTTCATTACGCGATTCATCGAAAATATAATTAACTGAAAAAACAGACGCGTGAAAAGCGGGGAAATGGAATTATAAACGTTATTCTTATGTCTGGTAAAAATTTTTGGTTTTCTCTTCTTCCCTCCATCGTTCAATAATTTCTTCTTTTTTTTGTTGTTTCATCGTATGAATAATCGAAAGAAAGATATCGAAGAGATGAATCTATGTACGTGTGGGATAATTCGGGTGAAAAATTGAAAAAGTTCATATTGTAAAATATAAAATTGACGAAATGAAATTTGTATTACCTAATTTTAGTGTATATTTTGATATTGAATTTCAGAGAAGCTGAAGAAAAGCTCGAGTTATATTCTGGCACGCGGGTGATGAAAATCTAAACCGGCGCTTGACGTCGCCTGACGTCGTCGTCGTCGTCGTCGTCGTCGTCGTCTGGCGTGTTGAGACGAGAAAATTGAAAAATTGGTTTTCAACGACTGACACCGTTAGAAGGATACTGCCAATTTGACTTTTATGTACAAGAAAATCTTATTTTTCAAGGCAGGAAAATTTCGTGCCTTCGAATCAATTTCCCTCCTCCAAATCTCCTTATATATATTTCTACGTACATCTATTCCCAAAAAAAAAATTGAAGTATAAAAATAAAAATATATTCAAATAATCGACAGTTCCGGCACAGTAAATAATCTCATATCATGCAGATGAAGAAGATCGATTCACACAATTAACCATATCATATAAGCAAAATTTTTTTCCATGTAATCGAAGCGTATTTTAATTCAACTTTGGAAGAGCCCCTATGCTCGGATTATATATCTACGGTAAATAACACCATGATCTATTGTATAATAATTAATACGATCAAAATATAATTCCAAACACTTGTCGTCCAGATTACTAACGATGAGAGAGATGCTCTGATAATTAGACAGTATTAAATGTCATCGCTTTGCTCGTCGCAAACCAATTTATGTCTCACGTTTCCTTCATACATCCCGAAGTAAAAGTGATTCGCTACGATAATCGCGATTAAACATTTACTTTTATCATTGTCTTTAAAAAAATCTGGTCACTCGACTGTCGAGAGATACGTAAATCCGGTCGTTCCAATAACTTTTTCACCTCAATCGAAATTATTGGTAAGATTTTATCTCTTTCACAGGGCGGTTTTTACACTCCGATTTATACTGGGGCGGTTAGGCCTACGATCCGGCGGCCGGCGAGTTTGTCGCCCGCGCGTTACCGTCGCCTGGAAATCTTTCCCAGAACGAAATCTCTGCAGTATTTAAGCCTTTCGCTATGTTTTTACAGCCACGAGCTTTTGGGACGAAAATTATAAGCAGAAAACTACGAATATCCGATGATGTCGATCCCGACCAAAAATCGTCGTTTTCAAATTTATACGTTAATTTTTGATATTCGAATCCAGACGATTTTTAGAACAGAACGAGACACGTCGACACGAAGAATATTATATTCGTAATGAACGTAAATTTTTTGTTTCTTTTTTTGAAATTACGTTTTTAATGCTATTAACTTTCAAGAGGTATTTGGACATTTGTGTAGATTTTTTCTTTTCGTTGTAATACGATTACTGCACAATATACGTACATGAAAAAATGAGAAAAAAAACAACAAAATGCGGTATATTTTTCAAAGACCTTAAATTTACACACAGTGCGGTGCGGTTTATACTGTGACAAAAAATTTCGCCTGTTCACTTTTGTGTTATTTCAAGTTATACGGTGAAAATTTCTCAATATTTTCACATTCATCCTATACACGTTTACATTCCTATAACACGTCCATTATTATGTCTGGAGTAAGGTCCTGCCAGGGGTTGGTATACGTACGTTGTACATTTGGCATTTGAATTTTGCCGGACAAAAGTTATGTCGCTCTTCGTGTCCAAACATTGTCAAGCGCAGATGTCTCTGTTGTAGTATAGGGTCTTCTCGCGACGAGTCGAGAAAAAGTTCTTCTTTCAAAATCATATTTGAAAAAAGAAAAAGGGAACCAAAGAAAGAAAAAAAAAACAGTGTAAAAGAAAAAACATCTCCGGCAGGTAAATCAGAATATTTTCTAGTATTGAAAATCCATGTGTACTATGTATACATATTTCGGTATACGTGAAATATGAATGAATATATATACATATAGTCATGTATATTGACGCGTGAAATATATTTACAAAATAAAAAAGAAAACTACTTGCACAATGTATAAAAATATATTTATTAGATTTTGACCAGTACCGGAGTGAAAAAAATAAATAAACAAAATAAGGAAAGGAAAAAATAAAAGAGAACAAAAAAGAGCGATGATTTGCGAATTCTCAAATTAAACACGTGCGGGCATACCGTGGAGCGTTGTATATATTCAAAGGTCTTTGAATCTGATTGAATTTTATAACGACGGAGAAATTGAAATTGCGTGTATAAGAAAAAAAATGTATTACATAAAAATCTGATGTATAATATATTCTCGACTTTTTGTATATGTATATATATAAATTTTTTTAGACTGGATATAAATTCAAGTGGGCACTGGTTAATTACCGTAAAAATTGTGAAATTGAACACACGCAGAATTTTTCTGTCAACCGGTTTTTCCTTTTTCCCTTTTTTTTTTTTTCAATTTCAAATTAAAATTTTTTTCCCCCTAATCAACCACGTCGTTTTCACCGCGTATCATTACATTATATAAATATATATACGAATGAACTTTGAATTTCGAGAGATGTCGTTACAGAAAAAACAAAGAACGAAAGAAAGAAAATTATGAGGTTTAAAAAAAAAAAATTAATTCGTCAAAAAATGTTACGACCGTATAGTTTTTTTAAATATTACGTATTATATGATCGTGTTCCGAATAAGATGGGGTGATGAGGATAACAACAAAAAATAAATGATAACGAAGAAAAAAAAAGTCACAAAGTCAATTAACGGTGTAATATCTATTATGGTGGAAATCCCTTTCGATTATGCAAATTCATCTGTACGAACCATTTTATATATGTACATATAAATCAGATCTCCTGCAATTATTCTATGATCAATTATAATATAACGAAGTCTATCAAATTTGTATACTTCTAGCAACGACAACAAAAGAAAAACAAAAAAACAAAACAGCGACTCAATTACGTGAAACATCGGTTATTATCAAGCTTGCGTTCTATACATACATACATAAAATGTATATGTTACATCAATTAACGAATTCGTGTTTTCGCCAGAAGAGAGAAAAAACTTCAGAACGTAAAAAAAGAAAAGAGAAAAAGAGAAATTTACGAAAGCGTAAAAACAAATCGTGCGTATCAGACTGCAGCATATCATACACGATATATCACATAAATATGTATACACCAGTGTACGATAATTATTTCACACATAATATACACTTAAATTATCATCCACATCGTCTGGTACATATATCTATACATATTTATAATATATCTTGAGTAAAAAATAAAATAAAACGAAATGATTAAAAAAACGTACCATAATAAAGCGATCTGCATCGATACCTATGTATATATATAATATATACCGCGCGTTCTGCAGCTGCAACTTAATAAGAGATAAAATGTACAGAGATAATAGTTGTTAACGGTGAAAAAGAGAAAAATTAAAAAAAAATGGAAAAGAAACAATTGAGAAGAAAATTATAAAGATGATGATATGGAGTATATGGGAAGTGAAAAGAATAAAAACGAAGGTATACGTGATAAAGAAAATGGGGAAAAAAAAGGTAGCGTGCAGCAGTAGCAACAGCAGCAGCAGCAGCAACGACCAGATTAACGTAACCTGACGCTCTGGGCAAAAAGTAAAAACTAAAGGCGTCTTGCACGTCCTTTCGTCCCAACTATAAATCTAAAAACTACTACAAGAGTAGGTACGTCATGGCCCTATGGGCGAGGAATGGCCCCGGCCAGTAGTAGGTATCGGTATATTATTCCCTAGGATAATATAGCCATGAATAAATGAATGTGTATGGTGAGCTGAGAGAGACGTGTGTTTGGGTTGGGTATGAAGGAGAAATCATTAAAAAATCCAAAAACAAAAGAGGGAGGCGTTCCCGCATTCAAGATGGCCGCGAGGCTGGAAGCCGGAGGCTGGCGCTTTTAATTAATGCAAAAAAAAAAGAAAAAAAAAAAGGAAAAGGAAGAAAAGAACAAAAAAAAAACGTATAAAAAGGAAACCTCTCTCCGACAGAAACGCCTGGCACGCACGCGCTCGCATCTGCGGTAATATATTTTGATTTGATTTTCTCTTTATTTCTTTCTCCTTTTTTTTTCATTCCTCTTAATTACGATGCAAAAATGAATAAATAAATGATTAGATGAATAAAAAATACATACCATATTTTTTGAAAAATTTTCAAATTAACCCCGATCAACCCAAACGCTTCGATTCGTGGTGAGGTGATATTTTTTTGATTGCACAATCAAAATAGAAAAAGACAAAAAAAACGAAGGAAGGTAAAAAAATGGAAAAAGAAAAAGTAACCCCGGTATTTTGACTAGCTTTTGAAAGAGGTGGTACCGTAATGGGGTAGATGTGTGCTTTGTGTGTTCCAGCCCTTCAGGGGTGTATTATAGGGTGGGGATATCAAAACTGGTGGTGGGGACATTCGTAATAACTCAAGCTATACCCCGAACGTACGAACAACACCGAAGACTTGAGTGAAAAATTGGAGAAGGAAGCTAGACTTTCTGGGCAAGAAAAAAGAAGAAGAAGAAAGAAAACAATGGCGTCAAGTGTTTGAAAAAAAAAAAAAAAAAAACTCGATAGAGTAATAGAAATATTTGTAAAATGAAATTGAAAAATTATTTTCTGTGTTCACCCGTTATTTGTTCAGACTATACCGCAACCACCGGGGCGCGTTTGAGCAAAAATCAACATGGCAGAGTCGCGCAGAGATGGCGGCCACACCGGTGGCGTTCAACGAAAATATGATTATATTGGAATTTAAATATCAAATCGTGGGGCGTTGCAAATTCTTAAGCACGAAGGAAAACTATAAGCTAAGCGCTCCGTGAATTGGAACTAAATATAACAAACTAACGAATTAAATTACGCAAATTTTCTCTCACAATTTACATAAATAGAGATGATATAATATACATTTGCATCCTGCAATATGTATAATAATAAAGCGCGGGGGTGGGCTTTATTGGTGCCGCAATGTGCGGCTCCCCCAGGGCGTAATTCTAGTACATTTCTCCACTATGTTAACAGTTCAAGATCAAACCAAGCGGTATTTCATTATTTATTCATAATTTAGAGCTTTTTGCCAATCGTTTCGAGTATTTAAGACCCCTATTAACTTCGTTACCATCAGCAGCAGCAATTCCTATATAAGCGTTCATCATTTTCCTTCGGTCACGAACCAATTGCATTAAATACATATACCTATATACATTCGCACTTGTATATATAACCGTCTAGATATTACAATAAATTTCAATCTATCACAACGAATTTTCCAATCACGTAAACATCGTGCAATTTTTCATAATTACCATCAAAAAATTATTCACCATTTTTTCCCGGCAAAATTATTTCACCCGCTATATAGTATTATTATATTCGGGACAATTATGCCGTCAAACTCCTTGACAACAAAAAATTGGAACGATCAAAAGAGGAGAGAGAAAAAAAAAAATAAAGAAAACCGTGAAAATTTTTTTTTCGAGGAACGTTTAACTCTTGAGAAATGCATACATTGGTGTTATACATGGAGAACCCCATCAGTAGAAAAATGTTCTCTAAAGGGTTCTCCTTCGAGTGGTACCGGCATCGCAACCCTTTAGGGTACAAAATGACGATGTACGTGGGGTGCAGTCGCGATTTATTTACCCAATACACTTTTCTGGTACCGATATGTAAGTACTCTATACATACAACAAAGGTGTATTACTTGTACGTGTTTGCAAAAAATTCAAAGCCATTAATGGCTCTTGGTTTCAAATCAGTCAAGTCGCAAAATCCCCTGATACACCGTGCATATATACCTTGTATACGTAGTAACAAATGGCGTCCGCACGTATAATTATATCACGTATGTAATTCAAAAAATTTATCATCTTCAGAATCGACGATATGGACTGTGGTCATGAAAGAAAAAAAAAAATGTCCACCCTCGCGAGTGATTTCACATTACATAAAATGGCCGGCAATCCCTGATCCCCGTACGCGACACTGCATAAGACTAACCCATCAAAGAAAAGAAAAAAAAAAAAAACGGATGAGATCGCGACGCGATAAATATAAAAATATTTGAATGGAGATTATACTGTATAATAAAAGTTTTCTACGTGAAGTTTTTTATATTTTTTCTGTTTTGGAGTTTATTTTCTGTTTTAATTATATGTGTAGGTATATAGGTATACGGGGTGTAGAGTATGAAAATGAAAATAAAAACAAGTAAACATAAATGAACATAAATAAATAAAAAGAAATTCAAATATTAGAAGAAAGAATAATAAAAGCAGAAAAATAAATTGTTCGGTGCATGCTCATTATTGTTATCTGCAAGGAAACACAATAATAACGATGACAATAATCATGTACGTCAACCATGCTAAACATATGTGCATAAATCCATTATGAAAATATAGCCTTTGTACGGTGCAATCCACTGTATATGGTATATATGCAATGCCTACAGCACAGACGGCGACATTTTTAATTCTGCAGCATCCCCTATATAGTATGAGGCGGCGTACATATGGAGGACTGGAGAACGCCGGGATCAACTGGCGTTAGAAAGAAAATGTATGACAAAAAAAAAGAACCATTCGTATCAGGTATATATTATCCACATATGTGGCGCGAATATGCGAAATTTGATCTTGTATTAATCTCACTGTAGATAAATAAAAATCAAAGAGATACATACATTTTTCTCACACGTGTAGTACGCAATTTATGAATTAATTATTTTACCTATAATATATTACATGTGTGTATAGCTGAAATTGGGAATTTCTGAAGGCCCAGCATAATTTACGAGATATATTGATCGGTTTTTCGGAAAGCAACTGATAAGATGGTTTGTTCTTGATCGCGGTGAAGAGAAAAAAAAAAAAAGAAAAAAAAGATGTAAAAATAATAATGATGATAAATGAAATATGTACATAAATATATATATGTAGTAAATGGTATATGGGCGTGACATAGTATATATTTATATCAATGATAAGTAAAAAGTGAGAAAAGATAAGTATCCTCTTTTTCAAAAAGTAACCAAAGCGTGAAGAAGATATTCTTGCAGCGTGACGCAACTTAATGTGAAACAGGGGAGGCGTCGTCGTCAATCTCGCTATTATTATAAAGTATATATACAATGACTTCAGAATTGAACAACAACAAAAAAAAAATGAAGGAATTCATCTATATATATAGACATAAATACAAAGGAAATGAATAATGATAAAATAAAACGAAAAAAATCTCGTACGAAACGATCTACACGAAACCAAATAATTATATCTATATAGAACATTACATTACAGTGAAAAAATCAGTATCATCCTCAAGAAATAATTATAAAACGGAACAAAAAGGAATGGGAAGAGTAAATAAATAAAAATTTGGAGGATCCTATAACTTCCATGGGTTACCTTTCAACACCCTTCTATTAATGATATATTATATAATATTGCTCAAGATTCTTCGTGTAGAAATAATTGTCACTCTCCTTCTTCCGCATTCTATTCAACGAATATCTTACAATTATTATTTTATTATTTTATTTTTTTTTATCAAAGGCCACAACGAAAGCTTCCTCATCGATAGCTGCAGGAATTTCGCAGCTATATATTTCCTGATATCTAATCGTTGCGATAATTTCGATCGTTTCCAATTTTTTACCTAGACCAAAAATCGTGGGCTAGAAATTTATGGCAAAAAACTATTTTTCCGTCGACGAGAAAGATCAAGTGGTGGGTACGCCGCTCGCGCCGCGTTGTGGAGGGAAAAAGACACTAAGTGCGGCCCAGTTGAAATACAACCGCAATTATTAAGTTTGCTACCGATTCTGAGGATCGAATAATCGGAATTCAACGGTCATCATTCGATGGTATGATTATATCCTATGAAAATAGATGTGGTTCAATAGTATACCGCGAAGGAGCAGTCCATGGTTTCAAAGACGATTATAACTTGACGCTAGAAAATTTCAGGATAACGAAGAAAAAAGGATTTTCAAGACTAGGATCGAAGCTTTCAAATCATCGGACCCGAAAATTTTCACGATTTTTTTTTTATCTACAGCTACAGATTTCAACTTTTGTTCAATTTTTTTCATTCCTTTCCTCTCTCGCCAAAGATCCGATGTACAGTATAATTGGGGGTGAATAAATTGATGAACAAATGAATCGTATAATATTAATATACATGTATATAAAAACGTGGGAGGAATTTTTACATCAAGTATATACGTTATAAGGGGGGAGCTTTATCTCTCATGTATAATATTTACGAATACGATCGCGAGAATTTTATACATAAAAAGAGAGGGTCGCGCGATTCAAAATGGCGATTTACATACCCGTATCCAGATATAGTTATACCGTACATGTATAAATGGTGCGCAGTAAGATCATTTCTCGCACGCACAAGATTATAATACATATTTATTTCTATAATTATGTGCAAAATATATATAAAAACATTTTTTCCCCCCATTGTCAAATATAATGGCGTTTTCTTCACGTGTTCGTATGTATTAAATAAATATATATATACTTATCGATAGAGTGTGCAACACAATTTTTGCTTCGACGACCACCATATACTGCAGCAAAGGTTACAATAGATATATCTTCTGTTACTGACAGGCATTCAGTATAGAAGCCCCTCGAATAAGAGAGGAACGAGAGAGGGATATGGGGAAGGGTAGCAGAAAAAAAAAGAAAGAAAAAGAAAAGACGAAGAAAAATAAATACATCTATCTATACACTCTATAGCTATGTAAGAGAAGGAAATAAAGACAAATTTCTCATTGGCAAGGAAAAAAAAATAAATAAATAAAAAGAAGATTCGACTGTCGAAGGTCGAACACGGTAGTTGAGTTCGGGAGATTCCGAGTCCATCGTAACAATGGTTGAAATGATTTCCTGCACCGGACCTTTGCCTTCATCTATAGATATAGAAAAAAAAAAAGAGTAAAACGAAAGAAGATAAGAAGAAAAAAATAGGTCTCCGATTTTCCACGGATTGATAGAAATAGAATTGGTGATAGGGATTTTAGTAATTTTCCAAATGGATTTCTTCTCAAGGAAATACTCTGACGAGTCAATTTGAATGGATCTTTTATATCCCGCGCATAGGATATAAAATAGAAGTGAGTCGGTTGATTTTCATTTTATTTTTTCAGGGGCTGCGGGAAACCACTAGGGTTGCGGTTAATCCACAGAGATCAGCGGATACCGATGTAAGGGTGTATCCCAAATAAATGAACGGAATTCAAGAATTGAAAGAAAAAAAAACCATCAATTTTGCGGACATTTTCGAATGGAATACGTGATTGAGAAGAAAACAACATTTTCCGATTACTTCGATTTCGTGATTTTTTATCTCTTCTATGCTTCGATCGCCCTGAACACAGCCAAAAATTTATTGAAAGTAGAACAAGGGTTTGTGCCTTCAGATTTGTACCAGAATTTGAAAAAAAAAAAAAAACATTTATCCACGCTTTACATGTTATTAAGATATTTTTCATGGGAACCTGTGACACGGTGACGTTCGAAGTACACATACGAATATTCGTAAATATGTATGTAACGATATTTTTCCCCCGATTTATTTTTCATGCCCGCGGCCTTAAATTTTTTTCATTTTATAATTTCGATCCTGCAGCACTACTATTATATACGGTGGCTGATATCCTCCTTCTTACTCCCGTGGCGGAAGCAAATTCAAAAAAAAAAAAGAAAAAAAAAGTAAAACCATAATGGCTCCGCCGTTTGCAGTCGACGAAGCATACAGCCATTTTCCATTGAGAGTTTAGCTCGTTAGCGTTAAATATAATTGCATTACGTCTAACTGCTATGGCCCCAAGGGGCGAACTGCCTTACAGAATCGTGTGAGTCACTTTGATTGGATCTAGGAATTAAGGGTGACAAAATGGCGACGAGTATAAATGCGTTTGTAAAATGCAACGGCCGGCCCTCCTGTACATATGAAAGCTGTTCTATTTGTGTAGGTCCATATATTATAATAATTCCAAACCGTATACATGCGTACAAATCGTATAATAAATACATGCGGGGCATTAAAAAGAAAAAAGAATAATAAAAACATTCGTACCCAGGTGTTGTACAAAAGCGTTCAATTTTATTCAACGCAAAGTCAAGTCGTCGGCACTGCGTAAAAATTATCCTCGCCAATTATTATGTTGTGTACAACTCCCATTATTTTTTAGTATAAAACGAATCAATTACGATCGAGTCGCATTGCAGCTTTTGTATTAGAAAAAAAAAGAATTTCATTATAGAGCCACATAAATTAATCAAATTCAACAATACGTGACGTATTATATACATCTGCAATTGTACTTTTATCTCGGTTATAAATTTATTGATTCCTGATCTAGATCACAAAAAAAAATGAATTAATAAACGATGTTTAATTAGGAACGAAAATTTCTTGGCAATTTTTTTAGCCAAACAAAGATCGATAGTAAGATAATCTGAGCTCGTTGACTGAGTAAACTCCCTATGTCGAGTAAAAAATCGTGAAATTCATTCTTCATCTCCGCTATTTTTTCACCCGACCACCCCTTTTTTTTCGAAGAGGTATATATAAGAAGATGTACACGTCATCAAATTTTTAAGCTAAAACTCACGATTTCACATTAAAAAGTATGACAAATTTTCGAAAACCTTTTGATGAAGCTTCAAATATTTTATCATCCTTGGTCAGAAGTTTCTGGGGATTCTTTCACATTTTTTTTCATTAAAAGCGATTATTACAGCTGGTTCCCATGAAAAATATCTAAATAAATTGTCAGAAGTTTGATAATATAAAGGGCGTGATACACGTAAAGCGCGAATAGATGTTTTTTTTTTTTCAAAACCTCGTATGAATCTGAAGACACAATAATTACATTTTTTTTTTTTTTTTGATTGTGCGTAATGGTATGACAAATATGTAGATGGGTACTCTAATATACACGTACATGTGTCAGTATATACGCCCCATATAAACCATATACGTGTATATATATATGTATAAAATTGCGGTACTTTGTCAGATGAAATTATGCGGACTGGCGCCATTATCGAATTTATTATCAATTTCGGGTGAACGGCAATTTTCCTTCACCCTCGCCCCGAAGTCAGAGACTCCATTTCTATCTCCAACCGACCGGAAGTCTCGCGCGAATGGCTGCTCAGCCATTTCCGCCCCCGAGAAGAAATCAAATGAACGAGTGATAGAAAAGAAGGGGGCGGAAGGGGGTCTTCTCCATCGATGTGTTCGGAGCTCATACTGCAGGGAGCTTGGAACTCCCAACTTTGTACAGATTTATATATCTATACGTATAGAGGGATGAAAAATCCTGAGTGCACTCACGGAGAAATAAAACGACTCCGATAACTCGAAAAATATCTAACTCCAATTTTTTTTAAACCGCAATTTTTAATGCACGGTCTGAACGTTGTCACAATCTGAAGAAAAAAGGATTACAAAAAATTAGTCCGTTCGATAACCGTATAAAGCGAAATCACGAAAATCAATTCGAAAAAAAACGTCGTAATTCTGGCTGCAATTCACGTATACGTATAAGCGGTTTATCATAGTTCGATAAACTCAAACAAACTTCAACCCAGGACATACTATTTTTCATGGACGTATATAACGTCGATCAAAATTTTATCGAATCAGCAACTCGAATTTCCCACGCTGCAGGCGGTTATTACGTGACAATTATTGTTCCTGATATTAAAAGGCTCTGCATTTTTGAAAAAAAGGATAAGGAGGTTGTTGAATAAGAAGAACTATTTTTTAAGGGAGATGTTGAATGAGAAGGACTATTTTTTGATCGAATACAAATCATGGTGAACGGAAACGGGAGCGAGTAAAATGCGACTGCAATTTTTTGCGCGCAAATCGTCGAGTGATTGTCTTATTTCTTAGTTTATTTTTTTATTTCTCAAACTTCTTGATTATCGCTTTCGAAATGTAGTTTCAACAACCCGAACATGAAAGATTGAATAACACCACGTGAAAACGAACCCCGAAACGAGCCTATAAATTTTGTCAAAATCAAGAAAAAAACTCACCATCCACAAAAATTTGCATTTAGAAAGTGCAGTAATTTGCGATAACGATCTCATAAAAAGTTTTCGATTAAAAAAAATCATGTGTGATATTATGCGTTAAAAAAATATCCGCATAGATTTCCGATAATTTCAGCACAATAATTCTTATAGAGCGCCAAAAAAAAAAAAACATCGTTTCACTTGTATTATCTCGAAAAAAAATTAATCTAACGAAATTCAGTAAAATTCGAATAATGCACATCACAGAAAAAATAAAAATCGTTGTATTATTAGAAATTGTTTCAAAAAACCCGATGTGCAGTGTGTACCGCATCTTCTTCTTTCTTTTTTTTTTTCTACTCTTATGTTTTCAAATATACCACAACGTTTTATATTTATACATATATTTGTATAGGTAAATGAACGATTAAATAATATGGAATAAATAAATAAATTTGACGATAGGCGAATTCTGGTTACTTTATACGCGACATCATCAGCGCGGTAGCCTGAAATTATAAATCCGCAGCATTCGTTTCCGGTCGGCGGGAGAGGGGGCGAAGGGGGGGAGGAGGGGGAAGAGAAAGGGGATAGAGGAGCTATAAGCGAGAACTCGGGGAAGTCTCGGTACCCGCCCGTACATAATAAAAAAAAAAAAAGATTATAAAAAAGTGACAATGCACCAAGGGTTGCGATCTGAATGCACTTCGTTGGGATTGGTCGAGGGTTGGGGCGAGAAGGCGTGGTTTTGAGCTTTATGATTTTATATGTAGCCTCTTGAGGGGCTCACAGCCCCCACGGCGCCCATTCGAATGCATAAAATATATACCTGAGAGTGCGAGGGATGGACCTCTTTATCTCCACATTCATCTCGAAAAGCCAAATATACATATATCTATACACCTCTCATCTCCACATTTATCTCCATCTCAAAACTCCGCGGATTTCTATCCCCTGTACTTCGCTCTCTGCGCCTAGAAGGCGCGGCGCGTTACAAAAACGCGACTATATCTGTACATAATTCGAACGGTATTATATACCATGTAACGCGCGTATATAAATACATGTATACACACACCACACATGCCTCGAGTAATAAAACCTCGTTTATATATACATGCAACATATACGCGTATGTAACGTATAATGCCGCAACTGCAGCGGTACACGTTTTCATGTCAAGAAAAACGATGGGATTCACGGTATGTATTCCTCATAACAATTATCTCCATGTACTGTCTTCAGACATCTCTAATACTATACATATACGTATTAATGCATGTACAATATATTTTTTTAACGGGAAGACGCTGTACGATATATTAAGGATCTTTTGTGTATCGACTTCATATATGCATACGTTACCCATCAACGCCTATGAGAAACTGCACAGGGTATAATATACACCATTATACTCTACTACGATATCTTTGATTTTTTTCTTTTACTTTTATGGAATATCTATAGATTTTCATATGCTCACATAGAATACCACGTGCGATGCGCGTGTTTTTTTTTTCAAGTTTTTTTTCCGTTTAATTAATTCATCCGTCGCGTTATGTGAGATGAATATTTTTCTACGCTACATACGCGTACATACGAATCTATATCGATAATAGGACGTTATGAGAAAAAGAAGGAGAAAAATCCTCCGGGTTATAACTCGCCTAGTTGTTCTTTTTTTTTTTTTCTTTTTCTTTTTTTTCTTTGGGATAATAATGTTTTAAGATAAAAAAACCCACCGGGATATTTAGCTGTTTTATGCAAATTTTATCATATTATATATTGTACATAGAAAGAGGATATTTCTATATCGCGAACGAGAAGAGCTCTGCTACTCTCTGAAAACTCTTAATATGTATGTACCGCAGCTCCACAAGCGCGCACGTCTTGCGTTTAGCAGTCTCAGCACATTAATATTCATTTATTATTCATTCTACACAGCGATATTATACGTATATACGTATACAGTATAGTGGTTCTGCCTATAGGACGTCGCGTCGTCGAGACAACCCCGAAACTTCAACTTTATGTATCTACGATACACCATCGCGACGTGCAGTCCGTTGATGCATCTCAAATTCTCAACCGACCAATGTTTGTCGGAATATTACATGCGTTTTCCAAATTTTTTTTTTTTTATTTCCCTGCACCTCAAAATTTCATATTCTACCTCCCCTGCATCTGCGGGTTGCAGGATTATTGCATCAACGTCAGCATGCAACGTATATTTAATTCTTTTTTTTTTCATCTTTATTCTTCTTCACTTTGTTTGTTCTTTTTTTTTCTATTCTTCATATGCACTTTGCATTTTATAATACCTGTACACACTGTGTACATAATATACAGGCGGTATATCAACGACTTTTTTAATTTATACGAAAAGCAATTTAACATATTTATTTTATAACCCCCATCATAATATCACATATTGGCAACACGACTCGATCATTTCGCTGGCATTACGTATCATATCATAATAACGTAATTTACGTTAATTAAACAGGAAATAATTTTTTCCCTTTCTCTTTTGGTCAAATTCTAAATTCCATTCGCGATTCTATAATTATTCCGTATAAAGGTCCCCGTATACAGAGCGATTATAATATTATATCTATATAGATAATGTCTGATAAACGATTCTGAACAACAGCAGCTGTACGTGTGAAGTATTAATTTGCACACCCTCGCGTGTAAAGTTTGTTTGTTTGGTTTTTTTTTCGGTGAAAAGAACAATAAAAAAAAAAAATAATAAATAAAAAAAATTGCTCGAGGCAGTTTCTCGCGGCAGAGAGTTTTTTTTTCAAGTTTCCATAATGTGTCAAGCTTTAGGGTTCGAAAAGCTCTAAAGTTGTAGTAGCTTATACGTACACGTGTATATATACATATATATTCACGTACGTAGTTCGCGTTATAATATATAGAAGAACCGTTATAACTAGCATTCTTTTTCTTGTATGACACTACAAGCCAGCGTACCTCCGCAACGCGATGTGTCGAGGCCACTAGAGACCAAGTACCGGAATGTCAGAACCTCCCGCGCTCTAGTCGTGCGGGCGAGTCGAAGAAGAAGTGGCTTGTTGCTTCTCTACTAGCCTTGAGGCTACTACCACCGTATAGTAAAGTAGGTATTACCACATGCACGGGCAAAAAATACCGCAAGTAAATCTTCTTTTTTTCTTTTCTTTTCCTTTCGTTTCCCCGTTTCGTTTCAACCCCCATAAACAACGCATCCGTATCCTCCGTGTGTGCGATCAAATTTTTCCCTCTTTTTCCCCCCCTCGACATCGTTTCGATACATCCATTCCCGATGATGTGAATTTAGAGATCGTCGGATCGAGCGATCACGATCGTTATAATTCTGACGGAAATATAACGCCGAACTTTTGATCTATACGCTGTATAATTTAATGAACAATTTGAAACGCCTAACTATAGAGGTCCGCACTTTACTTCAGGGGGGGGTCGTGTTATTGTACGATGATGTCATAGATCAATTGTTGAAATGACATTGGCTTTATTTATCGGTCATACGTCAAATTTTGGTGTAGAATCACGTCTTCGCATTGGCCCTGACGGATATGATCATTTCTGTCACGCGTACGTCCGTTCGCGTTTGTCCCAATTACCGGGGGTGAATTGCTACGGATACCAGGGGTACGGTATACCTATATATACGTTGTACGTATAATACGGCAACAGTCGCGAATCCTCGTCGCTGTATGAAATTGGCTCTATTCGTAGACAACGCGTACCTTGCCTCGGGGCTTTACGGGACTCCCATGGAGTGAAATATAATAATAATGATAACAACAGCGTAGGGTCGTCGTGCATGAAGATAGATTCTATGTGTATATTTATAGCTGAATATCTCTTTCGGACAAATAATTCGGCCGTGCGAATTTGCCGGATCACATAAAATATACTTGCGAATACCCCCGCACCTATAGTAGGTAGATATATACGCGGGTGATCTGGAAACGCGATCGTTTCGGAGGCGACGACGAATCGCGAGCTCGAAGCTCCGATAATTTTCCATTTCCGACCAGGATGAGGGTATAATTGGCGATCACTATCGCGAGTTTCCGTTTTCACAGTTTGAATCTCCAACGAAATTATAGAGCCGGTTCGCTACACGGTGGCGGTGGTGGTGGGTTTGGGGAAAAAGGTATTAGGGTATGGTGCCGTTGCCTTTTCACCTGGTGGCCCTGGCATTGCACACAAATTAGTGGGAATTAACGATCCCCGCCTATATTCAGCTCGCCGATATTCCGCAACGTGTACATACCGCCGAATCGTGGTTAAACCAATCGCAGAATTACAAATCATATTATTATACGAGTATACTTCGTCGCCACCACCATTTTAAAACACTTATGTATTACATTATATACCTACATTATTTATAAGTAAAATATATATATGTGTACACAATTCAATTCACCCCTCCCTGTTACATAATAACCACGCCTATTACGTATACCTGAACTGTGTAAATAGGGGCTAAAAAAGCGACGAATTATTATGGCGGCTTGTGTACGTATATATAGGTATATATATGTATATATTTGACCAGGTGCAAAAATTACTGTAGATTCTCTTTCACAAGAGAAAATTGTAACCGAAAAAATGGAAAGAAAAAAAAAGGAATCATAGGATGTCAGATCCTAAAAAATATAGATTATACTGCGTTCGTAATTATTGTTAATATGGAAAAATGAGTTCTTCGATGATTACGCTTTATGGGATCTTATGAAAAGTAGAAAACCGTTGAAGAACACCCGCGGCAGAAGGACTGCTAAAAAAAAAAGACCAATTGAAAAAGTGAAAAGTGAAAAAAAAAAAAATGGCGGAGCTATATGGGGTGCAAGATTTCAAAGTATAATAATAAATCACGGCATTGTAACTTGTACAGTAGTATAGATCTGGTTATTATTGGCGTAATCTCCGCGATGTCTCGTTTTCCAAGATCACACCCCCATCCCAAGGGTTGGGGGAGGTGGGTCGTTACGAAGAGTAAAGAATAAAGAATATCCATCTCGTCGTTGAAGACGCAACGCGGCGGGCTGGTGGTGTTTAAAGTTTGATATTTAACGAGAGCCACCGGAAAACCATCCCCTATAACACCCCCCCCCCCCCCGTACCTCCTACCTCCACACCCCTGTCAAAGATACGGCCAAAGTTAAGTATAATGTAATCTCTTTTGAAGTCGTATAGCTTACGCCATTATAAAACATTGTCGTTTTATGTATACATATATATATTATGTGTATATACTTAGATGTGTGCGGGATAATGTGCCGATCGCGATAGAGGCCCCCGTTGATCCTTGGATAAATTTCAAATTAATTTTTCACCGTTGGGTACCTAAATTTTTATTTTTTTGTTTCAAGTTTTTTTTTGTGTTTTTTCTTCTTACTTATATTTTTCCTCATCTTTTCACTTTCTTTTCTTTCAAGATCCTGTTACGTATACAAAATACGTATTTATATATAAAGAGGAATCATCCTTTGCTGATCACCTTGGATTTTGATATTTTTTCTTTCTTTCCTTCTGTCTATCTCTCTCTCTTTCTCTTTCCGTTCGCGATGATCTTCTAAAAAAATCTGTCGGATGCTTGGAGATTAAAAGAATTGAATTTAAATCGCAAGAAAGTAAAAGAAAAGAAAAACCCCAATCAATTTTTAACATCAAGTTGGAAAAAAAACAGTTTTTCACAACGATCGTCATCGTCAACTGGTGATAGGGGTCAATTATGAAATTCGATGGAATTTCCATTTCGCGAGCTTTTGTCTGGGAACAGAATTCAGCTGAGGAGTTTCGCACGGGATTGCGAATATGAAAATTTTGATGGATGACAAAATATTGACAAACACAGGGTAGTTCAGTTCAGTTCCAAGGCGCGGACGGCAGCACTTCTAGAATTACCGACTGGGTTGCGTGGCTCCATCTCTGCTAAACTCCGTGAACTCGGCAAGGGATGAATTATTACAACCCTTTTAATCCCACTCATTATGCTTCGGATAATTATATAGTATACGTATAGGTATATATCGTTGGCGTTAAAAAAAAGCTAGACGTTAGAAAAAACAGAACAATAAAAGGTTTCACCTATTAATATAGTAGAAGATAAATAAATGTTCTCAACACCTAGCGCGACGTATACACATATATATTTGCAAACTTTTGTATATACATCAGTTCAATTAATTAGGAAGAAATTAATTGATTATTTTTTTTTTGCTCAACTGTTTCAAACCTCGCAGAATCATGTGATTATATCAATCGTTTTTAGTTTCCTCGAATCAACTGTTCGCTCTACTAGGGTAGGCTATTGTGCATCGATCGAGAAAGGGGTGATACATAATATGAAAGAAAGAAATAGATAAATGAATAAAAGAAAAAGAGAATGAAAATGAAAAAATTCTTCAGCGCGGAACACGCGTGCATAGCGTATAAAAGATCTGAAGTAGTTATACGTAGTTCGGCCAAAGATGTACATTTAAGAGCTTATGCAGAGAATTAAAAGAAAGACTACCAGTTAGAACCGATGACTAAGTTGATTTTTCAAGAGAGCGAAAGAGAGAAAGAAAACACGAAAAATTATCTTGTCAAGTCTTTGACGTGCTCTGGGTGGTCCAACAGGTCAATGGAGGATACATATAGGATTTATAAAGAAAAAGACAGAAGATTGATAAAAAAAAAAAAAAAACAGAAATCGAGATGCATTTTAGACGCTGCATACAATTTTTTGAACCGATAACTATTGATAAAAAGAAGAGAAAAAAAGATTATATATACGTCTACGAATTAGTGCGCTATTGGGTCTTCGCTTCGATGGTTGTCGTTTATTTTTTGATATTTGTGTGATAATTTCTCCGGAAAAAGAGATGATGAGCTGCAAGTATCTAATAATTGTGATTGATTTGATGTTTTCGGTCGGACCGGAAATCATCGATCTCAAAAGTTTTTAATGCAATTAAATTCCGTCGCTGTTTTTTCGTCCTTTTTTTCGGTACCCAACCCGACTTTTGATAATGACGAAGTCAGAAAAAGGAAAAATCAGAATTAACAAAAATAAGAAACGCGTAGGTATACGTTATAGGGAGTATCAAAAGCAGTTTGGGTAACTTAAAGGATGAGCCAAAATCAACGATACTTTGAAATTGCTTAAGAGTCAGTACGGGCGCATGAAAAGGAGGGGAAGTAAAAAAGAGAAAAGACAAACGAAAGAGACAGAGAGAGAGAGAGAACCAGAGATACTTAGGATTAATCAACGATGGTGTAATTGAATTTAACATCTGAATTGAGTATTTTCGCTTACAAAGAGCCTTGATAATTGGAAAAGCTTTGGATTAACAATTTTGCAAGCCTCGGCTAAAATCCTAGCCGATCACTCGGCTCGCGGTCTTCGTCTGTTTCCCGTATCTGATAGCAGTTCAGCAATCGTTTATACGTACACCTTTCAAGGGACGTTCAATCACTCGCTGACTAAAAAGTATAATAATATTCCGTTCGCGACGCGCTTATCAATATTCGAATCATTTTGCTTGGTTAAATTCGACTCAAGATATTAATTTCACAAAATATAGAGACAACCATCTTCCACGGTGCAGCTGTATAAAGCAACCTATACAGATATTATAGCTGCGGCACAACACGACGCGCGCCCGCTCGAAAATTGAGAAGCCTTATATACAGCGAGGAAAAGCTAAATTAATCTTCACCATACCCTCAGAGAATATCGTATCTATCTATCTATCTATCTATATACACTTTGGGTGTAGTTTAATTTTACCTGTACAACCAATTTTCTATGAATTTCAAAAAAATCTGGCATCGCAGAATCTCTCGAGATCAGAAAACCGGCTCTGACATGCGACTCGCATGGCCGGACGTTCTTTTGTTGTTACTACTGGAAAAGAAGAAAATCAAATAACATGGAGAGGAGTTATTCCCATGATGGTATAATACATATAATTTTGTGGAACTGGTGAAAAAAAATAATAATTTTTCATCCAGTCATTGGATTTGTGTTCAACTGATTACTCCTACATATGCCCATCTATAGTTTATTTTTATCTTTCGATAGAAAATTTGAACTAATTTTCTACGATGTACCTTCAGTGTGATGTGAGTTGAAATTTCATGCGCGATTACCGGATGTCTTGTTAACAAATTCCGTTATTAAATTTCAACAACTATGAACCGCATTCGTGTATCTAGTTCGCGTATAAAATGTGTCCCAATTGGAAGAATTACGTCAGATGATACTTACTCCAATTTTATTTTCAAGAACTACAAATTTTCAAACCATGAAAACAACCTTTACGAGACACACAACGATTCCGCTGTAAAATTTCAGATCGAAATAGTTTATAAGTGCATATTGGAAATTGGAAATTCTTTTGTGAACAAAAAAAATTCAAGTCGTCATTTTCAGCTTTGAACTTTTCCTTGTTTCATTGGATTTGATTCCATTTATAGATGAAAACCGAAAACAATTTATATCTCACTCATGAAATAAGAACTCCACAAGCTTATCAACCTTATTTTAGAATTCTGTTTCCAATTTCGCACCACAGTATTTACACGCAAGTTTTATGACAGGATCTATTAGGCGTTATTTGCATGTCGATAATAACGAGAGACACAACCTTTTTTTGTTTGTTTCCTTCCAAAAAGTATGTGTGAGACAGAACCTTAATCCAAACTCTAGTTTCGAATCTGATGATACATTTTCCAGAATCTAGATGACCGTCGATAGTTTGATGAAAAAGGAGGGCAGGCAGAAAAGAACGAAAAATGATGAAAAGATTATGCGACCAACGAATTTCGAATTTCTCTTATCACGAACGATACGTTATATTAATGATTTTTTATTTAATTTCATTTTTTTTCACCCACGTATTATACGTGTGTACCTATATTATATTCCCCGCGGTGTTATAGCTGTACCGACGACGATGATGGGCATGATGTGAAGTTAAATAATAGATGAGATATTTCTGAATCATCTCATTCCCTAAGCGACTTCAGTTCGTATAGCCGCAGTAGACGATGGTTAAAATACTGCGTAATGTCTCCCGTACTTTCCGAGAATATAATGGTACTTGTCATGGATTACAAATATACTATATACTTCGAGTGCAATCCGCTGCAATCTCTTTTCATTTTTTCTTCATTTTTTTTATTTCGTATCATACTTTTGACTATAACTTGTCTTGGTATTTTTTTCCACTCAAAAACATGTTCCGAAACGTTGGAAAAAAATCCACACGTGCAGCAAGTGACGAAATTTTTGTTTCTTCAATTGTCGTCGCAGGTCATTTTTTTAAATACACAAATTATGTGATGTGTGTAATTTTTTTTTTTTTTATCAATGGCAGTCACCATTACCTTGCGAATAATGAAACATGCAATGACGATCAAAATTCTTCCAATTCCTCCACAGGTATTCTGTTGTATAAATGTTTTCTCAGGTAAGATTTTGATATAGTTATTTAAACAATGATTGCGTCATAATTCTTGATGTATTAGTTAATGGGGAATTAATTTTTTTCTTAGTTTACCGCAAAAGTAAAAAAACGAGGATATACGCGAGGGAGTACAGAATTTTACCCCACCACTGAGAATTGGCGCTATAGAATACCTTAACTTTGGGAAGATGATCCTTAAGTCCAAACGTTGCAAGGGCGATATTCGCAGGGGATGATCCGTGGGGTAAGTTATAAATCGATTTACGCTACGGCCAATCAGGGTTGAAAGTGGCGGATCCTGATTGGCTGACGTCTAGGCCACTCCCACATCGTTAATAAAAGCTCAGAGTGAAAGCCCGACTTACACTGCTCTAATGTTGAAATACCGAATCCACAAGATTCTTTTAAATCCTCTAACTATTTCCAAAATCGGATCAAACATTTCAAAAAATCACCACCGACCGCGTTTCATATAATTTGATAGAAATATTTCGCGCCTAACTTTGGCAAAAATTTTCATCCGATATATTATGTTCTTTAATTGGAGTGAACTTTTTTTTTTTTTTACTCCGAACAATAAAAATTTTTTAAAAATAAATAGCTGGGATAAAGGGGTAGGATGAATTATTTGGTTTGATTAAACCTTACCGTGTGAGTTGATCTTGGTTGGGTTTTTGATAAAGGAAAGAAATGAAGAAAAAAAGAATTGAAGAAAAAAAAAAGGAATGAGAGAAAAAAGTATCGTCGTGTGATTCGGGCCTTAGAGGCGTTCTCTGCGAGGCGTGTCCCGTTTAAAATCCCTCCTTCCGGTTTAACTAGGGCTATGTCTGCCCGGATGCCCGGCTCAAAAAACCGACCAATCCGCGATGCGAGACGGCCACTGTTGTGCGTAAAATACGGGGGCTTTATCCCCTCAAATGTAGGAGTAAGAGTGTACGAGAGCGGCAGCGAATCTGCCCGGAAAGAACCTTATGGAGTGAGAGAAGCGGGGTTTGTTCCTACAACGGGCACCCCCGTCTGGAGCTCAGTTGCTCACCGCCGCGACGCCAATTCGGTCAGGGTTCAAACTCCGTCGCAACCCTCGCCGGGTTATCTCAATTTCTCGCTTATATAGATTCGTTACGTAAGACGTTTTTATTTACACCGGTCCACTGATGTAATATGTAACGATTATTATCAATAGAACACAAGGAAGAAAAAAAAATTTTTTTGTTAATTAAAATCATTATCAAAACCATCACGTATTAATCGTCACCCGTAAGCGATAAACGTGTTCGTCGCAGCAGTGCAATAAATAAACGAACATGAATAAATAAAAAAGTTATGTTACGAAGGAAGGAGATATAACCGGAAATAAACCGAAGATCACGTTCAGCATCGACGAAGAGGCGCCGATAGTTATCGGAAAAATGCAATTTAAGTTCAATGGTTGAATAATCTGAAGCTACGGAATCGTGAAGATCAGTGCTACAATTTTCAAGGATACGGAAGAAAAAATATTCACCAATTTTCCCCATGAAGAATATCGCCTGTCCGTGATCCTCCTGATCGGCGAAGCTTGTGATGATAACATATAGTGTTGAAAATATTATTATAATGGATTTGGTATAAGAGCAAAAAAATAAAATAGAGGAAAAAACGCCCGCGGAGAAACAATTTGAATAAAATATTTTAGATACCCAGTGTGTGTGTGTTGCGGGTAAAATTCCGTATGGTTTGTTGAATTTATTTTCCCTTTCGTTTTCATTGAAAGTGATTATATCCATATTACAGTGGTTCCTGATTTTTTGGAGTTGAACTGCTATGAGGGTAAAGTAGCCGCATAGTTGCTCTATGTACTTAAGTGTAGTTTTCAATTTCCGAATACAATAGAATTCAATTAAAATATAAAAGAAAAAGGAATAGGAAAAGAAAATCAAATTAGGACCGTCGCTCTGAAACAACGAGGAATAATACAAACACATTATATACTTGTACCTGAACACAACGATTCTGAAAGCAACGACTATATAGAATTGTTGGCTCGAACTAAAAGAATAAGTAGAATAAAGACACGGAAAACAAAAGACCCCCATTAAATAAGATGAATCTGGAACTGCTTGACTTGATTTAATAAATCTCGTTATATGAGAAACTTGAGATTGCCACGGAATTTGTCTTCGGTTATTGTCTAATCAACCCTCGCATTGTACCGTCGCTCCGCGTCGCGGTGAGAACTCAACTTCCTACAACTTTGCTTCTAGTTGTGCACCAAAGTTTTAAAGAGCATAATCGAAGAGAATTTTCAAAGAAACCCCAAAAACGTGACGTTTGAAAAACAAGTCACAACAATTCTATGTGAAAAATCAACGATACCGAGATGTACGAATATACGTAGGGCCCGAAATGGTCCGAACTTGATAAGCGAGATGAGGAATGACAATTTCTGACAATCAAAATTCACATCGAGAAAATCAGCTGAGAATTATTCGGAAGTAAATGAAGAAACTGTGAATTAAAGATCGCGTTAGCGTTGAACACGAATATTATTGTAAAAGGCCAGAAAGTCAACCGGCCACTCCGTCCGACGGCTACGAGAATATCCCCACAGACCAAGCAAGCCCCGACGGACCCTGTTGTAGTGATATTCGTGGTCCGAACTGGTACGCTGTGAAAATCGTTATAGACAAAACATACAAGGTCCTTTCTATCGGGATCTTGAGGGATTTTTCGAAGTAGCGAAGGAAGAAGGGACTTCAATTTCCACAGAGTGATGATAATTTGATTCACCACGATTCAACCAAAGGACCTTAAAATGCCGCAGCGATCGCCCTTCGCGATCCAGGAGCTTCTGGGCCTTAATGGTACCGGTAATGCTAACGGATCGGATCGGGGATCGCCCCACGGTTCACCACCAGCGGGAGTATCGGCCGTTTCCTACGCGCCAACGGCCCCCCATCATAAATTATGGGACTACATGCCATCCCTGACAAACCACCTTGGTAACCTGGGAAATTTAGGTAACCTTGGTAATCTTACCGCATCAAGAATGGCCTATTTGAATGCACAAGCAGCGGTAGCAGCGGCATTTTTACCACCGCCACATCCACACCCCGCGCATCATGTTGCGCATCACCAGGTCCACCAACCCGGACAACTTCCTTCGTCACCTGGTGGCAACCTACATCCGGCTGCACATGCGCAACATGTTCTGCCTGGTACAGCGGTGGGTGCCAATCACCACCAACATAGTCCAAACCAACATACACCCCCTCACGGTAAGTCGGAAACAATATCCAATATGATATGTTTTTCTCTTTTTTTCTCTCTCTCTTTGTTTCTCATTTTCCAAAGCTGACCGTTCAGAAAAGCTCCTGGTATGACGTGCTGATTACATTCACGGTATGAGTTGGAAGGGTGAAGGATTGTTGTGCACTTCTGCGATAACCGAACGGTCGAAGAACAATTATTCAAATGTGCTGGCCGGTCATTTTTCTCTTGATTTTTAAAGCTAGATTCCATTAGAATATGAAAACTGATGGCGGATTGTTTGAAAATATAACATATATTTCTACGCCGCCAATATTTGATTACTTTTGCACCGCAGTGACCGTAAGAGGAAAAAAGAGAAGGATCGACTTCGAGCGTGGATGGCCGCGTCTTTTTTTTTCTTCTATGATGCGCCAACATTTTGTCAGAGCATGAAAATTCCCATCATGACGTATATATACTAAACGTTGCCATAATCAATCCTGCGTATCTAGGATCGTCCAAGTGTGAAACAGGCACTTAACTATATACTTGCTTAGCTATCACTTAACTCGACGCCACTTAAGATTGAATTACCGAAATTCGATACACTTTTGTTGCACCCTGCAGCACCTACATAAGTATCCATTGTGGTGGCAAAGATTCAATAGACTTTTGTCATGAGAAGCTAGCAGCCGATGAAGAAATTGCAGCTGCTTACAACTGCCGTTGCTCTTTCCATACAGACTTTATAAAATAAACCGCCCCGTTCAAATATTATATACCATATAGATTTATATAAAGTATATATATAGTCGTATATACATAGAACTTTATAGATCGATTTTTCAAATTTAGTAGAAAAAAATTTATCATTTTTGTCGCGGAGAATTTGATCCTACGCACCGCTATATAGCGTACTACGCATATTATGTAAAACATACATATGGTGAATAATTCTTAGCGTTATAAATAATTAGTGGTATAATGAGTTGAGTGTTGAGTAGACCTGCAATGTCTCACCAGAGTACAATGAGCCTGTACAAAACGTAAAAATGGCTGTTGACAGCAACGTTGTTCTCAACCACGTATAACGATTGAAATATATTTTACCCTGTATATACATAATATACCTGTAACCTTATATAAATAACGATATTTTATCAACGAATGAAAACTATATTTGTTTAAAAATTAAAAACCAAAAGAAGAAAAAAGGAAAAGAAAAAACTCCGGTGACCACTCTGGGTAATAATTTCGAGAGTAGAGAAAGAGAGAAAAATGAATAAAAAAAAAGAAAAATAAAACTACCAAAGAAAATGAAAGAAAAATAAAATGAAGAAAGAATACCGATCTTCAATGTCGTAATATTACAAATCAATCTCCCGATCCTCCGTATAAAAGACATCAATTAGGGTCTCGCAGAATAATTAGATTCTCATTGTATACACTCAACAAGAATATACGAATAATTTCGAGTCTGATCAAGGCGGAGTTTGAGGGCGGGGTATATAAAATTTCAAGTGATCTTGTCTTATTCGAACGAAAGAATCCACTCTACATACCAACGCAATATTTTTAAACACAAATCAAAAGTAAAATAAAAATCAAATATAAATACCCCAAAAGAAAGATTCAGAAATATCGGTTCGCGGTGGACCTGCTGCACGTGTATACGTGTAAAGCATGTTTTTTTAAATTAAAAATGTTTTTTTTTTTTTTTTTTATAATCACATAATTAGGCAGTTACTTAACAAGTCCGGGTTGTGTGTATATAGAAAGATTTCTTTCATTAGCGTAATTAACGTGGACTGAGTGAAAAATTTTTCTTTCTGTCGATCCTGTACCGCACTGTATATCATACACGCTGTACCTACACCATATACGCTCGTTTACCGAGTAGGCATACCTACCTACGTTACATACATATAAGTTTGGCTTGCTCCGTAAATTTTGAGAACGATTTTCGGGTGTCAGGTTTCTCTCTGAGCAGAACAAAAGATTCTGCCCTTCCATTGAAACGTCGCTCTAGCACCTCGTCTTATGTATATACATATATTAATGTGTATATATACATACTGCAGTTCGCTATACATATATATACGCGTTCATTTCACGTATATTTCATTCGTTCGCCTTTCCTCTTTATCGTTTTCTTTTTTTTTTTCTCTTTTTTTTACTTGTTTGCTTGTCTCAAATCTAAGCAGACTTAAAGACGAAGGCACGATCCGCATTAAGAATATATTATGCATATTACAAAAATACCCTAGTACTACCTTGATGAAGTGAAATAAAATCCAAAATTCTGTCCACGAAAAAACCGAAGAAAAAGAATTAAAGCGAGTAGGGAAAAATTTGAAAAATCTTCGGTTCCGATTGCATGTCACTTTCTTGAGAAGAAACAAAAGGAAACCAGTCAAGTTCCGACTTCTAGTAACTGAAACGGATTTTTTTCCGCGGTTTCTAAATTTTACACCCGGCCTCTCAGCACTGAAAAATGCGGATGGATTTTGAGTACCGACGAATCGAATCCACCATTATTGAGTGAAATATTCAGAATACAGAAAAGAAGGAGGAAAAAGGTTTATAAAAAAATGTATACAGAAGAAAAAAAGAAGAAAAATCGTCGTTATACGGGGTAATGCAGAGAGTTATAACGAAAAAGAAGAAAACGAAAGAAAGGTATAAGAGAGAAGAAGAAAAAGGAAAAAAGAAAAAGACGTAGAAATATGAAAATGAAAAAAAAGTAAAGTAAAAATCTGCAAAAGGAAAGAAAAAAACAAAAAAAAAGCAAAAAAAAAAAAGGAAAAAGCGGCGCGTGGCGCGCGAAAGCTGCAGATGACGCGGCACTGGTGTTGGTGCAGATATGCTGCAAACATCGAGGGGGTGTTGGGGGTTGGGGGTTGGGGGTTGAAGCGATTGTGCTCCGTTTTGCGAGAAGCGTTTTCTGGAAGGAAAGTGCTTCTTGGGCGTTCTACTACGTCGCTGATAGGCAATCTAGTTGATTGCCAACTTCAAACGAAGCGGGACTACCCGAAGCACCACGCGATCGCCTGGAGAACGCTCCAAGGTCTGAAACAATGCCGACCTCCTCCTCACCGGTCTCCTACGAACTCTCTCTGACGTTAGCCATCCCCATTCCCTCTTATACGGTAAGCTACAACCAGCAGAGAAAAAAAAAAAGAAAAGAAAAGGAAAAAACTGCGAGCTTATACGTTTTTTTCTCTTTTTTCTTTCTATAAAACCCATGACTATATAATACGTCGACGCTATAACACACTGAAACGCATCTTACGCCTGCGTTTAATCCGGGCATATATCTGTTATACATTCGCAGTCAAGATATACAATCGCGGGGTGCAAAGAGGGTTACTAACCCTTTTTTTTTCCAGTGTAAATACATTTCTGATTCATTTACAAAAGGTTTTTTACCAAAACGGATTGCATAGGGTGCAAACTGTGATTTGTAAATTCGAGAGGCTCTCGCGAGAAACCGCGGGTGTAACGTGAAATGTCGGATGTGTAACTTAACAGTAAAAAATGAATTTTGAGAAAAACAAAAAAAAGAAAGTGCAATGTTAAATTTTTATTGTAATATCATCGGCACGAATCATAAATATGTATGCACATAGTACAGTTCCTTTTTTACTGCATACGACCAGCGTATCGGGTGTACGCGCACATTATACATACGTATAGGTATAGTTATGTATGTACTGCAGGTCGATACTGATTAGTACTTCAAAGCGACTCCTACCAGTCCCCGTTGCCGTGGATTCACGACAAAGAACACTACTCGAGTAAAAAATCTTGAACAAATTAGCGAATTAATAATTCGCTTTGCTTTGTTCCCCAGTATACCGAGGAAGTACTTAGCTGGTGCGCGTTACCCTGTGTTGGTTTTTTTCGTATACATGTGAAGTATTACGTATAAAAAAGAAAAAGAGAAAAAAAGAAAGAAAAGAAAAGAAAAAACATCAGTACGCGCCGGTACAGAAATTAGCTCGTTCTTTGATCAGAAACCCCGTTGGTATTATAATCCCATATCGCGATATGGTTGTTATGTACATGGCTGGTATTATTGAGTAGCAAAAAACGTTTTCGAAAGTGTTGTTATCACATGTTTTTCTTACGTTGTATTTCTTCTCATCTGTGTTTTTCTAAGAATCAGTTGAGGTTGGCTCGTAATTTTTTACCTCATCCTTCCTACAGCCCTTTTTGGGGGGGAGGGGAGGGGGTTCCTCTGACTCCTTCCAACTTATTCACCCCTCCCTCCTCCTTTTTGCATCCTGCGCTCCTGCCTGGGGCAGTTCGTATAATTGTGAATGCAAATTAAACGAAATTAAACAGTTAATTAAACCCTGGTATCCGCGTGAGTTAATTGAGATTCTTGGGAGATTTGTCGCTTGGAATGTCTTAATTTAGTCCTTTAAACGTCCTAACTCGCCTTAACAACTTTGAATAATTGGGCAACGCTATGTACGTTATACGTATAGATATATGTGTGCATTTTCTGAAAGGAGAAATTTTACCTACGCGAAGACCTGAAAGTCTAGATTCTAGACAACTGCCGAGGCTAAATGAGGTTTGTACCAAGTGCAGTGTAGACGTAATACATAGATTATTATAAGCAGAAAGTGAAACCATGACAGTTTTCAAAGCCGTCGGGTTATAATTTATTCCTTCGAAAATCGTCGAAGCAAATTGATTTTGATTTCGATATGTTTTGCCGAGTTAACTATACCTGTGACGACGTAATTGGTTTGTCTAGTTTATTAGAAATTATGGCACCGCTTCGTGTCGATGGTTTCTAATATTCGCGTTCGAGATTGTATTGGATTATCTTTTATTAGATTCACTATGGAGCTTTGTCAATCACTTGACCCTCGACACATAGGAGTTTGGGGACTTGGTGTACCGGGCTAGAACCTAATCGTTTAATCTTTTCTGACAAATCAATGATCATCCCCAACCGAAAATATAATGCAGCGACAATATATCTCCACCACCGCATGAGCATTAACACTCTAACCGCACGATAGGACACGTTATAATTTCTCACATCATCTAAATTCCCGAGTCCAGAATGCCCCGGAATACACCAATAAAAACTGCTTCGAATTTTTGCTCCCATGCATGAGAATCGAAATATTTTTCTAATCTTTCAAGCGACCGTTTCCCTATGGATTTTGACAATGCTACGGTATAAGATTTATTTCATGCCGCACGGTAACTTGTTCTTCTTATATATTTGGTACATATAAATATATTATATATTTTTCTTGGATCAATTTTTTCACCCTTTGACTAACACCTAATACTTGCCCCGTAGCTAGTTTCACCCCTCGCCACATCTCCCTCTCTTTTGCCATCATCATTCGGAACCCTCGAGAACCGCGTTAATGAAATAACGCGGAGATTAGTCTTGGACATTACCGGCAAACTATGTCCATTACGTTAGCCCCGCATAGAGTACAGTGACGTGCAAAAGTTCACGTATTCTCATCTCACGTGACTTTTGAAAATTGAAGAAAAAGCAATCATTTCACCTTTGACAAACCGATTGATTCGAGAATTGCCGAAAATTCAAATCGATATGATTCCATGCTTTTGCCATATGACTAATTATAAGCACACGAATGGAAAATAAAATGAAAAAATGATCAAGGGGTAAAAAATACGGTTCCTATATCGACGTAGAAATAAACTATAAATGATATAGTTCTGGTCACCTGACCTGCAGTTATACGCTATTTTTCTCTCAGTGTTAAAAATCCATCGGGGTTTATATCCTATTGCGAGATCCCTTCCATCATCGCTACTCGATTCGCTAGGGTGCACCAGGGTGCGCTGGGGGTGCGTAAAAACCGTGTGCGTTGCATGCGAACGTAAGTATAATAAACGGGGGTGTTTGACACGAATCCACCAAGTAAATGGACCGACGTCGAAGTACCGTAAAAAACTGCACGTATGTTTCAAGCTGCAGATACACGCGACGCACCTATACCGTTCTCGTCGGTACATAACCTAAAAGGTTCAATTTGATGGATTTCATTTATATCCCCAAAACCTCCTTGAACGCGATCATTTAACGCATTATACGCGGATCATATATCGGTTTAATTCCTCCGAAAAGAGAAAATATATTCTAACAAATTTTTTTTTCACGTTCGTCAACTACATAGATATAAAAGTGTACCAACCGCGGGAACGAAATGATGAAAGAATTGACATAATAATGGGGGAAACAAAAAAACAGCAAACAAAAAAAAAAAGAAAAAAGTTGTGAAAAACGTCGAGGGTCGTAAAACGAGGCGTAAGTTTCGTGTGCTTCATACTCTTGTGTATAGGTAGGTGGGTAGTTATATATATATTCGCGACTTATTCCGTTTTGCGAGTACATATAAAACGCGTTGCAGTATATAAATATATATATAGTGTATATGGAAGTGCAGTCGTATATAACCAGTCGTAACACCCGGGACTCGGAGGGCTCATCTACGCGCTTTCATGACGCGACGAGTTGTACAAGTCGGTGAAATTGGTATAGATTTCCAGTCCAACACCTCAATTGTCCCATGTTGAGAGTCCTTGGCGTTTCATACATGCAATTCACACCTCGAACACACCGACATCGCGCTACACCGTGCCAATGCCAATGCCGATCCTCATGTTCGCACACACATGCATATAGAGACATAGAAAATTAATATATATATGTCCACACATAAACACAATTTCAGTATATGTAGTACATATATTTTCGTTGATACATATACGCGCATCAGACGCTTCACAGGCCATGACATTACCCATATATGTAAATACATATATACTTCCTGCAATTTCTGCTGCTGCAGTTCCACCCGATTCTCGATTACGTTTCTACTCAATTGCAACATTACACGTGCGTAACGTACTCCCCGTTAATTGCTACTGCGATGTAAGTAGCAGACAATTCGTAACATTTCGAATTACCGCCAATTATACTGCGCTGGACTTCAACAACGATCTAACCTGCACATGCAAATGCTTATGCAAAAATTCCACTGAATTTCATTCTCAAATCGTTCTATGTATGGATGAGTTGAATCTATACAGAGTGATTCACCAGAGGTGTCGGAATGGGCGGAGACTAGTCGACGTCGTGCCTAGCTCTATAGCCAATGAACAGCGAGATAATCCACGGAAGAAAATAGCAACACGCATTCGCATTCTTTGTCGCGCTCACTTCACGTCGTTTAGTCTCCGCCTATTCCGTTACCTCTGGTGAATCAACCTGTATATGATAACATGATTTACACATAGAAGATAGTCGATCGATGCGGATGACGTTGTGAATTTCATGTGTACATATAAAGACGGATATTATGTACACCTATTATATACTTTTATTATGTATGTATAGGTATATCGAGGTAGTAGCGTGAAAAAGTATATAAATACATATATTGGGACCCGTGACCAGCAGCACGCCTCTTTTCCTCGAGTAGAAACCTTTTCAAGAAATAACCGCAAATCCTGGTATAATACTAATAGGGTCATAATAGGTTCAATAGGGCTAAGCCCCCCTCGACAATAAGATCTTGTCAAAATACTCCCTTGCAGCAGCAACAGCATTAAAGTAGTAACCCGAGAACTAGGAAGTGGTAAATTTCTCAATGGGAAATATACGTGTCTTTCATGTAGTTTTTTTTTTTTTTTTTTTCAACAAATTTTTCGAACACCATATACCCATACCGCTCTAATTCAGGTTTAAATTTCAACGTTCGTAGATCGTATGACCGCATCGCATACCTATACACCTATACGTCAGAGGGTAGAAAATTTTCACCCCAAAGTTGATATAAATCCAAAAATAAAAAGAAAAAGAAAAAGAAACACCCTGAACAAAATGAACAATTCTATTTCATATAATATATATATATGTATATATATATATTTACCGGAAATCAGATCTACTGTATAGGTACAATATACTTCCTTCCTAAAAATTTCTATCTATAGTTTTGAGAATCCTACTAATTTTTTTTTTCTTTCTTTTTTCTTGTATCGGAATAAAAATAATCCAATCGATAAATTATTTCAGCGAAGAGAATAAAGAATATAATCGATATAATATACCATGATATACGGTGCACATCGTACATATAATAGAATCGTACATTTTGTATTTGATTTTATTTTATTTGATTTTATATGATTTTCTTTTCTTTTATTTTCAAATAACTCCCCAAGTTCGAGCGAGCCCTTTTATATCCAGTCTTTCTTTAAATTGAATGGTGAAACCAGTGCCTGAGTATTAAGACGTTTTAGCTCGGCCATTTTCTAATAAAGTCGTAGCGTTCCGTGAGCTGCAGAAGTAGGAAGGAAGAGAAGAGGGTGCAGAAAGAAGAAGAAGAAGAAAAAGCGTGGAAGGGGGATGGAAAAGCCAGAGAAAAACAGGGGTTGGAAAAGATTCCTTGGCTTCTAAGAAAGTTTGACTATATATATATACATATAATGCGCGGGGGGCTGAAGAGAGAAGTAAGGGAGAGGGGAGAAGAAAAAGGATGGATGTATAGGAGAGGGTAGTGAGATAAAGGGAGAAAGAGCGGGTTGGCTGAAGGACGAGGGAGAGAGTAACTCCAAGGGGAAGTACGGGGTGAAGGACGCCCACCCCAAAACGACTTTAACGAGCCCGTATCTTAAAATGGGGCTGCAGCTTGCCGCCGCTACCGCGTACCTACTATATAAGCTCGTGTTTCTACTAAACCCCCAGCAGCACAGGCTCTCAGTCCTGCAGACTTTTACATTGTTTTTTTCACAAATTAACCGTTGCGGAATCAAAAATAATTAAAAGAATAAAACTAAAATTGATTTCTTTCACCTGTAGGTACTACGCTGCATTTGATAATAATTGTCTAACAACTTGGAAGAAAAAAGAAAAAAAAGCACATATATATAGGTGGAGGGGTGTGAAAATATGGATATAAATTAATTGGCAACATTTGAATATTGAATGATCTATATATGCGGTATATAATATAAATAACGTGTGTAGTATTGTAACGATAAAATGTTAAATCACATTTCTAATTTTTTTCTTTTATCATATTTCTGTTTCCAGGATTCTCGCAATTGAAGAATACATTCTCTAACACGAGTCCTGGTGAGCCAATTTTACACTATACATATATGTATCAAACTTTTTTTTTCAATAAAAAATTACTCAATTTTGTATTCGATGAAAAAAAAAAAAAATTGAAAATGTACACCAAATTTATCGTACACGTATTTTGGAAGGATCACCCGCATGCAATTGTCTTCAGAGAGGGAAGAGAGAAAGGGGGGGGGGGGGGATAAGAGATAATGACGTCATAGTAGCTGACGGTACCGCGGACTCATTTGATATTCATATACGAAGGAGAGAAAAGCAGCGAGTGGCAATGACTTCGATGTTTCCAAACCATTAAGTTCTTTTTCGCCCCCCGCAAGTTACGTTGTTTCAAATATCAGCTGACAGGTTCGAAATTATTACTATGATGATCGGGTGAGCGAGTTACCCGCTACACTCTATATGACCGGGTTACAAATTCATGTGTTTTTCTGTAGGGTGATAATCACGGGGACTGAAATTATAGGACATAGTTCATGCAGATCGATGAGGACTGTTCGTTCTTTCGTCATTTACAAATCGCATCTGCCCGAATTGATTGAAATTTTTTTTCATTCATCTTTTTCACCATTCTAATGTTCGTTCGAATAGAATTTTACTTTTGGACTGCTGAATGAAAAATTTTGTGATCACTGGAAGCCAACGATAAATTACAGCGAAATTATTTAAATGATTATTTTTTTGTTACCTATATTATACTGGTATTCGAATACTGAATTTCTTGTCAAAACATTTCCTAAAGTAAAAATCTACCAGCTACTACGGCCTCGTACAGGACATACTGCATCTCCTGATCCTTAGCTATAGGTACCTCATTGAAACGCTAATCGGTAACTGGAGATTCCTAGGGAAACCTGAGCCTATTTTTCGTTTGAAAAAGCACGCTTAGAAACGGCCTATTAAGCTCTAATCGGTCGTAGCCACCTCCAACATCCATTCGAATAGCTCGCGCGACGTTCCATTTCTTAAAGAAAAAAAAAGAGAAGGAAAAAGAGAAAAGAAAAAAGAAGGAAACCTCGTGTATAATACTACAGGGTATAGGTATAATCGCATCGCTGAATCCTCTTGCTGCGTGAAAAAAAAAAAAAAAATAAGGAAATTTCAAACTACGTAGGAAACAAACTGCTGCAGGTCAAATGGATTTATCGCGTGAATTAATTAATCACTCTTGATTCAGCTTGTCGCGCAACCAAAAGACTCGCAAAATTTGTACTATCGCCGTACACGCAATTTTGTTCTTCAATGATCCAAAATATATCAAAAAGGACCGTGACGTCTTCCAACCTGTTCGACGCGATGATAAACAAAAATTACCTGCAGTCAATGATCATACGATTTTTGGCAGATTGTGTTTTCCAGGTCAATTTAAATCCATTTATGAGTCTGAGCTCGAAGGGTAAAGATCGAAAAAAAAAAGAAAAAAGAAAAGGAAAAGAGGCAGGATGAGAGAAAAAAACGGAAGATGGTAGCAGCCCGTTAGCAGATTGTCCTTGATCCCTTTTGCTGTCTTAGATGTTTCTCCTCAACACCGGGAATTTGATCGGCAGTGAAATCGATAGGCTGCAGGGAAACGAGATGATTGGATTTAAGATAGATGGTTAGGTTGGAAGGTAGGTCGGTAGGTGGAAGTTAGATAGGTAGGTGAGAGCGTCTTCTGGCGTTAGAAAATCAAGCGCAGCTATCGTCCTTCGATTTTCTCGAGTTCTAGAGTCAGGCGTCCGAAGACAGAGGTATGAAATTACGCGTCGTCGACTACACGTTATCCAAAAGTTTGCCGTACAAAATTTCACCGCACAAAGTGTTTCCGTTTCAATGACGCGCGCTTGTTAACCAACATAATTTTGCAAAATATATTATAATTGGTAAACGTATAGGTTCTGCCTCCGACCTGCCCTGCGTGCAATTTATATCATCGAGCACAACCTGATTCAACGCGCCATCCATATTTCGAGTTACTTTCAAGGAAATAAAAATGAAGAAGAGGTCCTGTGCTTCGAAGTAGTCGCCATATCATCATCTCTTCGAGTATTACGTTTACCATAGCGTGTATATAATATACAGATATATATACATATATATATGTACATATGTATGTATTTTACGTATCACTTTCTAACATTTTTATATAAACCGCCCTTAACAAGATATGTATTTCCAAGAGAATTGGTTGTTTTAACAACTTCAGACGCATACAGATACATACCTATATATATACTTGAAGCGAGGATATAACTCGATAGAAGATATCCGTTATAGCTCAATATAATATAACCTCTCTTTCAATTTTTTTTAGACAGCCCACCGCCCCGTCTAACGATCCAATTTTCAATGTTGAAAGAAAAATCCACCCTCATCCTTGAAAAAAAAAGAAGATAAATAACAAAAAAAAAAAAAAAAAACAACACGCAGAATAAAAAAGAAGAAATAATTTCTATACATATATGTATATACCATATCGACGATTGTCGCGTTCGGAATTATATAGACGTCGTCCCGCGTAAACCTAAAAGCTCGTTTCTGCAGTAACAACAGCATAAGCATCAGTAGAATTTTATACACGTTACTCTGGAACCTCCCCATCGCATGGGGTAGGTATAGGTACGAAGTTCTTCGACGATGCGGAAGCGCGTTCTTGGAATAATTACGAAGGGCGATTAGTTGGGGTGGTCCAGGTGGGAGGTTGCCGCATAACCGAGAGCTAGAAGGCGGCTTTTAGAGTTTCGGGACCGGGGAATAAGGAAGGCAAGGATGAAGGCATGCTGCACGAGGCATGAGGAGGCAGGCAGGCAGCCATCCAGTCGTCGTCTGCGTAGACGGAGTGGCTCAATACGGACTAATTAGAGCATGGAATAAAAAAAAAAAAAAAAAAAATCCACAAAGCTTGTAGAAAAAATAATAATAATGATAGCAAAGAAAAAAAAAAAAATCATGTAGTGGAGGCGAATCTACTGATTTTTCATGCGTATATCATTTCACTTAATCGAGTTGTTTTTAATCGGCGCGGGAGGGGGGGAAGAGGGGGGGGTGGTCAGGAAACAGGGTGGGTCGGAGGAGGAGGAGGAAACGGGTCCGGCTGAGGAGTACCCGACTACGCGAAAAAAGAAAACTGTAAGAAAAAAAAAAAGAGACGAAAATAATAATAATTATATTACCACTAGAGTTAAAGCCGGAAACATTTTTGCCCGGAGAAGAACACTCCATGAATTTCAATTTAACATCTTTGTTGTAAACCGCTACATTAAGTATTATATATGTAATATATAATACGAAATAAAACCTGTAGAAAGATTCTTCTCTTTTTCTTTTTTTTTCTTTTCTAAATTGTATTTTTCATTTTTCTTATTATACGAAGAATCTCTTCGTATTTTACCGGATTGTTTTACTTTTCCGTATTTTTTTCTTCTTCTCTCGAAAAAACCTCGTGGTTGTAATTCTTTCAATGTGAATAATAGAAAATCAACTAATTCCGACCAACAGCTATAATCGTCATATCCTATGAATATATAGTACAGTTAAAATCAATGCACACGACCATACATATTACCTATATATTGAAATTGAAATAGAAAAAATTGAAAAAAAAAAGGCAATCGTACCGTATACGTGAGCAGATTTGTGAAATGACGATTAATTAATTATCAGTACAAATTAAATTACATTATATTGATATGTATATGTATAGCATAACGTGACCGGCAGTATAAGTCATAACCCGCGCAGATTTAATATGACATTTATTCATTCATTTTTACCGTTATTTATTTATTTATTTTTGGTTTATGTTTTGTTTTTTTTTTTAATTTTTTTCCTTTTACTACGTATCCATAATTCGAGTGGTTATAGATGCGAAGGAGGGTGAAGAAGCGAGGTGGGGATGTGATGAGATGTGACGGAATATATGTTCATATATATACATATATAAATACACGCATATGTACACAAACAACACACACACGTGTGCACACATGCGTGTGTGTGTGTGTGTACATTTCTTTTTTTATTTACGTATATTAAAAAAGCGTGGCGGGGCAGGAGAGGATGCGGGTTGCGGAAGGTGGAGGGCAGAGGGTAGGTAGTTACCGGAGGAGGTGACAAAGATATTAATTAAGAATTAACACGCGTACTGAAGCCACCCTTAATTAGTAACAGTGAGTGCCCGGAGCAGCGGTTTGAGAGCGACACGAACCAACCAACACGACGCTTTAGTGGCGTCTGCTTCAACACCCGGAATGCCGGCATGGTGCCTGCCTGCATGCGGGGGCGACTAAAAAACAGAAGAAAATAAAAAAACAAACGAAAAAAAAACAAAACAAAAAAAAATCCAAACGAATCGAAAATACAATAGATAAATAAATAAATAAATAAATAACAAAAAAATTAAATTAAATACGCCCCCCCCCCCACACACACCCCAACGCACCTTCGTCCTCCCCGCACGATTATCAAATCTCTTACAATACATGAACGGGGGAAATTGAGTGAAATTTTTTTCCTTTTGGTATACTGCAGAGTTTAATTTTGGGAAAAAAAACGAGAAAAAGTGCAAAAGAATCGACAGTAGGAACAACGACAGGCCTATGACCTCATTTTATCGTCGCCCAGGTGCGATAATAATGTATGTTTTAAACATTCAACTCCGACATTTGGAGTACACATATTTTATGTACGCGTACACAGATGGTATGTAAACCCAAAACTCAGACGCAAGTAATTAACATTCCATAATATAAAGTCGTTTTTATATACGCTAGCACGTGAATGTGCCAGAATTATAATATAACATATAGCCATCGCATATAATTCGCACGTTATACAAAAAATAAATCTGCAGACTATAAGCTATATACTATACATAATATATATGTATACCGTCTGATAAGAGAACTTTTTGTAAAAAAATTTAAAAAAATAAAAAACCCACAAAAAAATATATTTTTAATATTTTTTTCACATCACATCGAGTTAACGCGAGGCGATTTATTATTAATTAAATATATAGTATCACGATTGGGGCAAAGGAATTTGAAATAAATGATTTAATTAATGTCCGCATCATAACACTATATGTATATATTGGTGCAGGTACAGCGTCGACGCCAGCATAAAAAATTCATTAGATAAATCTTCAAATAAATCATATGATATTTAGGTAGAAACCCTATGTTGTAAAGTTGAAAAAAAAAACAACACAAATTGCTGGTAAAATAAAAAAATAATAAAATTAATGAATTAAAAAAAAAAAAAGAGGAAAATAATATAAAAATCTAGTGAACATTAACGAGCTTCGTTATTAGGTGGCGTCAATTGGCAATTTTATATGAATGCATAATTTAATTCAAGTGTCACTTGTCTAGGTGCTCGTACCGCTCGCGGTGCGTCGCGACGCTGCTGCTGCTACTACCACGGGTACAAGGTACTATATACCATATGCACCCACCATCATATATACCTACATATGTAGCAAATACGTGTGTAAGGAATATTAAAAAACCCATGTATATATGATAAATATATAGGTACGTGTAAATTCAACGTGTGCAGCAAAATTCGTGACGACTCGGAACCTGCGGCATAACGGAAAAAGAAACAAGAAACAATTTCTACAATTTTCGCACACCCTGTATGTATCGATGTACTGTGCAGACCCTAAAATCGATGTGTTTATATGTAGTACATGAAACGACGGACTGAAACAAAAACTTTTCCAAAACGTTATCACATTATATACTATAGTGCAATGTACAGGATTTTCTACGTATAGAAGAATGAAAAAGAAAGGGGCAAAAAGCGATGTTATAAATGACCTAAAAATTGTGATTGACATTTCAATCAAGGTGGAGGAGAAGAGAAAAAAAAAATATTTTTTTTAAAACAATTCCGCGACCGAACGGAGGGATATATAGGAGCACGCGTTTCGAAATTATACAAACTATACACTGCGCGGTACGGCGAGCAGTTTGACGGAAATTCTTTGACACACTCAACTTTATATTAAAATTCTATTACCATTTTCGACTCTGGAATCAAATGTTGAAAATATACATCTATGTATGTGTGTATGTACCGTAAATACATGCACGTTATGTATACACCCCTTGCAAGGGTGTCCCATGCTTTCTGTGACGTCAGAGGGCGGCCATTTTGACTCAGCTGGTCACAACAATAGCCCTGAAAGGCGCGTACGCCATATCGAGTCCTGAGTGTACAATACCTTGAACAATGAAAAATCTCATGTATAGTAGTACAGCTATTCTATATAGATCTATTATAACTACATGAGCGCAAAAAAGAAAGAGAAGAAAAAAAAAAAGAAAAAAAAAATTCTCTTTTTTTTCTTTTCTCCAACCCTTTTTCTTCAAACTCTAGGGCACAACCCTTTTACGAAATATTTTGACATCGTGGGCGTGGCTCACCCCATCAAAATTTAGGTATGGTAGGTACTTTACGCGAACCTCATATACACATATAGGTGTGACCTACACCCGAGCTGTGCAATAAGCTGGGAGGTAAATTTTTCGGTTTTGAATTTCGGGTCGGCCGGTTAAAGCGATATTCTGTCGCTTTCAACATAGTTGAGTGACGTGAGAGTCTCAACGCGACGATCAGGCGCGCGAGATCAGAAAAAGGGTCCTATATACGTACACGCCGTATTATATACATAGATATATAAAATAACCTTCGGGACGGGCGCCGGGATTCGCGACGTTTATCCTTATATTGTGTGGGTTTAGAGGCATTGTCGTGCATTGTGGGTATTGTCACCTTTTGAGGGTCGGGAGGATTCACACCTTTTCAAAGGGATTTTCCCGCGCCTCTTCTATTCAGCGGAAGAGGGCATCTCGAAACCCGCGCGGTGTGAGATAAAAAAAAATAAAAAACAAATGAATATATAAAATGAAAATAAACTGTGAAAAAAGGATTAACCTATGTGCAGTCGTATATGTACGAAAAGAGCGAAAAACAAAAAAAAAACAAAAAATTGTCATAATGATAAATAAAATGGATGAAACGGAGAGAAAACAAAAATAAAAAAAAAAAACATTACAAAAAATTAAAAACGTGAAAATTCTGCTGCAGCACTTTTGCATACAATTTTTATAGCGCACCTACCTCGACGTATATATGTATGTATATAACGTTGAGTTTCCGCTGTTTTCCAATGTATATCGCGCTGCTATATTGTACGTAATCCCAACTTGCATCGGTATTATAACCTATCCCTATATACACATATTTTATATCGTCGGTGTGCACAAATAGTCTCTGCAGCGATGTGCAGTGTTTTTTAACTGAAAACTGTCACTCGTCACTTATACACGACGACGCGGCTCTTCCGCTCTAAAAGGTTGTTACCGATTTCTCTCTCTCTCTAATTTTTTTCTTTTTTTTTTAGTTCGTTTCCTTCGTTTCTTTCCCCTTTTTATTTTCTACCAAAAGGATTCTTTGGAAGTTTAATTTCATATGTAACATTTGTAACAAAAAAAAAAGAAAAAAAAGAAGAAGGGAAAAAACCGTCGCTATATTAAACCGACAATTCGTATACGTTTTAATGTCTAGTATATTACATATTATGGATATAAAAAATGAGGATTCGAAATTCCATGTAAATGACTAACTGGCTATTATACCTGCGTGTATCAAATGATAATTTGCAGTTCAGACGAGTGCGCGACCCTGTTTTAATTTTTTTTTCTTTACTTTGAATTTTTTTCTTTTCTTTTTCATTCATTTTGTTATTAAGCGTTCTCTTCGCTCTCTGTACAGCTTACAGGAGCGAGTTGCGAATCGTTAGGTATGGATATCTTATGTAGATTTAATCTAATTTATTCAAAATAGCAAACCGCGCTCGTCGAGCTCCCCGCAGTATAAAGCTGTACAACAGAATTATTATTTATATTTCGTTTGTTTATTTATTTTTATCAATCCGTTTTTTCTTTTCTCCATTAATTGCTCTGCATCTTCAACCGAAACATCATATCGGTATTTGGTACTTTAAATCGTGAAAAAATTTATCCATGGGTCATTTTTAATACAGCTGCGTAGGAATATTTGAAATGAAACGACGGTGTATAACCGTGGAGAGAAAAGAATTAAAAACAAGAAGACAGAAAAAGAAGAATGAAGAAAATTGGGTGGTAAAAAATCTTTGCAATATAATACGAATTAAGTGAACTATATACATGTGTATATTTAAAACCGGCGGGCGGCAAGGTTGAAAAAATATTTATTCTATTCCTTTCCTCCGTATTAGATGCGTTAAAAAACACGTGGTTCTATTCAGGAAGGTGTTGACACGTAGGGTGTTTACTAAGTAACTTAATATTTCTGTACCAGCACTTCGCGACTAGCTTAGTTGGCGCCAGATAGAATTACCTTTAACACATGCAACCTACAACGCTCTAAGCTGCTGCCGCTCGGATGACTAAGTATAGATCATTATGAAGTTATTACAAATTAGTTTAGAAAATTTACAGTGAATTTTGCTGATTTTTTCACAGCGCTTGTACGTATTATACGATTGCAGTTTTATTGCCGGAAACTCATAATGTGGTACGTGATATCGCTCGAAAATTTTTCGGACGTTTCACGTTTGATATTTTCCAACGAAATCCATCGCGTCGCTGGAATCGTCGCACGTATAAGATAACCATGTGCATTTACTAGTTGTTCACATGTACGTAATATATGTACATACACGTATTATTACAGCCGGCTTATACCGCGAGTCTGATAAGTAATAATGCCGAAAGGGGTGTTCGAGGAATCAGCAAGTTTTGCGGGAATACGTACAAGTCGTAGGTCGCAAAACGCATAATATTAACAGGGTGCGAGTGCAGATGAGACGAACGGACGGACACAAATTTCCATCACGGATATGGTGGCGCCTGTGTGCGTGCGACATAACTAACCCTTACGGTTGGGCAGCGGAGGTGCGAGTGAGGAATTTCTGGTATGTCGAATATTGTGCGGAGCACGTCGGTTATAAGCTATAGTCAGTGGTGTTGGCTACCCTGACTATGGGGCATGGTATGGCATGCACAGCCATTTACTTCATTATGTCATTAAGCTTAATGGCCCTGGCCCTAACACGCCCATAGGCTATAGCGCCATGCTCTGGCCCTATTAACTTCTCTCCGGAGGCATTAAGGGCACGTATTATATAGAAGAGCTTCCGTGGGTGTCGAGACTCGAACGGAATCGAGAGCAATCGTACCATTTGATATATACGCGTGACGTATGAAATAATGAAAACCAACGTTAGTCGAATCGGTAGCTTTCAAAACAAAAACAAATCGAAGCAAATTTTCAGAAGAACACATCGAATCAACAGAAAACCGACGGTGTCAGTGACGAAGATAAAAATTACCTGTTACAGGGCACGACGATTTTTTTTTCACCGATTTTGCACAATAATTAGCGGAGAGCTTTCCACATTCGTTACAATGCTTTTTTTCTCTGTAACTGGAATGTGAATTTTGCGTCGCAACTGAATATACATTTGTTACGCGCTAAGAAACTTAGATTTATAAAATTCCAAAGGAAAAAAACAAATTTCATCAGCGACGGTTTGTAATTTTTAAATTCCGTTCAGCTTAATCGCGTGTTCTATACTACCCTGCGTGCGTTAAGGTCTATACCTAAATCTATACCTATATAATATAGGAGAAGGTCTAATGCACCTGAATAACGGGCAAGGACATCTAAAGACAAAGTCCGAATTGAGGTGCGGATTGTTGAAAAAAAAAGAAAAGAAAAGAGAAGGAAAAAAAAGAAAACTTGTTTTCAGGCAATCAACACTTCCCTCATTGTCCTCGGATGACATTTGAATACGTGGCCATCATAATATTCACACCATTTCTACCGGGATTCAGGTTTCAACATGGCTTCTCCATAGAGTGAGAAAACCAGCAGGTCTTAAGAAAAGACCTAATATTTTCTTCTTTTATTTTAAGAGGTGTGAAATCGGGAACAAAAACGCGAGCAAATAAAAAAAAATTTGGAAGAAAAAAAAATAAAGCAAACAAACCAATTAAGTATACACCGCAGCAGCGTAGCTATGATTTTTCTACGCGTTCCGTTCTTTTTTTTTTTCACACCTAGCGTGTCGGTATAGTGCATTATACTCGGAATAAATAGTAAAGAACGTGAGACGGAATGAAAAAAAAAACAAAAACACAAAAAGATTAGAAATTAAATTAAAATAAATAGAAAAGACAAAAAGATGTATAGCGGTAAATTGAAAAATACTCGAGCACTTCCGGTTCAGAAATCTGTGGAATAGAAAAGTAAAATAAGTGAATAAAAATCATGATCATCGTCGTCGTCGTCGTTATCGTCTTCTTCACCCCTAATTTCTGTAAAGTTTGAACAAGGGTGGGAGTGAATCAAGTAAATTAATTTCACCCTAAAAACATGAGCGAAACATTAGCAGTTTACCCTATAAGCTTGTGCTGGTCTGTTACAAGTGTTTTACACGATGTTGCCGGTCGGGTGGTGGAGTTAGAGATGCCGGAGGGAAATGGTTTGGGGGTCCCTAATCTAGCGAAACATCCCTAGGGACAAAGGCGCGGGGGCTACGTCTATAGGCAATTCGCGCTAATACCATGAAGTGGCGATACACATAAGCTGACTTTCTCTCCACTCTCCACTCTCGCGCGAATCCATTATCGAATGTAACGTATTACGCCGAACCATTCTTTATTCGAAACTAAAAATACACACATTTCCAAAATTTCAATTCTCCTACAATAGTCGTGCTTCGTGTCCTATGCCCCGATTTTTGCTACGCACATGATGACGCAACGTCATGATTAAAAATTAGCTATACGTACTCGGCGTGTCGAATGAAGAAAATTTCAACGCCTGTTTCAATGAGCGCAAGGGTTGTGCCGAACCCAACATCTTCCCTTTACCCTTCACCCATGAAAGTTACGCGCGTGTACACGATTTTGTACGAATCTGTTTTTCTTCTTCTTTTTTTTTTCTAGTTTTTTTACAGCCGTTTGAGAATGTGCAGATATAATTTGATGTATCGAACCAATTAATATCTATACGTGTACCGTGTATATCCGTTGTGGTTCATTGTGTCGTCGGAGTATTTTGATGAGTTAAATTTTCAATTACCCTCAACAAAGACTCAATTTCCAAGTTTAAAACATCTCAAGCGTTTCCCGTTGGAAGGGTATAGTATAACTGCGGGGGGGGGGGGGGGGTGTTATGCGTGGGTATATGTGTATAGGTAGATAGGCTACAGGGTTTCGAATCCCGCGATGAAAAGATTTCCAAATTAAATTTCTGGATTAGTACCCGTTTAATGTGGACAAGTGGTGCCAAGACATCCCAAGGGAGTACTCTTCGTACACCGGTGTATATCCTTCGAGGTTCTCTCTTCTTTTTTTTTTTTCTTCTTCTTCTTTCATTACCCCTCAAGTTCATCCCACGGGACAAGCTATATTCGAATAGTCTTTGAACCCCTCGTGAACAGATCGCAGTATCGTCATCGCCGACTACATCACCACCACCACCATCATCGTCACCATTTACAACCCCGACTAGACCAAGCATATAACCTAAATTATATACTTCGCACGTTTCTGTTTGCCAAAAGCAAATTTCACACGGATTTATTATTTATTCACAACACCCGACGTACCGCGCGTTTCCCCTTCTGCACCCCCCCATCTGATGTATACGAGAACTTCAAAACTATACCTACATATTACCTGAGATAAAATACATGAAACGAATCGAAGTTGGACATGGAAAGTAATCATCCCCTTATTTTTCTCGACAATATATATATGAGAAGAAGAAGAAACTATTTTTTATTCCGTTTGAATATCTGTATGTAATAGTTTTATCTAAACTCGTTATGGCGAGAATGACAAGTACGAGTCAAAGTAAATTTCGATTAATTATCAAAAGACTCGATGAGGCGAGAGGAAAATCATGGGATAAAATGGGGTGGGTAGGATTTAATGAAGAAAGTATGTAAGTAAGAAGGGAAAGAAAAAATGAAAAGAAGGGAGGAAGAAAGGTAGAGATCATGAGACTCGAATCGAGACATATTAGCGGGACAAAGAAAATCCTGATATCCGAAGGGGAGTGTTGATCCAAAGGTTCGGTGTTTTTCGGCGCGTGTTTTAATTCGCATATTTTTAAGACGATGCGGCGTATATAGTTACAGTAGTACAACACGTGTATATACCTATATTCTGTAAAAATGAGGGATGATCAAAAGAAAGAATCTTCGATTGAAATCGATACTGTCCGTACTTATTTTTTTCCTCTCCTTTCTCTTTCTCTTTCGCTTTTTTACTTTTTCACCGGCGTCATTGACTCGCGTCGCGCGGTAACCTATAGGGTTCCCTCTTTAGCGGGTGCGATATAAAAGGGAGTGCGGGGGATGTTCCGATCCTCCTTGCACACCGCGTTGTTCCACTTCCAGGATTGCTGCACCGATACGTATATATATATCAGAAAAAAACAAAAAAAAAAAGAGATACAAAAAAAGGAAGAAAAGTATGTATACATACACGTATACATTTCCGCTTATGTATGTGTATATACAGCGCATATGTATACTTCACTTCTCGGTTAGGTATATATCGGCGAGCTTTTATAAGCCTCGAGAGAGGAGCCTATATAGTTGATTATTATACGAAACTCGGCGACTCCCAAGTTATGGAAGAGCTACGGAACCACCACTACCACCACTGACATCGGCAGTAGCAGCGGCGGCAGCAAATCAGACGACAGTTATCACGCCTCGGCGTTTTCAATCAGTAGGAGACGAGAGAAATGCGCGTAGGGTATATAAGACGCGAGAGGAAGAGATGAAACGAGACTCGCGACGCGGTCTGGTTATATACATATTGCGTACATGTACTGCACGTTGCGCGACATATATATCTATCCAAAAAAAATACATGGAAAGATACGTACGTATAACCTACACCGAAGACACGTGTTCTACACCCTCTCGTCTCAGCTTAGATTCCTTGATCCTTTTTCTTCTTCTTCTGATTTTTCTTGGTTTTCTCTTTTCCTTCTCCTTTTACTTTTTTATCTCCTCATCACCGCAAACTACCCCTTTTCTATGTATTTCACACATTTCATCACTGTACACGGTATATTGTGTGAGACATCTACAGCTAAACCACGTTTTATATAAATTCAAACTCGAGAGAGCCGCTCCTTCTCTCTATGTGTAAATTGTATGTGCGCACGTGTTAGGTGTGTATACACGGACTTTGCGCGAAGAGAATTTTCGCCCGCTGCAGGATATGTTTGCGGCAAAACGAGAAGAAAAAATGCATGCAAAAACCAAAAAACGAAAAAAAGAACAACATTTAAAATATTTAGTTTTTCCTAGCCGCACACAGACATACATTACCACGTTACCCGTGTACCGCCTTAAGATGCACGTACGTTACTCTTAAGAAAATAAAAAGAGGAAAGAAAAAAAAAAAGCCGCGGGTGCAGCTTCTGCAAAGTTTATCCCGAGTATACATACGGTATATATGTATACGGTACAGAGGCTGTTCTAAGATATAGAAAAGTGTTCGTTCTTGGGTGGTACGTACGAATAGAAGTGAGGGTTTTGGCACGCTACTAGAGGAACATAACACACCCTCGTCGGTTGAAAACAGGGGTAGTTTGAAGGCAGTGAATGTACCCCTGGAACATAAGGTATATATATACGTGTATGTACAGATGGAGGGAGAGAGAGAGAGAGAGATATGCAGATAGATATACGGGTGGGTATGTGTTGGTGGTGTCGGTTGCCTGGCAACGGACGATAAAGGAGCCCTGGATAGCCAATGGCGGCCCTCAACACCCCCTTCGCCTAACACGGCTTGTTTTCCGTGCTTAAGAGCGAGACAGAATTTTCCAGAGGTATTACGAAGCTGCCTGCCGGCTTTGCTTTAGTAGCTGTTAAGGTTTTAAACCCACTGCATCTCGCGGAAAGCACACTAGTCCCTCAAGCGCGGGATAATTAATATTCTAATCCACGAAAACTTGAGTGTTTCAGTTAACGAGCTACCACCTCAGACGAGTCTGTTCGTTGACCCGCACGTATTATATACATTGTACCGTGTCACATATTATGCGACGTTCTACAGCTTTTCCGATCCTGTCGTAAAACCGATCGTACATAGAAGGATTTCGAAATTCCGCAAAAAAAAACAACAACAACAAAAAAGAAAGGAACCAAAAAAAATTTATTACAATCAGAAGAAGAAGGAAAAAAAAGCTCCACGATATCGCCGACATCTCAACTCGGAGGGATATGTATATACCGTAGATACTCGAGACGTGATCGATCGATGCTTTTGATTAAATTATTCCATTCAAACAATTATAATTTATAGAGATGAATTATTAATCCCTCGATCTGTTAGTTTAGATACTATACATACGTATATGTCATTGGCATAATATGCGGCATATTAACCGACCATTGAAAATTGCAGGGAAGAAAGAAAAGAACGTAAAAAAAAAAAGTCGCCATCTTGGCCGTCTCATTTTCACATAGTTTTTCCTTTTTTCAATTAGCTTTATGTACATTCATAAACCTACCTACCTATTCCTTTTGTGCATTAATACAATAATGAATGAATCTCTGTCCGATAATCTCATTCGAAGGCATCGCTCTTTGGAATACATATTATAAATCAGGCATCGATTTACCCCCCGGGGAAGGGTCTAATTAGATACCAAATACTCCAACCGGAAGTTGCAAGGGGACCGGAATATATATATTCCTATACATCTTCAGACGTACATGGGTGTACAGATACATAGATATATATATACATACATACTTTTTTTCATTTCACTTCCATGTACAATACATATAATATATATCTAACCAACGATATCGAAGGATATAAGAATATACTCACAAATTTTCTGGAAGGAAATATTTACTCCAATGTTACAGCACCGTCTCCCTCTTCCCTATAACTCCATTCGACTTCCTGAAATATTTTATACGCACATACCCTATGTACATAAAATCTATGTAACCCCTCCATGTATTATATCCACTTTTCAGGCTGAGTAGTAATTTATTTATTCTATTGAATTTTGTAATATTTTACTTTTTCTCTAGTCCTTTTTTTCAGCATCGAAACACTTCGGTTGATTACGAATATATGCGCCTAGATTTTTATTTATTTTTTTTTTTCAAGAAATATTTTTCAAAAATACCTCACGGTTTACCACGTTTATAACCTACATGCGTATACGGTGAATTTTTTTGGGATGAATTTTTTTATCGATCAATTATTTGAAAGAAAAAAAAAAACAAAAACAACTTCAAATCGACGTCTAGTTTTATGCGTAATTTAAATTCCCGGCCTTTGAAAACTTTATTTATACCGCTCGCGTATACAATATCCCGGAGAAAATTTCCCGGCGCATGCAGCGTGTATAAAACATACAAATATATCGGGCATGCTTTTGCACTCCTGTGCGCTGCACGACCTATCGAATTAGTCAATTGACGTGTATCAAGTTTTGGGGTGCTAAGTGCTTCTAATCGTTAACGCGAGATTAGATTAATGATCGACCGAAGCGGCAGCATGGCACATGCAAAATGAAAGTCTACATCGGAGTGTGGAAATATCAATTCTAAAACAAAAGATTGTTCTTGTGTGCAATCCAGGAATTATTATAGTTATTAATTCGACAACAGCCGATTCAGAGATAACTTCATGATTACAAAAATAAAATATACACGTAATTATTACTCATCCCCGTCTCGATAGATAATTACATAATTGCCGATCGAATCAACGATACATTTTCGCCTCTAACAATAAAGGTGTACGACCGCAACCATGCAACGGCTAGGCGAACTTTTAGTGAGTGGGTGAGAAAAAGAACGAAAATGAAAAAAAAACAAAGCAGCATGAGTCGGCTCAAATACGACCCGTTCAATTTGAAAAATAACAATATTCACGACTAAAGAGCTTGGTTGATGTGAAACGTAGAGGTGCAGCAGAGCTACGTTATAGTAGGCTTGTTATTTTAAGCCATATGGCAAGCGTTCCATTGAAGGATTTGTCGGCCAAACTCTGCAGGATCAGCGGAGAAAGTTTCTCGTCGGAATGAAATAAAAGTATAATGAGAAAAAAGAATAAGAAATGAAAAATAAGAAATAGAAAATTACAAAAAAACAAAAAGAAAGAAAGAATAAAAAAAAACAATCGAAACGAAAAAGAAAAACAAACACCTGCTTTGCGTTTCGCATATACATATATGTATATACCGTACATACCTATGTATGTGTAAATGTGTTCGTACGTGTGTATTTTAAACTGTCTCCCTTTTACGCGCGCCTTTCATCCGTGTGACTACCCGGGAAACTAATTCTATAGTGACGTCAGCAATGTTTCATAGTCCAATTAGTTGGGGGATATATAATTAGAATTAAGCTCTTAATTAATAGTTAGTTAGCTACCACCACGCCACAACGTCAGGGCGGGCTTCCTCTGGTGCCTCGTGCCTACGGAGCTGCTGCTGCTGCTGCTGCTGCTGCCGTTTCTGACTCTATAACGCCTGCAGTTCTGCACCTCGCGTATATAAGGGTTGGGGGTTTCATTGTACGGAGTTGTACCGCGAGCTTTTCTCTCATTAATTTCAAATTAATTTATAATTGATAATTATTTTCGGGGACACAGTGTTATACATGTAAAGTACGTACCTATAATATAGGGTCGTACATATCATGTATATATATACGTGAAGTAGGTATAGTCCCGCCTGCTAAAATAATCCGCATACCTGATATGTATACAATAATTTGATATACATTATATTGTAGTTCGTACTAACATTTATTTGTTTCTTTTTTTTCCGTTGTTTAACATTATGAACGAAACGTATAGGTAAAAAGCCTAAGTATCATTTACTACCTGCAGAATCGATGTAGCTTTAACAGCAATATATGGTGAACATAATATAATGGGTAATCTGATACGGTATACTATGTACATAAATGTTTTACATATACGTTTATACATCGTATATAAGAGTATATATATATAGGTGTGTGTATCTGGTGTATCGGTATGATAACATTATTATATATTATATACGTATATTATATAGATTCGGGTTTTACATTCGTGATGGATAATTATGCCAAGAGCGAAGCAAACTATAAAATACCTAATGAGGTGGGGGATTCAATTAAGCATTACCTCCAACTCGCCGCGAGTTGGGGGGGCGGGGGGAGGGGGGTATATAGGATGATGTTAATTTAATTAAATTTTCAATAGCTCAGTTCGAACCTGATGTACAAACGGAGCGAAATATATATATATATATATGTATATATATATTACGTGCATAGATATAACTTGTTCACGTATATATACGCGCACCCTGCACATGCGGGTGACGTGTGTAAATTTGATAAAAAAAAATCTATTTCAGCTATATATACCACGGTAATTGGGTATACCTAATTATGAGAACATAGAGAGAAAAAAAAACAAAAACAAAAAGATAAGAAAAATTTGACGAACTGTAAATTTGGATATCGATTGTACAGTTGTATTTAATTGATTAGAAACTAATATATGTAACGTGAGGCGTGATGGGGGAAAAACAAAAAAAGAATTTCAAACGATTGATATTTTGAAAATAATTCATTGATTAATTATGTGTTCATCAATTGTTTCAGGTATCGGCCACAGTATCGAAACGGGAAAAGATTTCACTGTCGATGGTCTGTCAGGTTTCAGCAAAAAAAAGAAAAAGAAACGTCGTCATAGGTGAGTCTCTGCTCTTATCGAAGCAATTACCAAAATCAATTAATTACAAATAGATTATTTAGTTGTATAGAAATAATTTTGATACCTGCGGTGCAGACGTTGTGGATCGACGCCATTTTTGCCGAATTTCAATCCCCTATGATTTGCGATCTCGAAACACGGTATCCTAATTATGATCAGAAAATTGGAAATAAAACGGGGAGAAAACGGAAAAAGTTATTCAAATTCAGCGGTACAACGTAACTGGGCCCAATTCATATGTATATATGTCTATACACAGCAACTTATACATACCTTAACGAGATAATCATGGGTTTTCTTTTTTTGTTTTTTTTTTTTTCCGAATGACTTTGAATTTTTAAGAATTAATTCTAAGGCATGAAAGTTGTTGCCTCGCCCTTATGACGGTATTCAACCCTCCGACCGATATTTTCGACCTCCGCTCACATCATCCCCATGTATATAGGTAGGTACCTACCCACGGTATCTATTATTTACTCATTTATATATATATATATATATAAAGTGAGCTTATAGTCCATCCGTCCGTTCACGTCTGTCAAAAATTATCTCTAATTGGACATCTTGCTGACAAATTGGATCGCGTTGCACCGGTACAATGCAATTATCGGTTCAGTCCAAGGATGATTATTACGATAAAATTAGCCGCTGGTATTATCTTCGAATATATTATAATATTTCAAATAAAGGTGCGGGTGTGTATCGCAATTATTGGCGAGATATAATTGAACCGTGAAAAATATGGTGATAATTTTCATTTCAGATTTTCACATTCTCACGCTTGACCGAATATCCCGATATATTTCACGTCAACTAGATAATTCGACAAAACTCGTTTTTTTTTCTCTTTTTTTCAGTAAGATGAAATTTTTTTTCTCAAATTTCGCCATATATTGTAAAGATGTACGTATAGGTACCGTATACGTATACTTAATTCATTGTATATACATGTGTAAGATAATTATAAAATATTGTCTTTCGATATCGAACATTATCCGCGAGTGCAGGGGCAATTTTTCGTTATACATTTAATTATTTATAAAAAATAATTGAAGTGGATATAAAATTAATATCTGCAGTATATAATGACAATAATATTACCATTATTATAGATCTACCATACACACCTATAAACAACTTTTTAATTGTAGCGTCGCAACAGGCGCGATTGTTCCCGCGATTTTTTTCATTTCATCCATCATTTTTTGCTTTTTATTTCACACGCAACGATATATATATATGGAAAATATACGATGACTCCGATTGGAAATCAAGACTCCATATATATATATGACAAATTATAAATTAATCAGTTCAAAACCTGTGATTCCAAAATCAGGATTATATCATATGAATGAAAAAAATTCGTCCTGCATATATAGTAGCACAAAAATTAGCCGGACCGTACGGCTAAAATACTGGGCTAACTTTCAAAATTTGAGATAACACAAAAGGATCGGAACAACGCGATCGCATCTGCACTCGCGCAAAGTATAATTAAGTGACAAGTTGTAATGGCATATAACTAGGTTCATATGGTTGTTGCTCCAGGACGATCTTCACGTCGCAGCAGCTGGAGGAGCTAGAAGCTGCATTTAAGGAGGCGCATTACCCAGACGTTTACGCTCGCGAGATGTTAAGTCTACGAACAGATCTCCCCGAAGACCGAATACAGGTGAGTAACGTACAAATAGCGATATAGGTACACCCGGTGAGGTTGATTCTGAATCGCTTCGCGGCCACAAGCTCGTTTGGACAACTTTTCGCAGCCGGTCCAGCTACACGAAAAAATTGTCCAAACGTGCGCTCGGCCGCGAATAAGCGATTCAGAACCAACCTAACCGGGCGTACTACGTACGATACTTCAAATGAATGGTAATTCGATTGAGAAAAATTATAGATCGTCCAAATTTCTACTCACACCGGTATTACATAGGTATATACATATATATACACGGACCGCGCTGATGTATACGTATAATTAAGTAACGCGCGGTGAACAAAAAAAAGAAACCAAAAAAAGTGAAAAAAAAAAAAAACTTACCGCGCACTGCATAAATCCATTATGCATATAACTGCACACTTTATGTCGGTATACCTAATAGTTAAAAGGTACTTTTGTCGAGCAATAAACTTTCACGGCACTTTATCGTACGTACTATACGTTTAAAAAACAAAAAAATAATAAAAAAAAAAACAAAAAAGAACAAACAAAACTTACGTACACGTATATGTATATAATGCATATATCAACCTACCTCAAGAATTAAAAGACGCGACGATTGTGTTGCGCGCCCGACTTGCGGCAAACTCAAAACTGCACAAGAACAAGAACATAAGAATTATACAAGCACGAGCACATATAAGCGCGAGTACCATATATTCCGTATATATAATACTTACATGTACACATGTTATATACAACGGGGGTGAAACTAAAAACAATATAAACTCCGCCGAGAGGAGGAGGAGGATGAGGAGAAGAAGAAAATACAAAAACCGAAAAGAAAAACAAAAAACAGAGCAAAGAAAACAGCGTCATTTTCTCCACTTATATACACGATGTGTGTATATAAGTATAATAATTTATATACACGTGTATAATATACTCACATATTACGAGGTGGGTTGGTTATTACGGCGCACAGTTTCGCGATTTCCGCATGGGAAGTTGCGAACAAGGTGCATAGTTGACTCCTTATTCTTCCGTGTGTGCCATTGCCATTGCCATTGCCATTTGGCACCGCGGCATGATATGGTCGTTTTGCTATAATGATACAAAAAAAAAACAAATTTGGGGAAAAATGCAAAACCAAAAGTGCAAAAAAAAATTGGAACGAAAAAACAAAAAAAAACTATTACCCACCCTCATAAACGCACGAGGGACTCGGGTTGGGTATATATTTATATATAAGGGGCGCGTGTAGTTCTCGTTACAATGATGCACGTGAAAATAGACGGAGAGTTGATTTAAAAATTACGAGGGATCGGGTGTCTAATTATAAATGGAAAAAATTAATGATCTCGTATATAATAAAATGAGAGCTGGCAGACATGACTTTATACTCCCACGTAGATTATCAGGTTCGTGAGTCTCGTTCGCCGTTCCGTTGCAGACCACGGGGTTCTATACATAAGTCCCAAAAAACAACGAAATCTGCGATCCTACGATCGATATACGCAAACAAATGGTCATTAACTTACCGTTAGATACATGGCAGGAATGATATGGGCTCGTTATAGCCTCTAATTTCGTCCTTGCAGTACGGGACAATTAAATATATTATATAGATGGCGAGGTGAGTTATGTTAATTCGATGACGGAATGAATTTTTTTTCCCCTGCACCCTCGTATATAGCAGACGACGAATATATAACAAGATGAGAGTGAATTATATTCTTCCTGCAATTTATTAATAACACGGAGTCGTTGTAGAAAAAAAGAAAAAAAAGAAGAAAAAAAAAATGGAAAACCATGAGGAACTTTTCGCCGATTAATGCTTATTGCAGCGTCGGCGCCATGATATAATGTACACCCATACGATTGAATATTGGAAGCTGCTGCATAACGGGAAACACTATATGGAAAACTCGGTGCAGCGCGCGGTATACTTTGACTGACCCTATATAACCGAGCTACCTAGCAAAGTAGTGACCACCCGCGGTTTATAGCCTTATATAGACATATACGTGAATGTACATAGATATGTATATAGATATGTACAAGGTATGTATATATGTACATCCATATATGTATATACTTACCAGCACGGTTGCAGGCGAGAGAACAGTCGTAGAGAGACCCGTGGTATACCAACAAAGCGGCCATTGCAGGGTGGGTGCGGTCGCGCGGGCCAATCAGCGCCTGAGGCCGTGGGACGTGGGCCAATCAGGGCTCAGCTTCATCGTCTTTTGTTTCTAAGTTACGCGCGGGACACAATAACGAGCCTGCGGAGAGGGGTTGATAATCGTTAACGGGATATTTTCCTACGGAGTAACGCTTTCTCTCCCTCTCTAAAAAATTCTTTTTTCTCTTTTCTTCTTCTTACCCTCTCTCTCTCTCTCTCTGTTTCTCCCTCCCTTTCTCTTTCCTCAACATTCTCTCGTTCCACTCCCCTTTTAATCTCTATACCTCCTCCCTCCGTCTCTCCCCTCTTTTTTTACTCTTTTTCTCTTATACCCACTAAATCCTCCACCCATACGTATACCTACGCTTTTATACTTATACAACCGCGAATCCAATCGCGGTCATTTTTCTTTTTTTAGTCTTTTCATTTTAAGATGGTCACCGTGAATATATACGACTTATCATAGGCGAAGAATAACCCCCGACGAAACTATAATATAGCAGAAACTATTCGTAAGATCAAAATTTTCGGATTGATATTCAAATTGATGTCGCGCGATTTATGTTCGCATGAATTACATCTAGACAACTTATTTACTCGACATGGAGAAATTTTATGTAAGTTAAATAAATTTATTTATCACGCTGTCATCGATTATGTATGTTCATCTCACATGTGTTATTATACTATATGATGAAACTAGCCGAATGTAACGAACGTGGTACATGTACATATACTTATGTACAAAATGAACGATTTAATCACATTACATAATGGTGTATAAGGTATATTGTAACTACCTAATAATTTAATAATTTAATCAAGTATAATAACACGTTACGGCGTCCTTACGAGTAACAAGGTTGGATTGCTGTCAGATTGAACTTTTCGTATAGCTTAATCAGTATAACAGCCGAATATCCGAAGAAGTCATCTCATATATATTATCAATGTATTGAAATTTCTTTTTCGTTTCTTCGAGCGTAAACTGAGTTTTTCAATGACAGTTTAACGATTTCCTGTAATTTTAACGTTTAAACTTTAGCAGCGACTTATATATTATTATAATAACTGCACGCTTCGTAAACGCGCCATCATTTGACGATAAAACCCGTTTCGCTTCTGTTTCTTTTTTTCTTTTTTTTTTCTCTCAATTTGCGGTATACATTTTCACCGTTGCCTGCAGCATGGTTTGATAATTCTTTTTTTTCTCCTCTTCACATATTATTCTGTCTTGTAATATATTTTATATACCGTACTACAGTCCTGCATGATGGATTCAAGTTCCGATTGTTAGAGCAACTGGAAGACGAAGTTCCCATTGTCTACGGTCAAGACAGAGCTGCACGTCCAGCTTGACTCGCGCTATAGTCCAGTCATCGGACGGACGGACAAATTACGCTGTCTGACCGCCTACCCACCTATCCCTCGAAAATGAAGACTTGTCAGCTATTTATATACGTACTGTATACATATATACGTATGTACATATATACTTTGTACATAACACGGTTTCTTTACACCTTTCAACTCATGTACATATAATGACGTTCTAATCATGTCTGGTGGTGCGTCTTACTTACATATTAAAGTTCCTATACTTGACGCGCCCAGGGTGCGTGAACGAAAAAAAATAATTTTTTTTTCCTTCCCTTCGGCAGTTAGAAACTCGAAAAATTCTTGCCAATTATTGTATTATACATCTACAATACGCCAGAACAATTACTTACGCGCTGCAGTTCGGATTTTGATGATCGTCGTATTATACGCGCGATTCGTAAAGTTCATCTTCTTCTTTTTTTTTATTATACTGCAGTATACCTACGGCGACTGCACTGCGCTTCATTCACGTATGATGATATTATGTGAACCGAAGTTATACGTGTATAAAAGACTTATTTCGCCTCCCCCCCCCCCCCCCCCCCCCCCCTTGCCGTGGGTCGCTTAATCGAAATGTCCTCGGCAGATTTCCGGGCGATGTATATACGTGTTATACACCTACACGTTATACGTATACTGTAATGTACAGTATAGGTATACTATAGCAATCTTGCGAAACTCTTCGAAAGGTAAAAGTTCGCCAAATAATAATACAATATGTCCATTGATTTCGAATCGATCGTTACAGAGGGTGCAGGGTATCGACATTATATACGTTATAGTATAACGTCTCGAAATAATCAGTAGTTCGATCCGAATGAGCTTAAAAAGAGGGGAGAAGAAAAAAAAATATTATATCCGCAGTAATAACCGCGATGGGATGAATATAATAATGATTAATGCAGAGGAATTAAATAACTACCGGTTTATGCAGCTGAACGGTAGGAATCGTCCAATTTCTGAATTAAATATAATATAATGTACATATATAGGGTGAGAAATAAGTTGTGTACTGTCAATGTATGCTGTATATAATTGCTTTTGATCGCAGATTTCCGAACAAAGTATAAGTAATTTCGTACAAATCTTCTTGTGGGGTGCCAAAATTATAGGGTACTCACGTGCATTATATACTACACGTATATGTGTATAACGCACAGTAGATATAAACGCAGCGCCCGCGCGCGGGGCGCGAAACGTGCGGTTAGGATTAATCAGGGGTTGCCCCGAACACCCACGATCTGATATGTTATGTATAATACGAATACATACAATCAGCAATTTTATATACAGTTGACAAATTATTGCCACATTATACGCGTACTACACACATATGTATAGTCGACGCACTAAATTTCACCGCACATTATATTATGTTATATACATAAAACGACGTCGCCGGTTATATAAAAAGGTTGATTTTTGGGACGTCAGCGTAACGTTAAGTCGATCTTCGCGATGTCGATTTGATCCTTGTTAGAAGTAGAAAATGTATAGGTATATACATAGCTCGAAATACTCGAGGGTAGATGTAATACGGTAAACCATGTTCCACGACACGTTTAATCCTATAGGATTAAAGAATCAAAAGTACCAGCCCGAATATATGTTCCACCTATCATATACGTTCCTCAGATTTTTTTCATAATAACATTACAACCAATCGCGTATCAGATTTTTCCAAAAATTCTTTATAAATAGGGTTACGAATCCAGCTCCGCTGTTCCAAAAAATTCTGTCCCCTCTTTGTCATGAGGTATACCGATCGTGTGATGACGTAAAAAAAAAAACAAGCGATTTGGAATAGGCGCATCGAATATATAAAAAAGAAATTATGAAAACTTTGGCACTGCTGCAGCCATATATATACCAAAAGCCCCAGCGCGATGACTTGTAACATGAAAGAGCCTATAAAAACGTACATATAATATATAATAGCTGCATCTACTTCGTGCAGTGGATTATATATATATATACATTTTTTTTCATTTCTTTTTCACCTGCACCGCGCCATCCTGCAGACTCGAGAAGCTAGCGGATATGCGTTTGTTCATGTAGTGCCCTCTGCACTCTTTCTTTTTCAACTGAGACTGCAATCAGATAATACAAAATGGCGGCCGACTAACAGGTTTTAATAACTCGAATCAAGATTCGCGCAAAATGAAATTACAAATAACAACCCCGCGTGTAGCTCTGGTTACGCGAATAATTCGTCGTAGGAACATATAACCTATGCGTATATAATGCATTAAACTTGTGCAGCATCGACCATAGATTACAAATAACCTCAAAATTATACGAACCAACCGCTTTACATGAAATAATTCAGGTATACCTTTGATTCAAAAATTAAGTCTAAAATATTATCGTAAAACTCTGATGTCAATGTATATGTACAGAATAAAAGTGATTCGGTCGCGTATCATTAACGTTGCGAGGAAGTTGGATACGTACCTACAGACCCTCGAGTCTTTTCTTTTGTTTTTTGATTTTTTGAAAATAAAAGTCGGAAGTCCCGTCGCCAAGGAAGAGACGCCAAAACCTTACTTAGCTTCTATTGGCGAAGACGACGACGCGACTATATACCGCGATTCGCGTGTATATGGTATAAACTAGTGCGCGGTATATGTATATACGATCTGCAAGTTAATGGTTTGGAACGGCTCAAATGACCCGCGAATTCAGCTCAAGATTCTCTGTTTATGTTTGGTATACACCCGCCTAAGCATTCCGCGCGTCATATAAGTCGGAGAAAATTATACGACAATATTACCATTTTCACGGTAAATTTATGGTAATTTTCAATAACGTTATATAAATATCATTTCCTCTATACACTTATATAATGCGTATCGCGCACGATATTCTTCGGGCATTATATTTTATCACGTATATTTGCATATATACCGGAAAAAAATTGAAATACAAAAAAAAAAATAGATACAAAAATTAGATACGAGAGAAGTATCTATTGGTTCGATTATAACGTGCTTTGTAAGATGATTATAAATTTTTGAAGAAAGTTCAACGTTTTTCGCATCCCGTTAACTTTTTAAATCAAATTAAATTTTTTTTTTTTCATTTCTTTTCTTTTTACGTGCATACGTCCTTCTTGCTGTTAGCCCTAGACGTCGAGGGCTCTTTATTCTCTTATAGTATAGGAATATAATTATCTGAAGGGTTCATTGGAGAAAAAAATAAAATAAACAAAAAATAGAATATCATATATAAGTTGCAACGTAACCATGTTGAGCACAGCAGGTTTTTTTATCTTCTACGAATAGCTAACACTGTGTAAACGACTCAAACTAGTGAACAAATTGGCCATCCTATATACAGCACTTATATACCTTAGCCATATTAGAAGAGGTAAAATAAATATTTTCATATTTGACCATCGTTAACAGATTATGAAATTTCTTCTATTTTCTTTTTTTTTCTCTAGGATCGTACCATTGGCTTTGTTAACCTCGATGAGTTGCAGCTTGTATTCTATATTTCTCGAAGAACGAATCTCTGGAAAGCAAACTTATATACCTAAGCCCGATTCTGAAAGGAACGCAACTTAATTCTTTCTCTCCTTCTCTCTTTCCTTTTCTCTTTTTCCTCCGTTTCAACGGGTATACATAAAAAAATCGTCATGTAATACCTACGGTATAGGTATACATGTACCATTCAGAGAGTGAAATTCGATCGCGTTAGATCATCAATTGTTCAAATCCTTAACAAACGTCGTGCAGTTGTCGAGAAAATTATATATATAATAAAAAAAAAAAAACACAAAAAAAAAATATCCGCACGTACATTTCATACGAGTTCGAATGAAAAGCTGTTGTAAAATAAGATGTATAAAGGGAAAAACTGAATGTGAGATGAAAAAAAAGGTTCACATATATCGTTTGACTTCTGCATCGATCCCTATAAATATTAAATATAATATACATCACGTCACGTCAAATAATTAACAATTGAATCGCCAAATTTTTTTCAAAACTTCACTGCGCTGCATTTTTAGCAGAATTCTTTGGTTTCCTCGATGTCTATAGATGTCATAAATTGAAAACTTCTTCCAAACTCCGAAAAAATGATAAAAACCTCGACCGAATAATTTTTTCCCTTTTTCTTTGTTTTCTATCAATTCAGACAAATTATATTAGATGATCATAAAACGCAATGGAGTTCTCAATCTTCTCGTCCCCGGTATAATTACATGTTCATATATAAAATTCTTTGAATAGCCATATTGCTAATATTAATAACGATAATGATTTACTCGAGGATTTACTAGTAACTATTTTGTTATGTAGTTCGTGGCTCGGAATAATAATTCTGAATGGTAAACCGGGTATTAGTCACTGCGAATTTATCGATTTTGTCTTTCCGGTTAGTACGAATATGCGCGGTATGTGCAGCATAGGGTTTCATCGTTTATAACCGAGCCGCATATGTCCATCGCGTCGTGGAATAGATAATAAAGTAAAAATTTTTTAAAAATTAAAAAAAAAAATAGAATATAGAATAGAGTTTCTATAAAAAAAAAACAAAAATAATAAGAATTCATGTCCAATATTCGAACAGCCGAGCACACCATTCGTACCAATTATATGTGCACAATATGGTAAAAATTTTTGTCCAAAAACGAAATGGGGTTGAATTTCATCATTATATAAATACGATTTTTTTTTTCTGTGATTTGAAGTGGCAGTTTTTTTTTTTTCTTTTCTTCTCTAGTTTTAGTGGAGATCGTGGTCACGCAGGGCTGAGGGCAATTTACCATATTATAGGAGATGGGAAGGAAAAAAAAAAGAAAACATTCCGGAGATGACTAGACGCCATTTAACGTTGAAGAATCAAATTAAAATTGAATTAAAATATATGTCTTATACATAATAGAAGTGATTCAGCGATTTGCCCCGGACTTTTTCATCCCCATTGAAATAGTACATGGTACGAGACACCCTTATAAGCATCGCGGCAGGTTCGTAAAAGTTAGTGGGACCGGTGCACATCATCCCGAATAAATATATGTGTATAAGTTACGATCGGTGCGTATACATGTGGATAGAATATGGGCGAGTAAAAGCGGCTGGACAAAATGCAGGAAAGGGGGGACCTGCAGCAGCAGCAGCAGTCGAAATAACGGCCTATATAAGGGATGCTTCTGTTCTCATGAATTTTATATATCACTTGTCGAAATGATTAAATGATTTGACGCCAAGGGTGGTTTGACACGGGATGGGCTTTTGACTTGTATAGTACATAGCACCGAATATATACCTACCGTATTATAGGGGATCTTTCTGCACCCGATTCCCACCCGCAATGAACGTGAGACACCGTATTCAATTATTCATACTAATAGGACCCCGTATATATAATTTCGAGAGTTTGGGGCTTACGTCTATTCGAAGGGAGAAAAAAAGAAAAATTCAAAACGAATTAATACAAGAAAACTGCATATGCTCTAATTATTATATTATACCTTATGCTTTTTTGTTAGTTTTTTTTTCCAACAATTTTCGTCATTCCACAGTCGCTGAAATTATAATACCTATATTTATTAATTCGAACGCGCGTGTAGGTTTTATCATGAGGAAAAAATTATTACAACCCTCGTTCACATGATCATTGGAATTGCGGACAAACAAAGTGCAGATCGTATATTCCGGATGGACGATTTTCACCCCCGCAAAATTGACCAATAATGCACATCGAATTTCTTAGATATATGTATACGTACACATATATGTATACAGTGGTTTATGGGGATGTAATTTATATATTCTATCGAGCAAAACAACGCGCGGTTTAGCTTTCTGGTGCGTCCATTTCTAGGGGGTAGAAAATAAATAAGGGTAAAATCTGAGAAAATAATAGCAAAGAATTTCGTACATCATGTATATGGGTATATATACGTACATAAAGTTTCCACAAACACGCGCGGAGCCTTCTCCGTTACACAAACTACACAAGGATTATCGACCAATTTGGGCGTTACGAAACTGTCAGCGAAACTGCTTATAAATTCTAATAAAGCTCTTATTCGCGGTCGGCTACCGGTCGCTGAGGTAAGCTAAACCAAGTTAACGACCGCGAGCAAGCAGATAAATTTCACCTAACCAAATTACGTTACAAGTATATGTACGAGCTCAAATCTCCAGCCACGCCCTTGAAAGCTCGGAGGGCGATCTAATGACGAACAACTCGCAACGTGCAATTTATTATACATATATAACCGCGCAACCTGCACCCTACGCTATTATTTTGCGCAAAAACTGCGCGGGGAAATCAAAATTACAAACAGATTTACAAGTAATAAGCAAAAGAAAAAGAAAAACCGCGCGCGTAATATCAACCTTATCATAAGCCAATAATTTTGAAAAAAAATTACCCCCACGACCATTTATCTGAAAGTTGGTAATATTTTGAGCTTCGTTCGTAATTTATCAAAAACTTTTTTTTTTTTTTCTCACCAACATCATTAACTCAAAAATCAGTGCTTAATTAGAACGGAAAAGATCGCTGCAGGGGAAGTTCAATTAAAATATTCATGCGTAGGTGGTAATATATGTGTAATAAGGTGTTCGAAATTTGAATAATTTTTTCCAAAAAATTTAGTTTGCGAAAATTTGTTAATTGTTGTAATTTCATTCGTTTCACCCATCCGATGATAATAAGGGCTGGTGATAATAATCAGATCAACCCGCTGATAAATTTTCGAATAGCTCGATAAAACAAAACAAAAATGAAACTGAATTTTCGAAATAAATCTACTTGGAAATAGCAGAGAAACTAACCTGACCCATTCTCATCGAGTCGTCCGATGTATTATTTGCGCCGAGCAAGTGTCTGTCCCTCGGATATAATGAGGCGTCGCGGCGCGTGCCGCACGCGGACGCTACGGGGCGTCGGGTACGCGTCCAGCTAACTATTTACCAGTAACAACTACTAACTGCCCTACATGCCCACATGCTACATGTGAACGAAAATTCTCGAGTACATATGTGTACGGTATACATAGTATACATGTGTATATAATTTATACCGGGTTGAATGTAAGAAACGTGCTTCAGAGCGAGTTAAAAACCTGCAACCAAACCCGATTTTGGCTTCGACGTGGGCCACGTATATCTACATGCGTATACATGTATTTTTGTACGTGTAAATTCGCACCGCACCAATATAATTATGGACTTATTATACATCCCAGGAGGATTCATTAATTGGCTTATAGTGGGATAATTCTGTGGGAATCTCCTCAACTAGTTCACTATAATAGATGTATATATAAACCACCCTATGTACCTTCATAGCGAGGGGAAGGGGGTGTACAAATTATGTGCGGATTGAAAACTTGATGTACACGGAAGCTCCCGAAGACTGCCACCCCAAACTATTTCATTTCATTGTACAGAAATTAACTAGATGAAAATGATCAATTATAGATCTAGTGAAATTTCAATGGCGCGGTTATTATATGTGAGATTTTTAATGTCTTCTTTCTCTTGTATAGATTAAGTCTGTAACTTGCTTTTGGTTCTTTTTTTGTTTTTTGTTTTTTTTTGTTTTCGGCGCGATAAAAAATATTAGTGTTTTGGATTATTTCGCCATGTAATACTTGTGTGCAGTTTATATCATCGTCGCTTCTTCATTCGATCTTTATATACATATAGGTATATACATAAAGTACATATATACTTGGCCAACCTCGCTCTGTTGTTCTCGCCCAATAGTCTGTCCCCGCACTGATCAATGATACGCCAACAGTGTACTGCGCATGACGGACTTATTATATATAGGTATATATGTATGGTACTTGACATGTACATATATTTCTATGTACACAACCTCCCTTAAAACACATTGACAAATAAACTGGCCATTCCGTTAAAATTTCCAAATTAAGCTGCGACGGAGCGATGCAGATTGCGGAGAAAAAATTTCTTAAAATCTAATATTCCATAGTTCGTTAGACGAATTTTTCCAACCACTTTTTTATTTCGGTATATACGACGACCTAATCCTTTTTTTACAAGGATGATTTTCTTCAAAGTTCAACGGGTTGCCCTTTACAGCTCCAACATTAATAAATTATTGTTTTGTAGTTTTTTCCATTTCATCTAACTAAAAATCAAGGTTTTTGAATCAGAACAAAAGAATCGATGTATGGAAAATGTGTATAGGTACTGAGAACATTAAATAAAATAGATAAAATTTTTTCGTTTAAAAATAAATTGATAAGGTGTAATAACGATCGGATGCAAGGCGACGTTAACTTATAGAAAGAGATAATTTTAGGGTGTTGCGAGTTTCAAATTGACACGGCCGGGGAACAGGCGCCATTCCAATTCATTCAAATTACGTTCCAATTCTGCTTGTGACTTTGGTATTGTTGGCACGAATTGGTACCCGCCCATAATAGTGCTACCCTACGTACGAACCCGACGGTTATATCAGAACTGAGGGTGTACAAATGTTTTAGGATTATATACGGCACGATAAGTTGGCGCTCTAAATTCACAGCGAAAATAACGCGATAAAAACTCCAAACGTCGAAAATGATTTCTCCGCATATAGAAAACACTCGTTTGCTATGCTTGAAAAATCCCTAAAACGCCATAATGATCCGCTATATAAGTTTGACTTGAATTTTTAATTATCGAACATTAATTAATTATACCTTGAATTTGATCGATTGACTTCATTCTTTTTCTATACACCTATACTGATCTGCAGTGCTCGAATCGATAGAACCTAATACACGTTCGTCGTTATCTTGAAGATGCTAAAAAAAAAGAAGAGAAAAAATTGAAACTGATCATTCGACGATCCATTTTCTCACACACAACTAAAATTTTGCTTAGTTATATACATCAAGTGGATAGAAGGAGAAAAAAAACAAAAAAACAAAACGATTCAGACACGCGTCAGCACGGTTGGTGGTCCACTGATCAGTGGCGACTAACTATGGCCTTATATATATACTACAGTATCAATTATCCACCCCTTTCACACAAAAAAAACAAAAAAAAAACAATGTCTAGATCCAAATTAGCGAAGAAAAAAAAAACTTGTTACAGCAAAGATGTATACAGTTTACATATATATATAGATATATAGATTTGGACGTCGCGCGGATGAACAACGGAATGATTTCCCTTTTTCTCGGAAGAAAAAACGAGAAAAAAAAAGAAGTGATCAGTTCTGTTTTCTAGAATTGATGAGAAAAGAAAAAAAAGTAATGCCGAAGCATCGTTATCGCCATAAAAGAATGACGGGTGATATGTGCGAAATGAGAATTGTGCATTATAGTCTAAAACAGAACAATTCTCGTTGTGCTGTATATGTTCCGGATTTGGCAGCTGCATTTCGGTAGCCTCCGGTGCAGCGGTGCACGGTTTGTGCATTATTATCTGTATACCTCCGTATAGATTGGGATTGGGAATCGAGAACCTATACAGAAGCAACACATTTCCGCATTGTAGGTATCTGGCAGAATTATAGATACCGTATACGGATGTAACAGAATATCTCCGGCGTGTAAAATGGCGCCGACGGTATCTTTTACAGAATATCCATAACCGCGGCTGCATTCGCGCACCAAATTATAACGCTCCGCAATATTATGAAACTTTTTAGCATATCGAAACTCACCAGATATACGTGTGGCCTGCGATCCCGATGACGATGATCGTTTACATGATCTATCTTTTTTCATTGAAAAATCTTATACGTTTTCATTTGTTTGTTTCAGGTCTGGTTCCAGAACAGAAGGGCCAAGTGGCGTAAGACTGAAAAATGTTGGGGACGCAGTACCATAATGGCGGAATACGGTCTCTATGGTGCAATGGTTCGCCATTCGTTACCTCTTCCAGAAACTATTTTGAAAAGTGCCAAAGAGAACGAAGCTGTCGCGCCGTGGTTACTCGGTATGCATGCATTGATGAACATATTAATTAATTATTGATCTGCAGAACTTACAATATTTATTCGGGCCTGATGACAGCAGCTATTGATTTGATTTTTTCTCTATTTGGTTCCCTTCTTCTATCGGTGAAGAGTACGTGTTCACGAGTTGAAACGGGGTGACTGAAAAAGAAAGTAGAAAATTTCCAAAAATTTATGAGACAGATATTATGTTAGGAATTGAATACGAAATCGGGATTGAGGTTGTAGTAGGAATTATTATCCCTAAAAAGGTGAAAAAATTAAAAATTCACATTACAAAAAAATTTTTCTGTCCGTTTCCATCAGCGCAATCGTCTAAGTCGAGCAGCTTTAATCAAGATTTCGAAAATAATCAAGATCTGATTGACTGTGGGTCTGTAGGGATGCACCGGAAGTCGATCGAGGCAGCGGAACATCTTAAGGCTGGCGGTGATGACAGCGGAAACGACCATACCGGAAGTGGAAGTAGCCCACACCACAATCACCATCAAGGTGGACCGGCGAGCTCGGAGAGTGGACAGGAAAGCCAGGACGGTATGGGGCCATCTTCTTCCTCCGGTGGCGACTTCAAAGGTACGTAGCATAGAAATCCTAGAAAAATATAACGCTTTCCAACGTATAATAATCTGTAAAACGCTGAGATTCAGCAGGGGACCGTACAATCTTCTATGAACATGTCTTGAATTTTAACAAGAACTTTTTATTCTCATAATTTTTTATATTTCTTTTTTCCTACTCATTTTTCAGGTGTCCAAGATACCGAGCAACTTCGAAACGAAAGCATCGCTTGTTTAAGAGCCAAAGCTCAGCAACACCAATTGCAGCTAAGTCTTCAGCCCTCTACGGCCCCCGGAACGACGCCATATCCGGCCGCGCCACAAACGAGTACTTTACACGCCTGAGAAAATTAGGAATGGACGCGGTATTGAATTCCTGCAATAGAAAAAGAAAGAGACAAAAAATAAAATAAAATAAAAAAAATAACCAGTACGGAAGCGAATCGAAATACTTTATCTATCTCTTCGTGCACCAATATATATATATAAATATATATATATAAAAAAAATTTTAAATCGTGATTGCGGATATCAATTGTAATAATAGCTAATATAATAATAATATCCTCGCCATCCGAATGACAAATTTAACATTAATTATATTTATATTACCATTACACCCTGTAACTGGGATTCAAATCGTATGTACATCGAGTTTCTTATATGCATCAATATACATACATAGATAAAACTTATCGTTTTTCATCGTCAAGTATCTTAAAGAAAAGAAATTAAAAAAAAGAAATTAAAAATATATTAATGTCAAATTTAACACGAAGGAAATTTCAGCAATATAAATATATATATATATATCTATATATATTTTCAAAAATTAAGAAAACAAAAGAAAAAAGATACACATAATGAACTTTCAACAACGATTAATTTTGAACAGAATGCTTAAGATGCAGCATAATTAATGAATGAAAAAAAAAAAAATGTAATTTGAAGAAATCACAACTCATACATTATAAATGGGGCCTACAAAATACATGAGCCTATATATGTAGGTACAGCCGATATTAATTTACGTGATATTTGCAGAAAAAATAAAGTATAATAAAAAAAAAACTACAGACGTTAAAAAAAGACACAAAACTTCGTGTAAAATAGGAGAAGATAAAATTGAAAAAAAAAAAAGACAGATCGATAAACGGGATGAAAAATCTGCAACAAAGATTTACATGGATAATGCCTGACTTATACAATGAACAAAAGTACTTAACATAACGAAACATAATAGGCGATTTTTGAAAGATAAAAAAAAATGAAAAAATAAAATAGAAAATAAAAGCATTATTTATAACAATCAACTAAAGAAAACAAAATGAAAGGAAATATATTAGAATAAATGAAAGTATCTGATTAAAAAAAAAAACGAATGTATAGTTGGCTTTGATATATATATAGAAGAACAAGCAGAATAAGAAGCAATAAAGGGATGAGAAAAAAAAAACTACTAATTATGAAAGAAAAAGTCGATGAAAATAATTAAAAGAAAACAAATAAATTTAAAAAAAACGAATATTTCGCCTTTTCACTGATGTAATAACCGCGCTGTATAATTATATGTCACAATATTAAACCGCAACGAAAGTTAATTGAATAAATGATATTACATCGAACATTAATTTTTCCATATACATGAAAAATGAAAGAAATAAAATAAAATAAAATAAAACGAAGAGAAAAAAAAAAGAAACAAAAATCATTGTGACCTCTAAATATTAATATGTTCGTGGAGAATACGAGCAAATTAAAAACTCGTAATATACACACACACATATACATATATACAAGTATATAATAATATTATACATATATATACGTGAATATATATATATATAAAAATATGAATGAAAAGAAAAAATTATCAGATACAGATGCAAAAAAAATGGTGAAAATAACTTTGAAGAACATACCCATACGAGCAAAAAAAAAAAAAACGGAAAAAAGTTAGCGGACACTTCCTAATATACTTATCTACATATATTTATATGTATGTATATTAGAGTGGGCCTCAACAAGGGTATTTTCGAATTTTGATGTTTCCGGCGGCAAGGAACGCTTCCAAATAAATTTTTGAAAAATCCCCTGAAAATGTATTGATAATTTTATATAAATTAAACTTTGACCTCGAATACCTTTTGAACCAGTACATTCAACGAAATATCATACGAGACCTTGATTGTAGAGCGATAAATTTTCTATAAAAATATGTATTGTCATAATTTTTTATACATTCGTCAACGACTTATAAAATTTCGAAGAACGAAAGAAGTTTTCCCCATATGTTATTTCCATCAGAAACTTCGATGGCAATGCGAACTATCTTAGAGTTGATATCAGAGAGTAGGGTAGAGTTGAGTTAGAGCTCACATTTTCAGGGTTTTTTTTCTATTCATTCGGAAGCGTTCAAACCCCTGGGAGCATCAAAATTCGAAAACACCCCTGTTAAGGACCACTCTAATATATATACATAAATAAATGAATGAATAAAGAAATAATTATGTACTTAAGGTCTTAAAAACGTAATTGTTGTCAAATGTGCAATATATATTATGTAAGTTTTAGCTCGCGTAAGACATATGATATACTTTAATGATAATAATATTAATAAAAATAATAACAATAATAATAATAATGATTATTATAACGATAATATTAATAATAATTATAATAATAATTATAATAATAACAATAATAACGATGATGAGAACATACTCCGGTCGTCATGCGTTAAGTAGGGCGAATTTGTGTAAATTATTTAATCGAATTGATTAATTATACCATTGGTACGTACGTACCAATATGTGCGTATCTATTAATTATATAAATTACTGTAATATTCGGAATTCATATAATATAGTAAAACGTGCGATGAAAAAAAAAATATATTATCGTACACGATTTCAAAAGAGAAAAAAAAGAAAAAAAAAGTTACTGACATTATGATACACATAGATAGTATGCATATACATATATGTACTATTACCCGTAGTCGCACGAGCATACTAAGAAGTTCCCCCCCCCCTTTTGTTTCATCTCAATCGAAATTATAAGTGTTGAAAAAGTAAGGAGCGAGTGATGAAAAATGAGAATAAAAAGATTTTTATTGTCAGAATATTATATTGTATTATATAGAAAACAAACGAAAATTCGGCCGTCTTAACGCGAAACAGACTTTATAATTCCATAGAATACTATGTACACGTATAATATACGCAGTATTTTAAACACACAAAAGATATACATACCTAATTACGAAAAAAAAATAATCTCATGTTCTCCAGATGCGAAAAAAAGGTAAAAAAAAAAAATGAAGAATAACTGAAAAAAAAAGATAAATGAAATTAAATAAAATAATGAAAAACACAGCTATCATTGTATAAAATAAAATAAAGAAAACCAACAAAACGAAACAAAACAAATCTGGCAGTTCGGATTAAATATGAAAAGAGAATGAAAAAAAAATATATTTATTCCGCTGCCCGAAATATGCCCTGCAAACGCATGCAAAAGTAGTCGGCTAGTGTACGTGAAAAATAAAAATTTCTGAACAAAATACTTTCGGTGCGTTTTCGATTACCCTTATGTGATTTCAAATCCTGCACGTTCAAAATTCCCCATTTATTATCTCACGAAACTATCTTCCTTTGACTCTCGTTAGCTTGATAATATCATTTTAATCTCGATTTTAATGCTTTTTAATTATTAAAATTCAACTTTTTTTTTCATAAGGTTAAATAGGGTTTTAGCGTTGGCCATCCTGATGTATTTGGATCTCAGTAACACGATTCCGTCAAGTAAATCAAGCTAGGAATAAAATCCCATCGAGATGTTCTCATTTTTTCCCTTTTTGGAACGATAAATCGATTATAAGTCGATTAATTTTATATATAAATCGATTTAGCTCGGAGATTCGGGTTCGTGGGCTCAAAATACATGAGAATATCTTCGTATACAAACAATTTTATTTTCCGATCCCCAAATCAGAGCAGAGGATTAGCTCGTAACTATTACCTATATGGTGCGGTAAAAAAATAAGTATTTGGGTAACGCATTGGTGCAATATTTATATTTATCATTAAGGAAGACAGTAATTTACCTCGTGCTGTGGGTGCGGTCAGGAAAAACATCGTCAGTTTGAAATTGGAACATGTGGATCTACCGTCAGGTCGTAGATCGGATGGAGGATATACGCAGAGGCATGTAGAGGTCATCATTTGTTTTGCTCTTTTTGTTTTGCAAATTTCAGTTTGTATTTATCTCGTATGTCTTAGCTATACAGCAGCACCGTTGCAATACGCGGTAGTTTGTTATTTCTAGCAATATAATTTGATGATTAGTAGCTTTCCGAAGATTAATTACGTTCAAATCGTGCTGCGGTAGCATGTTAAATTTGTTTTCCCCCAATACTCGGTCGTCCATTCGTCTCGTTGTTTCTCGGTGGTTCTTGTTTGCCGGTCACCATTAGAACTGTTTAATATCGGTTGAGCAAAGATTCAAACAAAATCAGCTTGAGGTAATGAAAGATAATTAATTCGGACTAAGGCGCTCGGCCTGATAGCAGCGCTCGGCGCCCGCGCGGCCAACGCCGTAGGGCAGAAGGCATAACGTCAGGCGTTACCGTTTGGCTTACGAATCAGCGAAAAACAGAAGAATTAATTAATGCTGCGGAATAGATCAGAGAATTTGTTTTCTGTTTGATATATATTTATTTTGTTTCGTATATATATATTTATGTATATATATTTTCATATATATTAATAAAGTTATGTTGATGATAATTATATGCATGGATTCTTTTTTTTTTCTGTATACATACTATGTATATATTTATATTAATCGGACAAATCTATAAGACTTTCATAATGTAATGAGACATCGATGATATACATAATATTATTATAATAAATATTTACAAAAGTACAAAAGCTTATAAAACATCGACCCTAAACATCGATCGTTCGATATTTTACTACTACACATTCGGAGCTGACTCCAATATCGAGAATAGTAAATACTTTTTCCAAAGGCTGTTAATTTTTGTATAATTCTCCTCGCCTTTTTTTCTCTCTATCTGAATTATTTCATCCCCCTGCAAAATTTAATACGCCATTGTTCGAAAAATTTGTTGCTGATTTTCGAAGGTTGCTAAAACATTTTAAAATGATTTAGATATCTGTAAGACAAAAAAGAATAATAAATAAATAAATAAATAAAACTCTATTCACTTATAATGTACGTCTTCGATACCTTGTTACGTTGGTACATTTTTGTATATATTTTTAGGTATGGAAATTAGATCTAACTATAGTATAGGTACGTTTGTTTTTTTTTTTTTTTTTAAACAAAAGGAGCAGTTCCATTGAATGAAGATCTGGCCCGAGTGAAATTGGTCCGATTAGTACGTACATTAATTTTTAATGAATCGTATGTTTAACTACGTATTTATTTTATGGTCTTGAATATTTTTATCAATATTCTTTTTTCAACCATTGTTAACCTTTAAATAAAAGGATGTACTATATTTATTATGTATTATCGTATATGTATGTATAAACGGATGAAGTCGATAAGATCTAAAAAAAAATTAATAATAATGAACGGATGAATGTAATGACTATATATTATACTTAAAACTTAAAATATCACGCATACTGTCTTTCTGACTATAATTCAATCGATTATATTCATTCCGAAATATGTAATTTATAAATATGCGATGGTAAATTTGGAGCGATATATTTCATGTATGGAAAGAAATGATCGATTGAAATTATCTTGGCACTCTGAAATATGTTTTTTCCAGTCTTCGATAAACCCAACTCGATATATGAGGAGCACGTCACGCAAACTTAATTCTTTCTTTCTTGAAGGAAGAGAAAATTGAAAGAGAAACAAAAAAATTCAAAAAAAAACAACGACGTTGAGTATTTATAAAGCGTGACAAGACCTCGAAAGAAAAATACCGAAGTCAACGACCTTACAAACTATAGCTAATGCCTTTCTCTGGAATCTTCTCTGTGAGCACTGTGTCTTCTCGTTTCTTGACCACTCGGTGTGACAGGTCGACGTTTCGACCTTTTAAATTTCGCAATATCTTCTCCGAAGACATCGCCGGTACGAAGAGCGGAAATGAGGTCGTCAAATTCACCCTTGTTGTCACTTGGTCCGTTTGCATTGTTTTGGGTCTTGTTACCCAGAGATATACTGTTCAAAATACCTTCACGAGAATTTTTACGTTCCATCGTTCGTTTTCGTAACTGAAAATATTATTCGTTCACGATCAGATCCCTTTAGTTCAATAAATTTTATAGAGCACAAGAGAAAGGAAAAATTAATTATTATTATCGTACCTCCTGTTCTTGCTTCACTCTACGCTCTTCTTCTTCGACTTTTCTTCTCATGTTTTCAACGTCCTGCCTTGCCTCGGCCAAAGCTTGCAAAAAATTTTCAAATATTCCAAAAAATTCGTCAGGTTGAACGCCCGCAGAATCTTCACCGAACAATCTGACGGCTCTGTCGAACTGCAAAACACAAAATAGAAACATTAAAGAACAAGAAAATAAGTAAATAAAAAAAACAAGGCGAACGATGCACGATGACAATTACCCTGGTCTTCATGTCTTGGAATAGATCTTCCGCTTCTGCAAGTCTGCACGTTGCTTGAGCTTGAAATTCTCGCATAGCTGGTAGAAACATGTCGCCCTGAAGCACCTGAGATTGACCTCTGTGGAATTCTGGATAAATTTTGAACAAAAAATGGTCAGAAAAATTATAAGTATTGGTTAAAATAATTTTTATCTATACCGGTACGAATCTCACCGATCTCGCGTTGTACGTCCGACAAGCCGTTCTTTAAATTCGCAACTTCTTTCTGCAAATCCGCCATGCTGACTCTGGCAGCTGTTCTGACATGGGGCATGTCCTCTTCGATATCGAGTACCTCTCTAAACCTTGACTCGAGCATTTGTACTAAATAGTGTAAAAGCGTCGTGCCCTTAGCGCAGGAGGATTTTGTGTCGACCAATCGATTTAAAGAGGCGAGTCTAAAACCTGCTGCATTTCCTCTCGCGTTTCCTCTGTTCACGTAATTACCAAGCGCCAGGACAAGTTCTAAAAGTTTTCTCAACCTTCGGGACCGAGCGACCTGACGACTAGCTTCCAAAACGGATCTCATTCTTGGTGTCAGCTCGGCGATGCTGGCAGCAAACTTTTTTTTGTAGTGCAATGATCTCAGCCTCTGCTCGTAATGAGGAACTCTGAAACATGTATTCCAAAAATTAGATCGATCCGGTTTTGGGGGCCGAACCATTTGTTGGAAGAAAAACATGAAGAAGAAACTTACTTTGATATTTGATAAAGAAAACAGTCCGCTCGACTTTGAAGGTCCTTTTGATGGAGATCGAGTAGCGCAGATTCTTCGGAAGAGGGTATGTACTTCAGTAATTGTTCGACCATGTCTATGTGGAGTATATTTTGTTGATCCATCGATAAAATGGCCCTGGTAATGTCGTTGTCTGACATTTTAAGTTTTGACAAAAGTATCGTACAATTTTGAGCTCTTCTAGAATCAATGACTGACATGGTTTTCTTGTTTTTTCCAAGATTACGAAGATCCTCTATGGAACCTTCGGTCGGGACTCCGTTTTTCTGATAAGCGCAAAATATTTTATCTATAGATTCGAGGTCCATGACGTTGTACAATTTCGTATCGTCAAGCTCCGACCATATCGTCCCCTGCAACTTTTGTTCGGGTATTTTTGACCAGTTAAACGATTTCAAGGGGTTTCCAGGCTGGGGGACGTTTTTTATTATCTCAACTTTCATCGGAGGTGGTGCAGCTGGCATTAAACAAGGCGGTGGAGGAGGAGCAAGGGGTGGAGGTGGAGGCGGGGGTGGCGTTGGCTTAGCTTCAACCTCTGCAATTTCATCGTCTACCATTTTTATCGTAGCTTTAGCGTCGTCCGGTAGGCTTCCAGAAGCCACGAGCTGCTCCAAACGTTTCCTTTCAGATTTTTCGTTGTTAACTTGACGAGAAAGTGTTTCGACGTTATCCTGAAGCTCGGAAATTCGCTGCTTAGTTTCTATGTGCAACGAAGTTTCTTTTTCCAAGCGCTCTTTTATCCTCGACAAACTGGCCTCCATGTCTTCCTGAAATTTCACGTAATATTAAGCTTAATTTTACATCATTGAGATCGATATGAAAAAATTCAGATCCAACACGGCGTACACACTTTTTCCTGCGTTCTCAAGTCAAGCTCTTGTTCCTTTTTGGCCAACCTCGATGACATGTCCGAGTTTTCTTTCTCCAGTTCCTCTGCCTTTTTCTTAGCTGCAACCAGCTCCTCTTCCTTGGCCAGGAGATGAACGATCTCTTTGACATTGATATCGATCGGCGCAACGTCTGGGTTTCTTGCTGGGGTAGTTTCCGTTCCTTCAGACTGCAGGACTATCTGTTGAACGATCCGGTCAAAAAGCAACCAGTGTTGAGGATGCGATCCGTAATCGACTGAAACAATCACAGTTGAAATATTCCGAACATCTGAAAGTGAAAACCGAAGCGATAAAAAAAATAGGCAACAATTTATCTCGCACTTACGAGGAAGTAAAAGACAGTGTTCGAGGAGGCTGAGTAGGTGGGGATATGCAGCGGTGTGGCTGAGCTTTCTTCTGAGTAATTCGAACATGGCGGTAGCACTTTTGGTGTCTACGTGCTCCTTTTCAAACTTTCTCGCCAATTCTTTTTCGTCCTCATTTCTGACCATTTCAAAAAAATCCAAATGCCTATCGAGCGTCTCGTTTTCATATTTTCTAAGTTTTTCAATTATCGGTTGGATTCCGAGCATCAGTAGCTCGTACCTAAGATGCAGTCTGAACTCTAGAGTTACCTGTCCAGGTCCGTAATTTAATACCGCGTTTATGAACGACATTATCGCGGTTTTCAATGATAAGTTGTCCTTGTAAATTCCAAAGTTTTTATCCAAATCGTTTATTATACTCTGAAATCTTGTCCTTTCAGAATGATATTGCTGGAAATGCAGCATCGCTTCGAGGACCTTCCGATGACCACCTGGAACCAGACACACCGCCCCGAGAATTTCCAGCACCGATATTTTAGTTTTTATATTTTCCGTTGCCAGGGATTGTGATATCGTATTTATGGCCGTTGGATGCGCTAGGACGTGAGCTCTGCCGTTCTAAAAACGATAAAAAATATAAAAATGCAAACAATTGCCGTTTAAATCGTATGACAAATGCTTACCGAATTGTTCATCATGGCTTTTAAACATCCAATCACGCTAGTGTGCAGATTACTATTTGCAGCATCCGTATCCATGGTTCCAAGAACTTGAAGAAGTGCGTTTAATCCATCGAGTTCTATAAATCTCAAAACAAAACTATGCGGTTGAGTTCGGAGTGCCGTTTTCAAGGCCTCAACTTGTCGCTCTTGGTTGGAAACTTCTTCTCCCTCTTCCGGAAATGGGGTCTAAAAAAAGGAGCAAAAACTTGGAACGAAATTCGGGATGGATTCAGGGCGATCGAATCTCCAAAATTTTCATGCTCACACTAGCGATAGTTTTAACCCTGTTTATATAGTCCTCAGGGTCGCCGCTCAAGTCCGTAGTTCTCAATCCACCGTTTTCCAAAGTCCCATTTCCCTTTCGCGAGCAATATATCTGCCATTTTTTGTTAGCCGGCAATGCTAAAACGGCTTGTCTATTTGTCTGAGTCAAATCCAACTCTTCGACTAGTTCGAGGAACATTTTATTGAGCTCCTCTTCTGCTGGCATAGGTAACGTCGGCGTCATAGCTTGCAATGTAAGCGTTCCCGTGTGCTCGACGACGCAGTAGGTAATCTCGGGTGGCTCGTCATCCTGAGAAATAAAAAAAAAAAGGTAAATAAATAAATAAATATAAAGATGTAATATATGTTCCATTTCGAAAGGATATTAGAATGATAATTAGGCACTTTGGGTACCTAAGTAAGAGTTAAATCCGACGCAACGTGTGTAACGCCGCTTACAGGTATTCGTAGCCAGCTCAAAGTAAATTCCAGAATCGGTAAATGAGATTATTTCTAAAGGATGCCGCCCAGAGACCTCGTCGTATACATACGCTAATTGTATTCGATATAACATCCATACTTATGTGTCGTGTATATGATACGGGCAAATATGGCAATAAGGCAATAACTACCACAAAGGTCATACGACGCAGTCGACTCGTACGCTGGATTCCTGAGGTTCTTTAACACATTACGTATTTCGGATCGTAAAATAACGTCATAACGCAAGGTTGAGAGTATCAACTTTGTCGGAATTTATTCCACCTATTATCCCGCCATTTTTTCTTTGTCTTATCGTCGAATGGAATTTTGTTTTTTTTTTCTAATAATAACGAAACATTAATTAATAATCTCGAGTATAACGCGACTGAATTGTCTCGAGCGAATGTCATTTCAATAATTATACACGAGCCATTGTATCATATTTTGCACTATATCCTAATTAATTCATGGCATTCCAAATGCGGAGGCGTCTAGAGGTGTAATATTAACATATTATCGTCATTTTTCATAAATATTATTATCATTAAAACATGCGACACGTGCGAATAGGTTCCGCTTACCTGCAGGCAACCGCAGAATGACTTCTTCACCCTCGACGGCATTGTCTGGCAACGACCCACGAACTCCTTTAAAGGTGCAGGTGGTTTTTTTATCGGACAAGTCGGAATTCTCTGTGACAAAAAACAATGAAAAAATCAAGGACATGGAATAAAGTATTTAAATCCACCTGGCACTCAACAGACACGTTATTTGATTGATAAAAGTGTATTGAAATAAAAAAAAAAGAATAAGAAATCAAACCACTCGTTGTACTTTAATGTTATGCATCGTGAGATCTATGCGTGTATTACCTAATCTCTATAATTTTTACCTATCGTAATTTCTTGCCGCAATTTATTTTTCCATTGTATAAACCGCAAAACAGTTTATTACCATACAGTGCATCTATATCTATATATAAAGTACGAAGCAGCACGCTTTAAATATATACCTAATACAAGTATATTTTTAAATGTCCTTTTAAAAGACGTATAGTTAACAATTGAGAATTAATCCTCAGTAATTATGTAGGTAATTACGTAAGTACATTTCATTATCCCTAATTTGCACGATACCATGAACGTAAAAAATAACATTAAACGCAACCACACATGTGATAACGTATTTAGAAAAAATTTTGCAGGACACGCAAATGAGACGATTTTTCTTTTTTTTTGTTCGAGTACTCTACGGACCAAGGAGCGTTGAAATTTGATCAAAATAATATTTTCACGTTCACCGAGCTAAATTCTTATCTCTCTTTCACAATATATATACCCAACATGGCAACCCACGCAAAATAATGCGTACCACATTATTCGCTACGTATCAATAATTTATAATCAATAAATTGAAATTCCTCACGGTGATATGGGGGAAAAAAATGATAAAGAAATAAGAATAAAACATATTGCCGATAAATTTTCCAATTCCGCACGGTCGATATTATAGTTACACAATTTGAAAACCTCATTTGATAGAAAAAAAATATCATACACCCAATAAACATGATAGGTGGGTTACATGCATATACATCGAAAGTGCAACCAGTCCGATATTATACATTTTATAAAGGACATACTTATTGCTTTTGTATAGTCTAAAGAGGCCTTTACCATACCCGCAGGCATATGTGAACTTTCGACTCAACATACCCGTACAAAATATGGGTACATATATGCCGCATAGTATATGCGCACGTACAGCGTGCGTTGCCGTATTTTATGTATTCCGTAATCATTTTTTTTTCTTTTTTTTTTTCGATTTTTAATCGATTTTTTTCCGTTCCGTAATTTCTAGAACGTGCAATCGCGTCGCGAACGACGCTTCGTTTCGTTTCTGTTGCAGATAAAAAAAAATGAGAGAAAAAAAAAAATCGAGCACGTTCATTAAGTTCATCAATTATCAATTAGTCCTGCAGGGTAATGAAATCTGAGTATTCACGTGCGGTACGTATAATATATGTATGAAATCAAGCTCATATAATTTATACCCACGGTGGTAATGTAATTGCTTAATTAGTTATCGCTTGTTACGCTGCACCAACGTATATCGCAGATACAATGGGGGAGAAATTAGATAAAGCGAGAGAGAGAGAGAGCGGAGAATAAAAAGAAAAAAAAAAAAAGAAAAATTTATGTATAAGTGTAACAAAATGAATAATGAGAGTAAAAAAATAATCAAACGTTGCTTAAACATGACAATAGACTAGCAAACGCGTACATGAGAGTTTCACTTTTTAAATATCTTCGGTGAGAGCGCGTTAAAACTATATTTGCAACATAAAGAAAAAGAGAGAAAAAAAAGATTGCAAAAAAAACTTGAACAAAAATTGAGATGAAATGAATGAAATAATTTTGAAAAAGAAATATGAATAAAAAAAAAATCGAAAATTAGCGCGCACGTGTTCGCTGGTTCCATCAATTTTTTTTTTGCATAATTTCCGTACGTGTATAATTACGGACAAGTTTTTGTTTCTTCTTTTTTTTTTTTTTTTCTTGTATTTTAAAACGAATCCATATAGGTATATGTATACGGTGAACCGCAAATTATGACTTTGGAATGCGCCGTACACATACGTGCGTAAGATTTCATTATTATACCTACTTATATCGATATAATAATATTGTGATTGTTATATCGTTATACGATGCAAATTGATTCGAATATTTGAAATTCAATTACAGATAATTCAATCGTCGCGTCATCTGTGCTATATAATGCGGACGGAAACTTTGGAGGATCGTACGCAATAATTACATGTATATAGTTTTGAAAGTTTTGAAAGTGTGCAATTGTACAGTGGTTGGAAAATCATTAATATTATATATCCATTACATTTGTATCTGATACCTGGACATACGAATTCGAAAGGATCACGGTATGAATATAAAGATTATAATAAACGAACAAGAAATCTCATTCATTTTTTTCTCTATTAACAAACGAATAAAAAATATATTCCTTAATTACCAGATTCAATTTCCCCATCTTTTCTATCACGGTGTCCATGACGATGAAGTTATATCGTTATTAATATTATTCTTATATTTAATTTTCTCGATCACGAAAATACAATCGAAATCTTTGATTTTAGTTTTTAGTTTTTTTTTTTTGTTTTTTAATTTTTCAACGACTCACTAAATAAAAAAGCTGCACGTCACAATGTACGACAATTAGTAACATGTACACGCCGCAAGTTTTTATTTAATAAAAGTGACACTGAAAAATTGAACTCGCAAAATGTACAGCGTATATATTTCCAAAGATATGTTATTATTTCTTACGCCCGTTAAACGTATGTAATTTTCTATGTTTTTTTTTTTATTTGATTTTTAATTTCATTCTTCTTTTCAAAGACAAGGGAGCAGGGTAGGAGGGAGAAGAGGAAGAGAAAAAAAAAAGAAGGACGAATAGGAACTCGGAACGAAGTGGCTTTTAAATATGAGTAAAATAGTGGGGAACGAGATGGATGCAGAAGGTGACGTTTAAAATTGACGATGACATCAAAGCATCATGATATTCGCATCACCGGAGCAGCGACGACGACGGATGAAAATTTTTTAACAAAGAAATGTTTTAAAGGGTTCTTATACACAGGTTCCTCGGATGTTTTTAATTTCATTGTCTGTTATAAACCCGTCGCTTTTGTCGCCAGCAATTTTCATCCACCCCCCGTGCAATTCATCTGCATCAGAATATTCGTATAAGTATAATATCATCAAACAGGGGTGCGCCTCAAATCCAGACACACGTTACAAAACAAAAAAAATCTCTTTTGAAAAATTATGTACAAAAAACGCAATCATACAATCGTATTATCACTGTTCTCACAAACCGCTGCACTGTCACACGATGTGTAGGTAAAATTAGTCGATTAACATCCTAATGTCTTTTGTGTTTAAAATTGATGAAATAATTTTTCTTCATTATTATAATTATCATAAATCACGCACATCACATCGATGTATATCCTTCTTGCGAGGGAAAAATTAGAACGGGAAAAATATTTCGAAATTTTTTCGCACGGATTTTAATTCGTGAAATAATTTTTTGCGGGTAACGCGCGACGGTGGATCCGCAGATGTTCGGATACGCGAGGAACGATTCGATGGATGAAAAGATGGACCCGAAAAAGAAAGAGTAAAAAAAAGAACTTGAGAAAAAAAAAAACAGAATAAGAAGTAGGAAATTCTTTTGATATCGGCAAGAGCGAGTTATGCCGGAGCGGTCCGCGGTGCCGCAGCTATAAGGGACCCACTTCTTCGTTTAAGGTTCAGCATTCGACTGGCAGGTGAAAACCGACGGGACAACCTGTGCACGCTGAAGGCACAGAGGAGAGTTGGTAAGGCCCCGTTTCTACAGGAGAAATGGGAACTGGGGACTCTTCGACTTTACACTACTCTTGTGAAGGGGAAAAGAATGAGAGAGGCGAAGAAGAGTGAGGAGCAAAAAAAAATTATGAGGCAGCTGCTACTCCTGCTGCTGCCGATTCTATCTGCACTGCTGTTCCTCGTACCGCTGCAAATCTTCATCTGACTGATCGCTCAGGATACCGGAAGAATCGAATCGAAACGAAGCGTATACTAATATGTAATCGTTATGATGTCTTCCCGCCAACAGTTGAACGAATCATCGTGAACGTTCAATGTGTCCCTAGATGAGATGTAATAGCGGAATCCGCTTGCTTGCTTCTATATTATAACGCACGTCATGCAGTGTGCGCATTTTTTGAAGTTCTTTTTTTTTTGTTGTTGTTTTCGAAAATTATATTTTTCTGCAGCAATTGAGAAGTAAACCGAAGGAAAAAAAAAGCATTTCTCACGAGTATGCGTGGGTATAAAAATTCTGTAGATCGAATTGGAAAAGAGAAAAAATAAGGAAGAAAAACTGCATTGAAAAATGTTGTAGACGTTATTGTGAGTTATATACGTTATCGGCAACGATTAAATGTGCGGCCCGAGAACGACTCACAAACGCGCGTTGATGATCCTATTATCCGCGTGTACCTATACATGTATCGTAAAATCGTTTAGCATAAATGTTTTTGCTGCAAATGTTCGTAACGTTTTGGTTCGAAGATGACTTATGTTAGCTGTAGCGTTTCTTTTATGCTAATTAAGCCGCGTGTAAGCCGCTTGTAAAAACCAAATTGACCGGCTGTACCGTATAGTACGCAGGGCTTATCTTAATCGACCTAAAGAGAAACCGCGTTGAGTGCAATTCGCAGTTGACTGTTTTTTTTTCTATCGATATATTACTACACCTTCCGTAGATCGTCGGAATATGCCGCATAATTACGTAATTATCCGGATATGATCATCCAAACCGCACGACACGCGATGATGATAATATACTTTTCCAAACCTTAAATTTTTGCAAATCCTCCAATTCTTTTTAGCAATGTTTTTTTTTTTTTTCAGTAATTCCTAACGTGACATTGGCGTGATAGTTTAGAAAAAGACGACCTCAACGACAGTAGGTCACCGCGAAAGGTGGGACGAATTTTTGCCAGACAGCCACGCCTGTCTGTCTCTTTGATATTGTGAGTTGAGAAACTGAGAAACCCACATGTTTCTCGATGAAAATCGTAGGTGGAATGTGGAGCTTTTTATCGAGGAATATTTTCATTCTCCTTTTTCTCTTTTTTCATCGTTGAAATCGAACGGTTAGATGTGCAGTCCTTGTGTGTAGCTCGGACTGTTCCGGGATTTGTAATAGATGAGGAAAATATTACGTACATGTGAATTGGAAACGCGCGGCTTTGAAGTCCGGGATTGCAAATAACGTCGAAGACAATGAGAGATTGTAATTAGGATCAGTAGCACGACATGCCATAGAAAATACCTTCCTTCAACGGAGACGGCCATAGACCACCCATAAAGGTATTTAAAGGTTAATTCATGCGTTTTTCTCCACGTACCAATCGGTGTCAACTGCTGGACGCATCGACCTACTCGCTACAGATCCCCGTTATATTCTATCTCTAGCTCCCAGCATTTCGACCAACACTTGCGCGATCTTCTTACACTAGAGTCTCGGATTCAATACGTTAAACGGTTTATTCAACGTCACGTAGGACTACAATAACCGAAGACTCTAGCCATACGGTTACCTATTTTTACGTGGGCGGGTTTACTATACATTTAGTAACGCGTCGCGTGGGCTCATTCATGAATTATTTTCAACTACCTGCTGCTGTTTCTCCTGCCGCTATCGCCGATGCATACATGTATTTTTTATCGAGGCCAGGTTGCGATGTTCATATATTTATATTCGAGAACCTTCTGCCTTCCATCAAACGTGACCTTACGATAATAACGAGGATATATATTATTATTTCAAATTGTATAAGCACTCGGCCCGATCGCCATTGATGCGACGAATAACACATACTGTACTATGAGGTATGGCATATATGATGTATGGATTGCATGCCAATTAGTGGAAGGTTGAAACCTTATGAAGATAAAAATATCGGTATAGGTACTTAAAAAATCGATGTACGATTTTTACACCCGTAATCGACGGAGTTTTATCAAAGAATTTCTTAAGACTGCGCTTCTTTAATTTTTTTCTTCCGATGCTAAACGACAACGAGTGAATTCTTATGATTCTCAGAAACGCCAATTTTTGAAAAAAAAAAAGATTTCATTCCATTCAACATGAATGAAATTCGTGAACCGAAATTGATCGATAGGATTTTGGAAGAGAAAAAAAAGACGAATTGTGTAAATTTTGATATTCTTTTGATGAATATTCTCCGCACTACAGCGAACAAACCACGTATCAACGAACCATAAATGTTCCAATTAGCACCTGATTCAGAGTATTTTCAAACCGGATCGTTTTTTGTTTTTTGTCGCTATGGTGTTAATTTCTGATTTCTCATACAGCCGGCTAAAAAGTGATACAGTTGAATTACGATTCTCGATAGTTGATCGGTGGTCAGTGATCACCGATCAGTGGTCAGTATTATGCACATATATATGTATATGTAAAGTATACAGACTCGTCGTTAACGCGCCCACTCGCGCATAAAACCGCCGTTGGCCAAGCGTAACGCGTTGGTCTCCGAGAGACCTGGGCATTTGAGAATGTAATAAAAGTACCAAAAAATTTATTCCTAGTCTCTGAGCGCCGATAAAACTTCTCGCATGGCACACTGACCCAGTCACTATTTAGAATAACTCTACACACTAAATTAAAAATGGAACTGACCCGCTATCGGACTTGCATTTCAATACGCGTCGTTGAGACATAACGATACCGATAGAATCTAGACAACGTGAAGAAAAAAAAACACAAAGGAAGAAAAAAAATCACGCCCACCTTATGAATACAGGTGTATACCCCGTATTTACCCGTTCTAAAAACAATCAATTTCGTTAACAACTCACGTCTGTGCGTCCTGTTGTCGTACAGTTGTCATATGGTTTGGTACGTTCGACCAATTCCTTAAGACATTGATATTCGTCGAGTAACGTGTACGGTTTCGACGGTGTTCGGTTCCGTGTTGAACCCTAACTGTCTTTTCTTGTCGATAATTTTCTGCAGTTTGCAGTTCGTTTGTCTCCGAATGATTTTTGCTCTTTACTTTCCGACCGCTATCTGCAGCTTATAGCCATATATATCTCTGTACACAACCCAGTTCGGGGTACGAAGCAGCCGTTATGGGTTTTATGCGTCAGGCTTCTCTAGCCGTAGTATTTCTCTCTAACAAATAAACGTTTCTCCTATGAATCACGCGTGGTAAATATGAAATTGATGAAAAGTTTTCGGTCGTTGTCCTTACGGTTCGAGGGGTGTAATCAAGACATTCTATGGGGTTCAACGTCTAGGGCGAACACCGTTGTCCAGACGAAATCAATAGTTGTTATTCTCCTACCTTCTCTCTATACAGCTGCTGCTGCTCTGTTCAGTTTGGTCAAAGTAAATGGCTTCTTTACAAAAGAAAAAAAAAAGTATTCCAAAGAACAGCTGATGATTACTTAACATCGGAAGTATAATAAACCACCCTTAAAAATTGTAATGCGTAACAAGAGTTCCAAAAATCTCCCTATCAGACTGATCGTGAGATGTACTTTCGTTCTAGCTCACAACCGTATTGCAAATTTTATAGTTTTCATATGGAAGGAAAAAAAAAAAAAAATGGGAACGAGATTTAAGCGATGAAGACGGTAATTTATTCTAATCTATTTCAAGGTCGTTGACATTTAGAAATTTGCAGAAAAATTTCGCGACTATTATACGAGTCGCTTATGCATGATTCCAGAGAATTCGTATCATCGTATCGAGTTTTGTTTTTTAAGTTCACGAAGTCGATAAACTCATCTGATTCTTGGCAAAGTTTCAAACATTCGTTATTCAGTCCATGGCTCATATAGGATATGCGAATAAACCGAACGTGACGGTCGAAGCCAAAATTAAAGGATAATGTATTTTACTGCAGCTCTCACGAACTGAATTGTACCTATACACGTGAAATACAACCTTACATATCCTATCCAAATGAAAATCACACGCTGCGCAATTTTGTGCTATACCTCGTGGGAAGAGAGAAAAAAAAAGTTAAAAAAAAAGTTAAAAAAAAAAAAAACAATTTATAAGTATAATAAACTTGTAACTGTTTTTCGCGCGCTGCGCTGCAGCATCGTGAGGAGGTTATATCGTATACACATTGTATGTGTATGAGAGTATCGATAGTTTTTTATAAATTCGTAATGCGATGAGAAGAAAAAAAAACAATTTTGTTCGAGAGTTTGCAGCGTAGCAGAAGCTGTACGTTATAAATCACTCCATAGGAAACGAGTTTCTAACTTCCGATATAACAGCTAATATTGTAACCTACCTATATAATCGAATGCTGGCGGTTTTCAATTTACCGTCTACGGTCCGAACGGAGTCAACGACTTTCATTTTCACTCACGTATAGGTATATAGAAATAGGTATACAAACTTATAAATATGCCGCATACCGGTACGCGCGCGGTATAATTATCATCAAATTTCTAACTTTGTTCGATGACGACGATGCTCAGCGGCACGGTGAAAATTTATTCAAAGCCTGCATATCTTTTTTCCGGTTTAAATTTCCCATGATATAATGAATGAGTGAATAAATTTTGAAAAAAAAATATGTTACGTCTCGACGATCGCGATCAGCTATTACCTATACATATAAATGCTGCAACTTCTGGGAAATGAATATTCAATTATTTATAACCATAAGTGCGTTACGTCCTCACCGGGTCAGGTGACGCGTAAGAAAATATAATAATAATAGGCGAAAAACCACATGGAAAAAAGAACTGGTTGTTATACCTACTAGGAAGAAAATTATTCCGAAAATAATTCAAATATAGAATCACAGTTCACTCGCACCCACTTTTCTAGTAATATAACGATCAATGACCAATTTCACGTAATTTATTACGATGATTATACATAATCCGGAAACGAACGTTCTTCGGTTTCAATCCTTGAATAACTCAAATCTGGAGTAATTTCTATCGCACACTTTAACGCGATTTAATAATAAAAAACGAACGAAACGAACGAGGTGCATGACCTACGATGTTTTAATCGCCTCGTATCGGAATAGATCGCGATATTATTTGAATAAAAAATTATCGATGGCATTGTAATCGAACATCGCGAATTCTGAATCACATATGCGATATCGCTTGTACGGACACTATGAAAAAATAAATTCTCGCGGCGACTGCAGCTCTTGGCGATGGAATAAAGCTGAATGAGAGCCATGGGGTAGTTTCGTAGTTGGTGGGACGGCACCCCATGAAGAACTGCAGCTAACCTAAGCCCTAGCGCGTGGACCAAACATCTGTCCAAATCCCCACCATACAAACGTACCAAAAATTTTTAATATATATATGCACATCGGTATACATATATATATCATACTTACACAAGTCCGTAACCCTCCTCACCATAATACTTACTCACGCCGCTTCGCTCCGCTTCTCGAGCATGTGTGCAGATGCGTGCAGCGCGCGTGTCCCCATATAGTATAATATCACATGGTGCATATATATATATATATGGGTATACCTATATAGAGGGACATTCAAGTTCACAGTTTTATTTGTTTATTTAATTTTCTTTGGATTTTTAAACATTTTCTTGTCCCCCAGATCTAAGGGGTGCTCAAAAATTATCCAAATCGGTAAACGCCCGCGCATAATATATGCTGTAAGGATCTTTCGATTTGTTGCCTTTTTTTCTCTTCTACGGTTTGAGATTGTCGCACGCTTATTTCGAGACGCGGCTCGCGGCGAGGAAAGAAATAAATCCTATGGGGTGTTTTTTTTTTTTTTTACCAAAAATAAATTCGCCGAGATCATGACTCGAGTTCCGTACTTATAAAGTAGTGGGTATGTAGTTATGACTATTTTCGTACTCGCACACAATATATATACATCCACAACGCAACCGCAAAACCGCTCCGAATTATTCCAAGGTTACGAAGCCCGCGGATATAAGTTTCGCCGGTTTGCGAATATAAAGCGCGGAGGGGAATCTTTCGCTCTCTCGACATATCGCGTGCACCGCGATGTCCAAAAACCCGCGAGGACATTCCGATGATCAACGGCGAAAGTCCCGCTTGAAATTTTTTTCCTACTCTCTACCTTACTTTATAGGGATGACAAGGCTCTCTTCTTCCAATAAGTTATCGAGATCGATCGTCGCGGTTATACTTTTTTTTTTTCTCCATCAACGCCGAATAATTTGCAGCAATTTGATCATTTCAAAATAACATTTAACATACGGAATACTCTGTCCTCCGGTTCCTCATCGGGAATATAAAAGATTATTTATTTTTCTGTGTGTAATGTATGTAATTATATTCTTCGCATCGGTTAAACATCCAGCGTCTCTAGCACGGTGTGTTGGTGGGACATTTTCAACTGACATTTCCAAATGCCGCTGATGCCGTAGCTATGGAAGTTTCGCAATGCGCTTTGTACATCGTTTAAACTTACAATATCTAGCATAGAGAATAGACCTTTTAGAAATTGAGACTATAAGAATCTGACTGATTCCAGGTGTCGGATTATATTCTTATACCACCCGCAAGTACAAAGGTCAATTCTGCCGGCGTCTCTGTGCGTGTAGATGAATCTTTGATTTTTTACACACAACGACATCACCGATGTCTGTATGTAACGCAATGATTGTTTTTTTTTTTTTATTTCATTCTTTTTTCGATTCTTATTACATCGTTTTTTTTTTCGATTAGATTCTCACACTGTAGCTATAAAAATCTCCGCAAATTTGTGTGAAAGTCGAACAGGAAATGTAGTTTTTATACGCGCTTTATCTATAGTCAACCAAATATGAGAAAAAAAATAGTTCTATGCTACATGATTTCCAAAATTATTCACCGCACTAATACGGCAAATAAAAATCATGCACGATGTGATAAGAATTAATTAATACTTCCTAGTGATAAGAGATGAAGGATGGCGAGTGAAAAAAATAACGGACATAACGTTGATAACGTATACGCAATAGTTGAACGAAAATATAAATAACATTTCTTTAAACGACAAAGATTGAAAGAAAAAAATTCTCTACTTGATTATGGTTGGGATAGGTCGTTTATACATACTAACGACTCACTGTGTATCGAATGAAACGTGAAATTCCCTTGCAGTTTTAACAGTCTGCAGATCAATACATCAGCGGGCGGCCCAGAGAATAGAGTTTCCACACGAGTCGCCCATTGAACCGCACAAGAACCATGAATAACATTGAACGTTGGTTTTCAATTTAAAATTTGAATCGAGTGTGTGAAAATTGTAAAACAAAAACTTGGCGAAAATAAAATTAAAATTAAAAGTAACCACGGATATCGTGGAACGCAGAGTCTAGAAAGAAACGGGAGACGAATATGAGGGGGAAAAAACGCGTGCAAATGCTCGGAAACGTCGTTTAACTGACGACCGAGAACGTCAGGACGTTTGACGGTTCTCTGCGCCGGTCCGCCGCCGGCGTAACCATAGAAACGTGTGACCTGTACTCTTATCGATTACTCGAATTATTCGGCGAAACGAGATATCGAACTCACAACAATAAACTCTCGAGATCGATCGAGTATAACAATGGAAAAGAAATTCCCGCCTCGATTGCCAGCCGCGTATAACGCGAGATATTTTTCAACACCTCCCGCAGAACCACCTTCGATATCTTGAGCCTTCGGTCTGGACATTAAAGTGGTCCACCCTTTACTGAGATTTTTCAACGACCTGGCCGTCGCGACGTCCCCTTGCCGTTGAAACTTGTTCTTCGATCAAAAGAGACGTGCTCGAGGGCACCTGACTCGCTACGCCTTCCCTTGTTTCATTGCGGAACCTGCACCTGATTTTCTTCTCCTAACTGAGATCAAAAGAGTTATCGTACTCTTTCGGATTCAGGGGATCAATCAACTCTGGGGTACGCCGACGATCCGTATTCGCGAATTTATGGAAATTTTCGATCTTTCTAATGGATCAATTTCTTGGAATTATAGACCTCGTTACGATCCTGTGGAAAAGTTGCGGCCAGAATTTGGCCAGGATTTTTTTTCCGCACACCCAGAGCTGCGCCTGATGGCACGTGACTCAAGTTGCAGGTTCGATTGCGCTGACGACATGAAAAGATTAATTAATTTTTTCATGATAACCGAATCTATTCCTAGATTCCTAAAAATATTTGTAAAAAATTTTTTACCCTCGGAAAATAAATTGAGAAAAGTGAAAAAAAAGAAAGAAATTTTTCTTTCAAATCGAGGACCAGCTGCGCGAACTAGGAATTAGAAATGAAAAACTTTCGTATGAAAGAGGGTGCAATGGCGTAGAAAAAGCAGACGACAATTGAAGGCAAAATACAAAAAGTATCTGGACATTTGGTTATACACACATACAGTAAATTTTTTTTTCTCCTGTCCACGCGTAAAATCTGGGTAAATTTCAAGCAGTATGGTTAAAAACGATATAAAAGTATTTGCACGGCTGAAGCCGGAAGCGAAGGAGAAAAATATTGTGGTAGGTTTTCAATTGTGAAAATAATAATCGACGGCGATGAGTTAGAAAAAATAATTCAACGTCAGGGCCGGTTCGTTTATAACCTAAGTAGTTATTACTTTTGTCAGACCTACCAGATACATCGTCGACCAAAAAAAAACGTCGAGGAAGATTATTTGGTTTTAACTGGTCATCAAAAATCTACAAACGAGTACATCAATAATCGACCCGAGTCTTGGAACTTTGCGTGAGTTGAAGAGTTGACCAAAAAAAGAAAAAAAATGTATGACAAAACCTATCCTACACAAACGTAGCTGAACTCTTCTTTTCATCCAGGTTTCACAAAATTTTCGATGTCGACGTCAAGCAGGATCATATTTTTGAAAAAGTTGCGCGACCGATCGTTCAGAGGTGTAAAATTAAAAGCTCCACCACGATCTGCAACTGTATAATAATTAACGATCAACTTCGATGGCAATATTAACACCCAATTAATTTATTCGTATGATTAAAAAATTTTCAGTGTTCTCAACGGATACAACGCAACGATATTCGCATACGGTCAGGTGCGAATTTTGTTAAAGGAACAAAAAATTATCACGTTAATGATAGACTTGATGCCTGAACTTTGATAGCGCATCGAATTCTTTTTTTTTCTTCCCAATTTTTAGACTGGTAGCGGTAAAACATTTTCTATAACGGGTGAGACGGAACTTTATGACGAGCGAGGTGTTTTGCCAAGAACGATTCAGTACCTTTTCCAGACCATTAAAAAGGTTATCATATAATTAGAAATTTAATGATATGTGTATGCAAGGATCCAACTTTCTAAGCAAAAACCTTGTTTTTTTTTTCTTCTTTCTGTTCACTCTAATTTATAGAATCCAGACAACTTGTACTCCGTAGAAATCGCTTATCTTGAAATATACAACGAAAATGGTTACGATCTATTAGATCCGAAACACGAGGTCGTCGCGAAACTGGAAGACCTACCGTGAGTCTCACCCGCATTTATTTTATCCAATTATAGTCGGCATATAGCTTAAGGCCAATGTGGTATTCGCACCTGTCGCAAAATTTAGGCCAATATAGAAACAAAAATTCAACACCAATGGAAATTGGATCGACTAAAAAATATTTGCATTTCGTATCGTGAGATTGAGCGATTTTTTTTTTTCTGTTAAATTTGCACATGATTCCACTTAACCTCGCTATGCTCGATGCTTTTTCTCGTATATTTGTTAATCAACTTTGACCAATATTTACCGAATGGTTCGTCCGCGATTCTCTTCTTTTTTCCTTCGTTGAAAGACTTTGTAGTAAAAAATTAAAAATGTGTTCATAGCGAAGTTTCTCATGCAGCTGTACATCGGCCATGAGAAAAAGAGTAGAGAAAAAAGAAGGGAAAAGGAAAAATAAGAAAGACTAAAAGTTAAAACAGGAATTGCATTCCTAGTCTCGTTACGGTTTGGTCTCTGGAGACTATAAAATGCCTGAAGTTGCAGCGGCAGCTGTAAAGACGCAACTGGTTACGATTGCTTATATAAGGAAAAACGAACTGTCTGTTCACTACGGTGGCAGTTTCTGACTTCTTGTTTCGTGATTATTTTGATTTTTTCCCTTTTTTTTTTTCGCATTTACCAAGTTTTTCCTGGTGATCAATGAAAACACGAATGCCCATACTGTTTCAGTCGCGTAACTATACAGGAGGACGAAACCGGTAGACTCCATTTAAAAAATCTCAGCTTTCGGAGTGTTGAAAACGAAAAAGACGCGCTGGATTTACTATTTTTGGGTGATACGAACAGGTTAATTAGATCGATTTTTTAATCAATAATTTTTTTAATTGTATTCAAACTAGTTTACCGAGTTACCGACTGTATTTATATAAATCAAGTGAAAATAGATATACTCACCTTTCTGTACCACGTTTTATTATTCATCTTGTTTAATTTTGTAATTTTTTGTTTTTCAAGCAAACCATTTTTCCAGATAGCCTGGTAATTGTACGTTCGATTAATTATTATCTTTTTCCAGAGCTATATCTGAGACGCCGATGAACCCGCAATCGTCAAGATCACATTGTATATTTACAATTGCCGTATCTGTCAAACAATCCGGAGCTCAACACCTCAGCAAAGCAAAAATGCATCTGGTTGATCTCGCCGGGTAATTGAAGCCCGGTGTTTTAATTAATTTGAAAAGTCGAGCTGATGAAAAGCAATTTTTTCAATATGTGAAACCGATGAAATTCTTATCGTAGATCCGAACGAGTCTACAAATGCTGTATTTCCGGCAGCATTTTGACCGAAGCTAAGCATATAAACTTGAGTTTACACTACCTGGAACAAGTGATCGTGTGTCTTGGTCAGCAGAATGTGAACCACATACCTTACAGGTAATGGAAATCGTCGGGGAAGAAGTTATGTAACGATCATCGTTCGGCGTAGAAGGCGCGATTCAATCTAACGCGATAACTACGTTCGTAGTAAATACCTAATCCCTAAATGCTTTCAGAAATTCCCTACTAACAGCTATCCTAAGGGATAGTCTTGGCGGTAACTGCCTTACCACTATGCTTGCTACGTTGAGCCTAAATACGTCGAATTTAGAGGTGATATATTATACTCGCTGGTTATATGTACTTTCAAAAAGTTATTTACTTGCGATGGCTTTTTACGCTAATTGTGAACTTGTACGGTACGGTGCGACTCGTTTTTTCTCACTTTTTATGCTTTTTATGTCCAAAGGAAACAATTTCAACGTGTAGATTTTCCCAGAGAGTTGCGCTTATTAAAAACGACGTAAATCTTATACTTGAAAAGAACCCGGAAGACGAGAATAAATTTTTAAAAATTGAAGTTCAAAGACTCAAGAACCAGATTGCCCAGCTAACGAAACAGCCGGTAAAAATTCTGTAAACGCACATTTTGAATCTAATCGATGTGACCACTTTACATTTATAATTTGTTTTTTTATTTTTACTTTTTTATCATATAGATGAGCGAAGAACTCACGCTGGCGGAAAAGCAGGATTTGGATTTACAGATCCTAAATTTTGTGAAATCAGGAGAACCGATTCAATTGGTTAGTGACGATAATAGAAAAATGAAATATTGTCTAGAAATTTTACAAGATAAATACAAAACTCGAAACGGTGAAGAACACATTCCCATCGGAAATATCAAGGATTTGAACTATTATCGAAATTTAATCGTTCAACGAGACAAAGAAATTTGTATCCTTTTATCGATGTGTTTGAAAATACAATCTCGCAGCGTCTGCTTTAAACTTATCAACGGGTCCTTAATTATTTGAAATATAACAAAGCCGTTCTGATCGGAATGCTGAAAGTAGCGAGAAAAAATACGTCGAAGAAATCAAAAGACGAACAAGAAAACGGGCAATCTCGTTCTTCTGAAAACTTCGGCGATCAGGATGAGGAGAAAATCAGCCCAAGGATATCCGTAATCGCAAAACGGATGCGTCTCAGAGAAATAATGACGAAGGCGAGGTCGATCGCAGATCTGATAAGGAAGGGCAAGGCCTCGATCGGTGAGAATAAAAACAATAATCTCGTAAAGGATGAGGGAAAAAAAAATCTTTCAAAGATTTATTTCAGAAGAACAGATTTTCGATTCTCTGTTTCACCAGCTCTCGATCTTGTCTCGACATTTTGAAGCAAAAGACACGCTACCGCGGTTCGCGTTTGGTTACAGGCGATCTAAGAACGCGGATTAGCGAGGGTGCGCCGCCATTAACTGGAGTCGATGCTCAATTGCTGCGTGAAAATTTACGCGACGAACAATCAAGATTAGCTAATAATCTCGCTCTCCTTAAGATTCTGAAATCAGAAGCGACGGAATTGAAAAATGAACTGTCAAAAGAGGGATCGAGAAATTTCCCGGATGTCGGGATCAAGAGCCATGAAACTGCACAGGATATTCCGGACGGTTCTCTTGCAGCAAATCTACCAAATGCCGAAGCTGAATCCGCGAATCCTGCGAGCACTTCGTCATCTGTGGCAGACAAAAATTGTAGTTTGCAGTTGTCAGAATCGAGCCAAGCGGTTCTTCCGAAGGAGATCAATCCTGAAACTCGTCGTATAAATTTCGGCGATTCGCAAACGGGAGAAAATTTCACGGGCGATATCATCGCAGAATTCAAAACTCCTCTCGGTGGAGAAAGTAGCAAATGTAGCTCCGGGGCCTCAACGTTCGTGAAAGACGCGCGCCCGACGATGATCGGTAAAATAAATGTCGAAAAAAAAACAGACAATTTTAACAGCGATCGGCTAAAAGAGTCGACATCGGTTGTTCCGGACGAGAATGAACGATCAAATAAAACCGAGGGAAGTCAACCTGCGGTTGATGAAGATGATGAGTTCATAAAATCTTTACCGCTGACGGGCGACCCGGAAATAGATGAAGAAATCATCGCCTTTTACCGAGCAAAGAGGTCCGGCGGAACTTATTAAACTTGTTCTTTTTTATTTATTTATTTAATTTACTATTTTTTTGTTCAAGTTTTTACAATCATTCATTTTATGTCCGACTTATGCGTAACATGACGGTATTATTACAATGTGACTATATAATAAATCTGTTGAAATCAGTTTATGAGTATTCGTTTTTATATTTTAAACATTTTATGCAGGTAACGATATCAATAACAATAATAATTACACGCAGTGACATATACACATATATGTAAACCGATGTAACAACGCTACACGGTTTTAATTAGAATTACTAAATATATTAGATTATATTATAAATAAATTATTAACGCATACATTACAAGATGGCCGAAAGCGCACGTGTTCGGTTTTAATTTTCACAAATTAAATCATCTAGATCCAATTTTTCACCGTACATTTTTGCTTCCAAGATATTTAATGTATTTCGATGAATCGCGCCGATGAAATTTGTTTTTAACAATCCAGAGCGTTTCCTCAATTTAAACCCGAACGTTCTATCGATTTGCATTTTTATGCTTTCTCTGTAGACGAAACCCTCGATACCTGCGTGCGAGAGGTACATTTAACAAAATTCATTCGGAATATTCGAAAAATAATTAACTTTGGATCCTTACCCTTGTATTCGAAAATTTCTAAACTTCGACCATTTTTAACAAACGTTATGAACGTTTCAATGAAGCCGTAGAAATTTATAACGTAAAACGATTTTGGATTATGAGTCGGTATAGACTGGCGGATTTTCCTATCCCTTAATCCATCGAGTATCTAAAATCAAAAGGGATGTTACGTCGCGCAATTAACATCCAAGGTCTTTTATCATTTACAAAAAAAAAAAATCGAGTTGTACTCACAAATGCGTTATCTTCGCTGACTTCTTTGTCGTAATAAAGAAACATTTCCGTCCTAAATATTCCAGCGCGCAAACTCAAAATCACACCGTTTCCAAACAGATTGATCGAAGTGGTGTGATTTAAATATCGAGGATCTAATTCATGGATATAATTGCCGTCGTGGATCAATACACTGTCAGTTTCAGGAATAAACCGCATAAGTTTGTTTGTTTTGAAATACGTCTTCGCGTTTTCGTGACCCTCGATCGACCACTTTTCTAATTTATCCTCAGAGATAACGAGGAAAGTGTAATCACCGATTTTTTTTACGTCGATTACATTTCCGAGATCCAGAATATGCTAAAAATATCAATTGATTCGGAAATAATACCAGTTGAAGATATCGAAATTATTTTTTATTATACGATCGATATAGAGATGATCGTTTCGGTATTGGCATTCGGTCGTACTTACGGTCAGCTTTGTTCCGTGAAATTTCCATAAATTTCCGAAACTCTTGCCGCAATTTCCGCTTCCAATAGTCAGAAGGTAAATCTGTTCCATGTACTTCAAGGTAATCCATCTCTCAACTGCGTCGAAATTTGGTACACTCGAAAGTATGCTCATTGCAGATCCGTTGAATCTAAAGATGTTTAAATGACACTGATCCAAATTGATTAGCAAAAATTCATTATTGTCCGTTTCCACATGATGAGCACTTTCGATGGGCAAATTAAATTCCAGGACTTGGAAGTACTCGAAAAATTTAAATCTATACACCTGATTCTTAGCCAACGATTGCAAGGGTCTTAAATCCTGACAAGTGCTTTCTAGATCCATCTGTTGAAGAAAAAAATTGCATCGTATACGAATATTTTTAAAACACTTGTAGGGTTTAATAAAAGAAGAGGGCAATCGCTACTGATTAATTAGTATACCTTAACACTGGTCACAATGGAGTTTATCATGAAATCTCTTTTTTCCAATTCATCTGCTAATCTTCGAACGTTAATACCATTCAGGAATCCACCCCCGCTAACATTCTTTTCGAAAGTAACATTTCCCTGAATGATCCAGTTACCTGAGACCAATTGTTTTTGAGGAAATTTTTTGTAAACTGCTTCACTTTCCCAGGTGACGAGATCGACGCCGTTAACGGTTCCAAATAGTCGAAGGTTTCCCAATAAATTCAAAGTGCTCATAAATCGAAAATTACCTTGAACATCGGATTAATTAAAAACTTGAAATAAAGTAATAAAAAAAAACGAAAAATAAAATCGAAAGGAGATCGAAGTATTTTTTGTTACCGATCAAAATTTTGCTGTCCAATGAAACCATCCGTGATCTGTCGACGCCATTTAACAATCTTGGATTGAAATCGCTCTCAATTCTGACCGCCCCGTGGAATACCAAGTTGCCAGTAATAGTCTGGTTGGTGGAAAGCTAGCAAAAATTGAGTAAAAAAAAATCAATCGTGCCAATCCGGTAAGAATGAGAACAGTGATATCCGTCTCTAAAAGGAAGTTCAGTTACCGTGAAAGTGTTGTCAAATATTTGGTCTAGTCTGTGTCCATTTACGGTCCCCGTTAGGTTCAGGACATCGATTGCCACATTGACGAATGTCAGCGGCTTGGAAATTAAACCGTCTTCTTTTAACGATATCACATCTTTCAAGTCGATGCCATTTAAGTAATCTACTTCAATATCGGACTCGAATATTGCTTTGGTAAATGTTAAGGTCCCTGAAAGAATTTATTTCATTATATCATCGGCCGCGGTACTTCGGGCGAATCTTTTTTGGATTTTTGAAAAGAGGTGGCCTGCAGAGGAACTGTTGCGTGAGAAAAATTACCTTCAACGTATGAACTCCTGTTCAAAAATATTGCACTGGATTTCAACTCCTCTATATTAACATGCGCGACACTTCTGGCGTACAGTTTGTCGAGGACTTTCAAATCTCCTGCGAGCGTTAAATCATCCTTAAATACAACCATGCAATCGATATAGACGTCGTTATCGATACGAATGGCTTTTTGATTGAAATCGGTGAGATCGACTGAGTTGTACTCGTTGACAATGGTGAAGTTTTGCTTAAACGTGACGGCATTTCGGAAGGTCTTTGTGCCGGAAATGTGAATATCATCGCCGCGGAAAACAACGTTTCCTAAGAAGCTGTAGAAATCAATGCCTTGTACGGAGCCTTTGATTTTTAAATTTTTAATCGTGACTTTATCAGGAATTTCAAAATCTCCCTTCAGCTCGATACTTTCATCGTCTGTTTTCCAGATTCGTTTCTTCAGCTCCAAGTAAACAACATCGTTTATTTTTCCATCGGCAACGAAAGACTCCGTCACCGTAACATTTCCTCTTACAATTATCGGCCCGCTCAAAATCTGATTAAATTTCGAATGAAGGATATTCTCAACCGGATTCCCATTCACGAATCCGACTCTGAGGACCTGGCAGTTTAAAACGTCGAAATTTTTTTCGCCGGCTATGAAGATATGGTCCTCCGTTCTGTAGACGGAATCTAAAACGTAGTCGGTGAAATTTAACCCATTAATTGAGCCGTGGACTACTAAATTTCTTACGTAAACTCCATCGTCGACGATGATATTTCTCAGATCATTGCGCGCGAACAGTATGTCATGTAACAATTGCCCGTTGATTTTATGAGTCAGGACTGTGCCTGTCACGATGAAAGTGTCGATTATCATTTTTCCGTTCCATATGCGATCAAATAAGTCCTCGAAATCAGCTCGGAATTTTTCGAGATCGTTTAACGACATGCCGTTGATGTACCTCGTTTTTAACACTCGAGATTTCAGATTTTTCACGGTAAAATTGCCCAACAGAACTTGCGGACGTGAAATTGAAATTCTGCGACTTTCGAAGTCGGAAAACTCCACGCCGTTGATGAAGTCCGGCTTCACCGTGCCCGCGTACACGACGTCAGCTTCCAAATTTTCAAAACTTAAAAATCTTAACACATTCAAAAACTTTGCATTGAAATCTGAGAACGTTAAGTAATTGTTTAACGTAAAAAAACGGATGCTTTCTAAGACGGGGGGCACCCTGAAGATCAATTTTTTCGTCGAACACTTAGCGTACTCCTCATCGCTGAGCAGTTCACCGAAATAATTTTCCACATCTCTCAACTGTTTGTAGCTTATTTCTCCAAAAGTAACCGGTGTCGATATTTTCTTGAGATCTGGAATTTTTTTTTTTTTTTTTTCGAAACAAAGTTAATCATAATCGATTCATTTCCACTTCTCTTTTTTTTATGGGTTAAAAATCGACGGAAAAATATACTCACTATGAAATATTTGTTCACCGTCCAAGGTAGCGATTTCATCGATCGGATGTCCGTTGAATTTCTTCGACTCAACATTCAAATGGGTATCGATTGCGACGTTACCAAGAAAAGTTTTGTGCCCAGTAATCACGGCGATTTTATCGCTTTCGAGAACTATAGCGTCAAAGTCGGCTTTCGTTTTACCGTTCAATGAATTTTGGACAAATAAATTTCCTTTCACATACAAATTGTCGAAAATTGTATCTTCTGTAATTACATTAGTATCACTTAACGTCAATCGTTTTATTTCAAGATCTACTTTTATTCCGATTATACGTCCATCGATCTAAAAAAAAAAATTTTTGTAAAAACTCAACACGATTAAAAAAAATCAATCCATCGAAAAAAACTCAGAACAGTTGTACCTTCAAATTTTCCTCCACTCTAAGATTTTCGAAGGTTATTTTGTTCGGTAAATTTTGTTCCTTATTCAAAGTTACAAAATCCTCAAATGGTATCCCATTTATCCTCTTGATCCCCTTCAAGTTCGTGACTTTAAGATTGGCAAAGGTTTTCATTCCAGTGATTTCCGCGGGTCTTTTACCGTTTTGTTGCACATAATCTTCCGGATATTTGAGCCCGTTTAATTTTGGAGTGTAAATACTATCGGCGATGATTTCCTGTAAAAAAATATCCAGATAGAATGACACATTTTTCTAAAAAATGCTAGTCACCCGTTTTTACATACTCCGTGAACTACTGTAGATCCAGGAATTTCTCTGGGGCGATTTTTCCAGACGATTTCGTCCATTAATTCCTTCCAACCATATCCGTTGATGCTCAAAAAGTGCAAACTTCCGTTTACCACCAAGTGATTCAAGTTCTCAAAGTCCAGGGATTCGTAATTCACGTTTTTAGTATTAAATATTATTTCCTCCTTAGGAACCCCGTTAATTTTAACGATGTTAACGCGATCCGCCTCGATGGAAGGAAAGGACTTCAGGCCCTTTATGAGAGCCATTTCGTCATATTTGACAAAATCTTTGGATATATCCGCGACCGCAAAACCATTCAACGAATTCAATGTCAACTTATTAACGTGGAGTGTTCCAAGTACTTCTATACCACCGTCCAATAGGATCCCATCTTTTAAATGAACTTCTTCTGAATCGACGCGCAAAGCGTTGCTTAAAATCAGTCTGATCATTGCGATTTTATCATCAAATTTTTGCAACTGTTCGACAAGTACGGTCAAGTTTGCCAACTGATCAGCGGTCGTGAACAATTTCGAACCCACTGTGACTGAATCGACCCGAACTTCGGGTAGTATTTTTACAGATTTTGTAACAACATCGGACAAGTTCCAGGTTCCGGTAATCGTCGGATTTTTGTAATAACTATTTTTAATTTTTCTTTCCGTTTCTTCTATGATAATTTCCTGCTTGGAAAAGTTCTCCTAAAAAATGAATTTCAATCGAAATATGAAGTAGATTGTGGTATTCTTAAGAATTTCAACAGAAAATGTGAATTAATTTCGTACCTCCAATAAATTTTTCAGTTCCATCATTTTTTCGAATTCATGGTACTTCGGCTGCTGCAAATCTCGTAGTACAGTTTGGATTCTGACGATTTTGTTTTCGTAGAGAAATCCATGTTTCGGTAAAGGTGTTACATTTGATAATTGAAAGTCATTGATGTTCATCGGAGGAAAAGTTGTAACTTTGAATATTTCCCCCTGCCAGGATAATCCGACGATCGTTAGATTTTTCAACTGGATTAAAAGAAGGCATTCTTCTCTGTATGTATCAACTGGCAAACATTCTGCCCAGATTGTTGGGCCAAGTTGTAAATCTGGTTTGAAGTTGATCAAGTTTTTAGTAAAACGTATAGCGAATCAAAGAAAATGAAATACGATATTCACCATTAAATAATTTGGCTGTTCTTGCGTCGTAGAGAAATTCATTTTCTTCGAAATGAAACATCGCCGGTTCTTGACCTGAGATTATCAAGTACTCCGAATATCCGTTTTCGAAGCACATTGAACTTTTCAAACCATTCGATCGGATGGTTTGGGATAATCTAAATAATCCTTGATTAGTTTCTTTCTTCATGAATTCGTAGAATAAGATTTTGTCCTCAGTTTGAACGCTGAGAAAAGTGCTTTCATGTATCAAGCAGATTTGCAAACTAGAAACTATGGGCAACCATATCCTTTGGCAGAGCCTGTGATCGAAGACAACGTATTTCGGAAAAATAATATAATTTGTCACGTTGATTAAAAGACTTTATTAAAAAAGAAAATAATAACCACTTACCAAATATCGAAGGTATCACCTACGAATTCAAATTCATAGACTTCTACGGCAGAATAAGTTTCGCGATTGTATTCGGACGGTTCATTTAGTATCAATAATTTATTTTGATAATTATGTTGAAACAATTCCAATTTCTCAACGTTTTTTATGACCCGTGTAGTCCACTTCAATTCAAGCTTGTTTTCAAAATCAAAATACCAAAGTAATTTTGTTTCCAGTCCGTCTTTAACGTACAAAATTGCGATGATAACCTCTCGAAGGTTCCTCGTCGAATCCATCATCGTCAGACTTGCTATTTTAAAGTCCAAAATTGTGCCGACGATCGTCAGAAAAAAATCATTTACTACGCTACCATCCTGATTACGATGTAGACGACCAATGATGGTAGAATCGTCGATTAAACCAGACGTGATTCCGTATTCAGATCCAGGAGAAAATTTCCATTTTATTACTCTATCTTTTTTAATAATTGACTCATCTTCAACAATTTTTATATCCGTGATGATTAATTCTGAAACGGGAATTGAAAAGATTGGAGTCGACGAACAAGAACTGATTCTAGAGTGCCGGAAAATTGAGGGAAAAAAAACTTTTTGTCTGAATTCTGGATCTTATTACGTTGACCGTCCTTTTCAGCGACTTCGATAAGTTGATATTTGACGAATGAAACCCAAATGAAAAAATAGTTTATGCTTTTCAAAACTGAAAACTGTTCTGGTTACCTTCACGATTACCGGCTCCGGTTCCAAATTCGTACTCCTGCCATTTTCGTGAGTCGTCAATAGCCTTCCGGAGATATGTTTCGGTGTTAAAATTTGTTGCTAACATTTCATCCAATCTGCCGATCGCCTCTTCGTTCATGCTGATATGATTACATTGTGCCCGTAATGAAATAATTAGCAATATTAACAACTTACAAAATGAGTACGACGGCGATACGAACATTTTCTATCAACTTTTGACCTCCTACTAAACGTGTTACTATCACGTTACTCATTCGATGGGCTGATGATTGACTTGTACTAATCCGGATTCGGTCAGCAGTTGCCGTACACAACGTTGGTATTAGCTGCTCAATATTTGCTTTTTCATAGAATTTCATTCCGTATGTTCAGCAGGACACGACACAAAATATTTTTCAATCCTTCAGCTATTCCGTAATTCCCGCAAGAATGGCACCTGTTAGCGTTGCTGAGCGTACGGTAAAGCCATCTATACGGAAAATTGAACAAAAATCGCAGATGAGAAAAAAAAAATAAACTTTTTGTCGTAAATTCTGCCAACGCCATTGCATTTTCGGTCGATGCCGCGGAGTTTCGTCAAGGGCAACCGGCCGACCGACGATATTCCCTGCAGCATCAGAGTTATATTTGGTTCCGATCAATAGCTGGTTTCTTATCAAACGTAGTTCCTGACAATATTAACTGAACTCAGGTAAGTCAGGGAATGAGAAAATTTTTCCTCGGAGTGTACAATGATATCAGGAGTATCATGTTTCATATCGCCAGACGGTAAATCAGCCTGAAGATGAATAGGTATAATTTTTTTTTTTCTCTGACGATGAGGTTGAAATAAAAATTCGCAATTATTTTTCAGTTCTATCGAGGTAAAAGTTCTTCGCGGATTAGTTTAATGAAAAGATAAAAGACAATCGCAAAAAGAGTCAGATCCTAACGGTCAATTCGAATCAGCTGGGCACGTGGCGCGCGAATAAATTTTTCTTCCCAGAAATACCTGAAGGCGTTTTGTGAGCGACGAACCTTGTCGAAGAACAGAAGCAGGTATACGTAATCCTCAAGATTTCGTATCTGGATTATTACCAGATATGACTCTGTAAACATTATCTACCTGTAGTATTACGAGGGATTAGAAAGATGGTCACTATGGACGAAGCAGGACAATACATAATCGGGAACAGATGTAGCAAAGGTACAAACTTGCAGATTAAAAAATAATTAACGCTCTCGACTGCAGAAATTATGTATGATTCACAAATCTAAATTTAAGGTTTATTCAATTATTAAACGTTCTACAGAGTTTATAAAATAAATGAATTTTACTTCACGGTCGGACCAGCCAATCTATACATTATTTTATACAACGAATACAATCTTGTAATTTCATAGCGTCGTGATAAATTTACTCAAAAATTGAGCTTCTTTCTCTCTCCTTTTTCTCCGATATTCATGTGATCACGTGGAGGCTAACATATTTTTTTATTTCACTTTTTTTTCATGTGTAATTAAGAAAATAAAATAGAATAAATAACAAAATGAAAGTTCTTTGGCTTTCTTCTTCGCTGTTTTTAGAGACACTTCGAAACGACTAAGTCGTGTGAAATTTTCAAATAATTTAGTACGACCGAAACCCAATTACCATCATCATCATTTTTTACTCAATGGTCTTCTAACATTCTCCTGCTAACTTTCTTTCCTTCATTTTTGCAGGTATTCCAATAATTATTTCACTATCAAATTTCTCTTGCGTCGTTTCGCTCTTCTGGGACTAGGGGTTTGATTTTTGGGGGACTGGCCAACGCCTATTCTAGAATTGTAACTAGATTCCAGTCTCACGTGACAACAGCAACTGGAAGGCAATCTAAACATATCACGAATTACCGTTCCATTTGGACTGATCGCGGTCAGCTGTCGGAGAATATATTTTTGTTTGCATGTAGATCTGTATCCGAAAGCCCACTCGCTTATCATCGCGCATTCTCCCTCGTTTGATCTGAAATTTTTGAAGAAAATCATGATTAATGCGATGCTAATAGCGTCTGCCTCGTCAGAGGGCCAGAAAAATAACAATCTACTTACTGGCAAGTTTCCACTCGAACACCCTGCCTAAATCCTTCTTGGTTTACAACAAACAACCATTTATTGGCTCTGTTTTGAGCAGCGGTTGGATAAACGAGCTGCTCCTGAATAATCAATTCAAAAAAATTGATCAAATAATTTTCTTTTCTTTCGCTTTCATTTTCATTTTTCTTTATTTTTTCTTTTGTATGAATAAGTGCAGAAATACTCACTTCCGCCGTGCAGAGAGGCGTGCTATCGTCGACGTCGATTCTCTGGGCAATATCATCGACCTGTGAACAAAAGTGTGCAACAAATGAAACGAATTTGTGGAGAGAAGAGACAAAAAATTATTCACAAGCATTATCAAGCTTGACGACATGATCCTTACCGCGTCGATAACAGCGAGCATTTTGAGATCGTCGTGCTGTTTTATCACGGTGCTCACGTAGTTTTCTGGATAAAAAGCAACTTTTTCGCAGTACGTTTTAGTCCGGCATTCCGGGGCTGGTCCTGGAGTAAAGAATTTTGGAATCTGAAGATCACCTTCATCATTTGGAAAGACGATATCGCCCGTTGAATCCGTATCCTTTCCTGAAGATTGCGAATTACCTTTCTTAACTTACAGTGTCTCTAGATTTTTTACTCCCAAGCATTAGAATAGACAAATGAATAAATTTTAATTCGCTTACCAGATTTGTGATTCGAAGTTTTTTCGTTACTTTTAGCGATGCGCCAAGGATTTGTGTACTCGGAAAACACGAAATCATCCCCTTCGACAACGGACCTTCTCCTGAGTCTTGGGGGCATTGACGTGGTCTCTCGAACTAGCTAAAAATTTGAAGATCAATGCTTTGGTAAAATGGAAAGAATTAAAATTGAAAAACTATGCCCAATGACGATCCGAATGAAAGGGATGATATCATCCAATTAATTGTCACCTATAAAGGGCCTTTCGATTTTCTCCACATCGCTTAAAAATTGCACTTATAAATGAGTTTTGGGACGAATAAGTAGACATTGAAAATCTAAGAGCCTGATAAAATCCTGATAAAATGTGATTATTTGACTCACCGTTATAGTACAAAATAATCCAATGATGAAGAAGTTCGTGAGCGTCATGATACCCAATGATGTGCCACTCAACAATTCACTTTCCACATACACAAGGAACGAAAAATAAATAAATAAATAATCAGGCAATAGTTGCCAATCACCGCATATCGTTCATGAACAATAATCACACCTCATTACCGGGACCCGATCACCTTAGGATATCATTAGGAACAACAAAATTTGAATAACAAACTAATTAATATTTCCCGAAAAAAGACGCTCAGCGATGACCGGCAGCTGATGTCGTTCGTTTAGCAGGTTGCACCTGATTGACCTGCACTGACCCGTTTTCGTCTTATTTATGTGAGACACTGTTACTCACCATTGTAGTTCGGAAGGGGTAAGGGGTCAGGTCGTAGGGGCTGGAGTAAAAGTAGCAAAAGATGGCCTTCAAACCTGACCTCGCACGTTCGACGCTAGGGTCAAAAAAAGCGCGAAACTTTCTCACTATTGAAATATTCCCGGACTCTGTATAAGATCCTCGTTACTTTTGAGTTCGAACTTAATTCGTGCACCGAGTCAATTCCGTACCTGAATCGTTTAGTGTGCCACTAAAATTGCACAAATTTTGATACTTGGATTCGGATAACAGAGAAAGAAGTTGCAGTCTGAAATTGAAGATATTTTTTACCGAACTCACCTGATAGAAAGGAAAAAATACTTGTGGAATCCCTTGGGAGGAAAATAATTTTGCGAACACTTTATTTGATACGATTCTAATCGAAACTTAATTATCACATACCTTCGGATCACCTGTTTCCATGGATTGTATTTGTCTGGGACGCTAAAAATTTCATGAGTAAATTACCATTATATGTCGAATATCGCGTCTTTTAGATGGTGCTACAAACTTAATAATACGTGAGTATTGGGGTCGATTCTTCCTTCACGAAAAGGATTAACCAATTATATCTATAGTTAATCCCTTCGAGACACCGGTAATGCCAGGTGCTCGTAGGACACCCTTTTTCAAAGAATTTCATCGATCGTCTAGCGAAAAAAGTACCTGCTGATTTCCGGGAAGGTATTCGCCACCCGCCTTCGCCAAGGTCTTTACAAATAGATCAAATCGAAATAATAATTGAAAAAAGCGAATTTGAAGCCCAAAATTTATTGATAAAATTCTGCTGATGATCGTTTAAAAATTTGGCATAGCTTTTGATTTCAAAGTTACCACCTACTGTCGATTTACTCGTTCAAATTTTTAAATAGATTTTTCGCAGACAGGGTATCGATCATCTAATTTTTGGGTATGGCACCTAATTAACATCTGATTAGCACCCAAATTCGACGTTGATTTTGCTTTTATTTTGCTGACTTGACTGACGTGAGCTTTGAATAACGTTTGAGGAAAAACTTTGCAAATATAATCTTCTGATACTAGAATGATAATTATCACAAGTTTCATAAGAATTCGTGATATCTACTGACCGTAAGAGGAAGCGGTGTTGCGGCGTGAACCGATGGCACGCTTCCGCGAGATGCGCAACGTGAATGCGATAAAGTATACTTCTGCTACTGACAAAGTTAAAAACAGGAGACAATCATTTGATGGAGTGAAGAAGCAAGTGAAACGTCAGGAATAAAGTGTTAATTGTATTTAGTTATCAGTGTCAATAACGTGGGAACATAGCGTGTAATAAAAAATATTAGTATATCCATCTTGTAATAATGATGGAACGAATTATCAGTGATTTAGAAGTGGGAGTAGACGTCTATAAGTTTGATCTAAAAAAAAAAGCTGAGAAAACAAAGCTAGTTGTCTCCAGAGACACAAAGCAGATTATCTGGTTTAAATCTTCTTCTATCTATCACTATGAAAGCGCTAGTGAGAATCATTCTTGATATCTTTTTCTTAGAATCTAGTTTATAACGGAAATGAAATTAATTTCTTTACAATCTTCCTACGCCAGTTGACCTACACGATGTTAAAGATATTAGAATCGGCATAGATTCAAAGGATTTTGAACGATGGCCAAAAACTGCCATGAAGTTCAAGGCCAATAGGGGCTTTGTCATCTATCATGGTTCCGAATTTTGCTTGAAAACTGTGTACCTTTTTGGTAAGTAAGATCGGCAATTATTCATTACTATTCGTCATTTTCATCCAGCTTTCGGTTTGGGAAATGGATTTTTTTAACGATGATAAACCAATTAAAAATTCAACACTTCCGCGTGATTATAGTTGTACAGAAAACTAGCGGATTCTGTACTTCTCCGCATCTCTGAAATATTGAAATTAAAACCAACCATATTCGACTTATAACAAAAAATTTAGAGATCAAATTGGCCGACAATCAAAGCTTAATTCAAATTATGTGGATTCAGCATCAACCGAAATGGATTGTAAACGCTGGATACAAGGCTTAAATTATTTGGTCCAAGATGCCATCAACGCACCGTACCCCGTACAAGTCAAAAGTTGGCTTAAAAAACACTATTATTCGATGTCGGATGCGCAAGGGCAGTGAGTAAAAAAAAATAATTAGCATAACTTACTGTCCAAATATTATTCTCTCAGTTTCTTGATCAGTAAGATTGAAAATTTTCTGGAATAATTGTGATTGTGAGATTGCAAAACACATCGCTGTGTGGAATTGTTAGATTAACCAGAAAAGAAGTAAGACAATTGGCGCAAAAAAAAAATTGTGGAAACGGTCGAGGGACGTCATCAATTCCTAATAGATTTTTTCATGAATTTGTTTGTCTCGACACGTCCCAAAATCGATTACACAAATTATGATTAGATCGTGCGTTCTTTGAGCCGGTAATCAGAACCCTAACAAAAATTGATTGGACTTCAGCATCGAAGCTAGAGCCACGAGAAACGCGGAAACAACAAAGAAAATATACCTATTTACTGGAAATGTCCATTAATTTATTTATTTTTTTTCGTATTTCCCCCAAAGCTTATTGCTTTTTTTTTGTTTCTCCTTCGACAGGGTAACTTTGAAAACCGTGAAGGGTTTTCTGTCAAAGGCAAATTATAAGATCCCAACTGATAAACTGACGATGGTTTTCCATTTTTTTGAAATTAGAAAAACAGATGAGTTAAGCTTCGATAAATTTGTAACCCTATTTGAGAACGTGATGTTCGATGGAAAAGTAAGTATCATTTATTTTTTGATGAATAAATATGAAAATCTTTCGAGATGCAACTCTGAAAATTTTTAAGGACATCACACCCTGGAAATACCTACTCGGATATTCGAACGATGGCCGGATAATCACTCGGCAAGAATTTCGTAATTTTTTAGTTTCGGAACAGCAAGATTTTTTGGATTCCGATATCGCAGAGGTATCTCAATATATGAGGAAATACTTGCAAGATTCTCAAAGAGAATTATCGAACCCTTACTTCACTTTGTCAGAGTTTATTAGTTACCTACATTCAAAACATAATGAAATTTGGGATCGTAGCAACGACCGGGTTACGCAAAACATGACTAAACCCTTATCCCACTATTGGATCGCATCTTCTCACAATACGTAAATGAATTTGTTTTTTAGTTTCTATTAATTTATCCAACGTCACTTTGATCGTGGAACTTGTAAAATTTGTTCGTACAAAAAACTATCTATTGTACAAGATCAAATAAACCAATTTTACCGATAGATACTTGAACGGCCATCAATGGTACGGGCAAAGCAGTTGTCAGGCATATGCCCGAGTACTAAAAGCTGGATGCAGGTGTATCGAACTAGACTGTTGGGATGGGCCGTATGGAAGGCCCATTATTTATCACGGAAATTCAATTACAAAAAAAATCGAATTTTCCGACGTGATACAGACCATCAAAGAATATGCATTCGTTACTTCCGAGTAAGTATGATAATTTGACGGAGTAATAACTTGGATTTTTTACTTCAGGTTACAATATTTCCTCACTTTACAGTTACCCACTAATTCTTTCGATAGAAAATCACTGCACGGTGGCTCAGCAACGAGTTATGGCTGCGATTATGAAAGACGTTTTCGGTGACAACCTTCTGAGCAAGTGCATTAACGAACAGGAAACATCTCTTCCATCTCCTGAAGCATTGCGCGGTAAAATTCTACTGAAACAAGCTAAGCTTCCGGAGAAGGAGGATAGAATTATTTTAGCCCCACAAAATCACGATCGTAATGAAGAAATGGATTTCAAAGGCGTAATAAAAAGCGGAATTCTACACCTCGAAGATCCTGTTTCCAAAGTTTGGAAACCATTTTTCTTCAACTTGACGGATGAAAAGCTATACTATACGGATATGTACTTACAATTCAATACGATGGCGATACACCAGGACAAAGAAGAAGAGACTACGCTGGACGATGTGCCGGAAGTAAGTAAAATTTTCACAAGACAATTCGATTGGAATCAACTGTATAGTTTGCTCGTAAATACTTCAACTTTGTTCTGCTTCCTAGAATATGCCACAGGAAGAGTTGCACTATGGAGAAAAATGGTTTCACGGAACTCTTGAAAATGAAAGAGATGAAGCCGATGAGCTGCTTCAACGTTATTCACATCTTGGAAACGGCACATTTTTAGTTAGACAAAGTCAAAGCCACCCTGGGGATTTCGGTCTTTCATTATGGTGCAATGGAAAACCACATCACTGCCATATTCGATCTAAAACAGAAGATGGCGGAACAAAGTTTTTCCTCCACGACTCTCTCTGTTTCGATAGTCTGTATGATTTAATTTCACACTATCGTAGCTATCCGATGATTACTCAGGTAATTTTTTCCTCTTTTGTCCAAATTCAAATATATTTCTTCGAGATTAATTTCATTAATTCTAACAAATCTTTTCTCTTTGGTGGGGGAGGGTAGGAATTTACTATCACATTACAAGATCCGGTTCCTCAGCCGAGCACGCACGTAGGACAAAATTGGTGGCATGCGGAATGTACCCGTACAAAAGCCGAAGAGTTACTAAGTGGAGCTTATCCAAATGGTGCTTTTTTGGTGAGGCCTAGTGAGATGGAAATTGGAGCATATGCAATTTCTTTGAAGTAAGTATTCGTCAATCGTTCCGTAGAAAATATCATCACTTTTTAATATGGATAACGTCACAATGATTAAAAAAAATAAAATAATAATCATAATAAATGGAATACAATTTTTTTTTTTCTTTGCACAGGGCAGATGGCAAAATCAAACATTGTAGAATAAAGTTGGAGGGTCGACTTTGTGCGATTGGATCGTATCAGTTTGAAAATTTAGTTGAACTTATTAGTTACTTCAAATGTTATCCCCTCTACAAAGGAGTGAAGCTGACTTATCCTATCACATGTAATCATTACGAGGTGAGTTATCAGATTTCAGTAAGTTTCAAAAATTTGATCATCAGTCCTGTAGATTTATTCTTCCGAATGTTGAAGTCGGTTTGCATAATTCTTGACGAAAAAAAAAACAAAAATCACACACATTTCATAATTGATCTGAAAATTTTATGATGATATTGCTCGAGTTACGATTCCCCTATAAATATTCTAATTTTAGATTGTGGCACCGGAACATGAACTGATCACAAATGTGAATCACAGAAAAGAAAATACGAGATCATGGCACGAAGATGGTGGGGGAAAAAGTCATTACGAAATTTATCTTGTCGGAGCAAGAGACTCGGAAAAGGATGACAGCGAAGTATAACTAGCTATACAGTCACTGACGATGAGGATAAACGAAGTTCGATATGAACATCTGTGTTTCGAAAATTTTACCTTTGTTGTATTGCAGACTGATAATCTACGGAGGTCATTTGACGTACAAGGGGCAGACGTAGACTTAATAACATCCTCGCGACCTGGAATACAATTTATATTGACAGTAAAAAATCCGAATGTACCATCTAAGTGTCTTAGAATAACCGCACCTTCGATGACATCTGCCATGGAATGGAAGGAAAGCCTATCTGAAGCTGCGAAAAATACGAGCACGGAGGTATGTATTTTAAAAAAAAAAAGTTTACATTTCTGCCGCGTCTGTACACGTTATTGATACTATCATTTATCTACAACAGCAAAAGCAAAATGAAAAAATGGAAGCAGCGTGGCGAATAGCGAAAGAATTATCCGATCTTATAGTGTACTGTCGTTCGGTTCACTTCGATATTGACAGAATTCGAAAAAGAGGTTTTACATTTTACGAGATGAGCAGTTTCGACGATACCAAAGCTAAAAGACTCATGTCCCATCAAGAGATTAAATTCTTTCTAGAATATCATCAGGTAAAAAATTTTCTCTCTATCAGCATTGCGAAAGAATAGAATAAAATAAAAGATATGTATATCAGAAATCTGCACGGAAAGTTAAGACGAACAGTTTTTTGTGCCGACAAAATTTAATTTTCAATTTTATATTCCATCAGTTCCAGTTGAGTAGAGTATATCCGTCGCCGCTACTCCATATCGATTCATCGAATTTCAATCCCGTGCCAATGTGGAATTCAGGCAGTCAAATGGTTGCTTTGAATTATCAAACTGGTGACAAACCGATGCAGCTGAACCAGGCAAGGTTCAGAGAAAATGGTCGCTGCGGCTACGTATTAAAACCAGAATTCATGTTCGTCGAAGATTTTAATCCACACGACCGAAGTGCGTTATGGAAAATGGAAATGATGTACGTCGATTTAAAAATCATCAGCGCAAGACACCTCAGCAAATTAGGCAAAAGCGTCGCTAGTCCTTCGGTCGAAGTTGAAATAATTGGCGCAGACTTTGATTCCGGAATAAAATTAACTACCAAAACTGTCAGTAAGTTGCGAAAAATAATTTACCTTGCGATAACACACAAACTTTCTTTTCTTTTTTTTTTCATTCCAACAGTGAAATTAACTCGATCACTTCTGTTACAGGGGACAATGGATTAAATCCAATGTGGAATGAGAGTTGCAAATTTCAAATATTAAATCCACATTTCGCTATGTTACGATTCCTAGTACAAGACGAAGATGCATTTGGTGATCAAAATTTCATTGGCCAAGCTACATTCCCGGTAAAAATTGGCTCAAAATTTGGAAATCAGATCAGAAATAATTTTCAATCAATCGCAAAGCTTGAGCTTCTTCAAAAGTCGAATTTTCTCTTTGTATCTGATTTAATAAATCGATTCAACTTTGCTTGCAAAAAATCAGAGACGAACATCGTTCTGAATTTCAGAACTTACAGTGTGCTTGAAAACGTTAAATTAAAATTTCGTATTGAAATCTGGTTTTTTTTCTCTTTTTGTTACCATTTTTTAGATCCGAACTATAAGGACAGGCTACAGAAGCGTGCCTCTACAGACTAATTTCAGCGAAGATATACACCTCGCCTCCCTGCTAGTTCACATAAAGATAAAATATTCACCGGTAAGACTGCAGAAAAATAAATTATCCATAAATATGACATGATAATAATAATTATCGTCAATTATTGACAGAAAATCATGCATCTGAGAACAGCGTCTTTCACGAATCTTGTATCTGAAAGTAGTGCAAATATGGAAGACGACAAAAAGAAACAAGCGGTTCGGCCAAAAAGCTCCAGTTTTTTGGGTGAGCCAAAAATATCAAAAGGGTATTTTAAATTCACGGAAAAAGCATAACCAAAGGTACCGAGTAGCATTTTTGTGTCGGACAAATAATTCTTACAAAACTTTCAACAGTGCAATAATCTTTATATTCGTTACTTGCGTTTCGAATTTCGTTAAATTTTCACTAGAAATTCAACAGATGTTAAGAATTTTTTTTCCGTTAAATGCATGTTGGCTGGTTATGACGTACGTAACAACCATTGATTTTCCATTTGCATGTATTCTGCACGAGAACTACGACGATGATATGGATAATCAATTTTTTTTTTCTTCACTTTTACACAATTGTAACGTATGTATAATTTTATTTACATAGGACTTTGGTAACTGACCAGAAGCCTGCCTGAATCAACTTACAAAGCAGAGTAACTGTCAAAAAATGATCATTTATCGCCGTAATTTCACCCTCGATAATATTTCTTTATCTGGTACTGCAAAAAGGGTAAAAAAGAATTAAATAAACAAATTTCTTGCTCATTAGAAAACTTGAGGTACTCCAACTCTGTTGAGTTTCATCGCCTCTTGTAGTACCGGGGTGATATTTAACCGTATATACGATATCAAATTTCTGTCGTTCGTAGAAAAGATTCGAAAAACTTCTGTAAATTATCTGTCGCCGATTGTGCGGGAACAAATATTTCCTCCTATAATCGGTGCACATGTTCGTTGCAGCCGTGAAAAAGCAACAATTTGCAAAAAAATTACCCCCGGCTGGGTAAATTATCGAGCGGTATACTAGATAACTAACTACTAGAAAATTGGATCGTAAACTTAGGCCATAAAAAAATTGATGTAAAAAAATAAATGGGGTATTGTTCCGAGTGACGTTATACGGAAAACCGTAGCGACGAGTAAGTTTGAAGGGTGCACGTAGTCGGAGTGAGGTAGCTGGTGTATGAAGCTCTGCATGAACTTTGCGCAAATAGTAATAAAATCAAGTAAAATAAATAATTAAATCAAGCTATGCGCGTTTTGATTCTTATTGCGATTACATCACTGGTGATTATTCATCATCGGTGTGCGGTGGCCTCCAATGATTCCGCTCTGATGAGTAAAGTTGTTTCAAAAAATGAGAACATGTTGGAAATTTTGTTTATCCAAATGGAACAGAAACTATTCAAATACTTGACTCAAGCTGTTTTCATTGGAGGTACGAGAGACCAGCTGCTCATGGCGAAACCAATAATGGAAGCCCATCCTTATTTTATTAGTAGACATTTGCAAAGTATCATGGCTGAAGAGATGCAGTTCAGCACGAGAAGTCTTATCGTATATTTTATCACAAGCATGGACGATGAGTACGTGGAAAATATATTGGAGGATATTTGGAACTGTTCAACGATCAACTTCTTCTTCATATACGAAGGAAATGCCACAAAGAATGAAATCAATGCAATTCTTAGCACTTCAACTGAAAACAATAAAAATATTCCAAAACCGATGAACACCCGAATGTTTGTACACGACGACGGGGGGGTGATAAAATTTTACAAAAGACAAAGGACGGTCAATTGTTCAATGGAAGTCGTCATGATCAGTAATTTTTCACAAGAACGCAGTTTGATTGCGGTCCAAAAGAACTATGCGATCGCCTTCGATAATAAAGGATGTCCTGGTACGATCATCACTCGGCATGCACCTCCACGAATGATACTAGGAAAGCAGCCTGACGGTAAATTCAAAATTACTGGTGGATACGAAGGAAAAATGGTAATGGAATTAGCCAAATTGTGGAACTTTTCACCCGAAATTGTGCCGTTCGACGTCTATGATACGTATAAAATCAATGTTGCCACTCTCGGGCAGCACCGAATTTCATCAGCATTTATAATGATCGTTGACCAACTCCGAAATTCTGTACAAGTGAGCAAGTATTTTGATTTCTCCGTTACGTACAGTCGACAATGCGCTATTTGGTGCGTTCCAAGAATCACAAAGTGGAGGTACATGATTGTCGCAGGTCAATTTTCAAATGGCACTTGGGCTCTAATCGCGACGATCTTTACCCTCCTCACCGCAGTTTTCGGCTTCATCAGAATCCGAAATTCTACCGAAAGAGGTACAGTTATCCGCTCGAAGTTGCAATGAATTTACATGTACTCGTATGTTTTTTGTTTTGTTTTCAGTTGCGATCAGCAAGACGTCGCATTTTTGCTCGGCACTTTTTTACATCTATTCCATCAGTCTCGGGAATTCGTTACCCCACCGATCAATATCCGTTAATTTCAGGAATTTTTTATTAATGTGTCTGCTGTACTCGTTGATAACAAATACGGCGTACAAAAGTTCATTGGCCTCAATATTGTCCGCCGACAATGAGAGGGCAGCGATCTTCGATACCAAGGGAATTTTGGAGGCAAATTTATCCATTGGTGGTGATTGGGCGGGATTCGCACTTCTCCAAGAACAATCTGAAGACAATGCAACCATACGCGAATTAATGAAAAGATACGTCGTCTACGACGACACTGTAGCCGCCCTTCGGAGAGTATTATTCGATAAAGACTTCGCCTTACTCATCCCGGCTCGTGATTTGGTCTATCACATCGAAAAGTTTCATGAACTTTATGACATCCGTTTGCCATTAGACGTAATAGACAGCTGCGTACTGTCTTACAATACTGGTATTGCCGTGCCAAAGGGATCTGGGCCAATGCGATGGCTCGATGAGACTTTAGACTATTTGATGCGATCTGGGCTTATGAATCATTGGTGGAAAGGTAGAGGAGGAATCAGGAGACGAGTTAAGGCGGAAAACAATTCGAGGGCCCAAGGAATTGGGCGTGACAATTTCTTCCAAATTTTGATAGTCTGCGCCATTCCTTTAGTCGCTTCTATTTTGGTGTTCTTCGGTGAACTTATTTATTACAAATTTCAGATGCGGGGAAGAAGAGTTAAAAATTTCATTGAATAACAATTGTAGAAAATAATTGAAAATTTCATCGTAAGCTTGACGGTGGTTTTGAGTGTATTTTGGAATTTGCCAGCACCCGCGTGTAATTTTCACTCCATTTTCTTCCTGTTGCTTATCTAATTATTCAAGATCTATCGGAAGTACAACTGATCGATAACCGTATTTTTACGATCCTCGAACTCGTCCCTCAGAGCTGTTGAAGCCATAAATTCTTCACAGTTATGATGTACATGATGCTAACGATATCAGCATTCTCCTACTATTGAACGTTCAGTTTTATTTACAATACAAACTTTCATTAGCTTGCAATGCGTGTTAGATGTCAAAAAATGATCATTTATCACCCTAATCGTATCTTCAATAAAATTACGATGCTCGGTGTTAAAAAAAAAAAAAAAAAGCTCACACTCTTTTCAAACGGGGGTTGGTTTCCACCAGCCGTCGTCAGATTGACCCTGCAACCGGTAGGATATAAACGTCGGTAAGTAATTCACGGACGACAAGATGGCGACTAGCAATAAACTTGGCAGGGATGTTCTGCATCCGATAAATATTCGTGTAACACGAGTGACCGTTCGTCGTTTTCAAATTCGATGTAATTCGCTTGTCTGTTATAATTAATCGGACGATCGATTCCTTGAGAATAAAGAACAACTCTTCTTTATCATCGTGTAATTTTACTGAGTCCTAATACTTCGATCCCCTCAATATTACCACATGCAATAATTACAATATATCCGCTGATTCTACGTACATCGCACGAATTTTAAAATTTTTAAATCAGTCGATTTCGATATGGAAATGATTGACTATACGTACCACATACCTATAAACCATCAAATACGATTTCAACCGGCGTGTCTAGACGGAATCGACGCTTTCTCATTTACATATTGCATCCTCCTCCTCCGAGTACGAATACTCGTATAAGATATGGTCATGGTGTGTCGATGATTTGTTTTGTTCCATGGGGAAATTACCTGTCTTTATGATACGTGCAGGAATGTGCACCACATGATCTACGAATACTTACACATCCCTCTACATACCAACTATACCAGATAGTCACCACGTTTGTCATTTGGTAAAATATTCCCACCACATATACATACATAGAAATCCGTGATTGCAACCGCGATGTGGTCATCTATATCGGTCAACATAAAGTATATGGTTATTCGAATCGTTTCTATATATTCTTCAAAATAATTTCATCACAAGCCAAAGCTATAGAGATTAGAAATTACGTAACGAAGTAAAAATAAATCCATTGCATTCAAACCCCGCGATTTTTATACATGGGGGTGTCCACGTCAACTCGACACGGCTACAGATCTCGACATCTTCGATTGCATTTTTAATTTTATATGTTATCACTCTATCTTTGGAGAACCCCCCAAATTTTTTATTTTTCTTTCAATCAAGGCCTTCGGAGCTATGAATTTTTTTAACTTTGAAAAAAGGACCTTTTTTAAAATTCTGAAAAAAATCACAAAAAATTCTGTGGATGACACAGAACAACCTCGCACTCGCAGAAACGTGGGCAGAATTTTTCTTATGTTTTTTTTCCAATTTTAAACATTTTTTTGACAGAAAAATGCTTCACTAATTACCGTTATCTTACTGTAAATTCGCAAAAATCGTTCGGACTTTCACTATTCAGATGTTTAAAGTTGAAAAAAAAAAAACTAAAAAAAAAATCTGCCCACATTTCTGCCAGTGGGAGGTTGTTCTATATAATCCACAGAATTTTTTTGATTTTTTTCAGAATTTTAAAAAAGGTCCTTTTTTCAAAGTTAAAAAAATTTGGGGGATTCTCCAAAGATAGAATGATAACATATGAAATTAAAAATACAACCGGAGATGTCAAGGTCTGGAGCCGTATCGAGTTGACGTGGACAGTCCCATATATTCCATGAGAATATTTTTCTGAAGATAAAAGAATTCAAAATGAAGAAAAGGGAAGAAAAAAATCAAGAAAACATCATTTATGCGCCGGCGATACGTCAAGGGTAGTAAAAAAGGTCGTCTGCACACTCTGCAGACTTGTTTACCGAAAGTAAGTTCAAGGATATAGCCTCTTTAAAATTCGAGTGAACGTCGGGCTTTTAAATGAATTTTGTTGCGACAATGTTTTTTTTTTTTTTTTTGTTTTTTTACGATGTCATCGTAATCAACTTTTATTCGCGACTATGGACAAATATAACCGGTAAAAGATCATCATCACGCCGACTCGGTGTTATCAAAGTCTAAAATAAGTTTAATCTAGAGAAAAAATGAATGAACTTGATCTGATTTAGTTAATCAATGATCCGATCATTTTCTGATTCACATGTAACGCGATAACCGTAGAAGTGCTTCGAACGTGTAAAATCGTGTGCAATTAGTGTACATACATTTATTTTCAGTGGCTTTTGTTTTATCGTGACAAATTCCGTGCGGGAGGATCAAAAATAATATATCGGTAGTACACCTACTTCGAATTAACAATTTGAACAACGTTTTAATTGATAAAATAAACGGTGCCGATTGTACTATACGTTATCACGCGTCGAAATTTAACATCGCAGAAAATTATCGTGTATAAATAAGAGTAACTGAACTATGCAAACAAATTACACACGTGCAGCAAACAAAGCTTGTGCTGATAGTTTAAATATTATAATAGGATCGTGTAATAATGAACCCGATAACCGAAACAGCTCTGTACGTACGCAGCTGGTATTACGTGTTTATAAAAATCGTGAAATTTTCATTCAAATACTATACACGTATACCACATTGTATAGTTCGATGATCATCCTATTTATTCGCGGTGAAATGAATAATGTCCGATTGTTTGAATAATAACAGGAGTTTGCTGAATTCGAAAATGTCGAAAATTACCCGCGAATATATTCGCATGAAACCACGAGCATGTGACTGATTTCACCACTTGTCCCACAATTTTGGCGTCAATAAAATTTACGACTCAGATTTATTGATTCATTTTTTTTTTTGTATTTTTTTCGATTTTTTTTTTATCTTTTTAACTTCAGACCTAAAAAATTTGTCCAAGTTATTTGTGTCAAATAAAAAATTTCGCACCTCGTAAAGCTCGTCGGAAGGGGGTGAAGAGGAGGGGGAAAAGGGAAAAGGGAAAAGGGGGTCTTACATGACTGTTGGTACTAACAACAAGAAGAGAGATGAAACTCGGATCGAGGCGTGAATTTTGCCTAATTGCGCCTGCGGTGATCAGGACTTTGTGGTACCTCTATAATGCTTTTCAGCGCACTTTACTCTCCCCGCTTACCGAAGTATGCACGTTCAAAAGTGTTAGGTAAGTATAAGATTAGAAACCCTTCCGAGCCGTTTGAGAGACCGCGAACCCGCCAAAGCTTACTTTAATATCTTATTCGAGTAAATTCTCATGCATACATAATACTAAAGGGCGAAAAGCGAGTGGCGGAAGCTTTTTTAGGCAACGAACTAACGCGGGTTAACTCTGATCTCATGTGATCTTGGGACCTTCTTGTGACCTTGGAATCTCTTTTGTTTCTTAAGGTATTCGATAGTACGGACTGATATGTCTTTAAGTACCGCATCGGTCGAAATATCGGCAAATCTTAATCGCCCCATAACTTTCGAACGGGTTTGGAATCGGATCTTTCATAGATACCTACTGCAGACGGGCAATTGTTATTCTTATGAAAAGAAAAACGAAGAAAAAGAATCTTTCCTTTTTTCAGTGGAATAACTATTCTATTTTGTGAAATTTTCCAACGACCAATTAGAACTAAATTTTTCTAGTTCTTGGGATTTTTTTTCAAACACGTTTTCATTTTTTCTTCCCTTTCAGATTCCACATCGTGTAGCATTACCGCGTAAACGAAATCGGTTGTCTTTAATTATTTCGGAGAAAAAATATTAAGGTTGTTTCAACGAACCGTTGCGGTTGATCAATTTTTTCTTTAATGTCTTTTATCTCGTATTCATTATATCCAATTTTCATCCCCCCAATTTTTGTATTTATTTATTTTTTTTCCCCAGATTGTCTTCCGTTCTGTAAAACGATAACGATTTTCGAAAGGTATCTATACTTATAAGGTACTTTCCTTTGATGTTTATCAAGCATGAGAAAAAAAAAAAAAAAAAAAATGATGTGCCAACGTGAACGTATTTCAGAGGTATTCAAATCTTTTTATTAATTTCAGTACATCCATAAATTGAAAAACTGACGGGGCACGACGCGACGACGCAATTAAGTAACTCTTGTATACACGCGGTGAACTTCCAGTTCTTTCAACTTCCGACCACCTGAAACAAAAGAATTTTTCATTATTTCGCAGGTATGGTGAACACGGATAAGTATGAGCGCATTTATGTGGTTATAAACTGGATGATTTATAAACTCGTGTAATACTCCTTAGCAAGACATCATAAAAAGCTGAGAAACGTACAGTCCGATTTTATGAGAAAAACGGAGAGTACCATGTATATCACGTAACACGGGTGTAACTCACCCCTTTTGTCATTTTCGATATGGGAGGAAGTTGGCGAGGAGAAAAAAGAATTATTATGTTTTTTTTCAGCGACAATGAGAAGTCAAACTGTAAGCCCGTGTTTAGTATGTCGGAAGATAGTAGGTGAGAAACTGTGAAATTGTGAACTGGGCGCCAGAATATGGGAATCTCCAGGGAGGCCTGCCCGGTTCTCGTTAAATCCCCGGGGCGTTGTAGTGACTCGAAACGTTGCTATGTTTTACGAGGTGGCGAGCTGTGCCAACTGTGTCGCGTTATATTGGATTTCACTCGAAGGTTCCGCAGCTAGACGCTGCATAAATTTGTTAAACCAATAAAAAGCTAATAAAATTCTTAGACCATATCACGTTAATATTCGGAATATTTTTATGTCCATAAACAGAAACATATCATACTGCGACAACCTGCACGTCGAATGTTCGACAAGGTTTTTTTTTTCTCGTTCTCTCTTTCTTTTTGTCAGAAAATCTCCTCATTACGATTGATAACAAAACCGCAATATATGCTGTGCGATATGTGAAATCCGACGATGCGTCGGATCGTACATGCCATTTTATACGACTAATTGAAACACGAGTTCGCGGAAGCCGACCAAATTGAAAATTATATGGAAATGAATGCGCGAAGAGGAGAAGCTGCATTGTTCAAACCCTGGGTCGAACATAAAGAAAAAAGAAATATTACAAATTAGCAACGTAGCAGGTGCGATCGAAAAAGCGAAAACTGTGGCTATTTCGAAATCCACTTTTTCAGCGTAATTTCAAACCTGAAAATTGACCGATCTTCCATAATAGAAATTGCGATTTAAAAATGCTTCCTTTTTTATTCCATCAGAGTGAAATTCAATAAAGCAAAATCCAAAGATCGAAAATTTTCATCTAAAAAATTCAATATATGAAATTTCTTTTCACAGCATGAAGTTGGCGCCTGTTGGTAACAAGCTTTTCTCAACTGTACGATGTTGAGGGTTGAGGGTTAAGGGTGAGCTTTGCTTCAGCCACTTATGAGCAAATTACAGGGAAACTTCACAATTTAGAGTACTTTTTAAATCCTATAAATACAACACGGTCGCTATACTATATATTCCGTATAAAATGAAAATGACCCTATAAATTACCACGTAAGCTTCGTGCGCGGAGCAACTACCATTAATGCCATCTTTGTTCTTCAGTTCTTTACGTATAACGACCTGCAGTTAGCAGCTTGTAACGTACTTTGATCATTTCAGTGATTCTCATCGTCAGCCATTCTTCTTCGTCGAAGTGAAAATTAATTTTTTTTCTCCAGCATCGCTCCTTATTCTTTTTTCGTGCGAATTTATTCACATATAATAGACAAATACAGGAGAAGAAAAAACCAAATATTTTACGGCAATCGTGACGATGCAGAATTGTCAAAAATTCGAATCCAACCAATCATAATTAAATCATTCAATATCTTATTCGTCGAGTTGGTTAGTCGGATGATATTGAGCCAAAGTTCCAACTTTAATTTCATGAGATTTCAGCCGTATTGTGTCGAAAAATTTTGTGACCTAATGAATTTTATTATCCAATTATTAATGTTCCGAATAACTGGTTGGGAGTCAATGGATTAGATATTGGAATTTGTGAACTCCCGGAACTGAATAGCTCTTGATAATTATAGTAGACACTTTGCGCGGAAGTTGGTGCGAGAGGCAAGTTATTGTCTTATCGCAATGATCATTATCCGATTGGGATAATCGTGTTCGATTTATAAACGAACAAGTTTCACGTTTGCCGTTGATGGCTTATAATAAATTTCCCTATTGATCGCGGCTGAGGAGGGAGAATATCACATGTAATATAATACCGTAGATCCTGATCCGTTAATTATCTCCCGGCAATAAATGACTTAATTTTTCTCTTTCGTTTTAATTGTTTTTTCTTTTTTCTCCATTTTTATTATTTTTTTTTGCTGTCAGATGCAATTAACGAACGTCAAAGAGCTGAGCCTCCATTTTGTGGTTAGGTGGTTTCAATTATCCGTTCACAAAGGCCTTATATCTTTACCAGCAGATATCTCCGGGTTCATTATTCATTTTTCTTATTAACCAGGCTTCACAGATGGTGGGTATTATATATTATAACGGTACAGCTAAAAATGGGAGAGGAAAAAAAATACGGGTTAAAGGTAAAAAAAAACATATATATATATATATATATATTTACGCCCTTTCATTAGGGCTTCAGTCTTCGGATTTCATTAGCGCGTTAAAATTTGAATATACCTTCCAAATCTCCGTATACTTTTTCAACCGCGGGCCCTTTAGCGACTCTGATTTATTGGATAAGAATAATTATTATCAGTTATTATATTTTAGCACGCTCTATCAGCTTGTAGGAAATAAAATCAAATTAATTTATCAGTTTATAATTTCAGTGATTACTTTCGAAAGTTTCATTTTATTTTTTGATTGTATCATTTTTCATTTATCATATTGCAATTAGCCGGCATAGAATCAAAATCGAGTGAACAGGTTTTTTTTTTTCAAATTACAGATTTTTCAACCAGATAAAAACGACGGAGAATTTTACATCTCAAACTCAATCAGCAGAATCCTTTCTTATTAGACCTTCCGTCTCTTGCTTCTACGAGAGAAAAGAAAAAAATTAAATAAACCTTTTTACAATCCCTATGGAATTTTCTTCAAGGAAATTTTGGGACCGAGTAAATGGGATCTACTTTGCTATTCAACGCGTTTCGAATACGGTATACTCTGGTATGGGTTTTTTTTTTTTTTCTCTTGCCCGATAATCGAAACACTACATTCGGGTACAGCTGGGTGAAAGCTAAATTTTTCATTATTCCCCCATAAATAAAGAAAAAAACAAAAAATAGCACGAAAAAAAAATGAATGGCAAACCGCAATTTCTAGCCTCCTCGCCTCAGCTAGCTCCTTCAGTTTTCACGCTTGCTTTCAAAATTAAGACCTAGTGGTGAATACGAGCCAATATACGTTTCCTATATAAGGGGTGGATTCTAGTGGATGAGAATGCCTTCCCGCTCCAGAAACTCCGTTTCCTATAAATGACCGACAATATTGATTTCGGGGGTCACCACAGTGGCAGACGCCAATCTCTCAATTCGGAAAAAAAAGAAAAAGATAAATAAAAATAATTTGGGATCAATGTCCTCAGTCTTTCACCTAGATCTGATTCGACGTTTATTTTATCGTTAGAACGTTTTCACTAAACCGCTGACGACTTGTACTTTCTATAAAACGTCGCCGTTGAACCGACGTTATAATAATCAATGACTTCCATCTATTATATACGATATTCGATTATTAATTATTAAAATACGTAGTTAAATTATGAAAATATTCAATACCGAGATCAGTGTTTGTCTGAAGTGAGTACTTTTGAACGAATAAAAAAAATATAAAAAAACAAGTAACCCTTTGTAAGTAATAAACTCGGTGTGTTACGTGATGCGCATCACGGCATGAAGCCAAAATGCATCCTACAAGGGTTTAGAAAAACATTATCCACGCGAAGAGCGGAAGGAAAATTCTGACGAGGAGTTTCGTTTTGCATATTTCAAGCTCGCTGCTCGAATTAATTCACTTTTAATTTCGTCTGGTGTATACGGAGTCGTACCATAGGGATATATATACGCTTTCTTAACCATTTAAAAAAAATTTTTGAACGGATCGGACTAGTTTTTGTCTACAAAAATTCTCGTATCTTGTACATAAATAAATAATGTCTCTTCTTTCTTTCGGATAAAAATATAATATTTCTCGAGATATATTATACTTGTTACAGAAAATTTTGGATGAGGCAATAATTTTTGAAATGAAATTCCGACCCCGTAAATTATTATTATTTCTTTAAACATGACGTACGGTGATCTCGCCGAAAAATTGACTAGATTTTTTTTGATTTTTTTTTTTGTGCTGCTGCTTCTTCCGGGCACACAAATAATTTAAAAACTTTTCGGTTAATATTCGCTTTCGTGGAAAGCGTGAATTTTCCACGAAGCTTTCTTTACTTCTGATTGAATATTATCCGCTGCAATACGCGACCATCCAGATATACCTGGATGTAAGTAACGCAAGGTTCTATTTGAACGAGATCGAGTTACGTGTGCCTTCGTCACGTACGTGGAACCCTTGGAACGATCTGAAACGACGCGGCGTAGTTAAACGACCCGAATTACCGACCCTGCCAACCTTACTTATCGCAATATCTCTATGACTCGACAATATCGACGAGTTGGGGGAGGGGGGATGAAGTCGATTCGCTAAACGTGCGAATTTTTCATAAAAAATTATCGTTAAAAATTTTTCAATATACAGTGGAAAAGTATCTGAAACTTCGGATTTTCTTCATCATCCTAGAGATTCCCCAGGACCTGTTTTGAAGGAGAAAAAAGAAATATGAAAATAAAACAAAATAATGAGAGCAGCTTTCAGGATGTGAATGGGAAATTTTATGGGAAATTCTTCCTGAGAACATTTGTGGAGAAGAAAAGAAATTCTGCATTTTTATGGCAAGGTATACGGTATACCAGAATCTGCACGGATGAATAAATTCTAAAATGAATATGAATGTTTTTTTTTTTTCCTTATTTTTTAACCGGTCTAATAACGGTAATATGAAAAGGGAATTTTCTCTTAGATCCAAAAAGAACGTGGCTCATCCGTCATCGTTGTGCCAACCTTTTGTACCTATAAATGTGATTTTAGGCGCGTTAGTTTGACAAATACGCCCAGCGGGCCTACGAAGGGTATGAAAATGAGACCCGTCCCGAAGGCTAACACCCAAGCAATTCAAGACCAACGATGGGGTCCCAGATTAGCAGGGCGCGCCGTCGTGCGATGCGGAGTGGTGGCTAAAGATAAAGTGATTACTTTCAGCGCCCGCTCTCATTCAGATCCTTTCTTTCAATTTGGCCACTTCTTTTAGAACAACCCCTGCGGCAAAAGCAATGACAAAATTAAACTCCGCAAAAACATTCACACCACGAGCTATAGGTAAAAGTTTACGTGTATGCCTCCGTTTCGAAATGTTGCGCTGATAATTTCTTGTCTTTTCAAAGTATTTCGTTTTTTCACTTCTTTTATTTTCTCGTTTTATTGAAATTGTTGTTTTTCCTTACGGTTCAAAGTTTCCGAGACCTTCGTCAGTTTAGAACACGTGAGTTAAGGGACGTTCTGTTTTTTACTTTACCAGCTAGATAGCTACTTTTAAATTGCCGTGGAGATCAACGATCCTTTTGAACTTTTTGCTCCTCGTACGGCAATCGACTTTCAAGCTTTTTCTACCACCACCCTATACTGCGCGACCACCGTATTCCGTCCATGGTTTGAGGGGGTTCAAAATATACAAGCTATAGCCTGGGAGATTGCTACAGAAAATTACTCCGATGTCGCGTGTTCATCGAACTTTTTTCCCCCTCCTTTTTTGTTTGATTGTGTATATTATTTTTGTTTATTCTTGTTTTTATAACCATGCGCGGATATACATACGTTGGTAACTCAACGATACATAGTTTTACAATGCGAATTCGTGTTTGTTTGAAAAAGAAGTTTTTTTCTCCCACGGCGGAGTTAATTAAAAATATTTAATCCGCTGAATTCGGTATGATACAACGGTAGTGTTGATCGTGAATTGAATATCAAATATTTCTATGATATCACCCGTTGAAATTATATACGTTCACTGCAAAGCAAATTTGCTCTTTAATAAACTCAAAAAAAAAAAAAAAAAAAACAGAACAAAAAAAAGTTGCGCTCTACATCCGAGCGCTATTGTAAAATTATACAAACTTTATCGCGGGAATTCTTAACGGTCTATGAAATCGGATTTCATTTTTCGACCTCGATCTCGTCGCAAAAAAAATTATATCCTTAATTGTTGAATCGAAACGTTATAGTGGGAATAAGGAAATTTTGAACGCCCCATGCATTAATTTTTTATTTTGAATTTCGTCTTCCGTTAGTAAAATTTCCACGTTCAAATTCATGCCAACAACTCTATTATCCGAATATTATTCGGTGAAAAAAATGGCGCTGGATCGATATACGCATGTTATGGTATGATGAGAGTTATTTTATAATTCTGATGTATTCATGTAGAAAAAACTTTTTTCTCTTCCACCGTTAAGTTCTTTTTTCATAAAAGAAATGAATTCTCTTCAAGGTATGGTTTACGTTATGCAAATGCACTGGAGATTTAACGTATATAATAAAACAAGTTCAGTTTTCTCTTTTTTTATTATTATTTTTTTGTCACAAGGACCGACGACAGCTGACGCCGTTGTCTTATTTATTCGGAATAACGTGACCCTATATTAAAAGACCCGACAATCAGATCATCCCATGCCACACAGTTATCATCTATAATTTCGACCCCTCGATCGATTGTCACCTCATTAAATCAAAAAATTTACTTTTCATGAGTTTCGACCCTTTGGAGGCAAAAACCTTCAGCACTGTATCATAAATATGGAAATATGGAAAAATTGAACTCTCGTTTATTTTCATAAAAATACGACTGTTTTTTTTTTTTTTTTTTTTTTATTACCGGAGAAAGGTGTAACCGAAAAATTTATTCATTCAGATTTTCGAACCGCAGAGTTTTCGATCGAATAATAATTAATCGGTATTAGGTGGATCATTTTCAGCAAAACTCATCGAAATCTGGAATTTAATTTTTTCAAATTGTTTCGGAATCGTGCATCGGTCGTTTGGATTACAGTCGACTGGCTTCGCCGATTGTTTTTTCTCCTTTCTTCCATTTCATGGATGAAAAGTTTTAACATTTTTTGAGGAAAGAGGCATAACTGATTTCTACAGTTTCGGGTTGGACTCACCTAGGAGGTTTTACTCAGAAGTATAAGTCGTAAATTATGAGAAAATATAGTCAACCGCGAAAATTCTTCGCCCCCTTTTCTTCGCCCTATATTCATATCCTATATAGATTTCATTCGAACTGTTACACAGCGAAACAGGAGGAAAAAACTTCGACTCCCTACCCCCTGAAGAAATATACGTACCTGATACAACGTCTCGATGTTTTCACGAACCATTCGAATGGGATATTTCCGATCTTTTAAATACGTTTTCGTAAGCCAAGTTTACAAAATTTATTTTTATCGTATCGACTCAAAAGTTTCAGTTCCTTATATTATTTATTCTATGGGTGCTACTCTCATGTATTTTGAGCCCAGGAATCCGAATCTGCTAGCTAAATCGATCTGTCTGTAAAAATGATCGAGTTATAATCGATTTATCGCTCCAAAAAGTGAAAAAATGAAAATATCTTGATGGGATCTTTCCAATTTTCACTCAACATCAAATTTCACACATTCTTTTTTCCACAACCCACATTTTTACAAATGTATACGATACTTAATTCCGAATATATGATGTGCCGCAGAGTAGGTAATTCGTTTCTGTTTTTTTTTTTTTTTTTTCTTACAAATTTCGAACGACTCGACAACGGGCAAAGTCTCCCGTTGCACCTTCGTGTTTAGAAACCCAAGTTTTTCAACAATACTGATCTACAAAAAAAGGTGGTCTGCGGTCATACCCCTTGGTAGTAATATATTATCCCAAATTCTTAATTCAAGGGGTTTTGCATAATGAAATAAGCAGCAGCTCGACTTCGAAGCCCACAACTGTAATTCAAGTTATGTATAGGAGTTGAGAATTTATTTTCTGTGTTTTATTAAAGAAAAATAAAGGAATTCAAATTGCAAAAAAACTCAAAAGAAAAAAAAATGCTACGTAAAGAAATACGAGGAGAATAAAAAGAAGGAGAAAAAAAAAAAAAAAAAAGCGAAAAACAAAACCTCACGAATGAAAGAATTGTTTCAAGTACAAGAGTTACTAAAAATTATACGTGCTGCGGTGAAAAAAGTTTCTTAACCGAAAGTGTCGGCATATCTGCTGAATATAAAATACAGATAACTTTAGAATATCACTATAGCGATATTCGGTGTATTTTATAAGGATAAATTAGTAGGGGTATTTTAATTACATAAAATTCTTCGCTAATCTCAATTCCCATCTGCACGTCGTTATACTACTTCTAATTGCAAATGGAATCGATATACACCCGTAGATATATATATATAGGATATGTATATGTATAATAAAAGAAGGGGGTTCGGAGGGGTAAGTTTTTTATTCCGGTATAGTGTCGAAGGGTGGCTCTGCATCGCGTTTGTTTTTGCGTTCGTTGCTTTGAAATTAAACAATACGTCTTCAGCTGGGCTCCACGTAAATTGTTTACTCGAAAAGGATTACGTAAGCTCCCAAATCCGCCTGCGCCCAGAACTGCCTCGGGAATTTCGTACCTCTTGAATATATTCATGATTTTCCCTCTATTCCGTTCACTTCCACCAACCCCCTTTACCATCGACTCCCCCCCCCCCCCCCCGACACCTCCCAAAAGATCCACCCCGTGCTTTAAAATCGAATTGAGACGGAGCTCCAGCTGGAACGGATATTATGTGCTCGTTTCACGTACGCTGGACAATCGCGCTCCTGTAAGAAAAGTATTTTGAGGAAAAAGAGAGAGAAAAAAAAAAGAAGAAGAAGAAATAGAGAATATAAGTTAGAAATCTAATATTTTTAATCATTGGAATAATATATTCAAAGATTTTTACGTTATATTCGATTTTATTTTTTAATTTTATTTTCAGCGTGTCTCTTATACCTAAACAGCTTTTGTTGAACTGAATCTTTAAACTCCCTTCGAGTTTAATTTAACAGAGAAATTGGCTGGTGGAAATTTTAGGAATTCAGCACGCGGCGGTAGAGTAAAATTTATGAATCTAAGAGTACGAGAACAAGAATAAGATCAGATGAAAATAAAAATACGTGCTTACAGAACTCAATCACAAAAGTTCATGTAATCTCGAGAGTCCGTTCCCAAAATCGAGCGGACGGAAAAACGAAGAATATAAAATTCAGTCACCGTGAAAAGCTGTTTAGAAATATATAATTTATACTCCGACCCCCGCAGATTCGTTTGCACCTTCATCGATATTTGTGGGGGAAACAAATTCACGATAGCCCTAAAAATAATTAAACGAATACATTGCGTCAACGAATGACCGAATGCGCAAAGGGATCAGACTGAAAATAATTCCATACCGATACCTCAGCTTTTGCTTTTAGAGAAGAGAGTGTTTAATTACGCCAACGTTACAAACAAAGGCGAATTAAATACCTCCAGATTGTGTACCGTGAACAAGAAATACTCAGACAATGATATTTTGAATGGAAACAATTCCGCCGCCGTTAGTGGTATGTACCCGAAATAAATTCCCTCGTTATATTCCAATAAGCAAATACACTCGGCAGTTGGTATTGAATATGACAAAATTAAAAAGAAAAAAATCTCAATGAATCAAATAGAACGTCAACGCTTTCTTGTTCGATTGCGTCGATTCTATTACATCGATTATGTATGGTCGTAGAAAAGAAAGAAAAAAAAAAGGAAGAAAAAATCTATCAAAGTCAGGTACGCGCGGAATATTTTTTTTTTTTTGTTTTTTTGCCGTTATATTCCTTTAACAGCTGTTGAATAATTATCAGGGCGGATCGAAAAAACTGAAAATCTTCGGCGACCCCCAAAGATCAAAGATGTCGCTGAAACAAAGTTCTCCGTACAAGGATTCAATTTTTCGAAAATTTCTAGGGGGCCCTATTAATTATTGTATTTTCGTTGTTAATAAAAAAAAAGAAGCACAATTAAGCTTTTCTCCGATGATAATGTGGTGTATGAAAACGAATGGCAAAGTTCCTCGCTGAATAGAGCAAACATCGATTCTTGTTGACAGTGATGAAAGGCGGTTAAAGGTGGGTCGAGTTGCGGTTCAAAGTGAGGAGGAAGATCGGATCGTAGAATGGAATTGTCTGCTCGGTTTGATCTCGAAGATATTCAGAGACCTTACCCCCAGATCCTCGGTATATATATTGAGCATAATGCTCGATGAACCAGGCGTATAAATCTCCATGATTTTTTGGCCATATAATGTCGCCCAGCTATTGCTATAAGTTTTTTCGTCTCTTTTCCTATTAATTTTACCACAAAAAGTGATGGAAGAAAAACGGAAAACGAGTTTTGAATTTGTTGAATACTCCGATCATTACGAAACATTACATTATTAATTCCTTATGCAAAATAGGGGCTGCCATGGGTATATATATAGCAAAGTGAAAAATATTCCGAGTTTGTTTAGCATAAATGAATAATGTGACCATAATTTCTCCCGCGGGTCACCATAAGGGTTGGAATAAGGTATGTTTTGTTTTATGAAATAGCCACCTCCTGCCTTGGTGTACGTATATATATATGGTGACCTACTCGTGACGAGTGGTTTCTGTTTGCGATGGTGAAATTCTCGAGGTGAATTTAAAACCCGCACGCTTCCTTCTGGCATTTTGTAGAATATAACCGAATAAACACGCGAAAATCGTGTCCAAACATAAAAATATTGGAAATCAAATCGCTGAATATACAGTTATGTATGTTACACGTATATATGTAGGGACAGAAACAGCTAGAGGCGCGTTGCATCTTATGAAAATTTATGAAATTATAAATCGCAAATTCTTGGCACGACGTTCATGTTTGCCCCGAATTATTTTTACCACTTGTATATTTGTATATATATATATATATATGTATTAGATTGAGTGATTGCAGATTTCGCTACCGTCTGACACAAAAACAAAAAAGAAACAAACAAGAAAGACTTTCATTCAAAATGGAGATTTATGAGCATGGACCATTTCTACCGTAACATTTCATTCAATTATGTATTTAACAAACGTCTTCCAGTCAATGCGATTATCGAAGATATTTACACTGCCGGGGTAGTTCTCATTCTCGTAAGTAAGAGAAATATATATATATATATATATACATATCTCACTGACGCAATAAGAGTGATCTGTTTTGTGGTTAAGGGTGGGAAATTATGCGTTCAATTTAGCAGAGTGGTTTCGCTTATATGGAGGAATCGTAAATTACACAGCGGTGGAAAAACAAATGCTGGTCAATTCCAATTCTTGAATGTTGTAGTTATACGTACGCTTGCACAGAGAAAGAAATAGAAGCAAAGAAACTAAAAAGGGAAGATTAGGGAAGAAGAGAATCGGGGTCCGAAACCACGTCACGTGATCCGTGGAAACTCTATACACTGTAAACTTAACAACCCCAACGGACTGAACTTTGCGCAGGTCGTCGTTCCGGCGGTTATCCTCTTGTTCCGATCGTATATATCATACGATATAGTAAATCAATCACGAAGAAACACAGCATCCCAAATAAGATATATTACATAATCCTCGGTGTATCCGATTTTTTCGTCCGTTCCTTCGTCTTTTTTTTCTGTTTCTTGTAACTTGAAATATTTTTCATTTTATTGCCGACTGGTGATGGTTTTTTATAGATAACGTGCAAGACTTCGTACTGAAAAAAAAAACTTTCTTCTAGTCTAATTTCTAATTAAACCAGCTTTCAGATCGATGATTATTGGCTTCTCCGTTGTCGGTTTTTCTTTTCATACACTCACCAGAGCTCTTGCGGGAATTAACTTTAATTCCGCTTTACGATTCACCCGTTTTTCGAGGGCTTCTTCATCCGCCGCCATATCTCCTGAGCACCGGAAATTGTCTTTTTTCACATTTCTTGTTTTTCATTTTCCGTCTTTCTTCACCTCGACCTCATGACTCTTTATCTTCGAACCGAAACTTCCAAAAACTTCCGAATGCTGAGCAAAAATTCAAATACGAACGCGCAACGTTCGCACTTTCATTATTGAAGTTGAGTGTTTGAAAAAAAAATTAAAATGATTGTTTTGTTTATTTTTTATTTTTTATTTTTTTTACGCACGCAGGTCGTTGAATTGTATTCTATAACTGTAGTTAAAACAAGAGTATTTTTTTGTAAGTTATCCTCTGCAGCACGAGTAGGTACACATCATAAAATGTTGCAAACCCCTAAGCTAGCTGGCTGAGATTAAAACTTTGAAGCCCTTCTATGGTCATTAAAAGTTTTCCGTAAGATCTTAACACATATAAATGGATCCTTGCGAAGGATCTTAATAACGAGTAAGTCATTTATATAAGTCAGAGTTCCCCTTCCAGACTTGGCGAATTTAATAGCTCTGCAACAGCCCAACAACTTTGCGGTCGTATAATATACCTATACGTATATATTATAAATAATACTTTCTATAGGAGCGGGTCGGATTCGTCGTTAAGAGAAAAAAAAAATTAAAAAAAAATCAAAATACAAACCAACCCCATAATGCGAGATGTATAATACACATTATTTTGCACCCGTCACAAAATATTTAATACATAAATATTGGAAAAGCGAATATTTATAATAATCTTTTTTTGCAAAATTAAAGCTCCAATGAACGATAGCTTGAATCGGAAGATTTCGCCATATCGAACATAATATAGCCATTGCATAATAAATTGTGATAAATTTTTTGTACGTTTTTTTTTTTTTTTTCTTCTTCATCACCGCGTTGATCCCAAGGATCGGTGGTGCAGAGATCTTGAAGAGTCCGTATAGTTAACTCTTCGGGTGCGGGAGGATGGGACGGGTGCAGATTTCATTTAAAAAGTACTTATAAAATCAGCCACGCGAAAACCCTTACTGCCCTCGAAGGTCTACGTCCATAGAGAAGGGTGAGTTTGAGTTATAGCCCGACGCGGTGTATTTATAAAGCGAACCTCCACACCGATATGTACGAGTAGTCTGCTACCGACAGCTGAGGGGTTTCCGAATTCTATTGGTCGCGAAATTTGACACGACAATCTCTTCTGCATGTGTATATAGTCAATTTTAGACAATGAAGCTATGATGCAGCAAAGGACAAGTTGAACGGAAAAATCACCTCAGTTCGATCATTCTGCAAAAATTCATTACGAAACTACATACATTAACGAACGAATGATTTTCTTCTTTTTTTTTTATGTTAAAAGACTAATTGTACATCGTTAAAGAAAACCTACTTATAATCAGCGATAAATTCCAATCGCTGTAATATCCTTATTTTTATATTTTTCTGGCATCAGAAATTAAGTTAGGTTCGGTACGATTTCAATGTACCCATTAGAGCAGCATCGGGGATACGAGTTTCTCCGATAGTTTTTCATGTATATAATTTCCTAAGTCGTTTCTTCCTCTCGAAGAAGAAGAAGAACCAACTAATACCTATGGGGATATAGTGAAAGAACTTTGGGATCGGAAGGGCAGCAAATTCGCGTTTATCTCGACGACCCCTGCACATACCCTGTACCAAAATCTTCATCTCATTCTATACGCGGTTTTTTTTTCTTTTATACAATTTACTTTTTGTCATTTCTTTTTCTTTCACCTCGGAATGAAAAAGCCGTTCATCGTATTATCAACAAAAACCTGCATGATATAGATTAATCTCCTCGTCAGTCGGTGTAAGGAAAAAAAATAAAACTCCAAAGCATTTCACCTCATGAAAATATAAACTCTTGACAGACAACAAGGGTTACGCGATACCAACGTACTTATTATACATATTCAGCATTAAAATTCTTGGGCCGGCTTGACGGGGAAGAATTTTTTTTTACATTTCTATACGTTGTTCAAAATACATAAGGGTTAGAATCTCGACACTTCAAAAGAAAAAACAGAAAAACAAAAGATTAAATAAATATCACCACACATTATGTAATATGCAGGTTTTCATCCTTTTTTTGGCGCTATAGTCTTTTTTGGTTCTTCTTTTTTTCTGTAGCTGTGAAAAAGCAAAACGTGACTTCTCTGACAAAGGGATTGTCTCTGCAGAAATTTCTACTCCCAGGAGTATTTCAATTAAAACGTTCGCGGCAAAATTATAATTTATATGACAAAGCGGTTGCGCCGTAGATGGTATGCTAAACTGACGTACAGGAGGATCGACGCTGTGAAGGTATTATACCTATAGTATGAGATGAAACAAAATGGCGCCCCAGAGTCTTCGTTTTATATTTATTTCATTTTATTTTATTTCATTCTATTTTTTTCTCCTTCTTTTCTTTTCTCTTATTTTGTACGAATATTGCTGTATATAGGTATAGGTTATACACCCCCCACCCCTTACATAAGGGTTACAAAGGTCTGAAGAGTTCTGGGAAAAAATCATCTTCCTTCTTATCGCTCCTATTCGAAAGAATAAGAAGGAAGAAAAAATAAAAGAAAGCGAGAAGAAAAAAAAGAAAAGAAATGATAAAGAAAAACTCGTTTAAAATTTCGCTGAAATGCACGGATGAAAAACTCCTTGTTTGCTCAAAGTAATCTGCAGTGAATTTTTCGTTGGTAAAATAATATGTATATGTATGTATATACATAGATATGTACATACGATATACCAAACTCGGTCGTTTATTATGCAGACAATTCGAGCACCCGATATATATTTTAGATGTTAATTTGCATCTCTTATAGCAATAACTCTTTCACGGTCGTCATATTTATTATCTTCGCCACGAATCAAGTCAAGATACAAATAAATAAAAGTTTTCTCTACAAAAACGTTGCCAAGCCAAACTTCCATCCCACGAATCCCTCGTAAGCTGGAAAATTAATGACAACGACACAGCTTACGCGTATATATATAATATACTCCTACATTCCATAAAAACGACTAAAAAAAGAGGAAGATCTCTTGAGTAATAATGTCAAAAAAGTTTAATAAATTAATACAAAAATTTGGTATTTCAACTTCCGCTTTATAGAACGATCGCAATACCATAGGTTCGGGGATTCGGTATACTATTAAAATTTCATAATATCTCATCGGGTGCGTCTGAATCGGCCTTTGTACAAATTTCAACATCTAGTTCGAAAATTATATAATTCAAGTAGACCTTCGTCTGGGCTTTGCCCACCACGAAACCCCATGCCGTCTGATACTGCGAACCCAAATCTCCACCTATACCGCTTGTTTATGGGATATAGTTTAATATTATCTAACAGGTGAGTTGGGCAAAATTCAAGTTTCAAGTGCTGTTATATTATAGGAGTATGGACATTAGACCAGCAAGGATAGTACCTATAACTTATATCCACTCACCAACCTACGCCCCCCCCCCCTCCCCCCTTTTTCAAAGTACAATCAATATACACCTGCGATGATAATTATTTATGTTCGTGTATTTGAAAGTTCGCAAAAAAAAAGAGAAAAAAAAAAAGAAAATGAAAAAAAGGAAAAAAGAATACGTTTCACACCTATAAAAATTAAAATAAATTCAAGGGTTGGACCCTGAAGACATCAAGTCTAATCACAGCCACTCCCTCAAGGGAAACCAAGTTTTGCCAGAAATTAGGAACTTTTTACAGGGTCCCGCAAGTAAAATTGAAAAAAAAAAAATATATATATATATCATACCCCCTTACAATACGTACGTGGTAGTAGAATAAAAATGATTAGATATTTCTTGTTTACCTCCTTGAAAAAAAAAAAAAAACAAACGAATTCAAACGCATACACCCAAGTTCCTTATAGTACAGCTTGATTCCGGCTGCGAAGCTTGCCAATAGAATGTGTAAATTTTTTTTTTCTTTTTTTCGTGCTCGATGTTCGCATTGTTTGTTGAAAATGAAGCAAAAAGAGAAAATAGGAGGGGGGGGGAAGAAAATGAAAAAACAAAAACTGGTGGATTTTCTTTGGCGCAAACGAGGGCGCAAAGGAGACTCTCTAGGGAGAGTGCCAGGAATGTTGAGGAATGGATAAAAGATACTTATACCCGTCAATGGAAAGGCATTTATTTAATACAATTTGCCAATAAATCGCAGTTTCCGGCTCATCCCAGTAGAGAGTATCGTCTCCAAAAGATGGATGGAGCACGAAATTCTCAATCGATTATTCGAAGAACGGATGGCCTCGTTTTATTAGAAAGGGCAGAGAACGAATAAACGCGGCACTTCTTTTTCTTCACCCCATATACACGTACAGGTATAGGTATATATATACCTTGCATATATATGTATAACGGGTAAATCGGCACGCAATCCAGTTCCCCAGGAAAACTAATGACAAAAGGTTCGAGCTTATAATCGGCCTTCAGAGGATACTCTCAGACCCTCCTCACCATCTTAGATTCGATCAGCAATTTTTTTCCCGATCATATTGTTCAAACTACGGAACATTATTTTCGGATATAATTTCTTTCAATTCCACTCTCCCTCCATACTTTATACGGAAAAGTTTTTCTTTCTTGCTCCTTGGGTAACGATTCTCAAAAATATCGTCCGTCGCTTGGTGCGCGAAAAAAACAGGAAAGAAAAAGCAAAGATCACAACGTTCATTGAGGATGACACTCGACGCATGATCTCGTAAAATGTGAAGAAAAACCAACGTCAGGCATTTGTATCAGGTCTGCATTATGAAACGGCTGTATTTCGAAGGATAATTAGTTGCTCAGGCAAATTCTCTGTATTCTGATTCGCGGATCGGAATCAACGAAGTGAGATTAGAGGAACTTTGTGAGGTATTGATCTCGTTCTCTTGTCGCCAGCCATATCCCATTTTCACGCACGCGTTAGCTTGTGGCGGTGTCAGACGTTTGCTAGAAAGGGTTACATATATATGTATACATCGGTACATAGGTACCTATCTATATACATTCCTCGACCTCCCTAGATTCTGAGTGTCGCAATTTCTGTCTAGTGAGTTCCACGCAGCGACTCAACATATCGACGCGTTTAAATTCACCAAAATTGTTTCAAAGGGTTGGAAACTCCCTTCGCTCCACCAGTTCCAATCGGGTATTCAACGACGTTTCTCCGAAATTTCACTCACTTGTACCGCAATTATATTCAAATTATCTCAAATCATCGAACGTCTATAACCATATTCAAATACATTACACACATGTATCCGTACATATACGCTCTTTGATCTATATCTTCAAGTATCATCTGCACCTATGTAAACTTTTTTGTCCATTCACCTCAACTATTTATCTATGTTTTTTTTTTTTTTTTTTTCTATTACCATTCGTCTAGCCGTAGAACTCTATAATAGTGTAGCGAACTATATAGAGAGTAGATTACATTCGGAGTTTCAGATTATTGTTTCAGGGTTTATCTAAATTAATTAGTACGCACCTATACACCGGCAACAAACATATTAGAAACTTGGTGAGTTCGATCAACCGGTTACGTATGCTTGGTTTATTATACCGAAATAGGTCAAGCAAATAATAGTCGCTCAGCGTCTATAGTTTCAACTTATTTGCAGCAAGGAATTGTTTAAGAATAAAAAATCACTCGTAATTGGATCATTGAAGCAATTAAATTTTGATCATTCATAAAAGTCACTGACAATTTTCATTCGCTAGCTCATGTTCATTTATTTTATTTTTATTTTTTTCTAGGAGAAAAACTAAAAGCCAGGGTATATTATTTCTTGACGAGGAACGGTATTTCATGCGTTGTTATATCGAAGCGTGCCCAAGAAGCTCTCTCCTTCCGGCATTTTAGTTATGGGATCGTGTCACGTGGCAACGTAACGAGTCCCAAAGAAAATATAAGGACAGATCCTTTAGCTACTATACTTTTGTCCTCCGCCCACCCTTTCCAGTTATCTTGAATTATTATTTTCAGAGTTAGAGTCGCCGCAAGTATTTCGGGGAAATTGGCTTTCTTTGGCTTAGCAACAAATGAAAAAACAGAAAAAAAACAAAACAAAACAAAAAAAACGACAAGTAGAGGAAAAATAAAAAACCTTCCTCGTTCCTCCCAGCCTGCACGTGGCAGCGTATATTATACCTCTCGGACGATAACCTAATACAATATTTAACCTGCCCATCGTTGATCTGCACATGTTTTCGTTACTATATTTTCTACATTAATCTATACGCGTTCACTTTCTTACCCACCTATGACGGGGTCAATTTTGACATGGAAAATTTTTTTAACAACATTAAATTAAATTCACCATACATTTAGACGCGTCGCAATTCTGAGCTGCATGCGCCGCTACAATTTTATTCGGTAATTTGCTACGCCGATTATCCGTATTCGAAATGTACTTTTGAATTTCATATTCCACATATTCTGAAAGTATAAAACGGTGCGTGATTAATACTAAATTTCGTAAAACGGTCGTTTACGAGGATAAAATGTGATAACTACTCTGTTGAAACAAGAAGGAAAAGAAGGATATTGTTTTTTTTTCTTCATTTTTATTTCCCTCTATTATTCATGTTCGATGGCAATTTTCGCCACTTTTCTCCGTTCGCTCCCAGGCATTTGATGACAGGTTTAATTAAACCGTTTCCGCACTCGGCACTGCTTCATTTTCATTTCCATCCGGATCTCTCTATAACGTGCGTCACTCACACGTAATATTATGATGAACGCTCCAAAAAAAATAATATTTTCAATTTAACTTTCACTCATGTTAATTTCTAGTCATTTATACATATGTATACTACAAGTATATGGGTATGTGTATATTTCTCTCACAAGCCCCGAGGCATCATTTATGCGCGTATAATACGTCGATCCAAAGTTAAAACAGCGAATCAAACATTTCAAATCATAACATAACGATGGATCATATAAATTGAAATTCAATTGAAATTTGATGATTTGCAAATTACGACCTCAAATCTGCACGTCAATCCTCGATGTTACTGTACAGTCGCATTCGCATTTATTTATTCATTTATTTTGCCAAATTTAGCATTAAATTCGCTCTGTTTAACTTTTTCAATAATCGGATAGCATTTAATAGAAAGAAAAACGACGAAAAGAAAAAAAATATAAAATAAATAAATGGACCGAAAAACAAAAAGGAAAAAAAAAAACTGCCAAGACACGGACAGAGATGTACGATCGCGAGTAAGTTATACGGGAAATAAAAACTTTCAAAAAAGAAAAGACATATAAAAGCAAAAAGAGTAAAAAAAAAAAAAAAACAGAGAAAAAAAAATCGTAAAGTTACGTGAAGTTTGACGATTACTGGCAAGCTGTACACGATTCGAACATTGAGAAGTTTTCTGTGAAAACTTTATAGCGTCGGTTTTATTTATAGTTAACTATCATGTATGTATATGTATATATGTATATACAATGCGCATACAAATATTTACTGCATAAAAGAACGTACCACGTACTTTTCCTCGTTTAATGGCAATTATGAAATTTTATTCTCGTTGAATAAATAGGTATATAATATATATATATAGAAAAAAAAAAAAAAAGAATTAAACAAAATTAGAATAATAAAAGAAAAGAAAAAAGACGAAATTAAAAAAAAAATTGCCCGAGGGATATTTCTACATAAATAACACATTAAACCTGCACCTCGTTGTTTTAGCGCAAGTAAATGAAAAAAAAAAAAAGAAGAAGAAGAAAAAGTAAAAGAATAAAAAATGTTGGTATAATTCCCACGGGTTTGTTTTCGACGCGCAAGGTTCTTTATTTATTTTTCAACCATTTTTCTCGTAATGTTCTATATATTTACGGTATTGAGGGTGGGTGGACGGGGAGGAGGAGTGAATATACTATATATAAAATGGAATAATGGACAGGTATCGCGTTTGTCTTCGGAGCTAACCGGCCTTCGTAAATCCAATTGAGGAAATGGCGACCCTCGAGTCCATCCCCTTTCGAACATCGTCCCCGATAAATTGACTTTTCCAAGAGGCGTTAACCTTTCTATATAGAATTTAAAGCTTAAGAACGAACAATCGAAAGAATGTTTATTCTTTTTTTCTATATCCACCCGGGTTGACTGTAAATCCCATGCGATATAGATCAAATTCTCTATCCGCACTTTTACATTTCTCCAATTGGAATTTTTAACTTTTTAATCTGATTCGGAATTATTCCGACGGTTTTTTTTTCTTTCTTTTTTTTTTTATTTTTGATTCATGATTTTTTGTTTCAATAAAATGTACTTACCTAAGTAAGAAAGAAAAGAAAATTTTTCCCGTTGAATAAAAAAACGGTAATTATGAAGATGAAATAAGACAAACTATATAATATCGTGGAGGCGGGGAAAAATCAATCTTGTAGCAAAAACAAAACGCGGGGAATGAGGCAGCTGTGTAGTTTGGCTATCCAATCATTCGGATTTCATCCCCTCGCCGAATGATCGCGGACTTGGTGGATTAGATTGTAGAGAGATAGATATAGGTATACGTATAAGAGAAAATTCACCGATCTCTCGATATACATACAGCAATCGTATATATAATATTAGGAGAATAATTGGATGGATCTTGTAATACTGAAAGCTGCAGAATTTGTATTGTGTTATATTTCTTCGAAAATTTTCTGCAGAACTCCATCGTTATATCGTGTTCATATTCTGTTAAAAGACCCGAAGCGTACAGACCCCATTTTCAAGTTGAACTTCACCTCGCCATTACTATAGTCGAGTTAAGCTGTTTATAGCATTTAGCAGCAGATGCTGCATGCTCGTAACAGGTTGAGAACGAAAGCGATATTATACATGTTACGCAAGTTTAGTATCTGACGGCACGAATTTTGCTAGAATCTTCTTACATCTATCATTATACCAATTTAAATTAAGGTAACGAAACTTTTTCTTCTGTTCTTTCTTTCTTTTTTTTTTTTTTTTTTTCTTGTCGTCGATATCAATTCTTATATCGGTTTGTATTTTTCGCATCTGGTGAAATAATTGAAATTTTTCAACTCGATCGGATTATCATTATTCATCGTACCACAGGATCTAGTAGTCGTGCACCTGAAAATGCACGGATGATCTACTTTTGAAGGGGGTAAATTCTTGATCACATTAATGTACTGCATATATCCGATGGTAACTTTGAGATGAGTTTCGTACCTTGTACATGGGTGTAATTGCATGAATTATTTCATTCAAGTTACGAAGAGGATGACTCAATTTCGTCAACTTTCGCATGCCCGGGTAATGTACGTACAGGTACCTCACCGCTGAGAATCCCGAAGGACCGGGAACTTCACACTTTCACTGCGTCGCGGTCGCGCCGAAAAATTTCGAATCTCTTTCTTCTTCTTCTCAAAAAAAAACAAAAATTATGCAATAATTCATTAAACTCCACCCGATCGAAATGATCGCGATAACTCGATTGATATACGCCAGATGGATCGATTTAGTTAGCTGCAGATCCGGGAGATTCTGAAACGAAAAATTTCAACATAACTGAGAATAAACGCAGCCAAAGTAACGACACAACGAAGTGCAGCGCGCCATGCCACCGTAAAGTTTTGTTCCGCGTTAAGTTTCACGATGAACGAACGAGCGGTATGGGGGTTGAGGAAAAATATGCTGCTTATTTTCACGTTAGTAAAATTCATGCAAGCTGCGGTTTTCCTTTAGATCTGCTTTTAAAACGTCCCTCGTAATAAATGCATTAACCCACCCAAGGGTAGCTGTGTGGTAACACGAGACGGTGCATAAAACAATGCAGCTAATGTCTCCGTATTATACTTCTTCCATGTTTTGCTAAAAATTTTCATCCTATATGATAATGATTTTCAAAGGATTTTTATTGTCATACGCAAAACAGCGGTTGAAATATTAGATTTCACTCTCACAGACTCGCGAGGGAAACGAAAAACGAAATTGAAGTATGTAATAAAAAAAAATTAAGTAAGAGAGAAAAAAAAAAGAAGACACACACACACACAAAACGAGAAGGTATTCCATCACATCAATTAGCTTTTCCAACGTCTGAGAATAATAAATCTACAGGAGTAATAACATGACGTAACATAATAATAATAAATTGTCGCAAAGTGAGAGCTAAGTTTTATGGTTGAAAATCTTAAAAGAAAATTGTGTATATATATACCTATGTATATACACATGTACATATATATACGACGACGTTTTAAACTTAATATAATTCATTACTAACGAGATATTACTTACCGCCGCACGCTATAAAACGTTTCACAGCGAGAACAGCGAGTGGGTGATTAAATTCATAACGAGCCAATTATTAATATTCCACCACATAATATAGTTGAAATGTATACATGTATATATTATACGTACATATATACGTACATATATATATGTATACTTATGAAACGAAGCATATGACGAGGTAACGAAGTTATACAATAGTTTCGCATATATGTACCTATACATTATATATAAACGTAGTACTTGTTAATAAATCGTAAGAATTTTTTTAGAAAAATTATAACAATGTTAACAATGAGACTAACAATAATGATGATAATAATAATGAGCCTCTGCAGTTCGTTGAAAGCTTTTATATTATAAGTATACGTATCCGACGTATAATGGGTATAATGATTGCACGTCGTACGACGCGACGATGTTTTTTTTGTTTTTTCATTTTGTTATACATATTTTTTTTTACGCGTACAGTCTAGATATACCATAATTTTGTTTAACATTCAGATACCCATAGCTACCAGCAGAAACTGGCTGAATGGCCAGATTCAAATAATGGAATCAGAAAGTTACACGACGTGGATATAATTGAGTTTTGAACTCATTCGAGGAAGCTGAAAACTGATATCGCACGGCGTAGGATATATACCGGTGAGCTGTATAACGGTGAACTGCCAATAACCACATTTTCATGATATCGACTTGTTGAAATATTTCCATTTACTGTATCTTAATGAACGTAAATGTCAGCGGTGACGATTTCTTGCTATTTATATATATATAAATACACTCCACCCCCTCGGATGAGTATTCGTTATCACCCTCGTGTATTCTACAATAAAACTTCAAAAATCAATGCCAACTCTTCTATGATGAAAAAAGAAATGAAGACATTTTCTGAAAATTAATTACCACAAAATCCAAATCGTCTCATCATCTATATTATATACTCCGTGAAATATAAAGCAAAATTTTTAATCGGAGATCGAAAAGTATTATTTTTTTTGCGGGAAGACGATATATTTGATATACTTTCTTGATCCGGTCGGTTGGTACTTTCTGCGCGACTTGTACCACCATCAACCCGAGTGGTGATATATTTTCAAATGCCGCACGCCGAGGTCGTGTTGTCGGTTCGTTGCGGACAGTGGATGGCCTAAAGTTTCCTCGAGGAAATTTACCGTACAGACTGATTTGTAGCTTTAGCGATGCTTCTCAAAACAATGGTAGTAGGGCGTTCAAGGGATTTTGGAAGACCTCTTCAAACCCCTAACCATTCCATTATCGCAGTTATCTTGATTCCGTAACAACGTTTTCACGTCGCTTGTTAATTACCGACACATAGTCGACGGATTTAATCTTATGCACCTCCGTATCACGTGCAAAACAGTTCTACATTCAATTTACGACGAAATCTGATAATAATTGACAAAAAAATAAAGTAAAAAAAAATACGGTGGCTATACACGGTTATTGGAACGAGGTTTTTATATTTACGGTGTAAATTCCGGAGATCGATTAATATTATTCACTATGAAGCTCAATTTATTCAAGTAAAATAGAAAAATTCTATAGGTGAGAATTTTTGAATGGTTAACCGCATGTAGTACATGGAGCTTCGATAGTCACTTAATTCGAGCAAAACTTTGGCTGAGTATTTTAATAAGTCAACTTCATGTACCTATACATATATATACCCCATACACCGTGGAATTAGTTACGTGAACACTGAGTAGGTAAATTACAAGCCAAGCTAGTCCATAACTTTCCAATAATCCGAGCGGCTGATGTGGGGTGTATCACAGTGTGCATGTAAACCTCGTTGTTTAATCCTCAAGCCCCTGATAATATAGATCAAAAACTTACGCTGTTAGATACAGGACATTTAACACGTCTAATTATGTCCGCCTTTATGATTTTAAAAATTATTTAGTACCGCCGTGAACGTTCACTAGGTCAAAAAAAAAAGAAACAAATTCAGAAATTCAACTGTTCATTGAGTAAGAAAATTCGTCGACATCCCCGCCGGTCGTCGATATTCTGAGAATTACAATATCCTTCGATTGAATGAAGAAAAAAATTTGGTTTTCTCAGAATCATCGGAGGAGGTCTTCAAATTTTTATCGATCTTGTCCTATTAATATTTGGAATGAGAAAGGTGAAACGAGATGAAATCGAGGCAAAAGAGAGGGAGTTTCAAAAGCGAATAGGAAGGCAAACTACGGAAAATTGTAAATGGACGAACGAAGGGCGGCAGGTTTGGGGTGAATTGGGATTTGGACGAAGAAACGTCGGCATTCGGTGGTATATTACCCCGAGGGCTAGCCCCATGCCGGTTGTTTGGATAAGATTTTCGGCGGAAATGGTCAGGGGGTTTCTGCTAGCGCCGCAATTGCTGATATTGCAATAGTTTTCGAACAATTTTAAACCGTTCAACCTTCTCGACTGATTATGTGGGTCAAGTAAAATCACATGAGAATAAACGCACGTGTATATAGCGTGTATTATACAAGTTTTACGTTTTTCACGGGTGGCCTGGATGACCAGACAATTATGGTCGACCATTTTTACATCGAAACTATACCCCGGTCAGCATCGACCGTGACTTCCGAACGCGCATTGTTTTCACGGTTCATTTATTTCTCGTATAACCTACTACCATAAAATACAATAGTTCCCATAGCTTTGGTCGCTATTTTCCGCCCTTGGTTCACAGCGTAAACCATAACGATAGAAAACAAGTAAAATCATTCGAAAACTTTTGCAAAATTCTACGATGTTTTATCGGAATAATTTGAGACGTCGAAAGATCGTACTTTCCACCGAGGGGGAAATAACTCGTTGAATTGACGTGTCAATGAGTCGATATATTAATTCAAATTAATTTGCATTGATTTTGATTAATCCGAATTATATGAATTGAATCGAATTATATGGATTAATCGGAATTAGAGAAAATTAACGTGAATTTACTGAATTGTTGAAAATGAACCGTGAATTAACGTGAATTCACTAGATTATTAAAAATTAACCGTGAATTATTTGAATCAATTCCTGAATTAACCTGTATTTGTGTCGGAATTACTCGTCTGACACGATCCGAAAACGTTCCGAAACCGCCTCCTCGAGCGTCCGAGCGAGCGTCACTATCGTATACTCGAGTCTTGACTCGAAGCTCGCTCGAACTCGAGGCAAAAACACTCATTGTCAGAAAAAGTACATTGTGCTGGCTATTTTCTCAACAGAAGTCACCCATCGCGGATTATATTGCAATAAAGGGTCTAACCGGATAAGCATGTCAAAAATGCCCCAGCAGCTTTTTGGACGGGGATAGGCGCGAAACGTTCGTCACTGGAGTAAGAAATTTTCGACCAAGTTTCAACCCTCTAACCTTTTCACTCAGACCGGAATGTAGAAAATGGTATTTTTATGTTTCTAATTTTTTTCTCGGAGTATATTCAAACTATAATAATCAATAAAATCACAGGTGTCGAACGCTTCAAACTACACACCAACATATTTTTTGAACCTTGTTTCGCGCAAAATTCGAGTCGAGAAAAAATTTAGAAATTTTCCCTTCGCCTTTCTATTGTGATGAAGTGGACTTGCACCCACCATTATTTTTTCAGAATAGTGTACGATCGAAATGCATCACCTCTAATTTTTTCAGATTTTTAGCATTGGTGCGCCGTTGTTAAAAAAAAAATAAAAATACTTTTTTCTTGGTTTTTCGAAGGTATTCAGTCGCTGGGTATCCATCTTTAGACTTATTCCGCTATAATCACGAAAACAACACTCCAGATTTAACACTGAGCGTCTCAATAATCCAAAAATTAGGTTTTTTCCTTCAATACAGTATTCACAACACAGAATACAGAATGATATACAACAGAAAACAGTAAACGAGTTTTTTTTTTAGTATTTATACATGTTCATACTGTTAATCGGGGAAATAATTGTTACATAGTATTAGTGGTATGTGGTAGGTTAGAACTAAATAGTTATTTATTAATTGCGAAACTTCATGTATTCATAAAATGCGTACCAAACAGATTCAATCTTCATTACTGTCAGCGTTAAATATTGGATCAACTTCTTCGATATTGAAGATACGAGATAAAATCTCTGCCGGTCTCACAATTTTTGAAATATCTACAGTTCTATTTCCGTAATCATACGTATATTGTGTACGGAGAGGAGTGACTGGAAGCAAGATGAATTCAAAGTTGGATACCCAGCGACTGAATACCTTCGAAAAACCAAGAAAAAAGTATTTTTATTTTTTTTTCAACAACGGCGCACCAATGCTAAAAATCTGAAAAAATTAGAGGTGATGTATTTCGATCGTACACTATTCTGAAAAAATAATGGTGGGTGCAAGTCCACTTCATCACAATAGAAAGGCGAAGGGAAAATTTCTAAATTTTTTCTCGACTCGAATTTTGCGCGAAACAAGGTTCAAAAAATATGTTGGTGTGTAGTTTGAAGCGTTCGACACCTGTGATTTTATTGATTATTATAGTTTGAATATACTCCGAGAAAAAAATTAGAAACATAAAAATACCATTTTCTACATTCCGGTCTGAGTGAAAAGGTTAGAGGGTTGAAACTTGGTCGAAAATTTCTTACTCCAGTGACGAACGTTTCGCGCCTATCCCCGTCCAAAAAGCTGCTGGGGCATTTTTGACATGCTTATCCAGGTTAGACCCTTTGGTTGAAAGCTCGTCTTTGCATTTAATATTCTCATGTGTGTGCTCGTAATTTTTACTCCTCTTTCATATCTTGGCCAACATAATCGATAGGTAGATTACTACTCTTCCTTTTATTGTTTAAAACTCGGTTTGGAGCGAGCGTCGAGAGGTCATGAGAAAAGCAATACGCTATCTGGTCATAATCGCTATATGGAACTAAAAAGTCAAATTGTCAGACGTTTTTGAATAGGAAACCCTTCTGTGTTTGGCCAAATACAATACAGTCGAGAATACATGCTATCGAAAATTCACATAAGTGTAAGCTAGAATAATTGGAATTGTGTATGAATTATCGTGAATTAATTTAAATTGATCGGAACTGTAAGAATTGAATTAGGATTATTAAGAATCATCGTGAAAAAAAGATCGAATTAGATAAATTGGAAAAAATTAGTCTGAATTAGAAAATTGAATGAAATTGAAGGAATTGATTTGAATTAGAAAAAATGAACCGAATTGATCGCATTAATTCAAATTAATTCAACCTAAAAAATTAGTGTGTCACAAAAATTCGGAGTTATTTCCCCCTCGCTTTCCACTGTTGAAAAATTTTCCGAAAATTAACACGTTGCAGTCCGAGAAGAAGAAAAAAAAAAAGAGAAAAAAATAGCGTGAACTGGCAGATTCCAATATTGTTTGCAGTTCAAAGCAATCGGTAGTTTGGTACAAAGTGCCTATTCGTGCCAAGTCAATCAAGAGCATCCATAGTAGGATGGGATGGTACGGCGGTTGCATGTAGAAGTTTCGTTCACTGTGAGTGCGCTTGCATTGCGCGGGGGAGTTTCTAAAATTGCATTTTTATTTCTGCACCTTGTCTTCATACGAGTCAAGTCGAAATGGAGAAGCAGCACATGCGGACGTCCTACGAACCCCGGGGTTTGGATATGTTATACTTTGTATTATTTATAATCCCATTTTCACGTAGCACCAAAATAAGGTTACATAAAGAAAAAAGAATACTAAACAAAAAGAAACAAAATGAGATTGAACAACGAAAAGCTTCGTTGCGAATCCTAAGATTGCTTTTGAGCTTTTTGTCAACGGTTCGCGTTCAGTGTCGACCAGAAGAGAGGAAAGTAACAAAAAATAAATAAAAAACTAAGTTATCGTGCCCTGAATGAAAAAGTCGACCCTTTTTACTCTGTTATGACGTTACAGTTCTCCTCGGGTGGTATAAAGCACTTTGTGTTTTTGAAAATTTGTGTCTTGAGAATTTCTGATTTACTAAAAGCTGTACGATAAATAATACTTGTAACTTGAGAACCCATATTATCATTGTCTGAAAAGGTGGTAGCCAATAAGGCTCACGAAAGTTGAAACCCTCAAGAACAGCTGCCTCCAGATTCGAGGATGCTCGATATCTTCACCTAGCTCTCCTTTATTCAATCCCCCCCTATCCTCAGGACGCTTAAAACGACACCGCGAAAAGTGGTTAGAGAGCAAATGGATCATATACCGATGTTATTTCAAACTGAAGATATATTTCAAATGAAAATGTAGCTCTTTCGTATAAGAATAACATCAAATTTTCACCGTTCTAATTTTATTTCGTATTTTTCTCACATGCGTGGACAAGTATACATGTATGTGATATGGTTTTCCGACGATGTTAAAACCTGACCGACGTCCACAGATCGGAATAAACGAGGCGAATTAAACTACTGCAGCGGGAAATATTTCTTGAACGAGTTTCGTGATGGATCGAATCTCCGTATTAACCTTGCACGAGTTGGTTGAGCAAATTCACAGACCCAAGACGTATACCCGTCAACCTGTATACCTATACGTACGTGAAGGAAGTGGAAAAACCTCAAGAATAAATCACGGTATCTCGGAGATGGAATGGATATGAAATCCCTCGACAAATATTATATCGGATAACAACTCGCGACTCGAGATTAAAGTCGATGCAGGAAAGTTGAGTTTTTAGGGCAGATGATCGATCAGAACAGTCGGATGGACAGCTGACTCGGTTTATTAATAGATCCCTCCAACTACCTGAGACCTCGAATTAATTCATCGCGATATTTCGATCGATCGAACTATCCGCCCCGCCGTGATTTGCATCGTTAAATTTTCAGACCCCTATCATTATCTCGTCGTAAATTGTTTCGCGCAAAAATTCAACGATTCATTTCACGGTACACGTATATACATGGTAACGAGACTCGAGATACGACTCATTTAATAAAATTACTACGACAACGTCGGATTACATTTGGTATTGAGTTAAGAAATTACTAAACCAACCCATAGAACAGCTACAAACCCCCTACGTTAATAGAAACATTACTCTGGTAAACAACGTTTATACGGAGATTGATAATGCGAGGTAAAGTTACAATGACATCAACGATAGGGGAGAATCAACCGGTTGTTCAATAACGAAGCTTTAATGCGAGGGTGACGATAGAATTGGTATGGGACCCGCGGATAAGGGTGGCGGTAGCGTAGAAATTGTCCCTGTAACGGTGTACCTCGAATATACACATTTCTGTAATGATCTTTTATACCGCTAACTTTCATGCTTGTTGAATTTACGATCCGTAGTTTCATCCATTCTATGAAAATCTTTCGACGTCTCATACGTGTAAGGTGAAAATTTTTCATGAAAACTTCTTGTAAATTCTTATGTGCACAGTCATTCGTAAATATATTTCCATTTAACAAAATCTGACGTCAGAATTGCTTTTCAGATTTATTAAAGTATAATACTATATATAATAACAAAGTTAGATTATACACCGTGTAATTTCATACGTCAGGGTCAAGAATAAATTATATTTTCCCCTTGGCATGACCAAATTTTTGATGAAATTTCTCAGGCAAATTTAAATTTACACAACTTTCAGCTCCGCACGCGTATCTTTGTACCATAATAATTCAGACGGATGTAAAATTGAAAACAAAGTTATTTTCGCGTACACCTCTTTAAATAACAAAAGAAAAACGAAGAAGAAACAAGATAACCAAATTGAATGATAATATGATTTTATATTAAGAGTTCTTTTTATTTACTTTTATTTTCAGATAGTTTCAACCATAAACTGGGATATAGGAAGGGACTGCGCTAGGTGAAACGTGTCCTGGGTCCGAAGTTAGACAACCGGTTGCCAAAGTTGAGAGGATTTTGTCCCCTGAAACGAGGGACAGGATCTGCGCTCTCGTTTGTTTATTGAGTAAACCTCGAGATTCTCGAAAATCAACTGCAGCAGTCAGACAAGAATATACTAACAATGAGACGAAGAGTAAGATTTTTGAGAAGTTTCGACGTGGAATAGAAAAAAAACAAAAAAAAATGGTGCAGGATAAAATACATGCAGATATGTTATACTACATATGCGAGAAGAATTTTCACGTTGATTCGAGATTAACAATTGCGTTCTCCTTCCTTCTGTTTTTCCCCTCATCTCGCCAATCCTTTGGAAATATGTTTTTTTCTTCTTTTTTTGCCCATTTTTACTCATTCGCTCCGCTACAATCGGACGTGATTACAAATGAACTTTTTACGCGGTCCTGGAGAGCGGTAAAAATTATATGGATAGACAGCTATATCGTCCGTAAAAACAAGATACCCTGAAAAATGAAAACTCAACGAAAAACAGCGCAGCTTGCACACGTACAACAAAAAAAAAAAAAAACGGAAAGAAAAAAACTCAATTTCGGCATGAAAATACTCCTGGAACAAAAATAATTGATATTCATTGTTGATTAAAGCATAATTGGTTCTAAAATACGAATGAAATATTCTCGATCGAAAGAAAAATAAATGAATAAAAAAGCCAATTCCAAGCTCGCTTTTTTGGGCCAAAAAATATACCATAATATATTCATGTATTTTATAACCCTTTTGAAGCATGGTGGCTGTCGCATCTTTCCGTCCGGATGAAATTCTCGTTGCCTCTTTTACACTTCCAAGTTCATTTACATAAACATCGGAATTTATGTATCCGCTATACATGTGCCGCGCTACTTTTACTTGGCAGAATGCAATTGGCACGTTCTATGTGCAGTAACAAGATTTCCAATGTTTCTCATCTAGTACATTTTACCTGAAAAATCGATTCACGAATTTACGACGTTAATCCTACAGCTGCGGGCCTAATCTTAATAAATTTCATAACTTTGTACTGCTATGGGAAATACTTTTCAAACCCATATATACAAAACAACGTTAGTTTCGACAGATTCATGGGGGAAAAAAAAGGATTTAAATTACCGGAATTTTCTACATAAATTTCATTTATATGGCAGGTAGTACGAATTATTAATATTCAAGTTAGCACCCGAATATATAGTGCCAAATTTTGGAAATTGTTTTTATTTTTTCTGCCGCGTTAAAACAATAATATATAACACCGCTGTGATTTATAACGTGCGTTCGCGATTATTTTTTTCCATAAAAACTAACGATAGTATCGATCTTGTAGAGTGTGTTAAAAGAGCAGAAGAAAAAAGAATTAAATAAAAACTCGACTATATAAGTCGCAAAGTAAATCGGAGATCAATAATTTGAATAAATAATTCGAAATCGCAGCGAGTAGATTATTTTCTTAATGAGACTGAAACAGCCACTTTTTAGATTTGATGGATGAAATTCGAGATGCCCCGGAAGTTTTTCCGCAGACACTTGATAGGATCCATATTTTTTGAAATACAGGTACGTGCAGCGGTCTACTTACAACGAAATGAGAAGAGATGAAGTTCACGATGAAAGATATTCTTACGAGATATTCCAGACGAAGTACTTGAAGAAAAAAAAAAGGTAAAGAAAGTAAAAGAGTTGCTATAAATCTGGACGGCAAGGATGCCAGGAAGGAATTTTCTATCTGATTCGGAAATCGAGAAGTCGACCCGGAACTCTTATGCCAAGCGGCTTCCGCCTTTCGTTACCATGACGATAAATCCTCCCGCTGGACTGGATGTTGCCTGGTTATATTTTTCTATTTTTCCTAGATCGGTTCACCGCGTTACCCATTACTTGACCACGCCTATCGATCTGACTCCACAATTTTTAACGCTTTTGGTAACGACCATGAAAATCTAAATTTACGTCGCCTCCTTTTTTACTTTCACCTACTTTTTTTTTCACCCACCCCTGTAATTGAAACTTGTGAAGAAGAAATAAAAACGCAAGAACCATCGAAGCCGTATAATCTGTGAGCCAAATTAAATTTCATATCCTGTCAAACCACCCTCAATGTTGGCAACAAAATGCGAACGCATAATTGTTAACTTTTGTAAAATTTTTTTCAGACTTACGTAGACAGATAGTCGGATGATCTTTTGAATCGAAAAGAGGTATGAAGACCTTGTGGATTTGAAAAGCTTCTCCTATTCCCCCTGGTTCGAGTCAGTCGTTTCCCCTTATCGATTTCCTGCGAATACTTGTGAAGGAGTATACATACCCTACCTATCTTGTGTAACATTTCCCGCGCAGAATTTTTGATGGGACATTTGCATGTCTCTCGGTATAGAAAACCTCCACTTGCAGCCCGCCCACGCCGTTTGACACAAATTTCGAATCGCATATCCTTTCATCCAGATGTTGCATCTTTCGATCTGAAATTTAAAACTCACTCAACCAGATGTTACCATAAACAGAAAAGTCCGTGTCAAATTTCTAATGCTTCGGTATGAAAGGGGTGAGATTTCGTCCTTGCGCTCGCGTTGTGTTACCTTTGGAGTTATATAGAATAATAAAAATTATGCAACTCCCGTCCACCACGAAAATACTTTACTTTCACTTTTTAATGCCATTAATAATAAAACGTCAGGATCTGGAAAAACGGCGGAATAAAATCACCTTTATTAACCCACAAAACCTCCTTAACAATACTCTCACGTAGAAGGTAAGTGTTTCCATCAATCACATTAATTTATCATTCTTTATTTATTAATTTTTTTTGTTCATAATTTACAACGGTATAAATAACTGTGTAATTTCCCTTAAAGTACGCATCGTGAAAATTCTTGGAAAAAAAAAAAAATGCGAGCCGTGCAAGTTTTTATTTTTTATGCATCGGGTTGAACAAATTCTACAACACTTGACAGTTTGCGAAAATTGGTTCGCTGCAGACCGATACGAAATTTGCAATTGATATCGACGAGTCGAAAAATCGATCGGACAAACATGCGGTTAGTTAAAAGTGGCGAGATTCCTTTTTTCTCTCACTAATTTGCTCAGCCTTTAGAATTTAGTACATCGAGAAGTGTATCATGACGTGACAATGCGAAGTACCTATAATACACCGCGCCTAGTATATGTAAATTTACAACTCTGGAACGATAACTCTAACATCAGATCTTTCACTTCCACTTACCCGTGATTTTCCAAGATGTCTCGCATCAATGAACGGACATCAATGCAGTAGAGTGCTTCTTAGATGAGAATCTGATGGATAATCCATTGTTTGCGTTACGTGTCTTTGCTGGCGTCGCGTTTGTTCGACATCTCTCCCCAGAGGTAAGTGTGTGTTTGCCATGTTCTACGACTGCACATCTTCAGCTTGTCGATAAGATAATATTTATTTATTTTTTCCGCTCTTTTCCTTGCCACAGACACCGTAAACACTACCGGGAATAAAAAATACCGATTTCAACCTCCGACCTTGCGATGCGCGCCGTAATTATTTTTACATTCACCTTGTGTCCGTCGTCAAAAGTTCACTCAAAGTACCGGAAATATATTTTTGTTTGAAAAAAAAAACACACGCGGAGAGGAAATCGCGATGTAATTGTACATCGGTTAAGTACCTTCCTGACTGTTGACAGACAACCAACTCACCTGTTAGACTAACTATAATCTCACTTTATTGTAATACCCGAGAGTTGAAAGACGAAGTGGATCTGTTGTCTATAGAGAATGTGGTCTTGGAATTCATACAACTATGGCGTATCAATCCCAAGCAAAGATTGATGATTAGATTCTGCCCTGGAGGCGGAAATTGGAAACCAAAACTCGTGAACAGCAACATAGTCAGCTGAGAGTAAACCACGGAATAAACTTGAAATTTCTCCAAAATAGTAGGTAATAGTAGGTTCCGTTGTAGGTATAATTTCTGGTAAACATTACGTCGGAATAAGCGAATATTTTGAACAAAAGAATGGACTAAGATTCGCTCCCTCGCAGCTTCAACTTTCGTACCAAAAGGATCTAAATTCTCCGTCCGGTTCGGTGGCGCGGGCGTTGGGAATAAATTTTTGGGGTATCTATTATGAGATTGGAAACAAGTTTTAGGTAGTCTGTAAACTTTCCGTAGTAGAATAAAGGAAAAACTAGAAACGTACATCGTCGGCGCAGTGATAGTTTATGAGATTAAATTATTCTCCTTGTCTTGCGAGATGTGAATCCTCACCAAGAAATATACGGAGAAGTGATGTACTTCGTATTCATCGAAGTGTTGATGAATCTAAGCGCAGCGGTGGTTGTGTTACGTCATCGTATCCGTTAACTCAACCAGAATGGTTCTGGTATCTGGGAGCACTCGAGCAGACATTTAAAGTGAGGTCGTCCGAAGCTTTACAAATCTTGAAAATCGAGTTAGAACGGATATTCCATATAGTTTGTAAAAATTTTCAAGCACCGTTAGACAGCGTTCGTTTTTGGACATTTTTTTATCCCGTTATCCCTGGATAACTTTTTAAAAAAATGTGCAAGTCGGTAAATAAGTCGCTCGGTTCAAATTGATGGAAACTAATCGAACTACATCAACATTAGTCGATTAGTCACTCAAAGACTACCAAAGTCGTGCGGCGCGGTTTGTCGATATGACTTCGGGGGCGTTCACCAATTGGTGACGTTTCGTTGCCATCGATCTTATAACGTTGTTTGTTAGCTGTGTACCGATTATAATCCAAAGTACATATATTTGTGTACACCTATATATACCGCCAAAGTGATTCCCGCGCCTCGACGTGTTTGGCAACCGCATCAGTCTTTCCACCCGTCCCTTTGACTACCCGCAAACACCCCGCGGTTCCAAAGCCCTTCAACCTTATGACCCTGGAATCTTCAGCCTTCAGCTTTCAGCCCTTTTACTCCACCTGTTTGGCATATTCTGCCCTCGGTTGGGTTCGTACATGTTAGTTTTGACTTGTCCCGAATACGTAACACCATTTACGGAGAGGGTGAACTTCAGATACCGTTTGAATTTATAGTATACACGGGACTCGACGTAAAGATAAAATTTTACTCGCTATATAAACGGAGAAAGCGATGATAATAAAACAGACTTTCTGTCTGCTCCAATGACAAACCCATTCCGCACAAATAGGGTAGATACAACTCAAATTGCCATTTTTTTCGACCCTACAGTTCGCGCCATCATTTCAAAAAAATAATTTCCACCGATAGGATATCGGGGGAGAAGGGGGGGAGGGGGGGTCAAAAATGCTCTGTCTTCAAAACTGATCCACCACGGTATAAAAGGTACGAGTATTACCATTAAATGTAAAATATTGGCAATTCGAGTGACCTGGGCAACAAAAAGGTTGTAAATCTTCTCGGACATATCCGATTATTGCTGGATGTAAGGGTGGTATGTTTACGTGCCGTTGCTATTTGCTGTCCAATACACCTTGATATAAGGTCTTCTTGGTCGGGATTTATGAAGCAATACTCAATTTGGCGTTGGCCCAGCAAGCAAAAAGAGTATCGCCTGTCGTTCTGCGGATAAAACAATAGGATGCCGAAGAAATAGTAATATAAGAATTAAGAGAATCGCTGGTATTTTGTCGCCAAGTACGAGTGAAGAAAAAAAAAAGGCGAAGAATCAAAAAAAAACCGCGCCAACTTCACATAAGCTGAGTGACGACAGCGTGACGTTGAATTTTTTCCTCTGATTGCAATAACAAACGTATTTGAAAAATGACGAACTCATATTTCAAAGAATGCAGAAGTGAGTAGTAAGCAAATACCAGAGAGTGTTTCCTTCGGATTGTGTTCAGGAATACCGGCTCGCGGAAAATTTTATATACCTACATATAATATTGTGAAAAATAACGGAAGAATTCTCGCCATTCGTAAACACGTCGTCTCTTCTCAAAACGCGTCTTTTGTAACACACCTTATCCGGTGAAAAGTGACTTTTAGAAATAAAATTGTGCACAGCAAATTCTGGCCTGCAGTCTCTACTACATCCAACAAAATTCAATTGAAAACTCCAACGGTGAATACCGGAAACAGGAAACCACGTCCAGCAAAATATTTCCGCTTTCAAGGATCGCCACTTCTCTCTATATAGGTATACGTCGATTCCTCGTGCTCAATGCCCCATGCATCTTCGATCAAGACACCTATCGACGCTGCAGCGCCCTCGGACAAGAAAACTTCAAAATAACCCTGCAGCTCGACGTGACTATTTTCAAAGCACGCGAAACATCTTTCTCCATTTTGATTTTTTTTTTCTACTCCCATTTTCTTCGTATATCAACGAGTCTCGCAAATTTTTCTAACTCATGATTGTTAGTTATTTAATGATTATAAAAAAAAAAATAAATAAAATAAAAAAAAGAAACAGCGATGGAACATCTACGCGAGGCTCTGACTTCATGGAGCGTATTGATTTGTTTCACCATCCATATGCCTGTATAGAGTGGAAAAAAAGAAAAGAAAGAAAAAAAAGCGAACAAAAAAAAATATTTGTTCAGTTTCTTTTTGGACTGAAATAATTTTCACGATTTCGTTATGCGCACATGAAATTTAAATTTCGATTCGAACACCACCCTCGATCGCAGCCCGAGGGCGAACACTGATTAAGAAAAAAATTGAATAAATCGTTCGCGCCAGTCATATATTGGAATTATTAATATACCACCTATACAACCGAATTTCATTCTTCACAATTGAATAGAATTTTTTTCACTTTTGTTTCTTTTCTTTTTCAAATACCTACCCATATCTTTTCTAATTAACGATATAAGTTAGGCTCGAAAAATGAACCAGATCGAATTATGAATGTTTTTATGGTAAATGATCAGGCATTCTGTAAATGAGTGAGTCACATAGTTCGATTATTATTGGCGTTTGATGTGATGTGAATCCAAATTGCTTTTTTCGATTTTGATTCTTTCCTGTGACTCGTTTGACGTGAATTTTTCATTGAAAACAAAAAAAGAATTGCCAGTCATCACTACCCCTGCGCGTCATGCGGGGGATTTTACTTTGTGTAAAAATACAAAAGCGTCTAAGTGCTGCGTCATGTAATTTATTTATTTATTGTACTTTTTTTTTCTCGAAAAAATGTCTTGTCCCATTACTCGTAGGAAGGTACGTCAATGCCTCCCTGCGTTGACTTTAGCGACTTCGCGAAAACAAAAAAAGATCGGAAAAACCTCGAGATAGAGTAAATTTTAAGGATAAATTTAAAAATCACGCATTATTTCGCGAAAAACTGACAGACTGGAATCATTTTTATCCCGTAATTTTCAATTCACCATTCAATATACGTATAGTATAAAGCAAATAATAACGATGATCGTGACTGATAAGCCGCCAACTTTTTGAAGGTAAAAATTTTAATTTTCATATATCCTGAACCATGTTCCGATGAAAATCATATTACGAAAGTTGGATTTTATCAATTGGAATACTATCACAATTCCGATGCTCATACTGCGTATATTAACACAAGATTAAAATCATTGAACTGTGAAGGTTATTCGCCGGCAATACCAACGGTACAAAATTATACGTCAATACGTGATTTTCGCACAAATAACTGCGCTTGATGGCACCCGCTTACCAATAGGAGTGGCTCTGATATGTGTTCCGGGTAAATTAATTTCCACTGTTTGAACGAATCGACATGTTCGAATTGAAAATGAAAAAACGTTCGCTAATTCCACAGGCCCTCTATAGACCATGGTAACTTTGCATTGTCATGATAACAAATAGAAATAACAAAAAAATCGTGTTTGGAATTTTTTTCCAAATTATGTCGATTGCGAAAATCCAGACCTTGGAGCACTTGAAATTAAAGGAAAGTCATTAGCTCTGTTGGAAAATAAAATACATTTACGGACGCACGACTCAGCTGTTCATGCCTCGACGTGGAATAACAATTTTGATCAGAAGGAGAGAGAGATAAAATTGAAGGAAAAAAAAGAAGGAACTTATTCGATTCGAACCTCACGAACCGGGTCAGAAGAGAAAAACTAGAATAATGAGAGAATCGAGGAACTGACTATTGTTAGAAAAGTTGCGTCGTTAGAAGACCTTGCGTTAATGGTTTCGCATTTTGTATCCGCGCTCTTATGGCGTAGACAGAGAATTGGATTCTAGATTCGATTACGAGATTTTGAGAAAAAAGAAAAAAAAAAAGAAGAAAAGAAACCTCATGTAACGTCTTCAATATCTTCATTTGATCGATGACTTCATTATTAACACGTTCAATAACTTTTTATCGAAGTGATTAAAAACGCACAGTGCAGATTACGAATACTTGGGGGATTTCTTTGGCGAAGAAATTCGCGGTATTTTGTCGTCATCGTATAACATTTTGGAAGAACCTTTTCATCCATCCTAAATGTTTAATAGAAATTTCGGGAATTTCATGACAAAAGAATTTCGTGTTTTCCTTAGCTAAGCTCCTCCACAGAATCCCGGCTGAATAACGAACCCACTAAAGCTGCCAGCTCTATAGGTCAGCAAAAATTGGTAAACCCTCACCGTGATAAAAATACGACGCTCCTTTCGATTTTTTTTTCTTGCTTTTTTTTTTTTAATTTTTCTTCTATATCTCCAATCAATTTTCCAGTATCAGCAGCGGTCATGAAGGTTAGAGGGTTCAAAGGCAACAACCGTAGTTGATTACTGTAATGCAACACTCACCTATACATATAACCTGTATAACGTAGATACCTTTTGTAGCATGTTTTACGTTGCTTCGTTAGAATCAATGTTGGGTATCGTGGGCATCCGGCTGTGATGTTTTTGCAAACAGGTTTTGTAGCTTGTTAATTTCATGCGAGGCATTTGTGCGTAAAAAACGATATCACAGTTACCTGGATTATTTCTTTTTTCTTTCACACAACGGTACAGAGAAAAATTAAACTAGTATATCTTATTCCAGAATTGCAAAGAGTAAAAAAAAAGCGGAGAACTATGGATCCTCGCACCATAAAGTGAAAATAGCACATTTTGCAGAATCATATTCTGATTGTAATTTTCGTTACATCACCCTTGGCATTAAATATTATTTTTAATAAATGTTGACTGTACTTAATTCGGAAACATGCGGCATGAGATAGAGAAATCTTGATAACATTAGCGGAGTTTAACGGAAAATGGGGTGCGATAGGAGAAGACTATGGTGGTAATATAAACAGCGATGGTTCCGTCGAAGGGTTCGGTGTGAAGTTAGGTAGATGTAGAATAAGGTAGGTACCGGCGGCTGCGGATGAGGCGAAATAGAATAAGGGAGGGAAGATGTAAGTGGAGAAAATCGTATAGAAGATTGTTAAGCCAGGGTGGATATTGGATCTGATAATGGGGCAGCCTTGCAAAAGACTCATTATTTCGAGTTGTTAAAATTTGTTCAGTCCTGTATACCTGTGCGCGGATTATATTCTCTCGAAATCTCGATGGGGTGTAAATTTATACTGCACCTGCTTAACGAAAGACTGTCCCAATTTCTCTTGGTGTTTTTTTTTCTCGAAATTTCGAGATGCATTGTCCAAAGTTCCAAGCAACACGTTCTTCTTGATGAAAAGTTGACGCGAAAAAAAATATTGAAGTAGATCGATAGCTGGTCGATTTTCTCTTGCAAGTTTTATAACTCGGAGATATGCAGAAACTAAAGATGACCTTTATACCATAGATTTATATTCTGCATATTTCTGCACTTCCTTCAGCGCGACATCTATATTTATAGACGTAGCCTATATACCTACATACCTATACACGCTTTCACTGAAAAGCAAAATTGAAGTACCCACTACTTAAATTTTCAGAGAAAAGTTTACGAAAAGTTTACGAGTTTAGTTCACAAAACTTCAAACCCACGGTTAGCTATGTATAGCTACCTGTGAAAAATCGTCAAAAGCTTTTTTGCCGTTCAGTCTAGCCCAATTTTTCTTGGACTTATGGGTTTTGCAGAGAAAAAAATAAAAAATAAAAGAAAAATCAGTGTGAATTATCGAAAAATGTCACGATATATATATAGGTAATTCTTTGAATTCTCCATCGTCTGCAGGAAATTTTTTTCATATTTGAAATACAAAAATTTCACTTGTACCGAATTATTCACATTTCAATTCTCATATATGTACCTATATTATATGTATTCTACATAACACGTTTGTATACTTAACTAGATGATTTCCCCAATGCATACCTATATAAACGTACATGGGACTTTCCGTCGAAAACATAACTCAGTTTCTGGTCGATTATATGTTAATATCCCCCCTCATTTGTATAATGCTGCAAAATGACATCTACAGATTCTGTACGTATAGGGGTAGTTTGGAATATCGACCGTAACCGGAGGTAACATGATATACGTTTATTATAGGTATACGACCACAGCGCGGTTTATCAGCTATCAGGAGTTATAACGTTTGTCGTATTTTGATCGTCAAGCACAACCTGAGGGTTGCGTTCCAAATAAACCGATCAGCATCGAAATTCAAAGGAAATTACAACACCGCCATCATCGTCGCTGCACTGCAGAGAGATAGAAAAAAGAAAGAACAAAAAAACATCGATCAGTAGCAAGTTTCTCTAACTTTCTAAAAAAATTTCAACAAATAATTGTTTGCTGCGCGTATAAATTTTTTGACTATCCATTCCGCGACCGCGGTATAAAAAAAGAAATTAGAATCAGAATCAGAAGATTGCTACCACCGCGTTATACGTTAGTTTGTTGACTACGGCTGAAGAAGAATTTTGCGGATGCGATGCGGGAGTGATAAAACGCGAATGAAAACGAGGGTGGAGTTATCTCGGCTTTGTTTTCGTCCAAAATCTGTGAAAGTTTTTTGCAGAAAAAAAAAGAGAGAGTAAGAAACAAAAAAAAAGGAAGAAGAAAAAAAGCTTAAAATGCGTTAGACGCGTGAAACGCGCCGAAGCGTGGGTTACGCGCGTAAATATTTGGGCGTTACCTCGCGAGTTTCGAGGCGATAAACTTTCCGAAGGGGAAAATCTCAAGAAACCACGACTAAGGGTATATAAGGAATTTAAGCTACAAAGATCTCTCGTAAAATTGACAGTTTTAGTATCCAGGATTATCAAGCTTTCATATAACCCGATGGATTCAACCCTCCCGTACAACCATACCTATACACAGCCGCAGTCTGTTGTTATCTTATACCGAAGTAGTCGATAAATTATGCTTCGGAAAATCATCTGTACATCATGATGTACAACGTGATCGATATATCGGGAAGTTTCTATTTTATTTATTCAGTTTTTGTTCTATAAATCGGATGGAAGGATAAAACCCTGGAAGAACCGAACGTTGCTCGTAGTAGGTTATACATATATATACGTATGTGCAGAAAATTGAAGTACATAGAAGACGTGTATCTACGTAAATACATATGTGTATTACGGGTTTGGTGCAGAAACAGTATTTTGAAGTAAATAAGTAGATAAATAAGTTTAATATCGTAAGACACTTCGAAGGCTGCAGCGGCAGCAGCGGCGGCACTGCGGCACGGATATATAAACGGGTAAAAATAAGATAGCGCACGAAGTGTCCGAAGTTACGGGTGTGCTGCAGGAGATGCAATAAAATCGAACGATAAATTCAACTTTTATCGGTGTGTGAATTATAAAAATGAAGGTTGATCGTTGAATAAAAGCTCGACGCGTACGATCGGTGGGCAGGGTGGGTATCTAAAATTTTAACGTGTGCGATACCTACACCGGAAATCCGCGGTGATCGTGCAGAAATGTATACAGTCGAGGGTCGTGAGAAATCGAAACAGAACGAAACGGTGGGAAATTGTGAATAAATGAATAATTTTGTCTTTCGATAAAACCCTATATACCTACTATAGATATCAATCTCTTTATTGTAAATCTCGTGGCATTCGATAACTTCGGCGGCAAGCTCCCCTGTATATATGCCATGGTCATCGTATAGGGAATCATTCAAAAAGCCATTCTAGATATTTGATCTTCAAATCCGTTTTATTCCTTCTGAAATCCTGCGGGAATCTTTGAATATGGTAATATTCTACGGTATTGTGAATTAATTGAATTTTTATTAAGAAATTTGTTTTTTATCATACATGCGGCTTTACCTTTCGTTAAGAATTGATTTTTCTCGCAAACGAGCACAGTTGTTTGTTTTTCTCATAATAGGTGTTGCTTGAAAATGAGAGAAAAAAAAATATGAAAACTTCAAAGTAAAAGCTATTAGGCCGCAGATCAATGAGGCAGCCCTTAAGGTCGAACGTGGAACAATCTCCTGAAACCCAGCCGACTAATCTCTAATTACACTAATTGCTCGAATTACTCGAGGTCTAGTTTTCAGCGATGCCGCACATCGTTGCAGCCACAGGAAGTAAATAGTTTGGAGATGTTGATTTCGGACATATGCCTGTATATATCTATATCTAATAACCTATAGCTGTAAGTTTACGGTTGGTACCTGAGCGGCTAATTCAAACTCTCGCTATTCTAATTAAGTAGAAAGTAATTTGCAGAGTCCAAAACTTTGCGCCGATGGATATACGTATTCAGAGTGAACGCATTGCTTTTCCTTCCTCCTCATTTTCCGGCTTCATTCGACGCTCGTCCAAAAAGTTAACCGGCTCGCTCGTTCGCCAAGCATAAATGCAACGAACATTCACTAACGTACTGCCCTGCTTGTTATACCAGACGATGAAAATATAGCCTTGTTTCATTTAATCAAGGTGAAGCTTCTCTGAAATTAAAGTTTTCAAAGTATAGAATATTAACGGGAACAAATTCTCTGAAGATTAAATAACCGGATGACTACACGAAGGCTTGATTTTATTCCGGAACACTTCAAACTACAAATACAACTAGACAGACGCGAAGCGATAGATCATTTTTCATGCTTTTCATCTCGGAAATTGAAGCAACTGCAATTTTCATTTATTTTCAACCGGAAGTTTCCTCATTTTACAATATTTTCACATTCTTTTTCATTTACGTATTACGTCCTGTCGAAGAATTTCAAACATATACCCATAACGAACGAATCATAGAATTTCTATTTTAACCGCAGGAAATATACGTTCAATTTTTTGGGAAGAAAGAAAAACGGTTGCGACTTTACCACCCGACGTACATCGTATAAAAGATGAGTTTTTGTCAATTTGAAAAAAATTCCAGGTTCTCCTAAAAAAGCGTTATAACGTTGACGTATAACGACGGAACGAGACATCTCGCTATCGGTGCGAAAAGAATTTAAAAAAAGAGTTGAAAGTAAAATTCAGCTCGTAACGTGAAACGCGAAAAAAGTTTTCGACGCTCAATAAGAGAGAGCGAGAAAAAATAAAAAAATAAAAAAAGGTAACTTGAAGGAAAAAGTTTGATTTGGTTTTCAATTATGGAGACAGTAAGTAAAGAGAAAAGAAGAGGAAAAAGAAAAAATCGAAACAGTGAAAAGAAAAAAAAAAGAAAATGGAAAGAGTATCGTCTGGTTTCTGAGATACAGAACCTGTTAAATCGAATCTCCGTTACAAATTTATATAGAAGAGAAATGTGAAATGCTCATATTTTAATCCGCAAATCTGTACCAAGCGATCGATTCAAAGATTATCCTTCATAAATTCTAGTTCCTTTTTTTTTCTTCTTCTTTTTCTTGTTTGGGACTTAGTTCCGAGTCAGTGATTTCTGCCGAGTGGAAACGACGTCACGCAATTTTTCTTTCTTCGAAAACAGTCACTCGCGTGAAGTGTCAAGTTATCGAACTGATTGTGAGTTACACTCAAGACTTACACCAACAAGTTTTCAAGCACATACTCCAAAAGAAACCGCAATTCTTCGTGGCGCCTTAGGTACTCAAAGTAAGAAAGTAGGTATATATTTTCTGTCTGAAAAATTTTATCGCGTCGTCATTTTTTCTCAAGTATGTAATTCGAAAATTGAAATAAATGATAAGAAAAGTAAAAGAAAACCGCCTCATTTTCTACAATCGACAAAATACTTTTCAAACGGCGATGAATTATTCTGATGAAAAAATTTGTTTTTCAATTAAAAAATTTACAAAAATTAATTCCGTTGGATCGAGTGCAGGGATTTAAATGGTGTGATTGAAAAGTAATTGATTTCCTTTTTTGTCTGACATTTATTTCTTTTCTTTTTTTTCTTCGCGAGTTTTAAATTATCGTTCTTTGAATTACTTACTTAGTATCGAAACTGTAATGTATTATGTGGAGAGATACATGTATATTAAAATGCGTTTGTTAACGAATTTTATTATTAACAATTTACATCAAAAGATAACATGTTCAAAAGTAACTGTATATTGTTCGTGTATCAATACATGACATGTGAGTCGAATAAAAATGATCCACCTATCTACACCATTTATTTATAGTAACATACACAACTGGAAGCCCTAGCTACTTAGGTTGACACGGACGACGCGATGAGGTCGGAGGTGACGACGTCCTCCGAATTGAGGAGCTACCTGCTCCAGGATCTTGCTATTACCAGACATAGCGAGAGCACACCAATTTCCGAAAATATCTTCACCCCAGAACCGCTTGATTCTGAAAAAAGAAGATAAAATTCGTTCGTCATTTTACGAGTTTGGTAAGTTTCACATTTCTTCGAGGATGCATACGCTCAAAGATTATCGTAATGGCTTTTATCTAAACGATAGAAATTTTTTGGGGTATCTTGTCTTAAAAGATTTTCGAACACTACTTGATTTTAGACCAACGATTTGCGGCATCTGTATAAAAACTTTTGCCAAAATGAAGCTTGTTAGGGTCATATTACATGGGGAAATGTTCTGAATCGATGAAGTTTTGGTGTATGAGAACTACAATTCCTCAAGGAATCAAGTTCAAACAACATTGCAGTTAGTTCCAATTCGCTAAAAGTCTTTACCCGTGAACATTTGGCGTCTCATATAACCCCTTTGGATAACAAGAAAATAAAGTTTTCATTCTATAAGGAAGTTTACGACGTAATATCCGGTCTAGAATCGTTCTCGTTTAACAAAACTGCCAACTTTTGCAAAGTTCGCAATTTTTCTAATCGAATAACCACATAAAGGTATACCTCTGATATATACATTCGCCAAAATTCAACATACCATCAATTTGCTTCCGATCATGGCATTTTTTGTTTTTTTTTTTTCATTTTATCCCAAAGAATTTAACATCCAAACACTTATTTTCATCAAACTCAATGGTGATACCCATTAAATGACATTACGGTCGACCATTTGATTGAAGAAAGGAAAAAAAAATGAAGAATTCTGCACGGGGACTGAAAGAAAAAAAAACAACATTATATACGTCGCCGGAGAAGCTTTAAATTCCTTCGAATCCTTTCATTTCCAGAGGTTATTACCCAGACGGTATGGTGGGCTTTGCGGTGGGATCGCTTATGCAACAGACTTCATTCCACCTTTTTTCCACCCCTGCTTGATGTCGCAGGAAGCAAGAAATAGGGGGCCAAATGAAAAGACTGTAAAAACTGAGGGAAAAGAAGTACGAAAAGAGAAAAAAAATAGATGTAAGTAAAAATGATTCATATAAATTCGAGTTAACTCACGATGTAGGTGAGGCGAGGCGTCGCCACTGATTGATGCATGGAGAGGCGTATCTTCGGTGACAACCAACTCAGCTGAGGCTGTATAAACTGTAGATATTGCAGCGAAACAACGTAAAATGAGTTTTCCATGTCTGAAAAAATCGGCGGACGTTTTCAATTCCAGAGTTGACTGGGTCGCTTGATGTTCACCCTGTCCCAAAACACGGGTTCGCGTTTTGTACGAAAAAATTGTATGGTTCAACTGTAACAGACATGAATAAGGTATCTGAGTAAATTTTTTTTCAAAAATATCACGACTCTGTCGGGGATTGAATTTTTCCGCCCCTATACAAGTCCATTGAGGGGGTTTGGATTGAACAATTTTTCGTCTTTTTTTTTTACCTCCAAACGAATTCCAATAACATATCAAGGATGTAATGCTGATGGTTCAACGAGATACCGATAATGTAACGATCACTTTACATTCCTGTCTTCTTTTTTGTTTTTCATTCTCTTTTATTCGATTTCTTTTTTATTTTTTCATTCGCAGATAACTACGTGCGTACCTAACCAGGTGTGTTACATGGTTGTATATCTAAATTGGAATGTTCGTTTCGTTTCAATTGAAGTAACATGTTTTCAACTATGATTTATTTCGTTTTTATCGTACATAAAATAACACGTAACTGTTAGCACAGCGGTTTTGATCTCTGTTGTTAACTCGCTTTCATTCTTTAATTAAATTGTTTTTATTTTTGTTTTGTTTGTTTTTTTTTTTATTCAGAAATCCAGTCAACAAAAAGCTCGAATATAATCTCGATCTGTGTGTTCGGACATGGGTATTCGTATACATTGAACCGAGTGAATGTTAGCGTAAAGCTAGTAACCGCCGAACGTCGATATTCTCATATAATATTTTCTGTTCATGAAAGAACGCGACTTCAAAGTGAAATATTACATATCATGCCGTCGGAAACTTGAAAAGAGGAGGAAAAATTTCATCTTCCAATAGGAAAGCAAGTTTATCTTGATATCTGAGGAACGAGATAAGCCTCTGCGAGCAAAAACAAAAACAAACAAAAAATAAAGACATCAATCTGCATGTAATTTTCACATTTCTTTTTCACCTTAAAAAATTCTGCGGTTACAATTCTGTAATAATCTCAAAGTGGAATGCAAACTTTGCAATATCACGTAACAGATGGTAAAAAAATCGGTGTTGAAGTTAAACATGAAAAGTGAAAAAAATCATAAAGCAAATATTTCTGCAGGTAGGTATGCAGGGAACTCCAAGATTAACCCCGAGACTTTTTCTTTTATTACTTTTTTCTGTTTTTTTTTTTTCTCTCATTTCTCTCCGACAAGTAAAAATATAATACGACTGACGTTATAAAATTGTTTACGCCCAAAAAAAAACACGTATTTGAAAATAATAATAATAATAATAATAATAATAATAATAATAATAATAAATAAATATAAGATCGGGTGTATAAGCAGCGAATCTTTGAGCAAACTGCAGCATAGCTTCTGTAGTTTACGACGTAATTAATTCGGTCGACTCAACCTGCATATAATTATAATTGCGAGTGGAGAGTAGAGTATAAGTAGAGGGAGAATAGACAAAGCATTTGGATATTAAAAGACATCACAATGGTTTCCCTGTATTACGTGAAACGTAAGAAAGTCGGCTATTTTTCTCCGTCACATTACTGCAGATGGCAGAGTTGGACGTACGTCGTAGATGTATGCAGGCGTGCAGTCAAACAGGAGAAGGTTGAGGGCGGAGGGTTTGAATAAAATGAAAAGACTAAAAATTGAGAAAGACTTGAAAAATTTCACGGCGTAATGATTTCATCTAAAAGTAAACTGCGCTCCAGCTTCGCCGGCGAATAACTGGCTCGAATGGAATTTACATTTTTCAATAGACTATACATAGACCACCGCAAGCCGTACCTGATCCCGTTTTATTTATGGTATCGGTAAAAATGAAATAAAATTACAATAAAAGGGGGTGAACTGAGTGTCCGAAAACTATTATCTCTCGCTTCAACCGATCCCTGCGTTTATACCACATCCTCTTCGTTTCGTATGGAATTGCTGAATCATTCGTCGATACATATGCTTGCAGTGTTGTAGGTGGTCCGAAACAATTCCGACAGAATATAACCGGAGTGATGTGTAAAGATATAAATAAATAAATAAAAAAATGAATAAAATTTTCTGTAAAAGATAAACTTTCGTAAGGGTTGCAAAATGATTGTCTTTTGTATTGGCCCCGGTGGCCGATCTATAAATTTTAAAAGAGCAAGGAAAAGAAGTACACAACTCCCATGTGACTTTGAACGCTAAGGTAACGCATAAATTGTCCCCTGGGATCTCGGCCCGTTCTCCTCTTTTCATTTTTTTCTCCTTTTTCCTTTCTTTTTTTTTTCCTTAGTTTTCGACGTTTTTGGGATTGCAGACTTGCTTCCTTGGGTCGCCATCTCTGCAGGGCCCTCTGGTATCTCGACAGTTTTTTTTTCGATCTCCTCTAGACCGTACGCTCTTATTTTTATTTTTATCCGTAGTGAGGTGAACTTTCGGGGTCTCTATTACTTTCAGCTTTTGTTTCTACGACGGTCTGGTCTGGTCTCTGCACGTGATTCATGTCTTAAGGCGGAAAAGGTTTTTCGGGGGGGAGGGATGTTTTGTTTATACGAAAAGTCATAAAGTGTACGGGGTGAGTGCTCTCTTAAATCCAGTCAAGGTTTTCGCCTCCGTATCAACTCCAGTTTGACCTTCTCAGTTTTTCTTTCTTCATCATCTTACCGACGATGAGAACAATTTTTGAACAAACTTTGCTTTTCTATTAGAGAGCTAAAAAAGTTGCGATGCTCCGTATGTAATTTACATGAAACAACGTTGCGGATGGCGAAGTAAAATGAAGTTGTAAAAATAATTAACGATAAGTACAAGTTAAAGAATAAATATGGTATCGATCGATCGATCGTAGAAAAAAACTATAGTTTGAACAGTCGGAGAAATCGAAGCACAAATAGGTCCAGATATCCCAAGGGCATAAAGTCGGTGTGGTACGTTCCGCTGCTTCTCTATGTCTACGAACTTTAATCGTCAAGTAAGGTCACGTAGGATACTTACGGGGTCGCCGTTCAGGGCCCACGTAATAGTGGGGGCGGGATTCGAGGCACCTGATGTGCAGTTGGCTCGAAGAGTTTCACCCTCCTGTAGGCGTTGCCTTTCCGGTTCGATGGAAGGATCCGTTTCTGGGACATCTATTAATTACGGATGCAATGAAACGATTAAGGCCGATTTTGGCAAGTCGACGAACTAGCCAGGAATATAAACTATTGATGAAAAAAGGACGAAAGGACAGTCATGGTACGGTTGAACATTTTTAACACTTACCCACTACCATCATGGGCGCGGATTTTATCACGGTATGAAACGACGGAGCATCGGCTGAAATCTCGCATCTGTATCTTCCGGTTAATTTTTTAGAAACGTCAACCAACGTCACATCCCTCGTATTCGAATGCTGGCTCTGTGGGGATTCGAATAAAATATTTAAAACTTTTTGAGTGGTACCGCAAAATATCACGCGACAGTCGCCTTTCTATCTTTCATATCGGTGACTCGTTACTGCGAGAGAAAATTTACGAAACAATGACGCCGCTGAAAATTCAAATGTATAAAAATTGTATTTTTTTGCTCAAACTTAATTATTTGGCAGAAACAAAGAAACAAACAAAAAAAACAAACAAACAAACAAACAAAAAACGTGAAACTGAAAATAATTATTCTTCGCAACTTACGTACGTCTATCTGGATGTCACGAACGGGGAAGATCGCTTGAGGAGGTGCTTCTTTCGGTACAAAACGATAGAATTCTTCCTCCTCATGATACCATCTTATGGAATAAAGATCGGCACCTTCCAAATCATAATCGCAAGTGAGAAGTGCCGAATCTCTGGACCGAACCATAGGTGGCACGGTAATTCGTACATCTCGGAGTCCGGTGGCCCCTGAAAAATAAATTAGTTCAAAGTCTTTGAAAAATGAAAGTAAATTTTGTATTTCTCAGAAAATACTATGCGAAGCTATCGTCCGGTTTCTACGTATGTTACATTGAAATTGTCTCTGAAACGCGATTTTGTGGCGAAGGTCAAACTTGAGAATAAAAAAAAAATTTATTGAGATACACGAATTTACGTGCGATTCATATTACGTTGGAAAACAATGTGGTAGAGTAAATGTTGACTATGGTTGAGTAATAAACACGTCAACATTTTCCAGAATTTGTTACACATGAGAAACTCTATATCCGCTATTCGAATTGCCCAAGGATAATAAGCTACTTGTATTTCAATTAAGTATAAGCTGGATACAGAGCGAATCAAAAGCGCAAACCATGAGTTTAATGAGAAATTCTTGGAAACCGTTGGTAGATAACGATTATATATTTGCAAAACATTCAGCAAATAAATCGAAGTTCTTGTTAATAAATAATTCGATCGAAGAATTCAAAGAATCTAAACAAAAAAAAAGAAAGAAGAAAAAAAAAACCAGATGTTTCCGGCACAGTTAACAATCGTCGTTTATAACACCCGATGCTAAGAATTATGGGGTAGGTTAAATTGCCCGCCATAAAACGCAGAAACGCTGTGCAGAGAGAAACGTTTGTGGTTTGTTTATTACATTTTAGGGTCTGCAAACGACGTCTTACCACGTCTGTTGGAACGCCGCACTTCAACGTTAAAGACAAAGGGCTAAGCTGCCCCTCACTCGAATAAACCAAAAAAAAAAATAAAATCAAAAGTAAAAAATAAATTACAGACCATACCGAAATCTCTTTTGATGGGTACAATGTACGGAGTTTATGCGTAATTAATACTCTTTTGCTTAACTTCCTGTCGCTTATTTAAGTACCCTCACCGAACGTGTATATATAGCTATGGCATGGGGTGAAATGAGCGTGGAATTAAAAGTAAAATTGTAAAACTTCAGATTTTATAGTCTCTTTGAAATTACATGTCAGCAGGGTTACGATGATGAAGTATATTAATTTTGGAGAGAAATCTTGAAAATACGGAACGCGTGTTATTGCGTGCGTTTAATTCGTGTACAACATTATGGCGGTGAAAAGTAAAAGGGAAGAAAAAAAAAACAAAAAAAATGAATGGTAACACCATATGCAGTTTGAGGATAGGAAATTTTACATTCTCGAATGAATAAAATAAAAGTCTTGGTGTACTTTCAAATCTATGGGGAATGGAATTCTCAAGCAGAATTCAGTTTCCTTGAAATGCACTATGAGACGGATGCGCAACGAAACCAAATCTATTGCAAACATACGTATGTATACATGTGTTTTATATTCACGTAACAAGTATATGCAGTACGCGTTTTATCAACTTGGATGCACCGATGCGCCCATTCGCATAGAGTCGTCGTCTGCTCAGCTAGCTGCTGCCGCGGGACACAAGGGAGTCATGACAATTGAATTTCGACTTTCATGTTTCGTATTAGAGAAGCTATTTCAAGTAAAACTATGAAGCAACGTAGTTTACAAATCCCAAGACGACCGAGTTCGTTTTTAACATTGCAAGTAGCGAGCACGTATAGGTAGGGTAAGTCAAAAGGGTAATTATCTTACGAGCCCAGCTCTTTCAGGGACGCGAGCTTTCACAGGAAGAAATAAGTAAAGCTCTCATCCGCATCCAGCTGCAGAGACGAGCGATGAATAGCTGATTAACGTGTTTCAAATTTCCAGTGAAGAAAATTTGGAAATATCATCAACGCGGTATAATTGAATACTAATAACAGTCGCGCATGGTATCACGAAATCTAATTGTTGAACGGCGATTGTTTGCAATGCGCTTAAATCAAACAGGTGTATTTATTCGCGTATATGCATAGGTGATATCGGACGATTGATTTTGCTTTGTGCAGCGCGGTGTGCATACGCAGTAAACGTGGAATCGAAGGATATTGAGAACGGTGAACGTAGAAAATAGCGGACCATTCGATCGCCGAGGGATGGAAATTTTTAAAAAACATTCCATCCCCGAAATCGGAATTTCCGGGACCCGCGTTTTAATCGAATTTGGAAAAATATTTCAAAGAATCTTAGATTCCAAGAGGCGGATCGCGTTCGTTACACGCGAGAGAATCGAAACTAATTCTACTTTTTTCGCAGACAGCAGCGATGAAACTCCGCGGGCAGCCCCGCAAACACCGCATCTCTGCGATTATCGCGCGAATATCAATAATGGTGATAACAATGATAATGATAATAATAAAACTAGGAATGATAATATTCTGATATAACAGCCGAACTCAGCACCCCTATACCCGTAGCCATGAGAGAAAGAGAAAAGCAGAGAGGCAGTACGGGAAACTCAATCCAGTTGAAAGAGGAGAAACAATATTGCTCGAATTCGCTGGTCCCTTCCGTGCATGAGTATGCATATGTGTCTGCGCGCGTGTGTGTGTGTAGAGCAACTATGCTAATTAACTAGAACTCTGGTGAACTACAACCGGCGTAACTTCATAACCAACTGTAGGTTTAACTGGCATCACTATAATTCTCCTAGAAATAACCGGAGAGAGGAACTCGTATTACAGTTGCATTTACTATATAGTTTTAACGAGACGTCGAGAAGTAACGATAATTATTAACACGCGGCAGAAGCACCTATACCGGTTAGTTGGACAGGTGCTTCTCGTTGCGCTGTCGAGATAAACGAAGGACAATTAATGTCTAACTAAAGCGTAGTGCTCGTTCTAGGTACTTTTTTTAATTCTTATTCTATTCTAGTTTTTATTTTACTAGCGAACGCCGACTCCGCCGTTGCTGCTTTCGACATAAGTTTTTTTTTTCTTTCTTTTTTTTTTCTCTCTCTCTCTCTCTCCCTTTTACTTTAGCTTTGTTAACGTTCAATTCGTTCGAATAAAAATCAACTTGATAGACACGTTCCTGGATTTATTGAAGTGATTTTTATTCGACCATTTTAATAGTTATTCTCGAAGCTTTCGCGTTAACAAACACCGACGAGGAATCTTTCGTATATGATTCGCGTTAATGTTATTTGGATATAGGTATGTATATATGTATGTATGTAAAATATATGTACTTGATATTTTAACGAAGTCATTATTTCGGAGCAATTGAAATTTAAATGAGTTACGGAATTTCAAATTGATATAGGTATGTATACTCATAAATTTTTCATGTAGAAATATATACGTTTGAAAAAGCTAGAAAACTTTTTGTCAAATATATCCAGTATTGGTTTACGATTGACAATCAGTTGTGCAAACGTAATTTAAGACGATGATGATAAAGGGTCCTTTTCACCGAGGATAAAGCCTTACAATTCAGACAATTCAATTTCTTTTGAAAATTCGACGATTTAAGAACTTGAATTAATATTTTACCGAGAGAGAGATAGGGAGAAACTGAAAGAGAAGTTTTTCAAGGACCATTCTTATCATTTTAATTCTTTTTTTTCTTCTTCTGCTTTATACTCTAAATCTCATTGTTCCTCTGATCAAATTTTCTGTATATTCATGACTTTTTATCCCACACCGATTATATCATTGTGATTCATTTATTAAGGGTTTTTTTTCGGGTAAACGTATGGGTGTCAATTCCACGGTAATAACCCTGATACAGGAAAAATTGCTCACCTTTATAAAAAAAAAAAGAAAAAGTTTTTCAACTCGTAAATCAGCAACCTGTCTTATCCAGGGTTAGTTTAGAGTTTTCTCCAAGACAACTTTTTTATTATTTTATTTTATTTTTTTTTTTTTGGTGAGGAAAATGGAAAAATGATTCAATCCATTTATGTAGGATTCTGGTGCAAACTTCCCGTGAAGTTCTTCATCAGAAACGATTGTTTTGATTAATCGCAGTTTGGTGGAGAATTCCTGGGCGTATAGCGTAACTTTTACATTTATACTTATTGAAAATTTGTAGCAAAAGTTACGTCGTGATGGAGGTACTCATAGTATGAAAGGTCAGATTGATTGTACGCCTTTTTCCCCTCGATTTATAAATTTATTAATACAATCAACCAGGTATGAATAAATCAGATACTAGAAGTATGAAAACGAAGAATATTATACAATAATAACAGAAATTATAAACTAGTGACGAATGGGTAGGAGTATGCGAAGAAGATACGCCAAAAATTGGTGATTTTGCGTAGGCGAATTCGGAGTGAAAGTAAAAAATTAAAAAACAAAAAGTCACCCAATTTTCAAAATAATCGAGAGAAGAATTTAATTTCCTGCACACACAGACCGATATCATGAATTACACGTTTCAATCTCATCGCAATCCGATACACGACTGCAATAATATTTTCCCACGCAGTATTTTTCAGGCATGAATTTGATCGGTTTATCGAGCCAAAGATCGCATCATTTCATCCCATATAACGACTGCTCTCCCCTCGAAAGTGGTGGTTCTCAAATTTTGTACACGTTGAATGTTCATCTACTAAGAAGCTCACCACAACCCATGACAAAATCCCATGCGAAAATTCCACATCGTTGATATCTGGAATTTCTTGATGAAGAAAGTTAATTTTTTTTTTTCTAGCGATCATGTAACCATCAAACCTAAGATGATTAAATGGAATAACATTTTCACATTAGAATATCATCGAATAGTTTGAGGAATAAAGATTCGATAATCACGTAATTCATTTGATTAAACACAAAAAAAAAAGTTGTCAATTCGACAGGATTCCCTCGGTAAAATTTGAGGTGGTATGGAATTCCGTTCGTTAATTGTCTCGAGCTGACCGTTGACCCAAACTCTATAGCGAGTGGATTCCGGATCCCCGAGAGACGTGAAGATCCTTATTTTATTTTACTTAATTTTTTTCTTTCCTTTTTCTACCAATTTTCTAGGGCATCCAATATTCATTTGGAGGATTGCACGTTCGGTAATAAGAAGTGTGCTGATGATGCGCGAATTTCATTCAAGAGAATTGACGATAAGCTGGGTGCGATTTCATCGGAAAACCCTTCGGTGACCTTCGTCTTCAAAGTTTGAAACGTCTATCGCCTCAAGGATCACGGGACAAAGTAAACCAGAGATGCGCTTAGAACTGGTCCGGATTTAGGGAAAGGATAATATTATCCTTCAAACAAGGATCAAACCGTTTACGTAATTCATTGATAAAAAAAGAAAAACATTAACAAACAAGAAATACAAAATTTATCACGTGCATGATGGTAATTGTTTTATGGTCCTTGAATAATAATAATCTGATGACATTCGTTGCTGAAATCTTACCGCAAGTTTGACGCATCCTGCCGCGTCGCTTTGAAGAGTCAAACTTTTGGCAAGTAAAAGTATAAGTAGTACGTATAGTGGTGTGTTATAAAGTTGAGAGACACATGCAGTTGGCAAAGTTTTAACAATGTATAGACATCAGTCTTATTGTTAGAAGAAAGAAAAACAGACAAAAACAATAAAGGAAAAGTATTTTCTTAAAACTTTCTAAAATATAAACTTACCACCGGTGAGAAGAAAAAGGACGAAAAAAATAACCCGTCGAAGGCTCCTGCTATTATTGCTAATATCCATTGCACGATAATGTAACATCGAATACAAACACACACACAAACACTTGTGTTTTAGAAATGATAACGTGTTACGTCATGTCAATAGGAAAAAACATTTCAGAATCAAATCAAATTTAGTTCGATCACATTTGACGGTGAAAAAAGTCCGCGTCGCTCGTACGGTATTGTGTTATCAGTATTCAACTGCAAAATATCGTGAACATATACGACCCTCCAATCTGCACGATTTTCAAAATTGCAGCGGAAGAGAAAAGTCGGTTCTTCACGCGGACACGACTTTGCCACTATTTCTGACTCGCGACTGACGGGGATGCTGCATGAAAGCTTTTGCAAACCGCGCGCCCGCGCAGATCAAAATCCCCCATAGCCACCGCATACATATAAACATCTCTCCTCTTTTTCCACTCCCTTCAAGTCGGTTCCTCGTCTCCCTTCTTTTCACCCTTACTCACCCCTTCTCACTGTCCTCTGTCTTCTGGTTGCCGTTACATTTTTTTTTACCCGTCCCATCTAACCACCCCCAGCTCCTTTTCCTCCCTCACGTTCTTTCGGCGGCTGTATCTAAAACACTAAAGAGTTTCTTAGAAAATTGAATTGAATTTCCTCAACTGATTGTTCCGTTAAACGGCACTTTATATGTAAACAGAACGAATTTGCTAAAAGTCATGCATACCTTTAACCAATAATTCATTTCTGCGGACTAACTTATTTTAATGGGTTAAAATCCATGAACGGCATGGGAAAACTTCTCTTTTTTTCCTCCTCTTTTAAAATTTATCGATAATTTCACCCCTGTATCATAATATCATACCCGTATAATTCTGGCGCAGATGGAATGTATTCAAATTTGATCATTTTTTTTTCACATTAATACAAATAAAATTCTGTATATTACCCAGAAATGAATTAGAATTTGAAACATTTTTAGATTAAATATGGATTCATTTTTTTTTTGGGGAGGTTTTTTCACTTTTTTTTTTAATCCCATTTCACCATGGCCGGCAATAATTCCCATCGGCCATACGCGGTGTACGAGACGAGCTTTGACGTCGTTAAACGTTTCACTTTGCACTTTAAATCACCCCGCAAATCTTCTTTTTTTTTTTCTACTTCCACTCTGGTATCAAATCCCAGTTATTATTAGCTTTTGAAGCTGATGGCTGGTGACGCGATGCTTCAAATCGATATTTCGATCAAGAGGACGATAATTATTAGCACCACTTGTAATCTGATTTTCCTCTTTTGAATCAGCTATCATTTTTAAATGAAATTGATGTTGAGGTAAAAAAAACAAAAAGAAAAAACTTTTCGCTAGCGAATGTACTTTGCTATTAAACCGTGATTCCGAAAGGCTTCTCCTTGCCACGTTCTAGCTCTAAATAATGTAGATGAAACTTTTTTCACACTTTTGGCAGACTTTTCACCTGATCAATTATTTTTACCACGCTGAGTAGGCTCCGACAAGGGTATTAACTTCTGTCTGCAATTTTTTTTTTTTCTTATTTTTTATCTTCATTCACATCGAATTTAACGTCGAAAAAAAAAACAAAGGAAAGTTTCAATGCCATCGGCAGCAGCGTTAAAATCCTTTAACGAAGAATAAATTGGTAATAAAAAATGACAATTTTCAAGAACCATATTATTACGTATACCGAGAATGAAAAAAAAAGACTTCGGATTTTCAACATATTGAAAGAAAAAAGAAGAGAACTTTTCGAAGCTGTTTCAAAGATGAAAAGAAATAGGAATTTATCTATTTCGTAATTTCCAAGGTGCATTTATATGGCCAACAATCGTTCATTTAAGGACGAAGCTTCTGTCCGGTTGATGACCATCGGTTTAACCCCGACGTCAATTGGGTGGCTGAAAATCAGTTTAATTTCCTTCTAGTAAGAATAATAGAGTGGGTGCAATAAGGGGATGGAAAATGATGCGAACGGTGCGTAGTTTGGGAAATGTAGGAAAGTGAGCGTGGTAAGGTAATCGGTAAAGCAAGGTAACCAAGTCGTTTAAACGTGACAGAAATAATATAGTGTGTCGGTGTTTGACTCGATCTGTATAGCTGCCTTCGTGGGATAAGCAAGACAGATGAGGTCCTAACCCTCAGCAGTTCACCGTTTCCTGCCTGCCCACTCTGTTCTCCTATCAAGACAAGTTAATCAGCAGAAATTGCGAAAAGCGAAGTGAACCTGCAGTGCCGAGAGAACGGAAACGGAGATGAGGTGATGACAGGCACATGACTTACAATGAGATGATTTACAGACATAATTTGCGTACAAAGGTATTAATGTTCCAGAATAATATCATCATATTCTTGAAAGGTGCCGAAAGATATCATACAACATAATGAAATTAGAAACCACATTTCATCGGTCCACAATTTGTTTTATTGTGAATTTTTAGGTTTTCCTCAAATTGCCGATTGCTATAAACTAAGATTAAAAAATAATTATATTTCATCTCTTCCCCGCTTACACGTCTTTTGAGTTTTAAAAGTAATAAATATTATATAATAATCCTCCCTTATTTATTTTTCAATTTCCCTCTTTTTTCGCAGCTCCGTTTCTTTGAACCTCTTTTTTTACTTTTCTTTTTCTCTTCTCTTTTCGTGATTAATAATATTATATCGTCCGATTTCACTTTGGCGCATCAACACTTATTTGCCTTTCCACGTCTCCGTTTTCGTTTTTTTTTTTTTTCGGGTTTCCCTTATTCTGTTCTCTTTTTGTTCATTTCGGGCAGGTATATACGTATGCGGTAATCGTGTTTTCGAAGCTCTCTTAAGAATTCCACCTGATTCAAGGCTCAATTCTCTCACCGGGTCCCGGTAACGCGTGCGGCTGCAGGGTATGGGTATATACGAAGCTAAGTGAGTTACGTGTGGCTCACCAAGGCTTAATAGTGGCTGCCTGGGCTGGAGCCTTGGGCAATACCATGCAAAGTGGATATTTAGGCAGAGAGCCTTAGGGACGAGGGAAAGGGCGAACTGAACCGCGGGTTGGGGATTTCCTGGGGATTTACATCCGCAACGACTGAATCCATCGCGTATTTCAACGAAAAGACAAAAGAATAGCAAAGGAAGTCCACGTCCGTTTCTTAAGGTGAAGGACTAAATTCCAGCAGTTATAGGGCCGTTACTTTTCTACGTTGAAATACTATTCTATACCACCGTCAGCTGGTCATCAGTCATTCCAACCAATTTCTAGCTCGTTTTAAAAAATGTGCATAGGTAATTTTCTACGCGAAAAGCTGTTACCACTTTTTTTCATTTTCTTTTTTTGCAACACTTCAACTTGACAATGCACAACTGCGGAAAGGTGAAAATCTGTTATTCCTCTCCGCCCCCTCCTCCCCCGACCGTCAAATTTGAATGCTTTCTCTTTTTTTTTTATCATTCCATGTATATTTATTTTATGTTTTTTTTCTTCATTTAATATCATTTTTTCGTTCGGAACGAGGGTGAGCACCACAGCATAGCGAGGTAGGTGGGTGAAAATCCGGGCTGAAAGCTCTCCTCTTCGGAACGGGCAGTTCAGGGGGAGAGTGGTGCTCGTGGAATCGTGGAAATTGTGTTATTAATTTCAACTCGGTAACAAAAATGCCCATCGCAATGCCAGCGGCAGTAATTTTGCGCCACCCTCGTCCGCTCCAACTCTGCTTTTCGCGATTGAACTTATTAAACAGAGGCTGAAGGACAACACTTCTTCTACCGCTAGCTGCTGCACGCGCGCAGGGTTTCAACTTTTGTTTGTTTCCCCACAATGCGAGAATGATATTAAAACCACCTACTGGGAGAAATGTCTACGACGATATACCTAAAACCTGAAAACTTATTATCCTCCTCGTGGTAAAAAAAAAACAAAAAAAAGTCTTTTTCGTCGCGGTGTTTTATAGGTTTTTCGGTGAAAACTTTTACGGAAGAAAGATACTGAGAAACAAACGAAAGAATAAAAATTCCCATTCAGAAAATTCTATAACACAAGATCGGATATCGCCATGTATGGCGCCGGAACAAATTGTTGTCCTTACCGATCGATTTTATTTTAATATTTTATTTTCAATGAAACACCACCAATTACATCGCATATTTCACAAGCAATCTGAATTAGAGGATCCGCGCACCTCTCCGCAATCCGTCGACGACATATCGTGGAAAATATTCGTCGGTAGTAACTGTTTTATTCCCTTTTTTCTTTTATTTCTCTTCTTTTTTTTAATCCCATATAGCGTTACTTTTTGCCACGTCAACCTCACTCTCTGCGATCCCTTTTTCCCTCGTTTCGACCCTTCTGTTAAAAAACAACTTCGTTACAAGGTTGGTAATTGCAGATTTAAAGACTCGCCGCAGTAATGAACTTTTTATCTTTTTATACTTTGTGTTCTTCTCTTATTCGCGAGCTTTTTTTATACACACCTTTTCGAGGCGAAAGATTTTGAATTTTTACTACCCCGCTCGCGCTAGGCGCCTGATGTGCTTATTTTACGTCCTCTATTTCAATTACTAACCCTGAATTTTTTTCATAGATAATATCACAAGAAGCGAGACTAATATAGTTAGAAAAAGATAACCATATGGTCAGTATCCGTTTGAATCACCGGCTTCTCATTATTTTTGTTTGAAAAGAGAAAATGTGAAAAGAAAAAAAAATAAATTATTTTGTTCTCCAGATTGAATGAATTTTTACTCCGTCATAGAATCAGTTTTTTAATCCTAATTACCTAATTCTCTTCTCAAAGATAGTCGTATCATCACCGCGCGAAAAGTTCTGAACGTTATTAGCTTAAATCCGCTCTTTCTAAAGAGTTGACGAAGCTGTTTTGAAAGTATAATTAATCATTTCTCACTCGTAACAAAACGACTAAAATTTGTAAGCGCTCTTTATGAAAGTCGCTTTGCTTCAATAGCTGATGCAGACAATAAAAGTTTCTGCACGTACCACTTCGGCAAAAAAAAAAAGAAAAAAATACATGACAAAAAATGCTTCCCACAATTTTGTTTTTTTTTTCACATTTTTGAATTGAAAAATAGAAAAAGCATGGTACATTTTTTATTCGACTCTTTCAATTACTTATAAATTAATAAAGTCAAAAGATTCGTTTTCATCAAAATTTCTCGGAGGTCTATTCTTTGGGGATTTTTGTAATTTTGCTAAAATACAGACCGAGTAGGTTGACAGTTTGGATTATTACGAACCCAACTTCGTATAGGTAAAAGTACAACGTACACGTTATTATGCTCTGCAGACACATCAGTGTTTCAGAAACTTTTAGCAACTCATACATCGTATACTTATACCTATGCTACACCGCAGGAGTTTCTTTCACTTAAGAAAGTCGGCCATTTCAAATCCCTAGAGATCTAATATCCAATTCCAGAGTAAAACCAATTGATATATTTTATTTTCCCTCTGTAAAATATGAAAAATTAGCGATAACTCGATCATTTCGATAGATAGATCGATTTAATTAGCATATTCAGATTCCTGAAATCGAATACTTACGAAATAAACAAAAAATACATTTTTTTCTTATCGTTTCAGCAACTCTGTTTCCCTCTGTATTTTTACCTCAACAACTCAATGCGGCGCGCGCGAAATTCGTGCGCGGAATTCTCGTAGTTGCATGATTTTAATTTGGAAACATAAATGTAATTTATGCTTCGACGATAGGTGGCGACACTAATCGGACGTTTCTCCGTTTGAGGCGAACAAATTAGCTTTTTTCGGAGAGAGATAGAAAACGATTTGGCGATAGACGTCGTTCGAACTCAATTCGAAGAATAATTTATTTAGGAAAAATTCAATTTGGATCTTCTTGGCCGAATAAAGAACAAGAATTCTTACAGCAAAAAGAGATGAAGATATTAATGGAAACAAAAAAAAAGTGAAGAAGGAGAAAAGGAAATCGATGAGCGATACCTAATCTTCTTTCTGTGCGTCTCAATAGCTGAATTTCACAATTTCATACATTTTTCAAAAATTTTCCTGAATTTCGAACCTTGATTCTTGTAAAATTCGAAGTATTGATTGTATCTAGACGTACATACACATAAGTATATAACAATTATACCTAAAGAAAGAAGAGGAATTAATTTCTAGGAATAAAAAAAAATTCATTCACCGTCCTCATTAAGGTGTGTTGACGAGCAACCTGGCGAAAACCGCAACCAACGCGCGTATTAATTTCTCCCCGAAAGGATGCTGAAAAGAAAATACTTTTTCTTCCCAACGCCCAAGACGCGCGCTGTGTAGACAATTGGTTGACGGAAGCGGAATTTATTTTTTTTTTCTTCTTTTTTCACGCGAAGCAATTCTTTTCACCCTGTTTTTTCTAAAGACTTGTTGGTCCACTCTTCTTCTATATACAGAGAATGTCCTATTTTTGTGTTTTTCCTTTCATTTCTCATTTCCTTTTCTTTTTTATTTATTTATTTTCCCTCTTCGTCTTCTAAATGGAGTTTACAGGGATCCATGAATAATTGAACAATTTTCTTGTATAATTATATCGATATTAATTCATTTCTATTCGATAACTTCCAACAGTCTTTTATACGGATAAAATTTCGATCTCGATTTTCATTTAAAAATGAAGAGAAGGACCGTTCAAATAAAGTGTGAAGAGACAGAGATACAGCTCAGATTTCCAGCCCATGTACCGATGGAGGATAATTAAAGTCATCGAGATTGACAAACTTTGCAGCATCTCTCCGTCATTGTCAGTTTCTGAGAATATTCATTGAAACGATAAATCCACAAGGGAAGGAAGAGTTTATCTATAACGATTTATATTTGCATCAAATTTCAAAGTTCATCAACGCCCACATCGGATATAGGCTTACCGAATGTTAATTCGATTTCAAGCAATGAAAATATGTTCGAATATATTTTTTTCAATTTCATTCCGTAGAGTAAAAAATGTAAGATTATGAATATATGTGGTTCTATATACTTGAACTATTTCCGAACATCGAAACCACAACGATCTCTGCAACTTCTAGTATAGGATAAAACTCGTAGACCGCTCCCATCTGCAAAACTACTTCTCGTTCCCAACCCAAATATCTGCGAACGCATCCCTCGGGATTGCTACCCACAGAAACTAAAACCACATTCTTTTAAATTACAAGCCATTTCATGTAAATTAACTAACCTTTACCCTAATAACAGAACTAATCAACGCAAATTGACAGTCTTACCCTAACTGGGAAGAAAAACGGAAAAAACCCCTGGATCATTTTCTTGAAAAAGAAACAGTCACACTCAATTCGAAAATATTCTATTTATTTATTTTTTTTTTTTGTGAAAAGAAAAAATAATACCGAACTTTCGGTTATGTTATATTACTATAGGTACAAATGAAAATCCTGTGTACGAGGATAGTGTGAATAAAAAGGTCTAGCCGGAAAAGGACAGGAAGAATCCTTGGCAATGATATAGGTGATTGGAAGCCACACGTTTCCTGGTTATTCAGGGAACTCCGAAATAATTAATCGCTTTGGGCTAATTGACCAACCGGTCCCTTGCCATTTCGTGGCCTCCCTTTTAGTTCAAGTTACGCCTCGGAAATTTGGTCGTATCGCAAATATATCAGAATATTAAATACCTATAGCCACCTATGAGAATACTGATCCAAAAAATTGATGCTTGATTGCAAACGCAAACGCAAAAAAAAAATACAAAAACAATTTCAAGCAAATATAAACGTTGAAAATTTTCAAAGAAAAATTCATGAAACTTTTGTCATTATCCCATATGAATTATTAACCCATGTGTGTATAGGTATAAAACCCTTAGTAAAAATTCATGCAATTTTTCATCTTCGAATTCGTCGAAATGAATTTTCCTTACCTCTTCCGTTAACGCTGGACTGGACGATTGCATTGTAGTCGTCCCAATTTTGAGTTTCACATAGGAAAGCCGTTCATCGAGCTGCAGCATTCCCACGACGCATCAAACATGTCCATCTATATACACGGTATATGTATACATGCAAGTAATAGGTATATATCTTTGGTATTTGTATAACCGCAACCAGCAATCAAATATTCTATTGTGTCCTATATACATATATTTATACATAGCTCACGTAACGTGCATTCTATGCATGTATAGTAGAAATGCACGTATGTAATCTAGGATATACTGCAGATATCATACGAACGTTACGGCTTATTCCAATCATTCAAAAATATTTCATAACAACACCGTGCGGGAAAAATCGTCCTGCGGTGTACATACACATTAAACAAGTTATGTGTATGTAGTAGATAGATATAGATGAGTCGGTATGTAGGTATACGACTATCTATAGTCACTTCCAATTTAATGTAGGATTTGTGGAAGAGGAAAGGATGGAAAGGTTGGATAGGATACGATTCGCTTGCGTTTTTTTCTTTGTGTGTTTTCACGTGTTCTTGTATAATAATAGAGATAGCTTCGCTGCGCTTGCTGGAAGTATAGTATGTATAGTACAGGGAAAAGAACGAATAGCTGGAACACTATACAAAATTGGATTTGTGCTATAAACTATATCCATCCGGTGAATCCCACCCGCAATTGATTTTATGCTGAACAACCAAGTTTACATTCGAAAAAGAATGTTCTACATATCCACCTTAACCAGTGTATGATATCGAATCGCGGATCGAACTCCCTGTGTTCTATATACGTATATAAACACACATATATATTCACAAGAATTTATCCTACCTCCATGTCTATTTCTACATAAACTGAGGGGATCCTGAGTAAATATACACACCCTATAGCATTATGTACACCCATATTTATTCAAATACATAAAGGTATACCTATACCTATGTACATGCAGAGTAGCCTTAGCCCGCCATGTACTGCACGATATGCGAAATCAAATTGTGTGCACAGCAAAATGTTCGGTTCTGGCTACTGGAAACTACCCCTGTACCTACATATACCGATGATTTTGAACCGAGCTGTTGAACGAATTTTTATAACCCTTGAAATTAAATTCACTTCCATGATTTTAACCGCGATCAGATTTTACGCAAAATTAATTTTGAACTTTAACCTTCAGATCACACTAAAGTGACTTAAATTTTTTTTTTAATTTTCTTAAAAAGATCTGGCTGTTTTCTCTGCTTTTTTTTTAGAAACTGTTTTCTCGTGGCTCTACGAACAACGCGAAACTTTACTGATCTTTATGTGAGTATCGAATTTTATTGTAATAATGATCACTTTCGAGTTTGCGTTACGGAACGAATGATAAATTCGCTGCAGTGAAATGTGCGACAAAAAGTACAAACTAAAGACGAATACAAAACGTCTAGAAAAAGAAGGTGCGAAGAGAACTTGCAGAACAGAGGAGAACATCCTTAGGTCGTCAGCATAATTTAATCCAAAGACAAAAGCAGGTCGACATTAAGTAACGCGAACGAGAATTCCCCCGACGTTGATGAACGTTAAAAACGAAAATTTGATCTGTAGAGAGGAAAGCTCGGAGGAGAGTAAAGAGGAATATAAAGTACTATGACGATACGTAAACATAAAGAAAAAAAGGAAGAAAAAAATAAAATAAAAATAAAAAAATTTTAGAGCGAATTCGCTTGGTTTCACTGAAAGAAACACCGTGAGTAAAAAATGAGAGTGAGGCAAAAAACGATTTTCTGTCTAAACTAGCAACTGTTCGCTGTTCGAGAAAAGCTCGAGGGGGAACAACCCTCTATAATGCGAAACTTGCTTTGAGCTTTGCCTGAGTGTTGTTGACGTCAAGAGGACGAGGCGGCTTTCCAGATGCTTGGATGTCCACTGGAAACGCTGGCTTAACATCCGATGAGACACCGGGTAAGAGCTAAGAGCCCTCTCACTTCGTATTACGGAGCCCCTGTTAAAGTCGGATGTTGAGCAACGAGCGAATTAAACCACCCGCTAACGATACCAAACAACCCAACGCGATATTCCAAATTAACGTTAAGACACTTGATCTCAATCCTCCTCTAAACATTCATTAGGATTGATTCAAATGTAATAAAATGCGACCGCCTGAAAACGCAAGTTCCTTCTCTGCATCCCATCTGAAACATTTATCAAATCAAGTGAGAAAATTCATCGTTTATCATCGGCAATGTTGCAAATGAATGTTAACATACACTTGAGCTTAATTATCTTCTGAACATTCATGCAGATTGATTCAAAAAATTCAATACGAAATGGGGTGAGTTTATAATGTTGCGCTAGGTGGCAGCACCTGTAAGGGGATGAAATGTAGCTTTTGGCTGACTTGCTAACTTTGCCGATTATCACGTGCTCGAGAATGGATGTTATAAAAATGTCATTGAAATTCTATTGAGGCTTTGGCGGAATGAATTTAAAATAGAGATAAAACACTTGTTTTTGTCTTCTGGATACCTAATGAATTCAATACGAGAATATCGAATTACCCATTAAAATAGTTTACCGGGATACCCAATATTTTCAAATCAACAAATTGTTCGGTTTGGTGTACTCTTGATTGCAGTCGAGTTTCGAGTAGTTTGTTCATAAATCAAAATAAAATTATAATGGTTATAAATTTTAAATAAACACACAGAAGATAATAAATGTGAATACAATGTGATCAAATATGATTTTCCCCGCCGAATCACTTTTTTTTTGCAGTACACAATTTGAATCACCCTCATCATCGTCAGATGGCGACGCTAGGCAGAGTTGTCTTCGCTGATCAACAGGGTTGCAGTTACCATCTCCAAGGTGACCGATTGACGGCACCTGCAGAAAATAATTGAACAAGTTCGGATTACTTCTAAATAATTCTGTGTGACAGTAGCGTTGTTCTCCACAGCAACAATTTTGTAACCATAACCAACGAATTCAGACCTAACGATAACCTATCGTGCTGTAAAATCAGACTCGGTATCACTGAGTCTATTGCCGGTTATTAGTTTTATTAGGCGATCAGTTGACGAAAAAAACTGCAATTTTGATAATAGTTTGACAAACGATTATGGTTATAGATTAACGTAATGCTTGTCACTCGGTGAAGGCAACGTTAATAAATTTTTTCCCCTTAGCATGATTTTTCGACCCCGTAATCACGGCCGTGATCTCTCATTTCCTGAGATCCTCAAAGTTGACTCGGATCAGCGGGATTCACCCTGATAAACGCGTGAAGCCAGATTTTCCTCCGGCTCAGTCCTTAGCTCGTCGTTATCTTTACGACCCTGCGCCGCGTACGGCTGGTTCTACGCTCTAGTAGTTCAGTTATTTACTACTCCGCTCATAATTTTAATTATTTATCGCTGTATAAAGGGTGCTATGAGGCCTCCCTATGGTTATCTATCCTCGACTTGCGACAACCGAGTTAGTCGTTCACGTAATCACCTTCACTTCTCGGTCAGAGACAGTTGCGCGTGGTCTCTTCCGGATAACAGTCGCTCGAATCCAATCTCCCTTAAACTTGGTGTACGGAGTCCTTGAAGTGTTCAAGATTTCAAATTTACTCTCACCATACCCTATCACGCAACGACCTTGCTCGCTGTCACATTCCCGAAGTGCTCGAAAATTTTTACGGAGTATTTTAACCTCTTTTAACATTTTCGCGCAGACGACTCGTTAATAATGACGGACAAGGAAGCGCCGCAAAAACCGGTCACGCACTGTATATTTGACATGGATGGCTTATTGCTTGGTAACCAAATTTAAAAATATAAACATTACTGTCCTCTCCAACTATTTATCCTAACACGTCAAAATTATGATCACCATCATTTTCTGTTAACTCCTGGTTCCGGTTCACCATTGACCCTCAAATCTGACCAAGGTCATGGAGTATCGGAAAGTTCCTATTCATTGTTGGAATGTACATCAAATCCATACGGTATTCATTAGGGTAAATTTGAAATTCATTACACAATATTTGTAGTTGATAAGCCAGGTGACGCAACATCTTATTAGACATTTCATCACACTTGTCCCATTAATAACCAGAAAATTTTCTTTCCACAGATACAGAGACACTCTATACTGAAGTATTCAGCAGAATTGTAAGTCCTTATGGAATGAAGTATACCTGGGAACACAAGGCGCGTATAATGGGTTTCAGGACCCCAGAAGTTGCTGCAGGAATAATCAAAATGCTTAACCTACCAATAACACCTGCAGAATTTGAAGCGCAGGCAAAAGTTCTGTATGCTGAACTTTTCCCACGCACCCAAGTGATGCCTGGTAAAATTCCACCTTTTTTTCATGATAATCGTTTATCAGATTAGCTGATAGTTTAATGATACAATCTACATCTTGACTCGAGAGTTTTGAGCAAAAAACAATATTCTGTGGTCCTTCAATAATAGTTCTGTTGTCCAAACAGGTGCCGAAAGATTACTTCGCCACCTCAAGACCCACAATGTGCCAATAGCTCTGGCTACAAGTTCCAGTGCGGAAAGTTACTACCTGAAGACTAAGAACTACCAGCACATTTTTGATCTATTCGATCATCAAGTTCTGGGTGGTTCTGATCCCGAAGTAAGGAGAGGGAAACCATGCCCTGATATTTTCATAGTTGCAGCAGCAAGATTTCCTGATAAGCCGGATCCCTCCAAGGTCTGTATAATTATACTTCAATAGAATGATCGTAAGATATATGACAAATGACAAATCAATTAACGCTTTTTTTTTAGTGTCTCGTCTTTGAAGATGCTCCTAATGGGGTTCAAGCAGCTTGTGCAGCAGGTATGCGATCTGTAATGGTGCCAGACCCCAATCTGCCAAAAAGTTTACAGGGTGACGCAACGATTGTTTTCAACAGCCTAAATGAATTCAAACCAGAACTGTTTGGTTTACCACCATTTGAAGACTAGTTCATTTGTAGATAATAGTACTAAAAAAATCAACCAGCAAATTTATTATATTTTATCCAAATGATCACCCAAACTATGTACCCAGCAGACATAATACTTACGTACTTATATGCGTATGTATCATTTTCGGTACACACTTTAACTGTGGAGAATGTGCTGTATGATTACCAATGATTTACTCTCATGGTATAGTTCACACTTACAAGCATGTAAGAAGGTTACATGTCTCCTAATAAAATGCTATATTTTATGTCTAGTTAAGCCAGGCATTGCTGTTAAATCAAAACCAAGTCCAAGTCTCCAACCTCCTCTAGGTATAAAGTCACACTTCCTAATAAACACAGCAAGAGCCTCTGAGTATTTTGTAGATAATTTAATGACCCTAGATTAGATACAGACTCACTGTTGGTTTTCTAAATATAATATACATTGCTCGACTCCTTCCTACGACTTTGCTGCCAGCTTTTGTACCTGGCTCAGGATTTCGTCAGGCTTGAGATTAGATAGTGGCACATTACACTCTATGCCAAATTCTGGAAAATAAAGATACTCATATCAAAATTGTACCGAGCTACAAGTAACTAAAGCAAAAAGTGCGTTAGAGTAAAGTTGCAAGTACAGGTGTAGATGACAATGGATCTCCCTTATTGCACAACTGGAAGATTATGGAACTAATTTAAAGGGACGGATGGTCAAGAGAAAATATTTTCAAACTTTTATGACATAACGATTACCTACCATAGCGTGCGTAGAGCTTAGGCTCTATCATAGAGCATTCTCGTATGAGGACTGGGAAAGTTGGATTGTTCTGTTTTATCTTGACATACTGTTGCTCGACAAAGTCTCTGTGATAACAAAAAGAGTCGTTCAGAGATCACATTGCACCTTATGACCCATAGAAAGTTTAAAACACAGCTCAGATAACCATAATCTCAAGGAGGGCATTCGGCTCTTCCTTAAATGCTACCTAATTTATTAGAAATTAATTTACAAATATGTGACTAAGGATCCTAGATTAACAGTTATCGAACTCACCGCACCCCTTGACTGGATTTCGACGTTTGACACAATAAAATCCTTACTTCTTTAATACGTGATCCAAACTTAACCGCCGCCATATTGGAAATCTGGAGAACGTCGTCTGCTGCCTACAGTCTGCTAGGGTCTTGCGCGCTATAGTCTAATCGTTGTCAACCAGATATTACAAACGCGCATGACACTTTCTCGACTTTAGAACTGTCGTTTCGTATATTCGTATAAATTCTTCATGTAAATATGTTGGATTTAGCGATACCTATGCTTAACTTGTGACAGCATATTTAAAATTCTCGTTTCAAATTACACAACGCGATTTGCGACACGTAACAGCGGATTGTAAGGCCACCCACAGCTAGCGCTCGATGGTCTCCGATTCCGTCACTTTTCAAGTGTCTTACCAAAAATTGAGAAGATTGAATTCGAATCATAAGTAATTTAAAAGTAGACGCGGTTCTTCGGTCTTGTAAGAGACCAATTTGTTATCTGCAAACATTGATAACATCAAAATCAACTGCCCGAGATTTAAGTACTTTTTTTTGCTCAAGCGCCGCGGTAATGTAGATTAGCTATTGTTATTTTCTACCTCATTCCCGCTCCATTCTTTTGTTTTCCTTTTGTAGAAGCGGTTGCCGCATGTTAGGCGTCTGTAAATCATTTTTTCGAACACGATGACAATGAAAGCGTTGACTGATGATTAGTCAGTCAACGATGAAAGTTAGGAATTGCCTACCATAAAATCAAATTATTGTGATTATGTTTGCTTCAGGGTAAAATAAGATGAGAGGCCTTCCGATAATGTAATAGGAATAAAACCGACTATCAGATACCATCAATACAGAGCAGCTTTCTTTCGTCTTTTTCCCCCCTTACTTTCGCGGTTCTGGCGTTAGAACCTATTTCTGAACTTCGCGTAACACGCCTTCACGTATACTTTATCCAAGAGATTTTGCCATCCACCAGCAGAGATGCTTTCACAATATGGAAATGTTTAACACGAGAGTTACTCGCTTTTTATTCTGATAGACACATAATCGATAAGTCAAAAAAATTCTCTCAATAACCACGGATTTTTGCCTGTTTTCTAAAATATAACCACATAAAGAAAAATTTTACTTCTTTATGTTCACACTTTTCTACCGATGGAAAAAAACACACGAATTATATAAATGATACGTAAGATAGTATGAACCATTTCAATATCTGATAAACTCTCAATCACTCTCCCTAGAATAAAAAGAAAATTGCAAATTCATGGGATGAAATTTATGTACAAAAATAACCTGAGAGTTTTTTGTAGAGATAGCAAATTAATTAGATCAAAGTCGAAATTTTTTTTATCAAATTCCGTGAAGATGGATAGATATACCAATTCATTTCTGTACAATTATTTAATTTGATATACATTACATTGCGTGACTTGGCAAGTCTTGTTATACACATAATATCCATAAACTATTATAAAATACAATGATAATCGATCATCTACCGCATAAAATTCAGAACATCGTTTATATCCATATACAATAGTAATATTATAGACCGTGGCGGAATGGTGACCCTCATGAAAAGCCCCACGTCATTTACAAAACTCTACAGAAATATATTCTAGCTCCTTGAAAATATTCCAGAATCCATTTTCCCCTTCAATTCATTTGAATCTCAAATCCATGTAAGTTCGGTCTTTTGACCAAACTCGGGTCCTAGCCGCCGAACTAGCGCTTGTTTTTTACCTCACGATCTTTTCGAACTTTGTGTAATTTTGTCTTTTAATTTTTGGAAGCACTGCATTTTGCCCCACAACGTCTACTTGATTGCACTGACTCAAAAATTCACTTCAAAGAAAATTTGAAAAAAAGAGGAAAAAAAATTGTACCGTTACAAGAAGGCCTACTCTTTGTTAGTATAATCATAGATATTATAATAGTTATGACCTACAGTATTTATCTCACATTTTCTGATTTCTAAGTCACATTACTCAACCAAGCAGCATATATAACGTTGTACTGTTACTTTTATTACAAGTAAATGGGAATTGCATACGGGCGAATATTGTCGATGAAAAATGTAATATTGGCTTGAATATGGAGTAAAAAAAAGTTTCAACAAAAGCCGGATAATGTATAGTAATCCCCTGTGTAGATTAAGCTCTCGTAAAAAACGTTTATCCAGATTTCCAGCTGTACTTCTTGACAATGTAGGCTTATACTATATTGTTATATAAGTACATCTAATAAAGGGGTTGAGAGTGAAGTGAAAGTGATGATCTTGACTAGATTGACTAGAGTAAAAAATTGCACTCAACTATTCATAACCATACATCAAGTCAATATATCAATGATCAAGTTTACCAGTTTCGTCCTGAATTTTCATCCATTCTTCGATGGTCGTAAATCATTATAAAGTTTCGTCCCTAATTTAATAATAAGTGCGATATAAATAATGAATATTCTTTGATCTCAGCTCTTTGTTCAGTTAGGGTATATAAAGCTATGATAGAAAAATGAATAGTTAATAGATTTCCGTGAATGCAAGATAAATTATTATATATCTACAGCAAAATAATTTCAAATTAAGAGCTGATTGATTTGTTTGATTTTTTCCACCGATAGGTATTTTTTTTCCTACGTTCTTGAGGCTTCGTTATTAATTCTTCCACTCGTTGGAACGGGTGGTATGTGATGGCCTTGATGGACCTGCATTGGAACACCTCCACGACCTCTGCAAAATTTCCGACAAGTCAAACGCCAAAATGCCAGTCTGAAGTCAGCGGAGTAGAAGGCGTAGATGAATGGATTTATCGCAGAGTTTATCCAACCTGGTGAAAAAAAAATTAATAAAAGAAACGAAACCCTAGAACAAAAACTTTGTCCATTCTATTTACCTCGTCATCCGTATTTCCCGACGCACAAAGATTGATCACGTGATTCGTATATTTCAGCGAAAAACCGGCTCAACACGTCGATGTTAACCAGGTGACAATATAATCTCGTAAAAATCCGAACAATATTGCACGTGACGAGCAAAAAAAAAATCGCAAGCGAACATTTTTTCTAGTTATACGTTATTGTTCTCGTTCGAAGGGTAGAAAAAAAACTCATTATCTCGATTGGAACGAACTTGCGAGTATAAATTTATTGGGTGAGGAAGCTTTGATACTGAAAAAGCTATGTGAGCGGCTAAATCTCAGGCATAAGTAGGCTGAGTTTTTGAAATTAATTCGTATTTTTTTCACTTGTTTCTCTTTGCTTTGTTAAAATTGAAAATCAATTTTTGCCATCGCAAATTTTAGGGTATGTAAACCCATGATCCCATACTAACGTTGGGACGTGATCCTATATCCTGATGGAAAAGTGACTTTAATATCTGTAAACGCTGTGATATTGTTATACATGTGTACATTCTGAAGTACTTCCAAAACTTTGCGTTGAATTTATCAGACTTATGAAAATATTTCGTGGTTCTAAAAAATCTTCAGAGTCACATATCGCGAATTCTTCTCTTTGTTTTGATATTCTTTTCTTTTTAATTTACATTTTTTTTACATACCAAGCCATGTGAGCGCCGGCATGAGGGTGCTGGGCGGACTCTTTGGCATGAAGGGAGTCGCGAGGTAAAGAATGAAGAATGGAAGCCAACAGGCAACGAATCCGCCAACAACGACCGCCAACGTACCAGCAGTTTTCGTCTCTCTTGCCACCCTGTTTATACAGCTCTGCTGATGACTTCTGAAGCCCATTTTTTTAGCCGAATTACCCGTGTGATCAACGTGATCGTCTACTATCTGATCACATGGACTGCTTCTTCTCTCAAGCGCTGCCGAACTCTCCGATCTTTTCGATCTTACGCACCTCGAACGCTCCCGCTACAAGAATATATTATTTTATGAAATTGGTAATTTTAGAAAATTGTGGAAACATTTTAGATCAATCACATGTAGGAAGAACTATAGCTTAGAGTAAGGAAATACATATAACTTTTGCCGAAAATCGTGATTGAAATATGGAGATTTTTTGTTACTTATTGTTAGTTCACATGCCTAAGAAGTGGAATCTAAATTTTGTTCAGTTAACTGAAAAGAATTACAGATTTTGTAAGTCATCAATAATCTCAGGTGACCCCGATTTCGAAATAGAACTTTTAAAACTTTCAGTTATGGATGTATCCTGCATTTGTAGCTGCAGAGTGCGTGATTTTCTATTGAAATTTTATTAAAATCTTCCGATCAGTTCTTTCGCGCTTGTGATTAAAAATAACCAAATAAATGAATAAAAATACGTACGCGATGGGGTGAACTGCAGAGTTTATCCAGCGGTCGTTTCAATATAAACAAGAGCGACAATCAATTCGGCAAAATAGAAGTGTGAAATAATGTTTTCGAATAGTAGAGGAAAAAGAACTTCAAGGTCGTAGTTGAAAAACAAATGGTGTTCCAGATGATCACCCTTTCTTACTTGACTGACGGTCCTCCGATTTAAAGGTTCGGAGTTATTTGTCTCAAGATTTCTGTGCCTCCTGGCGATGACGCAGGATATCCTTGCGTATACGTACAGCATGACCAGCATTGGTAAAAAGAATGATCCCATCGCCGAGAAGATAACGTAGGAAGTGTCCATGTTGTAAGTACAAATTTTTTTGTTCGTATTCTGAGCGTTCGGGAAACAACCGAGCATCGGAAGGCTTGCAATGGAACCGGCCAAAATCCAGACGACTATTATCATCGAACCAGCCAGTCTTTTGCTCCGTCTACGTCTGCTGTATACCAAAGGCTGCGTCACGGCGAGGTATCTTGAAAATTCAACAGCTGAGTAAGACAAATCGAACCCTCGTGAACCCAAAATATACATATAGTGGGCACATGTATGGCCGGCGTTTTCGTTTAACGCCCATATTTCACCTTAGAAAAACTGTGTAAGTTTAGCCGCGTATGGGTTATACAACGTATATATTTGTATATGTTGAAATATATATCTATATGATGTTAATGTTTCAAAAAGGATCATCCGAAAGGTTATATTCTTCGTATTTCTTCTCGAAAATCTCGTATTTTGTTAAGGTTAGATATTCTGATCTCCCGTATAAAATTCCTCTTGGGCTGAGGTGAAGTCGTGAGATATTTTTGGAAATATCTGAGATATTTACGAGGTAAATAGGATGAAAATTTTCCATTCCCTCGTCATAACATTTCGGGATTTGAAAATAATGAGAGAAAAATTTTAATAAATTCAATTTCATTTTATCGTCGTTTGTTTGTTTTTTTCTTCTCTCTGTCCGGGGATCATTAGGGAAACATTTCTGCTTTTCCTTACCTGTCGATCGATATGGCGCAAAGGGATAAAATACTCGCAGTGCAAAGAAGGACGTCAAGAGAGACCCAAGAATCGCATAAGATTTCTCCAAGCTCCCAGGACCCTCCGTTTAGCTGTAAAATGTGGAAAAGCTGAATTTAACAAGATAGTTATCTTCTCGATGTTAAACTTTCTTTAGTATAAAGTGTAGAAACTTTATAGGTATAGGCAGTATAAAACGTATTAAAGGGCAAACTAACTAAGGACAAACGACGAAGGACGTTATCTCCTCATCAACTATTACATTAAACCTGCATCACATCCAGGAGAATCATGACGCTGGTATAATCCCTTCTGAAAATCGTCTCATTTTAACTTTTTTCAACAAATCTATAACGTATAAGCCAAAAATAGAATGGTGCGAATTTGTCAAAAAATCTTTAAGCCCGTAAAACACCTACCCTACCTATTATATTTAAATCATTATACGTATATAACACGCGATGATGTTGAGAAGATAAGAAATAGAGATAATTCTTCCCCCCCCCCCCCCCCCCCCCTAAAAATAAAGAAGATAAAACGAGACAATGTGAATCGAGTTACCGACGCAAAAGCCTGTCAAAAGAGTATATAAACACGTAATTCCCTGAAGACCAACAACCCAAGTAGAGGTAAACGCACAGAGTATGCATAGCGAGGTATGTAGATACAAGTAATAGGTAGGTAAATACAAACTTGCTATGTATTACTGTATAAACAAGTATATAGATTATTCATATTGATGTGTACGAATGATATTAAATATTCGAGAGCTGCTCCGAATTTTCTACGTTTCTTGATAGCATATATAGTGACAATTGAAATGCGCGGTTGTTCAATATTTTTTTATTACAAAAAAAAAAAAAAAACATTAAAAGCTTGTGCACGTCACAAGAAAATTGAGTGTTTTCCAGCTCGCGATATTGTAACCCACTGATTTTCTATAAGTCCAAACAATCGTTTTCATCAGATCTAATTGGATTTCGAATGATCGATTTATGTGATCCCAAATGATCTGCACCACAGAATTTCAGAGTGAAATTTTAATTTGTATAATCACATGCATGATTCAATGCCAGACTCCAACTTTTGTCCTGTATATAACCATATACAATAATAATTACAGACATATGTATGAGCATTCATATTAAAAATGTTTTGCACGGTGCAGTCGCACATAATAATTGTGCTATCAAATTATTATTCTATATGCACCAATTCTCGTGATAACCGCTGCACCCTGCATATTATATCGCTCAAGTGTAATCAATATTATTTGTATAGTGTAATATAATCATACGTATTACGTGTCTGTATTACAACCACAGTGTGTCATGTACAAAATGATTCAGTTTTATCGAATGAAGAAAGTTTATTAAAAAAATAATCGCTGTCCCACAATTATATACAGAATATCCAAATTCAAATGATCGGAATCAATATAGTATCTGAAATTTGGAGAAAAAAATTTTCTTAAACTTTATCATACAAATTGGTATTATCATAAATTCAAAGATTTGAATTGTTTAAGATCAGAATATTGTTTTATCAATTAATCGAATTTGAATATGATTTGAAAATTCTTACCAGTAGGAGGTACAACAACTGAAGCGTATTATGTTTATACCTTAAATAATCCGCATACTTATACGTATATGGAGGAATGGAATTGTTAATTACTAATTATAACTGGAAACACAAACGGAATCTTCTAACGAGCGATGTGCTCCATTATACATGCACTAATTGCTGTTATACCTACGTAATAATATTATGACCTAAATTTCATTTATAAATTAGGTGTTTGTAATTGTTTATAATTTAGACGCGTTTCCAACAATAGTTTCTTGTCGGGCGTGCAAACCAAACCTAACCTAATCTAAGTCAAATATACCGCTATCTGTATACATCACATGTATATTCAATTAACAGTTTCAATTTCAGCGCGCAGCTGAGTGTTCGGCATAATTGATGGATGGAAAAGGGTTGCAGAACGAAAGTATAGACGGTTAAGTACCAACGACGCGACGAAGTAAAAAACTTGTAAGTAGCAGACGTCGACCGGGCATCACGTTTCCAAAATCCCTTAATTTAAGGGCTTACAAATAGCCCACGCTCCAAACATGAGCCCTGACAGAAATTTAGCGCGGCACAATATAATTTGAAAATTCACCCTCTGCAGCTGATTGTTCAACAATTATTACGAGATAAACATACACATGTATCTATCTATGTGTATAAACGCCGGCGTCGAAAACGATCGACGCGTGCAAGAGGTATAGAAAAAATGACAGAGTAAGTTCGTTCTCTTGTCATTTTGTTTTATTACCTTCGTTTGATGTTATTTTGTTCTTTCTGTTTCATACATATACCTGCGTCTCTTTATATCTCAATTATGTGGTCTTGAAACACGGACATGATTGGATTACGAAATTCTGTACCTTTTATCTGCGTTTTTTTTTTTGGTTCTGTTAGTACTTTGTAATTGTAAATGAACCAAAAAAGAAACAAAAAAGATTCGGCGTTGCGTTTTACGATCGAATTAAGGGTTGCTTAAGTTGTACACAGTGGTTAAACGAATTCTAACTATGCTTAATGAGAACTTTAGTTGCTAACTTTACTCACCTGCGTCCTCTCTCTTTATGGTACTAAATATACTTTAAAACTTTAACTATGTATAATAATAATTATCATACTTGTCGTCGTACTCGTATACCTACAGGTATATAATATATTAGTACATAGATGGTTAAATACGAAGAGTTTCAATTGACAAGATGTTCAAAAGTATCAAGTAATACCGTCGTGATAATAGCTGTCTTCAAGGTAATCATTTATGCCAATTAATTATATTGCAAATTGGTAATAATTTAATCCTTAACTATAAAGTTAAAGTCAGGTCAAAAAGTTACTTTTATTCAAATTTCGTTCAGCGAAGTTTTCAGCGATTAAATTTATGACTTGTATAACAAAAGGAAGAAGTTACGATTTATTCTTTGATTTTATTCTGTTTTATTATATCAATTATATTATTATGTAGAATATAGGTGTATTTTTTAATATCTGCTTTTACAAATACCTGTAGTAAAATTGCAGGTGGCATTACTGCCAAACCAACTAAAAGATCGGCAGCTGCCAAACTGGATACGAAACAATTGGTAACTGATCTAAGTCGACGTGTTGTTATTACCGCTGCTATAACCAAAGTATTTCCCACCTAGAATGATAAATAACAATTTCCAAATCAAGCAATTCGTAGCAAAAAGCAGCAGGTAGAAATGGCACATTTTTGGCTTTTTCCATACAAGCGAGACATAATAAAATGATTTTATAGATACGATTTCTGAAGCTGACTATGTATGGGAAGAACGATATTGAAATTCCTTTTTATTACGTGAAAAGGAAGAGTTATTGATTTTTTACCGTGTACAAAAATGATATGAGTCTGTTCTTTTTTTTGCTTTTTTTTTTGTATTATATAAAGAGGGTATTCATCATTTATTCTATAGCAGTAAGAAAAGCTTCATTAGGTTCATTCTCCACGGGGTTCGTTTTACCACGAGCAATGACATGAAGGCAAATCAAAAGAGCTGCGCGTTTTAATAATCGTTTTGTAACGGGGTTATCAATTTTCTCTGCACTACTTGTTCGCTCGTCGCGTATTAATAATATGAAGAGCAGAGGGTTTCGGAACAAAATCCATTGTTGATTATATTCATAAAGGGTGCGCTTCCTCTGTCTGCCGAATAGCGGAAAGCACGGCTTTGTGGTTACCCGATTTTAGCATTTCGCTGCACTGTAGCAGTTCTGACTGATCAGCCTTTATCATTTTTTTAAAAAGCTTGTGATCCAGGCGCTGTACGATAAACTAATTGACGCTGTAACACGTAACAAGAAATTCGAAAATAACAAAAAAATACATTCCAACAATTGTTTTGTTTTTTGGTTGATGATAAAAATCGAATTTTATATGTTTAAATCTATGATCGTTATGAGGATATCAAAATATGCTTACAATTGTAACAACGATGAGTACGGAGAAAACCACTGCCTGTAATAAATCAATCCAACTGGGTGTGTAATATTCCGCATTACTTTCCGCAGGGGAATTTGATTCGCTAGTAGTTTTAACGGGATCCGAATAATTCCAGTGATTATAATTATAACTTGTCAAACTGTTATTATCCCCGCCAACTGGTGTTTCACTTCCCATAATTGCAGCTGTTGTAAGATTTGTCGATTATTATTTCGCGCATCGACGCATCAACGATCACAGCCCCGGTGCATATTAGGTGATCATCATTTTAATCAATCGATTTGAATATTATTTATCCTCTGCACCAGCTGCAGATTTATATCGATTTGAAATTATTTCAATTTTCCAGCTGCAGACCACCGTGCTGTGTTTTGTTCCCGTTGATCAAATCGTCGCCATTTTCTGTAACATAAGATAAATAAAATTATAGGTATATGCTGTATATAATTTCGACGAATTTTGAGGATTTTTAGATTTATCTTATTTTATTTTGTTTTTTTTTTAACTCGCCACCTGGCTTTTGCCATTCATGTAAAATTCGTTCGTTCATAATTCGTTTATTCATTCATTAATACGGGTAAAATGGTAAATCATATTATGAATTCTGACAATGCGGATAGCTATTTATAGAAATTAATTCCCGTCGAGTGAATCTGCATAAATGGTATATATTATTATAGGTATATATGTATACCATCTGCCGTCATTTGATTTACTGCTCGATTCTTGAATTTAAACTTCTTCTCGACTGATTTTCTCCGCTTATACGATCTGTAGTATATAATCTACGTAACCGGTACAATATCAAGTTGGATCGATTGCAATTAATTCATCTAAAAATTTTATCATTGGTTTCGAGCTTAGGTATTTTGCAGAAAATCTGCTGCAATATCAATCCGGGGGATAATTGAAGGAAAAGAAAAAAAATAATATCTATCTATTTATCCCATCCGGATGAAGAATTACACGCCAATTCAATTTCCGCGTAGCCGAATTTATCGGAGAAAATTATTGAACCGGATGAAAAAAAAAAAAAAAAAAAATAGTCAAAGCTGGCAAAATTACTATAGCCAGCTAATTCCGCGGATCAACTGCGAGTGTGATCGCAAAGTATTCATGCGCGAATGCGTCTTGACATTCAATTATAGCGTCGATTATGATCGTTGCGACAAAATGAATCAAAAAAATTAGCTGTAACTCTCATCGCTAAAATCACAATACCCTATACCCCTTTCCATCCTCCCTGCACCCGCAGCTTGTTTAATATAATATTGGTTAATCTTCTCGTCCTCATCTCCTGCAGACGACATGTAGATTATCTATTTTATACCTATACATGTGCGCATACACTTATGTACATGCCTAGATATTACATACATACGAGATATGACTCTGAAATTAATATACATATTGAAGAGAGAGATATTACGGCCGAATCCGCGTAAAGCAAAAATAACTCGCGGTTTAATTTCTCAGACAACTTTCATCCCCGTTTCGTCTGATCCACACCAATTCGCACGCGTACTACTAATGGAGAAAAGGACAAACGAAGCTGCAGCTCTGAAAAAAAGTGAATAACTAAAAATAAATTGGACATATTTTTTTCCTGCTTCGTTCTTCGTTTTATTATAATAATAATAATAATAATAATAATAATAATAATAATAATAATAATAATAATAATAATAATAATAATAATAATAATAATAATATATCGTGTATAGCGAATCAAAGACAAGTTTATTATTTGAACAAAAAGTTTTAATTCATTTGTTCCGTCCGCAGTTGGATGTAGTAGATATAGTCGATGGATATATTCATATATTTGTGCAGTAGATATAGTAGTTCGGCACAAGGAAAAATTACCAACGCGGACAACTGATGGAAAAAAATTGCATTTTGTTTTTTACTAAATGTTTGTTTTTTTTTTCGTTCTTCGTATAATCGAACAATAGCTGTGTCAACCTAATTCAATTACACATACGAATATAACGCAATGATGATATTTCTAGAAAATTTATGGACTGCTGTGCACAACGCCGGTTGTATATATGAACTGAATCTGCTGCAGTTTCGTTGAATTGAGTTGGTACATTACATACATAGGTATATACGTCTGGATAAATTGTGCACTGGGCAGGGAATTGTTTGAAAAATTTCCAACATCGTAAATTTATACTTTATACATGTACATATAGTACGTATACTATGTAACTATATATAATTTAACCAATGTATCTGATTTATACTGACCGCTGAAAAATTGGCACAGAATTACTTTTCTAATAAACAAGTTTTTACATAAATCTTAACTATTTAATAACTTTATTATGTATAACAAGTACCTATGCATACAATACAAATTTTCTTTTATTACAGCTTATAATGTCGACGTAATGAGGATTATTTTATGGCATCCGGGTAAAGAATCAATCTCCATGCTAATTTTCAGCCTTAACAATATTGATGAGTGGAACAAAAAATTCAAGAAAGAAATGAGAAACGAGAATTATTTCACGGCTGAATGCGCATGAGTTCGTTGCATCTGAAAAAAAAAAAATGAAGAAAACGTTAATATTTTATAACGATTGAATTATTAATGTGACGAGGTTCGATTGTGAGGAGCTTTTTGCCTTTTCCCTTTACATTTCACTTTTGTTTTTTTTTCTCTGCGTTTTCTCTCAAGATTTTTACAATACACTTTTTATCATTAAAATATGATATGAGTTTATTAAACTCCATAATTTTCAATTAGAAACTCGAAATTTATGAGGTAATGAGAATCGACTGATGTACGTGTGCAGAGAATATTTTTTGAACCCTTCGTTAGATTAGCTCTGGCGTCGGTTAATTTTCAAAATTTCAGCTCTTCCATAGCATCAGGATCTATGTGTAAAATATAGGTGCGGTATGAAGCCTCCATTATACTCGGCTCTTTTTTCTCTAACACAAGCCAGGGATTATACGTGCGGAAAACCTTACCCTAAATTTTCGAGCAATATTCGAGTATAGCATGTATATACATATATATATTATATATATATACCTGTATGTACTACATATATTTATAATCTACATATAAAACAGTTCCCAAGAGAAATCGTTTCCTTCACTCGCGTAGGTATATTTATATATATTATTGTATTATATATACGCACTTCAGCAGCTTATCTCAGGTTATGTTAGGTTGGGTACAAAAACAAAATCAAAAACATTTGTATAATATTACATTCAAATTTATGTGCGCAGGTATACATATATATTTTTATTTATTCAAAAATAATTCAACGAAAATAAAATCAGAAGAAAAAAAAAAATGAAACTTGTCACAATTTTGTTTTCTTCTGACACGGAATGGTATATGTATTAAAATAGAATATGGCCCTTTTTGAACGAAAAATCTTGAGCCCTACAAGAATCACTGCCTCAAAATTTGTAGTAATAATTAGTTCCTTCGTTTTATTTCTTTTCCAAATAAATTCTTTTGAAATATATTTATTTTCTCCAATCGTCAAATTTTCAGTATATGAATAACGATTTTTGGGTAGTAGTTATATTGAAAATTTAATGTACTTGGGAAATTTTTTTGCACCAGAGGTACAACACCTTGCAGCTGTAGTATACGCTATGTGAGCTATCAAAATTCTGCGATGACAATTGCGGCGCGGAAATTCCATTTCCGTAGAATTTCAAAAAGTGGTATACATAGTATATGTGCGTGTACAATAATCTTGATGAGAAAAACTTTCACCGTATTTGTATAGGTATATATATAATGTACCTAAATCGTTCCTTTCCGTTATGATTGCACACCGGTGACCGTGTTTCATTATTTTTTATTTTCATTTCTCGCATTTTTTTATCTTTCCTTCTTTCCTTTTTTCACGCGCGTTTCACTTGCGAAGCATTTTATAATACGGATCACGTATATAAGGTGTATACGGTATATATATTAGATATACATAACGCGCGTATGATACATAAGTATACATAGATATGGTACGTAAATCTCCATATCGCTAGAAAAAAAAATGGCGAAAAGAATAATCTTTTGTAGGATGTATTTTATGCGAAAGATATAAAACGCGCCTCTCGCATGTGTTGGAATGTTTGAAAAATGGCGGACACGTGTTAATATAATTGTCTCAGTTTTTGTTTTTCATTATTTTTTCTCTGGAATTTTATTCACTGGAGGGAAGTAAAAAAGTTGAAGTGTATGTAAAATTTTTGTACGATATGAATTTTTAACGGGTGACCGAAATTTTTTCCTTTTTTTCACCAAGAGCTGCAGGTAAAGAAGAGGGTCTTATTCCTGTACTGCAAATTCTGAGAGGGCCGAGGAAGTTAGTATTTAAAAATATTCCGGAATAATTATCTGAAGAATAGTTTTTTGAGAACCTATTCTTCCAGCCACATCCCTACATTATACCTATACTACATTATTTACGTGTAGTAACTCTGAATATTCCGAAGAAAAATGAAATTTTTTAATCAAATAACTTCGTAAGAGTTTTGCGAAAGGTATTTGATACTTTTTCAAAGTTAAATGCGTTTCAATATCTCAGTATATATACCTGTGCAAAGTTTATACTATTTCTGAGCAAGAATACAGATTGTACATAAAAGAAGTTTTCTAAAATAAATAGACGGATAGTTCGCTGCGATGAAAGACTTCTCAGAAAAAAGATATACATACCTATATATCTAAAACTTTCCACTTTTTTTCTACCTCTTTTTTTTCGTTTCCTTTTGAGGAATTGCAAAACTGTCGGAAAGAATGAAAAAAGAACGAGCTTTTTCATTCAGCTTCGCGACACACGTACGTTATATGTATGCACGTTTCATCCCCAACTAAAATACACGCCTGCCGCGAGGCTACAAGAAATGAATATTGGATTGCCTGACTATTGGCGGAATAAATTGTGTCGTTTTATTTGATTTTTCCTGTTTTTCCCCCCTCACAAAATAATTTGCTCTTAATTATAAAAATATATGTGTAGTCAAGTTCCCACCCCGCGTAGACTCGCGTTGGTTGTTTTTGATTCTGGAGAGAATAAAAAAGAAACAAAGAAAAAAAAAACATCCATAGCAAAACAGAAACTGAAACGAACGAATATAAATTCGTGCACAGCTGACGTATTACCTATACCGCTCATCACGCCATACATGCAATGGGGTATATCTATACGGTCTATGGTATGTACACCCGGTTAGGTTGATTGTGAATCGCTCCGCGGCCAAGCGCACGTTTGGACAATTTTTTCGCGTAGCTGGGCCGGTTACGAAAAGTTGTCCAAACGCGCGCTTGCATGGCCGCGGAGCGATTCACAATCAACCTAACCGGGCGTACATGCCCTGTGTTTTTGCAAGTTTCATGGTTTTTTTGTTCTTTCTTCTTTTTTTTCCTGTTTCTTTCTCGATTTTTGTTTTACACCCGCCAAATGGTCTCGTTGCACCATTATTGTTAGCCGTTTATTCTGTCTATGGGTATGTGTTACACACATAATACATGGCCTATGTACATGTAGTTGTACGTATGATCTAGGTATACATTCTTACTACATAACGACTATATTCAGCTACCTACTACTACAACTACTACTACTACTATCTATATGTATTTAAAACGTGTGAGCATATAGATGCATATGTATATGCACAATGTATACATACATACACATGAAGTGAGCCTCGTTCTAAGTAAATATGTATGGTACCTATGTATGAACCTACAGTATTACCTATATTCTGTTTTAGATACACACAAACTTAGAGAGAATGTGTATGGATCATAGAGAACGTGCGGTGTGGAATAGTCGCGAATCGACCTAATAGATACCTCGTACATCGGTATACATATGTACTACCTGATAACTATGTATGTATATACACTATACATATGTGCATATAAGTAAATACCTATCAATGTGTTGTGTAACGACAAATCCTCTCTTTCACATCATCGATTTGCATCGGCTTTGCGCTTTGCATTGCCGTGTATACCTATGTATGTATAGGTCTCTATGTATACATATATGTACAGGTGACGTGCACACCAATTAATTTAAGTCTTATACATATGTACGGTGAGAACGGGTAGTAATATATGTATAGGTATACCTGCATGATGATTCCATCGGAGAACGAATATTTCGCGCAAATTTGAAAGAAAAAAAAAAACAAGAAAAAATTAAAACTAAAAAATACGCGTGATGTGACGAAAAATATCGGATTTCGGAATTACCTCAGATATTAAACGGCGTATGAACCAAAAAAAAAACTTGAGCGCACACAACATACAACGTTATCCATGTTTTATCTCCTTCTTTTGTCCTTTTTCGCATTTTTTTCGCTACACGCTACAAATGCCTAGTTAAATAATTCCGCGCTCTATGATAACAATAATAATGAAAAATGAAAAACTCTGACAAAAATATTCGTATAAAATATGCGGGCATTTTAAATTGTCACCGTAAACGGGATTATTAGTAATTTTCTACTAAACTATTACGGTGTTATTTTTGTTAACGATTTTGATCGTACAGTTTTCTTTCATTTTTTTTCTATGTAAATATATAAACAATTTAAGAAATAATGCGATAGACGAGATAACGATTGAAAAAAAAAAAAATAAATAAGAAAACGATCTCCATATAGATGAAAGAGCGAATAGTTCTGCGAATGTTTCCGATAGAGCAGAAATAACTGAGAGACGAAAAAAAAAGCTTGAGAAGAATTTTTCAATTCAATTAAATAGGGTTTAAATGCAATTATTTCCTTTAGATGCGTTTTTTACGAGATGGGTATATGTAACATACGTTTATATAGGAGGTCACGGAGAAATTTTGCAGCTTTTCCGGAAATCAATTAGCTATAGTTACAGCTTTCAACCGCGCGTGAACCCGTTAATAGGGATTTGGGAATATCGAAGGGGTGATACGCCAAGCAAAGGGGATATGGGGGATGTGATTAAATAGGATGGAGGATCAGGTTAATATTTCGGGTTTCAGCTTTTTGTTTCAGCAGCCGTTGTTATACGAGTATATATGTAGATGTATACGTACGTACATGTACGTATATTACAGGGACGTGGTGATTGCTGTTCGAATCGGAAATGGCAAAGGATCTCAAATTGGCCCTCATATCTGCCGTTCCAGGTAATTACCTAAATATCCGGCATCGCATGAAATGGAAGATTTTCGTATATACTTGTATAATATTTTCAAATTCAGTAATAAATTTGACAAAATTTCAAATAATTCTCAAATACGTATTAGACATACAGGACGTATTATATTTTGTATAGGAAATAAAAACGGCGCGGAGCGCGACGAATGTAATCGACTGAAAAGATGATTCGTCAAAAGTTTTTCAACAGAAAACAAATAAACAAATAAACAAAAATGTGGTGGTTATCAAGAAATAAATTCGGAATATCCCGGCCGTACTACGTGATATGTGTAGAGAGAAGAGATCAATCAAAGGAGTTGCGCGCGATGACGTGATAGATGATAACCTGGTTCACCGTGCGAAAATCGTTCAATTTACCTGCCACCTATACAACACATAGGTATATATATGTGTGTATCTACACCTGATATATACATATATAGGTGTACGTGAAATGTGCGTATGATTAAACATGCCGCGCGTTGTAGGCAATGCATATGGATCTCGGAATTCCATTCCGGCAAGTAGGATTGATTGCGAGTATAATGGAATGATTATCGTCGAATGACAAGGTTTGGTGCGATGTCCGATCTGCAGCTGTTTCTGCGGCTGCATAATTATTCGTTTGCTCGAACGCGCGTATTATTTCGACCTGTACACATATTTCCTCCGGAAACCCTGTATTATTTTCAAAGTGAACAAAAAAAGTGAACGAATAAAATAAATTACTACGACAACGACGACGATGATGATGATGATGATGATTATATTGGACCAAGAAACTTGGAAGCTAATCAATGAAGTATCTACACACTATATATGTAACGAGGTAATTCGATCGCGAAATTTATTCATTCAACTCATACCTGCGTGTCGATTATGTTATTAATTAAAGCTGCTGATAATTATCCAAGTGTCTTTGTTGCAACATAAACGTGCTTTTCTGACAGTTCGTGCCTACGATGTAACATATATATTAATGAGGATCGGATCATCAAACTGTTCATGTATCTCACGACACGCGCGCTCTTGTCCGAAGTTTATATATACCATATAGGTATACCACGTGGAACACACACATACATATATATACATGACGTCTCCGTGCTAAAATCACGTTATACCCGCGATACACTTTCCTAAAGATTTTTGAACACGAAACACAAGATGGTTAATTGTAATGATTATTATTATTATTCCCATAATGTTACTGTATCGTCATTATTATCACATTATATCCTCGTACGATAAAAAATTTATAGTGATCAATGAAACAAAATGGACAAAAAAAAAAAGAAGGAAAATGCATTCAATAAATTGATGTATTATACCTAGAACAATTGTTTAGAAATGATTATAACTTTTAGTTAGCTTGTTCGAAAAAAAAGGAATGCATATAAAGTTTCAAAAATTTTTTTCCTCTTTCTTCATTCGTTATGCATTCTATTTGCAATTTTTTTCTCTTATGAGAGAAACAAAAAAAAATAAGAAAGACCATGAAACATGATTTCATCGCCGATTCTAGAGGTTTTCCAAATCGTTGTGAACAAAACAATTCAACAGTTGTTATCAAGCTATGAGAACAATACAAACTCAACTCTTGTGTAAAGTGTATCGGCATTATATTCCACCACCGAAACAAGTTTGCTAATTCCAGATTAAGCCCCCCTGGATTTTGCCTAGATTTTAGGCGCGCATTACGAACGTGGTACTCCATATTTTCATAAGAATAATTCGAGGAATTATAATCATATACAACAGGCTCTGAAAAATTTCTCTATTATTTTAGTTCATTCGATTTTACTTCTCTCGGTCGGGTTTTTTTTAATGAAAAATTTCGAAAATTGTATAAATATTTAAATTAATCCACGAAATGAATGATAACAGAAATAGGTACAACGTATATAGAAAGAAATGCAGCTAGACGAGCGACGACATTTTTCTTATCAGCAAACTGGGTGTGAAAAGCACTATTAATTCCTTTCTTTTTTTTTTAATTACTGCGATATCTACCGATCACGCGCCGGAGCGAGTGAATCGTAATGTGCAGTATAGTACGAGTGCAGAAGGAAAGAGATAAAAAGAAAAAGTAAAAGAAACGAAATGAAGAAATGAAATTGAAAAAGGAAACAAAAACAAAACAAAATGAACGTGCGCAATAGGTATTTACGCGATTTATATCGTGAGGATGCATCAAAAATCCTCAGGGAACGACACACCTGTCTACGCAGTTATCTAGACAGTTGCAAGTTTGATGCGATAATTATATTCCGTAGTGCACGTGATGAATATATGTAAATATATATATATCTACATACATACTTTTTAGGGGTAAAGTGCAAAGTATACGAAGGGTTATTGTACGCGTAATATAACGGGCGGTATAATGAAGATGGATAAAAAATGTGCAACTGATTCTACGGACTGATTATTGGGATTCTTTTATTTTGTTTTCTTTTGTTTTCCATTTCATTCGCACAGTACCTAGCGCGATACAATATTTCATGCACACAAGATCTGACTTTACAGATTGTATATAGTCATTGTGAAAAAATACAGAAATCCAGATCAAAGAGAGAACAATAGTGAAGATTTGGCGAAGATCCTTGCAGCGGATTTTCAATGGATGTGTTACTACGGTTATTATTATTATCATTTTTTCGAGCGTCGGCTTTAGCTAGCAAAATTTGAAAAATCGCGGATTTCGATTGGATTCTCTTTATGCCTAGCGTTATACCCGCTGCAGCCAGCTCCGTCAGAGTCGAAAATTCCTGGAGGAATTCAACGTTCCCATCTCCCCCAACGTCGCCCCATAATGTGGGCGAACAGCTGTCAGTTATAGGCTTTCCAATAAAATTTAAAAACCACGCATCGAACTATACTAATATTATATTTTTTTTTGTTTGCTTCATCCTCCACGGCCTGATGTAATTTTTTTTTTTTTGCCATATGCTTATCGGTATTGCAATACGATAAGTAATATACCAATGTAGTTGGATCTGTATTAGGTCCCTATAAACTCCTTAGGACGTTCGGGGACTCTCTCGTCTGACCTCGGATTAAATGTAGAAGATTGTGGAATTCGAACTTGGATTAATATTATATATTTTGCGAAATATCAAGGTTATAATATGCGAGTAGAACTGAAGCCAAATGTATGAAAATTATGGTTTTGGAACTGAAAAGATACTATTCACCATCCGAAGGATTTAGGTATTCTGTAACGAAGGAGCTGTTCTAATTTTGACCTCGAAAAAAAAGAAATTCGCTTTTCGATCGTCAGGAGCTGTGTTTTCAAACCAAAATCGTTTTTTTAACATTGCAATACCTTTCTTCCTTTTTTTATGATGGCCCGGAAATTTAAAAAATGATGATTAGTTGTCTGTCGAGATAAGTCCATAAAGTTAATTTCTGCTCAATTGAGCCATATGTATAAATCGGAAATTGATATCGGTGCCGAAAAAATTTTTCCGCCGATGATTCTTCGCATTTCACACGTATAATCTCCGAATATAACGTATTTGTGTATACATATATACACAAATAACTTTGCAATTAGCAGTACGAGGCGATAAACGGATTAAAACAGCCGCTCGAGTCGTGAAAAGTAATTTCCACTTTCTACTACAGCTGCGGATATGAGTATATTTTTTCGCACGTATATACCTATTTACCTACCTTATACCTACCTACTTTATACATAGTGTTATGTACAAACCACATACCTCATACCCCATTAATAATCGAAAAAAATTGACTTTTCTCGAACCATATAGGTACCCGCCGCGCGGCCGTCATAATTACTCGCTCGTTACACTTGAATATCCCAATACCATTACATCATCTCCGTATATATATCTAAAAAAAAGAGAAGAAAAAGCAAATAAATTCGCATGTTCTAATTATAATCTTTAGCTGATTTTGTTTGTTGGTTTTTTTTTTTTTTTTTTTTTTTCAAAAACAACGTTGCAATATGTATATAATATCCAATTATCAAGCATAATGGATTCCATCTGCAGAATTTATTTGAGACGCCCGCGTGTATTTTGAATTCGGAAAGAAAATCGATAAGTAATTTCGATAGAAAGAAAATGAAAAAAAAAAAGATCAAAAAACGAGATAACAATTCGGCCAACCCTAATTGGCAAACCCTTAGTTTTAGGTTTGTTTCGAACTTCCAAAAAATTTTTAATCATTTTCCAAATAATCTAACAACTTTTAGAGGTTATACCGCCATTTTCAATTCAACGTTGGTTTCATGACAAACACCCCAAAGAACATCAGGCAGTAACATCTTTCATGAAAATACATGGATCTATGTTATTCTTTTTTATAAAAATTTTGTTTTGCGAAATAACTCAAGAACTGCTGAAGCAAATCCGTCGAAAATCTAATCAATTTTAAGTTGGGGAACTCCGCGTCGATTTGGACCTGCAGCAGGAACCATGAAAATCGTTCCGGTCGTTCTCAAGTTATATAGTCGGACATAAATTTGATCACATCGCACATATGTACATATAGACGTCCAACTAATATAATGATCAGGGGTGCAGATTCTGCAGACCTAAAAACGCGGAGATTTAGTGAAAACTTGCTTTTGGATTTTTTCGAGTGATAACATAATAACTTCCCTTACTGCTTTATGTATACAATTCTTGCAAAACTCTGCAGTAAGAATTCCGGAAAAGGCCAGAATTTATATTATAGAACATCGAAAGCGGCCCTCTATAGGAAAATTATATGAATTTGGAAGAAGTTTTTTCAGATTATAGCTAAAACCCGAAGGGATTCCGAGTTCAGCTATATAGAAATAATAACGATCACCTGAAACGTCCTACCGAGTTTTGACCAATCCCGGATAAGCGTTTAGGTATACGAGCAAGATGCAGAAAATCTAGAGCTCCATTCCTTTAAATATATGTACGGATAGGTCAGCGGTACATATTATACATAGATGTGTTTGTATAGGATATACGTAGGTATATAGGACCATTATATAAACTTACGTCAGAGCGACGACGTCGCCGTAACTTTTTAGCAACCCCTTCACGCTGGATGCTGGTGGGTTAAAAAATACCGGTCATAAATAAAGGCGAGCAGGAGACTATTTTCGCGACGACCAACGGGAGGGGAAAAAGAGAGAGAGATGGAGAGAGCGGGGGAGAGAGTATTTTGCAGCGCGCGAATAGAATCCCGCTAGCTGCTGCTGCTGCTGCTGCTGTTGTGCAGTGCTTGCGGGATGGAAAAGTTGCCGAAAATTTCTATCTATGTGGAAGTAAAAACAAGTACATGGTTGTACATGTATAGTATAATACATCGTATTTCCAGTAAGAGGAAGAAATAAAAAAACAAATAAATAAATAATCGATTTCCATGGACCGTTTTACATTAGGTACGACATAAGAGAAAGGACTTTGCAGGATTTTACTTCGCGGTGAATGAAAGCCTTTGGAATTGGATCGATTGGTTTTTCTCCATGTTTTTACTCCCATGTTTTACGTCTTGGCAATTAGTTCGGAAATTTTTTTTTTAAAAGAGTTTACAACGCTGAGTGAATTCCGATGGAAAAGTATTCTTAACTATGTGTAGCAAGTTTGAAAAATTCCAACAACTTTTTTTGGAGTTTAATTTTTTGGATTCGTCAATTCTTTTCCATCTACGTCTGCCATTTTGAATTCTAGAGTGTTCGTACCGTAGAAAATGGCCAAACCTAATAACGCCATAACTTCCCAATAATAATCGCCCTTTCTCTTGCGATGGCTCGGGGGTTTTGGCGATGTTCGGTGTGACTTTTTGCGACCCCAAAAGTGTCCCGAGAACCCCGTTGGCTTGACCCACTAATAACCCAGTAGGTCGCGGTAGCGGGAGTGGGGGAGAAACTCGGCAGATGCGATAGATAACGGGGGTCTCGGGACCGTCCCGCGTATTCTCGCTTTTAGTTTTGCCTGTTCCTCACTTCTCATTTCGCAGTAGAAATCGTTAATCAAAATGTGGCCGTACCACGTGACTTTAATCTACCCCCCATCCCCCATTTCGGACCCCTGCAGGCCAAGGGGATCATCTCGGTTAAAACACACTCCTCAAGTCCTGCGGTTGTAATAAGGCCTAACGGAAACGAAAATGGTCCCGCACCTTCGCTCTTATATGTATATGTAGGTGTGGTATGTATAGGTATGTACATAATAGCAGTACCGGGTGAAAGCCAGCAAGAACTGAATCTCTTGGAATTGTGAGAATTGTGAGAATTGTGAGAATTGCGAGAAACGAGAACGACCCAAACCGCCACATTATTGTATATAAAACGCCCTGGGGGACGCCGTGGGGAATGGCCTATGCAAAGTCGTTGCTATAATATAGCTGGGGGTATCAGTTTCGATTTTGCGCATATATGAAAATTCTAGAAGTTAAAATTTATCCTGACTTACAGACATTTGCTGAGCACTAAGTTGAGAAAAAAAGCAGGAACAAAAAAAATCATACGTATAGTATAGTTCGCGCCGTTTCGATTACCCCATATACGCATGCACATATACATATGCCTCTATTTACGCATATTGTATATACATATGTAATACATATGTAAATACGCACGACATCTTGGCTTGAAACATTTGGCTTTCCAACCGTATTCCACACAGAACTACCCTCCTTTAATACCTTAATACACGGGGTCTGTCAACGACGGAGCTGAAACTACTCCTCAAGACATGTGCTGGTTAGGGGGGAAAAAGTAGAGTTAGGGTAGGTGAGCTGAGGCTGAGTTGAGTTAAGTTGGTTCAGGTTAGTTCAGAGTAGCAGGATGCTTCGGGAATATCCGGGAGACAAACGAGCGAACCGAATCAGTTTGCTTATATTTTGCATAGCGCCGACCATCTTCTCCCCCAATTTCCGGGCGTCCATTTTCAAATTTATCGCGCTATATATTGCGGGTACATGAAATTAGTAATACATACAAATGTATTTACACATACGCAAGAACAAATTGGAAAAGGTAAAATCATATAATATTGTAAAATGATTCAAAAATTACTTTCTCCATTGTGTTGTTGCAGAGCATACAAATATCCAAATTTTTGGGAGTTCCATTTCTATCTTTCTATATAATTCAACAACGTTTGCTTATTTAAGCAAGGGTTTCTTACATTCTTGGATCACGGATCATTTTTTCTCAAATTTTAAATTCAAGCTAGGGAATACGCAGAACTTTTAAATCGGCTGAGATTCAAAATGAAAAACAAAATTCTCTCGGAATTCAGGATTTCCTGCAAAATCTAATAAGTTCAAGAAATTCGGAGGGCTTATATAGACCCTCGTAATCCATATTTTACATCACCTATTACTAGAGAAGTTAAAAAATTACTCCCTCGATGACAATCATCGTGTCGACTCGGTTGTTGTAAAAATTCAAATTACTTTCAAGTTATCCGCTTATTCCACCGAGATTAATTTCATCAACTGAGAACCAAAAATCGATCAATTAGATATACAGGGTGAGTTTTTCCAAACTTCGAGATTGGGAGAGAAGCATGATTTGCCGAATTGCGCTTGACCACCTCATTCGTTGCGCATGCTATATTTTTGAGTCGACCCTCCTCATTCTTCCCATTTTCCTATTGCGCGGCGCGTTGGTTGGGCAAGAGAACCAAATCAGGCTCCTCCCGTCTTCGCAGTTTCGAATGGCTCACCCTATATAGCCACTAATACAATATAGCTACCGTGCTAACATTAATTGCTGTCATAATCTTATACGGCAGTTTAAGCATCCGGCAACTATCTAATATAAACGCAAATAAGGAATATTATAACAAGAATGGGAAGGAAGTATATAAGGGGTGATGAATATGATCCATTAGAGACGGAGAATTACGAGGCAGATATCAGTTGAAAACTCTAATTATTAAGTATGTACATTTACAATAATTTATTACATACATATAAACGTTCGTACAACGTCGCCGTTTCGTATTCATTCGTATCTTACGAAATAACCCCGGACAAAAAGATTCGCGATTAACAAAACCTTTGTACTGTGCTTGCTCTTGCGGTAAAAGATAGGGAAAAAGCGAGAGAGAAATAAACAAACAAACAAAAGAAAGAGTATAGAAAAGGAAAAATACAAATGTAACATGAACAACAACTACTATAACCAACTATCCTGCAGAATCCTCGTATTTTTTACCCCCCTGGTTCTTTGTATCCAGATACATATATATGTATTTTTATATATTATGTCATCCCTCAAGCTTTTATACCGTCGCCGTACTTTATTAACCCTTCACTCATACATTTTTGCTTCTTTTTTTCCTTTTGTTTTATTGCCGCTGTTTCAAAAGCTGTGAAGGGGTGACAATGTTTTTTTTTTTAATTGAAAACAATTTTCACGAATATCGTAGAGAATTTTTCTGTACAAAAAAAATTTCCAAATATTGTAGGTACATGTACATTTCATAGGTTCAATTTTGGTGAATTCTAAATTCCTTATTTATTATTCCCTCAGCGACCTTTTTCTCATGGACTTTGTTGCTCACCTGAATAAGTCGGAACGAAAGTAAAACAAGAATAAAGAAAAATAGAATAAAATAATAAGACAGAACTGATTTGTCTTTCTACGTTGGAAGACTTATATCTAACAGACGTACCCCAGGGTTTTCTCTGCTGAAATAGTTGTTTATCTATACGAATGTGTAGTTGTATGTATAGGTATAGTCGTAACATTGATCAGCGACTACAGGAGAAAAGGAAAAGATAAAACAGGAAAAGAAGCAAAGAAAAAATAGAAAACAAGTTAGTCCGTCTCCTGTCAAAAAGAAAGTGCGATAAAAGTGTCGCGAGTTTTACAAATTTTTCACGTTAATAATTTTGCAGTCAAAGATATATAGGTATCTATTTCGAAACCAATATCATTCCTAGATAGAATGTCATGATGTAAAGATTGAGATCTAGGAACTAGGAAGTCGTAATTCACATTGTTCTGTTTTTCGGTTAAACCCGTCATGTATAAGCGCAGTATAAGAATCTGTCCCTCAAAAATGCATAATAGATTTATTGGATTTTCGTGAAAGATTTTTATTTTTTTTAAATTACAACAGTAGGATAAAATTTCTAAATTCCTGAGACAAACAACAACAACACGTTTATACAAGAATCCCATGTAGGTACGTCATTTAATATAATTTCCAAGCAACGAAGCGTGAAAAATAAGTCCATTTCCTACGCTTCTTATATTTCCATGTCTTCTTACGTAATCTTTACGTAAGCGGTTTTTAGAACCCATCCCGCGCAACTCCATGAGCAATAAAATTTATATAAAAATAAAATAAAGAGGGGGTGGAATGTCAGGATCTCGTAAAAATAACTGAGGGGGTGAAGAGAAGGGTATAAGGTTTATCTCTATAGGTTTATACCGGAAAATGGTGCAGAGATAAAAGAAAAAAAAAAGAATGAGAAAGAAGAAGTAAAAATCACTCAAGAAAATACGAGTGGAGAAAATTAATGAAAAAAAAAATAATGAAATAAAAAAAACACTCGATGCAAAACGACTACGTTTTAACGCAAGGAGATTTCATCGCCCATGATTATACATTAATAACCGATCAAATATAATGCCACAGCAGAGAAAAAAAGTTAATGTAAAAGATTGTTGAAGATGTTAGATAGATTTTAATAATTGTTCGGAAAGTGTGCAAATTCGCAGATGGTTATTTTCTTGAAATAATTCTTTACCATCGCGACGCCATAAATTTTATCTCTTAGATATCCATATACCTATAATATATTATATAAGGGCCCCCGAATTAGCCTGGGAAAATTTATGCAAGGTAATTTCGAAATTTTGTGGAAATTAAGAAATAAAGTAGGTTTTTCATTCCGTCGATCTATAAAAACGGAATTACATTAAACCTTTTTACTTCAATTGGCTCGAATTTATATATATAGACCATGAAAGGGACCCACAAAAATATAGAAACTCTAATTTTTTTGTTTATTTATTTATATAGTTCTCCCCCCATTGTTAAAACTCAATCTTTGTATAAAAAAATATTTATCAATCGATAATCGTTGAGTTGAATTCCCAACGAACTTTTTTAGAAATGTTCAACTAATAGCTCGCTGAACAAACATTTTACAATTCGTGTAAATCTCGCGAAACGAATATTCAAATTTCACGCTAGGAAAGAAAAAAAACTGATCATTTTCAAGAGTTTAATGAATATTTCTTCAAGTGTTCCAACGAAAGGTTTTATCAAATATCCTCCCTCTTTTTTATCTATACATATATTATACGCAAATTATGGATCATAATTAGCAGTGACAGGAAATTGAAGGAGAAAAGAAGGGTCATTTAAATAGACAGCGTCTTGGTAAGAATCGATCCTCGCCGGATAATGATGCGATGTATTAAAGGGGGTTCGTCGATGTAAAATGTATGCGCGATGGATGATTACAACTCGTTCGGTTAGATGACGTGCAGATCGGAGTTAGATCGGATTTTGTTAAGGCATAGAAAATATACATGTACATAGATCTATACGTACGTTCAGGTTGAGTTACCCTAGCGGCGGCACCATCTACACCGAGATAATATAACTTCGAAGGTTCGAAGAACCGGTGATAGAAAGGGTGCGGAAAACCAGGTCCACATTATATAACAACTGACCGAACTGCGAAATAGGGTTCGGTAATTGCATATATAGTATATATAGTATAGTAGGTATATAGAGACCTATCTGTATGTACTTATATAGGTTATCCCTTGGGATCACAAAGAAAAATATCACCGATGTTCTATGGATAAGGAGACAAGGGTCACCCAAAAAATCTCCTTCTGCATCTAGAGGGATCGCGTATACATATGTATATAGCATGTACGTAGCTTATCGTAAAGAAATAAGTAAATATATATAATCTTATAGTATATTGTACATAATACATTATTTATTTATATGTATACATGCGTTATGGTGGGTCCGAGAGCTTTCCTATGATATGAAGATAAAGTATACCGTGTAATCTATTAGGATCAGGTGTTGTGTCGGAGTCAGGGATAAGGTTTTAGTCGAAAATATCGTCCCTAATAACTACCCCTTTCTACAGGACATTTATAAGAAATGTTATATTACGTAGATATATACATGCGGATATAATTATGTACTGTAGGGTATAGTACATCAAGATTTCTAGGAAACGAGATAAAAAGAATTTAACGGACCGGATGACCCTGAGGATGTGAAATCAGGCGATTGACCTAATTGCTATTTCTAACCCAAAATCCAAAAACAAACTAGGAAAAGAAGAATAATGTAAAAAAAAGTATGGTATTTTTTCAAAGATATTTTGAAAATAGTAACGAAGGACTTGTGATGTTGATTAAAATTAAACCAGTGGTTATATAGCACCCGAAATTTTTTTGAGTTTCTTACATGATTCTACTCATCGCCTTCGTTATGTATTCTTTATTTTTTTTTCTCAAAAGAAGGAAAATATCATGAGTTATACCGCAGACGAGATGATGAGGGCTTCAAACATGAAGAAACAAAAGCAAAAAAAGAAAAATGAAAAGGACGAGCTGATTACGATATAACTTTTTTTCTTTCTTTTTCGTAACAAAGTACATAAAGACTGCATAATAAGTTCCATGGTGAAGTAAAACCTGCCTGCTAGCAAGCTGCGGAATAAAAATTGGTATCTACTTGCGAGGGTGGTGCTAGATTATCGTTATACGTATACCTATGTATACATTGCGTATATACCTATATGTGTATACGTAAAAGTTAGTTTTTTTTTTCATCGTGACTTTTATACGTACAACGAAGTAATGAGAATAACACAGAATAACACCATAATTTAAAGTAAAACTACGACGAGCACTACCATGTGAAATGTATACAGGTATACTACATCTATATACATATATACATGTAATTACATCATGTCTACATAATTCGGATACACATGATTAAGATTTTCTGCAGACCTATTTTAAAACAAACGAAAAAAAAATGAGATGAGTTGCTGATTAGCACAATTGCAGATCTTAAGAAAGAAAAAAAAATAGATCGCAACTGATATCGTGTAGTGCGACATCGTGAAAAATGGATTCTATGTGAATTTAAAGTAACGTATAAAGTGGGTACAGTATACGTAGATGTAACGTAATTCTTGACAGCAGTTGCGCTTATAGCCGCTCTCGTTATACGTATATTAATGTAACCGGTGTGAAGTTTTGTTTAGTTATAAATTTAACGAAGACCAAACTTTCGATAAACAAGAAAATTTCGCGCGAAGATTGAAGGAAAGTTTTCCTCATTTCATTTACGCGACGTATTTCAGATTACACCAATGTATATATGTACAGTATAATCTGGCGTACCGTATCGTATATCCGTTAAGACTATAGGTAATAAATTTTTACATATTTTGATCATTCGAATTTTCAATATAACGGAATCTCTATACGTGAAAATCCTTATTGTGGATTAATGAATGAAACCTGCGATACCAAACCTGCAGTAAAAACGATAAGAAAAAAAAGTGTGAAAAACTGTTATAAGAATTTATATACCTTAGCCATTTGGATATTCGCGCGTGAAATATATGTACAGAAAAGATACTTCAGTATTCTGCAGTACGAATCGAATCATCGCGTGGTATCTTTACTACCTTGTTATAAATATGGGCGCTGATATTCCAACCTAAGCTAAGATTCTCCTATTTTCAAGGAGATGATATAGGACACAGTCCTCTTCATACGATCGGGAGGCAGCAGCATCTATACTGACATTCGTATAAGCCAAGAGAGTTTTGCGTTACAGCTTGCGATGGATTTGCGACAAAGGCGGAGCCGCATATATATAAAAGCTAACAATGAGGGTAAATTATAGAAATATGTCAACGCAGTCGATAAAAAAAAAACCATGTATAGTTTGACGAACATTGAAAATGTATAAGGTGAGTTTCTGCGGATTCACCATGAATGTGAATTCGCGAATCTAGCATATGCCTGCAGTATGAGATATAAACTATTATTCGCATTTGATTCATTGACATGGGAAAAAAATTTTAGGAACGAAAAATTTCGTTTTCGTATAACAACGAGACCCTACGAAACGATAAAACGAGACACCGCACTCGCAGGGCGGCAAAATTTCTGTTACTGTACAGTAAACGTGGTCGTTTATTTATTCCATCAAACCCCAAAACCGTTAGTTTTATTTTCCCAAAGTCAATTTCTATACCATGCAGACAAGGTCGCTCCTGCCAAAATCAAAACTGCTTTGATTTCGTTGTCACGTCCCACTTTTACTATCACCGCACCATCTCAACGATATTTCATCCCTTTTTTTTTTCTCCTTCTCGTTTTTGTTTATTCTGTTTTTCTTTTCTTTTTTTTTTTTATACACTCTCCTATTCCAACCCCGCCATTTTCTCTTATTAGATACTCTTCTCCAGAAAAATCCGATCACTCTGTGCACGACTAACGTTGTTAAAAAAACAGAACTATGCCGCAAAAATTGAGAGAAAAGAACTGAAGTATTTTTTTATATTTCGACACTCCTTTTTTTATGCACATTCACGTGATATTTCCTTGTTAGTTAAGTCGACCCGAAAAAAAACAAAAACAACAAAAAAATGGTCAGTAGGGCGGCTCCAAGGGTAATATATCTTTCAAAATTTTGAACAATCAATTCAACGTATACGAATATTCGTCGATGCGGCACAAGAAAATTCGTGGACAACGAATTGTTTCCTCTGTTTTCTTCATCGAAAACGATTTCTTTGAATAAAATAAGCAACCGTCTTAAGCTTTAGCTGCATTTATAGAGTAAGTTGGTCTTGTGGCCTCCAGAATTGCAGAAGCAGCAGCAGCGGCAGTGCAGTAGTTACCCTTGAGTGGCGTTTTATCTGTTCTCCTTACATACGAGTACATATGTATATGCGAAGATGTGTACCTGTATTATACCTATTTATATACCTTACACTTCCCTCTGTAGTTGTATATCTCAGGTAATTTAGACTATACATTACGAAACGGTATGCTATACATTCATATGTAAGAGAATGTTGAGAATAAACCAAGGGAATTGGAATGGAGTGTAAGCTTATAACACGCAGAAATTAGGTCGGTCTCTCTTCCGTGTTCCATATGCACAGCGCATGCACACGATGCAGATGCACAACCTTCGGGTACCGGAGAATGCAGAATTCGTTCGACAAAAAAAAATCAACCCATTTACAAAGAATACCTGCACATCTTCTTTTATCTCGCCTCAGAACGCGATATTGTTATAGATGTAAGCTCACGATTCCACCCCTCCCCCCCCCCCACCCCCCATTTTTTCTGTTGTGCGACGGATCGTTATACGAGCGTGGGAAAATTTGTCGGAAATCAAAATCCAAAAATCTGATCATCCACATTGTTATACGATTCGTAGTTTATTCATTAATTTGTTTTTTTTGGATTTGATAAACAATCGCTATTTTATTACAGATCGAAAATTTTTCAATAAAAATTCAAATGCAAGGCGTAAATTTTCTATGGTTTGTACCACATTATATATTATATATTAAAATTTTTTTGATACGGTCGTCATGTAAAATTAATCGTCCCGTTTTCGTCATTTCAATGGAATTTGATCAACGCAATTATTTTCTACGAGGATGATCTTTTCACATGAGAGGAATTTGGAACATGATATGAAACGAAATTTTCATGTTTACGATAACAATTTGACAAACTAGTTTTCCGAATCCCGTTATGCTCCGCATAAATCTAAGAGTTGCAAATACAGCTCCGATAATGGAGCAACTATTTCAAGAAAATTTACGACTCTTTATCGCGTTAAATTCTTACGGGTTGCACCGTTCCGAAGGTCTCTTATCATTTCTTAACATTATGTTATATGGTGCGGAGCAAAGCAAAGTTTCACTCCTTTTAGACTGCAACTGGATATACACACACGTGTGTGCATGGTTGGAGACGGGATGCACTCTGCCATTTTTGATCCTATACTAATGTAAAATATATCCTTATTCCGGAATACGCTAGGAGGATATTCTCCGGAAACGCATTTATATAGAAATTTTTACGATACAAAACGAAACCGAAAGAAAAACAGAAAAAAAAGATACTGATACGAAAAGGGGAATATGGGGAATCGGGTTAGCGAAGGGGTGGACGGAAGGGGGAAAAAAAAGAAAAAGAAAAATTGAAAATTCTATAATATGTCGGGATTCGATTTATAATTTTCGAATCACGTGGCTTCTAAGGAGGTTCACGGTGGGGGACAATTTCGGCGATATATATTATATTAAGGGAAAGTTGACAATGAATAATGAAATCGTTTTCAAGGTTCCAAAGTATAAATTATGTTATGTATATAGGATGGGCGTATATGTATATATCGTATATGTTGGTATGTAGGTTTCGCTTTGTAATATATACGCACAGTGAGGAGTGATCGCTTCACATCGTTCGCTGATCCGGATTTTCCCGCTCGTTTTAACGTTACTAGCTTCAGGTTATACTCCGTAATACTGTCTCCCTTGTAGATGATGAAAGTCATCCTTCAACGTAATAATACAAGTTGATCCTCAACCGTCAAGCTTAGTAATTGTAGCTATTACCGCTAACACCAGGTATTGTCAGAAACAACAAACAACCAACACAACGAACGTTCTAAGCAAGACTACCGAATTTATGGCTGTTGGATACATAATAAGTATGTGTGTATATACTTACATGGCTACATCCTAGGGAGCGTGTTCCACCGTTCTACTGTTTACGTTTTAAAAGGATTTTACCCAAATTAGATAGTTTCAAATAGTACACTCGTTTTCAAATTCGAATAAACTGACTTCCGTGTAGAAAAGGATGATCGCGCGACGCGAAGTGGTTCTTATCTCAAGATGTGTGTTTTGGTCTTCTTTAGTGGCTAAACTCCGGATATTGCGATCTGTTCGGTATAAATATGAAATATTTCAATTATTTCACAGGGCAAATAGATTCCTATGAATTTATTTTTCGAATTTTGCAAAATGCAAAGTTTAGCCACTTCATTCCGATTACCTCTAACGATCTTCTAAATTTCATTTCGATTGCTTCAGCCGTTTTAAAGAATACACCTTTCAAAAATTCGAGGTTCTCCCCCCCCCCCACAAAATGGCGACTCAATATGCCCCTTAAGACGCGAAGTGATTGGTGGAGATGGAAGAAAAGTTCCAGTTTTTCAAACAGTCTGAAAATAATTCATAAGACAGAAAACTGGAGTGATTCGAGGAATCTTTAAAAATTAGATCACGTTGATTCGATGTATTTTTTTTTTTTGCATCCTGATAACGGTCGATTTTTGGAAATTACCATTACGCGATAGCAGATTGGACATTTTTTTTACGATTCTGCTGCGTTTTTATCCCCCGATTTACTGTAGCTCGAGTTTATATTCAGGCTGTCATAAAAAAAGAAGAGAAGATGCTGAAGAAATGTCGTGTAAAAAAATGTCTCTTCTTTCAAAAAAAATTTGGGAACCAAAAAGGAAATTCAGAGAATTCGAACAAATGTAATTTTCATATCACATTTAAAAACCAAAAAAAAACTGGAGTAGTTTCCACGATTCTAATAATCACCCTTGCAATAATTAATCCCGACTTTTTTTTATGGGTCCTTCTGATCCTCATCCTCGATATACGCACGTATATATATGTATACTAAATGTAATCCAAAGGCGTGTAATAAATTCAATAAATTACTTGTATTCAGAACAAAGAAACAATAGAAGAAGGAGAAAACGGAAATAAGGTATGAAGAGAGGGTAGGGATCATACATATATACAAACCTATACATACCTATATACCTACTTTACATGGTGAGTTGAAGGGAGAAAACAAAGAATAAATTAAGCTGCTGGAATAGTCGCTGTACGAGCTTAAAAGCAATAATAATGATAATAATAATTATAAAAACAACAATGATTTAAAAATAAATTGTTTTCTGATTACAATAATACAAAAAGCACTGCAGACTCTTACAGGTATTATTATACTTGTATTATTCAAAGGGTAGTACATGAACGCACTCTATGTATATGAGGAAGTATACAGGGTGTCCCATTTAACGTGACCACCAAAAATATCACGGTGGCTTGTAAAGTTACAAGAAAAATCATGGGGGATGTACCTTGGTGGAACTTTCTTTTTCTGACAGTCATGGTTTTCACGGTGTCAGGGTCGTTAGCGGTTTTTAAAATGGGAAGATGTATTCTTTCCATTTATCTTTGACTTTGTAGCTGACGTTATTACAAATCCAACGACCTTGCTGAAGACGGTATTTGAACGATTCCCTTCATCTTTTGGTGCACGCTCTTGTAATTTGTTCTTGCATGTCTAACGGCGACGTAGAAACAGCGTGGCGTTCGCAAGAATGCAGCCGTTAGGTTCGGCGACCGAGCGGGCCAAGGGATGATTGCACCTCCGACTCTTCAGTTTCATCGATAAGTTGCGATTTGAATATATACAAATATACAGAAAGATCCCGAAATCAGCATTATCGTATTCATCAAACGATAATAAACGTATTTGAATTAGTTCAACGCCTGTAATTGTCTTTCCAATCGCCAGAAAGAAATAACATTTATAGAGGTCGATGGATTCGTGATAATGTCAGCTGCAATGTTGAGATGAAAAAATAGATGTTTCTGTTTGAAAAACCGTCGACGACTTTGATGACGGATAGAAACCGTAACCTTCGGATGGAAAATTCTATACCTCCTCCGCAGCGGAGGATCACCATTTTTCTTTTAACTTCACAAGCTGCTGAGATATTTCTGGGATGTTACCGTAAATGGAACACCCTGTATACGTCGCTGTATACTATTTATGTATATCTATGTATATCGAACGCTGGGCGGTATAGCGTGCAAGAGACACTCTCGAGATTTACCTCACATAAGCGTGCGGTAGTATAGCAACGCTAAAACACATTGTAATTACGACGATGTAGGTATAGTCGTCCCGCAAACCCTCCAAGGAGGAAAAGAAACAGAAGAAGAAGAAGAAGAGGAAGAAGAAGAAGAGGAAGAAGAAGAAGACGTATAAGATGATGAACTTCAGCTGTCTCCTCTTCAACGTTTTGGCTCATCGTCAGATGTAACATGCACATAAATCTAGGTTCACACATACCTCTAGCATGACCGTGCCATTTTTTTATTTCCGTTTTCTAGTTCTCTTATTTTTTGGCGTTTCTTTTACTTGTTTTCTCTGAATCGCCAGCGGCGCACAGTGGTCGCAATAAATGTCTACATATCAGTGGGGTGTGAACACTTTAATGAAAAAAGTATTTTTCAGCCTCTGGAGCAAGGAAAAAAAAAAAAAACGGAAATTAAATAACTGAAAAAATGAAGCGAAGTTAAATACGATGGAAAATATTTTTCGAAAATTTTTATAAATTATACGTGAACGGGAAATCCGATCGTCATTGTCAATTTTATTACACATAATGTGTGCGTCGGAGTCACACACCGTCTGTGCATTGAAAAAATGCAGATTTCATTCGCGGCATTTATCAGTTGGTTTTCTCTTCATTTATCTTTTTTTATCCGATTATATATTTAATGTGCGTTAAACTACGCATGCATGTATGTATAATATTTCGTATCAAGGTATAATATATTGGCAATTCGATAAAATTTCGGAGGCTCTGTAAGCTGGGGTTGAATATATTCCATGATTTTTGCGGATGGCTGAAGGCTGATTGTGTCGAGTTTGCAGAATAATTTTACATTTTTTCTTCACCGTTAAAAAATGACAAAAATACAGAAATAAAAATGAAATAGAATGAAAAGATTCGGATCATATCCGTTTGATTGTGAAATTTTAGAATCAGCAGAAATATGCAGAAGCTTGTTTGCAATCAACGAACAAAAGCACTCCAGTTTCCGTTTTCTTCCTTCTTTCGTTCTCAAATAGCTGGTCAAATTTTTTCTTTTCTTTTTTTTTTTTTTTTTCAAACGCGATGCAGTAAATTGTGGCTTACGAAATGTGAAATTGTGTAACACTTACATTTATTATTTATTCTATATTCCTTCTTTAAAATGAATCGCAAGATTATCGATACGAAAGTTTTTTTTATAATCAAATTATAACGAAACTTAATCGGACGACTCGCATTTAGGGATGAACATTAGGTGCCGAATAGAACGATTAATATTTCACAGCATGCACACCACGGTAACGATAATAATAACAATGATAATACCGAAAATTCCGCGGTCGAGATATTTTGGATTTCCTGCATCGTAACTGAACCACATATTATTATAATGTTTTATCATTATTTTACACGTAAATTGCGATGTAAACAAATATACGCAGTTCGTACATACCGGGTATCGTATATATAACGTATACATTTATACATATAATGCAATACATAACAGCTAAGATACACAATAGAATCAGATGACGATCGGTGTATCGGTATATAAGGAATGCTGTAGGGGCGGAATGCGCTTCACAAAAGCTATTGCCGATAAATTCCATCTACCCCCTGCAAATCAACGTTCCCCTTTTGTACAACATCGGAGCACATTTATACCCATTACATATTTATGTATCACGTGGACACCATACATACCTCTATATATCCAACTGATTGATTTTTTCACGACGATCATCGGTGTATGAAACAATAATATTTAAGGCATATTGTGAAATATATAAAATATAAATGATCGAGAAATTATTTCACTCAAATGACATAAGCTGTGCGAATTGAGAAAAAAAAAAATTATATACTTTCCAAAATTATATGTCTTCGTCGCTCTTCCGGTACATATATTAATAACCACATAATACATAGAGGTATTTGGCCGCAGACTTACGTCCCGATAGATCTTACATCTTGTTCGTATACCGAGCAGCACATAAGCTTTTATGCATATGGGGGGTACGTATATACCTATGTATAATATCTATAACTTATATGGCTCTGCGAAAATAAAATTCTCAACATCATTTTCAACCGCCTAAATTACTAACCCAACCATGTTTGCGGAATCGCATATACTTTACCAAAAATTACCTATGCACGCATAATATCTAGTACATCTACTCTACTCATATATTTCTTCCTTTTTCTGTATACCAAAAAACAAAAGAAGAAAATTCTAACAAACACACGTATTAAATGAAATTTCTTTTTTCTTCATAATTTATATATTTGTATAATTATATAATTATATGAAATGCGGACTTACGCCACTTATCGTTTTTTATAGTCATGATCCTTTGGTCTCGTTTTCTATATGGTTTAATTACAACTTTCTTTGGAAAAGAGAGAAACAATGAAACAAAAAAAAATCATCGACACTTTGATATCGTTGAAGATACCATGTAAAGATTTTTCGGCAAACGTCCGATGACCGTTCGGAAGAGAAAGACTAATAATGAATGAAAGAGAAAAAAAAACAAAATATGATATTCTCTCAGTTACGTAAAAGAAAGAAAAATTTATACAAATGCATCTATAAATCGCTCCGAATTTGGAAACGGTAAAAAATTTACTCGAACGGGTAGTTTTTTTTTTTTTAAAACTATGAATCTATATCGGGGTATTATATATTTAAAAAGAATCGATTTTGAACAGCGACGTCCTCTCGCGGCGGCAGTCACGCGTCGACTGAACATCCCTGTCCCTGATTCCTTGGATTCTTGGTATAGGTACACAAAGAGAGAGAAACTGAAAACTACCCCATTGGACCCGCTACCGCAATCCACGGCATCAATGCTTCTGCAACGCTGCACAGATTCTATGCATTTTATACATACGTAGTCTACCTATAATGGTACCTACATGAATGCAGTTGCATGTGCATCATATCCGGACCAAATAATACGAAGAGGTAGTACAGTCTTTTATTTCACCTGCCCGGTAGAACGGATTTTTGATGCGAAATGTTGGTGAAAAAATGCTTGAAATTCTTGCTACAATTTGTGGTATTTTTATTGTTTTTGTTCTTTAGTTACTACTTTGATTTTTTTTTTTTGGTCTCCGTATTTTAACTGGCATTTTCATACCGCTACCGCGTAAGCGTGTAATTAGTCGGTTTTAATATAAAATACGACGATCATACTTTATTTTATGTTTTTTTTTTGTTCATTTGTTCTCAGCATACGTTCTCATATAGGAATTTAGAGCGCTCTGAAAATCTTGTATGTATAATGTATGTATGTACGATTAAAAGTCGCGTGGGATGAAAATAATAATAAAATTTTTCTACAAGTTTATAAGTTTGATTTGTTTTTGTTTTTTTTTTATTTGTAAAGATATAATATGTAAAAATTGTGATCACGAAATGATCGCTTGGTGATTTTTATCGCTAGAGGAATTATTTGATGTTTGAGATTGAAGGTGATGGAGTGATGGGGATTGTCTCGGGGAATAAGTGTCGAGAATTCTTTCGAGGTCTTGGAGTTTTCTTAATTCGTCTTGAATGTGATTCAGGTAATCCCATCTTAGGACTTTTAGATGCCGCACGTAATCGGGGGACTCTTTTGACGACGAGGAATTTTGAGCGTAATTACTCAATTGATGGTAATTATAATCGCTTTGGAGAGCACGCGCTATTTCAACGCAAATTTCTTTTTGGGATTGACTTGGACAGGATATAGTTGTTCCTACCTGATGATCAGGGGACAATTATAAACGATCTTAAGAATCGAATATTCGAAATGGCGAAGAAATGTATTATATTATGCCTATTTGAAAATGAATCTTTGAAGAAATTTTGGGTCAATCGAAAACGCAATATTTTGAAAATTTGAGACGATTTTAACCGGGTAAGGATCCCGTGAAAATAAACGCGGGGGAAATCACGGTCCCGTGATTCTGAGGACCAATTTTTTTTTCATGATATTTCATGAACTTACCTTCTTATCATCTGGTAGCGTCCCGAGTTCCCTGCTCAAAGCTCTATCTATTAGATCAACAATGTAGCTCTTGCTAGCGTGAAGATCCAAGTCGCCTTCCGTATAAATGTACTTCTTATTTTTTTCTGCCTTATCCTGGGAACTCCCGATCTCCCTAGGGACCGCAGTTGCACCTCCTTGACGCATGACTACCTGAACTCCGTTACCTTTGATGATTTTTTGCATTATTTTTTCATCAGCTTTATCATTTATAATCGGTTGGAGAGCAGCAGACGCTGGGGCAGATGCGCATCTGCATAGAGGAACATCAGAGTAAGAAATATCCTTCAATTCCTGAGAAAAGGAATCTCTAGATTCTTTAGAATATTCCAGACATTCTTGGTTGTAATTTTCATTTGAATATTCTTCGGTAGCTGGTTTCAACGGTGCGAAATCCCGAGTTTCGACTGCGGCTCCTGCAGGTTCTCCCTTTCCATTTCCGGTTATTCTCACACTTACATTTTCCGCATCGTTTCCCACGGGATGACGGGGACTTCTTGGACTCCTTGAATTACCAGTTCCGTATGAGGGTACCGGAAGTTTGGTCGGTAGAAAAGTGACCTTCCGTTTAGTAAGATAATCGCCGTCGTCGTTTGGTCGCGTTTTTTCTCCACTACCTGCTGATGTTCGTCTAAGCTGCTGCTTCTGCTGATCCCATTGGAAATCCTCCCGCCCAACGCGATTTCTTAATTCACGACCTCTTTTCATTTCAAACTCTTTAACCTCCTGTCCAAGTTCGTTCAACTCTCGTTTGTCTTTTTCAAATTGTCGTCGCTCGTCATCTCCTTCTTCACCTTTATTCAAATTCTCACCGGCGTCTTTTTTTGACTGTAAAGATACAGGCGCATTATTTGACTTGTTCAGCGCCGCTGCTGCAGGTGAACTCTTTAGATTCTTGTAATCTTGAAAATACTGCAAAACATCGTCGCTGTCTATGTCGACGACGCTCTCTTGATTGTTTCCTGGAAGTTGAGAAGAACTCGATTCTCTCCGTACGTTGTTCCCACTTTTGCAACGAACACTTTTAATCGGTGGTTGCATCAAATTTCTGCCGCTGTTAAATCCCTGGATCTGATCATCGGGCGCCAAACCCGAGCTTATCAAATCCTGATATAACGCATTCAACATTCTGTCATCAGAGTCGCCTTTATTACGAGCTTGACGACCGAAGCTGATAGACTTTTTCGGTGAGCTTTTAGAGAGTGGATATTTTCCCTGTGGATTAGAAACTTTTGAACTTGTTGGCTGCGCTCCAGTTCTATCAAACTGATCCCTAGGGTTCTTGGTTTTTTCCTCAAACTTATTCAAAATATCATCCAAGTCCTGCGTAACCCTGAATAATGTTTTTACAATGATAGAATGAAAAAAAAACAGTTGGTTTCAAACGTTATCCTTTCAAATCTTACCTCAATCTTCCAGAAGAGGATCTCACTAGATTTGGTGGGCAAAGACATGATGGACAGTGTTGCAATTGTTTTGGATTTCCTGGTTTTCTTTTAGCTGGAAAACACCTATTTGCAGAGTTACCATTTACTCTTGGATGACTTTGATGACCACGAAGAGCGTTTGGTTTTGGATTCCCGCAATTTTGATGATATTTATTGATACTATTTCTACTATATAACTCCATACAGCTGCAATCAGTTGTATCAGTTTCCTGTCAAATACATTCGATAGGAATTAGTAAACACAGAAAAAAATGTATAATAAAAAGCAACGTTGCCAGCTGTTTATAATTCCCGTTCTTATAGAAATATAAAATTAAAGAAATATAATGTTTCAATCCACTCACCGCAGGTTCTCCACAATTCCGTATCATTTTATTTTCTTTCGCTGCAACTGAGCTGAAATTCCAATAATATAGATGGGGAAAAAAACTTTCCGTTCAACTTATCGATTTAATAAAAGTAATTATGTAAAGTATGAAATTTTGCATATCACACACACATTGCATAATTTCGGTCATATGATTTCATCAAATAAACAGGTCATTAGCAAATAACTCCCGAAAATAATCGGATATAAATGTAAAAAAAATATATGTTTACATTTATTATTTACACAGCACATTCAATATGTATTTCCTAGTAAAAAAAAATTGTGCCGCGAATAGGAAACAAGATGGCCATCGACTATTTGAAGATGAAGAAAAAAAACAACTGTCGTTTGGTACATGACAGCTGATCGTGTATTCGCGACAAACGATCATTCGCACGAGTTACGAAAAAAATATAATGAAAAAAGAAAGTCCCAAATAATGGAAGAAATGAACAAAAAGAGAAAAAAATCAATAACGGCAATGTTCACGTCGATGATATCTGTATACATATAGATCGAACTTGTTTTCATCCGGGAATTCAGATTTCCAGCTGAAAGGAAATCTATAGGGAACCATCCGAAACCCCTGGGGGATAAATGGTCTACAATCGCGCTATATCTGCAACATTCTGGTCAATATTTGAAGCTATCTCGACTATTTTGACCAAATAAATTTGTCTAACTAAGAAAGTTCGCGGGCTGTATATACTGTGGGAATTTATATGTATGTATATATGTATACCGATAGATTGGATTCTGTAATAATATTTCACCATACATATAGCTGTGGCTTTTAAAAATTTAAATGTGGTCTATATAGTAGCCGTTGTTCCTTTGTTAGCAGTATGTGATTTTCCGTCTTATCTGTTATTTTGAAAAATACTTTATCCAGTTATTTTATTTGATTGGGGAAGAAAAACATAGAATTCAAGAGGTGTTTGAGTTCCATTCTCGAAAATACTTGAAGGCGCAATATCCTGCTATTAAATCTTCACAATGGCACTGATTAATTATTAACACCAATTAATTTGATATCAAGTATCCTGATTAATTCAGATCCTGCAATACTATACACATACTTATTTTCTCCGTCCGACAGAATAATTAATCGTATATTAATTATTGTTGATTATAATTGTCATTTCTCAAAATACACATGAAATTTGATTACACGTATATCAGTATGTATACATAGTACTCGAAGAATTCGAAAAGTTTGCGGGCTAGCGTAATTTTTTTTCTTCATTATATAACATGTATGCACTTGATGGGAAAAAATCCTCATCCAATCAACTCTTGAAAAGTTTTTACAAGAAATGTTTAATATAGAGTTGAATCGAGTGAACCTGCAGCTGCACCAAATGTGTATAATTTCTTGAAGATTTTCAAATTTCTTGATTTTTTAAATAATTTTGAACTTAGCAAGAATAAAAAGGAAAAAAATTGAGTCTGACGAATTATTGAAATTTATAACACTCTTATTTGCACTTTACTATGCACAATTTTGAACACGAAAATGTTTTTTTTTTGCCATTTTTTTCAGAATAGGCTTATTATATGATTACTTCAGTTTTTGCGTCTTGACTTTTTTCGCGGCGTTATCCAAACTTGTATTGGTATAACAATTGATGGAATTTATAATGGTGAAAATTCTTGTAATGCAATTGAGTCGTTTTTCATTCATAAAGTAATAACAAGTAGTTGCGTCCTTTTCAATGTGAAAGATCGACATTCGTGCGGCGTCGTTAATGTAGAGCATCAACGACGGCGGAGCTTACGCTGTAAGAAATTCAATTTCATCGCTAAGTTATGAAAGTTTTTTGCTCAATTCACGTCCTTCACGGTACTCCGAATCTATATAGGGGATCCGTATAGAAAACAAATAAAGCAAATAAAAGTTGGTACAGTTGTCATAGAGATTGAAGAATAATTTTGTATTTGCTGTGTTCTAATTTTGTACCCATGAAAATTGATTTTCTTTTTCGAAAAATTAATGTTGAGAACGGTATTGTACTAATTGAGAAAGTTCTTATTAAGTACGTACTATATTAGTTTAGAGCAGTACGGCTGTGCTATTTAAGCTAGGAGCTATGGTTTTGTCGAGAATAATTCAAGCGAAACTCAAGACCGTGGAGGGTAGTCCCTCAAAGAACGCTCAAAGTAAAGTTGAAACTCAACTATTATACAATATGGGTTCGACTGATCGGCTTGCACATTCGATATAGAGGTTTCAAGTTTGATGATAATTTCCAATAACGTAATTGGCCTATTCAGCAAATCAAACAATTTAAATACGGCTCATTTATTTCTTTGAAACACATTTTTATCACAGTCGTCTCGACCTAATTTTATTTTAGAATAATTCGACATGAAATTCGAAATTTGAAACTCCCGCACTTTAGCGTCGATGAATCGATCGCTGCATCTCTACGGTTGATTTTTTTTTAGATCACGTGACTCGTCATATGACAGCGACTCGTCGCCAGTTCTTGTGATCAGGCGCTTTTGCCTTCTGCTACATCGACTTGTAACGTGAAGTTCCATTCGGCAGAGATGTCGGGGTCGCGTTTGATCTCCGCCTTCGGGCTGGCCATTCTTCTATCACAAATATCTGTTATTCTATCTGGTGGCTCGGTCCCCGTAGTATTCATCGGATGTGAAAAGCCGGAGTTGGACGACCACGTTAGTGCGTTGGGTGTATTACGAAAAGAGGAGTTCGATTCTGTAGTAGAAGCTAAAGTGGGCGTATCCCGAAGGCCGATCGTAGTATTTTCCAAAGACAACCTTTGCGTGGAGGAATTAACACAGCAAAAATATGGCACCGATGATTTTAATTCGATCCATTATTTCCCCGCTGTCGACTCACCACTTTCAACATTTAGTAACCTGAAATCTTACAATGTTTCTACGGATGACAAACCAGAATCTATAGATGACGGTCAGGTGTACCTTATAACGGTTGCGGATCTCTCAACCATACCTGAGTCGTACAAATCCTTCAAAGCTCTCAATTCTAAAGTCATCGTTGCTGTTACTGGACAGTCTTGCATTTACAGCCGTTCTGAACGAGTTAGAAGAGCAGTCACAGCCCGTGCTGAACCCGAACTTATCGTCCAGGTGGACAGAATACTCCTGTACTCGAGCCAAGGGATTTACGTTAAGGTGAAAAATCCAGACACGTAGAGAAAACCTGATATAACATGCGGTTAAAACAATTGTTGAAATATTTTATTTGTTTCAGTTCCCAGATAGCGATACTAGTTACTTCCTTGGCACACCAAGAAGTACTTCTGCGGAAGGTAATGGAACGCACAGCTATCGTTTGGAGATGGCTTTTACTGCAAATGGCACCAGTATCGATGTAACCCTGCAATTGCAGTTTAGCATGCTTTCCGCAGGCTACTGGTATTTGGAAAGTATTGGTTTTGAAGGCAACTCAACAACTGCCAAACTGACTCCTGCCAAGCCAATTTACTTCCCAGTTGAATTTTCCTATCACTGCTCGTTGAATAACATATTTTCTTTCAATACTACGTCTGTGAATTTTACCGACTTACAAGTTCAAATATTTACATCCACGAGCAATGATACATTGAGATTCAGCGATGGGTACGATTGTGTTGGGTTCACCACCATTCCCATTTGGAGCGGGATCTTTGTGACTGCTATTATGGCCCTCATTATGATCTGGGGATTGCTCATGATACTGGACATTCGTACGATGGATCGCTTCGATGATCCTAAGGGTAAGACGATCACCATTGCAACCTCAGAGTAAAAATATTTAGTTCAGTATTTTCCAAGATGTAAATAAATATCTTTTGAAGTGAAAGTTGAGGAGCAAACGCCATAGTAAAGATGGCGTAAGGTTCATAAATCACACTGATATCAAATACCAATATAGAAATAATGTATGGGAAAGTAAACATTAGGTACGTTGAATATTGTGTGTAGTCGTCAATACTGAACTTTGACTCCCAAAATACTATTGTTGTAACGGTTAAAACATGAAAACTCTTTGAAGAGAGAACAAATAACTCGTTGAACTTTAATTTCTTTGCACATAGCAAAGGAAGTTGACGCTGCTGTACCATATCCTTAGTGTCCCCTAACTCCTTATTTAAAATTTACGATTATTAAAAATGATAGGCTAAGTTAAGGTGATGGTCTTTAGATTAAAATAGAGAACTTTGTTCCCCCAGTCAACAGAAAACCAGTAGTGGTAAATAAGTTATTTCATTTTGCTGTCTTGTATAATATCACATGATCAACGTGTTCATCTCTGAATCGGTAGTTGACTAAGCAACTGTTACTTTGCAAATATGTAGGTATGAAAAATGTTGTAATTTAGTGTGCATTTTACTTTAGCAAATGCTCGAGTCACATAATTTTTGATCGATAATTTCTCATTCCATTCTCGTCTCTAGATTTATACGTCGTGCTGTTTCGTGCGCACACGAATGTCTCTCATAAATGTACATGCATAGTTCTTCATTATGTAAAATAAAATTGACAGCTTAGACCCTTAATATCGGTTACATTTTATTATTACAAAAGACCTTTCAAAGGCCTATAATATTATACCATACATAAAAATATGCAGATAGTTATATTTGGTATGGTAATATCTCGCCATCAACTAAACCATGCAAGCTGAGACTTCAAATCCATGGAGCACCATAAAAATCATGGAATATGCAGGGATAATAACCGCTTGCGTGGGATCGACTATTATGGGGTTGAACGGTGGAAGATCACCGTTTTCTTTCAACATTAATGTCTCATCATTCAATTTGATAAAGCTGAAAGTAAATTAAAAATAAAAAGGGTCATAAGTTTTCCAATTACTTCCAAATGGCGTTGAGGATTTTACCTGGACGTGAGGTGATCCGCGGTGAGGATGTAAAGAAAAGCTCTCACACCTATCTTTGGTATTGCATGAAGAATCCGGATAGAAAATTTGATTGGTTCTTTATCCAAGTTAACTCCATAGAATGTTACTGCAGGAACTCTATTCAATAGAGCTGTTGTCGGAGTGCAATGTGCGTAGAATCTGACTAGTCCAACTTTTGGCTCTCCGAGTTTTAATACCTTCTCTGATACGAATTGCTTATAAAACACACTCACCCACCAATCTGGGTTAGGAGTTAAACTGGGTGACACCATGGCATAATTGCCTCCGAATAATGACTGTCTTGTAACAACGTTAACACCTGCTCTTGCACTATATCCTAGTTTATCGAGCCACAAAAAGCCAGCAACAAATCTGTCCGATAATTCTGGAGCGCCGCCGCCATAGGCAGAACTCGTTTCAGCTGTGGATTGAAGTGTTTTTCAATTGAATGTAATTTTGTACTTACATCAATTATCAAATAAGAGGCCACGTACATATCCACATGTAAACGTCCTTCCCTGAGCGATTGATGACGTCCGCTACAGACTTAATTTGTGTTGGTAAGACGTTTAGAACCACTGGATTCACAAAATCCTCCACCTTAGCTTCGCGTCCATTTAAATAATACTGATGCCAGGAGACATAAGTCACACTACTTCCTCCATACTCCAGAAACTCTGCAGCATATTTTTCACCTGCATGATCGTCATCGGCGATGTGATTCACTTCTGGACCAATTAGATCACTTGATTCATAACCTGATTTATCCAGTAGACCTCTCAATGTAATGTAATCAGTTGCTAATTGGGTGGCTGTGACATTTCTCTCAAAGACATGATGGAATGAGTTAGGCTCTGGAATGAAATGTTTGTGGTTTTTACATCAGAAGCTCAATACCATAGATTATTTCTTAATTATTCAAACCATTTCCTAACTGCCAGTCTATCTCTACATTGTGTCCTTTAGCAAATGTAATTATTTGTTCAGCGTTGGTGTAGTTCCAATAACCATCTGGTCGCCGCAAAAGTATGTTCAAATCGAATATCATTCTGGCTCCACTTTGTTCAGCAAAATTGCAGAGAGCCAGAAAGTCCTTATCAGTTATTGTGAAATTTGTAATATCACTTCCAGTGACAGGATCAAACACTTTTTCTGGTGTCGGAGATGAGGTCTATTCGCAAAAGAAGAATCGAAGTAAAATAACATTAGATCCAATTTTAAATTAAGATTTCCTTCAACGCCCTTTTATTTCATCAATATTACCTGATTGAATACCAAACAGTCGGCAGCTGTGCCACCTACCCTAACGTAAGCTGGGCTTAAGTGGCGAGCGAGATTTATAAATCTTTTGTCATTTATAGGCAGATTTGGCATGTCCCTAAGCAACGAGGTGTCGAGTCCATAGGATAAAAATCTCGGTGAAGTTCTTGCGGTCAATGCTTGCCTTGTATCCAAACTAAGAATAAAGGCATACCCAATACGTCGCTGGCTCATACTCCACAGCGATAAAACTAACAGGCCGAAACACAGGCTAACAACCACCGTGCTGACCATCGAGCGCGCTTTCGCATCTGAAAAATATCAGTATTTTAACACTACGCGTTGACTGGAAAGGATTTTCGTTCAAATTCCCAGGGATCAAATTCAAAAATTGATCAGCTGCGAGAAATTCTCATGAGATGTCGCTAGTTTATGGCACAATCATTGTCTATCGTTTCTGTCAATGCCGGTCAATGTTTACGGTAATTAAATTGAATGGTCACAAAATGATCAGCATGTTGATAGCGATGTTAATTATTCTACGATAATTTTATGAAGGAGTAGAAAAAAAGATACTTTGTTGGATCCTGGCGTCGCCCAAATTCTGGTATTGGTTTTTCCCCCATTCGTTGTTCACCAAATAATTCATTTCTTTTAGCTATTACGACAAAAATACTCGTGCTTGACTCCTCAGAGTGGGATCCCTTCAGAGCTGCTTATTAGTCATACGCCGCGATAAAATAAAGTAACAGATTACAAATAAAACGGGAACAAAAAATGACCGGCAAAATAAGGACCCCGATAACATTCGTGATTCAAGAGTCCTGTTGCACTTGCAGACTGCTACATTCGAGTTCGATTAGAATTGATGCTGCAACCAATCAGAAAGCGACTTTCTCGACGTCGTTCTTTGTATTTCTCGAAAAAGCGACAATGAAATCAGTGAAGTCGCTGATTAAAAATATTTAATTTACATTATAATTATGTACAATTCAAATGTTTATTCATATATGTATATAAACATGCGGTATAGATACATCTTTCAGGTATATTTAAATATATTTTGGTGTTGTGAAAAGATTACCACGAAATCGCAAGAAATTTTTAAATCCAGGACGGACAATGAGTTTCGAGAATATCGCGCATTTTTTAATGTAATTGTCCCATTTATTTAAGTCTGTATAAAGTGATCGCTGTACAAAAAACCTTATTACACCTGATTGCAGCATGTGTATGAGAATTACACGGGTAAGTATGTAATATGGTAATCATTCGTCAATGATAAACTCTGTTATCAACTTGTTTTCCCTTTTTCATGTCTCCTTCTCTCAAGATTCAACAAAATATACAATAAAACTTTAAGTAATGAAAAACATTCAACATTATAAAGATAATAATAATATTAATATAATTATAAATTTATATAAATTGTTTAATTGCACGATAAACTATACAAGCTTCTGAATGCAAAACTAACTTGAGTTACTCTTTTGTAAAGTTTTATTAATGCTATACATGAACTGCGATTATGAGGTTTTTCTTGCGTGTATGTTCGCCAAACATAATTTTATAAATACTTTTTCCTACTAACCTACGACCTACGTATAGGAGGCCAAATTATGATTCATTTATTCTTTACTTTTCTTTGCATAAAACTGTCTTATATTCAATATCAATAGGAAAAATGTGTAAGTCGCGAGCTAAAATCAAGGGTTGTTGAACGAGGCCAAAAATGTTAAAAACTTAAATCATGTTGAGGCACGATAGTGGCAATATACGTATCGAAATCCCGATGAAAATAATTGCCTGTAACGTGAGGGGTTATGCCGAGAATAATGCGTCTTTAAAATGCTGTAACTTGCCCACCTGCACTGCTTCTATTGTTGTGCCTGAGGCTAAGCGGTTCAAAAAAAAACAAATTAATTGAGACAATGATGAATTTTCGTCGTTAAAGACTGATGAGGGTTGTTTATATTCCTAAGCGTGTCGCCACACCTAACTGTACACAAATTTTTACAGAAATCTGAATATAGGAAATGCAGGAGATTATAAAACTTTTTTGATTATACTAGCACTTTCGGAAAGCTAGATGACCACCGGCATAGCGTTAAAAATTTCTCAATTTCAAATAGGTTCTATGATGTAACAATGAATTATTTCAGTTAAAATCTATTAATGATTTTTTTGATTCCAAGTATATTCTAAATTACATTGCGCCGCAAGCCACATTTATTACGCGCCTATTCCAAGTTTTATTAAATCAAAGTTTTCGTTATTCTTTCCTAATAATTCTTTACGCTACCACATAAATTCTGGTCTCATGGTATTTTCTCATTGAAATGAGAAAACGAGTTGGGTCTGCATAAAGATGAGCAGCCAATTTTTAATTTCTGATTAATTATTCAGTCATCTAACACATGAAATATCAATTCTAGAACTGTATAAGTTTCTTGGCTGCTTTGCGCTGCCTTATGGAGTACCTGAATTAGCTCGTTGTCAAGACTTTTCATATAGATAGGCGGTAATCGTGTTCCTTCGCTGCCTGCTTCATAGCCAACCTGGAATAGAATTTTGCTCGGATACTGTTTTGATAACCAACAATAGAACGAGATAAAGGACGACTCACATTGTCTGGATGTATAGTCGTTCTCACTGCAATTTTGGTGAGGCCAGCGGTAGCTAAAAGATCTAATAACTTGACTAGTGCTGCACAAGTTGCACGTGCTATACTTTCTGATAATCTATTGATGTCTACCGGATCGTGAACGCCGTTTGGATGGTCATCAGACTAAATGAAGAATGTAAAAAACCGTTAATCGCGATGCCAAGCGTCGTTTCGAAGTAGTACTTACTCTAATAATGAATACTTCCGTCCAACGTATGAACCGACTAGTTCCCATATAGTCAGTTCCGTTGTGAACTCTAATAGATGGTATACCATCCATGGGTTTACTGTCGATTGGACTTTTCACACTGTAGAAAGATAGATTGACCATAATTAGGCCTTGTTATATGGTGATTATTCACCGATTATCTTACCCAATGTTGAATTGCATGTCATTATCGACCCATTTGATGTTGACAGTTTCGTCTGGTTCAGCAGCGCCTTGAGGTCCGCAGCCGATTGAAAAATCTTGCATATTTTTCAATGCGGCCTTGAGCGCTTCCATTTTTTCCGGCATTATCTGAACCATCAGGCCATCCTCTACGATACTAGATTTTGCAGAAAGCCCCATTGACGATTTCAGTGCACCATTAATGACCACAAAACTAGCCCCGGTTACTAGAAAATGAACAAACAACCGCTCGGTAGGATGTTTCTTTCAAGGCACGAAAGTAAAAAATTGTGATGCTAAAGCTAACTAACCTCTTCTTGGTTTATTGTGGATATTAATTGCCTGAGTTTGATAGTTGCTCTCGTCACCGGTATTGGTTTGTATGCAGACTAAATGTGAGTCCGCTGTTGTACTGAAGTTTGAGGCATATGCCAGTACGTGATCGTTAGAGTTGTTGAGTCCTCTGATGACCTGGTCATACCGATTTTTTGGAAACATAACATCAGTTGTTCTGTCCTGCATGTGAATAGCCAAACCTCTGACGCCTGGTAGGGTATAAGCAAAGTTTCTAAAGTCAGCCAGCACTTTCATTATAGTGTGCCCAATCTCAGAATACACAGCATCCCGAAATCTAACAGAAACTAGAGGGCATGGATAGTAACGATATTCCGCACCAAGGCGCAACACCAGTCGTAAAGGAAAAACCTTCGCCCAAGGTGTTTCCCACCTAGGATGAAAAAAACGAGTGTATAATAGATTAATGAACGGAAAAATTTAATAAAGGGGGCAAAGTATTCCTTACCTATGAACTAAAAGGCCCACCAGAAATGGCGGAGGCGGCAAAACGATTCTTTGTAGGCACTGGAAGGTTTGACGAATAAAAAGGAATCCCGCATGCTCTCGAGATCCTAACAAGTTTCCACCCTGATGTATCGATACACCAAGCTCTGTTATCGTATTGCCTGACGAAAAGAGATGAAAAATATTTTCACTCGTTCAACTAGTTGGTATGAGATGAAGATCGAGATCATACCTTTGATTGCCTCAACATATATTAAATTGATATGCACGAGAAGATCCTTCGGGATGAGAGTATCTCCAGGTAAAGTTTCTACTAATAATATAACCTCATCTTGGCCAACACAGGCCAAGCCTCTGGATGTAACGTTCCAGCATATCCTGTTGACGCAACAACTTACTGTAAATGAGAATGACAAGGTCAATGGCCGTGAACACTATCGACAAAGTCAAAGATATATGAGTAGTAAATATTTTGTACGTACAATTAGTTATTTTTACATAAGCATAGAGATTTCTATTAATGGCAAACATTATTGGGGGTTCGCACTCATTCTTCAATGACTCGTAAAGTCGAGTTTGGTCCAAAACGTCGTGATAACTAATTTCTGTAATAATAAGATAGTCTTATAGTATCCATAGAGCAAAGAGATTTTTAGATCTGTTGTTGATTTACTCACGGCCTTTGTGGATAGTTACAGTCGGTGGCAACAGATTCGGATCCTGTGGTATGTAACTGTTCGTATTTGGATCTAATGGCGGCAGATTCTGCCTCTTGGCCATTGTAGATGTCGACGAAGGCCCTGGGGGAGTAGGTAATCTTTTATTTCCAGGCTTCCGATATGGTGGCTTAGGATCCCAGGATGAATCGAGCTCTGTCAGGTCACAGCCAGGCCTTATTCCTGTGTTTTATTTAGAGGTGTTTGAAAACAAAACAAACGGGAAAGGGACCCGATGCTGGTGCAGAATTTTACTCGATTGGGTGGTAAAATTAAGAGATAAAATGTGAATGTGAGTGTATAGCGAAAATAATTATTGGTGTACCCAAATCTAAAATCATATCGAACGGAGTAGAAGTAAAATATGTCTGTGAAATTATAACGTACACGTGTTCATAATTCATTAATTACAATGTATACTTAATGAATAAATAAATCCAATTAGAAATTATAACACCTCAATTATTTGAACCAAGGACTGCCATTAAGCTATGTTGACAATAATTAGTAAATGGTGCAAGAATATCTGACTATGAATACAAAACGAACGGCTTTCAAAGCGCCTTAGAAATGGATGTTTCTCACCGTCGCTAAACATGACAGATTTTGGTCCTTCAGGCCGCTGCTTTGCACTACCTTCCCTCTTTAATACACCGACAGGAACCATAACAGTTGGTGGAGATGGTAAGCTGCCACCAGCTAGCTGTTGTAAAGGTGGTATAGTTGAACAATACTCCATCGGATTATTTGGATTTGGCTGTCTCCCCTATAACGATTTGTTGAATACTCCATTTCCTGACATTTGCTTGATTTTTATATGAGATTAATTTTAGAAAAATATTGGTACAAAGACCACTGATTATAGTACAAGTATATTTAGAGCATATTTTTACATCTTTGATCATTCTTTTTGTTTTCTAACATGATGGGTATATTTCACTCAATGTATGTGGCTCATGCTGCATGGGTAATCAATCCAATACTCTTCAGGCAAAGAAAAATAGTTTCATGCTTGAAAAAAAATGCAACCTCTCTCTTGGTGAAATAAAATCGGAATAATTAAGAAACCATGCAATGTAAAAGATTTTGGAGAATAAACCAACTTCAAACTCAATAACTAAATCAATTCCCGTATCCGGAGCTTTTATCTCAAAGATGACGAGATTAAGGGTAACAGAGAATAAGAAGGGAAAAAGTTTAGATGTAAAAATGGCTACAAAAGCAACAGACCAAAATCATATATCAAGCAAAATTTATCGGAGCTAAAGATGTTCAACAATTTATTACAGGGGCAGAGCCCATTGAGGATATGTAATAATAGTAGGCGTAATGTAATTTGTGAATTTTCTTTAAATATGATATTACGTTACATTGATTTCATACATATCAATGCTGGGAATAAACAAAAAATAAATCAATAAAATAGTTAAAGGCAGTCACAGGCATTCTATCTTTGGAAAAAAGTTTTCCCCCCATTCCTTTAAGAAAGTCCTAACAGAATTAGCGAACTTACGTGTGGTGAGTTTATGTCCCTGTCAGAAAAATGACCATAGCCACTTGGCAAATCTCCGCCACTTTCTTCGGTTTCAGCTAATAAACAGAATAATGAACATGTAGCGAGTGTTGTACATATCAAAAATAATTATTATTCTACATAAATAGAAACGTACCTCTGACAAGCAACTGATAACATGGCAGACATACGCGTGAATCGATGTTGCCCTGATATTCCAGTCTGTACTTCATGCCGCAACATTTGCTGCACAATACTTTGCCACAGGCGCGACAATGATGCCGTCTTTTTATTACTGTGAACTTGGCTTCGCAAAGCATGCAAAAAGGTGCTTCGCTATCCGGTATCCAGAATGGAGGCTGTTTTCCTAATACCATACTACATTCTAATGATGAAGTTTCCGAAGCATTAGGTGATGCGTCTGCTTCTATCTCACCATCAGTTTCGGCCCGTTCAACATCCCCAGGAGTCGCGCCAGCAGATTCTGTAGATGAATTAGTATTAAAATTCATGGCTCGGATTTTCATTTGGTTGTATTCAGAAACCCTTACCACCAGCATGTTGTTCTTCCATATTCACCGTTGACACAATATCCAAAGTTAATGGCCTTGGAGGCCGCTCAGTGTCCACATCGTTCTCATGGTTGACAGTAATATTATTTTGAAAATTTTGTTCGTCATTTCCCATAGCACAAGAAATGTTACCATGCTGGCTGTGACCATCATTATCAACAGATTGCTGGGATGGGTCATTAGCCTTAGAAAGTTCGGGGCCACATGAAACTATGTTTGAAGTACTTGAGGATGGACCGGGAATGTTGGGATTAGAATTAGCCTTGTTAGCATCAGAGTTTGAGTTGGCCTCAAGGTTTTTATCACTGGGAGAATATTCTTGTTTGGATTCTTTGATGCTTTTGTCATATTCTTTTTCTTCATTAGGTGCCGAAGAATGTGCAGATTCTTCAGTTTCTAAACAAGGATTAGGACTAGCTGCCGTAGTTTCCTCAATTTCATTGGGTTTCAGATCATCGTCTTGTGTTTTAATATTTTCGATACTCGGTTCCGAATTATCCGAGGTCTTCCTCATCTTCTCATTGGTCTTTTTACTTTTTCTTCCCTTTCCCTTCTCTTCCTTCACCTCGGAAATAATCTTTGTAAGTTCGGGAAATTTTTCGGAACCTTTCCTCACTAAAAAATCACCTCCAGTTCCTCCTTCACCACTTGGTCCGCTCTTGCTATAATCAATAACTGGAAATTTTTTAGCTTTTTCTAGCAATTCTACTTTTGAAACTTTTGGTAACTCCCCAATAATAACGCTTTCAAAAATAGGTGCCTCGTTCGCATCCTCGTCGTCCTCTCGTAAGTTCAGAAATTTATTTTTAACTAAGTTTTCAGAGTCTCTGTAAGTACTCGTCATTGTATTTTCGTACGAAGTATTTGCTTCTTGGGCTCTTTCTTCGGCTTCTAAATCTGCCAAGTACTTATTCAATTCCTCCTCAGATAAATCATCGATGTGACTAAATCCGACAGGTTTGCTTTCCGTTTCTGGTGTACCAAGTTGCACGGTTTGAAACACCAATTTAGCAAGATTGATTCCTTTACTGTCCTGTTCGGAACTTTTCTCACTAACATGGAGCTGATCCGTTATTTTTTTGGCTGCTATTTCAAGCTCAGTAATAGTTTCAGGAAAATGTTCTCTATTACCAATGTAGAGGCACTCGTAAACATTCTCTTTGCCATCAGTCTTTGCTAATTTTTTTGGCTCGTCAAAGTCAACATTTTCATAAGTATGTTTGATTTCTTCTTGATTCTTAGCCTCTGCAGATTTCAGCTTGCCTTTATTCATAGTAGCAGATAATTCTTGTGACTTGGGGATATCGGTTCCAATGTAAACGTTTTCGTAAACATGTTCAGGCCTATCTATAATACTTGTGGACTCCTTCGGTCTGTCAACAACTGCGGGTAAAGTTGTATTCGTGTACAACGGTTCTTTATCTATCTCCCGCAAATTTTGTCGCAAACTAATATTTTCATCCTCGATATTGATTTCAGCGCAATCCTTGTTGTCGGTTACACTTACTGTCTCTAATTTTACTGGTAACAAAATGTTTTGATACTCTGGAGGAACTGTAGTTGATATTTTTCTAACATTACTCGCAGTGTTTGCTGTATTATCTGTTTTTAATTCTGTACTGCTACTTTCTGAGGTAAGATTTATCGAGGTCATGGTGGAAACTTCAACAATATCATCAACTTTGGAGGGATCGTTGTTTTCACAAACTCCTTTGCGTATATTTGCATCACTGGAATCTTGTCTAATTATTTTATTATCTAGATTATCCAACCTAGTGCTGGACGCATTGATGTATTCATTCAAACTACTAAACACATTGCTTACACTCGGTTTAGCAGCAGGCTGATTAAGTTTTTTGTCATAGCTGTTTTTAAGTTTAATACTAGTCTTTTCATTCTGTTTTTTCTGAAGTGGTTTACTTGCTATATCATTATGAATCGTCAATGTCGGTGTATCAGAGTCATAACTCTCTACCGACTGTTTATGTTGAAGCTTATTCTCAGCCAAGAACTCCTGGGTGTAAAAATTGTTTCCTGAATCTCTACTTTCCGATCTTGTAATTTTTCTATGTATATCCAGATTATGATTTTGGTTATCAATATTAGTGTAAGACTTAGCTTTGATTGTGTTAGAAATATCGACTGGGCTCCCATCTGGGTTAGTGTCTGCTATTTTTTCACTCTCGGACACTGGCTGATTGTAATTCTTTTGAGGCACCGAGTGTGAATCATCACTAGCTACCAAGGAGTTGTCATCACTTTTTAACAGAGGTAAAGATGCAATCTGTTCTGCACGATCTGTGAACAACAATCAGTTACTGTGGAGCTGCGAGCACTTTTTCAACGAGTTGTTTCACATCCTTTGTGAAGAGGCTAAAACGATGGTTACTAAATGAACCAACTAACCTTCGTTGAATTCGAACTCATCAAGTACTTTGTCTATATCAACAGCAAACTTTTCCATGGTGTTTGAACGGCTCAAAATAGAGTGGCCTCTAGCAGTTGACATCTACAGGGGGATCACAAAGTTCTCCGTGAAAAATGAACTGTAAGCAAACAATAGGCGATTAGTGATATGAGGGTGATAATTAATTATTGCACAATACTAATATGCCAATTATAAAAAGAATACATGGAGGGAAGTACCTGCAATACTCTGCAAATGATTTGTCTAGGAAAAATTTTATCCTTCACTGCTTTCTGGAAGTGGTCCTTAAAATCCTTTGGAAAAACTTATGATAAAACCTTTAACATTCACCAAACTGAACCACGATACGCACTGAATACGGAGGATCACATTTCTCGGGCATTCTCATCGCTCGTTAAACGGCGTAGATTATTAGAAACAAAAATTAACTCGCGAAAATGACATATCGTTACGCGCTACGTCACATCGCCATCTTGAATCGAGGTTATCAACCGTTCCGACAAAATTAAATGCTGTCTGCTAGGTTTGACGCCAGAGTGCCTTGATTGTCATTTTCCTGTAGCTGTGTTTACTAGCCAACCGAGGGACCGCGTAAGGGCGCGCTCACTGATGCCGGTAGTTTGTTTAAATGAATGGCGGAACAACGATGTAGTAATAAACCACCTCTGACGTCCTGCAACCAACAATTAACATCGTTCTTACATACTGAAACTGGGTCAAACCCAAAATCAAACCGAGGATCAAACCATCTGCAGTGAATCCCCACCATCTATCTTGAATCTCTTCAGTGATTACATTATGCTCTCACTTCGCAGTGGCTCGTAGACTGTTTCGTGAACCAGCGTGAAGCGAGGGTCATGCTGAAATAAAACGTACAATTAATTAGAGAAATCCAGATCTCGTTTTGCAACTAATATGAATATCATACCTGTAAGTATTCCGCCGTCCCCATACTGCATATTGTTACGACCTCTAAATGATCATTAGCAAGCCAAAATCACTAATATGTATTTTTTTGTTCATCCACCATGATCATTCGATATCCAAACCAATTACCACTTTCAAAAAAATCTGTATGTGCAGCTTTTAATCGTTGGGAAATTTTATTCACAGAGCTCTACGCAAACACCTTTTACAATGATGATAAAGATTTCGACAAATTATGGGCTCTCATGGGAGAGAGAATGAAAATTGTACTGCCTGAATATCTCTACCTGACTCTCAGATTGAGTGGTTTTGACAACATGGTTTTGCCATAAATATATCTATGGTTTTTGCTCAATAATTCAGACAAGACAGATTTTGAGCAGTTGCACTTATATTACTTACTCTAAATATGCATAATGTATTTGTTTTAGCCTATTGTGTATTGTACCAAATTATCAGTTCATCATGAAATGTGGTTTGAGATGTTACGTCCATTTTATACTTTTTACCTTGTAATAAAATATTTGAATATCTCAAACAAGTAGTCATCAATTATTTGTAATTGCTGTGATTGTTTTTCCTAGAAAATCACAGTTACAATAAAATAGCCACATCAGTTCTGCTCAATGGAATTCAGAAAAGCAAACATATATAGGTTTACACCGGTATACATTATACACACTTATAAGATACACATATACCTATAATATCATTATCCTGACTGAACTCTCTTATCTATTGGAGATGTATTTTTATTCATATCAGCAGCTAGCCAATACCCACCTACTTCTACGATATATATTATTATCTATCGGTAGGGCTGTGTTTGTCCATAGGTCTTCCCATCTGTCCTATCAGTAGTGGGGCGTACATATAAGGCTTAGCTTGAAGTTCATCAGTTTTACCCTAAAATCTATTCTAGACTTACATGGTGTGAATACTCATTTTCCAACAAATAACAGTTGTGCAAAATTCAATGATTTAAACCAGAGAATGTAATGAACTTACAATTATCTTTCGTTGCCTCATATGGCAACCTGCTCATGAAGATTCGTTTTCACGCATGATCTGCGGCTCTAGAAAAATAATGTTGTAAATCATTTCAAGGAATTCAAAAGCTTTGTTAAGTCGTTATCTGCAATTAGCTTATTTGAATCATGGAGTTCAAATACCAAGAGATAATGGAACAGACCATATACTGCTCGCAACCAGTTGACACAACTTCTCAATCGTTATGTAATTTTTAGTAGCAGAGTTAGCATTAAACCATAGATCAGTTGATCAACTCTTGATGGGTAAAATAAAAGTTTTCTTGCATCACAGCTATGAATGGTTTTGACAATCAAGTGCAAAGAGCATGACCGAGGAATCTATCCTCTAGAGTATATGATAGACAGAAAGTGTGCAAAAAGTATTAAACAAAGTGATAGCTGGACGGCAAGAGAATTAAGAATAAACACATCACCACGTTTTTAGAGTAGTATAAATTTTCATTAAGTACCCTAACTAATTTGGAACAAATCATGCACCTTGGGTTCAATTTATTAATAGCCCTATCTCTGAGCATCTGCACATTGGCCCTAATTCAGCAAGAATCTGATTTTTCCAGTGAGTAGATCAATCAACTTTTTACCAAATTTTCCAATGAGAACAACTACACTATACTCTTCTTACAGTTTTGTCATTGCTAACATATTGGTCCGAAGCAGATGGTCAGAAAGAACTGGAAGCATTAGGTTCTGAAAGTATAAAGGACCCCAACGTCAATACCATCCACAATGCAAAAGGTGGGATCATCCAGGCATGGACTGGCAAAAGATTTCAGATCAAATGTCATTCGAATAATCATCATTCCATTCATCGTCAACATCAGTGGCACTTTTTGGTAAACTCATAAACAGCTAGTACCATTATGGTACGCCACTATAAGATAAAACTAAGAACATATTTCCTAATGATTCATACAGCCATGCGGTCCAGGCTATAACTGCCAGTCTTGTAAGATTTTGAGAAGCAGTCTCACAACTGATACAGAATGGCAGGTAGTGCAAAGTCAGAGTCAGTTGGATGAATTGGTTTTAGAGTCACCGATGGAAAAAGACAATGGTCTATACAAGTGTAGCACAATTAGACACGATGGTACCCTAAAAGTACTAAGAATGTTTCAGCTGGAAGTGAATGGTAAGAAAAACGTTTATCTCAAATTTGCACGTGAGGCAAATGTAACGATTCAAAATAGTTATTGACAATGTGTTTTAAAGATGGAACGGTTCACGTGCCAAAAATAGTAGAGGGTCCATGGAACGTTAGTGTAGTTTACTATGGCAGGCATCAGAAAATATCTCTTCAGTGCAGGGTAACTTCCAGCGTACAACCAAAGATCGTCTGGTTTCGAAGACTCGACGTTATTCCTACTACCGGACGAGAAGATTTGATCATTTACAAAAACGCTGGATGGAAACTGTTACCCAGCAACCAGATATATCTTGATGATCAATTATATTTATCAAAGCTCAGTTTTGATCAGCTCAATCTAGATGATTCTGGTTACTACGCATGTCTTGCAATAAACTACAAGGGATGGACGATGCAGGAAGCTCACTTGAAAGTGTATCTTCCCTTAACTTCAACTCCCGTCACCAGTACAGGACGAGATGACCAGTGGATAGGATTGAAATTTTCAAGTCTATTTCTAATACCAGCCTGCCTTGCTCTGGTTCCCGCATCTGCTTGGTTGTGTTACTTGTATCACAAGCCTCGGAACAAACAAAACGTCCCATTTGTTAGCTGATATTTTCAATGAGGCTCGAAATATTCCATCTATATTGTTCTAAACAGTTGTTACAACTTGCTTAGTTCCAACTGCACTGTTACGTGTTAAGTGTAAGTTTATTATTTTAGTGTAAATTTTGTAACCAACAATAAACACCTTGTACAAAGATTCTCTAGGTGTACAGTGTTGTATCAAATTTTCTGTCTTTCTGTTTGTTCTTACATGAACTCCTCAATAATTACATTCTGATATCAGCCATCAACTAGAATACCAATATATATTTTCAGGAGTTCACAATTAAAAAACCCATTAGAATTTTAAAAATGAGAGTGCTTCGAAAGCATCTTTATTAACTAAAATCTTTTGACATAACATGCTATTCGATTAATTATCCATAATTCATTATTTACTAGGTATTAGTATAATACATATACATTCAGATTTTCAATATTATCATTGTGGGCAGGTTATTTATCCTAACATTTATGCTTACGACTTGTTTTTTTTTCTTTCATATAAAATCCTATATGATAATATGTATGTATATTATGTAATAAAGTTTACGTACAACTATCTAATCGAGACACAAATGACATGATGGAACATAAAATTAGGTCACAATATTTGTTGTTTATAGGTATTTGTTTGTTTTGTTTCTTTCTTTTAAGTTCGATTTATTCATTTATTTAATTATTTATTTTAGTTTAGCTCGAAAAATTACTATCTGGTATCAAAGAATATTCTATAATTGTAACAGTTGTGTAGAGTTCACTACCTCGCCTTAAATTATAACAAGGTCACCACTTTTACGTTGTTATTCTTTTCATTTCAATTAATCTATACAATTATGTTTTTATCTTAATTTTATTATTGTTATTATTAGTTATTTGTTTTTTCCCATTCTTTCCATTTTTATCTTCCATCTTTACCAATGATCACATTTTTATTCATTTATTTATTCTCATTGTCTAATTAAAGTCCAGAAAGCTTCCCATTTCCATCTGAGAATCGGATTGTTGATTGTTCGTTTTGCATTTAATTTATTTCACTCGTTTTTTTTTCATATCAATAAATTGAGAATCTTTGCATTTTATTCTAAATGTAATTTTTTTGTTTGTTTTTATTTTACAGTCATTACGTATCGTACATGATTTTTCAATAAAAAAAAAAATCAGAAGAATATTATCTGAGTTTGGCTGCATCATTCGTTCTTCTATTATTCAGTAAATACTATAAAAGATATCAAATAAACACCAGCGTTTTAATCATGATGATAATAGAATTAATACAATCTAACAAGGGTAGGGCAGGAAAATAAAACAAAAAAAAATTTCAACTGGAAGACGTCTTCTGATTGTATTTAAAATACAGTCACAAGATCTTTGACGATAAACTATACATGTGTATAGATTGTAAGGTATTCTATTGATTCAAACGAGGGGGAAAAAGTTGATCTGTAATGGAATAACAGACATTTATATATCATCGATGGAACTTTTTCCAAGCTCACTATTGATAGTAGTATTCGATATTATTTCTAATTATTCGATTTCCTTCCCAATGGTCCTAACTGAACATACTTATGTACTACAAGTATTTATAATGTGTGCCGAGTTTCTTATACCCAAGAGCCACTTATAATGGTTTGTTTGAATAGACAATTTCCTCTTTACAACCACAGAATAAATTTGCATTTTCATCTCAATTTGAAGAATCCTATTCGCTAATTATTCAGACGTCGTTGGTTAATCGTAACGGAAAAAAAATCAAACGGTCAAAGCTAATCTTTCACATTTTACAGCGAAATAAATCAAACAAAGAGATCATTTGAATCTAGTATTGATGAAAAGACCATTAAAAGAGTTCCACAGCTTTTAAATAGTAATAAAATTTGACTAATAATAATATAATAATGATACTATCAATCACTCTATTTATGTACATTTTTTCATTATTCAAACGCGAACATCAACCTGATCGGACGACAAAGTGAAGAAAAAATAAAGTTTGCTCATCCTTTATAAAAGCGCTAACCTACCATCAATATCCGTCAATTTGACAAATTTTTCGCCTTTGTGTGCTGATATAAACATAGGAGGATAATAAGGAAAAGAAACGAAGAATAGAACAAAAAAAGTAAAGTAACAATGAAAATAAGTATCTAGTCTAAACCAAAATACTGCAGCAGGCATTATGACCACGTATTATAGTATAAAGTAAATTAATTGTAATAACGTCTAACTACCAAAATATTATCGATAGAACAAACTAATAATGATAGAACAATATTTACCTACGTGTGTTCGTACATAATACATTAAAATATACACAGGCGGTATAAGAAAGTATTATAACAGTTGGCGTTTAAAAAAAAATTGTTAACAATCACTCGTGAATGTTAGAAGGACATCTTATGTTCTCTATTCTGCGAATAAAGTAGAGAAATCAAATTTTCGCGTGGAACGAGAAAATTCTTGACGCCAACTCTGAATGGATCATGATTGAAATTTGTGTTCAACGATATAACTACCAATGATTTTTTTGTTGTTTTTCTAGACCGTCGAGTGACTTTGTTATGATTCGTGTATACTAGGACACAGTGTAGATGATGATAAATCACAAATTCGAATTATTCATTTGATGTATCGTTTACCTGTTCGTTTACTCATTTTATAATTTGCACACTGATGCTTATGTAGTAAGTAATACAAAAAGTATCTGACACAGCTATTATTATCATTGAGAGTTGATGAAAATTTACCGTCAATGATGGTTGTATGATTCAAACAATCGTGTTGAAATGTTGATGAGTCAAGTCATTTAGTCATAGTACATTGCCATACCTACACATATAACAAGTTTGTGGATATAAAAATTAAATATAAACTACTTATCCAACTATTATTACAAACTATGTGTATATGTATACGCTATTCGTAATTGATATTAAAAAACTTGGATCTTCATTTTAGTTTTCTTTTTTTTGTTTGTTTAATTTTATTCAATTACATGTAAAACAGAAATCGTATTCTGCGATGATATTATGAAACCAACATTACTGATATTGCAGTTAAAAAATTTTGTTTTCTACTCTTCACATCATTATATTCACTAGAATCCTCTGGATATTAAATCAAAATGGTCAACTATTAGATGCGGTTGTTTCAATTCTTTTTCGCTTTTTTTTCTTCAATTCAATCATGCTTGTGGAGTAAAAGAAACCCGTTCATTCAAACTTGTGTTACGGCTTTGGAAAACTAATGCGTACGATACCCAAATATTTTCATGTGATTCTCTACACTAAGTGAGAGCTATTCAATATTTCTCTTTTCAAAACTGAAAAGATTGAACCCTCCAATGTTTTCTTTGTCACATAAAATTAATTAATATCCCAAATCCAATTTGAACACTTAATCATGTGGCAATACCTCGACACTCATTATTTTTTTTTTTCTTATCAAGTGTTTGCAATTTTTTTTTTTCTAAAAAGAAACAGTACCTATATTTACAAATAGGGTACACAACATTGCTTTCCGTAGAGGTGTGCGGGGAATCGATTTTTTTTTGTTTCTCTTTCTGATCGAAGTAGTATGGAACACCTAAATCTTGGCACAGAAGTGAACAACCCCTCCGGAACAATTACTCTGGTTTTGAAAACTTTGCGTCGCAAAATTCTTTTGTCGCGAATCCTTGGAAAAAAAAAAAATTATACCAAGTTGTTGATATATTCTTCAAGTTTGTTGTTGGACATCGATAATCACAGAAAAAAGGAATAAAAAAAATTAATCTTGTCTCCTCGCACACCTCTGTACTCATCGATTCTGACTTATTCAAAAATTTTCATTCAAACAACAGTCTTCTCTACCTCGTATGGTTTACATTGATATAGGTATAGGACGAAGAGTTTCTATAAGAGTACTAACTAAAGAAATTGCAGCACGACAAATATAACCGGTAAAAATGCGACTTCTCTACACATGATTTGCACAACAGGGCCAATCCAAAATTGTTCAAATATTACCGATCATAACTAGTAGTAATAGTAGTAGTATTAATAGTAGTAGCTTCGGTGCGAACCTTACAATTATTCTAGCTTATCAATATTATTTATAATAGTTAACATTACTTTTCTATTTACTTTTCATTTTTTTGTTGTTTTTTCTTCTGTTTTTTTTTTTTTCTTTCTCTTATATAATCATCATCAAATACATCAGTTGGAAGCCCCGTGGATGACATTTGACGTATTCAATGAAATTTATTACATAGAAATTTAGGCAGACGATGATCAAGTGCAATGAAATTTAATTCATCTATTTAACGAATTTAGTATGATATGACTTAAATAATAATAATAATAATAATAATAATAATAATAATAATAATAATAATAATAATAATAATAATAATAATAATAAAGCAACAATTGCCCAGTAGGAAGGAAACTTGTGTCTGTACTATTGAAAAATCATTCCTTTATTCCAAGATTCACCAATAAAAAGGCATGTTCGCCTATTTTTAATCGGTAAAAGTTCGACTTACCATGAGGTGGTAGCCTCTTTGCGCTGGTCAGGTATTCATAGTCGAATGTTTATATTCCAAACAATTTCGATAGTAAAATTTTACGACGATGATTAAAATTCTCGAACCATTTGGAAACAGGAAACCAGTTTTCAAACTTGACTACTAATACCAGACTTACGTTTTGTTATTCATCGGAGTAAACGACGGATAGAACTTTGAAATGCTCCAATATCCAGCAGCCGAGAATCGATCTTGGTACAAAATTATCTTCAAAAATTGTTTTAATACCGCTGCTAATTACTATCGATCAGTTATTTGTCTCGTCTTTGGAAAAAAAAGGTTATCATTATGTCGCAAAAAGATTGGCAGTTCGTTAAGTGATATCTACCACATCTAGTATTTGTCATCTGTTTTTTTATTTTGTTTCTCTTTGTTTGTTCCATCACTGGGAAATGATAATCGATCGAGAATATTTACTCTATAATTCGATATCATTATTCGAATCATTTCGGCTCTGGGAAGGCCACCTGGCATTTGTAAACCTCGTCTAACATTACTGCCTGACCTTGACTCTGACCTTGACCTTGACCCTGACTAACTGTCACAGGTGTTGCAGAATTAACAACAACCACTTGCTGAGCTGGAGGTCCTTGTTGTTGGGCTTGTTGCTGTTGTTGTTGTTGCTGCTGCTGCTGCTGTTGTTGTTGCTGCTGCTGCTGCTGCTGTTGTTGCTGTTGCTGCTGATTACTAGTATTTGCTTGTTGGGCACTGTTAGCATTATTGCTGTTCTGATTTCGTGCGGTTTGACCGTACTTTTCATGAATCGCGCGATGTCGCTTTAATGCAAAACGGTCTGAGAACCCAATCTCACAAATGTCGCATCTGTTAAAAAAAGAAGACAAACGAGAATAAGTAAAATTTTTCCAAATTCTTCGATGCGAATGTTTAATAAAAGATTGATCATTTTACTGACCTGTGTGGTTTTTCACCGGTATGAACTTTAGCGTGATTTTTTAGATGCGTAGCCTGATTGAATGCGGAACCACAAATATTACATCGATAAGGTTTTTCCCCAGTATGAATCCTCCTGTGATTCCACAGAGTAGAATGCCTTGCAAATGTTTTTTCACAAACTTCACACTGATAAGGTCGTTCGCCTGAATGAATTCGTTCGTGATTTTTTAAATGCGGACTCTGTGAAAATTGCATTCCACAAACAGTACACTTGAATGGTTTTTCTCCAGTATGAACACGTCCGTGATTTTTCAGATACGCAGCTGAAGCAGATCAAATAAATATTAGTCAAATAAAATATTATATCATCCTGAGCTGATTGTCGTTTGTTTTCGTACTTACCTTTTGCAAATGCCAAACCACATACTTCACATTTGAATGGTTTGTCGCCAGAATGAAGTCGCTTATGAGACCATAGAGATGAATATCGAGAAAACGTCCCATCGCAAACATTACAATGGAAAGGTTTTTCAGGCTGGTTCTGACTGTTTTGTTTTCCACCTGAAATATAAAGGCAAGAATAGCATCAACATTCCGCAAGGGCCAGTTCTACAAATGGTGCGCTTGAAGCTGACTTGTGTGATGTCAAGAACGACACTTGTGATTGTTATTTTTGTTGTGATGATAAAACTACTTCACCAAATGATTTTCTTTTGTTGCATCTATTGCTTCCTATACAGGCAGTATGAAATCTATTTCTCTCATTTTTAAACTAAAATACGCACATGTTTAAGAGGTTTCTCATCGAGATGTTTAGAATATCATTTATCAAGAGAATTCATTTTCAACATCAGCCTAGAATTCCAATGAAAGCTTTTTTATTTTTAAATAATACTATTTAGTACTGGTCCCAGAATACTTGCGTCATTCTGTAACTGAATATGAAAATCTGTGCATTGTATTTTTATTATTTATTTTCACCATTAAAATTTTTGCATTTGGATCTGGTACGACGAAATTTAAGGACCCACGTAAATAAATGATATTCAACAAAACTATTATCGAAAACATCGATTAGAAACCTCTGAACGAAATGATTGTCCCGAATCGGTATGGTGAGAAAATTGGTGAAATTAGTATTTATTTTATGTATCGCTGAATTTTAAACAATGGAAATGATCACGCTGCACGCATCAAACAAGTTTTATAAAACTGTCCCTTAGGGGAGATTTCGTTCCTTTCAAAAACATCCTTAATTTTAGATGCTGGCAGTTCTACCCCAAAAAACACAAATGAACGGTAAGACATAGCTTAAGACAACGTCAACAACATTTTTTGGTTGTTAACATTCACTTCAAAATAGAAATATCAACTAACTACTAACAGAGCATGCAGAATATTGAAAATCAAAAAAGGAATAATTACAATATCAACAATTGAAAAAAAATTCTATCTCTCATGTTCTTTTTTGCAACATTATCGAAGCTAGTGGTCTTTTCATAAAAAAAAATAGACAAGATAATATTAATGACAAACTCTTTGGTTTGCCAATCCGACGAACTCGGTAACCAATGAAATTAAATTCTACACAGAATTGAAAAAAGGGAATAAATATAGTGAAATTAAATAGAACAAAACAAACCCAAGGAGAATGCATAGATTTAGTTTTCTGAAATAATCAGGAATAATGGAACTAAGGACTCGACAAGACTCTTAGAACTGTCACCACCTAAAAGTAATGGGATGTACGTTAGAATGTGATTGAAACAACTTTTCCATTTCAATCCCACTTACTTCCAATGGTGACTCGACCTGTCGCCTTGCAGCCACCACACTTGGCGAGCGAACTGATCCCGGAATTTAGTTTATCCTCGTCTTTGCCTAACATACACCACCACAATGCGCAACCATGATAACAATAATATAACAATGAAGTGGAAATGAACAAAAACATACAAGGACAAGTTTCAAAATGTTACCAATATATTACTGGCCGCTTTTAAAATTAATGGAAAATTCTTAGCTTGTCAAATCAAACACAAATTTGTGGACGAGTTTAGATACACTAAAGTGTTTTGGTAGCAACGATAACAAGTCAAACAGAAATGCAATTATTGATGTCAATGGGAAATCGGCGAAGATTTCACAAGGTACATAGTGGTAACAGTTATTCACCCACGCACATAATCTAGAAATGTTAAACTCACCGATGAAAATAATACCAGTTCCATTGCACTTGTGGCATTTAGTTACACTGGTCACACCGCGCCGTTTGACGGGATGGTGGCCTGGTTTGATTGCTATAAACAGAAAAAAGTTCAAATTATCCTCAAGTATCAGGGGTTTTTGCCAATTGTCAATGCAGTATTTTAGGTTTACACTGTTATGCGAAAGACTGCAGTAGATCGAGCATTTGACTTGTTGAAAAGCATGCGTTCATTTGAAGCGAAACAATGTTGTTGAGTTACAATCTTAAATGCAACATACTTTTCTTAACTTTTGTTGGATGATGTTCGCAGGGTTCATCGCTGCCGCAATCTTCACAAATTTGAATTTTAGGCTTTTGATGCATGTTTGTTTTGTGACTTTTCAATTCCCCGGGGAGAGCAAAGCACGCACCACACACGTCGCAAGTGTAAGGCCGATCCTGAGTGCTTGCCACTGTAACGGTTGTCGGCGCCTGGACTACTTGCTGTGGTTGTTGTTGTAGGTTGCTTGGTGTTGTGTTGTGGATTCTTTTATGATGATTTAATAAACTCATATGACCAAAAACTAGTCCACAAATGTCACATTTAAACGTTGCGTTTGTTGCTGCAGCTATGCTCATTTGATTCAGCAATGTATTATAACCAACAGGTTGCACGTCAAACCGATAACAGCCTTTATCATCAGTTGTAATCGCGCCAATTGTGCTTACTGCGTTCGTTTGAACTTTCTGAAGCATGTTGACATTGTAGTAAAATGGAAATTCAGCCGTAGCAGATGGCTGGGACTTGTCCTCCTTTTTTTCAGTTCCAGTCACATACATTTGCTGGGACTGCTGCTGCTGCTGAGACTGCTGACCTTGAGGAGCTTGCTGTTGTTGGATTTGTTGTGGGTCAAACATTGTGGATTGCTGAAGATTAGAAAACGGGATTAATTCCAAGCCCTCAAATTTAGGATTTTGGAGTAAGAATTCCAACTTCCTAAGTGGCTTGTGTAGCTATCATCTGCGTGACAAAAGTTTTCATTCTAGCTCAGTAAGGCAAAATTACCTGTCGCTGATCGCTATAGCTGGAGTTGCTCTGCTCTGTTTGTGTAAAACTATTGGTTTGTTCGGTCTGAGTGAACATGGAACACTTGACCGGTTGTCCAATTTGTTGATTCTGTTGGTTTGGAATTTTAATCAAACTTCGTTGGTACCTGTGCTGTTGTTGTTGTAGGTGACGCTGCTCTTCAGCTGTCTCGATTTGTAGTGGATCTTCCTTTATCACGTGCTGCACAATACCATCAATATTGTTCAATTTGCATCTCATTATTATTTACTTTCAAGTCTATGTTTGAAATGAGCGGGAAGTATGCCACCAACCAGATTGATCAAAAACAAAAATGAAACCAGTCTTGGACGATTAACAAGTTTCTTTCAGCCTAAGTATGAGAAATGAATCAAAATATAATATGTTATAATCTGCTGGAAAGATCACAATTTTTCTCAAGTCGGAGGCAATCAAATCCGCAAATAACAAAATAGCAGCTTATCAGATAATATTTTACATCACTGGAACATTTTATTTTCCACATTACAATAACTATGCATTGAAATATATATGAGCATAAAATATATAAACCCATCGACAATGCCTGAATGAGAAGTAAAATGGGATTGTAACTGAAAAGTATAAAAAAAAATGAAATAAAATAAATGGGGAGTGAGAAATGATAGCTACTTTATCATGAAGATTTTTTTAAATCTCCTATCTTTATTCTAATGCAAAATAAAAGAGAAAAAAACGTTTTTCCCGTGTACAAGTTTCTAGTTGCCGTAACATAGTCTATTCAACTAGCTCTTTCAACGAGTGAAAGCTAACAGCCCCGCAATTTCTGTTGTCAAAAAATGACTGTCAAAGTGCAGATTTCACAGTTGAAATGCTTAGTATATTATCGCACGACATCACCAGGAGGCGGATGATAACTGAACCTATATCGACCAGTTACATACCTGCTGTATCTGATCAGGCCGTGATGAGCTTAACCACACGACGTTGCTACCATTTGATTCCAGGGCCATTGAGGTGCCGCTTTCGACCCTATGCATTAGTCAAGAACAACTAAATCGTAAACTATCATCTGTAGTAGGTATCATTTCATAGTTTTATATCACATTGAAATTGCCAACGGTAATGTGTGAATAAAGCCATTTAATTAATTCAACAGCGTGAAGTTATGTCAAAGTATTTCATACTCTACAAATTCGATATGATTGAATCATCAAGCTATCATGACTTCGCTAATTAGTATTTATTAATAGATGAATCTATTTCTGCCAATCGATCAAATTCCCAGTCATAAATATTAGTGTGTTTTAAACCAAGATCTACAATTAGTTTTACATATTGTTTAACTAGTTTTTGCAGGATAATATTATTCTTAACCTCGAGTTATGAATTTGTCTACAAGCGGTGCCCCATATATTACAACACAACGTGTGAGTTTGTGAGTTGCAAATTTTCATATTCTAAAAAATGAGTGAGTAGCTGATTGTTAATGGTGATGACTTTCGAGTATAATTCTCAGTGTTTCTCTCTAGCTTACTTGCCTTTTCTTTTTGTTCTCTTTGAACTTTGAAAAACTGACCATTACGTATTTACGAATTTGCATCTGAACAAAAATGAAAAAAAAATAAAATAAAAAAACAAAGAACATGTATATACATATCAGTTAAATCTGCGTGAAACAAGAAACGTGAACGAGAAGATGGTTAATTATTAATATTAATTTTGCATTAGATTAAAGATAGCGAGAAAATTATTGAAGAAGAATAAATGATAAAATAAATAATAAATCAACTTGAAGAATTTATATAAAGTTAGGATTAAAGAGATAGATGTAAAAGGGATCGGTATGAAAAAAAATGTTCGAAAGCCAATTGAATTCGGGAATGGTAAATTATTGGTTAAAACAAACGGAAAGCATTATACATACGTGTGTTATACACAATACGGCTACTCCTCCGATATGGTTGATGATATTTGCGTCCCCGTAGTCTTCGATATACGCGCCATTACCGTAACCGTTGATGAGTTTTGATTAAACAAAATTTGACAATAAAACTAAAATGCACCTGCTGGTTTGGGGCCAGTTAACAAAAGGCTGCAGGCCAACGGCCAACGAGCATCAAGGTGGGCAGCATCCCAAATTCCCAGCCAGAGATCGACCATGAAAATCGAGGGGGATTTATTTCGGAACGCGATACGATTATTATCTCAAAGAAATAGTCTAACTATTATATTTACGCGGTTCACAATTTGTAACATGGACTTTCTATTTCTATCATTCCGCATTAATTTGGGGGTTAACGAAGTAAATTTTTTTTTCAACACCTTCGAACGGTTTTTCGGATCCTAGTTTATTTTATGATTTATATGTATTTTTCCCCCCAATCGCGCCGTACGGCCAGCAGTTTTAGGGGCACTTGTCAAATAGCGTTGGGATCCGGCCGACGACGTCTCAGGATCCCAAGCGAGCGTTGGCTTCTAGTCCGACGGTGTTTTAACTGCATATAAATCGAGTATTTTTAACACCAAAGCGAACACTTGATACGCCAAAGCTGTCTACGTTTTTACAAACAATTGATATATATAAAATATTGATTTATTTATCCCACGTTTCCGTTTGAACGGGAACACCAAATATCATCGTCAACAAACTCACTGGCGGCCATTACGTTCGACAAGGATAACAATGGGCGGCCGGGCACGCGATTCTCGAGTCCCTCGAATGTCCCAGCTTTTAGCTTGAGACCCCTTCACCAAAAAGTATCAGCGCTGCTATCCGTGAACGCAGCTATTTTCCAAGGTCAATTACGCCGCCAGGCGTCGGACCACTTTGGCGCCACCTAACAACAAATTCCATCCTATAATCGCTACAAGTTAAAAGAAAATAAAAAACCACGCGCTAAATTCAAATTCACAGTTGCTTTGCGATCTACGTTGACTGATTTATTAATCTTCAGTCAACGCGATCTATTTCGATAAACTTAACGATTTCAGTCCTATACTCTTTGCTTCAATCAACGATGAACTTTATTCATAATCTTTCATTCACGGTTTCAAGTAGATCTCTTTAATGAGACTTTTTGTTCTAATTCATAAGAATTTCATCCAATTATGGAATAACTGATAATATGAATGCATAATACAGTGGTCATGTAAGAATTAAATATATATTTCACAAATGATAATAATAATATTAGTCAAATTAATAATAATAGTAGTAATATTAAAAGGCATGTGTTTTTTGTTTTTATAGGAATACATTGTAATAATAGTATATAACATGCAACGCATGTACACAGTACTAATTTTATGTAGACGATAGTAAGTAACAAAGTACTTTACGGGGTGGGGGGGTAGGGAAATAATAATAATAATAGAAGTAATAATAATAATAATAAATGGTATTAAAATACTTAAAAAATATAATAATAAAAAATATTCGTTAATAAAGCCTAAAAATAATAAAATCATAATAAAAATAAAAAATAAACATGACTTAGACAATTAAGGAGAATATATTCAAAGGACATAATATTCTGCCCGATTTTACCAATGTAAATTCAACTTATTCGACTATTGAGTTTTCCAACGAATGAGAATTCAGCTCTAAATTGAGTGTGTCGATTCTCATTTGCCACTGATGAATTGATTTAATCGTAAAATAATTTTTACTTATATTGGTAAAATCGAACAAGTTTTTTAGAGAGTGGGGCTTAGAAGTAAGGACTGGGCATCACACGTGACACGGTAATTTGACAGTATGAAAGATAAAAAGTATCTAAAGTATTTAAAGTTTTCAAAGCAGAAATCGTATTGTCATGCACAGACTTCAGCAGTTTATAGTTTAAATAATACATGTAGAGTATAGTACAACAGATTTTTGGAAGTTTTTAAATGAAATATGATTTCAAGAACGATACTCTTATCAAGGTTTTATTATTTAAAAATTTGAGATTTGAGACTTCATTATTTATTGAACCAAAAGTTATGGTCATGTAATAAAGAAATGAGTTTAAGACGACAATTTAGAAGCATTAATATTTACTAATTTACAATTTAAATTTTACTTTTTAACGACCTAGATGAACCATCTAATCGTATACGGCATCAAGCTAAGGCATTGGTTTATAAACTTAGCATCTAATATTTTAAAAACAATGTGTATTATATTTGATTTTCCATTTTTAAATAACGATAATAGTAATGTGTATTTGTGAATCTAATATCTTAATATTACGATAATAATTATTATATGTATAATTTACAATTTATTTGTCAAATCTTGAATGCATTCGTAGTTTAGCACAAAAATCATTCATTCCAGATATAAGTACAGTGATTTATCAGCCCACCGTGATTTTTCTTTCAGAATTTTTGATGATGCTGCTTTTTTTATTCAATTGAAACAGAATGAATGACCACAATGTGAGCAGCTTAACGGCTGAGAGTTTCATAGATCAAATGGAATGCTGTGTCAAATTTTCGAGTCGATAAATGATTTTGTCAAATTACAGATAACCGCCAAGAAGCTTGGGCTGTTTCAACCGACAGCCATAACTAATACATACATTGTATATTGTATATGATTAAAGATCACCATTTGACACGGCGATGGGAGTTGGCGTGTTGGACGTGATTGGCATGGCAGGGGATCCGGCGTTTGAGGAAGCCCATTTATTTTTGTGAGGATTTATTCCAAAACCCTCGTCGTAATTTCCCCTTGTGATGAAGAGTTGCTTGAAATGTGGTATACAGTAAAGTTTTCCATTGTTCAATGTGAACGTGTCCATCCTGTTAAAAATTACAGAGTTAAACATTGTCGCTGATCTTATTGATGATATTAATTAATCACCCTGTAATCTTATAAGATGGATTACCTAAGGATACAATTGCATTGTAGACACCGGAAGCACTGCTTGTGAAAGATCTTGTTGTTGGTCTCAACTTTTTCTAGCGGGTAGACCTTCTTTTGACAACTTTCGCATACTTCAGCGGATGTTGTCTGGAGTTCCTAGAGTTGGAAACAAAGAAAAAAAAGCAATTAAATATTCATATCTTATAGTCAACGATAGTTTGTATAATTCAAAACTCGATTTTCTGGTATGAAATGAATGGCTCACCTATATTGCTTGACTCGGTATTCAATTACCTTAGCGCAGTACATTTATGAAGCGTATATACATATACATTAAATAATTTGAAATGATAGAAATGAGGTTGAAGCTCGATGTAGAGGGATCAATAATTGGTTTGCAGATTTTGCTTTTGAAAGTTCAACCACTTACTATACCCATAGAAATTGTTTTGCTAATGATTAATTATTATTACCGTTATTATTTATGTTATATAATCATTGCGTATCGTGATAATAAACAAATACATATGCGTAAATGAAAACAATAAAATGTTTACGCGGATAAATTGAAAATTACACATGAATAAGATAATGATAATAACGTAAAATGCAACATATCTCTGTCTAATATATAATATAATGTGATATAATAATATTATCAAATATACGATATTTTGTTGCCACTAAATTCCTTTTCACCACTGATCAACAACAATAAAAGTTAGAATAAAATAATTTAGTTTTTTTTTCCTCTTTTTCTTTTACTGTTTTATGAAACTTATGTCTGTATACTAGAACTAATTATAACAAATAAATATTCCATTACGATTGCCAAGGTATTTATCATCGTCATATAAATTATAGGCATATACACTACTCGATATTGCATTTTTTTCGTCGATGGTAAATTTCAGTAATGTTCATATTATCATTGTTCAGTGTTAGTTATAGGGTAATTCTAGGCAATCGACACCTCGTTCTTTGCAACTCCATTAATAATATTTACCACACAGCACCTTATCATCTATAGTAACATTGTTTAATGCCACAATCATTGAAAAGAAGAAAATCAACTAGATTCTAACGATACAGAGATTGTTTGTTTTTTAATATACACATGTACGTATCGTATGATAGATATATTTTGCACATGTCTTTCACGAACATCTATTCCCAGTCGGTACAGGGGCCAACAATGATTTAGTCTTATATTCTATTACAATTGATATTACGTTTCATTATAGAGATTTTCGTATCGCAGGTATACTATTAAAAGTGAGTATGCAGTACAAAGAGAAAAAAAATAACCAACAATGTATAGAAGATGCTAGTCGCAGATGTTTTATACCTCTGAATGTGGAAATGATCACATAAATAATTATGCTAGAGAATTAAAAACTTTTTCTGTTGAAAAACATATAATTGGCAAACTGAAAGACCTATTTTCATACCATAATGAACAAGTTGAGCTTTTTTTTTTTTATTAAGAAAGAAAAAAAACTCATAACTTGATATCTTTGTAGCATAATTTATTTATACGTATTTCACGATTTGTGGAATAAACGTTAAATTCTCAGTAATTATACTAATATTTCATAACTCCGACAATTTAATATCTCCTTATACAGTTAGAAGTTTAATTTGTTTTTTTGTTTTTTGTTTTTTTTTTTAAAAGTTTAAATATACATATGCTTTATATAAATTGATTAGGTGATATAATTGTAGTGCAGTCCATACAAAATATGATATTACAATAGTTTCATCAATGTAAAGCTATCAAAAATTCTATTTTTTTACCTTTCTTTCCAAATATCAAATAGCGCAGAGTAGTACATAGTAATCTCTGCATCTCTACAGGATAATCGATATTTTTAGTATTTGTTTATACTTTTAGTTTCCTTTGTTTTTTGTAAATGAGTTCACTATTCTTCCATATAATATTATGTATTTAAATAATTTTTCTTCAGGAAGCATTTTTAAATCAGTCCATAAGTTTATTTCATTTTGAAATATTTGTATCGGCAAACTATGTAGTTCTCAAAATAATAATAATTAAAAAGCATTACTATGTATTTTCGATTGGCACTATAGTAACGCGTCGTATCTAATGACATAGATTTTAATAATTATAATAGCGATCATCATGGTCAACCTTTTTTCCCTCCTCTAGACAAATAAGGCAGAAATGGTAAACTAGATTGAACGGAACGGTGGCAAATAGTTGTTTAAAATGAATTTGGACAATTAGCTGTGTCTGTCTAATATAAAAATGATTGAATCAGAGCTGTACATAATTTGAGTAATTGTTAATTCGATGGATTATCATTGCCAATAGAGGTGTGTAAATAAAAAAATTGCATTTCAAGTGAATTGATAAAACGAGAACTATTGCAAGATTAGTATGGGGATGATGATTACACACTTTATTACGTGTATAATATGCATATTAGATTGTATAATTGTACCCCGTAATGTGTATGTTACGTTACTCGTAATTCAGACCTTTAGTTATTCATTGCAAAGTACTTTAGGCCATCAACGATAGTTAAAAGTTTATTATTCACACATTATACCCAACTATAACGATATATTGTAATATTACTATTAGAAGAAAAACTAATATTCGAATGACAATAATTAAAACAATGATTATCATTCTAAGAATTGAGGTCTTTGCTTATCTTCGTTATATTCTTCTTTGGCAAATCCGTTGGGCATCTCCTCATCTCATTTTCAATCTCAGTAGCGTACTTGTTTTTACTGTGTGAGGATTGCATAGAATTAAATTGTGATTATTTTTGCATCTATACTAAATGATTATTTCAATTTAAACTATACATGTTCAATAGCAAACTATTTTATTATAAAAAATAAACAAAATTTCAACATTCCATTCCAATACATACAGGTAAATATTTAGGGTATTTGTAAGTGCAATTAAAATGCAAAATTATAAATGGATAAACAAAGCCAAAAATAATCACATATAATATTTCATGCCAAACCACAAGACAATGGTGAAAAACGTATTCGTTATTGGTATTAACAAAGCTATTACTATACCAAATTGAATTCACCTATGATCGGTAAAACTAAAAAATGTCCTGCTATTTATTACCCTTGTTATTTTTGAACAACTCCGTGCGACAAAGTACCCCACATACATCCTACTTCACAGAAGCAGCATTTCCCCCCCCCCCCCCCCCCCTCATTAAGTTTAACATTTTTGTTATTGCATTAAAAACATTACGCTGAGCAGTCAAATTTTAAATCATATGCTGTGAATCAAATACAGTCACCACATACAGTTACATGATTATAATGTACGTTCAGCAACTAGCACATGATCGACATACAAACATTAAAATCATTCTTATAAACCAATAATAATATTTGATGAACAATCACTAACGTTTTCATTATAACAACGGCGAATCTAATGTCGTCAGTTTTAAAATAAAAAAAAAGAGACTTCAAATTCACTCGTCAAACTTACAGTTAGTTCACGATAGTCAAACAACCAAAAGCAAAATATATGTGCATTGCGGAATACTTTTTGATTAAAGAAAAAAATCATTAAATGATTAATTAAATTTTATGAATACGTTCTAAGCACCAAGAAATGATGATAAAATGTTGCAAAATAGATGAAACAGGTATGTTGCAATGAGAAAAAAAAAATGAATGGCTGTAATAAAATTATAGGAACAGTTCATGCGCCATGTAGATAAAAATGGATATCGATTATGGATATGTATACACAGATCTTACATACACAATGACAAGTATAAATAATTCAAAGTCAGCTAGAAGAGATAGCTCAATTATTTTGAAATTCAACAAGCATTTCATTCGATTCATGATTGGGTACGACTTTTAGAAATTCGTGGGTTCCGTACAAAACGTTTGCAACCATCGAATCTGTAAATATCACACGTGATCAAAGAATGAATAAAATATAGACAGAATTTCTTCAAGACCATATACGTTTTTTTGTAGAGTCAATGTAAAAATTTAAAACACAAAAACAGGTGACATAGACTGTTTATGGTTGCAGGTTGGATGCAATAACATTGATTTTAAGATTGAAAGGGATATCTGGATCTTAGTGAATTATACCTGGTTCCTCTGATAATTAGCGTGAGGAGTAATAAAAAATGAATATATATGAGTTGATGGCAACTTGGCAAACGGAACCCAACATTTTATTATTGTAATATTAATAACAAGCCTGAAGCAGATGGTGGCATTGATTAATAACTGGGTTGTTAATATTCCAATACGTTATAATTAGCATTTGAATCGAAGGATTACAAAATTAAAAGTAAAATCAATCTTGGCATCTGCGAGGGTTTCAGGTACAATGAGCTTTCGCGTATAGGCTTATCAATAGTTTGAACTAGATGTCAATTTTTTTCTTGACTATTAGCATTTCTTTAATTTAATGAACTCACCACGAATCTGTTGACTTTCACTTTTGCTGTGCGGGGTGCTTCAGAAGGCTGGGAGCCAAGGGATTCAAAACGGGCCCTAAGACTGCTGGCCGATTCTATGCTCGACTGATCCCCGACTCCCTGAGCGATTTCCATTTCCGCTACATTATGATTGGTCACTTTGTCGTCGGTTGTTTCCCAGTGCTCAAATTTAGCACGGAGCGTTTTTGCACGAGCAGCATTTTGGGCCTGCTTCAAGAACTCGTCTTCGACCTGGAATGAACCGACAAATTATTGAAGACAGATTTTATGCGCTTCTTCATTCCGCTAAAGAATTTCGCACCAAAAATGTCTTAACTATCAGCCATTGAATCACTAACGAATGCCTATCGTTATGGAAAAGCTTACCTTATCCGAAGCCCGAACGTAGTTGGGATCACGTTCCTCTCCGCTTTCACCGGCCTCAGATTCTTCGCCTTCTTCATCGTCTTCCTCTTCTGATTCCGAAGCAGTGGGTTTAGCAAATTTATCTTCTGGGGGTGGTGTGAAACGTTTCAGAGGCTTGGGGCCATCGGGTAGATCTTCTTTGCAAGCCTTTTCTTCCATTTGTCTAAAAATTGACAACATCTTCGTCGTTGTGTCGGTACGGACAACTTCATCGACTCTGTCATCTGCTCGCACAACTTCCGGGTCGCGGTAAATTTCGCGTTCCGGAGACTCCATCTATGAAAAAATGAAGCAGCGTTAGATGAAGAGTTCTAGAATAATTTTTCCCACCCGTACCAAATATCTATTGTTTTTTCTTTTTCTTAACTATCTATAATATTTTTATTTTCTCAATTGGTTGTGAATATAACTAATTATGCGACTGCTGAGTCGAAAGATATTTATTCACTACCTATAGAGAGACCAAAGAAGTTTCAGAATTTATAATCAGTTCAATGGGTTGAACGTTTTAATGGTGGAGCAATGTCCGAGTTACATTTTTCAAGTGACTAGGTCAACTTCGTAGAAGACTTGCGGATCTCGATTCTTTGTAAATATATAAAAGACGACGTACATCAGCTGCTGCTGCTGGTTGTCCTGTTTACAGCGGAATAAGGCTGAATAACGTGATAGCGCGATACAGGTTTATTTGAAACTAAATCAACTACGGGAAGAGGATCGGCAAAGTTGCAATTTATTTGCTTACTCGTTTTTTCTAGTTTTTTTTTCTCGTTTTCCGCTCTTTACATTTTACAACGCTCTTTTCATACATCATCGCACGTCGTTAAAAGTGGTTACAGTTATTCATACGGAATTGATCATTATTATTTGTATGTAGGTATAGAATTTTTACCGCTAGACATACTTGGTGATAAATCTAATAAAATCAATTGCACGGTCGTATTTTATAGAGATGACAAACAGACTCTGTGTCAATGAATTTTTGTTTGGCTTTTTTAACGAAATGCGGACAATAATTTTTTTTTCTGCGAGTGTGGTTCGAAATGAGGGTAATCATTTTAACGTTTTCATTCGTTTTGGCGTATATCTCAATCTGTGGATCTATAAAAGTCGGAAGAACAGGAATCCGTACATGAAGTCATGGAACAGTAAACATTAGAAAGCATCCGGACAATGAGAAGAAGCATGCTTGCAAGGAGTGAATTAATGCCAAGTGTTCCATATACATACAGGTATACATAATAATATAATACTCGATGCCGTGAGTATTCAGATGAAAAAAAAGGTAGAGAAAACTTGAGACTTGTATATATTGTAAAGTGAAAATTCGCAATTATAAGCCATATATCTAGATTTCAGCAGAATTACGTGGCGTAGTTTCAGTCCGATTAAATTTTCTCTGTAATACTCTGCAGATAAGAATTATGGGATAAAAATTTTCAACTTAGATCACCTGCAGAGATGAGAATCGAACCGATGATTTGCAGTTCAAGTTTTCAGAAAGAAATCTATATAGTTGCCGGTGAAATCTTGAAACATTAGAAATACCGTAGTAGCGGATCGTACAAAGATCGAGTATATGATCCTGCATAAAATGATCTCAACGTATTAAGTTTTACTTTATGAAATTGATAATATCGTCACACTACTTTTTCCTTCTTCCTTATTGTTTATCGAGCAACTAACTGGAAGTGTTTACTGGTTTTCTATGACGGAAAAGAAACTAAATCGCAATCCCCTCCAAAGCGGCACAACGAAATTCAAAGCTCTAGGTCACAAAATTTAATTGGCTAGGATAATATAACGAATGATATATAGATGCAGGTACGATATAATGAACGGTATGTACACCGGGTATACAGTTAAGAACAATTAACGAGCCCACGGAGCGTAGGTTTGGATGAAACGAGTCCAGGGTGGCAAGTCTGATGACTGACTTGTAAAAATGACAAGAGTCGAGAGTCCTGATTAATTACACCAACTACACATATGGAATGATAATTGTATCGGGCAACTGAAAAATAGTATTTCATGTATAACTGATCAAATGAATTCGAAAAATAGTTCACTTTAGTAATTAACGCATGTTAAAAAAAAAAGCAATCAGAGATTCAGATGAATGAAGTAGGGAAAAAAAATAAAAATTTTAATCATTCAGAGCACGGCTTATATTTGAAAATGATGAGATATCTAGCGAAGATACATGATTTCAGATTAACGCGATATGAATAATTTTTCATTAAAAAGTGCGGCACAATTTTACAAACTTGCGTGTTATAATTAGGCAGATTATTATATTACGGGCGAGAAATTTCAATTAATTTAGATTCCCAGAAATTAAAACTCTCGTATATTCAAAAACCGATTAGCTCCATCATTCAATAATAATTCATTAACGAACGTGTGATAAATTGATCTCATATGCGCGTATAGCTAAAAATTCCCCTGCCAACATAATTTATACACATGACTGGTAATAAAATTAGTGAATCAAAAAATGAATAAATAAATGCTCAAAATCATTTAGAAAAAAAAGTTTTCGAACTGAAATTTCAAACCGTTATATAGAATGGAATTAAATTTCGAAATTCGATGTTAGCTTTTAGAAATTGACAAATCGTGACGACTTTTTTCTAATAATTTTTTTTTTTTTCATTCTTACATCGTTTAAACCGCATATTCCATTCGATCGCGGTAAAAAATCGTGAATAAATAGAGAATCGGAATAAAACGTGTCGGTTTCTGCGGCATTTGAGGGGAAGCGAAAGAATATCGCGAAGGACTTTAGTAACTCAAGTATCAGACAGTTTAAACACTAAACCAGCAAACCGGCAACCGGTGACTGACAATATTCTCGTTTTCCCTCGAATGTCTGTATGCTGTCCACCTGTCCAGGTAGCGAGGAGTCTGAAACCTGACGTGTTTTAGTATAGATGTAATATATCCATACACTTAAATTTAAGTTTGTGTAAGTGCAGCGTTCTGCCTCTATACGCATGCACATTCCCCGCCGCATTACGTTGCGTTTTGTGTACGTGTAAATGTTATACGTGTATATAACACACTGCACATTCCCGATATTGTATACCCATATGTATGTGTAGTCAGGCGTCAAGCCGCAGCAGACGCCGGTTAACATGGAGATACAGTTTTCAAAGATTTGAAGCAAAGGTGAAATAATGGAATCATTGAAAATTTGAATTTCTCCCAATCTTCTTCCCTCCCTGTGATGGGTTTACCTTTCGAATAAGAGAAATAAATAAATGAAGAAATGCAGAACGTGCGATTCTACGAAATTCTATTTCTCACGCCCAAGATAATTTTACAAAAGTATAAAATTATATGAGTATGTATATACGAATAATATAATAACGATCTTCAGCTCAAATGTTTCGGTATTTCTGTACAATAGGGTTTACGACCTCGAGTCACGCTATACGGGGTTCCCCTAATTACAGGATCGAAAAATTGAGGAAACGAAGACTCAAATTTTTAGATAAGTGTATCCAATCTCAGCTATAATCACTGTTATGATCCTTTTAATCGAAACGTGACCAATTTTGACTTGACCATTTTTCAGAGCTCCAAAACCCAAACCACAAAAATTCATAAATCAGGAAAGAATAGACCGATAAAAGTAAAATCCAGATAATCTGAACTAATCTGCACACGGTACCTTGAAATTCGGGAGCTTCTTTTTCGATGTTCTGTTGTTTGAATTTTTAAGTTTTCTTTTTTTTTTCAAAGTCTGTCTCAAGTCGCGTCGACAGAACGAAGAGAACGAACGATCAAATGGGACGAAATAAAGCGAGACCGTCTTACTTCACCGTACCGCGTCAACTCGAACAGTGAGCAAAGTGTGAGCGGTTAGTGAATATCACAGAAGAAGGCTCTATAAGCCTGAAAGCTAGTTTCCTCCTGGCTCCCGGGCCTCCTGCTGCAGCCCATCCACTTGGTATAAAGGAATGAGTGGCTCCTCGAGCGGAGGATGCAAGAATCATAACGGTACGAGGCGGTCTCGCATTCCGGGGTTCAAGGACAGTCAAGAAACAACGAGTGCATACTGCATACCCATCCAGAGTCCTTGATTCTCCGTATCCCCTATTCCTGAGTGTTCCATATCATCCCGTGACCTGTCCTATAATATGATACGACTTTGCCGCGGGGGAAAGTTAGTTTTGCTCGGTGAAGCCGATCTGATTCAAATTCAAATCTGTAACTAGCTAAATCTATATTTTCATCAACAAAATGTGAAAAACTAACAAACAAATGGCATCATTCATAGCCAAAGCAACGAAAATGTAACCGATCAATAGCATTTGTAGTGGATGATATTTATAAATTCGCCAATTGTTTGAAACCTTTTTAAGTTAATGTCGTCAATTGTAGGGAAAAATTGAGGGTAAACTTGCGGTAGAAGAAACCGTAGTTCTATTCAATATTGACATAGTGGAGAAAAGCTTTTCAGTTATTGCACCGCGATCGCTATAAATCGGTGCGCGGGTAATTACGTGCAATTATGACCGCGCGCCGGTGATCTTGCACTACTGCATATTACGGTTATCTATGGGATTGCCTGTTGGAATTTACGGCAATGTGTGCAGATGTGCATTCCAAAATTACGAATTACGAATCGGATGAGATGGGTATTTTTCCACTCGAGTAGTCGCGCTTGCTGATATACAGTCTAACCCGAGGGAGCTGCAGCAATTGCGAAATTATATCTCTAAGTGCAAATTCAGAATGTTCGATGACGATAAAAGTAAAGAAAAGATTAATAGGCAGTTTCATTGCCTCACGATTGAGGCGAGTTGAAATCGAGGAAAATGAAAAACTTTTTACAACTTCGAGACATTTTGGTCGTTAATTAAATTGAGTTAATTTGTGATAACGCAACAACATCAATGGTTAAGACAATATCAAACAAATCAAACTTGCAGCTGAAATGCATATCAGCGAATTAGTAATCAACGGTACAAAGCTTCACACTGCACGTGTAAAATTCACATGATACGTCGAGGTATGCAAATGTGGAGACGGTCACAATTAATAACTTCATACCATTGATTGAGAGTTATTACGCCATTCCAAAAAGCTATTCAAATGGCGAGTTTTTCAAAGACTGCGGAAGTTTTTTCAAGTTGGAGGAAACATTTCCAATGAAAGTTGTCAGAAATTTGAAAAAATGGTCTAGTTGAAAGTCGATAAAATTCCTGGCGAATACTAGAAAACTTTGGAATTTGAGGTTTTTAAATGAACTCATTTTGCAAGCCGCACATTATAACGGTAATTTGAAAGTGATTGAAAGTATTTCTGGACATAACTTGTAGTTTTCGTAAGTGATTTCGAGTATTAGGCCACAGGCAGCTATGGTAAAATCATGTAAGTTAGTCTCTTGGGAATGCGACAATTTCTTCCCCCCTTAAAACTCCAAACTCTATGGCGTTAAGAACACTTGCAACATTCCTCATCAACTCAACACCAAATCGAACCTTGACTTGTCCGTCACGTGGTGGAGTAATTCTGAACTGTCTTCGCTGTTTCTCAGGCGCTTTGTAAGCCTCGAAGAACTTGAATTTGTTCGATATATCCGAAGTCTCTGCTCGGACCTCCTCTGCGGTATCTGTACTTCGAATCACGTCCTCCGATACTTGACGTCCCACGAAAGCCTGCGATCATCATCGCGAGGGTTATCGCCCGGCAATTATTAGTAAAAAAATCTTTCATCTTCATTTTTGTCTTTTTTCACAGCTCTCATAATCTTGATCGAGTTTAGATTTCGAATCATGTCGTCGGAAGTAAAAACGGTAAAAAAAAAAAAACAGTTTACGCGACAGTGATGCGATGCACCGAGAAAAACCTGCAGAGTTTACTATAAGAGTGCATTTTTTCTATGCACTAACAAAAGTATTATACTTACTGGATACTCAACACAGATAACTAGGTATGAACTCTTCGTACTTTTGCACAAGCATAGCGTCGACGCGTGTCTAATTAGAGAATTTTAATTATCTCATCTATTATAAAAGTTCTCAACATATATTTTACGTAGGCATAATATAAATAGGTACGAAATCGTCTTCGTATTGCGATCAACTACTCGGTGTAATTAACTTGACATAAAAACCAAAAAATAAAAAAACGACGAACAATGAAAAATGATACCACTATATTGACTCTATAGGCAATCAGTAAAAAAAATTAACAATCGTTTATGGTCCTCTCAGAAATCGGAACACGCGATTCTAAGACCCCGAATTATCGTTGCCTCCCGAAAGTGGGTTTATTACACCGAAAACTGAGCGAAGCGACTGCATTGGCTATTTCTTTCTCAGCTCTCTTTACTTTTTGCGCGGTCAATTATTTCAATGAAAAAAAGAGTTTCAACTTACGTCACGGGCACGTCGCGTTGAATCTGCTGGTGTTTTTGGGGTAACTGGTGTGACGGGCCTGGCAGTTTTGGCAGCCGTTGCATCGAGTTCTAGGAAAAGACTGCGGGATTTCTTGCTGATACCTGAAACATGAACGCGAACATTGAACGAGTCACAATCACCTGCCAGCAATAGAGGCGATAAAAGAAAAACGTTGCACGTATTTTTATTACCAGCTACAACAACTATACTTGAAAATAGAAGATAAGGCTCCAGGTCATGTCGATATATGAGTAAACTATATGCACTGGTCAAACGAAATAAAACCTGACAAATTGGAACACGATTCAAGATTCTACAAAAAGCTCCTTCCAATCGCGGAGTATGGAAAAACTCACCCTGTATATTTTAAAAATTTTTCAACAATCCATGAACTCACCTAAAAGATTTCCAGACTTTCTACATAAAAATTCACAAAATTTTTTAAAAGCTAGAGCTGGAAATCGGATCTCAAACAAAAGCTCCAGCAGCCATTGCCCACCCAAAAAGACTAGATCCGTATCAATCTGTCACGTACTTGAATCTAAATCTGAACAACATCTGTGCTCCAGAATATCTGGTCATCATCGATTCAACTTTTGATTTTAATCTCTGTCAGGTTATTAGCATAACAATACGATTACAAATAAATTTTTATACAGGGCTTCTGTAGTATGGTTAATTTTTTAAAAACGTTGTATATCTTACCAGCGGCGATAACCTCCTCGTCAGCACGATCCTGATGTTTAAACTTATCCTCAGAATTTTCATCGTCGTTTGCTGCGATCGGTTCACCGCGTTCGAATCGTTCCTTGATTGATCGAGCGTGGGCGGTTTGCTGTATCTCCTGGATCTCCTCCGCAGCATTGATCTTTGTCACTCGCTCACTTTCCGCTACTGCTTGCTGATACATTTCCTTCATCTTCCCTTGCTTTCCCTGTAACCAACAAAAACAAAAACAATCTAAAAAAAAATGTCAAGAGTGAAATGCGAGAGGTTAGCCACTCAATTTGGCAGAGTCTCTAGATTATTCCTTCAAATAGACTAGCATTGCACGCGCGCGCGAATTCGAGTGGACATCAGTTTTTCATTAGAGGGCATGCTATAGGTATGGTCGTTCTTTTTTTGACGTAACCATTTCAGCGATGACGCGAAATGAAAGCGGGTCATATTGTTACAGTATATTTCGGTCATCACCGACAATATACCAACGCTAATTGACCACCATTTCCTTATTCAACTGTAGTTTTTTTTTTTCTTTTTTTTCTCTTAACTGAGCAGATCATTCAAATAATAATCCTCGCAATAATTGGTTGAATCACGATATTGCCTTTTAGTTTGACGTTTCGGACAATAATCGGCGAAGTTGATTGAATCGAGTGAAATTTTGACGAGGGAATTTTATAGTCTCAATTGAACTTCGATATTGCAAAGAAGTCAGGATGCTGCGCGACAAGACAGCTGCGTTAAATTGGGTCTCTCTTAATTGAAAAATTTCTAATTTTAACGGCAGCCACATCTACCAATCGCATGTCTCATATGGACTTGGAATTTTTACATAGATTCAACACGACAAATGACGATATTTTTATCGGAGTCGTTAATTCACTCGGTCGTTATTGTAATTATGACAATAAACTCACCATAAACAAACGGGAACGGATCCCGGCGATTTCCTCCTTCCGAGCTTCTCGCTGTGATTCTCGTCTGCCCTGCTGGCTTGTAGATTCCCATCGATTTTTCATGTCATCCATTTTTGAAAAACTCATAGGACGTTCGCGCGTTGAACGTTTTGCCTTTATTATTTCTGTCTCGACTTCTGAGAGGAGTTAATAAAAGAATGAAGAAGGTCAGATAGCAGCGATCAGAATATTAATGGTTTTTTTTTTTTTTCAAATTCTCAATTCCCTCACCTTCAGTGTCTTCTTCCTCTTCGTCACTCTCGCTAGATTCTTCGTAGGGAATTCCATTGAGAGATTCGTCAGCAACACCAATATCCATTCCCTTGGCTTGGAACCTTTGCAGAGTAATAAAAAAGGTGCTTGTAAAAACGTCCATTATATAAATTAAATTATGCACAATGCTATGGTAATTATTTTGGTTAAAGTCAGGAGACTTTGCGTTCAGTGAAAAGCAGATGTTCGAATAACCTACAGCATATATTGTTAAACCACGACTTTCAAAATGCTGACCAATACGAATATTTCTCGTGCAGCAAGCAGTCTTGAATATCGTCTTTCCTGTTTGTGACGGCCATATTTAATTATGTCATCGTCATTTATTCGCATAGTTAAAATTTGCTAATTATTCTCGACAGAATTTCCAAAGACCAATATTTTATTGTTTCTAACAAATCATAAATCATCTTACTTAGCGAGTTTGCTGAGGATGCTGGGTGATCGTTTAACGGCAACTTGGGATGGAGACCGTTCGATGTCGTTATTTTCTACGCCAGTTTTCTCAAAGACTTGAAAACGAGATTTGACGTTGAGCGCAGAGAGTTCCTCGAGTCCTAAGTCTGGTTTATCAGACGCTGAAATTTTAATGAAATTAGTAAATGAATAAATCGATTACGGCGTGTCTGGAAACCTTTCAGACGCTGCTGAACATTTAAAGCAGATCAAAATACTGTTAGGTTTTGTTATGTGCTGAAATCGTCACGACATGACATTCCGTTAACATATCCATTGAATGGGGGTTTCGGGAAGAGCAAATCAACAACAGGATCGATGTAATTACACCCATAAAAAGCACCACACGATGTAATATTTTAAATTTAACAGTAAATTTGGTTACGAAATTACTGACGAACGTCGACGTCGTTTTTTTTCATAAATCTTTCCGTCGTCAAAATGTTTTTCTTTTGGCAGTAAAATCCGCGAATTGTAAGCAGGGATTATCAAATTGCAGCCAATATTGCCAAAATACGGGTATTAAATACACATAAAACGTTTTACAGTAAAAACTTGGCTCTTTTGTTTTTCAAAGAACGCCGCTTAGTTCTTGTTCGTTGTTTTCGTTTTACACCGATTTACCTCTGACCACATCTGGCGGCAATTCTTTCGGCTGGTTCTCTCGAATTATCAGCTCTGGTTTGCGTGGACGAACTATAGAAAATTTTCGGGGTAAAGTAATTGAATAAATCCATGATCTGAATTCAATTTTTAATTTTTATCTGAACGTTTCCTTTCCACTGGACAAATCAAATTTGTCCAAGAACCCTAATAATCGATAAATGCGTAGAATTCTTAGTCAAGATGAACTTACTGGGCTGGTCGGATTCTTCGACTGGTTTAGGTTGGAATAGTTCCTTGAAGTGGGCCTTGCAGTACAGAGTTGTTTCGTGACTTTGGTAATTATCGACGTTCAACTGTTTGCTGCATTGATTGCACCGGAAGCAATTTTTGTGCCAAATCAACCCTTCCGCCTTCGTCTGTTCCATTTGAAATACCACTTTGCCACAACTACGGCAATTCGGGATTGGCTCGCCATTTTGACCGACCTAAGACAAATAATTGAAAATTGTTCCAATATAGTTGCTAGAAATTCCATTCCCGATCTAACTCTATATACGAGTAACGTTACTATTTATTATCAAAACTGGCAGTGAGGGATAATGAGGAATGTTTATCACAATTGAAACTTACCGAATTAAATTGTTGTTGAACTTTTCCAGTGTCAACCGATCGAACATGCAGGACAGGTTTCTTGCTCAAAGCATCGAATTTGTTGAAGCTCGATTTCTAAAAACAAATTAACAACCTAAAATTAACCAAATGAAAAGACGAGTTGGCACTTCATTTTTTTCAATCTCAATTACGCTAATTATTTGAGCCGTGCGATTGTGGTTGATTCAGTGCTGAAGGGGTGCAGTATGGCGATGTGATTTGAAATTAAATTTCTTCAAAAAAAGCTATAAACAGGTAGAACAGGATTTATGAGGTTCAGGGGTTAGAGTACATAGAAAAAGTATTTCTGGTAATTCTTCTTGTTTCTCTTGTGAAAAAATAATCTTTTTGAATTTCTAAAATTTGCAGTACACCAAGAACGACGTTACATCACGTTTCGAGAAATTTGTTATTTCTCTGTGCAGTTTAATATCCCTGAGAAAAAAATATTCAACACATTTCACTAAATGGATGGGTCTTCAAATTCCAAGTGCGGCTTGATAGGGTAAGTAGCTGTACGTATTTTACAAATTTACAAATTGCGCAAGCAGATAAAAATGTATGAGTATTTTTTTCTTTTTATGTAAATTTTTCCTCAACCCCTGAGCTGTGCAGCAGCGGGAAGCAATTGAGAAGAACCTAAAGTTTGTATTCTTCGGTGATCCCATTAACCACGTGATATCCAAGTTCAATCGGGTGTACATAAATGAATCCCAGTTACACCAAATATGTGAGCCCTAAAATGAGGATCGGTTGGATTTCCATACGATGAAATCTTACCTGATACTTGACGAGTGGTCTAGGCAGGTCGGTTGAGTCCTTTTGAAGACTGTCGATTTTTAAATTAGCCAAACTACAGTAGCACGCTCTCTGTCCAGTCCATAGTAGAGTTCATTTTTTTTTAAGTTATTGTTTTTTATTATTAATTTTTTTTTGGTCAGTGATCGCATGCACATTCATAGAAAGAAAAAGAAAACGTTTATATAAAATAAATAGGGTTAGTCAAAAATTATCGAAGGTGGCAGGTGAACTACGTGATTTTTTTCAAAAAATTGTAAGTATATCTATTTTTTTTTTGTCTTGTGTTTTACTTCAATTCTTCTGAAAAAATAAGCCAAGTTGTATTTCTAATTTCAAAGAGCATCAGCGTAGTTCGCTTAAATCCTTCGCGAATTCAAAGAAAAAAAAAATCGAATAAAACAGAAACCGATAAAAAAAAAATGATAAAACAAATGTTCGTACTTACAAGTGCTTTTACAGAAACACTGCTGAATATCGTTGCATCTCTAGCAAGTTCCGTACGATCCTGATCAAATATTCTCAAGTCACCCATTGACTTTGCTTTCTACAATTTATCATGTATGCACCCCATAAGTAGCAAACAAGGTTAAATAAAAACAAAAGAAATGAAATTAGTTCGTTGTCAAATGCAGATAATGGTAGTAGTATTGGTTAATTGAGTATAATGAAGATATTTTTCTCTTTTCTTTTGCCACAATCATCGAATCTAAGTTTGATCGTTTGGTAACAACAAGCACTGATCAAAAAATGAAGTACTTGTGATCTTGTTTCCAAAACCTTTTTGAAAATTTTTATTTTAATGAATCTGATAGAAAGTTCGATGAAACAAAAGAAAAAAAACGAGATTGCATCCTCTGGGGATTCTCTCACCGTATAAAAGCCTGCTTCGCAAGATATCAGGCTTTCTTGTGTAGCTGAATTAATGGATTGCATCGAACCATTCGGCACGCTATGGCGTGTATGATAAAAACGACGTCCTTCCAATGTAGTTGTGGCCCTCCGCTGCGATTTTTATTTGATTTTTGTTATTCATGCTTACGTTCATTTATCAATTGGCAACATTGTCTCGTCGTAAATTAGTATTAAGTTTGATCGAATGATGGATTATTTATTTATTCATTAATTTTTTTGTATTCAAGGTCGAGTGTCACAGGATCACATGCAAAAATAAAATTAAACGTTCATGCAGAACAGATGTATGCATATTTTGCAAAACTGAAGTCACTTGTTTTTTGTTTTTTACCTACTTTTTAATACTCCTTGTGTTTCGACAGTAGCTCCGTTCGGTTTTATATTATAAGTTAAGTATTATTCCAATATATGCGTGAATAATAAAATTTTCTGACGGTAATTTTTGGTTAATAAAGATTACGGTTAAAAAATTCAAACCGTTATCCGACGTATGTATAAGCTAAGTGAATGAAAGTTAGGTCTATATCTCAATTAGATCGTCAGTTGAAATCAATTCTGAAGCTTTTACTGGAACTATATACGATAAAATCGAAATCGATTCGTTGACTGTTTCATTATCTAATTATCAGAAATAAAGGAGTCAACTAAAAATGGCGTTGTATAATATTAATCAACAAAAGGACAAATTAAGAAAGAAAAATAAATATAAATACCGGTGAAACAATAAACGAACTAATCATGAACCGATGTCGAAATCTTTTGGTAATAAATAAGCGAAAATGGTTAGTTTTAAAAAATTAGTAAATGATTTTTCTATTTTTAAACAAACCTCTTCGCTATCTGGCATTTCATGATCCTCTTGACCATAAACGTCCGCTTCTGTATCGCTCATGTTTGACAGGTCACCAAGCCAGCTTCGGCACTGTTAGTAACAAAAACATAGCGTAGGAACACGTATTATTGTTATTGTTATTATTATGAGCGCTGCGAGAATGATGAAATGAAAAAAAAAAAAATTATTTTAGTAATTGTTAACGACACAGTTATTGATTAATCATTGAATATATAATTACATTATGTTAAATCGCCGTTAAAATGAATAGTTAAATCACGCAATAAAAATTATACCTAAATTTTTATTCCGTCTCATTTAGTCCGAAAGCTCAGAATTGGCTGTTCGTCTGCATTGAATCATTATATTACATCGTAATTCCAGAATCCAAAATGGCAGACTCAATATGGCTAATCCAAATGAGAAGAAAAGGATCAAACGAAAAAAGAAATTTCTCAGGATTTTTTCAGGATTTCGGAATCAAAATTTACAACGGACATTCTGAAATCGTCACGCGTCTTATCGTGATCGCAGTTTTAAATTCCGATAATCTTTTAAGATTTTCAGACCCTTGAAAAGTAGAAAATGAAGCATGTCGTCACTTCGTAATGGGGACAAATACATAAAGTGTCTAAATACTTGTTTATAATTTCTTGGTTTATAATTTTCTAGTTCATTAAATAAAAAAATATCGACGTACCAGTTGCTTAATGGATACACCAGTGGCGATGATTTCCTTGTTGCTCTTTTCTTGTTCTGTTTTATTCGTCTCGGATACATAGCTCTGTGTCTGCATGCACAAACAAACAAGGGAAACGCAAATGATATAAACAAGGAATCGTGCAACTGTCAGGAATATTGCATGCGTTTATATGGGTATGTGTACAATAAATAATGTCTTCAGAATCGCAAAGTTCTAAACTCGATGTACTGAAAGTCATTCATTCAAGAGGCAGCCCTAATAAATTTCCCCTGGGGACACAACTCAAGAAGGTAATTATCTAATGGAATTTAATTACTCCGGTTGAATACCACATTAAACCGACTAACCAGACGAAAACTCTACCCTATAATATCAGCCAGCCTGCAGCGTTCATAGATTGATACAAGAGAAAATAAAAAAAAATAAAATAAAAAGGAAAAATAAGAACTGAGAACTGGATCTAGAGAAGAAAAAGACCACCGACGTCCTGGACAGATTTAAACTAATCGAAAGCCAACTGAGCGTCATCTGGTAGATATTGTTAGGAGAAAAAAAAGAAACGAAAGAACCAAGCAACAAAAATGTAGACCACAGCGTCTCTCGCATCTAGTGCGGATTGAAAAGTTTATTCAGGAATTAGCTGAATCCATTTCGATTGGGATATTCGGAGACGTAAGAAACATTCCAATTCGTCACGTACGACATTACACCGGTGTGTAGTGACGACGGTGGGGATTATCTTGTCAAGATCATTGACAGTGTAATTAAAAAAATATCCCTGGGACAGCAAAATTCATGTTATGCTGATCTGTTGCAGTTCAGCAAATATTTTGGTAACCTAATTGTGAGCGATTTTTACGAGTTCACTGGTTCTCCGAAGTATATATTTTGGTTATAGTAATAGAACGGTGCAGTAAAAATATCCCCGCTGACATAGAGTAGTCATTAAAAAATATGAATTATGCAGATCTAAAGAAAACTTTACCATATATTCAAGAGATACTCTATGTGGGACTTCGAGAATGTAAACTATAAGTGGTCAGAGTGTAGTTTTCATTGTCTGTTTTTGGATCCTTTTTTTTTACTTTACAATTTCATCAGTTCGTTTGACTACGCCACAGTGTCTAATATTTGCCTTTCAATCTTGACCTACAAAATTAGGACATTGTGGGTTGTGGTGGTCTACATTATACCGTCTCTACTCTGCGGTTAATCTAATCTTTTTCGATATCAGATTAGGATTTAAACCGCTCTGTCTGAGATTGGAATAGTTTTTCAATTTTGTATCCCATCCAATTGATTAACAATGTGGTTTAAAACCAGGTAAGTCAAAGCCAGCTTATTCAAAGATAACTTATAGTATGTGGATACTCGTAATTCCGAAGAGTGATCAATTTTCGTGTAATCCATAAAGAGGATTAGAATCGTGTATGGCAAAGCTGATGAAGTTGTAGAAATTGCCTCTAAAATGGACGATATCAAATAAAAATTACAGATTTTATTCAAACAAGCGAATTTTATTTCGCATGTGAAAAATAATGCGAATGAGAATAAAAAACGAAAAAGAATAGGCCCCACGATTCAACGAAGAAGACATGCACAAAATATGGTGAATACATTATTGGACGAAGAAATTCGAGTACAAATCATGCATATAATAGACGTTCTTCTTCGATGCAAGAGTTGCGGGATGAGATGGAATAGAATAACGGACAAAAATTATAAATATTCAACTCATAAGACACAAACGATAAAACTTACCAAAGTTTTTACGTTGACATTTGATAGCTCATCTTCGCCAGTCACAGGCTCAACTTTTCCCGGATAACTTGGGCTGATTTTGGTACGCATGTTTGGTTCGTCTATGTTACCGTTCTAAAAACACACACACACACACTGAACATGCAGACAGTTTTTCTGGGATGAGGAAATGAAAAAATAAAATATCAATACAAATAACGAAAATCGTGCAAACACAAGGAAGTTAAAGTTGCGTCGTCAGCCAATTGCGGGTATTTTTTTTCGAAGGTCCCAATGGGATTTCAAAAATCTTAAAACCAAGTGTCAGTCTAATTTTGCCTCGGTACGATTTTTTTCACGATACAAATATATTTACTGATATTGACCCTAAACGGAATGGGGTTTGAACTTACCACGTTCTCTTTCTCAGATTCGCTCTTTTTGCTTTTCTTAGTCTTCTTGGTTCGTGGTGTGAGACCTGGTGAGGCATCGCTGTTCGCAACACCTTCGATTTTCTTTTTTTTTGTCTTTGCAGTTTTCGTGCTCTTGGCAGAGGTAGTTGAATTTGTGACAACGGAAGTAGTCGTGATTACCTCCTCCCTGCTTTCAATCTGTAAAATTATTCAGTGTCAATAATATTCACATAAGCTTATAGCATCGATCTTTTACCGAAAAGTCTGAAAAAATCTGATCATGTTCTCAAAACAATTTTCAATCCTATGGCAAGTCTTAGCCAGCAACATAATGGGTTATGATAACTCAGACAAGTCGACAGTTACGACCTTGAAATATAATCAGATTGAATCATAATTTTCATCCGTCAAATGCAGCCGAGAAGAAAGCTTTAAAATGTGTATAATATTCTCGGCAAAGGGGTGAACTCTTATTTCAAAAATATCATGAGATTAGATAAAAAGATTACAGAATTCAATTAAGTATTTCAGAATATAGTGATGCACTTCCAATGACGGTTAATCGGTCCTGATATCACAAAAGAAGTTCTATTTTTCGTTCTTTCTGTAGCCAAAAACATATAATTTGGCTCGTTAAATTCCGTTCGAAATGGAATCAAAATACAATCTTTTCCGGATGTATTATACGTATTTCGCAACGATAATAAATACATCACTATGGGCAGCGCCTTTCTAACTGATGACCTAGCCACATCTATCCTGATAAAAATTCAATTTCTTCTCTCAAACCGTTTATTCTGATTGCAATGGAACGATCGCGCCGACTCGATAAGCTTGCGACTAAAGAATTGATCGGAGGTTCAGGTAGACAGTAGTTATAAATGTAAAATAAAATGCAGGGTAATCTCTATCTGATATAACTGTAACTGTAACAGTAACTGTATCCATCTTATCCAACAATATTTATACACTTCACGAACATACATGGTTTGACTGTCATATGGGATTGATATTATTGCTGATGTGGAAAATCGAAGATTTTTAGTAATGGAAATCTATTTATCGGATCGTAGATTTTCGTAATATCTAACTCCGAGAAAACCGAATGACGAATTCAAATTTCAAGATTATTTTTCGTTTGGATAAACAATCACCAAGCGAAGTAGGTAAGTGATTCGAGGAGGTGCGGAGTCTTGTTTGAATCGATAAAAATAAACAAAAAGGTTGCCCCGATTACGGCGTATGCCGTAGGGAGGAAACTTTTTTGTGTGAATTTGAAATTCGATCATTAGCCAAACTGGACATCGGTATTACTCAATGATTAAATCAATCCTTTCTCTTTCGATCGATTATAAGGTATATATGCTATCGATAGATGTGCTGAACTCGCGTTTCAATTTGATCGTCGATCGAGTCAAGTTCGATTAAATTTTTGAAAGAAAATATGAAATTTCAATTATTTTACTTCAAAATTGATTTTTTTTATCTTTTTTCAATACAACGTTGACGTGTTGATGAATGTTTGCGTCGCGGGAATATAATAGAAATATGTTCCTCCCTTGACCAAATTATCACCGACCATTCAAAGACTGACCTGCACCGGTGACAACGGAGCACCCTGTATATAATAAAGTGAAGACGAAACTGATGTGATAATTACTCCGTGGTATCCCTAAGCGTAACAGATTTAAGACTGTCTTATAACTTTCATGGCACTGTCGTCACTCGCGTAGGAAATGAAATTAACCGTTAAAAATTGCTATTACGACATTAAAACAAATGACAAAGAGTATTTACACAATTACCGCGATGTTTCATGTAATCAGGTGACAATCATCATCATTTCGCGACAGTAGCTGCACATAAAATCCGAAACAATGTCTTAATTGTTACACAAATCTCGTGGCTATCGAACCAAACTTCACTGATCAGTTTATTCTTCATCAAGCAATTTCGCATGAGTTGTTAATATCGATTTGTAAATCACTCTAGCCTGGACCCAGTCTCGTAGATAAACTAAAGTGTGCAGGAATAGTGTCGGCGTTTTGAACTCGGCTAGTCTTTCCAACGGCCAACGGCTTTAGTTACGTAGGTGGGGGCCGCAAATTACTTATACAGAGGGATCCTTGTTGCCCTGCATAGGAAAGTCCGTCCGTCGCTTCTCGTCACGGAGTGGCCAACCGATTAAAACCACCTATATGATATCTACGTATACATTAAATTAGACAGGTGCTGGTGGAGCTGCGATTAGTGTTAGTGTAGGTAGCTAATAAAAGCCCCATTCGGATTAGTCATGTCCGTTGTTTCCGATGTTCTGATTGGCCAAATGGTCAGAGCACAGGTATACGAGTGTACAAGGAGGAAGAAGAGCAGTGGGAAAAAAGAGAACGCAGAGAGTTTGTATACGGTATAGGTTTGTATGTACACGTTGTGAAGTTCAGGAGAGCGGAACCAGTTCGGTACCAAGAGAAGGCGCGGGATCGTTCATCGGTTGACATAAACTGAATCTCATCTGCACGGGGCCCTGGATTGAATAGAGTTGACCAACCCCGTGGGTGGCTAATGTCAAGAAAGTTTTTAGATTTTTGGAAGGCAAACCGTGAACTTAAAATTTAGAGAAAATATTCTTACTTTCGAATTCACCTTTCGATCAAAGGTGAGATTTAACACAGTTGCATTTATTTGGCAGACTGCCGTTACTTTTTTTTCTGCTGATTATAAACGTGAGCGTTTTGAATATACCGAATGAAAATTGTTGATTTCAAATGATCCTAGCTGCTAATTGCTGATTCAAATTATAGGTACATATACATTTGATTATATTTTCTGCGCCACGGCACATTAACCATCGCAAGCTGCAGCTGGAAGCGAGGCTTCTGAGTTTGTTAATTCCTAACCGCAGAGCTCATATTTCGAGTGAGAAACTGAGTCGAGTATGGGCCGCGGCAGCCTCCAGGGAGAAAGTGAGCTGGCTTTTAACAATCGTACGATTCCAACTAGGGGAATGGATTGAGAAACGAAAGAAATCAGAGTTGCAAGGGTCAATACGTTGCCAACGTCACGCTATATTACTGTATTATTATCTCACTTCAGGCGACGCAATCAAAAAGAAAAGATACGATTATCAGATGCCGATGCAATGAAATTCTACTGGACGATCGGAACCATTTCAGCAGTTCTCCTAATCGGTATTCCTGGATATCAAATAGCGCCGGTATCGATCTGGTGACGCATACATCGCTTATCAATTATTTTAATTGCATTATTGCATTAAGTTAATATTAGCCAAATTTCCGCGAATTGTGACAATCCTAAGTATACGGATATTGAAATTTTGTAAAGCTCTCTGTATAATCGTAAAATAGTTGCCCAACGAATGAAATGTCGCATATCAATTACGTTAAACGTAACAATGTAATCCCCCCCTAATAATCATATATACTATTTGAGATCATCTTCATTAATGGCTGATTGGATCGATCTCTTTTCCCACTAAATGCGAAAAACAATTCACCATCATATAGGATAAATGATGATCATCACCTTCATCATTAGCCACTACATTTATCTGCATCGATAGCCACCGGTATTGCGGTCAAACACCAACAATTAAGAATCACATTAATAATTCTTGATCAAAATACTCGATAATGATAATTACTCATGCAGCACAGCTATACCGATCACTCGTTTTCATTGTATTCTAATACTGAATAGACCCGATCATGATGCTTCGATGAGATATGATTTGAAATTAATTCTTTGCCCAAATGTATTTCCGGGTGTACCTCAAAATAGGGGGGGAAACAATTAACGCTTCGATGTTACCTAATCCCGTCATTAGTAAAGTCGTGAAAATTCGGACCACCAGGTTGAAATATTTTTTCAATTCACTTGGCGGTCCTTTTACTCAACCTTACGTTAATTACGAGCAATTGATGGTAGAAAAAAAATAAGGAATTGATAATAACAATAAAACTTGCAAATACATGTTCACGCTCGCGCCCATAGCTCCTTAAAATAATACGAGATAAATATGCCGATTAACAAATTAGTGACTTGGATAATTAAAACAAAAAAACCAACAACACTTACGTGAGAATCACACTTGTTAGAGACATCGCTTATTTCGTCATCAGGAGTGGCTAAGGGAGCAAGCTGTTGAAGATCAGCCGCGTTCAAGTTGTCGCTAATGTTAGTGAGCGCAAGGTTAGGGTCGTTGGTTTGCTGCTCATTTTGAATAAGATCCTCTCTTTCTTCGGGCTTATCGAGCAAAGGCACACTGGTTGCTTGTTCAACTGTTGTCCAAGACTCAAATTCTTGCTGACCTTGACCAGGAGTTTCCACAAAGCAATGTTCTGCGTATATACTATCAGAAAAAATGCGCGGCGATTCAGAGTTCGATGATTTTTCGGTTGCCTGGATTACCTCTACAGTGGAACTTATCTCCTTTGGATTTGCGGAATCAATCGATGTTGTCAGATCAAGCGACTGTTGAACATGATCTCGAGACACCGTTTTTTCATTTATTTCAGCCTCACGAGCATCAAGTCGTTCGAATTCTATGAATTCTTGCGTCTTCAAAACCTCCGAAGAAACAGTTCTCTCGCAACCTGCAGATGCTTCACAATCTTGAACATCCAGGTCCGTTGATGTGGACGTAACTTCATGAAGACTCTCCGCTTCAACTTGGCCACTCTTTTCGGTGTTATTCAAACTTTCTACTCTTTTATCCTGCACAACTTGTTCTTTGAGGGTTTGTTGTTCGGATGACAGGTCGTCTGTGAGTTCGAATGTATGAGAATCAAGTCCGTTTGTGTTGTCTACCGTAACCGTAAAAACCTGTTCAAATGTACCTAGAACAACGTCGGATGTGTCTTCGTTCAAAAACTGATTATTCGTTGTTTCCAATGGCTTTGTTTCCACCGGTTTAAGATTCTGCAGAACGTCTACTGATTGGAAGTCTTCGTTTTCAACTTGTTGTGGAATTTCAGTTTGCTGGGCGGTCAAACTTTCGTCAAAGTTATCGGAGAACTGACCGATCAGTAAAGTATCTCCCGAGGATTCAGGATTAGACCATGTATCTAATAGTTCGTTAGTTTTTGAAGAAGAAGAGTCAAAAATTTGCTCTGAGATTTGATCTTTGGTTTCGCTTTGTTCATCATCGAGCGTATTTTTTCCCGAAAATTTTTGTTCCCTCTCGTCGCGAACCTGAGCACTATGGTCCATGGTTGAAATTGACCTGCACGAATAATCCCCGTCAACATTGTCCAGACAGGGTTGATCATCGAAAATTTTGGGCACCTGCCCTTCCTGCAAATCTCCACCCTCTCGGTTGGTTATGATATCCTTTTCGGAAATATCTCGTACTGTCTCACTGATGTTTGATCTTCCATTGTCTTCTAAGATCGTATTTTGTTCCATATCACCGTTTCTTTGCGACCGGTTCACATTCTCATCTGAGATTCCGTTTGAGCCTGTGACTGGTTCGTGTTCACTTTGGAGTGTAGATTCTAGATCAGTTAAAAAATGACCGTTTTCTGGGAGGTATTGATTTTCAATAACGTTGTAGTGATTTATTTCAGCAATTATAAATTCGGAATTAATATCCTGTGGGTTTGGACGTGGCTCTAAAACTATCTTCGTGATTTCTGGTTGCGATCTCGTTACTTCTATTTCTTCTATAAAACCTGAAATTACGTCATATTCTCCTTCGTCGTCCCCATTGTCAACGTCGTTTGTCGACGATATCCTTAGTGCCAATTCGCTCTCTATGAGTTCCTGGAGACTTTTGTCATCCACGTTTATATCGTTTTTGTTGCAGCTCGTATTATTAGCTATTAGCAAATCATCGTCGGATAATTTCGTTATTAGTTGGTTGTTACTGCTGGATGTTATGTTATCTAAGTCTATCAAACCGTTGTTAGATTTTACACTGCACGCCTCACTGCTTTTCTTACTACTACTTACAACGTTTATAGACTTCTTTGACGCCACCTCCGCCATTCTCGTACTTTTTTATTTACCTCCGAAAAACGCCCTTTTCAATATCTGTAATACACAAAAATAGTCATGTATTAGAAAAAAAATTCCGATACTTCAAACTCAACTTAGCAGTGAAAATATGTATCAATATTTAGAGGATTTTGGTGTGATCATAAAGTAAAAAAATTCAATCGCAGAATCCATTTCATGAGAAATACTAATAAAAAAATTTATGGGTACCGAAATTACAAGTATACATTCAACAACATGTATAACTTTTAAACGTTTGTAACGTGTGATTTGTGAAACAGTTTGCAATCGAGATTTCGTGGTTGGACCAACAAAATACGACGACCACACCATCATTCATGTCGATGGCAACGTGTGGGTCACACACAAACCCAAAGGTTTCCGTGATTTGTTTATGTTTGAAAGTTATGGCCGGTACTCTGGCTGTAAAAGTGTCACTATATCTTGTGAAAGCCGAGCTATATGAGTTTCTGGTGACAACCGAAGGGGAGACGCTTCACGTGTTCCTGTTCGAAGACTCATACGGGGAGGAAAATTCGAAACTGAAAACGATAAGGGTGCGCCCCGATAATCACGCACGCAAAGGCTGACCCCGATTGGAAAAGTGAAATTTAAGATAAACCAAACGAGCCGAACTTGCTCGATCGATGGCCTTGGTCTAAACTTGGAAGAACGATTGTGTATGGAATAGGAAAGTTTACGTTAAGTTCCGCTACCTATATTTTTTTTAGCTTTCATCATTTGGTACAAATTTTAATATAACTTCGAACACATTCTCAATAAAAATATTTGCAAATTCATCATTCGAATCAAGTTTCAAAGCGAATATCTCGGGGCGATCGAGCGGTTAATACCGCTATTCAAGTGCATCTCGATCGTTGAAGGAATTGCCGTAAAACAAAGATGCGCTTATGCTGTACCGGTAAAAGGAAACCGCTTTGAGGATCTTTTTAGTGTACTCAAGATACGCCAGAGGCCCCATGTTTCACTCTCCTCTGTAAGATCACCGTACGTTCATTACCGCGCAAATTGTCATTAGGACGATGAAAGTAAGACATCGATTTGATTGAATGTGAACGATTTAGAAATAATTTTTAGACTGGAAATAATATCGGAACTGTGATTTTTTTAATGAAAAATCTCAGAAGATGCTGCCATGAATCTGAATTCCATATTTCCAAGTCCGTTTTGTGTCAGTTTTCGTTAGACGATCTGACCATACGCCACTGTAACATTATCCTCAAGATAACGGCGCCAAGGGCGCGGGAGTGTAATTCCTTGAAAGTGGTAGCAAATCCGTTAGAATTTTCGATAGCGTCTAATACCCATCGAAATGTGTAAAAGCCTGGAGATGAATTCTACCGCTATATTTATATTGAAGCCTACTACATGTCTTAGAACCGTCAAAATCCAGCACACCGTGCTCGCTAGTTCAGACAGTCTATTTTGACTATTTTTGAAGATGGAAATTTTATCCGCTGACATTTGGATCTCGCCAATCGAAAGGCTCAGTAAAGACGAGTCTGAGAATCAAAAAGTTAAGTCGAGAAAGCACCAACTGCAGATATTGTAAGAAAAATAACACGAAGGCGTCTAGACGGCTTACGCGATGAACAAGTGTTGGTACCTCACCCATAGGTCGAGGGCACTGTTGCTGCTGTGCTTCAAGTTCCCATATTCCCATACGGCAAGCGGTATAAGACATTGAAATGCTTTTAGCCGCTGGTTCTCAATTCTTATTTAACATTTAGAATAATGTATTCGAGTATTTTTGGTAACCACGATGACCGTGCGGTCATTGGAACCTGTATTTAGGTGAATAGCAAGCTGATCAGTTTATGACTTTGAACGATAAAGATCGAGACAGTAAAATACCTACCTCCGATGTGGAACTGATTACAGAGGTTCGGTAATAAGCAGTCGGTTAAGCAGTCGATTCATCGTTGACATGCTTTAGTTCCTCATGCCATGAAATTGTAGTATGGTATTATATCAGCGGAAGGAAGGTGGAGTAGGTATAAAGTATGCATCTTTGGTATGCCTATATTTACTTGTGTTAAAAATACACAGGGAGCAAGCGTAAAGAATACCGTACGACTAGGAGGAGTTGATAATTCATTTGAATTAGCAGAAATACCGCGACTCAACCTTGGGAATCACGTTATACCAATACCTGCATCAGAATAACGGATTTGAAGATTCTAACAACATTGGATAATGAATCAGCCGATGAAATGAAAATAAATAAAAAAAGCATAGTACCAGTTAAAGAATAAGAAGAGATTCTATAGACCCAGGATTATGGCAGAGAAGACAGACTTGATACCCGTTGCTTGAGACAATGTCCAGTACCAACCGAACAAGCTAACTCCAAGAGAAATTCCAATCGGTCAATAAAGACGCGCAATAAATTGAGCAGGCACAACATGACTGGAGGACGTCATTGAATCGTTTCTTTGTATTCAATTAATTAGAACATGATTTTAACGGTAGAAGTAATTAGCTAAGTCGATGGGTTTTTCAGTATCGAATCAACTCCAATTTATTCGCATCCATTTGATACGACTTGTACTACGTACCACGTGATTAAACCGCCTAGTTTATTTATTCGCGTTGATCGCCTTAGAAGGAAAGAGACTCCGTGACATGCAGCTTTTCGCTCCGGGAGAGCTATTTCTACAGCTTCACACATGTTAAAAAGTCCCTCATGGACTGTTTCACAATTTGGTTGAGAATTTTTTTTTTTTTTTTTTAGTAATTGGACAGCTAGAATAGATTTACACCAAAACGATCATCGAATTGTTGTTCATAATTTCGACTGTTAATGAACATGAAAAGTTAAAAAAAAAAGTACCTACTCTTGGAAAATAGCGAAGCGATCAAATAGCCGGCGTTAAATGTCACGTTCGCGGTCAATGTGATAATTAAAAGAAGAACTAGAACTAGTTATAGCTTTGGATTGTGGATCACGACGCGGGGTATTCCAGGATCAGTGTATAGTAGTATGAGGATCCGACTGTACGTTCATAAAGGAGGCCTTCTTTAAATAAGGAGCGAACGGAATGCCCACTCAATCGCAACGGCGAAATGGCAGTGACACCTTTTCCGTAAAAGGTAGATAATGGGATCTGATCACGAGGCCATACTAGACAGCTGCATCACCTATATGATGGTGACGTGTATTTATACTGTTCAATTAATAAACACTCGTTATTTTTCCAAAAGTCAATCACTGGAGATAACTACGCTATTAACTCAAAGACCAACGCGATAATTGGCGTATAACTTCACCATACATTACATTAAACAGTTCATTAGACACTGCAGCGATAGTTTGTCTTCACGTGATTATCTCCACTTATTTTACAGTACTGATGTCAATGCAAATTTTATGATGATCACACCTGAACAAGTTCTCTACGACATATTTTCTTTCAACGGTTTCCGCTTAGGAGTTTGCTTTTAAAAATGGGTTGGACGCTTGAAATATAGAGAACCTGAATAATCGTATCGATGATTGACACACTAATTATCGAGAAAGAAAGGGAGCACGTTTTGAAGTGACCAATGCCAGATGTGATGAACTGATTCAGTGAAGAATTAGGAAATAGTGAACAGAAGCTTGAGAAAAATAGTAAACGTAATTTACGAACTATGGCATTTTATACCAAAAATCAAAATGCAAGATTCCGGTGATTTCTTCCGCATGATAATGCCGTACCGAACTCCACGTTTCTGCAGTGCGGGACGAGAAGCATGTGGCTTTACTTTGAAGAGAAAAAAAAAACAAAGATCAATGATTTATACCCTGCGGGACGTGGCATGCTTTGCATCAACGGATTGCTAGCTAATGCGTAATCCCATATTTAAACACTATGATCATTTGCTTAACCCACATTATCTACCGAAGTGTGCTTCCAACTTGTTGATTCAACGAAAGACGATTTCCGAATCATGACAGGTGTATAGAATTCGAATCACATGAACCAGATGCATTTTCTTTGTGTCGTTAAACAAACAACATCAACGGAGATTGTGATTCTGATTGTGATAGTTTTTTCCGCGCGTGGATAAGATAGTAGTGAAGGAACAGTAAATAAAGTTCAGCCAAAGTATGCAGAGTAGGAGGAGTCTCGGCAAAACCAAAGAGAAGAAAAGACAGAAGAAAAAATAGAGTTATTACTTATTAGCTATATAGGGACGTAACAGCCAACACGTGTATTAGACTTGGCTGTAAAACAGCATCTGAACAAACCTCCGCAGACGCTGTTATCCGGATGACCCCCCATCTCCCGAGCATTTTTAGCTCATCAGGCCAGAGAAAGCCGGATTATATTGAGAGTGGTTACCCCGTGAGTAAAATCGTTCTCTTGCTTATACGATACCTCAAATATTACCGGGCCCTATTTAGTAGTTTTTTTCGTTTTTTTTTTTCTCTCCAACAGAGTGTCGAAAGTGACGTTATTCACTTCATAGCTTCAGTGGGGGGGAAAATAGGTTTGACAAGAAATCGATTTTTCAGCGTAAAAAAATCTGCTCCTCTTCCACATTGTCCGATGAAATATAAATGATGTGGTTGATCGGGTACCTCTAAAGAACCCATTCGCGCGCTGACCATCTGCTCTAATAAGATACAAGTTATATTAGCGTCTATCCGTGATAAACCTGCGGCAACAGAAATCAGGATTACATAGACACGCGGGGTATTATATTACGTATAATACATATATGCATATATACTTATAGTATCAACGCACCTAAATAACGTAAGTACGTTATGTGTACACTCATAGATATGGCTAGTGAATTTGTTACATTAGTTATTACCGGGCATAGGCATTTATAGACCTAACTATACCACTGCGAACGCTGATTGTGAGAGTAAGCGACTAACTGACTAACTTCATGGCGCCACGACGTCGTCATCGTCGTCGTCGTAATTTTCTTATTCACAGTTTTCAGTCGTAACCAGTGGCGCAGAATTGAAACCCTTCGTATTTTCATTTCTTCCTTTCATATACATACAGGGTGTCCCGTTCCGGTACGCATCGGCAAATTGTAAATAATTTATAAACTCTGTAATATTTCATTTTGAGAATTTGAATATCGCGAAGTTCCTATATACATATGGTGCCGGTGGAAAAATTTTGCAGAAAACTATATGGACCCAGAATTGAAAAAAAAAAACAAAAAAAAATCTGGTGATTTTACCAGTCATTATAAGCCACAGGTATAACTCACTAACCATAAATAATTTAGTCTCTTTTGTTTTATGCCGCGTTCTCGACGCACGTCGTGCGAACGGTGTGCCGATCTTCATATTGCGGCAAGCAATAAAAAGCAGCGAATATTAATTATCACTGATTATGTCTCGCTGCACATGCGTATCTCCATCGTTCCACAATTATAGGTATACATGTATACCATATATGTAGATATATATGTAATGATATATGTGACGGTTTGCAATAGCCGCATCCGCCTTATTCGCGACGGTTGGCGCCACCCCGACGGGACATGCGTCTCAGTTTCCGGTTCCATTTGTTATCCATGAGTGAAGCTGCATCTAAGACCGCTTGCATTATCATCATCATCATCATCATCATCTGCCCTGATCTTTATAAGTGGTATTAATAGGTCCAATTATATAGGTATATAGGTATTATGACGCGCCAACGCATTTAATTGGAAATCAGAGCCGCGATAATCCATCGCCATAATAAAATAGAATAAAATTTAGCAATTCCTTTGAAGCCGTTGTCAGTTTTCGAAGACTTGAAACCGATGCATCTTCTGTCACTGATTCTAATTGACGTAATGAAAAAAAAAGGAAAGAGAAAAAAAAAACGACTAATGAAACGAAAAAAAAAAATTGATGAAAAAATATTAGGAACGCTCGTGCAATCCCACATAGCGATATCGTGAATGAATACATAGTTATATGTACGTATAGGTATAAAATACAAGTCCTTCATTCATGAAATGGAATGAACAAGCATCGTCTGCGATAGATATTTATAGGCGCATACCTATACAAATACATATACATACCTATATACCCAGATGTGAGCTTTACGTCTGCCACAGTTCAAGAATGCTAATCACGTTATGACATTGCTAAAGACTTCGTTCTTGATCGCGGTGTCTGCTAAGAATTCTCTCGCTGAGATGTTCTCACGATCTTAAGCTCGGTAATTTCTCCGTTGCGATTATAAAGCTCGCGGTGTTTATATGTCAACTTCAGATACGTGTATACAGGTATGTATAATATCGTGTTTGAACTGCATGGAGTCTAGACTTGCAGTGTATCACGGGTACGCGCAGTTTCAAAACCGGTCCATCCTGTTCGCTTATATAGATCTAGAGGAAACCTTAAACCAGCTCACATTTTCGTTGTAATCTAGAATATTTTCTTCTTGTTTTTGCATGTTGTTTTTTCTTTCATACTTTTTGTTCTCCGGATAATTTTGCGAAGGTATCGATCGTAGACGGTGTAAGAAACGGAAGAAAGAAAGCGTCAAGTTCGTGGCTAATTTCTCATTTTTCGAGCGGGCCAACTCGGGATATACCGAAGGTCGAATCGATTGAGGATATAACTATCGGAATCGGTCAACAGCGGACTAAAATATATTATAAAATGAAGCTGCAATTAGCGAAAATCCGAAATGTTGGTAAACGTCAACGAAAGTAACGACATACACATATTTCTGTTGGGAAGTTCTGGCGAAGCGGCATGATCTTGAAATTACGATAATTTCTTTCATGGCGGCTGTTAAATCGAAGAAAATATCAGCAGATAGATAACCCGGGCAGCCTGCACAAGTTTGAAAGTATATAATAAAATTTATTCAACACCGATAATTTTTTAAACCTTGTTAGAATTCTTTGTCAGAATTGTTGGGATTTTAATAGAATTCATGAAAGCAAATCTTCATCATTAACTTCGTATGAGAACTTCATATTCGTTGAACGAAAAAATAGAATAAAAATAAGAAAAAGTTGAACGTGAATTGCGATGATAAATGACGAAAGGAAGTTCGGCGGAACTTTGAAAACAACAGAAAATTTTCGATCAACTGAACAATTAGCGAAGTAAATTTGTCATGAAAAAATTTCGTAAACTGTTGCAAGTCTAACAACCACACAACACGTGTAATCTTAACGGAGCCACATAGATTGACCCGACATCTACATCGCCGTTATTAATTGTTATCGTTGATACCGTCGTTATCATTATCATTAGGTAGTACATAACGTTCGTTATTCCCTCGTTTATTCAAGAGACAATGGACCCGAAGAGCACAACACACAAATAGGGGATATAAACCGGACTGATTGTGGAGCGTTGCATGATGCAGGGCAATTAATTCCTCGTAGAAAGTAATGAAATATTTTATTGGAGATGCAGCAGCAGCAGCAGCAGCAGCGGTAGTGGCAGGGGTCATTCATCTTTATCTACTTACATCGGTATGGCATGGCACTCCCAAGTTAATAAAACTGGTATCACTTTCTCCTTCTCTTTCTATGGAAGTGTAGCAGCTCTACTCGACAGTCATTCAATTCGGAGTATGAGAGTCCATATCATGTGTATGGTATGATAATACACGTCCTTATAGTTCATGCATATACCTACATCGATGATGTTGTATAATGCGCGTTGTATATAGTCAGTTTTCAAGCATCACACAACGCAGAACCACTCAAGCCCAATAAAATCTAATTCAACAATTGGCGACGCAGACGCCCTTTGCGCGAACATCAATTTGTTTATTTATATTATACTAAACGATTCAGAGCCGATGCAACTGCGTTAAGAAGATCTTTGTTGTTTTGTCGAGCTTCTTTTTTTCAACCCCATTCTTCCGTCGAGTCAATTATATTTTCATCAATTAACGCTATACGTTATTAACACAAGTTTTCTGGTCTGACGGCGTAAGGTTAAAAAAATCGTTGTTTTCAGAATGTGACCTACTTTTTGTGAATCTGCATCGAATCAAAGTTAATCTATCGTCAGGGTAAGTCAGTTCCACTGCTTTGAAAAAAACAAAAATTCAACAACTCTGTTTTTACTCACAAGCATTTCTTGTTTGAATAAAATACGAATTTGAAAACAAAAAAAAAAAAAGAACAAAAAGTCAAAACGTGATGAAATAAAAATAAATTATGAGAAATCTCAATTGATGATGAGAAATGATCGGTGATAGGCTTACACCAACAAATAAGTCAAAGTTGTCACTGTCTGCGTCGCTATAAACAAAAAAAAAAAAACAAAAAAAAGAAAAGGTAAAAAATATAAGCGACATAATTTTTTTGAGAAACTGTACAAACGGAATTCGAAAATGGTTTGAATTTCGTGTGGCATTGATGCAAATGCTCAGTCGTTGAAAGACTTTGTGCAGTAGGAGGTCGTTCGATGACACACATCGGGTACAAACCATGCATCCGACCTGTTCGTGACCATGTCACTGGGCCGCTCGATCAGGTCTCCACGGACTTATTCCTGGAGAAAGGTGATCGATTATTTCTGTTTTTTCTTTCATTTTATTTTTCACTTCTTATATATTAATCTGATGCCCCTGCGGCTTTCACGAGAACACTCCTGCGACTTTCTTTTGAATACGGAATTAACAAAAGTTATTATTACACGGATCACAATACTGAAGGAAATTTTGTAAAGTTCGGCAAGTAATTAGAATATTTTCAATTCATTTATAATGACTTTATATTAAAAATTGAACGTTAGAATCTCGAGATTGAACGGTAGAAAAGAAAAATAATACAATCAAAATTGCATTCGCGATTCGGCAAAAAACCAGTTTAGCTGCTTGAGGGAGTCAAGTTTGTCAACTTATACGGCAGACGTCACGTGGGCGAGAATGACTTTACCTTGTATAATGTATAATATATGTAAATATCTCGAGGAAATACACGAGCACACGCAGAAGAAGAAGTGTTGGGATTTGTCAGAGTGGCTATATTACTTCCCTCCGGTCATTACGCGTATCTTAATTCCTTCTCAGTTTGATTCGAATAATATTCCAAGTTCAACGTCTTCGAGGCCAACAACCGACTGTCTACCGAACCATTCGTCTCATCGTTCTTCTTTTTTTTTCTACGAAGCCTCTCACTTCGAAGTTCGACTTCACCCAAGTCGGGTGAAAAAAAAGAAAAATGAATAAATAAACAATGTGGAGAGACGATTTTCACTTTAAATAAATGACAACGATGGTCGTAACGATTGCGAGAGTTTGCTTTTATTTTTTTTTTTCGGAAGAAAAAAAAGTATCACTAGATTTCAAATTTATTCCGAAGTCGAAGAGTTCGATGAGTCATTAGGTTTGAACGACTCGATGTTAAAGAATTTTTGAAGAAATCATGGGTTGGTACGGAACGAATTTTCATGACCTTCGACCAGATGGTTCTTACAGTGTCGTTTGTTCGATTGGAAGTGAACGGACTGATTGACGCAGTGATTGATTGTGTTTATATACCTAAACGGAGAATGAAACGTGATTGGCAAGTTCACATTATTATGTCCATTTGTTGTGAAGTCATTGTAACCACTGGAGTAACACGTTTTTCCAACTCGTCAGTCAGATAGAAAATGGAAAAGTAAAAAATGTAACTCAGAATAGATGACTGAAGAATTAACATGGTAGGTATTTGAATTAGGTTAACTGTACGAGGATTTGATTCTTCTACAAGTAAGCTGAGGTTCACGATCACTGCCGTAAACGTTTCTTCCCATCATGCATAATGCATATCGTCATTTAGACAATGAGTGTGTATAGATGGTATTTAATGAAATTACAGCCTCGGGTAACCTGCGGTCACAAGGTAATTAAACTCTTCAGAGATGGTCTTCTGTTCTATTCTGTCTTCGTACAGATCGTGTAGGTATACGTGCATATGATGAAAATAGCATCCTCACAACACTTGTGAGTCATATTATAATTATAAATAATCTTATACGCGGTGACGCAGAAAAATTAACCGACCATCGAACTCATCTGCTATGAAAAAAAAAGAAAAAAAGAAGCGTTCAAATTCAAATTTCTGGAACTCTAAATGAGTGAGAAGAAGGAGTTGCTGCCGTGTGATGAGGCCATTATAAAAATACTGGGAGAAATATCATTGGTACAGTTAAAAACCAAAAAAGTTAGCGCTTGTTTACCTAAAAAAAAAAGGGAGTCGGGCGAAATTGATATTTTGTAAAATCCAAAGATACGATAGATTCAGCACAAAAAAAAAACTATTTCGCTCCAAGCTTTCATCCAGTGCGTACGTTTTTATACAAAAATTAGTAGCCATTCTACCTGGACTGTTCACCACAATCATCAGCACTATACGTCAATTATAGTGTCTTTATAAGACCAAAAGAGGGAGCAGCATGTGGTAGCAGCTCAAAGCGCGAAGGTCGCAGAGGTGGTCGCGGTTAAGATGCTCAACAATTTCTATTACCTATATTGTACATGTAATGTACAGGCTTTCTCAGAGTAGTTACCCCCGTCTCTCTCGAACCAATTGAACTGATTCGCGTGGATACTTTCTCCAGACGAGAGGCGAAGGGCATCCTTTATCTTCCTGAGCCTTTTTGCCTTGCACTACACCCGAAGCTCCGGTACCCACATTTTAATTTCATCATTTTCATTATGCTCGTGCAAAGCGGCTTCGACAACGAATATTATCGTTATGTTGTGCGCTGCATGCGTACGATGTTGAAGTCCTAGTTGAAGTTGGTCCAAAAACACCTGACTGATATAGTCACTGTCGAAACAAATTTTTGGAACAACTTTCAATGGATTAAATTCCAACGAATTCCGATGCCAGAATGTCAGAAACAATATTACTGTCATTCGTTAACCGGTCGCAAGCGAACTTAGAAATTTCAAAAATAATTGGACTATAATATGAGTGGAAAAAATCTCTTCGATTTCATCTGAACGCCGCGTGCAATTTATAGTTGACATGTTGAGTTGTTGGGTTCAAAGCTCTTATCTGTTACACGATATGGTTCTTTGCTCGCGTGTTTTATGACTTGAGACTTCTAAATTGCACTCTTGTAAGTATTTACCGCAGGTACTCTGCAGTCTGATGCTTAAGACGATGCAATTTTGAGGCTGGCCACAAGATTTACACTACTGCGGATATAACGAGAAGTATCTACAAAGTACTCTCCGATCTCCATACTCTTCAAGAAAATAAATAATAATAACAACAGTAACAAGTAGAAAAGACTATAAAGATCCGACTGACAAATGTTATGAACTAGCGAAGATCTGGCAGAGATTGTTTCATTGCAGATCACGTGATTCGAAGGTATGGGTTATATGCATGTGAACAGTTGTGTGCTGTTCAACATGAACACGGGTCTCATGATCGTCACAGACGGGTGATTTCTTCGAGGAGAAATAAGAGATACGGTGTTTAAATTTGTGGCCTTTTTTTTAGATTTGGGATAAGTAGCTAGTCTGTAATTATATCAGGAAAATCTTTAACTGCCGCTTGCTGCGGCTGCTGCTGCAGTCAACTCTGCAGATAAGATCTGACGAATTGATACCGGGAACTCGACTCGAATAATTTTTATTCATTTACTTTTTTCTATCTCCATTTGCTAATTGAGTGCGAATAAAGCCTTGTTATACATGTAGAATTGCGCCATTCATTAGTTGGAGCCGCATGGATATTATTAGAATTAAAATTTGTGGAATATGTAAGAATGATTTTATGATATATAGAATGTAATTAACAGGCTGTTTCTGAAGAAGTCTGAAATCGTAATTGATAATTTTAAGGATACTAGATTCGATCAATATAATTACAGGATTATATGATTCGGGTAATATCAGTTGAAAGTTTCAGGTACTCACATTATCCAATAAATTGCCTATCAAGAATTTCCGTTCAATAATAATCAATTTCCCTGTAACAGATAACAATAAAATGTACATTAATTATTGATCGTTCCATTTTATATAATATTATTCGTTTTTTCACTGTTCAATTTTTTCTTTATTTTTTTTTCAGTGAAATCAATAAATTATCTGCCTTCATTACGTAATAATCCTGAAGGAAAACTAAAAAGGCAGGCACATGCAGCCACTGATTTATGCGATAGTCGGTTATTTAGTTCCTCAATGAATTCCAACGATCGTGCAGTAGGTGAATAGGATGGAAAGAAAGAAGAGGAATGTGAAGAGAAAAAAAAAAGAAAAAACATATAAAAGAGACTAGGTCGACTTCTGTGCAGGTATTTAAACCGGAAGCTGCACTAGTGAAGGTAACGGAGAAGCCATAAATCTGGACAGTCTTTGCACGTTTGTTGCAGCGCACTTTTCCTCGAATACTCGAAAGGAAATCGGATAAATCACTTATACCTTATAATGCACGTATATTAAACTAACGCTATCGTTATTACGTCTGATAGAAATTCAAAAACTGTATTACAATCTGAAATGAGGTAATTTTTTACTCTCCTCTTTCGTTAATCGTTCTACAATACTATATAACCTCTATTTTATCATTTCCAGCAATTAGGTTTCAATATGCTTCGTAACTTATTGTACAAATGAAAAGGTATTCCCGCAAACACCCGTTACGTGGGTTGATGTGATAGAAAAAGCCAAAAAAAAAAAGAAAGAAAAAAAGAAAAGGTGAGGTATTTCGCGAGTATGTTTTCACATGCAGTACTTGATCGCATCTCTCTCTCCTTCACATCGCATCGTGCAACAAGTTAAATACATGAATAGTATTCACAAGCTCCTATCAGGCTCATGTTTCTGGAAAATTCAGTCCATCCAGATTTGCCTCAATCCATTTGAACACTTCTGATAGAATCTGCCAAATATCGCATTCTATATTACGACCATTTTGAAGAACAAAAATGAATAATTTAATCGGCACATAAAAATTTCAATTCGAGTCATACCGCATTATGTAAATTACGAGAAATAATCCAATGAAAATAATCAAACACGTATGAGAAAAAAAATATATATTCAAAGTGCAAACCTAACCAGACGAAGGAGGAACGTCCTGAAATTCGCATTTGCAATTTTCTCAATCAGATGAGTAAAATTATCGATTGTACGCGGTGTGATTGAAAAGGCTTGCACAAGGCGTGTGATGTACGTGAAAAAAAAAAAAAAAAAAAAGACCAACTGAAATTGAATCTGCGATGCATAAATGTTGTGCAGCGTACTTTGACCGGGATGGCATCAGCAGCCTTCTACCTACGTTAAGTACGGTATATAGGTGAGTATATACGCATACATATACATATATAATACATCTATATATATACTCGAAAGCGTGTGTACGTACATAGGAGGGCATCAGCCGAGCGCAGGAGTGTGTCATTCTAAAAATAGGGGTTGAATCTGCTACTCGTTTCTCTGTCTCTCTCTCGCTCTCTTTTTCTTGCCGGAGACCAGCGGCGAAAAGATTGAATTAAAAGAATAAGAAAAAAAAGAGAAAAAAATCTCGAAGAATGTGGGAGCCGCGATCCGAGGAACTGGTATAGCTACAAGGTATCGTAACCAGAGAAGAAAGAGCCAAAAATATATAAGAGTAGACGCAAGTACGTAAAAAGCCAAGTGTAATATTTCACGAAACAATTAAATCAACGATACAAACGCAAAATTACATCACGCAGTACAGCCCGAACAAAAAAACGTTCTGCCCAATTTTTATTTTGTTTGATTTTTTTTTTTTCCCCCAAGTAGGTACAAAAAATTTGTTGAAAATAAATTTCTAAAATTTCTTCGCGAGTTCAAATGTTCTGATGAATCAAAATCGGAGAAACAAAGAAAAAGGGAAGAAAGTGATTTCATGTTCGTTTTACTTTTGAATCATTGGATTAATGATTGTTTTTTCAAGTTTCTCTTGTCACTTCCAACTTCGTATAGTTGACGGTTTTTTTCAAGGGGTAAAGGGGGAGGAATTCCGCGCCCCGGATTCGATCGGTACATCAAGGGGGTCGCGTGCAAATCGGTCACTTGCCGGTCCTGGCGGAGGTTTCAGCGGAGCGAACGTAAACGCGTCGAAAATAGAAGGGGAACGGTTGAGGAATGCGATCTTGGAAGTCTGGCAGACGGGGAAGACCAACTCAACTCGACTCAACTTAACTAAACTTCTATATCCTATTTTTTTAGGTTTTTTTACACTTCACTCTACACTCAACTGAAAGAAAACTGATCTGTTCGACGTCGGATAAAAGGCGAGGGCGAAATCCATCTGGACTGTCCCCTTCTCCTCGATCTCGCCCTTTCTGCTCGTCATCACATTTCATTCAAGCTATCGATCATCAACTCGTGAATTCCCCTTCTTTATCAGACTGGAAAACGTTACAATTCATCTCTGACGATGAACTTGTCTTTGATTATTTGTCGAGCTTCTGATCATTCTGACGAAGTATAATGGCTTTCTTCGTTGATTTTTTAATCCCTAGACTCAGAATGTTGATGTTATAATTCCGCAATGCAATATCAAAATTTTTCAGAAGGAATTCATCCATTTCTATTATACATATATGTAGATTTCAATGAGATAATATAACAATTTACTTACAATTTACAATAACTAGAAACCTAGGTAAATCTATGGAAAGTGGAAAGTTGAAATAAATAAATGTATGGCAATAATTACAGTGATCTCCGTTCATATACAACAACATATTCAGTTATTTGATGCAAACAACACAAACTTTCAAATAAAATACACATAAGTATTGAAGTTATTATACAGTACATACAGCGGAAAGATGTACTGTACGATAAATTGATTGGAAAAAAAAAATGGAGAACAAGAAACGGAATATGATAATTTTTGTACCCTCAAATCAATATAACATCGGTCAGTTAAAGTAAAATCGAATCATGGCAATACGATGTAAATTATAACAGTATAATCTGGTACCCAATTAGGCCTATTGAACACGTGTAATAATCGTTATGAGTCTTTTGAAAAAAAAAGAACCGTCTTGTATATTGCCAAGTGAGGCTATGCTACCGCAAATTAACGACCAAACTTGTTTCAATATGCGGATCAACATAAAATGAAACCGCCAAAATCGATCCCAGTATCTTTATATCTTCCACTTTGGCGATATTGAATGCAAAATAAGAAAAGGACCAAAAACAATTTTTTTTTACTTGTTAAACTTTCCTCACTTGGCAACGTGTATAGCGTATAAAATGTATGAAAAATCAAGAACAGCATCATTAGATACCTAAACATAAGACAAATTTTGATCCAGGATTGTGTAGCCGCAGTAATCAGATTACAAAACATTGGAACGTCGAACAACGACGATAATTTTTTGTATCACTTATCACGTCGCAAACCGTGTAGAGAACAATTCATTTGAGGCTGATTTTTGCTGTCGCATCGAGCACTAATGATTAACGACAACAATAAATTCGATCTACACAAGTCATCGTTCTAGCGAGCTCATTTTATTTCGCATGTAAAATCTGATACAAAGTCGACAAAATTTTTGTTGTCTCGACTTCAGTACTTTTTGTTGTTGTTGTTGCTGGTAATGATACAGATTGTTTTTTTTTCATCGATATTGGAACGTCATAGAAATCGATAGGCATTCTTGCGAATATGCTCGATGGATGCGACATTTTGGATTCCCGATTTCAGGACAGAGTCGATTTTTCGTAGAACTTCGAGCTGGTTATTTGTGTTCGATAATCTTCATCTATCCATACCGACCACACATGACATGGACATACGAATATTACCCCTGTTATGGCATAACGTTATAAGTACATAGTTACAACCGGATGTAGGTAGTGCATCATAAGAAAATAAGAAAGATGCCAGTATTACAATGATTTATAACAGTCTATAATCCCGCGGTATGTATCTATGTATATTTCTTGGAGCAATATATTTCACGAGCGAAGTCTTGGCAAAGGTAATCGCGCATAGATCTAGCGGTAGGTAAAGTAAGGAGAATGTTAAGCCAGATATAGACGCAGCCACGCGAAACGAACTTCCGGCCTGGTCAAAGGCTCCTCCTCATCATCATCACTGATCCACACGCTACAGGTGAGGAACACCTGTCTTTTACCTTTCGCCCGTACATTGTATCCGCATATTTTTGCAGAAAATTATTCGCAACTTTGTTGTCGATTAGAACAAGAAAAAAAAAAAAACTTTCGTTATACATCGTCTGAGAGGATACCACAATAATTATCTACCCAATGAGATTACCTTGTTGAATGTTTTAAAAATATTTCTAATCGGTAACATCTGAAAGATTTGGCGTCTGAACGATTTATGAAGTTGGCTTCCTAAATATACTTCTGAATTTTTTTTTTTTGCTTTACCGATGTCGAATCCGAAATAAAATTAGTTAAATAGAAATTGATGGTACAAAGAAAATCCAAACGAACAGTGACTTTGCAGTTGAGAATTTTAAAAAACTCATCACATCATAGATTATTCCGAAGTGAAAAAAAAAAAAAAAAAAATGGCAGTAGTGTAAAGCTCGACACCCACGAATGTGATTTTTTTTTTTGATACAAATTTCATATCGTAAACAGATTTCTTTCCACTTTCAATAACGTGGGTCTATTTAGTCGGATGTTACACTTTATACGCACACGTCTAATACACACGCGTATGAGTGTGCTTTGGATCTGACCGAGATTTCGAGAGCTAAAAATGGATGGACCTGAAGAGAACGAATATACTGCGAAAATCTTTGAGCTATGTATACGTGAAGGAAAGAAAGAAAGAGATAAGCTCTCCTTCCTCCCTTCCGTTTTTCTCACCGCTCGGCTCTAATTTTTGTGCCAATTATTGAGCATATGGTTCAAATTTCATCTGGCTTCGTAAAAAAATAAAACGACTGAATATAATCCTTTCACTTTTCACACTTCGGAAAAAGTTAATTGATAAAGGTTTGGCTCGAGTGATGTTACATATACAAGCAATTGCATCGTAGATGTTCTCGTTTGCCGGAAGAATTAATAGCAAAGAAGAACAAAAAAATAACCTCGCAAGGAAAAAAAAATAAGGAAAACATTGGTCTAGGCTAGCCAATCTTCATAGGCATAGTATAAACTGTACACTGCCAGACTCAGCTGGAGTGAAGAATTCGCTTTGATGGAAGCCGAGCATCGGCAGTTGTCCGTAACGCACGATGGCTCACGATTAAATACGCGATACTTGAGATCTCCACCAACTCCGCCTAACACTGTCGCATGCAGGGATGTGGAAATGGCACAATGTAGCATAATGCAAAAGGAAAAGTTCGCGTACAACTTACATGCACATAGAAATAAAACCGGCCACCTTCTCTGCGCCACACAGACGTTTGCCCAGTTTATCAGCTGTGCAGTGTTTGGTACGAGAGCGAATACTGCAATGATCGACTATTACAGTGCGGTAACTACAAAGGGACACGGTTTTTTATCACCTAACCACGGACGGGTGGATTGGTTCACGGTTTGTTGGCTGTTACTAGATCCATAACAACTTTTACCAGCACTATCATGAATCTGAGAAACAATGCTCAATGCACATCTGATGAGGTGGATCATCTCGTTAAACTCACACAGTCCACATCGAGCGATTTAAAAATGAGCACAATGTGGCAAAAGTATGGTCACAAAAAAGCTATTGATGAAGTAAAAGTAAGCACAATGTTTCAAGGATATTGGTTTCACAAGTTGACGTTTCCCCCTGTTATTCGTATAAAATGAGAGAAAAAAAATTCTATGAATCTTCAGCTATTAATATATCGGGGGAATCTCTCGAGCGATCTTCTAAAAATAATTTGAACGATCGTCATTTTAAATAAAGACTGAAAGTTACACAATTTTGAAACGATACCCGCTGAAGTTACGATCCAGGATGAAACAGCAGTAAACGAAAATGGGAAGAACCCGTTTTAACCGTTTTTTCGGAACACCTTTACTCAAAACCCTGACGACTGTTTTAGGAAAAACAAACGTTCATAATTTTCGAATCTAAATCCTCTCATCTTGTGTTGTCAAGCAATATATATATACAATCTTGTATATATACATTATACGTCGATAGATAGACTTACAGAAGACCTGACAGAGTTTAAAGAACTAGTGATTTAAAAATGTGGCTTCCACTGATTTAGAGGGTGGTTGGTTTTGAGTGAAACACCTCGATGTCTAGAAAACGACGACATATCTTCTTTATTAGCCAACAACAATTGGTATAAAAGTTGCTCGATGCATCGACACTTCCACTTCGAACAGCCGGTATTTCTGCAGGTGTTGACACCAGGTGAAAAAATTTCATAAGTTTTTCAACCAGCGATACTTCGTACACTTCCGATTCCAGAATCAAAAACATAGTGTTCCATTCGAAAAAAACCGAATTGACCTTGATTTCATCTTGACAGGTCATTCGAAAATAATTTCAATAGTACTAGGTATTTTCACCCTTCGAACCCTACAACTTTGGTGCGAAAAATTTTTCTGTACCACTCAAAGTTTTCTAGACATCGAGGTGTTTCACTCAAAACCAACCACCCTGTATGCTGGTAACGTACTGCAGTGGCTTCTTCAAACTGAACTCTGTACTCCTCTAACCACATTCAGATATAAGGAAAAACTTTGATGTGATGAAAAATTATTTAAAGGGTACCTACATGAGGCTAATTGTAAGAGTGAATAATTTACATTTATTCGAGAGAACATATCTGAAACATGTAGACAAGACGATAATGTTAACTAAAAGGAAAGCTTTTCTCTCGTGTGTTGATTTTCGAAAAAATTTGTAATCGTGGTCGCGCGATGCATGAAACTACCTTTACCTCTGTAAAGTACATGTGGATGTTCATTCGGACTTGTCCATGTATGTGAAGATAAAAATGGAGGATGATCGTAGTTGACTCTACCATTGCAGCATCGTTGAATGCCATTGGCGGAATGCTTAGCGACTGAGCGACTCGACTTCTGCCGTCCTTCCTATAAATAACTTTCTCAGCTGCGGCGATTCTCTTTCTCTGGACCTACTGCTGCACCGGCGATACCTCCATATCACACCGGTTTGTTCTGAATCATCGAGTGATATATTTCCGAGGTGCCTAGGCAGCTAGGTACCATTATTGCAACGTCGAACTTTGGGTTGGTAGAGAGAAAAAAACAAAAAAAAACAAAAAAAAGTACATGAAAAACAAAACATGAGCAAAAATTCAGCACGACGCGCGAAGCCACCGAGAAGATGACCGCGATCACTCGTTAGGTACGCATATATCGCACCACCTCGGCTTCTTCTCGTCTTCTCCTCGGTGGGATGGGGTCGTTGCCATTCGAGTGTGAGAGAGGAGAAAAACGAAAAAGAAGAAGAAAAAAAAAAAATTGAAGAAAGAAATTGAAAAAAGAATACTGCGGGGACCATCTGAGTGGACCGCAAATGCTGCCCCTTCTTGCAAAGGAGAACGAGGAACATAACCCGCGACGAAGTAGGTACCACCTTTGCACACCGTTGTCATTTTCTGCACTTCTTATTTGCTTAGCAAAGTTCTAACGCTAATTTACTATTTCCCTGTTCTATCTTTAGAAACTGGTGCTCTACTGCTTTTGACTTCTGTTTCTCTTACTGCTACTGCTGCGGATTTTACTTCGGCATCTGGCTCCGCTGTTGATGATACACGTAAAGTTTATATTATACCAACTTACGATCGTCTTATCTCTTTGTTAGGATAAACATGTCTGACATAATATGACAGCATAAGAGATAACGGATCGAGGGTTTATCGTACGCACGAGTAGGTGAGCAATATGATCGGTTCCTGACCTAGGAGAAGCTCGGGAATAGTTGATAAGAAATTTTTGTTCGTTTGTTTCCATGGTTGTTGGGCAACCGGAAAAATTCATCAACGTGCCGTGCACTTGCAGTGCATTTTAGTACGCGATGATCGATATTTCCGTGAATTTTATCGCAATACGTAACAAGTATTGCAGAAATTGCGTAAGACCTGTAGAAGCCCCTTTGCGACGCGCGGCGTCGACTCGTCGTTTCTTGGAGAGATTTATGCTCCAGTTGCCAAGTGCGTAGCTGTTCTTGAAATAACAAACCCACTGGTATGTTATTATAACGTTTTCTTTTCATAATTTATACAATGCTAAATTTTTAAGAGACTCGCGCTGAATATCTAACATGGATAATTTTTTTAATTACTTGAAAAACACTCGAGAAATAATTTTTACGTCATAGAAATAAATTGTGCAAAATATACATATAGCTGGAACTACAACTCACGTATCACTTTTTCAGAATCTTTCTTGCGAAAATTTTCACGCATCGTCAAGTGATCGGTTTAAAAAATGATGCTCGAATTAAAAATTCCGTTAACATTCATTCCAAGTTCATAAATTTTTAAGGAGGATCCTTTGAAGCTGCATAAAGTCCGACGTGGGCAATTAAATCTACCTAGTTGATTAACACCTCAAATCAGATTAACAGTCTGTGCGGACGAGTTTCGTCCGTCCATAATTAAATCGGTGCAAACGTGTTTAATCAAGTTTCTAAATATAATTTGCTAATTTCCGTAAATGCGACAGTAGCATGATGCGAAGAAAATGAACTGGACGGTCGCATGTTATACACTATTCTGACGTTTTTCTCCTCTATGAACATCATGAGCCCGATCTGTACCGTACGCGTTGCATCGCACCGGTGAAGAAGCGCCTAGTGCACGAAATCCGGGTCTAAATTTACCAGAACGTCGTCGTTCAAGTCGTGCAAGTAACGATGCAACGAGCTTTGCTTATACAGGGTGATATCATAAATATAAAACCTAAGGAATCATATGATATAAGTTTGGTGTATTCAGCAGTTTCAATTTCGTGGGGTCTGGACTACACATTTTTTTAAAGCAAGGACGGCGTCGCCTTTTTATCCGCCGTATTCATACTTTTTTTTTTACTTTCTTTCAGTGTGGAAAAAGAATCCAGAACAATCGGCGAAGTTCTCGTATGATCATGCAGTTTCTGCTTCTGTTTCGCAGAATTGATGCGATGGTCGTGAGATGCAGAAATTGTAATAATTTGTAATTCAAATCGGTATCCTATAGAATCCTGATATAAGGGTTTTGCCCAGGGATTGATCGATTCGAAATCCAAAAAAAAAATCGAAGTTAGCAACCAATCACAGCAACTCTTCGGACGGGAAAAGAAGCACATGCTAGAACGACATTTGGAGTCAGCAGCTGCAATATTGGCTGGGTTAGGAAAAGTCAGTAGATTTTTTTTGTTTTTTTTTTGTGGGAAATGTAAGTTTAGAAAAATCAAGGGAAATAAATGAAACCTGGTGAGGTTATTTCAAATCAGAATGGTCCGTTCATCTAGTGGCTATTTGATCGGGATTTTAGTCTTGGCCTTGAGCCAGAATCGAGGGATTTAATTCGTGGAATCGAGAGAGTGAGGAATTTGTGCGAACGCCTACGTTGGATAGTTTCGATTCTAAGGGATTTTTAAGCCCACTTCGTCATCCTGAGTAAATTATAACAAGGCGCTTGCTAATTAAAATATTGACTTTTCGACGGTGCAAGGATAATTTGGCTTTGTTCAATCTCGACGTATACTTAATTTTTTTGTCCTCTTCAGAGGACGTGGAGTATATCGGATTTTGAACTTCACCCGAGGTTATTTACATTATACTGTTTCCCGGTGCCCATATCCATTCTGACAACTGGAGAACAAAACTAGTTCAGTGTAATTACACGAGCTAGTGGTTCGGAAAGTCATAAGAACGTCTATACAAACTAATAATTATTGCGGGAAATAAATTTTTGCTTTTGGTTTATCAACCTTTCCATAAACGATAAGGTAATAAACCATTATTATACAAAAGAGACATTTCTCGTCAATGAATGATTAAATATGCCGCAAAAGGCATAATAATAATTCTCGGAAAATATTCGCATAAGATATTTACTATCCAATCCAGGAAGGTTATCGTAGCCACAGCGAAATTTTTTCAAGAGAAAATAATAAAAAGTTACACCAAAAAAGTTTTTCAATCAGACGAATAGAAATCGTATAAGACTGAATTTTTTTCATGTCATAAGGGACGTAAATAATGCATGTCTTTTATTAAAGTGTCCAAGATTCGAAACATGAAATGCGAAGCTACTACTTTCCTTAAAATAATTGTTGAAATTTTTAAACTTCAGACATTTGTACCTCTAATTGGATAAAGAATGGAAGAGACCTTGTCTCGCAAAAGTTCTTTAAAATGTTGACAATTCAGAAGCCGCCGGTTGTAGTTTGAAGATTTTTCGAGTGACTCACTCCATAGACTGCACAGTTGCAGCAGAAGGTTGATTTAAATTGAATGAAGGAATTGAACGAACCGTGCATATCTTTTTACACAAGTGTTATAGTGGTACGAGGTACGTAAGTTTTAAAAGGTTTATTTGTTTGTTGGTTTGAACGAGCTGTAGGCGAAGTGCGGACAGAGAATCTGCAACAGTAGTAACAGAAGTGTGAAGCACGGCACGTATTGGTATACCTTTACGCCACGTATAAGGAATACATTGAATATAACGTTATAGCAAAGTGGTAATCGCATTAAATTCTGCGTACGGCTTCGCGCGCCACCTACATACCAACCGACGCCATATCAACTAGACCGAAACTGTTTGACTTGCTAATTAGTTGAATAAGGTATTCGCAGGTTCAGCTTTAACAATCAGGCAATACTTAGGTTCGAGTAATTAAACGACTCTTCGAGTAACCATAACATTTAGAAGAAATCACACCGTAACAATGAATCACTCGTATCGCAATCTGCAGATAACAGGATCTTTTTTTTTTTTTTTTCAAAGTATCGTGGTTTTTTGCTTCTCACCAAATATTAGGTTCTCCAAAATTGGAAAGCTACCTTCTCAGCGAGGATCAAACTTTAGACGGAAAGCTCACCAATCGATGTCAGGAGACATTTACACAATGAAAAAACTAAGCGACTCATTTCAGTCATTAAAATTCAAACATCTCTCTTGTTGTGTCATAATAGAAAGACGAAAGTGATGAACGCAGCAGCAACGTTTCAGAGCGTTAATCAGGTGGAGTATGGTGTAATGCCTTTGAGAGTTAGCCAAGAAACCAGAGTGTTGTGAACGTCGTATTTATGAAGATGGTAAAACAAGAAAACCATGGTATAAACGAGACGGAAATGTAGCAGAGCATAGTTGTTCTGATGCAAAATTGCACACAGTATCTCATCTGAGGAACGTCTCATCAACTTTAAGGCAATCTAGCGTATTCAGAGAAGCTGGTCACGTCGTAAATAAAAATAAACAAATGAAAAATGAAGAACACTGTAAACTGGTTTTATGGTCAATAACCGTTAAGCACAATCAAATTTCAATAGTCATTTGAACATTACAATCAGAAAGAGACGCATTCTAGAGCTTCGAAAAAGATTCAATTTCATCGAATTCTGTAGGTGGACAACCTCTGAACATATGCAGCGGGGTATCACGAAATGCTCAAGCCACATTAAAACACTTACTCTGCACGATGTTATACTTTCCTTGGTGAATTCTGACTCATTTTCAGTGCACTCGTTGCGTTCGATCCATTTTACCCGGCCGAGGTTTATTTCTTACACTCCAAAATGGTGTCGGTATCCTCCAGCAGTACGTTAGGCTACACAACAGTAACGTCATAGACGGAAGTTCTAGCTACTAAATATAAGGTACATCTTTTACCTAGATGTTTCAGATTTTGTGGAGTTTGGAGTATACATATAGTGGTATGATAAGAGTTGCACTCTGACGATGAAAAGCTAGTGCGTGTGGAATTTGAGAATCTCTGCAGAAGGATATGGACCACATGTTCGTTTCTCTCTATGACGTCACCCTACGCTACATCGAACTTTGTAAGAAGAGGAGGAAGAAGAGGAAGAAAACGAAGAAAAAGGAGAGCAAGAAAGACCACTACAAGAACATTTACCGCAGTCCTACAGGATGACTAACAAGATGACGACCAGAAAAATTGCTCCGAAGAATGTGTTCCAGAAATCTATGAGGTACTGGTGAAAGCTTGAGTTTGAAATTTGCTCATTTTTTAATCACGATGAATACGAATGCGCGGTGCAATGTACGTGTTTCAATTTGCAACGATCCAATTTTGTACCAACTATACAACGTCATTTTTCTTTTCGTCATTATCAGAATAAGCCTATCGGGTGGATTTTTTACAAATTTTTGCTCGGTAAAGTTCATTACGGTTGGACAAAAGCCGAAAATTCTTGCGTGGGTGATTTGAAGATAAAGTTGCAGGGTGAGGAATTTGAGAAAGATAAACATATACACGCGTTTGGTCTGAGACATACAGCAGCTATTATAGGGGTGGAATATCCGAAAATAGTCTTACGTTATACGTATGTACGTACATACGTGATACAAGTGGAACAACGTACTCCGACGATGTCGCCGTCAAGGAATTTCCTATATTTCTATTCCCGACAACGACTCGCTCATCCGAGTTTTTTAAGGAACAGAACACCTGTTTTCAGAAAATATCTTACATCGTATCACGCTAGCCAACAATTGTTAACAATTGCAATTTTTTCGTATCAAATCCAAGCGAGTTCAGAGAACGCGTTTGTGCGCGAAACCATTAATATCTACTGGGCTAAGGATATAAAGTGTACAACGTCTAATATGTATATTTAGATGTCGGAGCAAAATTCAGCAGAGCGTCAAGAATAACATAGGTTGGTAAACCTATTTTCGTGTGCAAAACAAAATCTAATAGAATCTCTCTGAAATCAGACTTTAAAATATATTCACTCTTGAATCATCCTATTGCCATAGGTATAACTGTATAAGGAGGTACCTAGCTAACCACCGTGCTTCGTGAATAGAAAAATGAAAAACCGCTGAAAGCTTGCTCATCGTGAAATAAAATTACTCCTCAAATCAAGAAAGGAAGAAAAAAAAAGAGAGCGGCAATACAGAGATGGGTACAAAGGAAATGAATAATAAGGTCAACACAATGAACCAGAGGAAATCAACAAAACGTTTCATTCTTCAATTGCACAACTGCCTTTGAGTTTGTTCATTGAAGCTCAACGTTATATTATATATTTGCGATGAGTTGTGAAAATATTTCCAGAATTTATTATTGATTTGTACGTGATTGAAAATTTCAATGTATTCCACTATGCTGGTCGAGCTTTCTTTCCCAATTGAATGGGAACCAACACCGATTGTCTGAATTTCAAATGAACTCTGGTTTCCTTCGTTTTTCACTCTTTTTTTTTTGCGATTTCCAATTTTCGCAAATGATTATCCGATTAGAATTATTGTGAGAAATGTTCCGCCGATCGAATTTTTTTCATTAGCACGTACAGTTGTTCACAAATTTATGATAAAGTGATAATTTTCTTATTTATGTTACGATCAACACACGTATAATTATGGTCCGTTAAGTTGCCTGTAATTCCCGAACCACAATATGAAATCAGACAGGATATACACTGCGGTTTAGTTTAATCTAGATTTTGCTATCTCTACAACTTAACTTCATGACCAGCTAATGCTGCCGATGGCCTATAACCATCAACAAGATTATAATCGCGATTATAAAATCATATCAAATTTCAGCATGAGAAATTCACCATATGGATATAACAGCAGTCTACGCGCATACCTATATAACATGAAAGCTGTGCAGTGAAACATCGAAATACTCACGCAACTGAAAATCAAACATAGATGAACTAATGAATGAACAAATAAACCGACAACAACAATGACAAAATGAATTTCCATGTTTTATTGTAGAAACTGTTTCATCAGGTTCGAATTTTAACATTTATTCTGTTGGCATAAAGCTTGAAATTTTTTCGTAGTTTTGGTTCCATGAGTTTCACATTTCATTTCTACCATTTATTCCGAAAGGATTTTGAGGACAACTGACCATTATTCTACGTAAATGCGTATCACTTTTGGTTTTCACATGATAGTATACGTATATACGATTTAATTCTTGACTTCTCTCTGTGCATGCAACCCCTCAAATGTCAGGATATATACGTGTGTGGTAGTCAACGTCAACCGCCGCGGTAAAAGGTCGGGTAAATCTGGTTCGCTCTACACAATTAATTCTCAGAAGTTTAGACACACCTACGAAAAGAGAACAACTCTCGCTAACGATTTTATAAAAATTAAATTGAAAATACGGTTTCTCGTGCTGTGTCAAATTTAAAACTATCTCTAGATCAGAAATTGACTCTTTCAATATCGTTCGAAAATATTATACATGAATAATTTTTTTTTTTTCTTTTTTCTAAAGTTGTAAAAAACTCATATCCATCGGTAGAAAATTATTCACTCGAGTGATGTGGTATTATATCTAATTACGACTACCTTATAAGCATTCATTTAAAAATAATCCGTCATTAATTAGAAGGCTTTGTCACGTATGTTACGCGTATGGGAAAACATCCGACTTTGGAATTGCATGTCAAATCTTAGATCACACTTAATCGCTATACATACTCGATTGTTAGTGAACCTAAACATACACATAGCCTTTCATTTCGTATGTGTGTAACGTAATTTCAAAGCACGACTGCGGTTCTCGTCTGCTAGCGCTAGAAATCGTACGGTTCAATTTGGTCAAATTTTTCATTTCCATGGAATAAATATCTATCGACGAAAACACTCCGAGAATTACTGTGATATAAATTGTCGCCGAGAAGTCTCGACTCCAAAAATAGTACTTTATAAGTATACTAATTTATATGCGCTTAGGGCGAATCTCGCGGCGTTTTATGCTCGTTGACATCGATAAACGGGCGTGGCTCCATGTCCTGTACCAGCACGCCATGTGAACGCAATGCCGTGTTACAGGAGACTTACGTTACAAACTTGAGCAATGTTTCGTTGAATTCAGAACCAAAAATGTTTCTATAATTATTTCTAATGTTTGAGCATCAACTTATCGCAGAAAGAAACCAACGACGGTGGCTTCGTTATGGGATGAGTCTAAAAAAAGATATAGAAAATATTATTCCAATGCTAAAAATTCTTTTGATGCGTATTTTCATTTTTATAAAACAATCGAACAGCTAACACTCCAACTTCAAGGGCAGAATTTCGTTGTTTGATATTCTTCCACAATAGATGCCCGACGTTCCTGAGTCACGACCGTCCAAGTCATATGGTCATGTAACTTACACATTGTCCACTAGCAGGCTAACTTCTATTGTCCTCATTTGAAGAGTGAAAGTGTTCTTATCGAATTGCAGTTGGTCGCTTTATACACGTCATCATATGCAGGACGTAGAACGATGTGGTTTGAATTTGAAATTGAACTTCGAAACTTCCAAAATACCGTTCCATTCCGTTATGTCATCCCGTTTTATCTGTCAACGTTCACTTTCAACGTGTGCATAGCGTTCTAAATTATCAACAAATTCTATCAAAGTCAGTCGCACACATTATGGGCTGCACACGTATACGTGACTGAAATAAAACTGCAACTGTACGGAAGATTGTTTAATCCACGATGCGTCGGTATTAATCATGAACTAAATATACCAAAAGTACTACGTGTAAATCATAACGAAAACAATGAAAACATATAATAAGAGTGGTTAATTTGGTCACGTTTTCAGTTCACTGGGTTATAGCATTCTACCGACGTAAATATCATGACTTCCAATGATATCGCGGTAGAATAAGTCGTAGTCCACGTCAGCTGGACAACTCATTGTCGATATTGTTTGTTCATGGTTCTAAACTGCATTGTAAACACTCGAGTTGATAGCGAATGATAGAGATAATATATGTCAAATACGACGCCCAGATTTTCTATGTAAAACTTTTCAAAAGTGTGACTTATCAACATTACAGTGATTATTTGGATTACTCACAACTGACATTCATTCATCGCGCACCCAATCAAGGTTCAAACAGTTTTACCTCTCGGTTTTAAAAACTGTCCGTCAGTGGGGTTTTAGAATCTTTCAAAAATCCACATCGATCCTACTTTTTCAATATTACATACATACCCTTCCGTCCAGAGTTCACTGAACTTGACGCCTGTTAGCAGAAGAAAAAAAAAAAAAAAAAAAATGAGCGATGATCGCAAAGAATTTCAGACAGGTAACATAAAATCTTCAACAGACAACAGCTGCACTACGGGAATGGATTGGCGCAACATTAATAACGACTTTGTTATATAAATTATCTTATACTGTTTTTATATTGTTCTTAAGAAAAACAATTTGAAATTCTACCGTTGCGACGCAAACGAACGGAAGTTTGATGACCACTTCCATTTCCGGTAAAGACATACGTATAGTTGATAAGAGAAAACTTGGAAGTTGATCGGTATGCCAACATACCGTAATTATACAATTACACGTAGTACGTAAATGCACAAGAATCTTATGTTGTATCATCGCAATACACGTATATGACACTAACGCGGAATAATTATTCGCTACGCGAACATAGAATTTTTTTTTCTCCCATGCTCCCGTCGTACAAAAAATTGACGAAGAAATTTTTAGGATCGATTGTACATCACCGAAACTTTTTTTTTATAGGTACCATTGATGTCGAAGTGTAGATACTATTGATAGTTTTTGGCATCGCGATTCGATTATGACCAAAAAAATTGTTCCTTCGCTTTTACCGTCGCCACAGTAATACGTGCAACTTGGAATTACAGCGAAACAAAAAACGATTTTTCATATCTCTCTCTGCGGTATTTTCGCACCGTGGTTTTCCGTAAATCATCGAAGATGCGTGAAGTTGTATCCGAATTAGTATGTATCGTGGCACTCGATTAGTTCAAGAGGCTACTGCTTCGTGCCTACGTGCGTTGGTGAAAGATTCGCTGTCGTCGTCTGCCGGAGTTCGAACTATCGCATATATAAGTTCCTCTGAAACGACCGCACGTTTAACAATTTCTCTCATTTGTTCAACGCAAACAATAGATTTAACTAGATATAAACTTTATACACCATATAATTCGCACGAAATGTAGGTTCGCGAAGAATAGGATCATAAATATTGTACTTTCTTGTGACTATATAAGTTGAGTGTCTTACTTTACTGAAGTCGGTACATTCCACTTTTTTTTTCCTAATAAGCGCATAATATAATGTGATAAAAGTATTTTTGATAAAATCGATTGGTCGATCGGAGTGATTAGAAATGAGGAACCCTTTTTTAATCGGTCAAACATATAACGAGCTGAAAAAATTATACGGAAAATAGGATATTGGAACTTAATTTTTTTTATCTCCAATTCAGGGAGCTCGGCTTTAGCGGTTCGTGTTCGGTTCGAAGGTCAGTCTGCACTCCACACTCGCAACTATAGTATACTCGCAACTATATGTGCACACCAGTACGGTTTAAAATCCTTTGTTGAACTCGGCGGGGAATGTCTGATATTTGCTGGTATGCTCGATTATTATTCAGTCGAGTTCTAAGGCGAACTTTGGGTCGTGAAATATTGTTATTATTTCCTCATTATTGCTATTATAATTGCTCATCTTCGAGGTCTGCAAATGTGTCAGATCGGGATAATATAACAGACTCGAACGGAAAAAGAGAAAGAAAGAGAAAAAGTGACGAACAACTACGCGTTGGTTCCATAAATATTCGGATCGGAATGCGGCACGTACTTAATTGCATTTATGTTTTATGCTGCAGCAACGCTAACTGATAAGTCAAAATTAGAAGTTGATTGAAAGTGCACAGCTGCGATACAAGGGAGCGACCTATACGAACCAAAATCTTTGGGTAAGATTAAACTTTTCAGTCGAGCCGAAAATATTGCAGTATCGTAGTATTTCCCTAAAAAGTTTCAACTCTCATATAATTAACCATTTTCATTGCGGTAATAAATCCAGCTTATGGCTTCAAAATCGGCGTCCGATTCTAAATCAGCTGGTATGTATACGTATAATATAGATGTATATTATAAATACCATAAATATTTTCAAGGTTTTGACTGGAGTCACGCGAATTGAAACCGGAATAATTTCCGGGCATGCGGAAATTCGATTTACCGTTAGATACTTCTTTTATATCCAACCAAAGAATTTATTATCATAATAATCATCATCATCATCGACGTTTTTATGTATACTTTTTTGGAAGTTCGCATCATGTTGCACCGCATGAGTTCAGTTATAAATACTATTTTATAAACTTCAGAGCTATGATGATGATGATTATGCCCATCTATATTATGGACGGATATAGGTAACACTTGAAATATTTTTTCACGGTCACCGCGAGTACTTCGTGACAGCTGCCTAATGAGACGGAACGCGGTAAAAAGTTTTTAAGTAAAAAGAAAATAAGAGGGAGAGAAAAAGGCGCGTGTGACGATAGACTAGAAGCATAGCAGTGCAGTAAGCGTCCTCGTCGAAGAAGGAGCAAAGGAGAAAATGATGATGATGATCATAGATGATTATTTTTTTTCACCATATAGACTTACCCACACATATCGAAGAGCAGCGATCGTATCGATACAAAGTTAACCTCATAAAAATTTAACCGTCTAAATTCCTATCAACTACCTGTATACATGTTTGCATGAATTAACGGTTTCAACGCTTTTCCAGATTTTATAGGCATAAAACACGAGTGCAACTTAATTATTTTGATTTTTATTCATTCATTCATTTATCTGTTCATTTTTGTTCGGTCTTTCTTATCCATGGATTCTAAATCATTTGAACAATTTGTTTTAGCTGATGAGAAAAAAATTCACATGATTATAATCGAATCGAAGTTATAACGGAAATATCGAACGTGATCTTTCGAGAATATTTGAGTACTTTTTACTTCCTTTATCAAGAAAAAAAAACGAGATCTCGTTGAGTCCTACATCTATCATGGATTCAACGCTGTCTATGAGGAGGATAAGAAAAAAAGAGAAGCAAAAAAAGCGAAAAAGGTGAACAAGTGCGTCTCTAGGCACACGATGGATAGAAAAACTCGGCAGGGGGTAAATTCGTTACGACTTGAATAAATAAAATGAAATTTATTAAGGGCGGAAAGTACCTACTGCGAAGTTGAAGAAAAAGATCGATCGCGAATGCCGGTATACATACGTACGTGAAGTGTGTGTGCATGTCCCTACGTACTGCAGTAGTTTTTTATGGGGTCTCGGACTGAAAACGACATTCTTCAGATCTAATGCTTAGGGTAGCGAACAAATTACTGTTGAATTCGCGGTATGAACTTGAATTCCGTCGTAATGAAAATAAAAGTAAGAATTTCAAAATTTGAATCGCACAAGTAAACGTAAACACGATATCACGACACAGTGAAGAAAGTAGATTATAGTGTTTAGGTTCTAGCTACTATTTGACTTTTTTTTTTATATTCATCCCTTTTTTGTGAACTTTAGAGTTATACGCTGCCTGCGTGCGAGACGACGAGACGTGAGTAAGGCGTGTGTCAGCAGCGGAACGTGCGTTTGTGCATCTCCTTTTCTGTCTCTCTCTCTCTATCGCAGGGTGTCAGTAGGTGTTCGGATACACGAAACCAACACAATCTTGTAAAGGTACTACGTGTGTATGTGTATAAAGAGATGAATACACTCGATAGGGCTGGGCTGCACCCCGGCCAGACAGCAGTCGGACGTTTTCGGAATGGTTAGTAAGTTAAACTTGAATTTTGCTGCAGTCTAGAGGAGTGCGGGTGGGGTTCAACGAATATTCGTTTCATTTCCATTCTTATTCTCTTTTTCATCAATTCCTCCCCCCCCCCCCCCCCCCCCAATCCCCCCACTCGCGCACTGCAATTATAATCATTGTGAAGATCGCATATATCAAAGCCATTGTCAGGATACAGTGCGCCCTTATTTCTAATCCTTTTTTTTTTGTTCCTATCCTTTTATCAATTCAATTGTTTATCATCTCATACATACGCGGGATCGATCGGCTGTTCGCAAACGAATGTAATAAACCATCGAGTCTGAATATTGTATTCGATTTCATTCGATTCGATTTCAGAAGCGCGACGATCATCGAGATAGCGTGCAGTTTGAATTTGCATCGTACATAAATTTGATGGAGTGAAATAAAAAAAAAATTAAGAAAAAAAACCTAAGTAAATCTTGAGAGAAAACTCTGTTACGACCAAAATTGAATTGCCGTTCGAAGAACCTGCGGCAGTCTTCTTTTCTTTACGAGGTTTTATCGTTATTAATCTAACAAAAGATTGAGAAAAGACGTGACGAAAAGGAAGTGACATCATTGTCATGTTATCAACGAAACAGAACGCATCCGATTTTGTAAAGAAACTATCACTACTCATATTATTATCGTATGGATTCGTTCGAAGGTCACGTGGTACACTCGTTGAGTTTGTATATGTGATGTGATTTTGACAGGTGGTAGAATGACAAATACCGAAGAAGCAGGCTGGTCTGAAATATCGAATACTTTTGTCGCGCTCACAACTGATAACTAAAATTTACAATAATACCGCCTCATACAGAAATAAACTGAAGGCATTAATTGCTTATCCTTATTAATTGACTGTAAATTTTGATTATCAATTATAACGATAAGCAATGTACAGATAATGCGATAGCGAATCAGTTATGATATTCGAAATTTAATTCTCACGTCTCAGTTTTTGGATTATTGACGTTATACATTTTCAGCATCCCACACCTACGTAAACGTGTTATAATTATACGCCGTTGATGTCGCCCACAGCAAAGTTTCGTGTGGCAAAAACAAAAGCAGCTGAATGTCTGAACCTACGGTAGAAACGACCACACCGCAGAAATCAATGTTCAGTACCTTTCGCCCTTGTAGCAAATATTTAGCTAATATAAATCATACCCATCTTCGTACCAATGTTTCATGTTTACTTGAGATATTGTGGGAAATTAATGGAAACAGAAGAGCGTATTGAATTAACAGAACAATTGTCAGTGCATGATAAAGAGAGGAAGAAAATGAATAAATTCTACTCACTTGTCCGCAGGTATTGATAAATTCCTCTGTAGAAAGTCTTTAGCTTGATGACCAATTATTGCACTTTACATATATTACGTATAGTTTATACGATTAAATTATATTTTATGACGCCGACTGTCCACTTCGATACTTTGAGCATGTACTGTTGTTACGACGTGTATTCGCCGGCACTCCGTGAAACACTGAAGCTAACGTAAGCTCTGCTTCTTCTCTTGGCAAAAGGCGGATAATAATAAACGTCAACGTGTTACGCGTAGCGGCAGCGAAATTAATGAAATACAAATGAAGGAAAAAAAAAAAAAATAAAACAAAAATAAAAATGAAAGAAGAACGCGAGACTTATTATTTCTTCCCTCCTTCGATTCCAACCGGGTTTATGGGGTTGTAAGGTGCAGCGATGCGGCCTGCGGTGGTGTGGTTTCGTTAGGTATATGAGTGTGCCTTCAAAGCGCACTCGCCACTCTGTATAATCACGTCACGGATGCTTGAAGCGAACGACTGAGGACTGAGGGACTAAAGGCCTGAGCGCTGAGACCGGGCGACTGACTGAGGGCGGAGGATTCCGAATACGAATCCGAGCGACGTCGCGCAGAACTTGGAGCGACGATCCCTCAAGTCCCAAGCAAAACGCAGGAGGAAGGGCTGAAATCGAGCCCAGAAAGGCGCAAATTCAATGTTTCGTTACAAACTATGTACATTGTCATTCACAGATTAACACGTAAGATCTGAAAATTTTGAATTGCCATTTCCTTTGGTGTTTTACAAACATGAGACGCGCCAGTGGCACAAATGCAGTTGATGTGATAATCTGTCTAAAAATCCAGGGAACAGAAAAAAACCATTCCCATATCCAACATCATGCTATTTTTGTTTAACTATGTAATAAAACTCCCGCGGTAAAACGATATAAAATATAAATCCCACTTTCACTACTCGTCCGTATGACGCCATCTCTAATATTAGGAAAGAACTTCGTTCGATAATCTATCTACTCGGACGATGGTGAGGTTTCAATTCAACGACATTTGAACGAGAACGTCACAATTGAAATTGTTAACCAGACCATACTATATGTGGATAAAACAACTTTTTTCAGACAGCAGTCGACATAAAAATATCAGATATTCAAATAATGCCCGAATAATAAATTGACGATCGGTTGCTGTGATCGTTTCAGGGATTCCATTTTTAGTTGTTGTAGGGAAAAATCTATTCCTATGTAATACAGGAATTTTTCCAATTGATGGCTCTCCAGTTAACGGTGGAAATTTTTCGAGCCCTCAACGATTTAAACCGGCCAAATTTGCAAATAATCAACAGGCTAGATTAAAGAATCATACGAGCGATGAAATGCCGAAATGTTTTAATAATCCACTTATAACGCGTGTGATTGATTTTCAAATGAAATGAAAGGATGAGGAATTGAGTAAAAAAATGATAAGTAAATTACCGTGGAGGAGTAAAATAAAGAACAAAGTTTTCATTGCAAAAATGGGCAAATTTTATTAATCTTGTAGTCCTATAAATAAATGCAGAAGATCCGTTCATATGAGATCGAGATCTTCGCCATAATAATGCATCATTACAACGTCAATAACGTTAATATAGAAAATGAATTATGGCGCCTTCTTAATATTTCGACTTTGGGTAAACATTTTGTTGTTACAAACCGTAAGTTATTTATTTGATGGTGTCTGTGATGTACTTAATCTCGTTCATTTGAAGTATACTGTGAGTGAGACGCCAAGTAGAGGTGAAACTATTATTTTTCGCTCAGTTACTTAGCGATTCAAGTACAGATTTTTGTCCTATTTTTATTTTCGATCAACTTCGCAGGTGGATTAATTAGTTTGCAGATTCGGATTTGCCAGCTCAAAATATTTTTGTTACATATACATATGACAGACGGTTTTAATTTTCTGTCCTGATGACGAAAAAACATCATCTTTATAGCCTTGGATTTTTTGCAATCTCTGGAGTTAAAAATCAAGTGCAAATTAATCCAAGGCGTCTGCAGCTTCGTATGGCACTCAAGCATTTGTGTTCATTTGAATCCAACCGCAATACGGCCCTGCTAGGATTCAGGATCAGATTTGCGCAATATTAGGTGCCTGACCAAAAATAATAGTCTCCTCCATACCATTCTTCATTTTGAACGATCCGATAGACGACTATGATACTCATCCTCTCACTCTTCCAGCTGTATCATATTATTCAAGTGTATTGGCCCCTATAGGCTTCCTAGACTTACTCTAAAATTCATACCGTGATAAGCTAGTATACATATAAGTAGATCATTTTTAGTAAGTTTACCTGGACAGTTCAATCAGAGTAATAAGATATATACAACCCAATTAGGTATCGTTATTTATTTACCGAGGTGACAAAGAGGTATGACACTAGTGTGGACTTATACCTAGATAAATAACTACGTGTCCATTCATTGATAGATTCATTTTTAATATATATAAAAATGTCGAATACAAATAGCAAGTATACAAAATGAAATTTCTCTTACACTTATTGTCAGATCTTACTAAGAACTTAAAACCTCCAAACGGTCGAAATGTTATTTATCTTTTTCTTTTTCTCGTTTTCGCGGCTAATGAATCTGTTTTTGGCACTAGACTTTTTTTCATGCCGATTTGAGTATAATGATACATACTTAAAAACGTAGTTATTGAATGTCCGTATTACAAAATTTCTTACGCCATCTAGAATATCGGCAGCCATTATTATTTGTGCATGGTGAAAACTGCATGTCACAGCTATAGATTTCAAACTTATAGATTATACATAGGTATAGTAGATCTTCGGACAGATAATAAAACTCACTCCAATGTTGTGTATTAACATCAAAATAAATATCATTATGTAAGGGTGAAGTTTGTAGCTTGGCTACGTCTACATTTTTCACATCTTAAATTATGGAGGAAGAATACCGTACTTTTCATTTTCAACAGCATTTGTTAAATGACAAACTATTCGACTTATCAATCAATCTTGAATGAAAATTATATTGCGTGTTGAAAATGTTCAATAAATCAAATTTCCACGCTTACATTTCCAAGAAAATACAACACTCTTTCTCACATTATGTGCACTAAGCAGGCGATGAATTTCACGTCGATTGAATTTTACATCATACCAGGTAGTCCGGTACATGGAGTCATAGGGTATGATGTAATCGAACATCTTTCCATCAGATGAGTCACAAATTCGGCGTTATACTATTATTATTATTCTTATTATTATTTACCAGTTGGACCTTCCTCCTACACAATAAGACTAAGGCCCGATCGCACCAGTCGCTTTTAGCTCTGAAAGTGTCTAACTAGTTTTTTCATACGTTGGCTTTGCGACGAGGAAAAAATCTTCAGTTTCACTTGTGGCTCAAGTGCGAGCGGTGCAATCAGGCCGAAAAGTTGTTGATGCTTTTTAGACGTTGCATTTGTAAAATATCCAATCACTGAGTCTATAAAACAAAGAACTCATATCGTTGGATGTTTTGCAACCGCACTCTACACATACATATTTCGTATGACAAAGCAAAATCTTAAAATCGTCTCCAAGTATATTGTTGGATTAACACAGTGCTATGTCTATTCAAAAAAGTTAATGAAAAACCAACAAACAAACGAAAACAGAAGAGGACTCTAAGCTGCAGGTGTAAGAGTTTATACTCAGTCAGTGCTATAGCTATCCATAAAAATCTAGTTCAACTTGATAATTATTACATACAATCAACAGATTGTACAGCAAAGTCACTCACAATACTAATGCCACATTTTATATCACATGACAGAACAGAGTGAATGCAAACATTGGCACTGCTGAATCAAATGTGAAGAAATAATTATAGTCAACGCAACTGGTTTTTATTCTCGCGATAATTGTGCATTGTTCATCGCTAGAAGAGCTTTGAAACGAAATTGCAACTGTGTTACAACACATCATGAATTACCGATGTACACATATTGATATTGTTGTTCAGTAATGAGGGAGCATAGATATGTAATGGGGCTGAGAAACTGATTATGATGGACGAGTAAGTAATGTGATATATATCACATGTGTGAAAAGCGAGTAACAGGTTAGCAGCAGAGACAGCGTTTTGGATTTTTCTTTATGTGATACAATCATACGAGAGACATATGTCTGTGTTCTTGAAGTGATTATGACTTTATGTAATACCGTAGAAGAATTATGAACGAACAAAAAAAATGATGTCACTATTTGGATCTCATAATAATTTACCGTTGCTTAATCTGCCGTAATCTTTGTTGTGTGGAACGCTTTCTGATGGATAGCTATATATGTGTAGATTTGATTGAAATGAATGAATTTTCGATCAGCCCTTGCTAAGATGTAAGTGAAAGTAGCTTTTAAAGTAGAGGACTAATCTTATCAAGGAAAGAATGCAGAGGACGTAAAGTGAGATGGCAAAAACGACGAGTAATGCCATCCTAGCATTCACACTGGCTTCGGCTTCCTGGCCTCTAGATTGGCAGCTGGCCACCTGCCTGCCGGTTGGAGAAGTTATCTGGTAGCGGTAGGTGGCCTGAGGTCAGGCTCAGGACTGCCAGCGTGACTTTTGCAACTCGATCTGTCCCTCTAATGTCTTTGCCAAATAAATTACAAACAGCTGACTTAATGCTATACCCAAAGCTATTCCAGCTATTGTATACAAATTACGCTCTGCCCAACTACGAACTATCTCTATGCATCCACTCGTCCATACTTTCTTACTGGCTTCTGAAACTGGCAGCAGTTGCACCTTGTAACCGCACATTATGTTGACCAGGCCACTCTGTAACGTTATTTATGATTCAATTATTATTCTCACTGATGCACTTGGCAATTGAGATAATCCATTAATAATTGAATTTACTCACAGAAATATCTGTGGCGTTCATACAGCAGGAAAATGGTACTCCGCAATGTTCTACACTCGGACTAGAACAGTTGAAGTACTCGTTCTTTCCCCAGTCCATGTAACCTTCTTGACTGAGTCCACAGCATCTGAACTGTTATGAAATTAATAAAGATGGTGAATTAGTCATATACCATCCAACCAGTTTTCTTTGTTTTTTTTTAGATGAGCAACAGTTCTCACCTCCTGTTGACCAAAATCTATGAAGTTTTGTAAATCTGGGTCTTCCCGATAGGTCTGAATTATTTTATCGGTGAAAGATTCTTCTAACAACGATTGCAAGGTGTGTGGAAAAACAAAGCCGACTATTGCGACTCCCATTTCCAATAGGAAGAAGACCAACAGACATAAGGAATACTGAAATGAAATTTATAAGGAGCTTAATTGAATTAGTTGAACACGTTACTTTTGTTCAGGTTTAACCCAATCTCTCCGAATAATAGATAAGACAGAATGAGCAGCAATCTAGAATTGAAGCAGTTCAGTGAACTGTAAACAAATTGTGACAAGTCTAATACTCGGATTGTCATCATTTTAGAGATGGAAATTGTCGCAACTTTTTAGTGAAAACAAATTAACCCGAAGCTATGAATACATAACAGCTTGAAAAACATTATGATTTACGACTGTCTCTTGCTTAACATTTCCGTTCCACTCATAGTTGAATATTCATTTGTTACAGATAATACATATGCTTCTGTACTCGTACTGACATACTAAAATTGCTTCACGTATAGGTTCAATAGGTTCGTATACTTCTCGTTAAGGTATTATGATGTACTAACGAATTTAAGGAGACAGGTGTTTTCTCGAAGGGCTCCGACACATCCTGCAAAGCTGACGATGAAGACAACTCCGCCAGCGATTACCATGACCAGCGAAATATTCAGAACCACGTCATAAACATTTTCTACTCTCACAGAGCCAGTTGCCTGCCATTTGTCAACAAATGCATAGAGGCCAACGCCTATCAGAAGACCACCAAACAGCTGCCTCACATAAAACACAATTTATTTTCCTTTAATTTTTATTACATCATCAGATGAGTCATTGGGTAGATATGGTTAAAAAAAAATCATTGTAATTCAGTAGATACTGTATTTCTTGTTTGTGGTAACGCAATTCTCAGAACTTTTCTTATCGCAATGCATGGTTTCCTGTGGCGGTTAAGATCGATTCAACAGAATCTGATTGAGAGTTCAAGATTTTGGTTAATATATTTATAGTAGAAATGAAACAACAATCATTATATACCGTTATATACTATATGGTACAACAACATGATCAATTATATCGATTGTAAATTGCATTGCCCAGTTAATTTTATTACTTTGCTTGTTTAAAGCAATTTTTCTTTATATAATTGGTATTTAATTGTGTAGACCTTGTGGATTCGAAGACTGTTCCAGGTGATTTAGTCAGCTTTGAAATAAAGTTGAGCTAGCAAACTGAGCAGGAAGCATCGTCACTCACAAAGTAAATAAATATGACAAATATAACAGAATTTTGCTGACTGAATTAAATGATGTGTACCATGTGTTCGACATGATGAATTCAAAGTAGTTTTGTCAAGAATTTGGAGTTAAAGATGTAAAGGTAGCCTAACCGAATTGTTTATAAAAACATTGCATACCCAGAATACAAAGTTCAGCATGAAGATCATGTATTTCACACATGAGCTCACATATGTGAAGTTATTGGTACGTCGACGATTATTCATCGTGACTTAGGTTTGAACTCAGCGATTATTGTCCTCCTTTATTCCTCGAAAATATCCGATAATTCAGTAATGCCAGTCCCCAGTCAATCACTGTCTATGAAGACTCGAACATGTTAGAAAAAACGCCAACAACTTGCTCCTGAATTTCTCTGCCGGATCGTCACTGATTCATACACTTAACAAAACTGTAAACAATCTTCGATCCTTTCTCAAAGCGAACTGAAACTATCTTATCGTTAGCAAATATATTTTTGACAGCTTGAACGTCCTGCACCATTGTGGTTCAATTCCACAATTCCCTCTGTTCGTCTCGTATGCGTTTATAGAAATTTGCGCTCTCTCTCAAATAACGAAGGAGAGGAGATCGCATTGTTAAGTCAAAAAAATACATTGGCCGGACTCGGTTTTTGAATCTAATACATCTTACTAGTAAAGATAGTCATTACATCATTACAGTAAGTGTGAAAAACACCGAGAAGTGAAATGGCATCCGTGCAAGATAGTGAGTTTACGTATAAACCATTTTAATTCAATTTATACCGCTCGTCATGAGATTACAGTTTTGCAGGTTAGAAGTATGTAAACGTTTATCCGCAGACGTTGTGATTTGTACTGTCATTATCATCATTATTTCTACAGAAAAAGTGCGGGAATCTACTAGATTCAAAATGATGAAACTGAATAATCATAAATAGTTTCAATATTGAAAATATTGAAACAGTTTTCATTCACGAACTTCTAATCCTAAAACATTTAATCTATTGACAATTCTTCATTATTACAGGACTGAAACTTAAACGCGTTCCTTACGATACATGGAGTACAAGAGAGCAGCTCTGCCTTGCTGCGAGTGTATTAAATTCTGGAGAAAGTGTGCCAAATTGGAAGACGGTCTCTGAGTCGTTGAAACCGTTTGCTGAAAAAGAGGCATTACGGCCGCCAGACTGGTTTTCTCAGAAGTCTTGCGCGATACAATATTCTCATCTATTAGAAACGGCAGATGCGCCAAAGAGGAAAAAAAGAGAGAGCGGTGATACGCAAGCAGAAACAATCGTTCACAGATTGACTCAAGAGAGAATAGCGGAGCTCAAACAGATCCTTGCTTTTCAACGGGACGAATATCAGCAACTCAAAGCCGAAGTAAATCTCCTCAGATGTGGCCCGTTATCCGACGAAAAACTTCAAAAGATGTGGCAGGCGATAGAACAAGAAGAACGAGAGCAAGAACAAAAGGCCAGAGCTCATGCTGCCTGGCTCGCCAGACGCCAGCAAAAACAGGACTCCATTATTTCTCAGTCCATTTCCATACACCGGAAGTCAGGTGAGGGCTCAACTGAGACTCACGATGTTATCGATCCATCAAATAATGAAGAAGATGAAAAGAAACGGGGCGGCAGGTCGCCCCTGCTTACCAGCTTGCTCAAATCTCCAAGTCCAACGACACAAATACAGAGTTCATCCACTCCTTCGCAGACTGGTTCCCCCACTATAGCGAGTCTTTTAGTTTCGAGTCCTAAGGTTCCGACTTCTCAGGTAGATCGTGGTCTGACACAAAACGTCTCCTCTCAACTTCAGCAACTTGTTTCAACCGCAATAGCTAGCGTAGCCAGTGAAAGACCATCAGCTGGTGCCCCGACGCTGTCCATGCTATTAGAACTGCCGGCAAATCCACAGCGGGGGCCTCTGCTGAACCTGCAAACTCCACCTCTTGTTGTTTCGCAGCCTAGTATACCTCCAGAAATCCACACACCTCTGCCTACTAGCGCTCCAACGCAAACGTCCTCTCAACATGTGCAAATCGTTCCAGCTCCGTCTGTTCCTGCACCTCAGAATATACCTGTAACTGAGAGCATGGTACAGATAATTGATCACATTGATGAAGTCATTAGAAAAGACATAATGGCAGATGTTATCGATAAGGATGAGATCAATGAAATTATAGGGGATATCGAGGAGCTGATAAAGGAAGAAATTACGGCTAGCCCCAGAACAAAGGAACCTCTTGCCTCAGCTCCTGTTGCAGAAACTGTAGCTGTGCATCAACCGGTGCAAGAAAGTATTTCAGAGCGCCCAGAGCCACGTAATGTTGATGAACCAGCATCAATGTCGGATTCACCTGAAAGCGAGATGGCAATAGAAGATATCGATTCAAGTACATCTAATATTGCTGAGATTATTGGTACGGTCGCCATAGAGTCTACAGAACCAAAAATAACTGTACCTTCCAGTGAGTCGTCAGAGGTTGATGAGAAATCCAAAATTGGTGAAAAAGAAGAAGACGACGAAAGCACAAATGATGAATCATTGCCTGAAGAAAGCCAAGATTTTTCTGAAAATAAGAAGGAAGTTGTCCAAGAAACCGAATCCAGCTTTAAAGCAGAATGCAAAGAGTCCGAAAGCAATGAAAGTACAGCACAGGATACAAATGATTCAGAAAATCAGACTGGACAGGATATTAGTCTACGTGAAACAAACGAAGATATAGTGAGTGAGGAAACTGAACTGATAGAACAGGAGAAAGATACGATTTTAGAAGGTGTAGGCGATGACAAAGAAGCATCTGAAGAATCCGAAGCAAAAGGAGAGGTGGAAATAGATCAGCTGGAAATACACTTAGCAGAAATAACTGGAGATCCAACTGACAAGTCTGTGGAAGTAGCACCTGCTAGTGAATCATCAGAGGCGACAAACGACGGTGCGAGTATAGAAGATGTTGAAAAATCGCAAGATATTAGCTTAATTTTAGAAGAGGACGAAAGCTCCCAAGGTTCCCAAAACAAGGAAAAAGTCCCATCTGGGGAAATAATAGCAGATGTATTGGATACCTCAGAATCATGTCCAGAGGAATCTACGGCTTCAACTGAGGAAGAGGAAGACCTGGTGGTCAAGGTAGAAACCGTTGCAATTGCTGTTGAAGAACCTAGCGTGAACTCAAAGGATGATGTATTGGAAGAAATTGAAGAAGAGCATAAGGAAGAGGCTTTCAAAAATTCCATTAACGTCATCGTTCATCAGGTCGACGTCAAAGATGATGAGGAGTTGAGTGGAGGGTCTGGTTCCGATTCGAATCATTCCACTGTACCTGATGCAGCAGAGGTAGTCAAGGAAGGCAAACAAGCGAACGAGCGGCAACCTCTGAAAACAGAGGATTCATTGACAAAAGAACCGAAGGAAATCGAAACAGCTGTGAAAATTGATGTAGAAAAGAAGGAGGAAAAGATAGAAGTAAAACTCGAAGTCAAAGAAGAACGTAATGTCGTGAAAGAGGAAATAAAGACTGAAGATAACGACATAAATGAAGCGAAATTAGAGCCCAAGGAAACCCTGGATTCAGAATTGGTTGTCAAAAAAGAGACAGCTGCTGGTGGAATAGGGGACGATGTAGAACTTGACGAGGAGGAATCTACTCTTAGTAAATTGAACGGTGGTCGAACTATGAAAACATATTCTAAAAGACAGGCAGTAACGATCGATAGTGAACCGGAGAATGAAGCCGGTGGAGAAGGCGCTGATTACCGTGCTTGGAAAAAGGCTGTTATGCTGGTCTATAATAGACTGGTTACACACAAGTATGCCTCTGTGTTTCTAAGACCTATCACGGAAGATCAAGCACCAGGGTATCATTCAGTAATTTTCCGCCCTATGGATTTGTCAACTATCAAAAAGAACATCGATAATGGAACCATCAGATCAACTATGCATTTCCAGAGAGACGTTATGCTCATGTTCCAAAATGCCATCATGTATAATAAGCAGGATACTTTTGTCTATAAAATGGCTGTTTCCATGCAAGAGGAATGCTTGCAGCATATGCAAGTAAGTCTATCAGTTGTGTTAAAAAATATAATTACTGAAGTCATTCGTTTCACTTACATGTAAATAATACATTTTTTGTGGCCAAACAGATACTTGTACAGGTGACTGGTGAGGGACCATTCAGAAGAGAAACAAGGACGGCTGCTAGTACCAGCAGTGATTTTGGCGAATCGTCAACAAAGCCACAGCGAAAACGTAGTCACATCACTCCTAGTCCACATGATTCTGATAGCCCACGTACAACTAAAAAGCGAAGAAAATCAGAGAATGATTAATTTTTCCAACCAGATGTCTGCAGTGTTAAATTCTAGAAAAGATCTGCATTCTTATTTATTGAATAGACCCTCGAGATTTTCTCATCCACAAACGTCAAAGTTCACTCGAAAAAAAAGAGGAACAGCATGAAATTTTTAAAGACTTGATTTCGGCAAAGCACAGGATTATATTCAAAAGTGTAAAAATTTACCAGTCCTTTTTTGATAATCCCTTGAAAACTGTAATAAAAATAAAAAATAAAGAAAACATTAGCAAACGTCGCAAAATTACAGTGGGAAAATGGGTGATCATGCTCGCGGCGATTGTAAGAAAGTAATATGTAGTTCCGAGGAAGATGACCTCCAACAGGAGGCATTTCGTAACTCTTCTCGCATCCCGCCTCGTGCAGTCTTGATGATGTCGCAATTGAATCTGCGTGATAAAAGAATAGGAGTACCTGGAACATTCGGAGAAGCAGTAAGTCTAGAAAAGTGTACAAATTATAAGAAAGTGTTTGAATGCTCAACATGTAAAGTGTGTATGTGGAGAAATAAACATGTGCCTATTATTTTGTGTCCCAGTTTTTCACTCAAAACTATCCTTGTTAGACGTATCATGCATTTTGAGTTTTCCACGATTTTTTCGAGTTTCCTAAGGAATAAAAGAGATAGATATTTATCAAAATTATTGTGCAAAGCCAGCATTACCAACACCACCTACATCTGATGACACAGACCGTCAATTTTGGGCAGAAGATGAATTAAGTAGTTCAGAGTCCAGACTTCATCTGGTTACCAAGCAAAGACGGAGACGTAGTTTGGCCCATAGAAACCGGGCGGCCATTAGAAAGAGAAGCAGATCTCTTCTTTGTCAAACATCCAGCTCTAACTCAGATCCTGCACAGCATCTCAAAATCTCCTCACCGATCAGAAAGAATGGTGAGTATGAAAATAAGCAATGTACATTTTAATGAAAATATTTATCTTTTAAATTTTAAGCACGAAGAAGACTGAGATGCGATCTAGGACCAGGTGCTTCTGCGAGTAAAAAATCTCGAGGAAGAAATAATGTACCAGTTCCTAGAGCCTCTACACCGAGGCCAGCTCAGGTTTCTAATATCCGAAATCCGTCAACCTTCGGTGGTAGTATCCAATCAGGGATTCATCACGTTTTGAATTCAAGGCGACAGATTATCCAAGCGACACATTTGATGCCTGGAATGCGGCAGAGGTCGAGGAGACGCAGAAGTCAGACACCCGATTTACCCCCTAGTTGTAATATGATGGCCACAATGAATGAGTCTACGGATACTGATAAATGTAAAAACCGATAATCAACATCACCCTTCAAAATCAAGGCGCAAATAAACAATCTGAAATTACCAAAATTGATTATTCGTCATTACCTGCAATTGATCGACAAAATAATATTTTTGTACCACAAATAATTTTTTTGTGGTCCTCAAATGATTTAACTAGGAATTAAAAAAAAACACATAAACAGAGCGATGCATTAGAAGTCGTGGCCTTTGAAAATGAACTGCCTGAAGCGGGTCGATTGAAACGTTGAATTTGTATCCCGCGCCGTCGAACCCAGATTTTCCCATACTTTCAACGTGGGCTTCGCTGGTTCAATTTTACAGATACTCAAGCGTAAATCTTCGATGGCTACACCTCGAAGCAAGTCCAAAATCTAGCTTTGTTGCTTCTGACATGCAATACCGGAACACTGACAATGCAAATCTTATACTCATACCTCAGGTCTGACCGCAGGGTTCGAGCACAAAACATTGGAATCTGCCTATTATATTGTATAATTCAACCCTAACAAAAAACCCTGCGTTTTCTGAGGGGGTAGATCACAGAATTAATCGTAACTTCGAGCAGATCGAAAGGTGTTCCGGAAAGCCCGAGCGTATTGCATTCGTAAAATCTATACAAAAAGAAAATTGATTTTTCTGCATACGTATATATATGTATATTGTATGTATACAGTATAACATTAGAAAGTGGTACAAATGTGAAAATTATATACAGATCACTAGTGTCTTTCGATTTTCATGCCAATCATTATAGATTCAATCATAAACATAATAATTGTAGCTACAACTGCAGGGCGGATGGATTAACCCGTTTGACCGGATGCTAATACAACAGGCTTTGCACGCTGACCGGCATTAATTCCCGTTTCAAAACGTACCTCCATTAGTAGTCGACGGTCCACCCTGCAATCGGCCTCCTCCCTCGTCTCTGTCAAAAGCCTAATTCAACACATGATGTGCATTGAGAACGGATTTACTATATTGTGACAGATTTACTATATTGTGACAAATTGAATGTATGTTGTAGATCCTTATGACAATCAATCGAAATAATCGGTGTAGTTCTACTAAAATTAATAAGTATATGTTTTCAATTAAAATGTCATCATTCACTTTTGCTGTACAATCATTTTGTTAAACGAACGAAAAGTTTGATAGAGTTTTCTTTCATATTGACTAAACTCATCAACAAGATCAAACAAAAAAATTATTGATATCATAAAATGGGCGACGATAATTCAGTAGACATATTGTTTGCTTAGCAAAGTTTTATTGCGGAATTAACAAAAAGTTTCATATCAAACTTGTTTTTGTTGATTCAACAAACCTATTTTGTTGTTTACTTGCAGACACAAAGTTTTGACTGTTTCTACAAAACATTTCCTTGAGTGACATAGGGCCGTTTTCAGGCACATACTTGATTCCATAAAAAAAATTTTTCTGGTCATCGCAAATAAAATCCCAATACTGAGATAATTCAAATTTTAACCGCGGAAATAATTGATCGTAAAATAAGTTTCTTGATTTGATCATTACAAATGAAGCGCGGGTCTTACAGTATAATTATGAGGACATTTTGAAACTCCCGTTTCGCTGAGTCATTCGATTCGTATTAATTACCCCAATTCCAACTTACCTTGATTTAAAAGGGCTGGAGACTGGAGCTTTGGACCATCAGAAGTTCTGTTCTGAAGATCTTCTGAAGTCTAATTATTAGATAATATTTATATACGTATAACATAATTGCCATTGAAGAAGACCGGAAGTTGAATTCCCGACTATCAACAAAAGATATTTTTTTATCGACTGCGATGATTCCACTAAAATAGGAGACCGTAACGAAAGTGGAACAACGGTTGGTATTTCTATTATTTCAGCAGTAACATCTCGTCTGAATTTTTACTTACCGATGAAACAGTAATGGAATAAAATTTGAATGACCAACTGCCGAAGGGCTTTAATTGTTATCAGATATTCACATTCTATTAGGACTGACGAAGGTTTCTGCCGAGCCAGAATGAAGGATTAATTTGTTCCCAAATGTTTCTGATGCAGGTCTAAAATGATCCCTTGTGCAATTAGTATATCTACTAAGTTTCATGTTACTTCACTTTGTACCACTACAGCTGCTTATTATGTTATATATTTACGTGTAAACGTCCTTTTCCTTGAGAGCCCTCAGGGGTGACGTTATATAACTCGGCGTAGCTAACCAGCGATTTTAATACCAGGACGAAGATTAATTTTCTCATAGGCCAAAGCTTTACTCCGAGTCTCGGGACTTGCTTACCATTCCTGTAAAGTTTACCTCGTGGCTATGAGCTCTACCACCAGCTGCTAAGATGAAATATATATACGTATATCATATCCAACGTCCTGCCGAGCACGGGGAATGCAAAGGATCCCTTGCACGGGGTCTTTGTGTATGTGATTAAACTTATAGCTAACCCTATCCGCATGGAATGTGCGACGTATGACATTTAACAGAATTACGCTATCATAATCGTGTAGGCGTATTTTAAGCGCCCCAAAATTTAGATTTTCGTTTGCGGTAGCTTAATTGTCTCCAAGGTTAGGGTGAAGGTTTACGAGAAACTAATTTCGTCCAATTCAAATTCAAAAGATGTCCTTGTCACCTGCTTAATTTTTGTTCGAATTACTGAAAAAGATATAAAGCTTATTCCCGTTTTGTTGCTTTACTGACAGATAAAAAATGTTATCAGGTGAACAACAAAATCATTTGTCAAATAATAAAATCAAATAAAATAGAATAAAAAATAGATGACTGATGCTTAATGTTAACTTATTTTTTGATATCAACAACTGCCGTTTGATTCATGCAACAAAATGCTGTACGCATATTCTTCATCGCTACAATAAAATTGCGTGCGATTTCGAAGAAACTTTTTAATTTTGACAAACTCATTCATTTGTTTAACGATGTAGCATTGTCTATAGCTAACAGTTCAATGAAACAAATGAAAAGCGTTTATTTACGGTATGATAGATAGCGATATGCATTCCAGCTATTACTAGGTATTTACATCGAAACAGACGGCGGTGGCGGTTGGTTACTTGGTAAATTACATCAATAAAATCAATGGCGGAGATGTTTTGTATAGTATATAGTTTCAGTACGTAGTTAAAAACGCTCGTTAAAATAAAGCGATGAAAATATTTGAAGGACTGTAAAATTCAGTGAAATCAACTCGCAAAATTTATGATATTGCTGTGTGAGATATTGCATTTTCAGTTTTATCTCTTTTAGATTCTGAAGTGTATAAAGGTTTTCTAGCATATTGATTCTATCCATGTTTTCATCTATATATCATCACGCGGTTTGGTTGGCGTGATAAGATTTTCTGCAAGGGTTCATTTGATTCACGAATTGGACTTCGCGTGTAATATTTACTGTGAAAACAGAATTACACTTTTTTTTCTATCTTTTGATCGATAAAACTCAACGGAAACTCGACGTTCGTGTTTTCACTGCCGTTCTCTGCAATTTGAATTATTATTCAAATCCCATGCACTGCGCTATATTGTTAAGTCTTTTTTAATTGTATTTCCCTCACGAGTAAAATCAAAATTCGATTTTTGAAACAATATTTTGTCGGGCGGTCGAAATCAGCGATTTGATAATATATTGGAAATGTCACCATATTCGTTCGATTTTTATATTGTTCAATACAGGCGCAAGTTGTGCGGCTTTGTTCAACCTTTTAAATTGTATAATTTGGTGAGATTGGGAAAAAATGTAAGTATAAATAGGTTGCAAATGAGAGGAATTTATCTGAGCTTTAAATATATTCGTTTTTCAGTAACCGATAAACCGAGTTGTCTCTCGAAATCTCATTATTTAAAATCGTGCGCAATAAAACCGAAGAAATCGAGTGCAATTCTATTCGGTCCGACTTCAGCACGTTGAATAATTTTTCTCTCGCTCCATTAGAGAAATAATAATAATTTAAACAAGAAAAAAAAAAAAAAAAAAAAAACATTTTATTATGAGAAAACGCAGAAAACGTTCTCTGGAGTTCAATTTTAATCTTCAACGGAAAAGTAAAGTCAAGCTGGCACACGGGCGCTGCGAGGTATCAGTCAAAAAAATTTCATTTCGTACTAGAATTATGTATAATGTATCCCGAATCGCGTTAATATAAATATCTAAAGGGAGTCGAATCTCAGGGGTAAAAATTCTATCACGACTGACGAAGAATTGTTCATTTTTTTTTATTTCTTAACATTCAATTTATAATTTATTATTTATTCATTCAGTTCTCACAAAAATGATTCGAATAATATCACGTGTATATATGTGTGTGGTATATTACATTAAAAAAGACTCATCTTCATGCTTCATACTGTGACTTTATGGCGGCGGTTTGCCAAGAAAAAAAAGGGAAAGAAAAAAAGCTAACTTTTCATTTAACACGAAAAAGTCACTGTGGAGTAGAGAACTGCCGACGCCATTTTAGCAGCCTTTTAATAAAGTTTTATTTCACGAAGCCATTCATGAAATTTTCTACCATCCTGCAGGACGATGAGTCGACGGTATAACAAGAAAGTAAAAATAAAAGTAACCTTTTTAAAAACCCACCGTTGGTTGATTTTTAAGGTAATGTGAAGCCGCAGTCAGTTTCTGTAATAAAATTTTTTAAAAACAAGCGTGCTGAAAAGTAAAGACGTATACATGTAGCTACATAATGCCGAATTTTTTGTTTCACGTTATCACATCTTGTTTTATTTCAGTACTAATATATAATTGAAGAAAAAAAAAATTAAATCAGAAAATTTGACAATAATAGGAAACGAAGTGGCTTGAACAAATCAAATCCACTATACTCGCTGCTCAGCATTTTCTGCTCTTCCGTCTTTGAAATTTATAAATTCTTTGTCCTTATTTCTGTCAATTTATAATATTACAGTCAAAGTGCTATACAAAAACCAGGCGAAAGAGGAAGCAATTTTCTTTCACGTATACCTTCGTAACCGTGACGGCGTCTACTACGGTGTAGATTTTTCATCAAAGCTGGCAACATTAATTCTGATAAGGCAAAAAATATGAAATCTATTAAACTGGTAAACAACCTCGCCGATGGTTGGCTTATCGCTTCAGTTATCGGCAATACCTACTCTTGAAAAAGAACATTTAAAAAAAAAAAAAAGTTATGTAAAAAAAGAACAAGATCTTTACTAAAATTCAACTAGAGGAGATTTTGTCGTTCATAGATCGAATCAATTCGTTTAAGCGCTAATACGTGCTGAGAATTACTTTAAACAAAAAGGAGGGACATGGCAATTATTATGGGTGTCGATAATTACATGTATAATAAACATTATTATTGATGGTAATCATCAGCCAGGAACTAATCATAACTTTTGAGAGTTACCGACAATGAGACGAGTCCAGCATATTATTATACGTGATATATATGAAATAATTTCCACTCCGATGCTCTACGACCCGTGCGACACTTATTTTACTACGATACGACGCGGCCGTTACGTTTCCAGGGATCTAATTAATTTTGAAGCAATTTCTACGTAATCCAACCGGAGAAATGTTACTAATTAGGTAATTACACACCTTGCTCAACATTTAATCTTTTCCTGTCTAGATATGCTACAATTATGGAGGTTAAATATTACGAATCTTGCAAAAAAATAATAAAAGATGTGATCACGCATATTAAATTCCGTAACGAAGCATGATCGTCGCTGCGCTCGTCGTTGACTATCTGGGAAAAAGACAGAATGCAATATACTGGCTAATCGGAAGTGATTGTCTTTGCGACTGCCATTTTCTCCTAGTTTCGTATAAAACAATTTTCAAACAAATTGAATCCATGATCATCTTGAGTAAATCAGTCTTACCTAATCAAATTCCCTTGATTACCCCTCAAATGGTGCGGTGACCACTCGAAATCAGAGCGAGAATCGTACTAAATCTTCGACATTGTTCTCCTGAGGCCATAACAGCTCGATAAGAATTGATCGTTTTCTTTCTATAGAGGCTCGAACTTGTCCAGAGATAAAAAGTTTCTTTGATTCTTAAACCCTGAGGAGTCATCGTCGAGGGTTGGGATGGCGTCAGATCTTTTTTTTTATTTCTTGTGTTTTAGAAAAAGTGAAAAAATGTACAGGGCTTCCTGACTTTTATCTTTTATATGACGCGATGAATAATGTATTTTACGACGTGGAGATGTGTTATGGAACGTTATTAATTTTTTTTTTTTTTCACTACTTCCACTTTATTCGGTTCTCACTCTCCGAATGCTGAAGTATTTGAGTCAAAGAAAATTCATAACAATCAAACTCCCGATGCTTCGACATTTGAAATTGAAATTTTTAGTGACCAGCTGAAGAGCACTAATTGCAGATCCATTCCAGAAACAGAATAAAAGTTTCTAGTTCTATTGAAACCAAAATGTATTCCAACCGATGATTTAATTCAGGGTAAGTTATTGATGCAACAAACACCCTCTCAAATCCATCGCTCTTAATTCTTCTCGGCCATTCAAAACTAACAATATTGTTGGCATCTGTGATATTTTCACGAAATGAACTCTCGTAACTCGTTGATACTCATTAGCGTCCTGAATATACATAACACAACTAATAATATATCACTATATATATACATGATGTTACCACTTCCAATCAAAGTTAGGGAGAAACCATGGCGACAGCATCCCTCGCTATCGTTGTGTAATCTCAAACATAGTGAAAATTTGAGCGAATGTCGATTTATGTAAATGTCAAGACACCATCTGGTACATATGTATACGTATTAAATTATTTCTACTCCGCACCAATAAATAGCTCGCCACTATGATAATACTTGGTAATCTACAAAACTCGAATATCCGGTATAGTAGTGCGGGTTAATTACCCGTAAGTTTCTTCTCTCCTGCACACCGATGGCGATGATCCATGTATTTACACCGAATTACTGGAATACGCAGAGATTGCACATACATATGCTGATTCTGCGGCGTGCAAATTGAAGAGAAAAAAATAAAAGAATTGATCCGCTGCTGTATATTCCGAATTCTATCGAACACAGAATTACGGAAATAGCACCTCCATTTCATAGATTTGTAGGGTTAGGTTGGAAGTGTTATGGGGCGCTGGAATAGGGGAATTGTTTAGAAAATCTGAATCCCCGCCGAATATATGTTCTTGCATCAGAGGGTTGGGATAGAGTTGTCGAAAAATTTGCATTTTGGGGGACGGAATGAAGGGCTGATGGTTTCCGGTTTTCTGCTTCAGATATTTTCAACTACTACCCGATTCGAACTCTACATATATATGTATAGCATAGTAGAAACTCTTACATTTTACCCAAGATTTAGTCAAATTTCAGCCTACTTTCAGGTCTTGAAAAAGGTTTTCTCCTCGCGGATTGCTACAAACCTTGCACCAAGCTACTATACCCTACTTTGATGGGCCAATCAACCTAGCGGGGATCGCGGGTTAATAGTGACATCAACAGCGCCATCCGTGACACTGGTATTCATCAAGGATTCAGGAATTCCGGCGAATCCGTCATTACCTTGTTGCGGGTAGCGACTTAATATATGGCTTCGAACAGGCTGTTGCTCATGCCGTTAAATTGTCACGGATTCGCAACTATAGTTTTGTATTTTGCAATTACAAAAAAAGTTCAGGCAAGCGTCGGTCATTATGATTGCGCTGAAGTTGGATTTTCGCCGAATTCTCTCCAAATTATGAAAAGCATTATAGTTCCATATTTTACTTTCCACCCTTTCCGATGCTGATATGCCAACGCTATAGAGTTTTTTTTCGCTACCACGACTACATCGTTAACTCGATTTCGTTGGATTGATACGGAAATATTATGAAAAAGGATAATTTTACGATTCACGTGCGACGACCGTAGAAAACGAATTCAGTTCTATACCTTAAAGATCACAATACGTCCCGCATTATTCCGTAGTCCTTTCAATGGCCAAGGTCGACTATATAAATGCGCAGGGTGTATGTAATAAGAAATAATAGGAACGATTCATATTCGATGGCACAAACCCCTCAGGATTTTCTGTAATCCATCCGTTTGGCGAGTCCGTTCGATAAATCGATTGTTTCAACGCTAAAAGAAAATTGGTATTCGAAAAGCGCAGAGCTGCATTTGAGCTGTGAAACTTTAAGACAGGGGCGCGTGTTTGATACCTTATATAGGTAAAAAAACGAACCAAAAAAAAAAAATGCAAAAAGAAACTTTTAAAAAGTATAAGAATACGATACACGTCAGCTGGCATTGGTTCTTCTCGATTCGGACGGAAAAGTTTCTCTACTTCGCAGTTTCAGATACTTCAGTCAGCACTGCGCTTGGTGTCTCGGGGATCATTATTTCCACGGTATTCGAATCTGGCCTCGCTAAATCTGCACGGATAAATCATACGTCGGGTGTTGGAATAAAACTTGACGTGACTCGAATAAAACTTGATGAAACAGTATGAAATATATAAAATCAAAAAGTTTCTTGCTATGAACGAGGATTCGTTTTGGAAGGTACACTTGTTCAATTAGAGTTAGAAAATTTGATCGTCTAGAATAGTTGATGGCGAATTAATTTTCTTTTCATTGGCTTCGAGAAAATTAAACATTGTTACCGGCAAAGATCATATGTTTATTGAAGTGTTTTAGGCTTACACAAAGATCGCCGATTCGGTTAGGGGTACAAAAAAGCTCCAGACTTTTAATCAAAAGTCCATGTAGTGATGGAAATTAAAACCCATATCTCGCAAAGATATTTCGTCCTTTCGTTCCTGATGTAAGCCTCTTTAAGTTTTAGGATCATCATCCGATATCTCAGTCAGGGTGAGTGTCTTCGGATAAATGGTCCGGTAGCAAAATTCACGATTCAATTCTATTCAAATGCCGTTCATTTTGGCGGTGGACTTATCCTGACGTGCGGTTGATGTTTTCATTGATGTTTGATGTTCGTCCTCACACGGGTATTGTTGACGTTAAGCTCTAGGGTCAGGTTATATAAATGGGAAGAAGGAACGTGGGCAACAGACTAGGCAAGAATAAAACGCGAAATTTGCAGGTATTGTGCAGAGTACCGTTGAAAATCGTTCATTTTAGTGGTCCCGCATGACTAATCTACTATGCGTATACAGACAAGATCGAACTCACACAACGTTCGTTTTTTTTAGTTTCTATAGCCAAAAAATGATCAGCTCACCGAATCGGAATGACAAATTTTAGAGTCGCGGGCCACCGCCCCATATGCCATTGACTTCAAAATTATGGGTTGCGCTTGTTTCAGGCTTACGTACCATCCGCCGAATCAAGTACGAGCTTAACGTTGTTAATTGTAGAGATATTTCAGCGAAAAAGCCGCCACCTTTATTCGTTGGAAACAACGAGATGATGTTCCAATTGGTGCACCGTTATCGCTGTCAATGGTTTTACATTTTTGACCGTTACATGGAAGCGTTTCGGCTTGACGCAGGGTATGCGGCTTTTACATCAATTACTAATATTTGATAATTCATGTCGGAATTAATACACCTACCTTCCATTTATTATAAAGGGATAAGGAAGCTTGAGTCTGAAGTGTGGGCCAATATTCCACCCTATAATCAATTTCATCCGGCCCACGCAACCCACTGGAAACAATGAATATGTTACATTATAAATCAGAATAAAAAAGTACTTCAACAAAATTCAATTTCAGCACGCCCCCTGTTTTTCTCAATATATCAACTGGGTATATACATATGACCTCGCAAGCAAACGAAAACTAATTTCAGAATCTGATGATGAAGGGAACGGTGATGACGATGACGATGACGAGTACAAAATTCCATACAATTCATTCAAAACATTCTCATGGGTAACGCAATCTCTTCCACCCATTGCGGTCTTCGAATTTTGAGTTTTTGGGAACCAGCTTCTGCTCTACTTTATACCCACGTCCATTTTATGGGGCATAAAATTTCTTTGTATTACTCCCTAGGATATCATACAAGCTACTAAAGTAGCCAAGTTACTTAACCCAAACTGTCCTTAGTTATTAACCAGAAGCTTCTTCCTCCAGCCAAAAACCCTAACCATATTCAGCGAGTAGGTACAGAGGTGTGTATGTGTCTCTATACGTTTCTACCTCCATTATAGACCGCGGTACATATTCGTGTATATAGATAAACACCATATGTCTCCCAGGGCCACGTTTGTTTGTGAATATTAACTCGAAGTAACACACGTGTATAATAGGTGAACATTGCGGAGGACCGATATAAAGTCAACGTATCGTGGAAAGCAGTTTTTTTTTTTTACTTTTGTGAACCCGAAACCGAGACACCATATCAAAAAGTAAGATCTGAACTTTTAAGAAGACAAACATGAGAAGTTTGTGTGATTCAGCGTTCCCATCTTTCGGAGCAAAGCGAAAGCGAAAATCGACCTGGTGATGTTCAACGTAGTTGAAGTACCTGCATTGTCGTGTTAGGCTAGGATACGATGATAATGCCGTTCAAACACTGTCTTCGGGCTAATATTCAACTATGAGTTTAGGCTAGGTTTGATTCAGTCACACCTCGTCGGATTAGTCGAAGTTAGTCAAGAAATATGCTTCACCCGTTCACATTATTATTAGCCAAGGGTATTGAGTGCAACCTGTGGGAAATATTTCATGAAATTTCTCGAGTTGGCGAATCCAGAAGAAAATTTATAAAAGTTTAAACGATCAATTAAAACATCGAACAAGCAGAGTAACGTTGTGAAATTGAAAAACAAGGTGAAATTATATTCTGTACTCTGTATAACTTTAGACCACACTTTTGAAACGCAGCACAGAGGCTAGATTACTCTTGGACGATAAGGTTTGTCCGCTGCTGTACAAAGAAATTTCCCAATGGACCCCCCCGGACCGGTCATGCAACATTAATATAATTTCTTAGAGTATACATGATACTATCCCCTGTCAGATTCGCACAGCAAACAATGAATACTAAATTCTTTGCGTTCGGTTCCCATAATTTCGAGAGCGGTGCATCGTTGATCCGGTAGAATCAATGCGCGTAATTTGGCAGTCCTGGAAATTTCTAGTTACAACATACGCAGTTCGAATTCTCCTAACACACCAGCGCGGTTTATCTTATTTTTTATTTTTTTTTTGTCTTCGCAATACCTTCCACTGTTAATTAAGGTAAATTGTATTTGAAATAGCAAATAACGAAACAAAACCAACATGCACATGACTTGAGTTTCGACCTCATGGGAAATAGAGCTGAGCTTGCGGACTTTATGTTATCCTGGTTTAAAAGAATCGGAAAAAGCTCGTTTTTTTGTTTCTACGATCCGTGAACCGTACCTTCTATTGTTCCCATATACGTTCAGGTGAGCCACGAACCGGAAAGTCTGGTGAAGCTTTCAGTTTTGTCTTGAACTTTCGGCGCATCGCAGGTTACTCATGAAGAGTTTACTTGTAGGCGAACAATCGAACGATGTATACCTATCTCCGAGTAGAGTGCATTTTTTCGGCTATTTCGGGAAGAAATTTCTATTTCATTGTATTCGATAGAATGTAACCGGGGATCACGTATAACATAGATGTAGGCACATCAGGATACCGATTTTCCCACGAGATTTTAGAAACAACCTAGTCTGAAAGCCCGTTAAATGGTTGAAAGTTGAAGCACTTTTGAAAAAAGGATTATGTACTCCGAAATTCGAGGTAATCTTCAAAAAATGATGGAGAATGTTAACTGAAATTAAAATTTTACTCGAAGATTTCCATTTGCGGGTTGAGAACCTCTGGTGCTCCCGTCGGATCCCTGCATTATTGAACCGACACATCCTGATGGATCACATCTCGGTCAAAGTGTGAATTATTGTCCGTTTGGATCCGGGCCAGCATTGCCTGTCCGTATAAAGGAGAAAGGGGCTTTCTGGTCAACACGTTTCCAGCTCAATTTACCTGACTTATTAATATGCATTACGATGCGCGGTTGTTTTCCTCCATAATTACCGAATTACATTATTAAACCGTAATACCCCTCGCGTCTTAACCGTCGAGTCCCGTCCGCAGCTAAAAAATATTCACGGGTATTTGAAAATATAAAATAAAAATTCCTATTTTTCCCATAACTTTTTCATACTTTTCTAATTCGTAGTTTTTTCTGTACCGAAAATCTTATGCATTATTTTCACTTCAGATTTCGATCTCACGGTGTACGAGATGGTTAGTGATGTGGAGTTGATCGGAGCTTTACGTGTCTTTTGGATAAAGTATTACACACCCTACTACCTATATCCTGTTTGTGGTCCACGCGCGCGCTTGATTTACCACAGTATCGTTTTTGCAGGTGACATTTTTCTGGTATAGACCTTATACATCAGCTTAGAGGCCAAAGCGATAAGCGGCTTTTTTTTTTCCTTTTCACCGACGTTTTTATTACGAAATCGAACAAGCTAGGTTCGTTTTATCCCGGGGAATAAATCCCGGAAAAAAAAAGATTATCGCACAACCATTAAGAAATCTTTACCGATACTTTTCTATAAGGTCGAAAACAAAAACAAGTGTAAGATATATATTACTTTCGTATTGGATTCGGTATTTCAAAAATATTACAGAATTTAGCGCTAGTCGAATCAAATTTCAAGTTATAATGTTGTTGAAAATGTAACACGATTGGTTTAGAAGTTCGGCTGCCATGAAATGTAACGAACAATTACTCACCCAATTTCATTGAGCTGTAGTGTGTTATATGATCGATAAATATGGGGCTATAAGCTCGCGCGAGAGTTACAATTGCCAGGATTCATAATCACAATAGAGGGATTAATTTAACGCTAAGCATTTCGAATAACGGAAAATTCCATCCCGCGAACATACCATCATGCGTTCTCGTATCTGATTCATACGTACATGTACAGAACGTTTCAAAATAAATGCTGACTAAAAATTTTCATTCACACTAACCAAACAACTCATAGTGAAATTGGAATTTTCGTTTTTTCTTTTTGCATAGGAACGCGTATGATTTTCAAACTGCCATAATGGAATGTGAAAACTGTACATGTTTAAGAATACAAGCGGCAGAATTGCTCTTTTGTTTGTTGTCGAGGGACGATAAATCTCATCAGAATAGGCCGCCATATTTGAAGCGTCCTGTAGACGGTATGATGAATTCAGTCATGCCAAAAGTCTGGATTGTTCATTCGACGGTGGCTATACGCTATATAATTTTCGCGGTAGAGCTTATAATTCAATGTCTACAGATATAATAACGAGCATTGTTTCCATTGGTAATAATTGATTTAACGTGTATCGAAATGTCGTTAACAGCATAAATTTCCGTCGTCGCAGGGGCGGCGAGTTTGGTACGATTCGCAGGCGCATGTGCGACTCGTTGTTTAAGGTAAAATAAAATGATAAAAAAACAGTACGCTGCAGAGTACACAGTAGCATCTCCATAGTCGGCCGGCCGACTAAAAGGGATGAAAAACACTTCCGGCCTGGAATGAGGTTCTCATGTTTGTTCCCGTGTTAAGCTGGGATTCACTTGTGTTCAACGGTCACATAAACCTACACGCACGAGTTCTTTCACTTGTTGATCAAACGTTTGTTGTTTAGCGAAGGATAAATTATTAATTCCTCCATTCTCATTTACACGCCAAATAAATTTACGTTTTACCCGACCTAATGGACGCCCACCTACCTATCTACCTACCTACGTACTTATTCGCTTGCCAACCCTTTAAATAACAAAATTTATAACCCTTGTATAATATTCGCTTGTGAATCATTGCGTAAATATTCAATAAAGTTTACACTCGCTACAGGTATTCTGTTTTCCGTGTTAAACAAAGGTTTTTTCTTTCCTTGTTGTAAAACTTGTTTCATGAATTTCGAGATTGTGATGGAGTTTGAAAAATAATACGGCATGGGAATATACGTATGAAAAAACAAAAAAAAAGAAGCGAAACAAAAAAAAAGGGTTGCAAGCCCGCAGACAAGGGAGTTTTATAGTTCCGAAGAGATGGGAAGTTGGGAATACAGTTTTGTGAAATAGACGAACGAGACTCTCTCAGGGCTGAAGACTAAAATACACCCTTTCGTGTGTTAGAGGTTATGGTAGGTCAGAGTTTTTATTCTTCTTCCAAATGTACTACCTCGTAAAAGTTGATCTGGAACTAACGATATTGGAAAAGTTAAACTTCCAATATAGAACACTCGTACCACATGCACCTTTCAACTTTTTTTTTTCTCGAGATTTCGTAGGCTGTGACCTCAAATAAAGAAATAACCGATGAAACGACTATTGGTATAATATATTTGGAAATATTTGGAAACGTCAAACAATGAATACAAAATTACCTCTATACACGCTGTACAAAAATCGTTTGATTATTTAGGTATATTCACCTGAATATTATATAATACCGAATTAATCTGAATCTGGTACGAAAAATTTTCACCGACGCATAAAAAAATATATGTGGAACTCAACTGTACGAAAGTGGCTGAGCAAACAAGTCGACGAATGTGTATCAAAACTAAATCTTTTCTGGTTCTGTCGGACCTTTTTTCATGATTAATATATATCGTATGTACCCAAAAAATTTTTGACATGAATTCCGATTCCTCAGGAGTACCTGGAAATGTAATATTTACACAGGTAACGTTTTCCGACATTTTCAACCCCCGCAACCGGTTGCGTTTGGTTTACGCGATCGATGCGCAAGCCTCTCCGTTGACTGTTTACTAAGGTTGGTACAATCTGCTGTGTGGCTACTTAACTTTTATGTCTTTTAATATTTTCGAATTTTAGGGGTACCGCTAATGGATGATATGTTTTTGTTACTATTTGTTACCCGAGTTCCAAGTGAATCAATGGTTTCATTGATTATTACACACCTGCAGGATTCGACTCTGGCAGACAATCGATAATTGCGAGTTCAGAATTTTTAAAGCTGACTCTGTGGGGGTCTAACTCGTGTATTCTAAGCGTGATTTATACTAAGATGCAGCTCGGTTTTCACGTTGGAATGAGTTTGGAAAAATAAAGAGAAAAAAATCAAACTATATATTTACCGATATGGTGATTTGTATACCTCACACGATACATATATGCGTGTTTAAAATGTGTCGTGTCCTACAGAATGACTTACCTATACCTAAGAAACACGATAAAGCACTTATCCAAGTTGTACCTAATCGTGCGACAAAAAACCTTTCGCTTTACATTAGGTTCAAACTTGTACCGAGAGAAAAAGGAATACCTGGAAAAATAAACAAACAATGCTTACACATTTCTGTACAGTAAATTATCCAGTGAACTAACTAAGTAATTTGTTTCACATCACACTTCACGCTGTCTATATACATATATGGAGATATTTTATTTGATTTTACGCGAAGAATTAGTGTCAATTTTCGGATAATCGCTTATCAAGGATGTTTTTTTTTCGGTTGTTTTTTATACCAATGGAAACTGTATTAGTATGGTATATGTTATAACCACATGTATACTACGTCGATTTTGCCGCTCGCAACGTGACATGGAAGATTAATGCCTCTGTATATGCTGCCAAATATGAAAGGGTCAGATTTACCCTGATGGCAATTTTTTGAACCACGACCAACCAACCTTGATGGCAGAAAAAAAACAACCCTTTTTCGTTGTTTTCTTCTTATATTCACCCTCATAATATAGCTGGATTACATAGGAGGTATGGGAAAGGTAGGAAAAAGTGATTAAGTGAAACGTAGAAAAAAGGATAGAAACAAAAAAACCAAAAAAAAACTATAGAGCTACGGACGTCTGTCGCGTTATGGTCGTCGCAGCGTGAGAACATCACCGTACTAATTTTTCACTAATATATGGGTAGCCACACATAGTTTGTCACAATTATGTACAAACAATGTACGTGGCAGATGGTAGTATACATTATATGGTATAGTATAATGTCCTTGAATTATGACGCGCGTAATTTTCTACTGCATAAGGCGTGCAGCATCGTGTTACGCGATCAGTTCCGATTCATTGGATTTTTGGTAGGGGAGGAAAATCGATTTGAATTTTTTATCGTTTTCGAGTAATTATAAAAAGTTTCTTATATCTCACACGATGTCCTTTCATAAGGGCTCTTGATTACTCACTCGATTTCCAATAACGTTGTCTGACGTCATGCTATATACGAGGTGTAGCCGCGAAGGTCGGGGTCTCGAAATTGCAGGGACGACTCCAATTAAGAATATGCAAATTTCGAAGGAGAGCGAATGAAATGATGCTAATGGAGGCTACTTCCATTGTTGTACAACTACGTATACCACCTACCATTTGACCCTTGGAGGAAATATCCTTGTGAGGTCTCCAAATGTCAAAACGTGGTTCAAAAAATTGCCCGATCTGCTGGTTGCTCTGGGGAAAGTAAAACACGATTTTCTCGCACACGGAGTTTTTGAAACCTTGCAGTTTCGCTCAGCAAAAACCTCGGCAAAAACACATTCGATTAATGGGGAATTGATTTTAGTAATGAAGGAAAATTAAATTCTTTCTTATCATTTCTAAGAAAAGAAAAACAAAAATTACACATCGGTTACCGAATAAAAATCTCTTTCGATAGAAAACGATATACGTAGTTAAGATGGCGTTTGGCAAAGCTTTATACCTTTCTGAATTTTTGTGTCTTTCGCCATCATAAAATGTTCCCCATTTCACACCATTTGCAAGCCGCGGAAAAAACTGATGCTCATTAAAAAAATACGAGAAGTTTCATTTCACTCGAAGGATAAGAGAAAGAAAGCAGAAATTTCCGCTTCGAGCGATTGAAATATAGATGATTTTATTTTCAAAGAACCTTCTTGAAAAAGCATCGGTGCCTTGCCCCTTTACGTTGAAAAAAAAAAGAACGAAAAAAAATTTCAGCATGACCAAACAAATGCTCCGGAGATTAATTGAACCTCGCATCGCGGTAGACGGGAAATACAAGCGTATTAAATTAATATTTTCTTATGAATCTCATGCGAGGAATTTCAAAATTTTAGCTCATTCTCAGGTAAGCGCAACGTTAGGTTTTCGTTGATTTCTTTATCCCACAATTCTTTCGAATTATTTTTGCGACTAATTCAGGGATCTTCCCGTGAAGGGGTCCCCGCGAAGGGTTAACCAGAATAAAAAATGGAAGAACGAAAGAAAGAAAAAAGAAGGATGAATTTTAATAATTAACCAGAATAATACATGGACTATTCAGTGTAGCAACTGACTCGATTACACTTCATTTTTGTGTAGAAAACACGACTACGCGAGAGAGTGGCCCAAGATATTTGCATTCATCAAAATTCTACTAGAACGTGATGTGAATTAATTCATTAACCTTCCCGCAACCACGATAATTAGAGTGCCCAGGGAAAATTGTGTATAAGGGCGTAAGTTTTAAAATCTTTGTACCTACAGCACCGTATATACTACGTGTCGTGACATTTTCTAGATTCGAAACAATGGCAAAGGTCAAGTTATCAGATGATTTTTTTTATTTTTTTTCCAAAGAACATTTTTCAAAATACCGTTTTCGATGGAACGTATTCGTCTGTCACGTCGGACGATGAGTATAAAGTTTGGAAGCGATACGAACGTAAAACCCAATACTGAAATTCCGATACATAAGAAAAAGTTTTAACTAGTGTACCACGTGATGATGCGAGAAGAATTCGAATTGACAGTATCTTCTCCCCACACATGCTTAGTTTTGTGAAAAAAAAAAAATAAATAAAAAAAATTTCAACTTCTCTCACGTTATCACCCTAACGTCATATCGCATGCGTCCCGTGTATATATATGGAGGGGAGGAGTGTATAAAATTTTATTACAATAATACCCCCAGCGTTGTGCCGTGCTGCAAGAAATCCCTTAGAGAAATGAAGTTTGAAACAAAAATTTCCAACAGCTTTTTAGAAAACGAGCTATAAAAAGTCAAAAGCTCAGCTATTATTCTTCTTTTTTTTCGTTCTCATCCACACACAAAGCGTCCTTGAATAACAAAAAAAAAATAATATAAAAATTTCAGGGCAAAGGTCAACCTCAACGAAAATTTCATCCGACTCGACGTCGTTTTATCATCTTTTATTTTATCTCATAATTTCTTCATTTCTTACACTTGTCGTTACATTGAGAAAAAAAATCATGGAATGACAAAGTCAAAAAAAACAGCTGATTGTGTTTTTTATTTTTGTTGTTCAAGTTAAATCGAATTCCGTTAGATTAAGCTGGGCATTCTTACCAGCAATGTTTACAGGTATACACGATCGTATCACCTCATCTAGCTGTTTTTCTAGCCTGAACTATTGGGGCTGATCCGGAAACAGGTTTTTTCCAATTCCTAGAGTAATAAGCTGTACGGGACAGGTGGCAGTGATGTATTAACCGGGGTCAATCGAGCGAGCGAACAGCCTAAAGTACTTTTTCCGGTTTCTATTGCTGCAGGAGGCAATTTCATGAAGGTATATACGGTATACTGAAATTGGCTACGGTTTTTGAAGAAAAATTTTCGAATTGCTCTTTTCCAATCAATTTTATTTCGTTTAAGGAAAATATGAACGATATTTTGGTTATCACATATCGTTCTTATAACGTATATAAGTACGGCGGAGGAGAGAGAAATGGTGAAATACGGGGAAATGGAGAAAAAGGAGGGAGTTAAAAGATCCTCTGTGTTTTCCAGCTACGTTATGAACCCATAGATGTATAATACCTGTATACATATACGTATAAGTTAATGGGGGCACGCGACCCGACTTATCAAAGACTGACGATAATATGGCGAGCTCTGGAACCGTATACCAAGAGCTTCGGTTTACTTCCAACTATAATATAAGAGAAGTTCTCAGATCCTAACGCCATCTACGCTCCTATTTCAGTTTTATTTTCTTTCTTTCGATTCGTGAGCCACGTATTAATGCGGATTCCCTTCTTTGCGTCGTCATGTTCCAAACCGCTTTGATGGTATAGAGAGAAGTTCGAGCAACTTATTGTTAGCGATATCCTTGTACCAAAGATCGCACACCGTCTTCTGTTTTTTAAACTATATCGCGTGAAATGTTTTTTTCCCTTTGGGAGTTTGATTTTTCTGCGGCGATGCTAACGATATATCATACACCGAGATTTAAGCTGTGATTTAATAACTCCGCGATGCCCTCGGCTTTTTCCCCACTTTCTAGCGGATAAAAAGAATGAAGGAAGAAAGAAAAAAAAAAGAACGGAAGAAAAGAAGAGAACAGAAAAATTGGTAAACCTAATATCGAAGCACTTTCGATATACTCTGGCAATAAAGTAAGTTTGTTGAGGGCTTTGTACGCATAAGGTGCCATACCTATTACGCTCATTTTCTAAAAGGTTTCCCAAGAAGATCGTTCGTGCAAAGAGAAAACACAGCAAAGTAATAGAGTATGGTATACGCGTGATGCGTGTAAAGATATACGTTCATGTGGATCTTAACTGAAATTTATTCAGGTTTTCACTTACTACCAGTCAGCGTGCGCTAAGAGCGCGTTGAGCTTTAAAGAGGTGCTCAAGGCTGGGCTAAAGGCTCAAAACTAAGCTATGTTCAAGGATCGAGTCATCTCATTTTGATCTCGAAAGACGGCATCATCAGGCTCTAGCGTGCTTCTTCGTTAGCCAAGCCGCCAAGGTTCATTAATGTTCTTAAACTTCGTCGTTTGAAAATTGCCGCATCTTCTCTCCCTTCCTTCCCCTTCCAACGCATCGCATCGCATCTCTGCCCCACCGCGTATCCACCACCTCTCGAGTTATTAAGTTCAAAATTAGAGAAGTGTTCATCGTTAGCGCTTTACCAATTATAATGTAATATATATACTTATATGAATATATTATACACACCGTATATACCTCAAGTAAATTTCAACACCTCACGCGACCGAATTTATAAATATGTTTTCCTAATATCAAACATTATAATACCCTTCAAAGATATTGTGAATTCGTTTTCAAAATTCTCAACAAAATATTCATGGTTATCAGTATAGGTATTATATTTTAACTATATGGTATAATAACATATAATTCACTTAGCCGGTCTAGACGTGTGCAGATATGAATTGGAAGTGAAAAAAAAGAGAAGAAATAAATAAAATAAAATACCCTCAAAAGCATTAAATGGGCGGCCAAAAACTTGAAGTATGTAGACATCGAAATTTCCATAAAAGCAAACTAGAAAACAAAAAATTATTTTCCATTCGAAATCCGGATTACACCTATAATTTATTGCTCGACGAATGAGAGTGAAGATGAAAAATGGCTTGGAAAAATGAAGTGGATTGGTGAAGAAATAGAATCAGCCTTTTCGAGTTCGATAATTTTGGAACGTGGGAAACTAGAAAAAAAAATAGATTGCAAATAGAGGGCGATAAATAATTTGAATACATCGGAATACCGGCATTAGCAGTTGACGTTTTTACCACGTTTACGAAGATAACGCGAAGGTGAAGGGGTGGGAAGAGTCAGGGGGGTTGACAAAGCTTCTTTCATGAACACGCGCAGCAGACGACGCGCCGGTAGAATTACGAGGGTCGTAAAAAGTTTTCTCCAGTACAACGTGGGCGGGCTGGTTTGGCTGTACATTTAATCGGGTCTTCTATTATCAAGAAGAAGATATGAGGAGGAAGAGAAGAAGCACCGAAGGGGTGGTGTCGTTATGAAGTTTCTATTGCAAGAAAAAAAAATTAGAAAGAAATAAGAGGAAAAGGAAAAGGGGATGAAGTGAAATCGAAGATGCTATATTTACTTTTATTTTCCCATCATAAGCTGTACTAAAATATTCGGATCGAGAACCGCGTTGAACTCGTGTGAGTAATTTCCCGTAGCAACGGGAACATGCAGGAGCTGAAAGCGCGTTGAATATGTCGAAAGCGATAAAATTTGTTTTCAGAGACTTCGCGATCGAAGAATGTAAAAAAAAAAAACAAAAAGGCAGAGCACGGATGATACGCGCCGATTTAAAATGACGCCGAGAAAGGTACACCAGGTGGTGTATTTTTTCTAACCACGCGCTGCCTCGCGAAAGGTTTACTTTTTAAATTAGTAACACGATACAGACATTTAGGAATAAAAGAAAACAAAAATAAGTAGATCTATACAAGTACTATATGCATGGAAAAATGAAAAATGAAACTTCAGACGCCTGTGGGGGCCGTAAGATATTATATCGATTATTGTGAGGAATAATTTTAGCATCGTTATGTTCGGATATGTAACCTGTAACTGGCAATGAGTAATGCTGGATTAAGTCGCTAATTCTAAGTGATTTCTCTGGATTTTTTTTTGTTACTATTCATGCTTTTTTTTTGATTCTGTCGGTTTGTTTGGGAAAATCCCAACTTAGAATTGAACTCTACTGGTTGGGTTTGTAGATTTTCTCTCGACGATACGATTCAGTCAAGCTATAGGTAGAAGAGCTGTTCTCTTCAAGCTGGCTTAACTGTCGTTCGCAAAAAGTTGGGCAGCTTTTTGTTGACTTAGCCTGTCACTCAGTGCCAACATCTATAGAAAGTTACACATTATACTCTTGGTTACCAGAGAACCTTGATAATATACATCATATATAATATTATGTAACGGTTATTTTGTTGACTGTTTTGAAATTTTTTTGAAAATTCGTTTGTGAAAAATGTTCACCGATTTTACGTAGCGATGCGCATTCCCTTCGCTCTTTTGACGTTGTAATTTGGAAATATGAATTTTTCAAATCGATAAATCACCTCGCATAAACCGCAACGAAAAAATAAAATGTCTCGAATTTTGATCAGCGAAATATCACTCTTGGAGAAATCAGAATTAACACAGATTCAATCTTGACCTTAGAGAATATCGGGCTCGACTGATGATTTCTGATTCTGATTCGCAGAAATTAGAGTTGTGCAAATGTGAAAATGATCCTAAATAATTTCCATGAATATGAAAGTAACGCGCGGAATACGGTATAAGACGAAAATTTGAATTTTTCAGGAATCCGCGCGTAAAACGATATAAATATAAAAAATCTCTTTCTTACAAATTGAAAAGTTACGGGAGAGGGGCGGTGTAAAAATTAGGATTTCGCAAAGTTGTTGAAAAATGCATAAAGCAATTTTTTTTTCAGATTCCAAGAACAAACGCGGAGTTGTACTACCCCGATTTTCTGATAAGAAATTATAGGGATTTGAATAATTTTTATTTTCATAAATATTATAATATTATTCGAACACATCCGAACGCCGTAATATTTTTCGATATATGCAGCATAGTGAAAAAAAATGTTCAAATTAAAAAACAAAAAAAATGCAGGACAAGCAGGAGTGCAAATATTTTCCGAAGTCGTATACGGGAATTTATTTAAAAGTAGAATGCCAATTTTTCTATCTCAAGGACTAGCTGCAGTGCCTGCAAGGTAATTGAGTAGAAGTTCAAACGCTACAGGGTGTTTAGAAACGAAGAGTTGTTCATAAAAATGAACAAAAAAAAAATCGAAAATGATCATCGTCGAAATATTACATATGAAACGAGTCAGCATGTAATTTTTAAATTTGAAAATATTAAAAAGTAGAAACTAGCCAAAATTCCTATGGAAACAAATATATAAACTATTCTTATCTGCACTGGTAATTTTTGATAGAACCTGTATGTAAAAACAAACCTCCGCTGCAGTTTCCAAAGGTGAATAATATCGGGCAATGTAAATAGCTCAACTATACATACCATAACATTTCTAGTTACATACTGCAGTTCACTGCACTTTGCATTCTCTGCACTTCTCGAATCAAACTACAGCTCCAGGCCACATGAAATCCTATAGCGTATATATTGAGTACTCAGCAGAGAATGCGAAAATGGTAATTGATTCAACTATATCAATTCAAACCTGAGCAGAATTTCCACGAGAAAATAGTTTCCCAACCGTCTAAACGTATAGATGTGTTTGACTTGTACCTACCCGTGAAGAAAAAAAATAAAAGAAATCAATTACCGACCCAGAGAGTTGTATTGGTCGTGGAAAATTGTGAATTATCTATCGATAACCCAATAAGCGTATAAATAATAAAAAGCGTCGTTTTATTTATTAAATCAGAAAATTATTGTACACAATTGAAAACGTATTTCAGAGCTAGTTGATTCTCGTAGTAGAATTTACAATTCGACAGTTCGCTTGTATTTTATTTGCAATTCGCTCAAGCGCCTCGGGAATTTCTGGTACCGTTCGCGATCGCTACTTCGATCTGAATTGTCCCGCGCATTATATTATGTCACTTGCTACCTGAAAAGAAACCCGAGAATTCCCGATGTTTCGATAAAATAAAAATTTTCTTCCAACAACCCGCTTATTCTTCGTGCGATTGAATAACGCTGCACGGGTCTCTCTTGACTTTATTTTTATTGGATCGACTAAGCGATTTTGTTTTTATCAATATTCAGGTTACTTCAGCTGTTGTCATTCAGAAGAATACTATTTCCAACAAAAAAATGGCGGTTGGAAATCGAATTAATTTGTTTCATTCGTTGACCAGTTCAAAATTTGTCAAATGCAGGGCTTTAAATTACAGAGTTTTTATCTCTTTAGCCTGCGGAAAACGGTGACTATAGCTTCTTTCCATCGTTTATTAAAAATTATTCCGTTTCTTTTTTTGCTTCATAAAAAATGGCTGTTCTAACAATGGCGCGATTGTCAGAACTTTATGTACGCGTCCATGGAAAACGCCTGCGAGGATAAGTTCGGGGGAAAAGAGTAAAAAAACAGAAAAATATACATTTCCTGTAGAATTCGACTTACATGATTGATCGGGAATTTTTTATTCAGGATTTCATCAGGGCGAACGGTAAAGTAAACAACTTGACTCGCCTACTAAAAAAGATGTCAACGACGTTTACTAACAATAAGTACAGTTCACGATCGTTCTCAACGAGTCCTATTTGACTGATCGTGAATAAAACATGACGCCATGCGAGGCGTCAGATTCAATCGGCTCAAAAGATAATTCAAATTAATTCGATCCGATGTTATCGTTACTTTTTTGAATGAAAAGAGAAAAAAAAAAAAGAAAAACTATTATCAACTATTCTTGAACCAAACTATAAAATTTATCCGATTTGTATAATACACAACGTATAACGGTATATTAGATGGTAAATTGATCGAATAATGAATGAATGAAAAAAACTTTTGACAATGCGTTCATTTTTTGAATTCAAATTCTGATCTTTTGACCTTATCAACTCGTTACTTGGCTCTCAGAGAAACCTACTGCAGCTGTATCAAAATACGGTTCACAAATTTCAGCAACGCTGGTAAAAAGCGTATTTTGTTGGATTTCCATTTTAGTTTTATTCCACGTTCCTTTTCTTGCTGTTTTTATTACTTCATCCCTTTCACGCTGTATACACGTATGTATAATACGAGATGTCATACATACGTAACATGTCACTGCAGGAATAATTCTCGTGTGTATTCGCGTTACATATGAGGGTCACCAGCGGTATCGTAACCCACGAAGGGAAGGGGGTTGGAGATGTGCCGCTGTATACAGGGTGAGTCGCCACAAAGGTCCGATTCGGGAGGAGCTTCGATTGGCTGAGGCTCCGCCTTCGTCGATTCTTATTTGTTATTTTCGCAATTCCTATTGCCAATGAGCGATTAGGTAGCACGACATTCGAATATTTCTATTATTAGTTGGAATTTTCAAGATAACTGGTACGAATCGATGAAGGCGGAGCCTCAGCCAATGAAAGCTCCTCCCGAATCAGACCTTTGTGGTGACTCACCCTGTATGTACACATAGAAATCTAGTACATATATATAATACATGCATATATAAAACGAGCTTGAAAATTAGATCAAATTTTTAAAGTTTCATGTAGACAAACGGGAGTAACGAACCACTGCGGTAACTTTGAAGTGATCCATATAATATGTGAGTTTCTAACGCACGTGACATTTGTATATAAATACATAAATGCATGCATATATGTAGTATGTGTGTGTCTACAGTATAACATATGAAACGGGTTGGAATTTGTATGGTTGTTGATGTTATTATTATTATTATTATTATTATTATTATTATTATTATTATTATTATTATTATCATCATCGTAAGTACGTATGATAATACATTGTACCAGCATCTATTCAACTTGACGTAGAACTTTCTGACGACTAATATTAATTAACAAAATGTTTGACATACTTCTCGATATATCTAACCTGGAAATAAATTCCGATGATTGAATGCGAAATTTTTTTTTTTAATTTGCTAACATCTGAATATGAATTTGCAGAATTTATAGTTATGATATATTTGCGAGTTTTCAATGAAATGCGGTGCGATATATTGATCGGTTATTTTGATACGAGGTGTACCTATATTGTGTACGATGTATTTAAAAAAAAAAAAAAAAACAAAAGAAAAAACTTACCTATACCATGATTGATTTTCTTTACGTTTTAATTAAGAAAGAGCGGATATGTACTTTGATACCCTTGGGAATATTTCTATCTCGCGTTTATACATAATATTAAGACAAAGCGAGGCAAGATCGTTTATATATCAGGTGTTGAAATAGTAGAATTAGTAATACTATACCTCTTGTTTCGCAAAGCCCTCGGGGGTTTCTATTAGTAAGGTGTACGTATAAGGGTGCTTTGCGAATATGGAAGGTTTGAAGGGTTCTAAAATACATATACGCTGGTACCTTTTGCGCGACGCCAACAGCCTTCTACAATTTATATACCATTCCTAGAGGCGTTGTAGATACGTCGGATACATACGAGGTCAAAGTTCAAACTCCTCTTCCGTCCCTTGCGCGAAAATTCTCTCTTTGCGCCATAGCCTGCCGGAGCTTTCCGCCATCCCTGTTAAAAAAAAAAAGAAGAAGAAAAAACGTCCGACTTTTTTTCCGTTTTCGTCGTACGATGTTAGAATTCGCATTATTTAAACAAGGACATTGATTATTTATTGTGAAAATTTTCATCATTTTTACCGAATTAAGTATTTTATTTTTCACATCGTTCATTCGCATACCGAATGAATTGGAGAAAGAATTCACGAGTTGCGAAAGTTGCGCAATTTTTTTACTGTTTTGTGTACATATATTTTTCCCCGTTTTTTGCCGCGTGCTCGAATATACGGCCGATAAAAGTATCCGTACCTCGCGAACGTATAGGTACCCAGCTAGAATCGCGGTGTGTATAACATAATATATAGTTATATAGAGGAAAAAGTGCAGAGCTTAATTCGCTTAGAAGTTCGGACAAGTTAAACGAGACAATTATTCTGCTCATTCACCTGGTAAAAGCACTAACTTTCAAGGAACTTCTAGTTTATGTATACGTATATATAATATTATTATATACATATGTATACGGAACTTATGTACATTTACTCCAATGCAAGAGTCGTTTACTGATTTTAATTAGATAAAATTAATAGAGATGGTTCATTAATTTATTATATACACCTTTATACAGATAAAATATATGTACGTACACAAGCGACTTGTTATACTGCAGCTAACTTGAAAACAATTTTTATTTTTATTTATACATTTTTTTCTCGATCGTGAGTATGATAAACTCGTTTTAAAAATATTTTATAACATATATTGAAAATATTTTTCTTCGCAGTTAGCGACGGAAGAGTAAATTTTTTAATTTGTTAAAACTATAAGTAAGACTCCACGAAATTGTGTACGGAATAATATTTGGATAATTTTTAATAGCTCAAAATCGCACCTCTTGCTCTTCGTTTCAAACACTTCATTGTATATAATCGAATGAAAGATTTTATGAACCTAGGATATGATAACAGACATTAATTTTCAGACTTTTTTTTTTAGAAAACACGTACGCCTAGATTATCTGAAGCGAACGATAATTTCATTACATTCAAAATTCTATCCGATTTGTACGATGTACCGCAGTTGAAAATTTATTAGATTATAAATTAACCGATAAATTGAGGTTAGGACATGGGGACAATATTACAACTACAGGTATACTAGCAACTATAATACGTCGTGATTAGTTTCTCGCTAATGACCATTCGTATGAAAATTCCATTGGCGCGAGAGCTGTTTCAATTGGTTTTTATCGTTAGTTATTTTTATTTGTATATGTATATGTATATGTATATATACACTCATGCTGAATAAATGGCGCAGTTGTACATAACGTATAATGTACCGGTTGAATTGTTCTGCAGCGCTAGAATCTATACCGCAATATAATCTGTACTGCAATCCGATTTCTTGAACAAATTACCAAACAACTTGTTATTACGTATATTACACTGTAGCGAATAGAAAATTAGCTCGCAACATGCAGCGAATTCCGAAATCTATTTAACGAACGTATAGTTTCCGTTAATTTATATATGTATATTTATATGAGTTTCTATCGCTCTATTTCTACGAAACTTTGCACATTAAATGACCTGCACTTCATGTTATGCGTGCACTGCAGTTTTACATCCGAGCAAACTTTTTTTTTTGCGTCCTTGATTTTTTACATCGTAACGTCGACGTTTGAGGAATTAATAATTAATTATTTGTATCATTCTTGAGTCGTGTTGGATTAAAAAAAAAGCGAACCCTTACATCGAAAATATTTTTATGACAACCCTGAATGGTTTTTTCGTGCACGAAAATATTCGCTTGCTCGAGTGGAAATTGAACACCCTGGGTTCGAAAAATTCGACGGCAATAAAAAAAAATTTCAAGTAATCAGCGAGAAAGTACTTAAAAATAATGAATATACGTCGTTACTGCGTCTTCCAAGAAAACAGAAAAGAATAAAATAAATGAATGAAAAACATTAAAAAATACGTTTTGCTGCAGCGATTAAGTTTCGTACAAAAGGGCAACGTCGATTTTGGTCAAATTTTAAAGTGCCAATTGTAATAATAATAATAGATAAATTAATGATTTATAGATCCCCTGAAATTGCAATTTTTTTTTCAGGTTCCAGAACTTATTAGGTATCCAGAAAAGTACAGCTTTTTTCTTAAGATGAAATTTGAGGACAACTGACATTTATTTGATCCTTCAAAAGCGATTAATCAGCTTCAAGATGGATACGATGCAAAAAAAAAAAGTAATAAATCATCAGATTTTATGGACTCGACCCTGGTGTACATCGTTTTGGTTTTCTATCGTCAATTTTTCTTTTCGTCACAACGTTAATAAGCCACAAAAATTCAAGGCACGTGTTTTTCCACGAAACTTGAAATTCTTCGAACTTAAAATTGCTAACATCTCTTTTATGGTAATTGCTGAATGAGTTTTTTCTTTGCTTCTTTTTTCTCCGTTTTTCGTTGAGCTTTTTAGCCCAGTGATGGGTATCTTACCTCCAAGGTCCTGCATGGCATCCGTCTTAAGTCTCCCGAAGCTCTCCATTTAATGGTCGTATAAAAAGACGATCGTAAAGTTCGGTTGTTTAGAAAGAGTTGTAAAAGAATAATTAAAACTCATGGGAGCTGAAGGTTGTAAGGAACGTCGGAAGAGGAAACTAAAGATGAGACAAGATCAAATCGGTCCATCCCACCGACTCATCGCATGGCTTATACTGCAAGCTAATCTAATCGTTCATCAAGCCAAAATGTTGTTTCTTGGCAAGCCATAATTGAAAACAGCTAAGCCATTACTGAGGTTTTCCCTTTCGCCCCTTCGCAAAGGTCCATGCAGGGCGGGGTAGAGAAAGGTTTGAGGTTATCTCGAAACCAGCTCACGCTAGGGTTACTACGCAGAGTTACTTTGACATTTTCTTTGTTCTCTTCTTTTTGAGGATTATCAAAGTTTAAAGGCAATGGACTCATCACTATGTAACTTAATTTCACTTTTTTATCTAGCTTGGTCTACAAAATTCTTATAACTTCCGATCCGCTACAGCAGAGCTCCTGCAAGATTTCAAATTCGTTTCCGGGCACGGTGGTGAGAATATACAACGTGAGGTATATCAGAAGGTGGAAAACTCTCAGGTGAGGGTCGACCGCGCCGATTGCTTCCGATCGATGGAAGACTCTAGAGGAACGGCGCTGAGTTCAGTTGGGGATACATACGGTGACCACCTGCTGCATGCCATAACTTTTCATATTCTATCGAAGCTTAGCTGCAATTTGTTGTCTTTAGTGCGATGAGATGAAAAAAAATAAACTTTATTTTTGGGACATTCCCAATGGCAGGCTACTCACAGCGTTATTTATATACGCTGCCATGTGGAGCGTGGAAATTTTTCAAAATTATCATGTTCGATACAATTTGTTGTATTCCGGATGTCGGATGTCGTATTCGAGTACCGCGACTCCGAAAAACTCAAACATGACACCCATGATGCTGTATGAATTATACTTTCAAATTAAATTCAATATTTTCATTTTGAGATTAAATTATGTGCTCAAATATATCGGAAACGCTTTGAACACTCTTCAATGTTCAACTAACAATTCATCGTAGAGGTCATTTCTATTCTGATTTTTTTAAACTAGAAATAAAAAAAATGCGATCAAAAATTAGAGGTTTAATTGAAAAAACAAAAGTTGGGCCTCAACTGGCTCAACAGAGACCCCAAACTCAGAAACTGATATACTCATCTGATGTCCTCTTTCGTACACGACATTTATCCGAAACATTTCTCAATTCAATGCTTAGTTCCCGATATATTGGAGCGTATTTTTTCAAATAGGACACCCTGTGTAAGTTAAAATTGAAGTTTGAGAAGATTCCATTGGGGATTTCATGAATTTGAGATGGGTGTTCATGTACATGCACACCCTTATCATTTTAATATCGCTCTTCTCACCTTGGAAAAGAAGATTGCTAGCGACCCGTAGTCAACGATTATAAATGGTTCAGATTGTAAATAAAAAATCAGTAGTATAAGGAAGACGATCGATTTAAGATAATAAAACATAACCTTGGAAGGGGTCTATAATTACGAATCACATCGTGTAGAAAGAAAGATAGAACGGATTTATTTCTTAATGTAGACAGCTGACAGCTGTCTACCAAGTTTGTATAAAATCGTTCTGCACTGTGCGAGAACGACTGAATTTATTGATCTGAATTTAAAATTGGATATTCAATTGGTGGCTTTTAATATTTATCTAAAACTGAATATACTGTTTTTATACTAAGGCATTGCTATATCATACCAAATCCTTCGTTAAGAGAACTAAAAAAAAAAAAAAAAAAAAAATTGGTAAGATGTTTTTTTTTCAGATTTCAAAGTCTCTTTGTCGAATTTTTTTGAGCACTATCAACAGTGTTTTCTGTGATAATCGAAAATTTTTTACAGCACATGGCAGCACAAGTTCAGCATTTTCTGATTATGCCCTATTTTTCGGGAAAGGCAAATTAATTCTCACATCGACCATTTTTTTTTGTTTTCATTTACATCAGAAGATCTAGACCGAACGTTTTTTTTGTTTTTTTTTTTCTCATGTCCTTGCCACTGCGACTGCATGAAGCACTTGTGAGAATTCTATGTAGAGAAAAAGAAGAATTGCGTAGCAAATATAAAAATTGCAAGCTTCCGCATGGAATAAAATCGCTCGTCCGTAACGTCGTAGGAATTTCGCAGTTGCAAAATCGTTTTCAAACTCCTTCACGTATGACGTACTATATGCAGAAAAGTAAGAAGTTTACTTTTCCATCATACGTTTTGTATTTTTAATACCATGGAGTGCCACTATGGCACGTACCTATATCCTATATCCTATCACATCCTGTATACTGTTCTATTCCCTTGCTAGGAGTTAAATTTCCCATAGGATATTCCTCTAACGTGACTAAAAGTATCCTTTACTCTACCATGAAAATGGCACTCCATCTTTCCTCGGATCGAGCATGTTAAAGTATACATAGACCGAAAACCGCATGCGCTATAAAAAATGTATATGCTAGTGCGGGTCGACGTTGCAATAAATGTAGAGAAAAAGAAAGATTCCCAATTTTCCGACTTCGTTTTTTAAATATTTCGCATTCTCTCGATCCGATAGAGCTGAACTCCAGAACTGGTTTAGTAAGTTACTATAATGGGATATCAAATTTTACTCGCAGACGTAGTTGAACTTTCTTAGAGTTGTAATCTCATTCAATAACGTCGAATACTCACGACAATTGAGGTCGACTTAAAACACTGATAAAATCAATCGTTATATTTCACGATGGCATTCTTATCGGGAAATTGAATTTTCAATATCAGTGAAAGTCCCAAAGCCTATCGAGGTGACACTATATTAGGAAATGTAAAAATTGAAAGGAAGATATAAAATTCATAACGACGTATTTATTTTCAGTGAAATGAGGAATCAGAAATCTAAACAGATGCTCAAGAGATTTGAAAAAAAAATTCATCTGTGGTCCCTGTGGTAAGTCTAGACCAAGTTAAGACGTTTATTTACAAATTATGATGCAAATTGCCATGCCGTTCGTATGAAAATTTATAACCCTTGGTTACGGAGCGTCCATTAAAAATTTAAACTAAGTTTTTTTTTTTAATGTAGAAAAATAACGAGATGATGCTTTCTTAAGAAAAAACCGATTCTGAAATCACGCAAATAAAAATCTCAGCAGATTTGAATATAGATCCTATTAGTTCTGAGCAGACCTGATATGGAAATTGAAAATGGGTGAGTTTAGATTTATTTTTCATCAAATCAAAACTAACCTGATTTCACTGCATCGGAGTAGATCAAATTAGAATTGATGGGAAATAATTCTTAGATCTTAGATTTCATAGAATTCTACGATATGAAGAAATGATATGCTCTTGAAATGGATAAAAAATTACGTAGGGGAATTAATTGTTCGATGATAAATTTGTGATTATATACATATATATATATATTTATGATAAAGCTCCACTGGCGTCTTAATTATACTGGAACATTATTACTGTGAGGGAGAAAATGCGAGTGTTACATATATACCTATTATGTTACCGTCCTCATAACTCGCGAATCTCTAGATGTGCTTATAGTTATTATATAAATTTCATAGGAATTGAACGGAAACAATTTTGTTGTACACCTGAGCGCGACTCAGGAACTAAGTTGCACGGTGATATACATCATTCGTGCTTTCCATACCGTAAAGTACCTGAACCACGTTCTATTTTCTATATTCACAAAGGAAATGTGGTTGAAAAAACAATCTGATTCAAATCCCACCGCTTTTCGACAAATTTATATGTTGCTCCACAGACCTCGAATACTTGTTTTCTATCAAATCATGGTAATTGTACGAATTTTTTTCTAACTAATTGTAAGATGATTTCCGGCTGGGAAAAAATCGAGTGAAGTTATATAATGTATAGAAATATGAAAATTGGTTATTTCAATTTCCACATCGTTTGATGTTTGATATACAAAAAATTGTGCAGAGTTTGTTATAGTAATAAATTTGGTGGTCAAGGTAATGTCATAATAATCAAGGCCCAAGATGATGGATCGCCGTAGTAGATGACCGAGTATAAATATCAAATAATGCGTCATCCGAAATTTGTCGTAAATTATTTATATTATTTCCTAATTTTCTCAGAATCTAATTATTACAACGTTTGATTTATGACATAGATAAAATATAATATTCATTACACATCGATTTCGCATCTACGCTTTTTTTTTTTTCATACGTTTTGACAAGTGGTTGATTAATTCATTCCCACCATTACAATTATTATAATTATCTATTATAGTGTTTTCTATTCTAATACGTCATCCCATTAGATCCGAGATTAGATTGAGGATAATGCCCCCAAATTTCGAGAAATTATTGTTGTCAAATTGACAAATTTGTTCCACTCATTGAACTGGTAATATCCAATATAGATTGGGTCGTGACTGCTGGTTTTATATGACGGGTTCATTCGTCCGAATTATGCCAGTAAAAGAAAGAGTTGAAGGATTGGAAATGTCAATCATTCTATGTCAACGTATATTCTTAATGAAAAGGAATTTTTTTTTTTTCATTTTCTTCTCTTCTCAAGGATTTTTTTTTCTCATCTTCGTTTCTTCTCAAGTGGAATTAGCACTCTACTTTATTGCGAAAGTATCTTTTCGCGCCCTGTTTCCCAGAATTGGTGGCAAATTTTTTTTTTCCCGTCAGTATATCGAGTGTCGAAAAAAAAACCTGTGGCAGAATATGGGGATATTAAGTAATATGTTTTCAAATTAGGATTTTCGGGTGTGTGGGTGAAAAGAAAAAATTTCATTTCGTATGAAAATCTTGAAGATTCAATAAAATACATTCAAAAGGGGTGATATTTATTTTGCAGTTTAAAAAATTTCAATTGTCAGGTAGCGAAGTCGGAGAACAATAGTACAGAATTTTGAGGTGTTTATATTTTTATAAGCGGATTTTTTAACTCCATCTTTCATTGTCAGTTCCACAGGATTACCATCTATAAAATCACTCTCGCAAATTGTCCCCTCCATTTTCTCAACGGCACTAAGCTTTGCCTGCCTCTACGTGAAACAAAATGAAAGTTCAGATAATTCCAGTGAGAACGAACTCGTAGACCCTTTCCACCGCAGGACTTATGCCTTTAAAACCACAATTCATTTACGAAGTTGCTCGACCGTCATTCTAACGATCAGGAGCTCCCGAATTTAACTTTGACCAGAAAATCCGTTACACATCTGTACAGTGAATTGGATTAAACAGCGAAATTCGAACATTATTTGAATTGACCTGCAGCTATGTTTGTGTAGTTCGTTAACTATCACAATTTCCTTTCTTCTTCCATCGAAATTTCAGACCCGAGATTGTTTTTTGTTTTCTTGTCGCGGTGTAAGTGAAACTTGAGTTGATTTTTTGTCCAAAGTTTAAATGAAAATTCCGAAAATTTGCAAGTTTTCCAACATTTTACCAATGTTGTGATCAACCCTTAGATGCGTGCTGCATATACCTGGTTATGTAAGAATACACATTACATGGAAGTAGATTGGCACCGTGAACATTGACCTATACGCATTCAGCTCTATTCCGACTTTTCTTCCTGTCTTCTATTCTTTCTTTCGTCAGTTTTCCCTCAGAAAAGAAAACTTCCGAGTTTCTGCAGTTTGGAAGTGTCCTGACACATAGGCGTCAAATCTCTCGAGCTTTTCCTATTACATATTTCATTCTCACCCAAGGGACGATCATTTTCACTAAAAGCGTGTATATATAGATGTGAAAGTTAGTGGAAAAAAAAGTCGGTGCAGAGAACGTCAAATATATGAAGAGTAAATCGAAAGTTAGAACGATCATATCAACCCTTGAATCCCAAAGGATCGCGTATATATATACTAAAATATTTTTTTCGTCACTTGATGCGATTTCACAAACTGAAAGTCTAGGAAGAAAAATAATTGAATAATAATTCTTCTCAACCCGGAATAGATTGGCGTATTTTTTCCCAATCCTTCTTTTTTCAGGACTAATAGATGGTTTAACTTTAACCGCTACTTTTTATTTCTTATACTCTTATTTCTTTTATTTCCCCCCCCCCCCCCCCCCCCACTTCATATTGAGAAATTTGTGAGCAGCCGGTGAAACCGTTTTATCGCATTTCGCAAGGGCCGCTTTCACTACCGATTTTTCGGCAGCTTCCCGCTATGATTATGTTACGACCCAACGCAGACGCGGGGTGCTTTGAGACGGGACATTTTGCAGAGACTGAAATTTGTGGGTCACGATCCCGAGTCCCTATACTCTAGATAAAGTCTCAGAACCAATTTGGATCTCAAATTTATCTGACAGGTCGGCTTGAAAAATGTTGCTAATTTTTATTTTTGTTTTTCAATTTTCTACGGCTTTCTACTTGAAAGATTTTTTTGTAATAAATGCCAACAAAGTTGTGCAGAGTAGCGTTACGAATGAAAATGAAAATTTAAATTATTATATAATATTAATATCTAGTATACATATAAAATCATATAGATATATTTTTTTTTCTATTCAGGAAGGTGCTGCAATATGTAAAGCATTAAATTATTCGCGTAATTTTATTTATTTATTTATTTTTTTTCAACTCCATAGGGAAAAAGTAGAAACGTGAGGTGAACTTCTGAAATGACTTAGTAAAAAATTCAAATACATATACTGTGCATAAAGCGAATGTCACTTGGCAAATTAAAAGTTTTGGTTAAGCCCGTGAATTGTTCAGGCACTTTTAAGATTATCAAACATTGTAAGACATTAGAAGGAAAAAAAAACAAAGAAAAAAAAAATTAGTAAACCGTTTTCAGTGGATATTAAATCTAGTTATGGTTTCTGAAAAATAGAGATAATTAAAAAGAGAGAGAGAGACGGAGAGATTTATGGTGTAATTCTTTTTTCCACTCTGCTGGAAGAGTTTTATCTTCTACTAGGATAGAAGAATGTTCATATATTGCTATGGTCTTCCATGATCACTTTTACAGTTAATTAAATAACTTTGAAAACTAGTTACGGTGGGTAAGTTATGAAAACTTATATTAGTTTGTCCAATTTGAATATTTGTGATGTATATCATAATATCGTTTAATTACTCATCTTTTACGAAGGTATATAGAGTTTGTTTTACTCAAATATAATATATGTATGTACAACGGATCTGATAGAAATTGACAATTATGATAACGGTGATAACAACAATAATAATTATAATCTACCCTTCTCTATGGGGTGGTGAAACCAACCGAAACTATAATAATTATTCTATAACCCACCGCCATGTATCTGTACTCTGCACTATGCACTGATGGCAAGTGCACTTCAAGGGCTAGGCACGTATCTTTGCAAATTGAGAAACACGCCAGCATCGTATCTTGCAGGTTATGTTAGTTCAGGTTGGGTGAGATAGCTCAAGTTAACTTAAACTCCTGTTATGTCTATACCATGACGACGTTGCCACTGCTACTGCTGTTGTAGGTCGATGATGCAAATTGTTATAGCATTACGAAATTTTTTATTCGAGATAAAAAATCGCATGTTCACGTAGGTGGCGCTTAAGTGCAGAGCGATTTCTCGCACGTGACGCAGCAGCTACTTTTTTTCTCCTCTAATAATTTTGAGTTTTGTTCTTTCAAATTACACTATTTTCGGTTTGATGTGAGTGATTGGCTTCTTTTTTCTAACACTATTGTGATTTTTAGGTGAAAGGCCGGCATTTTTGATAAACTCTTTCAAGATGACAGAAAAAAATTACGACGATTGCCAATATAAACGCAAGGCGAGAATACTTTTCTCTAGTGTTCTCGACAATGGATAGAATTCCCTTTAAAATGCATGCAATCTGACGTTCAAAAGCATTTTATATGACATCACAAACCGATATGTGGCCCACAAAAGAAGAAATCTCAAAGTGCATTACACCGAGGAATGATGCAACGAATTGAAGAAAAGAAGGTTTGGAAACTCTTTCACTGGCTCAATTTCCGAAGACGTCGATTCAGCGATATAGCCAGAGCTGTACTTACCTATCTACCTCGCAGCTCGCAACTTGCAGCTTTCAACTTTCGAAATGTCCTTCCTTCCAAGACGACAGCGACGTTTTTCTTCGAACCTTACCTATTTCCCAGCGGCGAATACATTACCTAGCGTTACAAGGAAGCCGGGGAATTGAACCTTGAAAAGACTGCATTGCTGCAACAGATGGAAACGGCGTGACGTCCTCTCTTTCTCTCTCTCTCTCGATCACCGAAGTACATACATTGGTACACCGTAGCACCTTACGGAGTTGGCAAGGGTGATTCTCACCTTAAAGTTGAACAGGTCGAACATGAATGTATCACCGTGTCCATTCGATATGCTAAGCATATTTAAATAATCCCAGAGGCTCTTGGCTTGAACAGGAAGATACAGTGAATGTAATAATTTTTTTTAATCGAATCAAACATGTCCTGTTTATTTAACATCCGAAAAATTATCAGCATTGTTGAGAGAGAGAGCAAAAATTGACGAACGTAACTAAAAAATAAATAATTTGGAAACGCAAGAATTAGCACAAGATTATTCGCCTTTTCTTACTACTTTCAAATCGCTCAACAAGCAGAAATGTACCTTGCCACAAAAACGTGTTGCACGTATGCGAGACGCACATGGAACTTTGTGGTCATGAGAATTGTTCAATATCCGTCGACATTATCCATGGGCATCAAAGATCGGTGAGCACAGACAGCAATACATCATCCATCTTTCGATTCTATCAACAATATTACAGTTGAAGGGCCAAGTTTGACGAACTACGTACTCGAACTTCGATAAACTCATAATAACCTTGGATCTAACGTCAGTAGTGGGAACCAACGAAGTATAAAGTATATGCAAAGTTGGAAGGAAACAGTTAGTTTTATTCGAACCTTTACAATTCTGAATCCTGGGAGAATTCAGAGCGTGAAGAACAATAAATTCCGAAGCTGTATGTATATGTTCATGAAAGCTCAGCGCCTTTTCATTTTGAGTTTATAAAGTTCATTGCGAGAATTCCGAAAAAGCAGATCAGGTGAATTGATCCTACCTGACAATTTATGTGAGGGTTAATACATTTTTCACCATTGTTTGACAAAATTTCTTTAAATTAATATTATGGGAATAATTTTTCAGAGTACGTTTTCCGACCGTTATTAATCATTACAAGCTCTGAATAATGTTGAATCTTTATTTTACGGTAACAAGTTTTATCATAATGTATATTCACGTTGATGGAATTACCGCATGTGCTAAATGATTCTGCCCTCCGGCATAACGCGCTATCCCTGCAGATCATCCTTCAGCTCCTATTTTTGCCCGGGGCAAATCCATCTTGGTTGCTTCTCTGAACTATATGAAACAAACCTTAATGGAGTTCTCTTCAGAATACATACATCTATATACACATATATGTGTATACCTCCCTATTTGACTAACAATAATTGCGATAACATGGTGGGTATTGTTAGTCAAATACGTCAAATTGTACATTTATACCTTCTATACTCTCGAAAATTATACGAAAGCAACGCCACAGCATGCTTTCGACATTCACTGTTGGTTTAATTAGCGGTTGAAAAGTGTTTGCACAGACTGTACCTCGCATTAAAACTGACCCCATATATTTTGTTCGTCGCACTATGACCTCTGTCTAAAATCTCTAGTGCTTTCAAAATTAACTTCACACCGAAATTATATACCCTTACCGGGTGCCCTGCAATATGCTGCGATGTTCCGGCCAACCGAACAAGGAGTTTGAAACGGTTGTCGAAAAGTGAGCTTTTGGAACAACGATTAAACTCAAAACCATATGGTCTGATTCGTAGGAAAAGCTTCTTTCCTTGTTTTTTCTTTCTTTTGTTCTTTTATTTTTTTTTATCATGATGTAGAAAGTTAATACGCGGCTTATTTTAATCCGTTAAACACATAGCCCGAATTTTCACGCACGTCGTATCTGCATACCATCTACGTACACCTAAGCTCTATGACTGAGCTTGCATGAGAAGCATGAATTAATTAGCGAATAGATAGAAGTGTACGTATTGCATGTACACGTACATACATCATATGCAATGAGCGTAGCTGCATTGCATGAATAATACGAGACGTGAATTAACGCACCATGTTGGAATTATGCATTGAAATGTCGGATTATATTAGTAGCTAGAAATTGACGTTGTTTAAAAGGATCCTGCGAGTTCACCGTTACGTCATCTATTGCGACGAAATATCTACCCTTAACATAACTGACGACAAGTCATATTTTGAAAAATTGTCAAAGTTTTCTCAATGTTATATAAAAGGATCTCCCAAGGCTGTTTCTTCTGTTTTTTTTTTTTCTTTCTTTTCTAAATAACCTCACCGAATAAGAATGCCACTGACTCTCAATGTGGATTGCTGACATAAGAATAACATGGGATACAAAAAAAAAAAAAAACGAAGAAACAAAAGTTATAAAAATAAAACATTCAGGTAATGTTAGTCAGAAATATACTAAGCTTTGTTGTCTTTTTCAGACTAATAAATGCGATAGAATCCAATTTTCATTGAAATTGAGTCTGGAGTTTGACTGGGGTATCTAATGCAATTCATTGCTTTGTCACGAAACGACAAAACAGTATAGAATGGAAGCAATAAGACAAATAGCGCTGTTTATTGTTTTACTCCAATATATGAATTTGTAAGATTATTTTTTCTTTTCTTACGTTTTGCATCGGTGAATAGCTGTTTTGACCGTGAATATACTTTCGGTGAGTTACTTCGGTCTGCAGAAATTCGACCAGACGACATTATTATATTTTTTTTTGTTCTCATGAATAAGAAGGCCGTATCGTACCGGTGAATTTATAGCTTTATCTATAATTGTTTATCGATAATAATCTTTCAATTTCGATCCAGTATACCTTCAACGATGTTTATAATGTATAAGTTGCGCCAGAGACACCGATATGGAAAAACTTTTATAATCGATCAGTTTTTTGATATTAGATTCGTTGTTCTAAACCTTATACGATTAACTCTCCTATTATTTTGTCAATCGATGCTATTGGTCATGATTTTCTGTCGACCGAATGACCTGAAAACTCAACTGCAAAAAACAAAGAACTAAGTGCGTACATCGTTCATTTCCTCTACTTTTAATAATAATTGAGATGAGGCAAAAAACAATCGTTGAATAAATTCATAGGTAACTCGTTCAACTATCACAGCGAATAGTCTATTTCACTGAACAACTATCGGTACGGTGGAGCAGTTGGGGGTAATTTGAATTCCGTTTTTTTGTGTTTTTTTACAGCCGTAACTAATTTATAATTTTGTTGATGTTCTCAAACGAGAACGCGTTGAATCCTACTTATTGTTAATTTGGTAAATCAGTCGCGCCTGACGAAAGTTTTTCATTTCTTCATTTTTATCTCATCGTGGGATGTGTTAGGTGAATTATACGTATATTTGCCTCCATTACTAATTTCTATGCGACATCATCTTATAAGCTAACATCTCTGTGTGTTCAGTGCATTGGATCTGATTGTCATATAGATATAACTAGACGAGGTGTTGGTGGTTCTGGGTTTCGGGGCGCGGTCAAGGCGCATTAATTTCACGGATGACATACACGTGATAACCGCTGGTGCTTCCGTTGAATAACCCGCATCTGTTTCTGAACGGTCGTCGTCCGCTTGGCGGCATTCGGCACGAACATATTCAGCTAATTGACACATGTATATTATACTATGTAGTTTCTATGTACCATAACCTTACCTAGATAAATATTGTATATTGAACGCATCTGCTCACGCTGCCCGATGTCTCGTGTACATTACTCTAATTATATTACGTAACTTACGATAGTGAAAAAACAAAAACGAACAAAAAATTTTTAGGTATTGGATAAAGTCTAATAGATATACCGATGATGATGATGACGACGACGACGACGACGATCATGATCAAGGCTTTTAATTCGAATAGGCCTCAGGCACTTTGCATCGTGGCCTAGAACAAGGTCAAGGAATATGTACAGCTGAACAAATATAAAACGCAACTAACGAACATACCATACATATGTATATACCTATGTACCACTAATGTTTTGTTTAATTTTTTTTCAATGCTTTTTCTTCTTCCACCTTCTGTCATTATTTTTTTCCATCCGCTCGTTCTTCTGGTATATTTGTCTCGATCTCTCTGTACCGTAGATATTGTTATAGCTGATGATCAAGTTCGAAGTTCGAATTGTTCTTTCCGCCTGGTGATTACTTACCCACTTGTTAATTGTCTTTTAATTGAGCGACGATTGTATCAGGTGGGCGTGGCAATGTTCATTTATAACATATACACATAGCATCTATTTCAAACTCGTACTTACTTTCAACGTTTTTTTACTCACTACAGTTTTACATCCTTCTTTCATTTTTTATTGATAACATATACATGAGTATGAGAAGAAAATATTACAAGGTACACTAACAGGCCGATGAAGTAATAACAATTTCGAATGCAGATTTTGTGCGAAAGGGGCTCTTAAAACAATATAGTTTAGTTTTCGCTCTCGAAAACAATTTCACAAAATTGTTTTGGATGGTACAAAATTGAAGAAAATTTTTAATATTTATATACATTCAATCGTTAGATTTTTTATCACTGGGTTTCTTTTTTTTCGCTAATTGGTTCGCTAAATATATATGATGCATCTCGTCGGAAGTGAGTAATACCTACTTTTGAATTTTTTAAACTCACAGTATAGACCAGACATAATTTTTCCCCATGAAAAAAGAAGTGAAAAAAAAGAATGAAGAAACTCGTATTTCGACCGGCGTAATATTAAATGCATGAAACGTAGTATATACATTTATATATATAACATGTACAACTTTAATGCGTCTATCCGATGTACAATTTTATGCCAAAAAAACGAACAGAAATAAATGAGAAAAAAAAAATTCGTCCAAGCTGTGTCTACCCATAAAATGTTCCAGATTCTCGTTTTGTAAGATGAAACTAAAACACACGGCTTTATATTATATGTTTAAGCGTCAGACGGACGCGGATCATTTTGTCCACGTCGCGACGTTTTGTTTCCAAATAAGTTGGTGTCTACCTATAGTATGTATATGTATGGAGATCTTTTCTGGACCGTACAAAAAATTTCAGTTTCTATAAAATATTAATATTCTTGTGAATGAATCCTTCTTGAAATAAATCGTATTTATAAATTTGCACAATTTTCTGACATAATTATGAGGTGCAAGAAACTCAAGTTTTGTGTTTTTTCGAACCATGCACTGAAAAATCCCATGAAAAATTCATAACCAAAAACAAAAAGATCGTACAAGATGGCCCGAACATTTTTCACATTCACTGTACCGCCTTCTAATTAATTATCCCCACACCATTAATTTTTCTTTCATATACATGTATACATGTATTATATACATCGACATGCATAGGTTTCATAGAGACGTAATAGCGACAAAAGAAAAAGAGAAATAAAAAATAAATGGACAAAAAGGAAAAAAAAGAAAGACAAAAATCAACAATTGACGTCATAGAAATAAGTCACACAACAATTGATATCCCGGCGATTAGCTAATTGCTATTCACTAAACGCTGTGTAACCGGTCAAAGGGTGATATAAAATTGAAACATGCCTCGTACGCGATGATGGCGCGGCGAACGTATAACAATAACAATAATAACAATAATAATAATGATGATAACGATAATAAAATAACACGATCACAATGATATCGTATATCACCGCATGCAACCCCAAAGGATCGGGAATTTATAAGTGATATTGAATTCAAGTTAATAATTCTGTTTATAAATGGCAATTTATATGATTTACACGAGTGCATATTAAATAATGAAATGAAATAAAGGGTTGTGGCATAACCCTAACATGTTTTCGGATGATGAATTTTTTTATCCTTTCGTATTGCGGTTATACAGCAAGAGGAGTTGGTTCTAGTAATGGATATGGTTGATAACAAAATGGCGGATTACGCGCCTGAAGCGATTTCAATTGCAGGATGTGTTTTGTTTTCCACAAAACATGACAGCCTGCAGTAACGGTTCTTTGGATAATCAAACGAACTATTATATAATATATCCTATTATATATCTGTTCAGGATTCTATACTGCTAGATATCCTATACTGATTAATTCAGATTACACAGGATATATCTACGATTTAATACGATATATCCATAGCACTGCACCGTTCGTTAGCAACTCATGAATTACTGTCAATAATCATAGTAACTGACTGTGTGTGGTTTGTGTAACTATGTATACAGGTTGATTCACCAGAGGTGTCAGAATAGGCGGAGACTAGTCGACGTCATGCCTAGCTCTATAGCCAATGAACAGCGAGATAATCCACGGAAGAAAATAGCAACACGCATTCGCGTTCGTTGTCGCGCTCACTTCACGTCGTTTAGTCTCCGCCTATTACGACACCTGTGAATCACCCTGTATATATGCGATGATATGTGATGATGAGTATCAGTAATATCTAGGCTATACATAGGCGAAAGGGATAAATTTGTTTAAATTCAAATCATGGATAACTATACCAAAATATAATTCAAGTTACAACTGCGTTGGGCTCTGGACCAACGCATTTAGTCGAACTAGATCTGTATTTGCGGTTAATTATTGTTCGTAAAGAAAAGTGAAAGGAATTTCGAAAATTTCAGAACAATCAACGAAAAAGTAACGAAGAACGAGATATTCAGAGACGACAAATTACAAAGAAGATCCCAGCGAACTGTATTAATTTGTCGTCCCTTGACCTGCGGTATCCTTGACTTCGGAAACGTATCGGTTGAGTAAATTGTCAAGCAGAAATTCAGCATCAGCGCGCCCTGAGCTAGTAATATGAATATTGTAAATGAACGTGTCAGAACTAGACATGCACGCTCGTTTTCTTGTAGGCTCGGTTAAGTTATTTTCGGTTTATACGTATATGTGTGTCGTTACTATTGTGTGCAAGGGTGGTTTTACTATTTGGTGGAATTATGTATAGCTGAACAACGACGAAGTATGTGACTGAAGATGATTTATGTCCTAGTCTATATTTATACATTATATATGGACATGTAGATATATAGGTATGTGTGTATATACATCGTAATAATGAATTATTTAACTTTCAATATATGTACATCTACACATACATGGGTTAGCGTATGTGTAGGCAGTATGTATAAATGTATATACCTACCGGCAAATATATATTGAATGAGAAACGTAGGAAAATGCAAATATTTGTCCTTGATACTCATCGTTGATATCCTCAACCATAATAATAAGGATTCTTCGCGAAAGGTTCTTTCAAAATCGAAGCCTTCGCGAATAATACGCGGCGGGTGCGATATAGATATTCCCTCGGGAATATAACGCTTATACTTATAGGTATATCGAACGCTTTAGAGAAATCGATCATGCCGCATGCAACGCGTTTCCGAATATCAGATAGAGGGAGATTACCATTTGGAATAGTTTTTTTTTTTTTTTTTTTCGAGTTGCGGAAAAAATATATGAATACCAAATAGCCAAAAATGCCCTAATATGTTGGTATTTGATTTTTACATTTTCAAAATGAATTAGTTCTTGGATTTATTAGGTACACCTATAATTGTTATAACTGAATTCAATATTTGTAAATTTTAATATCATTTTTCATTACAGTTTAGTAGAAATCTTTCATCGCATCATTTTATTAAATTCTATTTTTCTCGAATTGCTCGCGCAGATTATGGATTCGTTGGAGACTCTTTATATTACAACTGAGCCTGCAATATATGATACTACTGATTGAAATATACATCAGCTCGCTTTTCGTCTTTTTCGCATTTGACAGACAAAAATTGAACGTCATATAGCTGTACCATATTGTTGCATGTTCGGTTGGTTTTTACGTTTTGTTCGTGCTCGCGTTCGCTGTTGAATTTTATTCTCAGCGCAGTATTCGAAATGGAAAACTCTTAACGTAATAAAATCAAAGTGAAACTGAGGTCGTACAAATGAGATTTGTTTTTGCCCGCGGAATCTCGCTTCAAATTATAATTACATTATAGATATATAGAAAAAGATACACGACTCTTTGAAAATGAAATAAAATTTGTTGTTTTATTCATAAATTTACATTATAATATATTTATGCAGACATTTCTTGTTTATTAATATATTCGCTATGCGGCTCTTCAAAACATATTTGGTAACAAAAATTTCATTCAATTATTTGGCTGTCAGATTATTGATATGCGCGGGGAGTTCAGTTTCATATGATATCTAAAAAGATGGATAAATAAAATTACCCGCGACAATCAAATCATGAAATTAATTCTCTTTATTTTCTAATAGGTCAAAATGTTTTTCGATTTTTTGAAGTTTTCCAAACCTGATATAACACCGTGAAGTACATTTTACTTTTTATTCCCCCAACCACCGGGAAACAATTTTAATTCTAGTGTGCAGTATTGTTTTTTTTTTTTTTTTTTTCGTTTCACCTCATTGTTTTTATAAGTTTGATATCTCACAACTTGAACTTTCAAACCACGTTTTCAATTCCTCGAAGTTCGAGCTTTTCTCATTCCAAAAAAGTTTGAAGTCTTTTAATTTATCACATTTTTTTTTTTTTTGTTCTCGACAGACATTCCAGTTACATGAACTTTTTTTTTCGTTGAAACTATACAAGTTGAAAATTTCTTTCTCACAGTTTTTTTTTCCCAATTCGAATCATCTCGATGATTCAGTTATTTTTTTTTTTTATTTAACGAGGAAAGAAATGAAGGAAACAAAATTCACAAATTACCGAGCCGTGTGTAAGAAAGCACTAAATTTGAGAGAAATTTTATATCCAACAATTTTCCCATATAGTTTCTTTACACAAATAAAACGTCGCATTATTATATTAACATGAAAAAACAATAAAGAATTACGAGTCTGTGGATTTCGCTAAGCCCCTCCTGCATTATAAGCGACATTTTGGTTATCACCTGAATATTTATAACCCGATAAGTGCGAAGACACTTTGCCTTTTTTTTTTACGTCATTCTCTTTCGACCTGATGTGCACGAAACGCGCTTATGTAGTAAACCCTACTTCGTATACTTATATAGATATAGAGACTATTTCAAAGAAAGTATATGTATAACTCACCTTATATATTACTCAATTTTAATACGGCCGACGGTTTGCCAACGAAGGTCTTTTTAAAGGTCTTAATATCATATTTTTAGATGAATAGACTTCATTCTTTACAATCCATAGGTCATCTATCATGAAAGCTTGTATGGATATCGAACCCACCGATATTAAAAAAAGACAATTTCTATTGTCACAATTTTTGGCAGCCAATATTCGAATTCATATACCGTCTTGAAAAAATTCATCGTCAAATATCGCGTATGGAGACGAGATAGTATAATTTTTTTACGTGTGCGTAATGACCTAGAAAAGTTCTAAATTCAGGACTTCTTACCATCTTGAACGTAAAAAGCTCGCTGCCAAATTTTACTCATACGGATTCGGAACAGCAAATAATATGATCTTTTTCGATCGAACCAATATTACCTCCAATACTTTCCTCAAAAAATGCGTCGAAGTTTTCTCCTAATTTATTTGACGCATCGCAAGAACAGAAAAAACGAAGTTTTCTTCCTTCTTAATTTTTCAATTCTTCAAAGGCGACATATTATCCTGTCGCAAAACATTGAGGAAAAAAATTTGAGAAAAAAAGATCTGCACGTATACATATTGAGCTGGATAATTGCAATGAGTTCTAGCTAAATGTAGTTCTCGATAAATCAGCCGATTTCAATTCAAGGAAAATTCGCATTCGCGTCAAATACATATGCGACACGCGCGATAATATATATCATATCGTTATGGATATTGACTAGAATTCCAGACATCGTGTGAAATTGTACCGCTCACAATGAGCCGTATACGTGCGTACAAATAAAAAAGAAACAAAAAAAAAAAGTATCTATATACATATCGGTTGAATTTAGTACCTTCAAGGATGGAATTTTTTACGACCTGGTAGTCGCACCTGCCGCGTCCGGCGATTGCGGCCCATTTCGTGAAATGGATATTTGGTAAAATGGTCAAGCGTTTTTTTTTTCTTTTTCATTTGTCTCTTCGTTCTCCCGTATATTATACTTTATCCGAGTAGTTATTATGATCGAAAAATTAATTTGTCGTGTGTTTAATACCGTTATCGGTATAATTATACCTCCAGAAATTAGATGTACTCATAGCTAATTAATTTGGTAATGAAATTTGAAATTCGCACTTATAATCGGTTCATGGATAATTTGACGGTTTTTTTTGTTCAATTTTCATGAAAAATAAATATAAATTCCAGGTAACCCTGGCGTCGAAAGTTTTCTTTCCAACTCATTATCGGTCGAAAGAAGAATATAACAAAATAAGGAAGCCAAAAAACTTGAGGAAAACTTCACGGGGTTGGTATCGATTATTCGCCTCAGCCGCGTACTACCGCAATGTGAGGGTATCAGTTTTTTGCGAAAAATTAAAATAAGAATACGTATAAATAGATACATTCAAAACGGTCTGCTTAGCAATCAGAAGTATCAAATCGCAATTGAATTATAAGTGGAAATAATTTTATCACCAGATTTTTTTCCCCGTAAGATTTAAATTTACATCAAGTAAGGTATACGGCACGACAGGGACGACGACGAATCCATTTGGCAAATAATAAATGTTATATTTTTCATTATTATTCAATTCTCTTGCAGGTTTTCTATATTAAAATTTGACATCACAACGATCTTTTCTGCAGTAACGTATATACAAGTATATACCCACGTAGGTACTGCCCGGGGGTGAATCGAGAAAAAACGTGAAATATATTCGGCAGCTCAATACACAATTTTTATTTATACTCATGTTCATTTTGATTTAATTTTCATCTCTTTTATTATTTTTTCCTTTCTTTACTTTCTTACATCAAAGTTGTTTCCATCGTGGACCTCGTATAGACAATGAATTTCGGGAACATGTTCATCGTTATTTTTCTTAATTTACTTTCTTTAGTTTTTTTTTTTGTCCATGGGTCCTTGACCCAGTGAAATATTATAATGGAAACACAATGTGAGAAAAGGTTATCGTATATTTTGCACAAGTAAAATGTGCCACTACTTTTTTTTTTTTTTTCTCCTTCATACGCACGATTTACTTTCCGTCAACTAGTTTTTATTGTACACTATGTGCAGTGTGCGTTCATTTTATTTCAAGACTGGCAATGGAGAAGAAAAAAATTTGTTAAAAAATAATTCATTCGTTCGAAAGAAAAGTGTCAAGCCCAGAGTTTCGGCAAGAGGGGATGAAGACGAAAAACAAAAAAAAAAAAAAACGAAGGAATAAACATATTTACGAGTAAAAAAATAGAAAAAATAAAAAGCCTTGTTCACCGTAACGTGAAAAAACGTTGTTAATGGACTTAGGAGTTGATATTTTTTTATACGAGTTTTGTACACAGAATGCAGATTCCACTCGGTTCATGTAGAACAATGCATAGACGTGAAATGTTATTTTTCGTTTCTTTTTAATCTTTTGACGTGAAATTTGGAACTCGACTGCACCGATCATTCCCGTATACTGATTTGCTGCGGACGTAGTTGAAACTTCGAGCGAAGTGAAAACTATTTATAGCGATGATCAGGAGCCTCTAGTTTTAGGGTGCGAACGGAATAGCCAGCTATAGTTTCTAACGGAATTAGGGCTGATTTGTAAAGGTAATTGGGAATCAGGAAAATCAGAAATATATACAACATAGGTATGGGTGTGCGCCTATAAAATGACCTGTGTGATGAAATAATTAAGAACAGCAAAGGGTTGCGTGTTTTCAGATTAATGAGAAGTGACAATAATACCCCCTATACAATGGTGAAACGTGACACGTGACATGTGAACCTCGAGTATAATAAGTATGATAAATACCACCCTATACATATAATGTGAGTCACGAATTGCAGTAGTGACTCGGCTGTATGTTTGTTGTTGCTAACCAACCGTGACTTATGAACTTCATCACGTGGCATATATGGTATAATATAAAGTGTCAGTTTTACTCTGAACGCACGGATAGTTTATCTAGGATTAGAAAAAAACAAAAAAAAAAACTCTTAATAATAGAACATTCTCTTAATGAAACATTTGCATCATGCGTTTCTATATGGATATTATATATCATATAAATAAATTATTTTCATTAGAAACTTTCAGGCGGCGATGAGCTCACTGGCAATGACTGTGAACATTTTAGTTCATGAACGACCTTATAATATCAAGCGGTAGTTTTCCGAATCCTGAAAATTAACCATTAGAAGTTACATTAAGATCACGAAATTTTATCAGCGATGACAATAATGAAGTCAATTTCTAGCTTCTTTTTTTTTGTGTTGCCACCTTTCAATCACCGACATTTTAATTTTGTAGCGAATCGCGCTATAGATTGTATGTTTATAAAAATTCTTGTTTCAGATCGATCCTCGACAACCTGAATTTGAAATATGACTAGATTTTCAGACGTTACGCAACTGTTTAAATTGTGATCAGGCTAACAATTGGGTGCTGATTGTACCGCCCTGATTGATAACTTGCACCCATGAATTTGCAAGTTTTACAATTCTACAATTACCTATAATTGTGATAATCAGTCAGGACATCGATTGAACTGACCGATTTCAAATACCTTGCAAGTATAATTGCACGTGGATCGGAAGCTTGATTGTGACCTTTGTCGATAACACAGTGAACTATGGTGGTTGATAACGTGCGAAAGGAATTTCATCTTTTCTAGAGATCGATTATGTTCTTTTCTCGAGTTTTTGTACCATGCTTAAAAGTAAATGGATCGAAAATTAGGTGTGGAATTATAATCAGGAGAATGAAAATTCACCATTCGTGAGAACGTGATTATAATTCTTGGAACGTCGTTTGAGAGCTTCCTTGAAGCTCATTTAATGGATTATAACACCCACCTACATGAGGTGGATCATTATCGATGTCTTCGCTTTGAAAACATTTTTCAACAAATCCAACCGCAACTGCGACGTAGAATAATTAAATTATGCTAACGAGGAACTGTTTCTCATTAGGATCTAAAAAAAACATCAACTCGTGACAATATAACTAACTGCAGTCGATGCTTGTATTCAAATTAATATCATACATGTCGACGATATTCGTTTTTTATGGGTTCTATGATGGGATTGAACAGTTTTTGTCGTTTTTATAATCCGCGGAAGACGTCGTATATAAGAACGTATGAAAAAACAATGAAGGTCCCCGAAAATTGATAGTTTTATTCGTTCGAACGAAACTTGATATTCGTTCAGCGCGCGTCATACGACGGTAAAAATAATCGACCGTCACGGTTTTGCAAATTGCGAAAAAGAAGCACATTTATACAATTTCGTAAAGCAATCAATTTTCAAAAATGCGATAATCGCGTATATACAAACATTTTCTGTCAAAGAGTAATTCTTTTTTTTCCACATTTCCTTCCTCTATTTTTGCCGAAATTCCGCGAGAGCGAAATATTGAATTATCAATTATGCAATCGTATCTCCGAATCAATGGCGTTTGAAAACCTGTTTGAGCCGCCTGCATAGTTAACGATCTGATGCAACTTTAAAGCGTCGTTAATCTGCGTCGACGGGCAAACGAATTGATGAGAAATTGAATAATCGATTTTTTCTTTTCTAGAAAATACGACCTGCATTTCATGATTTTGCATAACTTTTTTTTTTTTTATTTTATCCCGATGGTCGGCAGCGCATTTCGAAATTAAGACGCTCTTAAAGCAAGTGCACCGCACTGCTCAAGTATCAAGTATTTTAGCTTATCCGATAGACTTATTGTTAGCATGCAGCATGCGTCAATTCGCGATGTTACTGAATTAACCGCACATCAAGCTGCACCAGCTTACAACGGTACCACAAACCTTCATATATATGTATAGACGATTATGGTACGCAATTTTGAATGTATCGGTATAGATACATACACGTGAATTATATGTAACACATATGTATAGGAATGTGCGTGTGATACGATTGTTAAGGATGTAATTTCTCGCATGGTATACACCCGATGCCTCGACTATTGGATTGAACGAAGACTTGCGTCATTATAATTGCATATTAATTCGCTAAGTGTTTATCGCGCACGTGTTTCATTTGACATAATGGTGATAATCGAACGCATACGTGTTCTCGGTGGCTCGTGACTTCGTTTTTCTCTTACATTAGAGTCTAAATATTGCTATCTGCAGTTATATATTAATAAAGATATTTACCACGTTTGATTTTTATACACCCAATAACTATACTACATAATTTACATAATCATTTGAAACCAATTCAATTATCTTCGAAAGAAGGGAAAGGATGATCTGATTTTGGCTGTGAGTGTAAAAAAAAACTCCGACTAATTAGGAATTTTCGTGATGATAATCCAAAAGTTGTGACGCAACATTGAGAAATACTGATTTTTTTATTTCAATTTGTTTTTTATGTTTTTTTTTTTTTTTTTCGCCTCAACAGACCGGCGTAATCAGCTTTTTCCGCGTTGAATATGATAATACCTGAATTGGAACAAGTGCTTTTCTACAAATTTTCTACTTATAATATTATAAAGTAAAAAAAAGCGTGGAAATATTTCATCGTCACCTTGACTCTGGCCAGAATAGTCTCAATTACATAGGTCACGAGTTGTAACTCAAGTCCATGGAACGAGGATGTTTATGATAAATTTTTTTGTTGCCAGAAAATATACGTCAACGTTAACTTCTGCCGAGAAAATCCGTTGTGGCGTTACAGAAATTTATGCAGACGACAAAAGCCTGTCTGCGGCGCCAGTAGAGTGAAATAATGGCGATACAAAGATCGAGCGTGCAGGAGATATCCACATGAGAGCAAAACTCACAGTTAGGTTCGAGATCTAACAAGTTGAAGATCAAAAATTTTTTGTTTCAAAATCACGTACTAATCGATTTTTCAACCACAAATCAAGTCACACCAATTATTTTAGGAGCTTTTTCCTCCCCCACCCCTAAGCTTCGATGGAAAAAAGTCTCAGTTTCTTAGACCATTCGATTGTGGCTTAATTTTTGAATCTATGAGAAAATTGTGGAAAAATGTCTTTTAAAACTGCCAACAAGCAATCATGTGATAGCAGGAGATAGTGAAACTACTTCTTTTCAGAAGGCTTTTAACTCATCTCTTTTTTGATTAAAAGCTCTTTGGAGTTTTTATTTGATCGCGGATAGTTGGAGAATTTTTATTAAATAACTGAACCAAGGTGTAAAAGTTGTGGGTGAGATGAGGGGGATAAAATGAAAGCAGCAGCTGCATCTGGAGCTTTATTGCCCAGGAAATAGTTTAATGGAACCTTGATAAAAGCTTCCTTGTTGCAGGTTGTGAAGTTCGGATATGTGTCGCGCAGTGACGGGGGTAGAGGCAAGTTACAATGCGTATCTGTATACCTTACGTGCGGTTGTGGCTTGCGGCTGTACAACGACTACGACTACGCGGGGTAACGAATATATGGAAAGAAGCTTATCACCTACAGTCCCTTTACAGTAGCTTCTGCGGAAGCTCTGTTAAATCAGAATTTAAATTACACCTTCGTAGAATTGAAGAAGCCCGTCATATATTTTTACCTTTAAAATATATTACACCGTCTTCCAGGAGAAAAAATTAAAAAAAGGTCGGGCGAAAAAAGGAGGCAAAAAGAAGAGAGAAGCTTTCTGTACGAAACTTGGTGAAAATCTTATTCTCACCGAACCTGGAATAAGGCAAAAAATGTTCAAGTATTTGTGTCATGTGTATGATGCTTTTTTCTTTTTTCATTTTGCCAAAAGCTCACCGAAATAATTTCGCAGTAACTGTGCAAGCTTTTGGGATATACTTCCGTTTCAGTTTTCGGTATCTATCAGTATTCAGATCATCGAATATGTCACACATTCAAATTTTAATAGTGACGAATATCAATCCAATACGGTTGTAGTACGTCAGAACGAAGAGCATTGTAAGCTCACGAATGATACAATGAGTGAAACATGTCCATCGTACATTGACCGATTTTGCTCCAATTCCATTACCATTGCAAGACTTTCGTGAAAAGCATTAATTAGGTTACATTTGGTTTTCTACTCTGCCAACCTCTGTGACTTCCCCAAAGGGCGCTTTGTAAACAATTCGATATTAAGTGGTCTCGTGAAGCCGGAGTCATTGAGATCCTAAGTGCCGACGAGAAACAGTTGACAAGTGTACAGTGTAGCTATAGTACTTTGTTAGCTACTTCTCAATGAAGGACCAATACATCACGGTTCTATGTACACATCTCGAAGCCAATACGAACACATCATTCATTGGTTCAAGTCTTTCGATGGACGCGACCATGGGACGATCCTCTTCTTCCTAGTTCCATTCAACTTCTGTAGCGGTACGTCAATCGGCTCCATACAACACCGTTCGTTCGTTATATGATGTTTTAACCATTCAAACTAATTGTTGTCGATTATGTTTACGAGGTCACTTTTTTTTGAAACCGTACCTGCGTCTATACAGTGAACTAGGTATTATAAAAATATTTCTCAGCTGAATTTGCTGAGGTTCAACTTTTTGGTTGAAGTTCAACTTGAAAAGTTCATTTTATGGCAAAGTTCAAGTCAACAAAGTTGAAGTCGAGTAAGCTCAAGTCGATTAAAGTTTAAGTTAGCAAAGTTCAAGCTCACTAAGCTCAATTCGAAGTAATTGAAGTTGGCAAAGTTTAAGTTAACGATAGTTCAAGTCAACCATGCTCAAGTCGACCGTGCTCAAGTCGACATAGTTCAGGTTAGCTCGAATTAAGTTAACGACGTTCAAGTCGAACAAGCTCGAATCGACCAGTCTCAAGTTGGCCAAGTTTAAGTTCGCAAAGTTTTAGTGGCCAAATGCAATTTTTCAACAAAACCCAAGTCCTGATTGTATACCTTTTGATACATATTCAGTTACATTCAACTTGAGAAACTCATCAACCAAAGTATGTTTTCAGTAAGAAGTGAAAAAGTTCGGAACAAGTGTCAAGAGGTCATGAGTTGAGCTTTCACCGTGCTCTGCTTTATACGGATTGGGTAGGTTTATGTACCTATGGTAAATTCGTCGCAACCCATCATAAACCCCACCGAATTTTAGGTGCGGAAACCTGGATGAACCCAACAGCAGTTATATCAGCATTCGTCGTCATCGTTGTATTGGCGGTGATGGTGTTGGTTGGCCAATAGTTTATCGTTTCAGCGCTTGCGCCTGGATGCGAAATCTCATCGGCGTCGAGTAGTAGAACAGGAGGACAACTTTGGCGTACCTCACAAGCTAGTCGTACGACGGCCGCCGCTGAAACCGCGGACGCGTCAAAATACGCGTTTATCTCTTTCTCACAGTCAGACTGTTATTACAATATAGCAATATATCGTGCGACAATTTTATGCCGAATAATAGAAAAAAAATAGTAGGCGTCGTTATTTATTTAAAAAAAAAAGCTCGATAACATTTACAAAAAATTAAATGAATGAAATAATTCAACGATTATACAAATTTGTTATTTGCAATTCTGCAAGATAAATGAGGCGATAACAAAATAAAAAAAAAAAAAAAATACCGAATAGAAGGAAAGTAATAATGTAGGTACCTTGTAAAAATAAATTACGTTCAAATTCATTCTAACTGCAGGATTTAATTTATCAATGATGATGACGATGATGAAATATAACGAAGTTTTAAACGTATAGTTTTTACCAGCTGAAAAAGTGAAGTTTTTTTCGGATATAACCAAATGAATATAACCGATTGAAATATAATCATCGCATTGAAAAAAAGACAAAAAAAAATTCATCTTGCATTAAAATATGTTAGATAGGGAAAGGACAAACGGTATGAATTATTTGTTACAGAATATTGAATTCAATTTTGATTAAAAACAAAACTAAAAACAACAAAAGCTGAAAAATTGTTTTATCAGTAAGCGATATGTTCTGTTAAATAAATAAACAAATGAATGTATAAATAGACAAAATATAAACAAAATAATAATTGTACGTAATAATAAGGATGTTTAGTTTTACGTACAGTAATAATCAATCGTGTTGTTGATCATCGTAAAACGGACAGTGTCTAACCACCACTACTATTACTACTACCACTACTGTTAAAGCTACTCTACCTCGGTACTACAATCACTCCAGGAAATTTGTGTACCGAAACAACTATACAGTCAGTGAGTTTCCAAACATAAATTACATAACATATACCAGTTGGTTCGATCAAATTTTTTTAAATTCTCATTTACGTGCACTCGTATATCCTACATTTTTGCTATCGCTGCTGCTCCACCGAAAACTTATGAAAAGTGACGAACGAAAAACCGAGAAAAAAAAATTAACAAACGGATCTGTTAGATTTGAAAAAAAATTGTTTGTCAAATTTGGAGTTTGCAAAAAAAAAAGAAAATTGACGGATATCAAAAAATATCAAAAATATTTCTACGTTCGTTTATAGCACATTGATTATGTATGGATGGTTTTAATTTGAATGTGAATAGGCGATAGAAGATGAAATATCAAAGAGAGCGATAGAGATAAATCATAGGAGGTATAGCATGATCAGTTTTTTTGCGATGAAGTAATGTGTTATAAATATAGTTGTCGGTTACCTGAATCAAAAGATCGATGATCAATCGGTATTACCAAAGATAGTTCGGTCTTTGCAACAAGATTTTAACACTCTAGGCATCTAGTTTTTTTCATGACTTCCGCATGAACGTAATGTCGTTCAAATTATACAACGATTATTTATATTTGAATTATTATCGCTCCCAAATATTTGCACGAGGCCATGAATTCATCGATATACCTCTACAATTTGAACGGGTTTGCACGTTTTCGTTTATTAATTCCTTTTCTACTTTACTCGATTTGCAATTATACAATCGATGGATGATATCGATGCTCTCATTGTCAGTGGAAAAGTGTCCAACTCCACTTTATTTCGAAAATCATTTTTTTGTATTTTCTGTTGAGAAATATCATTCTTCATATGCCCTGAACTTGGTAAGCGTGTAATTCAAATTTTTCAGTTAGAAAAGTTGCCGCACGAAAATTGTTTAACTCCTCGTCTGATTTGAAAAATTCAGGATAAAAATTGTCCAACTCCAAGAAAGCTTCTTAGCTGACATAATTTTTGTACGTGGACATATTTCTATATATGTACTCAATAACAAACACAATTTAACAATATTCAAATTTTTTCTTTTTAATTTTATCATTTTTCTATTAATAAAACGTTTTTTGGCTCTCCTGAAAAATGTACAAAAATGGAGTTGGAAAATTTGCTAATTAGAGCGTCGATATGCAACTTGTATAATAAGTTGTCACGAACTACAAAAAAAAAGAGAGTAAAAGAGGAAAATTGTTGAATTTGTCAAACCTGAGATAAAACGTTATCTATGGATTATGTATGTGCAGTATTAATGGTTGGTTGAAAAGGCATGAGCAAAATTGAAAGGAAAGGAAAAAAAAAAGAAACCAAAGCAAAAATCATGACGTAGAAAAGAAAATTTAACGAGAATGAAATAATGTGTGGTAGTAGGTAATCAATTTGTGGTCAAGTTCATTATGCAGATTATTAATTATACGACAAATAATCTTCGAAATCTTGATCTTCTTTATCTGGGAAATGATGGAACTACGAATTGTATGAAAAATTAGGTAAACCTATCTTATACTTGCGAAAATTGATGATTCATAGAAAAGTAAATTTTCTTTTTTCGCAATGCAAAATAATTGAAAGATGATTGGAAAAGAAAAAAATTTTAATTACTTATACGAACATCGTATTTCGCATGCGCGAACATCAATCTTGTACATCGGCCGTGCGACTCAATTTTTAATCCAATTTGTGCAGTATAATATCCGGTAGTTTCAAAGGCGATTTTAATTTTCGATTATACGTTGCAGCCGCAAAATATGTGCTCACTGAATATTGCTATCTATTGGAATATTCGCGGCTCAGTAGCTCGTGAAATAAATTCGGTACATTATTAATGCTGTAAACGAATGTGTTGTATAATTTATAACAAATATACACGTGCGTAAAGTTTCGTTTGTAAATTTTCATTTCCCTTCTTTTTTTTGTTTTTTTCTTTTCATTATCCTTTCGCTTTCTATTTGGGAAGAAAGTTGTGAGGGCCGGAGGGAATTTTTTTTTTTAATTGATGTGATTTCATTTATGTCTTCAGCAATTTTCTTTTTCTTTTCTTCTGATTTTTTTTTTTTAGTTTTCTACCAATTGAAGTTGGTGGAAACAGCATATTCGTAATTTTTTTTTCTCTTCCTTATACATTCATGAAAATGATTATTCTCGATGTTTGGATAGCCTTGGAATTTTTAATCGGCAGTTTGAAAATTTACAGGTTTGGATTTGGAAAAAAATTCTACTGGGATTAATTAAAAGCGAATTATATTGTTAATATTTGCGTACACCATATATATACTATACGACGTGATTATCGTAACGGGTGAAATGTATAAATATTACAGCGGCGCGAAATTTTGAATGATTACCGGAACGCGCGACGAGGGAATAAAAGGGGAGAGGCTGCTGCTGCTGCTCTGCAGTAGAACGATTAGAGCGATTTGGTAACTTATCTGTATGATCCATATCTAAACGATACTCATCGATCATTTTTTCTGCACGGAAAAATTATTTGTGAAATATAATATCATCCGTCACGATTGTATATAATGAATACAATAAAGCGATTCGTGAACAAAGTTTAAGTTTTATTTATATATATATACGTTTTTTTTTTTAACCCAACTCGTTATTGAATCGCCTTTTCACCTACATAACTGCATGTTGAACAAGCTTCAAATTTCGATTTGATATAGCAACGACCCGATACTGCAAGTTGAATAGAAATGGGCATTAATTTTCAATTAGCTCCCCAGCTAGTTAATTCAAAATCGAAATGTTAATCAACGAAGCCAATTAGGGGGTGATCGCGGACTCGCGCCTCTATATAACCCTAGGTACAAATATTGTATGTACGCCACATCCACAGCCGGTATAATTATTGTCAGTAGAACGGCAACTTCATTATACTATAAAGTTCTAAGAAATTCAACGTTTTCAAACAATAATTATAGATAATAGCAAGAAATTTGCGCATCTTCAATTTTGTTTTTTTCCATTTAATGAAGTTCGATGGATAGGAAACTCCGAAAATGCAGCAGCACGTGAACATCGTAAGGAAAAAAAATCTCGGTTCAAAATCCGCAGAGAACTTGCAAAAAAAAAAAAGAAAAAGATTGGCTCAAGATTGGCGGTGTTTGTTTCTCATTCCGGTTATTCGAATAATTTTTGGAAGAGAAAAAGAGAAAAATGTTCTTCAACCGATTACATTAAGTGACAAATGTGTAGTTTTGAAAAGTTGACGAGAGTGGTAGATACGATGTGAAAACGTACGGCTTTTATTTCTGTTTTTTTTTTTTTTTTTTATTATCCATTTGTTTTATTGGAAAAATTCGCGGGCGTTTATATAGGTACGTATATCTATATATATGTTACGACAATTTAAGCGCCGAGGGATTGTGGGCACCTGTGACTGTAGACAGATATGCCACCGACCGCCGCGTTGACAGATACAAATATACATGAGGGGAAGAACTTCTCTGAATTTCCGAATCTCCCGAGCGTTTATTTCACCTGTACGTCGTACATAACCTATACCTATGTTGAACGTACATGTATACGGTAAGAAAATTTCCCGAGGAGGAAAAGGAGGAGCATAAATTTCCATATATCATCGAAATATATCATCGTATCAATTTCACCCGTGCAGTGGGGTCTTGAAGTTAATCTTATTACGTCCTGCAGATCATGCAACGTGATTATTTTATTTGATCTTTTGTTTAATTCCATTCTTATTATTTTAGCGTTCATAAATATATCGGCTCGTGATCTAGCGCTAGTTGACGATGAATATATTACGATCTGCAGATATACAAATAGCGTGAAGTATTATGTTGAGAATGGAGAAGAAAAAAAATATATTCCCCTCTCTTCGCCTCCTACAGCCACTCTGTGAAAACGAATCAAATAATAAATAAATAATTAGTACCGAAAGTTTTAAGAAAAATAAATTTCAGTTCGTTAGTTATACAAATTTTTATATAATTGCCACGTGGCCATATTAAAAGATACAGCGCTCCGGCACAGTAGATCCATTTATCTTCTTTGAAGTTTTTACACCGCATGCGGTGTGAATTGTTATTGTATATTATATTATAATATTTCTTTTGCCGCTAAAAATAGCCGCCGATTTTTTTTTCTTTTTCTCTTCATAATTCTCGTGGTCCGTGGAATACTAATTATCTGCATACGAATTATCAATGGAACAATATACGTAGTTGCAATTATATTATTGCGAATTGCAGACTGCAGACTATAATAGACGGATAAAATAATATCGATTACGCGATGGAAAATAAAAGACTAAAAAAAAATTAGTCGATTCATTAATATTGTGCGTGTAAAATTACGACACAAGAGTGCAAAAAAAAAAAAAGGGAGCCAAACTTTTTTTTTGATAAATGGTATCGAATCGTTGATGGAAAACCATTTAATTCAACTTGAAATTTAACGGATAAAAAGAAAAATACAGAAATGTCGAGAGGTCCAGGGTGAAAAGCAACGAGAAATTTTGGATTGCCATTCTATCGGAAGTCTAATTATAACTTAAGGTGATCCAATAATGGACGTACTGTATATGCTGTAGTCTATTTCCCCGTTATCTATATATCTATATACTGAACATATAGATTCCATGTCACAAAAGCATATATCGGAAAAAAGTAGTAGAGATTATATTCGTCCCATGTAATAAGAGTAAGGATTTTTATTCCTCAGGGACAAATACTTGCGGGTTTAAACTTTTTATATTACCTTTTGCCGATTGTCTAGAATGCAGAAAATAAATCACATTAGCGAATTTTGCTGCAGTTACGATATCGCATATGATGCTGTACATGAGAGTCGATTGGTGATTTGGACAAAAAATTATTTTATTTCCAATAGGAACGTCGCAAAAAATCTGCGAGCAATTTCTTCAATGGTATATAATCAGTGTGGACCTCTGATGTATAGGTAATTTCTGGCCTGCCTTGCATTTTCGGACTAATTTTTGACCCACCATTTTTTCTTTTTTCTTTAATAGATTCGCGCATCAGATCCAGACGAGTCGAACCGATCTTGAAATACCTACTTCAAACTATAACATCACCGTGTAATTTGGACGATTTTTTTTGTAATTGCGAAAATTCGAACCTAAAAAATGTTCAGAAAGTTAATCAACAGTCGTCATTTATGTCACGTTGTAGAATTGTCACGGTATATTCCTCGTGTTTATGGCTCCCGAATGAACGTTCGATGTCAATTCAACCGACGCAGTATCGTCCCTAGGGACGTATGTAGTACAGCGAGGGTCACGCAATAAATAAAGAGTAATTCCCCACCGACCACCCACCCCTGATTTGACTTTGATGAGGGGCTGGCTGGCTTATCAGGCATTACAATTCTCAGAGGGTGAAGAACAACGAAGGGTTTACATTCTCAAGAATAATTACAATACTTAAAATATGTATAATAGGTTATGACCGTCTTCGTCACTCCCTTTAACAGTTGATACCTTCACGGTACAATTATTGTCCTTAATGAAGATAAAAATGGAAAGTGTAAAAAGACAATTCATAAAAAAAAAAAAGGAAACTAATTTAATCGGGAGTATTAATTTTTTTATCGCGGTTCAGTCTTTTTTAATTCTTTGCTCGAAATCGACTGTATTGCATGGAAATCAATTATAATTATTAGGGCCCTTGTGTACCGTTGAATATTCGAAAATTGAACATTATAATCTCATCTTATGGATTCTGCAAATGGCTTGAAAGTAATAATTACACGGCGAATGATCCCTTTCGAAATTTCAATTATTCACCAAGAATAATATAATCTTTTCAATGCAACGACAGAAAATCAACACAAAGAAAAAGTTTGATCGGTGAATGGGGGGGGGGGGGGGGGGGGGAAACAAAAAACGAAGTGTTTGTACAAATCACCGGAGAAATTGATCTTGAGAAAAAAAAAAAAAATTACGTGTCGATAGAATTTCTGACGGGGTGATCATTTTATGTATTAATTAAATTTTCTAGAATATTCGTGTGTAACAGCTCGCAATAATAATTGAATATTAGAAATTGCCATTTATATTAGATCATGTTCGATTAGAAAAATTGACAGAAAATTTTCAACATTTATTTCAGCGCCTCGTTTGTTCGAAAATCATTTGCGATTCAATATGTTTAACATAAATATATACCTATATAGCATTAATGACGTCTAAAATGTGTTTACTTTCATATTACCGGTATATAGATGGTACATATGTATATGTATGTATCTTTGGAATTTTGAGGTAGAAAATTAGTTAAGAAAGAAGGTCGTTCGTAGCGGACAAATTGAGACAAAGTGTCGCCCATACCTCGCTGCACAAATACTTTTACACAATACGCTTACACATATAAGTACGTACGTATCTTCGCGGAGACGTTTAAACGCTTTGTGAATAAAATTATAATATACTTTATTCAGATTCGAATTGTTTACGACCAGGCAATGACGGTTTTTACGGTATAACATTCGTAGGTTTGTCACGTTGCCGTGCAATTATCCGGTACCCGAATCGTAATCGTTATTTTAATTTCTATACTTGTTATATCCATCGGAAAAAAAAAAAAAAAACGAACTAGGCATAAACTAAAAAATAAGAAGTACAACTCTTTTAAAGTCATTGTATTGAAGCGTGCTCAGGAATCAAGCGCGGATTCAACCGCGACGAACGAACGATTCGTTTTTAACTATACGAAAAAAAAAATCCTCGCATTTTTTTATATATTTCTATCTAATTGGATTTGAAAATTGTCAGCTTTTTGACAAATGCTTCGCTTGGTACGCGTCTTATTGAAAATTGAAAAAACAAAAAATTCAGCAAACTCATGTAGGTATGACGGCCACGTGACTTCAGAAGTAATAATAATGTACATTATACATACGAAGTTTAAGGCAATGTACGAAGTACTCAAATGGGTATATTATATTGAAGCAGTGATACACGCTGATAGCCCGATGCGAGTCTATTTTTATCCTCTTGGATGAGTTAAGAATTTCGACTGTGTAGTGTTGCCGTTCAACTATTTAGGTCAAGATATCGAATAGCCGGGTTATAACGTACCTTTTCGGGTCTAATCTCAAGATTTATTGCTAAGGATTTCGAACTTCGAGATATTATTTAATTAGCATTTATCGTTCTTAAGCTGCGCTTTTACGAGGACAGATTATTTCGATTAAATAATATGGGTGTGTCAAAACTTTGCTCATTTTCAGAGCTGTACGAAGAAAGACTTCAATGAATTTCTAAACTTTTTAAATAAAATAAAAAAAAAAATTTCATGATTTTCTAAGAATATGAAAATTTATAATTTCTGTATACACAATATTTGGAATTATTCCCTCGGTACGAGTTGATTTAGAAGTATTATTTTGACTCTCCGAACTGTCACATGAATTTCTGTGCAATATTTTGTTTGAATTTGAATATATTTCAATGATTTTCTTTACATGCATACTTTTTGCTGCATCGTAGAATTTATAGTTGACAGTATTTTTGAAATTGGCCCGCAGGTTGCGGTAATATTGCATACTTAACGTGTGCTATGGGTAGGATATTTCATATGTTCGAAACATGAACTGAAAAATGGGCAGCAAAAAGGAAAGCTCGCTTTCAGCTCAGAAATGGAGTTTTCAACATATTTTTCCAACGTTCGAGGTTCGAGTGATCGAAAATCTGATCAGAATGAAGGTAAAGAGCTTTTGAGAGTCGAGTGTATCTAGTCGCATGAATATAGCTATAAGAATATCTATAATAGATACAATACATAGGGCATATGGTATACATAAAATTTTTGCACACATAGGTATGCAGAGAATATTTTTAGAATTTTCTATCCCAGGAGTGAAATATTATCGTTTTCATGTACCTACGTGGTGCGTGAAACAGTCGAAATGAACCCGGATGAGAATGAAAAAAGTCGAGTCGATGAAAAAGGGGGGGGGGGGGGGGGGGAAACTGTCGCTTCTAATTGTAAGCCGAAATTTTACGAATGTTACTTACGCGTACATGAACATGTGCATGTGTTGCTTGTATTTCAATATATTCATTACGTAACTACTGCGCATACGCCTGGAATATATTTGAAATTTAAATATTGATGTGATACACATATACGTATATACGGACTTATACCTGTAAATTCGATTTTCAACATCATAAATAATGAATAAGCCGAAAGCCGCCGTGGTCTGCACAGTGTGCAGCACGCTCGAAAAACGACCAGAGTCAGCTGATACATCAAAGTCTATGGGCTTCATAACAATCGTTCGAAGTTCCGACGAATATGAACCACAAAATGGCGAAATTTAACATAACCTATAAAATATAAACGATTATTATACATATGGGTGGGCTATAAGGTACGGCTAGCCGAATAATCGAAAGATGAATAATTTTCTCTGTCTGCATACAGCCAAAAATATAATACACCTGAATAATCTTTCGGTGGAAACAGAAAAAAATTTACTTCTTTTCGAAGGAGGTTTTAGAATTGGGAAATTCAAAATGGCCGTTCTGTTCCGACGACTAGAAATTTGAGAACAGTGATGCAAAACGCTTCCAGAAAGATTAGTGTCTGAGAAGCCGGAGCCTATGCTTGATTCGGAAATGGCGTCAAATTTTCAAAACACATCATCTATCGCAACGAATTGCAGAAATTCGGTCTTTTGTGCCCAATTACCTGCTATAACCTAACCCAACTTGACCAAACAATATAGAGAATATTTTTCACGTATACAGAAATCTGATTTCGTTTCATTTTATCGTTAGTATAGATAAATTGTTGGTCTCAATAATTTTTATTGTTTTCATTTACGGAAATAAATGATTTATAGAGGTCAAACATGTTTCGTAATAATACCTAAACGGTTAATTCAATTTTTCATCTGGGTACTCACGTACGTATTGTTCGTAGTGGATGAGCCGTCACATGTGGCAGTTGTTAGTTGGCGCCCTGCAGAGTAACTGCAACGAGAAACGGATGCATTAATAATTGCCCGTAATTACATTTTGCTTTGAAACGAGATGAATATTATCTAGCTGTACAGGATTATCGCGTACGTTCCGATATGGGATAACGTGTGCTGCGTAGGTCAAGTTATAACTTTAGGTTTAAATTTTTCAGCTTCCCGCGAATCAAGAATTTCGTCTGTTTTCTGTGCTGGAAAAAATTATTTTCACAATGAAATTGGAAGACTGATGTAGATTTTAGAAATGTAACTAATAAAAAATAAAAAAAATTAACGGTAGCCGTCACTGTCCATTCATCTGAAATTGCATTCTGCTCATAATATCTTTTATTCAAGTTTTGACTCAAGTTAAATGGACAGTTTGTTATGAAAGTAGGACTCTATGATTGAAATTGTCAGATAACGAAATTCATTCTTTCATTTTCAGAAATTTTTGGTAGTATTTTCATGTGAGATCGAGAAAGAGCAGTTTTTTTTTGGGGCAAGCTATACATACAGTATTATATTCATATTCGTACACATCAACGTACATTACGATTATTCGACCACTCGGTTATGAGCAGCTGGTCAAATCGGAAAGTAATTGAGGGGTAAACACGCCCAAATAAAACAAGTGCCGAATAAGGGGTGAAGGATCGACGAACGAAATAACGTATATTATATAGCATGAATAATTCCAATGTTCAAATGCGCTCCGATTTACGCCTCTAAAATACAAGCATCTCGCATTCGAACGAGATAAACGTATTCATATTATTTTGGTGTGCAGTTACGAATTCCAAATAAACTTATATACTTACATAATTTACATGGTACATAATACATATCACTTGTGTATATTTATTTGTATTCATATATAGGTAGATACGATTAATTATTCATAAGTGAACGGCGACAAAGAGAAATTGAAAAATGTAGCATAGGTCATATGATAATTTTTATTAATTATGCATCAAATAGCTACAGTCACACATACGTACGTATATGAAAAAAAAAATCAAATCTACGTAAATTTTTAATGTCTCACAACTGGATATAATAATCAACTTTTTCAAAGACACGTGTGATTTCGAGAAGCAAAAAGAAGAAAATACTACTATTATTCAACAGCATATCATTCCGTTTTTCGTTCTTGCCTTTTGTTTTGTAATTAGTCTAGAAATTTCAGAATACGTAATGACTAGTCTTTCGAGTGCCAAAAAATATAGTCATTGACCTTAATTATATTGTCTTCTGCGTCCAGTGTTGTACGTAAATCATAAAAGAAGATAAAAGAAAAAGAAAAATATGTCCGTTGACGCGGTTTGACATTACTTATGATTCTTATCGCAGATAGATTATATAAATCGATCTTCTTTGTTCCCTTCAGGTCGGAAATGCCTACTTAATTACCTTATTTCTGAACTTTTTTTGTTAGTATATCGATCAAGAATTACAGATCTGCAGGGAAAAAGTATGACAACTTATATTTGATTTGTTTTAATAGTATTAATTTATCTGCACAAATTAAACAAAAAAAAGTTCTTTCGATAAAAGAATACCTTGCTGATTGGCAATCTTTTATTAATTCAACAACCAGATTCAGATAGTTGTTTCGGTTAGGGTTAAGATTGTTCGAAAATAAAAGCTTCTTTCGAGTAACGAGACCAAAAAACTGCAAAAAAAATAAAATAAATAATAATGAAAATCAACTAATATCTCGAGTTACGCGGGAGTAAATGATTCAATTAGAATATAACCTCATTAATCAGAGATGAAAGTCAATTGCCAATTATTCAATTTTTTTTCTACATCGTTCGACCTCTAATACGTCTCAATATTTCTCGATATGATTTTTTTGGCGATCGTACGTATAACTATTCGGTTAAGATTGTTGTACAGCAGGGAGAGTCAATTTCTCAAAAGAAATGACCTTTCGACAACTACGACTGGTTCAAGTCTCCTCACGACGGGACGTACCTAACACCCTAATTACAGTATCTGTCCACAGTATAACGTGCGGCGTGTCTCGCAGCATCAGACTTTTCTTCGACAATTTTATCCTCTGATTGGACAACTTTTCTGATGGGTATGTACAACTTTAAAGATTACAGGGGGGTAGGTATGGGTGCCGTAAGCTCACGAGTTCACTCGCCATTCGACAAATTAGAAAAGGCGGCTGTTTTTAAGAAGGTATTTTGGTGGTACTTCAGAAAAGTTGATTTCTTTAATATTTTTCTTTTATTTTTTTTCAAGTTACTTAGGAGAAAAAATAAACAATCAATTGTGTACTACAATAATCGATCACTTATGTAAAAAAAAAAACTTTTTTAGAGTTTGTACAATTTCAACTTTTTTTCATGGGAATCGCATTTGTGCGGAACTTCTTTTTATTTTTTATCTTTCTATCAACGATTTTTCTGAAAAATTCATTATGAATATTTTTTGAACATCTGAAAAACGCCCATTCAACATTTATAAGGAAATTGCGAAACAAAAAATGAAAATCTTGTAGCAAAATTTCTTCTTTAAATTATTTTCGTTATGATTATAGTTTTTGTTTCTGTTTTTAATGTTTCTACGTACGTGCCTGGGATTTCTATTTCTACTTTTGCAAGACTAACAATAAAATTAATGGAAACCAAAGAAAAAAAACTGATAACAATAATAAATCAATGAATAAATGAAGACACGAAAATGAATGAAAAGAAAAAGCTGCTGCCACGTGTACAAAGTGTCAAAGTGAACAAACTAATCGCTAAATAGACGACGTCTATAATCACGACGACGTGATGATTTAAATAAGTGGTCAATTTTATTTTCGTTACGACCTCCGGTGAGCTTATATTATTGTAGATATAACAGCTGCGGATGGACGTCAAGGCTGAAAAACTACCAAATTCTAACTATAGTTAACGCGAAGTTTTTTCGTAACAGTCCCTGTGTTCAGTAAATAATTGAGCTATTCGGTGTTTGTTATTCATCTATTTATTCATTTTTTGTTCATTCCTTTGTTGACACGTAATAATAGGGTTTTGATTTTCAACGCGCTGCTTTTTTCATGTCTGCACCGCAGTTTATTCTGGTATTGGGAAAATTTCAAAAGCTCCAACATTCGACAATTACCCATTATCAAAGTGGCAATTTGCTGTTTTTACTCGCGATTTTTTTTTTATATCGTACAGCTCGAAAAAAACTCAGAAATTCTGAGACTGAAATTCGTATCCTGGATATGTCGGTATTCTTATTTTATCTTCGCCTGCAAGATCAGATGAAAATATTTCACATTTGTTGGGTTGGTACGAACGAAATATTTCCCGTTTCATCCAGAAATATTTAAAAAAAAATTTTTTACCAGATCGCACGGACGAAATAGGAAATTGAATAAAGTGAATAAGAACGTCACGTCAACTTTGGTATAGAGAGACAGTTAATTGTACATTTATCGAAAAATTTCATTTATTATATACACATGTATTGATCTACTGAAATTGAGTTCCACTTTTTCATGTATCGCTCTTCGCTCGCCATTAGGCCATTATACGTACAGGTAGAGAAATTTAATCGCGTTAAACCCGGATCAATTGAATCCCTGAAACCTGGTACGAATGGATTAAGCGTGGGTTGACGTGTATCTCGAATAAAATGAATGAATGAAAATTATTTTGAAATATTACAAAAATTGATGTAACTGCAGTATCGGCTATGGTATTTGTATTGCTGATCCCGATGGGTTGTTTCTCAAGATTGATACGAGGAAATGCGACGAACATGGAAAATATGTAAAAAAAAATAAATAAATATGAATAAAGTAGAACATAATTGAGTTCCGAAATATTATATGATAATTGACTATGCTTCATGTAAACGTCCTTTTTCAATTTACTTCAATGATCGTTTCAAAGAATAAACAAGGAGAAAGAAAAACAAAATGACCGGCAAGTTTGTCGAAGTTCTGACCTATTTCGTACGTGTACATATGAACATGTGTATATTTTATCCACGCGTATCCCATGTATTGTATGATGTGCAGAATATATCTACATGTATAAATATACATTCTCTATGTACACACATATTTTACGTAGTACACGAACGAATGGGGAGAATTTCAAACAGGATCAACCTGGACTTTCCAGCTTCGGTACCGCGCGCTCAGATTTTCTCGTTAATCGATATACGAAAACCTCCATGCACGCTCATGTTAAGGAAACCTTAAATTTTCTTCTGTCGCTTCCAGTTCCTTTTTGTACTTTTCCTTCCTCTTGGAAGGTCGCAGAAAAAAAGTGTCTCATCCATACCGAAAATAAAGATCGTACGAATAATTTTTTTTTTCAAACGTCGATCGTAATTGAGACGCAACAATTTAAACGAAAAGAAAAGAAGAACGAGTTGATTTCATGTACGAACGTAACGTTGGAATCGTGAAATTGCTTCATTACCTCGAGGAATTTAATTGCGGTTCAGGAGCATTAGGACAAATCGGTATTGCACTCACACTGCACGAATGGCCGTCGATCCGTTTATTTGGTTATACCGATACAGATTGCCTCACTTTGACCACTACTTTATATGCAATGGAGACAAACGAAGCCCCACAATGCGAGTAATATTCCACCTCGACGTTCTCTCCGCGAGAATTGTTCGAAATCTGAACAGAAATCGGCTAGGGCTAATATTCCTCGTAAATCTCAGACTCAAAATCGGGACGCATGGAGGCGCGGCATCTCCGTATACACGCAGCCCACTTCGTTCTCAACATGCTTGATCATTGTTTTGGCGTACAGGAAATGAAATAACTGATGATATTACCGAATGACGATAAAAAATGACGAGCGGTCTAACAGTTTTTCGAAAATCAGTTTTTGAAAAAAATTCTACAGGTTTCTTTTGCCGTGTTTGAAAGAAGTTTTTCTTTCTATTCTTTTCTCCGTTGGAACAAATTAATTCATCTGTTCATCGTTCGATAATCGATTTTCATTTTCTCCCCCCATACGGAAAGCCGGCAAATAAATCGAAACGTTTCGTTCTTTTGTTTCACACGTACTTTGTGTGAGTATCAATTCACGTCGACTAGCACTACAGATGTTGAAGAATCGAACCTTTTTCATTTCCAACAGACACCGCAACATTTTCGCCCACAAATGCCGAAGGCCACGTTTTAGATCAAAACCTGGTGTTTGATCGGGGTGCAGGGTAAATACCCATCACAATTTCCTATAGTCTCGTGTGGGCTTTTACGATGGATACAGAATATCGAAAATTGATCATCCTGCCAGCTCGGAATTTGACGGCTTCTAATGCAAAAATGTCTTCAATGGCGCCATAGGTTCGCGTAAAAAGCAAAAAGCAAACTGAATAACTGAAAAAGGGATGACAGAAAAAATCAACTACCTGCAAACGTCATCTGCACTACCAATAGGTGATGACACATTCAGACTAATGAAATTTAGCAACAAGTGCAGGAAAGGATATGTTACAATTATAGTTTAGTAGGAGTTGCTTCAAGGATGTTCAGATTCTGAATCAGATCTTTGATTGCTTCAAACGAAATTAACTGGCTCACGTCATCACGGATGTATACACTTGGCATTCGATCACCGTGGTGGCATAAGCACGGCATCGACCGATTTTTTATTTTTTTTCAATACCGTCTGCAGTGATCAAGTTACCAAGAATTTCTTTTTCATTTCGTCGAATCTATCATTTCTTCGTACATTCTTATTACATTTATTTTTCTTCTTATTCTTTTGATTATCACATTTGCACAATTTTTCCGGCATTATCATCTCTGAATTCTATTTGTAAACGATTCCAAAGAGTCACGGCGAAAAGAATAAAGAAAATATGGGTGGATAAATTCAGAAGAAAACAAAAGAAAGGAAAATTCTTTCTACCCTTGAAAATTCTATCCCAAAATCGGTGATTTATTCTGACAGTTTTACCTAAAAGGTTGGAATTTGTCGTTTTTATTTCATATAATATACCACGACGAGTTTGAATTGGCAAGTTTTTGAAATCTAAATAGGATCTGAAAAAGTAATATTTTTTCAGGTAATAAAGCTTTTGTTTCTTCCCCTTGTTCTTGGTCCATAAAACTTTCATATTTAGGAAATATTTATTTATTCGTAGAAAATCATACGGTATCGCGTATAACAATTCGAAATTGGAAATTCCAAGTCTTGGACAAAAATATGAGAAATAATTCAGGAATTGCATTTATGCAAATCCTTGGAGAAATGAAGGAATTTTTTCGCGGAGAAAAAAGTACAAGATTTCTTTCATATACCTACCCAGAAGGTTGTTATTATCATCATTATTACTACTTTAGAATATCGTAGTATAAAACCGAATGAAGAAACCATCGTACATAAATACAAGAATTGTATTGTTTCATTTGAATAAATTTTACATCTCAGATCAATGATTATATTATTCAAGAGAAAGCAGAACGATGTGCATGTATTTCAGAATTTGGTACCTGCACAAAGTGAATGACGTAAAACCGAGCGTAAAACTCTATTCCACTCAAAGCGATCAAATTAGTTAAAGCTCGTCACCCTTGTAAATAAAACACCCTACCGAATTTAAATTTTCGAACAAACTTCGCTCGACTCTCGACATCATCAAGGTCACTCGTTCGTACGATTGTTGAAAGAAAAAAAGGCAATAAAATTTGAAGAAATCATGAATCAAACGTTAGGTCGGTCTTTTGGCTTTTCGTCTTTTGTCTCTGGTAACGTTGTAAACGTTCACCGAATGCAATGCAGCGAAAGAAAAAGAAGTGCTGAAATGTAGAAGATGCATTTTCGATCTACATATATGCATAAAAATTTTCTGGCATTCATTCCTAGACAACTTCAAGACGTATAAAGTCCAACTGCCAGACCCCATTAGATTCTGTACTATGTATATAGGTAGTGCTACACCTCATACTCTAATCGTTTAAAGGACTTCGTTTGGACGTAAAACTTTGTCTTTGGATTTCTGTAGAACGGAAGAAAGTTTATCCATAGCAAGACTCTTCCTACTTCAAGTACTACACCATCCATCTTCTCAATAATCCTAAAGATCGCTCTTAACTACCAAACTTCTAAAAGCTTAGTCGAACCGAATTGCGAACGATCGATTCGTCCAAAAATACACAACACGTTAATTTCTTTTTTCAGTTTTGTTAAAATATTTTTCATTTTTATCTCCTCTCGTTCCGTTTGCCGCGTGACAATTTTGTCATGCCATTGAAAAACACGCACATACATATCACATCCCTTAAAAAGCACAAAATTTCATCAAATTCAACTTATTTTTTCTCTCACATTCGTCACGTAGTGGCCCATAACCCAAGAGAAAACAATCCAGTCGAACCGTAACCGAATCTGATTTAATCTAACCCAAGTTTAGCCGAGCCATAAAAAAAAAGACAAAAAGAAATCAGTTGAAAATCATGAAAAGAAGTATTCCCATGAGGTTTTCCCTTGTTATATAATATTCCTGTCAATCGTTCAGGAAAAATCCAGGGTGTCTCATATCGATCGGAAGTGGGTATACATGGGGTGAGTTTCGCTTGAGGGGTCAGCCACCAAGCATCAGGTTTGAGTTTACCGGATTGGATGGCCTCAGCCCATGCTAAAAAGTTCAGGAAATTTTTTCTCCCCCTGCTCCCCGCCCTTTTTTTCGTTCTTTACTCTTTCACATCGTCATGGATAATTGTTGAACATGTACAGCGCAACGTGAAGCATAAAGGCTTTGATATACGGTGGAAAGAAGGGTTCGGAAGAGAGATAAAAGAAGAAAAAACAAAAATTAAATCAAATAAATAAAACTGAGCTTTGATACCAGCCGGGAATCCGAACCACTCGGTAATAACAATCGATTCGATATGGTTGTAAGCTCTGCTTTTTTAGAAATTATTTTCATGAATTAATGTTCTTTGTTTTTTGTTTTTTACCTATAAAATTGTACGGCCTATTCGGCCGCTCTTCTCGCTGGCGTGCAGCGTTTGAAACGGTCGGAAACTAAACGTCACACGTGAAATATCAGGATGGTTACGGGGAGTCAAATGTCACTTGCACAAGTGAATCGATATCAAGTTTATTTGGATAGTCCGTCTAAGTTTTTGCCAAGTAAAGTTAGGTTGCATTGCATTAGTTAGGTTTACTTAAAATTAGAGAATGAGAATTTGTTCGCGATATTTTTATAGCATACACAATACGCGAACACTAAATGCTGCAAATATCAGATATCCAGTGCTGCAGATATCGTAGCGCAGAATAAAGCAAACGATATCCAAGATGGATTCTCGGAATCGAAAAGAAGATCTCAAGAAAAATGAACTCCTTGAGAGAGAGAGAGAAAAAAAAAATGAGAACCTAATGTTGCGTGCCCAAAATACACAACATGTATTTATACGATATGGCACAGCTGCCATCCATTAGCTAATCGATTCGGTAATACACTGGTGAATATAGTTATTCTGGTAGTAAATAATGTTTCGAATATATTTCGGTACAAAAATTATAACAGGGAAATTCCGATGTTTCTCGATTTTCAATCTATCGATAGCACAGAGTAAATAGTTTAGAATAAAATCTCACTGTCGTACTTAAATGTCGTTCTATAAAAAAAGAAGCAAAAAAAAAGAGAAAAACTAAAGTAGAAAAAAAAGATTCTTTGGAATAGATCGAAAATTGAAACGTACATATATGCGGTATGCGTACAACTTCGTAGAAATATTTCAGCAGATACGAAAAAGGAAAAAACTCACGGCAAAATTATAATGCTGATCGAAAGGACGTCGAACAAATATGGCGACTAGTTTGCAACTATACCTTATTTAAGGGATCGTCTCAGTGTGAAATTTTCGAAAAATCGATTTTTTTTTTATTGCATTATCGGATAGTAGATGAGGAGTTCGAGGAAGCAGAAGGAGTATTGTATGGACCTGGCATCGCCGATTGATTGTAAGTAAACGATTTCTCTAAAATTTTCGTACTTGAATCTTTAAACGCGTTTTTCTCGGAATGGTGTTTTTCAAAACGGTTTCCACTCTCAAAGGAAGAGTTTTAAAGATATCTAGTTCAAATTTCGGGAGAACATTTTAAACGTCATTCTTTATCGCGCTATGGAAGCTTTTTTTTTTTTTTTGAAAACTTCCTATTTTTTTTTACGAAAAACTGTCGAAAAAAAGGGCCACATTCGACACTTTTTGTTCAAACCGTCGCCATTTTGTCAAATTTGAAAAAAAAAAAAAACCCCTCCATAGCGCGATAGCGACTTTCCTACAGATCAATAATCTTTTTGAAATTTTTTTTTCAGATCAAAATTGCGGCCGTCACCGTGGAAACCGTGCAGCACCTTTTTTTTTCACGTGAAATTTCATTAATTTATATAACAATGATGCACTCAATAAATAAACTTTAAAAAAATCATTTTGTTTTCTTCATAAACGTATTTATTTGTAAAAAAAAAACCGGACCGATGACTTTATTTGAACATTAAAAAAAAAATTCGCGAAAATCAGTGATTTTTCGGAGGGTCACACTGAGACGATCCCTTAACATCGTGATCGTATCTACCCTGCAGATGGCGAATTAGGCGTCGCAATATTATACCAACATCAGTAGGTACACATCTCCAAATGCATTCACGAATCTCTAATGAAATGTCAACACCCGATGCAATTTCTTGTTAAATCCGACCGAACCACGAGATATGGATCCGTACATCGCGTGCGTGATGATTAGCTACATACGAATTTGTTTGAGATCCAATATTGCGTTGGACCATTTTACTTAATCGGTTTGTTCTTTTTCTTTGCTCACGTAGAAATTTGTTGTAATTCCATGAAATATAGTAAATTGATATCAAAAAATAGATAAAGTATCCCATGAAATCTGGCGATGACGCTGTTTCCGAACATCGCGTGTTTCGTGAAGTTTTATTTTTCAATTCCACATAATAATACTTTGCTTTTGCTTCACAAATCGGCATGAAAATCAGCTTTCAGCCAATGCTTTCTTCGTATCACAATTCGCACTCATATATATTGCGCACGCATATGTATGCGATAAATATATGCATATATCGAAGGATAAAATATTAAATGAACCAGCCGGAACGAAAAAAAAAAATATAAAAAATAACATTCAGACAGAATATTTTCCCGCGTCGACCCATAAGTAATTTGCATATAAGACTGATTCGATCGATATACATATATGCATACATATTTGATATTTATATGATACGTTATACAAATTCATAATATATCTCACCTAGTGCAAATGCGCGCAACATACAGTAAAATCGATTATAACCGTGCCTGACGTGATGTGAAGAGATGAAGTAGGTTCGATAATGCTAACCATAAAACCACCCCACATTTACACCCACATACATATGTATAAAATAAGAATAATCATAACAATAACAACAATAACAATGACGACAATAATAATAATGAAGGGACAAAAAAAATTTCTGTACATAATCGCACAAATGGAATTCACTCGCGATTCATACATGTGTATATGGAATAAACTCATTCTGCTTTTTTTCAGCGAGCAATCAAAATACGAAATATTATATGTATACGTACATGTATATGTCTGGCTTAGAAACCTGAAAGATATGGAACGTTTGTATTCGTTTTTCTTTGATCATTTTTTTTTTTTTTTTCTGCTCCATCAATTTCCGTTACTTTTTTCTCTTCCGTTTCACATGCAGTACATGGGAATGTGGAAGGCGATGTACCGTAAGTGCGTAATGCCGAACGAGAACAAAATCTTGTAATCCTTATTTTATTTCTACATCCTACTTTTTTTTTCTTTTTTTTTTTTTCTATGGAAAGAAAGTTGAGATACTTTCGGTTTTCTTCCCGTTTTTTTTTTTTTTTTTTTTTTTTTTTTTTTTTTTTTTTTTTCTTCGTGTAATAGCACGATAAAACTTTGGCTCAATTTTTTAATTTTTTTTGTTTTTTTTCTCTATTATTTGCATCGAGAGTAGGGGTGGATATGCAGCCAGCTACGAGGGTCGGAAGTAGGTAAAGGTTAGGATAATAAATAGCTGGAATATCCGAGAAAGAAAGAAAGAAAGCTATAAGAGCCCCATCTCTCTAAAGATAACGTAACTTCCGTGTATCGTAGTTTCTTGGGCATAAAAATTACTATAATTTTTATTATCCGTGCTTGTCTCCCCTACAGTCCATCGCCCATTCAAAGGGCTATCAGATAACGTACGAAAATATAAATAGCGCGCGTATGGCGCAGTTATTTTATACTCAAGTCAAAATTATCGTCGAAAAAACCTGCAGGCAAGTTTATTGTCGCAGTCTATCGGCAAAAGTAACCCCATTAATTTGATGAAATACAAATTGAACGTTAACTAATTATCTTAAGATATATACCTATATTTGAACCAAGTGAATGAGGACCTTCAGCATGTAGGCGTATATTTGTCAGGTCGGTATATAAAAAAAACTTTATTGCAGAACGTTCGATCAGATCATCGTAGGTATAATATAGTTCTATGACGTTTGATATCTCCGCGGGGTGGTAAAAATCTCGCGTTATATCTTTTTTGTTGTCGTTTTTTTTCTTTCTTTCTTTTACAGGCCTTGAACTTCTGCGGTCTCTCACCGCATAGGTCAACAGTTATCGTCAATTAATAAAAACAATTCTCTAATAATGTTAGGGCTTTTTATTTCAACTCTAAGATAGCTGTCTGCATGGAAATAACATGGGAAAAAGGTTTATTTTTGCTTTCAATTTTATAAGTCGTTGAAAAATGTTCTTGAAATAATGGCAGACAGATTTTCATAGAGAGTTGAATGATGTACAAAAAAGCTCTGATGCACAAAGTTCGAGAATGCAAGCGTTCATATGTTAACAATACTTTGAAAAATGGTAATTCTACGTAAACTTTGAACGCTGAAACGTATTCGCCATCATTGTCAAAATATTCATCAACGACTTTTAAAATATTGAATTATAAACAAAAAAAATTTTAACGTTCATAACCGTAAGAAATTTTGGACTATCTTATAGTGCCGAGATGAAAAGCTCTTTTCAGGGAATTTTTTTCATCAGTTTGGAAGCGTTCAAGCCCCTATGAGAGCATGGGGTGTAAAAATTAATAACAAATTTTCGCTCATGTTATTTAGCTGTACATCAAACATGAAATTTTGTAATTTTAATGCTTTTCGAGGAAGGATGTATACGTGTGAATCGAAAAATTTTCGTTGCTCACGTTTTGTTGTTTCATTTGTTTCATTTATTTCGATCTGCACTTCATAGCGCGCTCAGCACGTGGATCGAAGTACTATAGCGCTAAAAGCTCTGCAGCTGAAATGCAATGTTCTGAGTAAACTTGGAATAGAATCCAGTTGTAGTGTAGAGTGCTTTCCTCGGTAAGAACAAATTTGCGGTGTTATTGAATCTCAAACACAATTACTCTCTAACTTTCGAAAATATTCATCCATAAAATCGGATCATCGGAAACAATGTTACCTTACGTTATGCACTGAGAATATCAAGAAAGTTGATAACATCTGATTGGCCGTTAATATATCTGTGCTATAAAGCTTTTATGAAATTTATTTACCTATCCGTAAGTAGAAAAAAAAAATTGCAGGGTTTGAGCAATCTGAAATTTCACCGGAGAACCCCAAAAAAGATGACTTTCGCCTCGTGTTATCTAAGGGGGGGAAAAAAAAGAAGAGATTATTTGGGGTGAATGTATAGATGATTTAACGTGGTGGCCATAAAGCACACATCACCGCATTAAACGGTGGAAATCTTTACTATAGAATAAATGTTGACGTATATAAAAAGATAAGCACATAATCTATACTGAATTGAGGGACGGTAAATCGACCTTGAGAATATTCAATAGAAATCTCATAACAATTGGATCAGAAGGCCTTTCAGTCTGAGGTGGTAGTGAAAATTTGGAAAAAAAGAAAAATCGGTATGGGTGATGCGTGTCGACTAACATTACGAATTTAATTTTCAAGGATATAAATCGACAAAAAAAACCTGTAGTTTTATGTTTCATAAGCTTTTCTTACACGCGCCGTATTTAAAAGCTTTTTGAAATTGTATTTTCATACTGACGCATATGATAAGGATACAGAAAAATGAAATTGAATATTTTCACTGGTTAATCCCGCAGCCAACGTAGACGAATAATAAATAATATGGTCTTTTTATTTAGATTTACGTTCATTTTTCGTGAAGCTATATACTTTTCAACGACGACCGCGTCGACGGGACTTCTCGCTTTTATGAGCTTCTCAATTTATTGCGCCACGAGTCAACGGTCACAAAAATCGAGAGACCACCGCGCCACCGTGAAGCTGTTGCAGCAGGATAAAAACGCTTCGTTTCCTTTTTCATCTCCCCTCGTGTCGCTTAATATCTTCACATTTTCCGGTGCACGATGGCATTTGTCAGAGAAAGAGATGAAGAAAGTAAAAAAAAAAAAAGAAACAGAAAGATTAATATACATCGCCATTTTCGCATTACAATCTCGTCGTATCGGGCGAACGTCATTTTGTACACTATGTACGACTCGAGTCATTTTTTATTGCCTTTGGGGGAAGAGGCAAAAAAAAAAATCATCAATTGAAAATTGATAAGGAATAATCGAGTGAAAATATTACGAGGGTAAAAATAAAATTAGAAAAAAGAAAATAAAACTTCTGCAGCAGATATAATTCCAAGCTGGACCTGCAGATTATGATGCACACATTATATGCAGTTCAGCTTTAAGATACCGCGGGATGCTCACACCTATCTTAAGAAAAGTTGTGATTTATGGCGTGAAACTTTTTCATTTAATGTCGTTTCCACAATATACAGCAGTTAAATTGCTAACAAAAATGCATGGCATCATCAAGGAAGAATCACTCGGGAGTTGAAATTACATAATAACGATACAATTATTGTTATACGTTTATTAGCACGAAAATTGGGAACGAAAAATAAATAAAAACTGAATAAATAACAAACAAATGATGAGTGAAGAAATGTTAATTCGCGGCTGTCGTTATAATTAACTCGCGCGAATAAACTTTTATTTTGAAATTATGATGCAAATTATTTAATTTTCGAATTGTTTGATTATAATAATTGCTACGCATAATTGTATAATGAAAAAAAAAATGTTATGTCCTAATACGGCAACTCCGATCCTGCAATATATTATTACAATTATTTCAGTTTTTTATTTCCTGTGGCGTTTTTTTTTACACTCATTGAAAATTGACGGTGATGACGGATAACAAATCGTATTTCACTTGTATTAATACCTGATTTCTGTACAAATAAGATTAAAATCGATCCAAGCATAATTAAAAGAGAATCTTATGGAAATCACGCGAGAAACGACGACGGGGTGAAGAGAAAAAAATTCAAATTGAAGTTGAAAATCTAAAATTATACAACGATCAATGATAATTATAATGAAAATGTTTTATCATGCAAACTGAGATGATCATTGACTGTCATCGAATCCTAATAGGATATTTTCTGCAATGTGGTCACAGAATTGCAATCGGGATAGCTGTAGATAAAAAATTGACGAAAAATCTGTTTCTCCTTTGCTGGTTTCTCTATTTTCTCTTCCACTTCATCGATTACTGAATCGAGCTGATTAGCTGATCGAGCTAATTAGTTAAAATTACCGCGGCAGATGTTGAGTGTAAATGTAAGTAAGCATAGCCCGGACGAAATACGTCATTGAGACGAGAAAAACATACGCGTTTGAACCTGAGGCGAGCTAAACGTTAATATTGTAACAGCTTTTCAATTCTACACGTGCTGATGAACGTATACGTGGTACATACGTACCTGTAAACATATGTATGTAGAAGTAGGTATACGCATATGCGTATTTTAATGAAATCGATGTACAAGACGCGCGACGTTATTTAGGTGTACGGGTATTACAATATTATGACATGAAACGCAAGTGCCAACTGAGAATTATATATATTTTAAACAAAAAACACTCGCGATGATCGGCAATAATTTTAAATACTAATACGATTCTGATTAACGATGTGCCTGTCGTGAAATTAATCAAATGTAAAAACCATCGTCATAGATAATAATCAATAACAGTGGGTACAACGATGTAGATTTTTTACTCCTTACAAAAAAACGGAAGAAACTATTTTCAAAATTTACAATATTATACCGTTAAAACTACGATAAACGGATAGAAAAATTCTACGAATGAACCCGAAAATTTTGTAAAAAATTTATAAAACTGAGAGAAATTACTACTATTTTCGTCATAAAATTGTGACACACCTATTGCGTTTTTTGATGCTGATTTATGAACACTGTAAATTTTTTTTTTTTTTTTCGAAAAGTACTCCAATTCAGAAGACAGTACTTTAGCTGTACCGCACTGCCAAAGATGACAGAAAGTCTTAGCTATTTTCTACCAAGTTGATAATTTTTTCCATTTCCATTATTCATACGTAGAAAAATATGTCGTTACATCCATATTTTACATTCGTGTGATGGACAGCGATAAGGGTTGATCCGAATTTGGGGAGGCAGAAATTTTTAAATATCATAAGCAGCGGGCGAGAGAATAAGCAGCGACCCTTTAACCTGATGGTGAGGAATAAAGCGCTCGCCGCGAATCAATATCTCAACATTCCCTCCGCCATCATCAACCCCCCCAACAGGTGCAGCAAGAATCCACACAAGTTTAGCCGAAACCAGTTCAGCTATCGCGAGAAAGGAGGAAAAGGAAAATGGGAAAAAGGGCAACGATAAAGATAACGGAGACGATAACGCGCCCGATCTCTATTACGGTTGATACAATTCTTCATCCGAAGATGAATGAAGAAACAAGGGCCGAGAGATGGAGAAAAAAAAAAAATGTCATTACGGTAGAAAAAATTTTTATCAACATTTCAATGGAAAATAAGAAGAAAAAAAGAATACACATCTCCGTCAGGGATTCCGCGTGTACATATTATTATATAAAAGATATGCAAACTTAAAGTACCTATATAGAAAGTTTTTCTTTTTTTTGCCAGTGAAGATGTTCCTTAATATAAATTCAACAGTATCACGACTTCCTTTTTTATTTTCTCTTCTTTCTGCTTTTTTTTATTCTTCTACGTCATACAGTTATTTTTTTTCTGCCGTTTTTTTTTTTTTAATCTTCGGGTTGAATAGAGTGGGATGCTTCGGCACGAAAGCTTTCGAATGCCCTGAAGCAACCGATAATAAACATTATATACTCGTTTGGCGAAAACGTGATAAAAGAAACGAGCTTTTGCGTTGTTTTGAGTTTATTTTTCTAGTTTTATTTTTATATTTATTTTCTTGTTTTTCGTTCGTTTGTTTTATTTCGCTTGACCAGAATTCGTTGCCTGCAGAGTCGCCGTTGAAAAGGGTTTAATTATTTGAATATATTTTTTTTTTTTTCAATTCTTCCTTTTTTCTCATTTCATTTCATTTCATTCCACAAAGCTGCATTTCCCCGTATCTCTCTCTTTCTTTCTCTGTATATATGCAGAGTTCGTGGTTTTGTTCACTGATTCAATGTTTTTTGATTCGGTTCCGTTTTTCGTCTTTTCTTTTTTCAACGGCTAAATACACGTCCTTGCAGCGGTATGTCGTCTTTTGTTCTTTCGAAACGTGCGCTATAAATAAAAATACAAAAATAAATTTAAAAAAAAAAAATGTTTATACATGTAGATCAAATACATACATATGTACTTTCACGTCACCGGTACTTTTTCTTCTTTTTTTTTTTCCAATCCAACTTACGTCGAAAATTTTTGACAGATTCAATCGGATCTGATAACATCTGGATCGAATAAAATCTGCCAACAAAAAGAAATTGACTTCTGGTACAGCCAAGTTTCGTGGAAAATTATCGCTAGTAGTTATCACTGAGTGAATCGATACAGTTTTTTTATCGGTCCTCATAATTTGGCGGTTACCGGTTGTATCGGGGATATAATGACCTCTATTTTATAGCGGTGAAATCGCTGTACCATAATATGCAGGATTTCGGGACGGAGAGAACGAGGGTTGGAGTTGCCTCGCATATTGCGTTCATCCGTAATTTGATATTCCCTTATTGAAGCCTGAGTACAATGCATCGGTATTCGCTACAGATTCTACTATGTATGTAGGATAATGTGTAGGGGATTTATGTCGTGTACAGTCGTGTGTATACATAACGAATGAAAATCACCCCATTCACTCAGATCTTGGCGGATGAACGCGTGTGCAACGTTTGTGCGAATAATATACATTTCGACGGAGAGTAAAGAAAAAAAAAATAAAAAAAACACATTCGTCGTCGTTGATGCAAAAATTATGATAATATTTGACGGCTGCAGCTTCCGAGGGCTTCGGTTTAAACCGAAAAAAAGGGGATGGTCACCCCACGATAAATAGACGAAAAAATGTTGACGGTGTCGAGTTGTTTCTAACCGACTCTCGGACCGACTGTCAACCTTCGTGGTAATCTCTCTGTATACATATATGTTTACTCTCTTTCCGGAAAATCTGTGCTTGACGGTTGGGAAAAGGAGAGCGCCCTCCGGATTACAGCTGGGGGAATCGGGTAAAGCTCTCATCGTTTGAAACCATCGGTATAAATTTTTTGTGTTTTTTTTTTTTCAAGGATTCCGACTATACTGCGCGAATCCGAAACCGGCTCTTGTAAATTTATACCGCAGTGAGATAAAAGTGAGGATAAAGAAAAATATATATTTGAGTAAAATTTCAGCTTTCAACCGCGGAATTGATCTTCGTATTATATACGTTTAAATGTTTACCTTTACTCATATATATTCGCTGATTAAGGAGTAAAATTTAACCTGCGATGCGCTCAAAATGAAATGTTTTACTACACACGTACTATATGTATCTATACGTGTCCTTCGGTTGCACTTGCGACGCGATAATTAATTGTGCGGCACGTCGACATTAATTGTATTATAAGTGGGTGTTATTCACGTGCCTATAAATAATTAATGTATATACATGTATACATGTCTAACGAATTGCAACGCATCGTAGTGTTTCAATTGCCGTATTTAATGAAACTTATTCAACCCGCTGTCAGTTGTGTTATACAATCATGTGATTACATGCGTGTATTTTTCTCCATTGCAGTTACGATAGGTTTGTCTTTTTTTTTTTTAGCTCGTTTTTTGTTTCTCGACGTAACGGATAATGATTATACCGTCTGCGGGCAAGTAAAAAAGCATCACATTCATTCTTGAATTTTCCAACTCACGGCCAGCCTCCATACCTCGTTAATTAACCCTTCTATACCACATACACTATAATTTTGGGATAAACTTTTTTACCCATAACACAGAACTCTGTTATTTCAATTATAATTAATTATGGTTAGATGAAAACTAATAAATACCTAAACGAGCTGCTATAGAGGTAATAATTGTACGTGGCATAGACGTGAAATAGTTTGCGATTTATTTTATACAGAAAAGCTGTATGAATATGTTTTGAATTTCGCGGAAAATCGAAGATTAACACACTTTCTCAAATATGACCTATAAATTTTCGGACTGAAAAGTATTTTCAATCTGCACGAAAAAGCGAAACACGCAGATATTAGAATGGAAGAAAAAAGCAAAGAATTATTTCACGGACGTGTGAGCGGGGAAAAATATTGCTTTTCATTTTTCATTACTGAAAATTCAACATTAGCTGCAATGATGAATAGAAGAAGAAGAATTTTCAGTTCCAAAAAATCAGCTATCGACAATTTGGGTGCCTTTTATTTTATCATCTCGTGTGGCACGAAAATATTGCTAATTTTATTGAGAGCAGCATGCGATGTACGATGTGTATGTATAATAAATGTGAATATAAATTTTGATATATATTTGGATTCGATTTCATATCCAGAAAAAAAAGTAAGATCGCGTTTGAAAATTGAATCGAAAATAAGGTAAAAAGCCTAAAACAATATTTTCTCTGATATTTGCAGGGGTGTGCCACCAGGACCTAAGGCTGAAACAACCGACGACGAAGAGGAAAGACCGAAGGGCAACGGGCTCCGGGCGTCCGAGGACCGAGCTGTTTTTCCAAATTAAGTGCTCAAGTGCCTCTCATCCCCCCCGTTCTCTTCCCTCTGTCCTCTCTCCTCCGCCGCCCCTTCCAATTTCTTCTCCTCCTTCTTCTTTTCCTCGCAATCTACTCTGGGAAATCATAATTCCATCTCTCGCGGATATTAACAGCACCCGGAAAATTTAATAAGTGGAACTCGTCATTAAAATATTCGTCGCTAAGGCCTCGTGCTTTATCTTCTTCCTCCTCTTCTTTTTCTTCGTTTTCATTTTCTCTTCATTTTCGTCCTCGTTCTCTTCTTCTTCTTCTTTTTCTTCATCTATTTCCTTCGAGTAATTTTTTTCGGTTGTTATTATGAGTGGATTATCATCTTTTTTTCACTCTCCTCACCCGCCATTTCTTACCACGAAATTCTAATACGTCCACCTTGCAGTCGGTTGCACGAGGCGGGGGTGAATAAAAATGAATCGTGAATTTTACAGTGCGAGAATAATTAAAAGCGATAAATTGTTTTTAGACTCGTAGTGTATTTCGCAACGGTAATTGTGTATACGTTATGCAGTATTCAACGGCCGATGAAAGAGTGAATAATAATTGTAATAAAACGAAAAATTCTCGGAATTGAATTTTCTATCGAAGTAGTTCACGAGAGTAATTAGCAATTTTTAATTATGTGAACTACGTACATAATTAATGTGATAAACCTTGTTGAGCAATTAAATTCCCGTTTAAAGTGAAATGAAAAAGTGAATGTGGCGATAAATGAATGAAACGACCTCGCGACAAGTAAAAAAAGAAGAAGAGTAAAAAAAAAAATCAAATAAAAGCTCGATTCAACGGATATACATGTAATTGCGAATTTTATAGGGGATGGTATTTTCACTGGTATTGTAAGTGAAGTGTCAATAGTGTCGAAGTGAAGATTTTCAATTATTTATAGCGCCTGAATAAATGCAGCAGTGGCATAAATAAAATTTTTGATGATACTAAAATTTTCTTTCAAAGTGTTTCAAAATGAAAATTCATCACATGACGTGATCTGCGCGTACCGTACGTACAACATTTAGAAATTGAACAAATGAAAAACGAATTCGACAGAATCCGACCCAGCAAAGAAGATTCTTTTTCCGCCATCTCTTCTTCTTTCGATCTTTTTCATTCGAGGAAAAATCGGGGGAATAAAATTCTTCGCAGAAGCTTTATACTCTCGTAAAAGGAGCTTTCCTATAAGAAATACATGGAGCCTGATACCCGGGAGACTTGAAGAAGAGCATTGATGATGGAGAAGAATCTTAATTCTGGGAAGTTCTGTTGCTGCCACTATACTGCAGTAACTGCGTCTGCACCTGATACCAAATAAAAATCTAAAAAGGACCTACGCCAACGGCATCCAGCTGCAGCGCCCATTTCATCCCTCGGGAATAAGACCGACTTGAGGAAAAAAAAGATAAAAGAAAAAAAAATACTCGGAAGGAATAAGAAAACACTACAGTTGTTTCCTGAAAAGATTGAACGTCTCCTGCTGCAGCTGCTTTGACAGACGCTTCCATCTGACTAAAACAAAAAAGGAGGATCTTTAGAAGCAAGGAGCCCGGAAAATCTGAAGAAAAAGAGACCCCAGGTAAGTGGATTGAAAACTGGACGTTTCGTTGCGAAAACTATAAATTACACTAGAATTTCATTGCGTGAGTGTGAGAAGAAACAAAGAAGAAATGAATACTTAATTTGAACTATTTTTCGGACCTTACGTTGAGTACAATTATTTCTCGATGAAGATTTGATCGCGTAATTTTTTGTCCTTCACAAATGAAGATCGGATATTTTTCTGTCCATGGAAAAGGATTCTGCTGCGAAGGATACGCGGACCGAAAGCGGAGGGGAGAAAAGCGGCAACTGTGCGCGGGGTAGACTAGAGTCCTGACCTCTGACCTGACTCTGACCTATGACCTCTGAGATGGGCATAGCTTCCGTAATTTCACGATGCTCCTCGATCCAACGGATGTCCGGGTAGGCAAAGGTTCGTATGGAGGGGCCCAGCGAAACGTACAACAGCACGTGGCATCCGCACTTGTCACCTATACCAACCGAAGTCCACGAACATTATTTCAAGGGATTTCCTGGCAAAGATTCGCCCTACACCCTCCTCCAGGTTTGTGCGAGTTTTTTTTCGTTGTTTTTTTGCGCTTTTTTTTCGACAAACTTTTGAAACGAATGCATTTCAGGTGAAAAATCTTCACGGTATTCATTTTTTTTTTTTTTTGTTCCTTTTTAATTCCCACGACACACGAAACAATGGAGGGAAAAAAATAAAGAAGACAAAAACATTCTTTGTTTCAGGCAATAGTGCTCGTCCTGGTTCTCGGAAGTATAATCGTTGGAACAGTGATAGGGAATATCCTGGTCTGCGTCGCGGTCTGTTTGGTAAAAAAATTGCGAAGACCTTGCAATTACCTTCTGGTCAGCTTGGCAGTCAGTGATATTTGCGTAGCCTTACTCGTGATGCCGATGGCATTGCTGTACGAAATACTTGGGACTTGGTCCTTCGGACCAATATTGTGTGACCTCTGGGTCAGCTTCGACGTACTTAGCTGCGCTGCCAGCATATTGAACCTCTGCGTCATATCCGTTGACAGGTGAGACGCGGCGGGGTGCATTTGTAAATTTAATCAACACCTGATCTTTCTGGAGTTACCTCCTCGACGCGAGACATTTTTCAAAAGCTCTTTCAGACGTCACGCCTTTGAATAATGTCCACGTTTCCGCTCCCGAACTTCCCATTCGCTTTTAATTTTTTTCATTCAATTTCTGTTTTTCAAACCGCGGCACGTGGTTCACGGAGCGTATATATTCTAATTCCTCGGACTGGAAATGTTTCCCGAATTTCGATTGGAATTTCTAATTTTTGTTGGATGGCCCGAGGCGAACGCGGGATGGGTTACGTATCGAGAACGTGTTTCAAGCCTGACCTATCCCGGTTCGGTAAATATCGCCTGTTCGTTTGTTCGAATTGACACAAAGGGAAGGGATCGAATATAAGTACATACATACATACAAAGGTAGAATGTGGAATCTAAGGAAATATTTTCCGTTTAATTGGATGGATACCATAGTTGTAAAATATTATATATACAGGGTGATTCACCAGAGGTGTCGGAATAGGCGGAGACCAAACGACGTGATGCGAGCGCGACAACGAATGCGATGGCCAGTCTATCGCGTTGCTATTTTTTTCCGTGGATTATCTCGCTGTTCATTGGCCATAGAGCTAGGCACGACGTCGACTAGTCTCCGCCCATTCCGACACCTCTGGTGAATCACCCTGTATACTACTGCTCGAAAATAACCATCACACGGAAAAAAAAACGTGACTGAATAATTGTACAGCACGTATGATAAATCGTGAGAAAATTGAAAATACTGACTGTATCACCAAAAATGCCGCAAAAACTACGATCATCGCATATGGTTTTTATTCATTAATTTATTTATTTTCTAACGAAATCCTGATAAGATTTCTGATTTTTCGGTCACTATACACGAATGATAATTTCTGCTTTTTTTCTTCACTATGCGCAGATACAACGCCATCACAAAACCGCTGGAATACGGCGTAAAAAGAACGCCGAGGCGAATGATATTGTGCGTTAGTCTCGTCTGGCTCGGAGCTGCCTGCATTAGTTTACCACCCTTACTGATAATGGGCAACGAACATACTTACACAGAAAATGGACCGACGCACTGCACCGTTTGTCAAAATTTCTTCTACCAAATATATGCAACATTAGCAAGTTTCTACATTCCACTGATCGTGATGATAGTCGTGAGTATTTTTTCAAATCAATTAATCTATTTTTACAATTTTATTTTGATACAAGAACGATGTTATTAAACTATATGAGAGAAAAGACAATGATCATCAGTTTCTGAATGTCAAAAATTAATCTGAAACAAATAAAAAAAAATATAAGTTTTTCAAGCAACGAAACTATATTCCTCTGAAATAAATTATATTTTACCGACGTCCTCGTGAGCTTGAGAAAATCCTTCGTGATATTATAATAGAGCCTTTTAAATCCCTTTGATCGTTCACTACAGTGTACGGGATATGGCTTATATATATACGTATACTACCTAATCCTTTTTCCGTGAATTAATTTCTAGTTCCACTTTCACAAATTTCTGTTCAAATTAACTATCTGCAGACGCTACAAAGTCACGCGGCATAGAAAAAGAATAATTTCTATAGGGAAAAACTGACGCGTTTCGAAATAGCACGGGTGAATTTGCACGCGATATCAGAGTTTAATTTTTTTTAATTTCAAATTTTGGGATTATAGTTATACTGTAAAAATAGTAAAACGTGTTTTCTTTTTTCTCCGTCACTACAGGTTTACTACAAGATATTTTGCGCCGCGAGGAAAATTGTCCTGGAGGAAAGACGCGCTCAAAATCATTTGGAAGCACATTGTTACCTGGATATTGAACCTGCTCCTCATCCAGCGGCTATAGTTAACCGACAACTTATCGCCGATGTACATCCTTCACAGGGAAGCCCTCCCTGCAAGCAACACCGAAGTTCTAGCGGGTCAACTACGGTGAGATAATCATCTATTAAACTATTAAAATATTTCGAGATTCTTCATTTGATAGCATCTAATAAGATAATTTGATATTGATCAGTTTTTTCGATTTCAAATTCGAAAATCTCGTCAGAAAGCAAATTTAGAATAATGAAAACCTGTTTACGTAAATCTGGGGTTATTTCGGACGATTAAAATTTTGTAGAAAATATCGCGTTTGCAGGATTTAGGTTCGAAAGTTATTTAATTTTACGTGCTTTCAGTAAATAAAATAATTTTCGGGTGAAAAAAACACGTTGCACAAGACGGCATGAAATTTGTCCATTTTAATTTTCGTAGACGTTAGGTGTACCGTGACGATAATAATTATAGATTTTGCAATTGCGCGCGTAATGTAAAAGAATCTAAAGGTATATGTAATGATATTGGAAAAACAGAAAAATTCTTTTTCGTTTTGGATGATATCCAAAAGTTTAGTAGCTGAGATTTTTCAACTTGTATACCGATGGATATCACATCGTCAGTCAGTCAACTGAATCATACTATAGATTAACCATCGTTACGAAACGTATTTCCCTCTACTAATCTTCGGAAGAAATATTACATATTTACCCAAAAGATATTCAACGTGTTTTGTTATTATAAACGGGACGGGAGAAAGAGAGAAAAAGAAAAACTATTTTCGTAACTGTCCATCGTTGGATCAGGCGAAGACAGATTTTTGCTGACTTTAAGTTCATCGTATAGCACTAACAATAAACTAAATGTCTAAATTTACCGGCGAAAGAAATCTGCAAACGCGTATTATGAACTCGCTTTAGAATTGAGTAGAGTGTAGACCATACTTTTATGTTGGTAAAATGTGATTTACATTTTAATTCCTTTACCTATACCTCGTAGTTCGTCGCCATTCTCGTGTGATCTATTTTATTTTCATTTTTCACGATTTCGCGACGTTATTTACTTTAGATCAAACGTACAAGGTACTATAGAAAAATTTCATTATATTCAGATTTCTACTTGATCAAAATTTGCGTTTTGCCGCGATAGAATTTTTTGAGTTATACCATTTTTTTGAAAAATTTCAATCAAAGTGTGATTCAATAATGGAGTGCGAAAATAATTGCAGGTTAAAAATCGCTGAATATTGATTGCCAAATTTATTAATCTTTTTTTTTCCGATGACACGAACGAAAAAAAAAAAAAAGCGGAACGATTAGCAGCGTAGAACATTATTTTGAACTTATACATACCTAAGTTGAAAAAACCTTGAACAATATCGTGAAATTTCTTAAATAATCAACGAAACAATCGTGGTTGGTATTTTTATCCAGATTTTCAACCCGGCGCGCGAATAATTTTCTTCCAGAATGTTATCCTTTTTACCATAATGTATAGGAATGAGGCGATAAAAAGTGAAAGAAAAAAAAAAAATTTAATGAATGAATAAATAAACATTCAACTTAAAACGTCGGTGAAATTGTAACGGTACAAATAACACATTGGATGTATAATAGCATCATAAATTATAAGATGGATATATATCTGATTATCAAAAGAAACATTTCAATGTTTAGATTGATTATAATCTGTTGAAAATTTGATAGTTTATTAAACTCGTGGTTTAGGAAATGGTAGCTGCTACGTTGAGAGGTCGTATTAATTTATGACCAGTTTTTTTCTCATTTTCTTTCTTTGTAAACCACAGCTGTTGAGTTTACCGTCTATACCGAACTTATAGAGTTTTATTTCAGCCGATGTTTTGGAATTAAATTTTGGAAACTGAAAAAAAAGAAAAAGAAACTGCGGATACAGTAAAATTATAGGTACTACATCTGCCACGATTTTCATGATTTTAAAATTGATTTAGACTCGATCTGTGGAAACGAAACGTTGATTCGTTTTTTTTTCAAGTAGGAAGATTACAGAAAAATGATCTTTGAAGACTGAAAATCATGGTTTTGATAATCTGAATTCTGTACGATTGATATTTAATAACGATAGATTTTGGATTTTTGTATATTTCTTTCGATCGGTGGATTAGAAAAATGACATTATATTCACAAAAAATGAACAAATAATTTCACGCCCAATTTGTACTGCAGATTAATCTTGATAGAAATTCATGGTTGATTATCTTTTTTCTTTTTTCTTTTCATAGTTACACATATCAGATGATCGAATACCTTATACATAACGTAACTTGTGACGTATATAGATGGTGTGAGTTTAAAAAAGATTCTCCTCCGAGGATCGGAAATTTTGAAGTCGGTGACCCTGCGCGCTTCAAAGCCATCCATCTATTTTGATATACGAGTAACCGAGCCGTGACGAACGCGGCGTTCTGGGTGCCAAAAACCTTACAGTGTATGAAATACATAGAAATATATGGTAGATAGAGAACATACGTATGTAGAATGAAAGTTTTCCCTACCTGCCCTATTTAAACTTTTCAATTTCAAATAATACACCAATAAAAACAAGGTACAGGTATACAAGATAATATGCGGTAAGATTTTTTCTTTTCAATAATCACATTAAATCATCAAAAGCAGATAATCACAGAATTAAGCTGCGTGTATTCTTCTTTTGGAAACATAAACTTTTACCAGAAAAAAAAAGTAAAAAAAATTTCGATGTCCCTTTTTTTGCAGAATAAACTATTCGTCATTTGTACACCGGGAGTCAGAAAAAAATTAGAAAAATGATATTCAATGCAATTTCAATAATCTGCGGCACAGAGATAACTTCTCATTTTCAACATATTCCTGTCTAATAAAAATTCTAGTGTCAGAGGATATGACACTTTTATAATCTCTGTGCATCTGTGCCAAGTCAAAATAGAAAAAAAGAAATGAACGAAAAAATTATGATGTTAAAAAATAATGGAAAAAACTATCTACTGTATAATAAACTGATGGATAGCTTCATACGCTAGCGTGTTAAAAATGGCGGATTGTCAATCTTGATGCAAAGAATTAGATTGAACCGCTGCAACGTTATAAAGTAGTGTAATTGATCGTTATACGCCAGCAGCGTAGGTTTCGCTTTAATACCTAGCTGGAACCAAAACTCGGTCTTGAAATTTATGCTTTGTAAAATATGAGGACGGTTTTTCTTACCTTCGCGCGTTAGCTAGGTTGGTATAACTTGCACGACGTTATATATATACCTACATCGATTTGAAAGGCTCAACTTATCAGTGTCAACGAGAGTTAAGGTTTTATAACCACGAGCGTGTAGGTGACGATGTTTAGGGTTATGTATACAAAGATTCTGAAAAATAATATTTTCCAACAAAATTCCTAATGATGATGAAAAATGACTCGATTTTATTTTGCGAGAACGAAATAGGGATTGAATTTTATCGTTAGCTGTGTAAGAAGAAAGAAAGAGAGATAAAGATGAAAGAATGAAGAAGAAAAAAGTCGGAAGTTGAAGAGAAATTATCGTCTGGGTATCACCTTGTATCGATGTTAGAAATTAAAAATTACGACGACGATGACGGTGAAATTGCGATACAAATGTATTCGATTTTGTCTTTTGAATGCGGATGAAAAGAGAAGAATAAAAGAGAGAAAAAAAATCGTAAAAAGATGACGAGGGCGCAAGGGATCAAATTAATTAAAAGTCACCGCTTGATATGCTCACCTTGTTGTATACGTTATTTGAATGCAAGACGATGTAGAAAGCTCTCTTAAAACCTTTAAAGCCGACTTTATATTCGAGTAAAAAAGCAAGCGGCGAACTTTGAATACCTTCAGAAGCAGTTTGAAAACTATAATTGAGAGAGAGAGAGAAAAAAGAAAACATTTTTTTTCCACCCCTGTTACATCGGTGAACAGTTTTTGCTGTCAAAAGGGAGATGGAGATTCAAAGAAAAAGCAAAGAGAAAGCCGAAGGGAAAAGAATGATAGTGCGCGGTACGAACAAAAATGCATATGTATGCAGGTGAATTATGACTGAAATTTATACAGTTTTATTGCAACGATATTTTAAAGAAATGTATTCAAAAAATGTAACAAAAGAAAAGCGAAACGGAAATATTATAATGGGCTTATCTTATTACTCTTAGATTACATGATTTGCATAATATATAGAAATAATTATTCAAAGTAGACAAGGAAACTTCGATTGTTATAGCAACAGGATATAACGAGGTGTGCTACCATGAGACTCAAAGCAACCACGGTGGAAGTGCTTTTGAGATTCGTCATCTCCTTACTTTTGTCCGCATATATTTCTCATCATTAAAGATAAGAACAGAGGGCTTTTCTAAGACGCTTGCTTGCTCCATATTCTTGTAGATAATTTGAAAGCACTGGGTTGAACGTGCCCACAAAGCGCTCGGGCGCCCATCAAAGTTACGAACGGTAAAAGTTCCGAAAACGCATCGTCACGATTGTTCATTGCCCCGCACGAAGATAGTCCTGACCGTTCGTTGTCCCGAACGAAAAACATCCTGACCGTTCGTTGTCCTGAAACAATAATAAAAAATGATGAGGATTCGACTGCAGATGATATGAGGCATTTCTGATAAGCAAATGAGAATTTCACTCGAAAATGGTACAACGTAACAACGAACGAACGGTCGTGACAATCCGTTTTCGGGACTTCAAGGCGTTCGGAAATGTTACCGTCCGTGGCCTGGATGGGCACCCACAGCGCTCGAGACTTTGCCCGATTTGTTTCGTTAAAAGTTTATTTTTTGTTTATTCATTTTATGCGGTTTTCAATCGATTGCGTTCATAACCTTTAAAGTTCAAGAAACTGATCAGGTTTGATGAACGACGACTCACAAGCCCATCTGGAGTAATTTCGTAGAAATACTCTGCTAAGTTTGTTCTGCGTTAAAAATCCTGGAAAACTAGAATTATCAGAGACGTTTCTCGTGGCTGATAAATGATAATCCTGGAATAACCTGCAGGATACCTCTGAAAAAGCTGTCCGAGAAAACTTGGAAAAACCGACAAAATCAACATAAATTTTCTTTCTGCGATAAATTCAGGAAAAGTTGAGATTTTTGTTTTGTTTCAAGAAATTGATATAAAAAAAACTATAGAAATTCGGAGATAATCTTTCCCGAAATCTCTCCCTTCAAAAATCATCAGAAAAATGCAGTTTTTATAGAGGATTTTTCATTCGGCGATGTTACGAAAAATTTGATAACCTCATGGGATTATTTTTACTCTTAATAAACTTTGAGGTACATGAAAATTCAAAAAATTTGATGAATTTGGTTCACGGAATTTTATTGGATATGTCTGGTTAAAGTTAGCCCGCATGTACAAATAACTGAAACGTGAATATTCAGCTGGCAATTTTCACGCTACATTCTGCATTCTACTCTAAACTTAACGGGTGCTTTCAAGTCGGGAAGACGCTACCCTGTACTTTATCACCTGTAGTAATCAACTGCACCGATGTGAATGAAATTCCAAAGATCGCGATGCGAATTGTCACGAAGATAACCGACGTGCAACAATTGCAGGTATTTTCTATGCGACTAGCCGCACAAGGTTGCACTAAGAAGTGAACACGACGGCGCCTATAACAAAGGAAAGTGTGATTATAATCTAAATGCAGGATGTGCTTTACGTGGAAACGCAATCAATAGACTGCAGACACAATCTGCTTGCGCACTTGAGAAATGTCGACCAACAATTCGAGTCAAACACTACCTAATAACGTACACGAACTCTTTTCTTCTCTCTTTCTTCTCGTCATCACACCTGAAAAAATTTCATTCATGAGCAGGGTAAAAGAATTAAAAAGTGAGGGTTTAAAAAAAGTCATAACGATAGACTTTCAAACTTTTCGTGTCAACGTTTTCCGGCTAAAACTCACCCAAGTGAAAAACTGATTCGAGTCAATTGTTATTCCGTAGAATAAATGTTACCATAGTTTCTGTTCGAAATTTTTTATCTTCATACTCGTAAAATCGAAAAAGAACAAACTTTCCGCAAGAAATCATGCAGGGCAATATTTCACGCCGTTCTCCGTGCATGTAAGAAAAAACGGTTTAAATTCAGTTGGGCTATTTTCGAAACTGCATAACGTCAGACTGCATTTGAAATGTAAAATTGCAAAATTTTCAGGGTTTCCTATAGCGTTTAATAAATGTGACGCATAATCATTAGCTTCTCTAGCTAGGGGGACTGGAAATGTTGCGATTCTATGAATTGCAGTAGGCGAACTTTCGTTTGAAGCTGGGGTGCAATCTGAATATATGCTAAACGCCAAAAAGATGGTAAGTCAAGTAGTAGGAAGGCCGTACGTTATGAGTATTGTACCGAGACGTTCAATTATGCAGTAGTCGTGTATATACATTATGTACATATGTATACGTCGTACATGTACGTAGTTATATTACACTTTTATATGACTCTTCGTCACGCAGTTGCTGGAAGTGATTTATTCAAATCACCATCTGAAATTGACTAATGGATTCCGTTGCGATTCTCCCAATTTTCTCGACTTTACAACTGATGAAAGAAATATAACATTATATTTTATAAATACTATTATCAATGTAACCGAAGGTCAAAAGTAAATGTCATCGCAGAGGACATTATTTCACAATTAAATGAAGAAAAAAATAAGAAAAAATAAAAAATAGTCGCTAACAAGGTTATTTCAATGTGCACATATGCGGAGCTGATTTATCGCCAAACTATCGAAATTCGATGGTGGATCGGATAGAAGAGAAAATTGGAAGAGAAAAAAGAACTGTTGCGACAAAAAAAAAATAAAATAAAATCGAAAACCGTCAACCTGCAGACCTATAAATTGAATATTTTTCATTCGTCATTTTGAAAACTGTCTTAGAAATAAGATTAATCGTCTGATGTGCGATGGCGAATATTTCACCGAGCTGATAGCAGATGTTTTTCATTTCAATATTTTCCACTTTTTGCAATTGTCGTTATTTATTTATTTATCTATTTGTTCATTTTTTTGGAACGTGTGGAGGTCAAGATTTTATTTTTAATGCAACGGTTTCTTATCTTTTTTTTTTCTTCCCTATGTACAGGTATACACGTGTATCACGTAATGAGCCGTGTAATTATACGAAAGTATACTAGGTGAACTCAGAAAAAAAGAGAGAAAAAAAAATACAGGCTTTCAACATTTGTCGAGAGATTTCAATCGTACTCACGTGCAGTGTAGCTTGCATTAAAGAAATTGCTTTTCAAATGTTGGGTCGCATGGAAGAAAATCAGAAGAAATCTTTTTTGTTCGAAATTTTCGAAAATCGTTTTCAATTCAATGCAATCTGATCTGACACAGAAAACTAGAAGATTTGCATTTCGAAACCGGAAACTATGTATAGATGTGCAAGCCTTCCGTCGCGAACTGATTTTGAAACTTCGAGCTGAATTTCGGCGGATTGAAAAATTTCGAGTTTTCAGAAGCCAAAATCGTAACTAGCGGGCGACCTGAAAACTGCCACTGGACATGTTCGTATACATACATATATTCATATCTATATATGAATACATACATACGTATCCCGCGCACTTTATTTTATGAGTGCATAAGCTGAAAGCACAAGTTTTATCCGAGTCTAGCTTGTAGATAGTGGAATCGACGCTTTTTTTTTCCTTTTTTTTCTCCTTTTTTTCTATCAACCATATATTTTTTCTCTCCCCTCGTTTTTTTTCCTACCATGCATTTTCCCGGCCCGTTAGAGTCCCGCATTAAAGCTACTTTACACACTCGACGTCACTTACCGCGCCACAACTTTACTAAAGTTTTATATAGAAAGAACTTGGAAGATTGTTACATCACAAAAAATATCCATGTGAAGCCGAGATGAATGATGGATTTGTTTCTTACATTTATTGAATTTCTTTTATTGGTTTTAAAGGAAAATTCTTATCGCCGATTACAGGTGAAATAAACTGAAGAAGAAAAAAAAAAACACATTTTATGCGATGCCAATTTTCAAAATTTCATACAGACCACCGTAAAATTTCACAGCTGTTAATACTCGTTATAGTTTTGTTCGTTCATTTGTTTTATGGATTTTTCATTTAACGAACGAATCTGCATTTAGATAGACTTTTTTTTACACTTGAGCTTGCGCGCACGTTATAAAAAAAACAAAAAAAAAAAGGATAAAGGAAAAAGGAAAATAGGAACATTCCGTACATCCTCGCATCGCGTGTTTATGTCACACCGTAAAGCTGCTTATGCCATTTGTTTTATATCGCAAAGCGAGTACTGGGTGTAAACTTTTTTTTTCGTTTTTTTTTTCATTTCTCATTTTCTCTCTCTTGTTCTTTATCCGAAACGGTGAATTTCGTTTCCGGTCTCAGATAGTCCGGATTATTTAATTTTTCTTCGTTTTTTTTTTTTTTTTTTTCTTAATTTTTCCCTCCTTTTCAGCGCTATTAATATCTCATGTTCGTGAGAAAAAAAATATTCTGATGTGAGTTATGATCAGAAAACGGACCGAGCGTCTGGCTTCGAGCCAAATCTTCACTCTGATGCAAAACTTCGCTATCCATAAGGAATATTATGGTGCAGGTTAACTCGTTTGAATTATGGCCCCGTTATATATCCTACCCAAATTGTAGATTAAAGACAAATTGAAGATGGTATATCATCGCCGGATGGTAGCAAAGGAAAAGTAAAAAAAAAAAATAAAAAACATAGTGAGGTTATACCGCAAGCTATCGGCAATTTTGGATCATGAAAAGCTCTACATAAGGCGTCTCTGATTCCCTCGAGCGATGATGAACTTGAAACGACGAAAAGCTGCCAATTTTTTTTCTTTATGAAGAAGAGAAGAAGAATAAATGCATAAAACCGCCCTCATCTAGTTGGATGAGTTTTCATTTATTTCACTTTTTTTTTTTTCGCTGCACAGTTAAAGGGTAAAATTGGAACGAGAATCGGTGGGCGGTACAAGAGTTGTAAATTTTCAAGATCTCGTACACTTGCGCAATTTTAAACTTTCCTTTCAGTTATTCATTATCACGATTTCAAGGGAAGGAAGTCGATGAATTAATTAGGTGGATTGTTAGAGAAATTATTCGAGAACGTTGAGCCGAAGTTGCTTTGAGTTTATATATTCAAGAGGTTCGTATATAATCATCGATTGAAATTATTTTCAGTAACCTTTTTCAACTAGGTTACGAAATGCGCTGTTTCCTACTATATTATGTCGACTTTTGCAGACGTTGATGAACTTTCAAACAATATTGTGTCGTGTTTTGGACCGATGTATTTTTTTTTTTTCAAACGAGCAACATCGTCAAAGTTTCACATGTTTGACCACGGCGAAAACAGTCGAAGTAGAAATAGAAGAAAGATGAAAGAAACAAGAAAGTCACAAAGTATAATAATTAACAACGATTTATTCCTGAAATCATCGCCTATTTCAACGTCTGTATCGGTACATCGAAATATTAATCTATGTATGTACAAATATTTTTACCTGAAAGCGCGTATAAGAAATAAAAAATCAGAATAACGGCTGTCGCTTTCGAAAATGTTCGATTAGCTAATTCTTTCATGTGTAATACACAATGGTTATTGAAAAATTCAAATGTCACACGAAGTTTTCTGATGTGTAATATCGAAAACGAAACATAATTCAAACACACGAAGTTTGGTCTCCCTGTTTTTTTTCTTTTTTTTTTTACAGATAAACGACAAAATAATGTCGAGAGTTTTCGAAAAAAATCGTTTTCAATTTAAGAAAACAAGACAAGCTGTTATTCAATAAAATAACGTTTCAACTAATAAGTTCGATATGTGCGACGTTAGAAACGTCGCTTCTTTTTCTTCTTTGGTTGTTGTTTATGAATCTAACTTAAAAGCACATTTTTTTTTTTTTACAATTTTTTTTACGTTGATTTGACATTCTTTTATTCCAAGCGACTATAGTAGAATCTCTCCGGATATTGCAACTGAACGGCAAAGGAAAAAAAAGAAATTAAAAAATGAGAAATGAAAAATTATACGGGGAGAAGAATGCGCGGCGGAATACTCACATGCAACGGACTGTGAACTTTACTTATACACAATTTCCCTGCTGACGTCTTCTTCACTCGATATAATAATATACGCATGTAACACGGAGTTGGAAGTTTACCGAAGCGTGCAAATTATCCGTTCATCATCGAAACCCGCTGCTCGTGTCCCATTTGCGCCAATCTGTGTATACGGCCATTGTTTATGTGTACACATACACAATATACGGATCATTTTCATGAATGAAATATACCGCGGGAAATATGCGCGATTCAATGGTGATCGAATCAGGTATAGGTAGTAAATGGGGGCATTTGGCTATCGCGATTGCGAGCAATGGCAGAAATTCGCGAACAAGAATATAACAAAGGAACCGGTTATGGCAGGTACCGAAAAAAAATAGGAGAAATTTTTCGATGTCACATTTCGAAATTTCTGAACGGAAAAAAATGCGGCTGTATATTTTGTAAATCGGATGAGAAAGTTTCGCAATCACGTACGTTTTTTTAAACTATATCGTCGCGATTTTCTTTTGACTTTTTTGATCATCTGATGATTTTTCAGTCGATACGTTAGAAATAAAATGTGATTGCGACATCCATGGGATATATGCTTTCGGACTGACTTCGTAGCTTTCAATATGGATCCTTAGATATGAGGTCAACCGCCATGATTGCACAACTTTGATAATCCAGTACCAATCTGTACAGTTACCTATCCAATGCTCGCGATATCTCTGGAGTGATTGATATTTGCTCTGCGTGATGTTGAGCTAACGTTGTGGCTTATGAAAGAGCTTGTCAGGTGCGGCGCTTTCTATTCCCAAGAAAATCAAATGGGGGAAATAGAACTTTTGTACATTTATATTTGTACAGAATTTAGCTATACGTATAAAAAATTGAAGTGTAAGTCGAAAAGTCATCACTCATTTTGACTTCTCGTGATTTTTGTTTCTTCTCTACCTACAACGATCTGTGTTTCATCGATACGGAAAAACTTTTTTTTTCCCCCCTGGTGAAATTATTCGTTTTACTTCCTCATTAGAAAAAAAAAATGGCAGATTTTTCCCTGTTTCGTTTTTTTAAAATCCTGTTTTGTTTTGATGTTCTTTATTTTTTCTCTCCAAAGAATATATATAGTATGTTTACGCTTGGAGCGAAAGGGATTTATTAACGGGCGTTTTTTTTATGGAGGGAGATTTTTCAAAATGGCGGTTTAAAATTAGGGAAGCTCTGGCAGCTGCAGGATTTCGGAGGATTAGCGTAACTTACATTCGTACCTTGAACGTCTAGAATTTAGCTTTTTGGAAGGGTATATTCGTTGTACGTATACATATAACTGGTATATCGTCACAGATTTTTTCTATGGTGAATCGCCAACGTATAGACGGAAATAGAAGCGATAGATTCTATAGGATGTAACCATAGTTCATGACAGGAATATAGGTTACCCGCTTACATGATCCATATTCCGAAGTTCCGGAAATTAATACCTTGGGCGATTATCTTGTAGGTACGACCTTGACCTGATTAATCGTCGCAGGATTATACATGGATATATCATGTGGATTAGGAATTTTTCTTCTCAACTGCAAATTATCTTTTAATCAAATACTGAGGTCATTACACAAAGAGGAATCTGAACTCGGATTTCAGAATTCAAAATGGCAGCTGAAAAATCGGGACAGTCGGTTAGATTTCTCTGAAATAATCAGCGAAAGTTGAAAATAGTTCATTCGGTTAGCCCGACTAAATTCTCACATCAGGTACATCTGACGCCTAACTAAAAAATTGTAGTACATCGAAATTTTCGTGATCGAAATGGTAAAAATTGAACAGATGAATCTGACCTTGAATTTCGATGATTCCTTTGTTCTTCGCTTCCAAAACTATTTGGGAACTCAATCATTGCTTCAGAATCTCCACCGCGAACTTCGTACCTCAACTTACAGTGAAATGATCTAAAATTGATGCTCGGAAGCGGATGTAGAGAACATCAAATCCCATGTTGGTGGATACAGGGTACGATACGCACTATAATGCCGAACCACACATATCATGTATAATGCCTGGGGCGTACATTTCGTCTTTGAAATCCTCGTTCACCCTAATTGGATGTAACTCGATCAAGAATTGTGGTGCGGAGGATCGAGGGTAGATATTCTTTGTGCTGCACCACAACCCCTCGTAAGAGCATACCTTTCCAATTTTCCTTAACAGAGGAAACTTTTCCTCTTTTTTTTTTTCCTTTTCCAAACGATTAACTTTTCACTCTCCCCCTGATTCCATCAAAGATTGATTCAAACTCAAATTCCTTCCGCTCTTTTTTCGATTTATAACGCGTATATCAGGCGTTCCAGGATCGGTGCACTTCTTTTTTTCTTCTTCCATTTTTCGCGATACGGTCCTTTGCTTTTTCTTCTCATTTTCTTTCGCACATTTGTTATACCCCATTCCGATGTGATTTCCGATGGTTTTCTCTCACGCAATTTCATTCAACTTTACTCGGCTCATTTATTTATTTTATTTAATTAAATTTTTTTAGCACAGCAATTCAATTCATCAGTTTTTCTCGCTCGCGGCATACGTAACCTATAAACCAAAATTAACCCTGTATATTATAATAGTATAAATAATAAACAAACGGATAGGCTGAAGGGAAGGAGAATATGGTGGAGGAAGAGTCATAAAAATTTTAATGTCTGTAATTACGGTGTTGTTTTATCGCACTTTGGAAAACTTTATTGCCGACGAGTTTCAACAATCATATATATACCCATAAGCTGTAACATCCATCTCATATACTTTTATATTTTTATTCTTACATCGCAGGTGGAATATATATACATACATACTACTATATTTAATATTTCGCTCCGAAGAGATTTTCCTTTTTCATTTTTTCGTTTCTTCATTTTTTTTTTTTTTTTTCCATAACGATCGGCGCAATTAAAAGCAAACAAGCTTCTGTTCTTTCCTGTTTATTACGGTTACCCGGATTCTCCTTACATCGCGAACAAAATCCTTGGGGGATTTTACATATTTATACGGCAAGTACCATATATAAGTATTGCAGTTTCCCAGCTGACAAAAAAGTTGAAGATTACACATTGTATTATTATACCCTCAGTTTCTCAAGTTTTTAGGATTATTATAATGCGATATTATTATTTTATGGGTCGTATAAGATATCATTATACATCGCAATGCGAGATTCCTTCCGCTCTTTGAAAATCACAAATGAAGGAAACCGCGATAAATTTTAATATTTAAATCGAGCCTGCAGGGGCAAAAATTGAGGCAATGAGAAGGCGTGGTGAGACATGTTTCATTCTTTTTTTACATTCAAAGCTCCCAAATCTTCCATACATGTTATTCCGTTGACTTAAGTGCAGGTGATGAAGATGATTGAATAGTGGAATGAACAACATACCGCTGCTCCAAAGAAAAGAAAAGAAAAGAAAAAACAAGAAAACGAAAGAAAAACGTGATATATAATAATTGCTAAATTTAAAAAGTAGTGTTTCTTATTTTAGACTGACAACACACATCCCACAAAAGCTTAACTAATGACAATCATTCTTCAAGCTCAAGATCTCAAGACAGACGTCATCCGACCTAGACGAAACAAATATACGACCTTGATATTTTCGGCTAACAATTAGAATAATCCGCCGCACGTTGAGCTATGAAAATGAAACGATTTGTCGGGTCGAGGTTTCAAAATTTCCGCCATAAATTTTATCCGTATTATGTTGAATAATTTCCGAATCTTAATTCGGGCAAAAAAAGATTCGGGAGAAAAGGAAACGGGAAAAAATAACTGTCCAAAATTCCTGATGGGTAGTTAAAAAAAAGTTATAAGCCATTAGCGTCCTGCAATTACCGTTTACCGCTGAAAACTCAAGTCCCTATGTGTTTTTTACACGGATGTGTTTCGATGTATCGTAGAACTGGTGGACGTGATGTTGTTGCTATTTCAAGCGCTCGATCGTCGTATGTTTCGAATAGCTATATAGATACACGTGTCCGACTAACCGTGTATCAGATACTCGTCAGTAAAAAGCACTCTGTCACCGCTAAATACGTCGTTAAAAAATAATATTATTATCACTTTTCATTTTTTTCACTTTTTTTTTCAACGCACCTCATATCCATACGCATACGTTTTACGTATTTATACCGTGTGATGAAAAGAAGCGAAATCTGCACTCACGGTCCGAAAGATACGGTTGAAAAGTCTCGCGATATCAGCGGACTCTTGAGTGTACCGATAAAAATGGGGGAAAAAAAAAAGAATTGATACCACAAAATTTTCCGAAAATTTCAGATAGAATTCGGAGTAACATATCGGAAAATTGCTTGGGTAGGTATCCGTTGATTTCCCATGGGGGAAAAAAAGAAGAAATAAAAGTAATAATAAAAAAATAAAAAATGACGAAAAAAAATCCCATGTATAACTGAAATCTGTTCGGAATGTAGGTACCTAGTAATTTACCATTTCGCCCGATATATGGGTCATCGTGTAACGACGATTTATGTAACAATTTATTTATTGTGTTTCACCTCGCGCTCTATTCTCGCGGTCTATGTATCAAAGGTTATATAATGACGTGACGCATGTACGGGAACAATAAAATAAATAAATAAATAAATAACAAAAGATAGAGCAAATATACGGGAGTATTTTGTGTTTTTTTTTTAGCAATCTGTGTCTTGTCCCGTACACGTACAAATTAAATCACACGGAGAGGAACTGACGTTGCGGTTCGTTAGGCTATTGGAGAAGGATCGCTATTTGTCCATTTACTAATTAAAAAGTACAACCCGTCGCTGCGACCCTCGTGCAGCAAGTTTGTTAGGAAAATCGTCAACTGATCTTTTATTTTTTGAACTACATTGAAATAGAAATTTAATAAATTTTTGGGATCTAAATTGACCAAGTTTTTTAATTATGAAAAATTTTTCTTTTTTTTTTCGAATCGAAAAAAAAATGAGCACAGAGAGGCAACTCCCATTCGCAACGCACGATGTGATCAATTGTTTTTTCGTTATTTCGGCCAAGTTTTTGTTTTTGGTATTACATGATGCAAAATAACAGGCTTTTAAATGAACCATTCACGAAAAGCGGTTTTCCTAGTTGCATAATTTCCGGTTGCTCATCCCATTCGAGTACTTTGAACATTTCGTCTGTCTAGTTTGCATCTCTTTTACTTTACGAAGCCGCGCCCTATTTCAGACTAATCGTAAGATAAAATGAATGAAAGGAAAGAGAGAAAAGAATGTTATAAAAAGGAGAGGGCGTACATACAAAGACACAAAATCAATATCTACGGTTTTATATCACAGCAAACCGCCTAATTAAAGTGCGAAAAAACAAAGAGAAAGAAAATAAAAGAATGACGCCACAGCAAACATGCGTTTGACGATATTTCATTCCTTTTTGCTCCAGAATTGCATGGTACACTTTTGTGGTCTCTAATTATATTTTACAGACACAATTATATTAATCGGTTGAATCGTACGAATGAGAAAAAAGAGATGAAAAAAATTCAGTCCATTGAAGTGAAAAAAAAAAAATCTATCTACCCAATTATCGACGATATCTGCAATTAGTTTCACATAATATTTGTAAGAGTATCATTGATTCGTTTTTTTCAATCAGATAATTGGGGTTGTTAATCACAATGGATCCTACGTAGATCAAAATATTCGTTACATTAAATGTAATTCATTAATTTCCAATCATAAATTACAATTTTTCCAATTATCTCTGCAATGGTAATTAGTAGAATAATCATAACTGTATTATCAAGTTACTCGACATCAGGTGATTTTCAATTATAACTGAGACAGTTCTCGCAACCTTACTTTAAAATCAGGTTAGGTCTGAAAGATGTTGTATACGTCTGGACAGACAAATCTGGAGGGATGCATCTTTTTTCTTTGCAAATAAAAAAGGAGGAGTTCAAGTTTCGTGCGTCAAAGGGTCTTTGTCGGATCAGATGAAGGGTGACGTCCTCGAACCCTTCAGGATCAGACGACCGCGTAACCAGTTTCTTTTCGTTGTTCTGCAACACAAAAAGTTAATCCCCCCTTACACCTTGTGGAAGAAGGTTCAACCCGAAGTAAGATCAGCTGTTTTCGGAGCAGTGTGAGGGGCACCCAAAAAATTACCATACAAGCTTAGTGCATTTCGCTAAAACCTTATCACCTTGGGGTTCGAGAAATTCCATTTTTTTCTCTACCATTTTCTAAGACACGCTCGTCCGACGGAATGAACCCTTTGGTAGGATCACGCCCTTCTGGTCCTCGTTCCTGCGGATGATTTCTTCAAAAATTAATGTAGACGTGTAACTGCGGAGGACGTATTTGAAGAAAAAATAAATACCTACAGAATTAAGGGGACGTAGGGTAAATGCGAATGAAGGATAACGCGGTAAGTGACGAAGGGTGAAGAGGAAAATCTTTGTGGATTTTTCACCCTCCGGAAAAAAGCTATATAGAGTTTCGGTCAGGAAAATGAGACAGCTAAGCGGAATGGGGTTCGGTAAACAGAAACACCAAGCGAGTGCGGGTGCTTAACAAAAGATGGTTATATTCCAGGGCTGTCTAATGGTCGGGCCGTATATTTGCACTGTCGGCAAAGCTATCAGATCCGATCGATAATATTGTACATACAATATACACGTACCGCGTATTATCATTTTGTAGGTAATGTGTATAAAACTAAATGTCGGCATTGGGTATTCCCTGTCTGCCTAGTGGATGACGACGCAAAATGTGAATTATTTCGTAATCGTGATGTGAATTTATGCAAATAACTTATCTAACGTGTATGAGGTGTCTAAAAGAACTGATAGAAAATGGGGATTAATGAAATGAAATTACTTACGTTTTTCGCTGGGGCTTAGATGTTCTCTGAACTTATCGTTCTGTCGTTTCGTTAAAAGTTGGTACTTGGAAAATATGTTCAGCATCAGAGCCGATGACGTTTTTGAAAAATTCAAAGCAAAGTTCGCTCGGTTTCTATCCAATAATTTCATATCTCAATCACGCCGAATATATATCAACTGATGTGTATTTCAATAATAGAATCAACCGCGGAGTTAGTGTCAAAACATTCTCATATAACAGCGGATTCTTTTTAACGTTTTACGTTTCTAAAGAGCAATTTTCTACAGATGTTTCAAATGTTTGACTGTCATAAACCAATTCTTTATGTACACACGTGATCTTCCATGTACAATACATAGACTTTCGCACATGATGGATTCTTCTGAACGTTATGCCAGAAACTCACTCCCGGTAGAAAACCTCGCGGTGTAAGATTTAGATCGTTTCAGAACTGGGAGTGTAGATAAGATGATGCTCATATAAAAACTAGGCTATCTCTCATCCCCGTGGAGGAAATCCAGTCGAATAAAACTCGGTCATCCGGAACTTTACGCAGCCATGAAATTGGTTCACTAGTTCTTCTTTTTTTTCCCCCCTTGTTTTATCTGCCCATCTCTTTCTCGATTTTTTCTTCAGAAAATTTTTATTAACCGCAATCCGCGAGCCTCGTTGGCAGAGATTATCGTTCATCGACGTGGTCAGTTGAACTGCTAGAGAAAACTAGAAAAAAAAATAGTGCAAATCATTATTTTCATGTCGAAAACTTTGGACGAACAACGGCGACGATTTTATACATACAAGAAGTAATATTTGAGGAGGATATTTCATCAAGTTATTTTATCATCCCTTAGAAATGGTTTGCGCTTATAACCCTTCATCAGGTAAAAGGTGTTAATAATTGCCGGGCCGTTAATAACTCTTCGTATATATATTTGCGTGAATTTAATTGGATGAAATTACATCGATGGTTGATCCGTTTAATCCCTTGAATTTGTGCATGTGTATATACATATACACAAACATAGCTATGTGTATCTATAAGGGCACAGAGAATTCGCGCCCTACATTCGGAAGGTCGGGCGGTACAAGCAATTTTGTTTTATTAACGACGACATGGACATTCGCGTTGAGAAATCGTCGAAACGATCCTCTGCAGCAGCCCCTTTTGAAAAATAGAAGGAGCTTAATCCATCCGGAGTTTCGGTGTGCAGCTACCGTCGATCTATACCTTTTACCTACCAGCTACTACATTGCGAAATCGAAACCCGATACGCTACCCTGCTTGCTGGCTGCCACTGCTACTGCGGCTGCTGTTACTTCTCTTCCCGTAGGATAAAAGTTAACAAAGTTCCGGTGGATTCAACACGTCAACGAAATAAATGTGAGAAATGTAATTAAATTCCAAAATGTCCTTATACAATAGTAGTATAACAGACTTGAAGAAAGTTTTGTAGCCATGTTGGATCCGATCCGACCAAAAGTCATGGCGCAGACCTGCATTGAGAAAAAAAACAAACAAAACAAAACGGAGAATCTTTTCGGGTTTCAACTTTCAAGATGATCATGTCGTGAAGTAAGTTAGGAATCGACTTGTTAAAAAGTCATGTGACGTCCACCGACTGTTGAAACGCGACGCTTGAATCTATGGGATATCAGCCGAAATCGATAGACTTTTTTTTTTCAAGTAATCTGAACTGAGAGATTCAACGTTTTTCAAGTCAGATGTCCAGCTGTATCGATTGAATCGGTTTTATATTACATTACATTTCTTGGACAGTTCATTTTTCGTCCACCTCAAACGTGGATTCGCGAGATTTGTGTTGGTCAACGTTAGTTAAACCTAGTTGCATAAACTCTGCTGGTAATACAATACCCTTCGCTTTAACAAGCGGGAACGCTGTGTTCTGATGCATCTGGTGTTAGTCAAAAGACAGCTTCTATGTGACATTGTCGCCGCATAGATACAATTCTGACGGGGTTGTTACGTACGTACAATGGGCTGTAAGCCGTCAACCTATGCAACATCGTCGTTGCGTCTATGACAATTGTATGCGCTCTTCGTGCAATTTCAAGTTTCAGAATTATTCGAGATGTACAGTCGCACGGTCAAAGGGAAACTGACACTTTGTTCATTATTTGTTTCGCATTTTTTCGAAAAATATTACAACGACGCGATATTTGTTTTGATTTTTTTTTCTTTTTTTGGTTTTCTCTTCTTCTCATTTTATTGACGTCGGAACAAACTCGGATACGGTTGCCCGGAGTAACCAACGTGAGTAGGAAGAGGAAACGTGGAGGAAAAATGGATAAATAAATAATATATGATTTTTTCTGATTTTTGGCAAAACGAAGTGAGTGAGATCGGTAACGTTTGGAAACTACTATACCCTTGCAGATGTGGGTTACTGTGTATAGGGTGGTCGTTTAAACATCGTAACGAGAGAAACCGTACTTCGTCTTTCGTGTATTGATCTGAAATTTGAAACGTGCATTGATGGGGGTATCCATGTCCTTGCCTGGAGGGCTGCAAGGACCTTCTACGAAATGTATACCGGTAGTTGATTTTCTCGTTTTCCAGCGTAAATATCGTATGACGTTTCAACATTCCAATATTTTCGGATCACATAATGCTTCGTTTGTGAGCAAATTTCACTCTACTCAAAAAATTCCAACACTGTATTAGCTGATGGAGTTCAAGTTAGAATCAGCAGCTCAAATTTCACTTCCGGATATATTGATCAACCTTTCTTGAGTTACACAGAGATCACGAACTTTTTCCACGGTATAGATATACCGCGAGCTGAAACAAAAGTAGAAAAGCAGTGAGCTTTTTTTCCTCCCTGCCCTCGGCAACCGTAGCACTTTATTTTTCACCTTGCTACTGATTTCCTCATTCTCTGTCTCAAATGCCGGAAGCGGTTTCAAAGAACTTTTCTTTTTCGTTTCCCACAGCTCCACCTTTGTTGAATATTACATGGTTTCAATCGTTTAGAACTTAATCGAATTGAAAAATTCCTTTCCTAATATAATAGCGATTTCTCAGATTCATTGGGTGACTTTTCATCGGTCATTGTTATTTGGCATGTCTCTGATCTACTGAAAATTGTTAGACAAAGTTGACCTCATAATGGCACTAGACTGTTCGATATCTTAGTGATCTTGGTAAGCAGTTCTGGTTATTTTAGCACCGAAGCAATCGTGTAAATGGTTCTATGACGAGCCGTTCTAACAATTTTTCCATCGTCACTGATACAACTTGGTTTAATTATACTTAGTAGAACGTCGCGTTATGCGTCGGTGAAAGTAAGTCGAGTAGAAATAGCTATGCCACCAAAAGTCATCAGACGATTGGGTAGTCGCAAGTCAGCGTTTGGGGGTTCAACTTTTTTTTCGCACGAACTTGTCGAGAATCTCATCGATCTACATAAGGCGAAACTTTGTAAAACCGTTGACGAAGGATCGTTTGACTCGCAAACACTCCTGTACAAGTGCCCAACACCCGCATCCCCTTCATATCGAATGGGATTTTACTTATTCGGAGAACGTATTGTGCAACGATGATTTTCAACTGCCGTCTCTACTGTGGAGATGAGAAATCCGAGTCAATAATTATTTATGCATCAACGTAGTGAATTTTTTTTTCCCATGTCCTTTCCGATAATAGAATTGAAGTAATCCAGATTCTAAGCAGGTTGGTGCATTTTCATGGATGAAGTAGAGTAGTTAGCAAGAGTTCTTTCACCATCATGCCAGAGATTCTTGTGTCGAGTCAGGTCAACACCTGATAGCACACTTCTGGAATGTAGTTTCATTATCCACCGTCATCTGGTGAAAAATTTCTTAGTCATTGATTTCAAGTCCGGGGGTACGATCTTCACATGCACTGACACAGCGACGTCTTTATCGGGTCCAGTAAATTGGTTCATTCCCCATTAGGGGAAAACCCTTGTCGGACAGTCTTAAATGGCTAGAGCGAATTGGTGCTTCGAATAAAACGTCGACTCTCGTCGAACTAAGCGGTCACTCCAGTTCTGGACTACGAGACACCTATATTTACGTCGTGTATATTATCTTGTGCACACCGCAGATGAAAATCGTCACGCAATGGCGATTATTTGTCCGTTTTCTTTCTTCTTTTTTGTGTATTTTGGCAAACAATAATGGAGAAATCAATTACCAAGATTCATGAGCCACTTTGAAGTACGTTGCAAAAAAATACTCTCCTCAGTGTGTTCTGGGAAACACGCTTTTTGGATACTTTTGCGTTTGATTTTCTTGCATGTCGCCTGATATCGTCAACATCCAAAGTTTTTTTAATTTTCAACCCTGCGTGGGCAGAAAATGCCTGAAATAGGTACTCAGAGACTCTGGTTCCATAAATGGTGGAGCTTATCTCGCGAGATAATCTTATGGATCACGTGTAATTTTGACGAATTATGAGGGCGGTCGTCCGTGTAAGCTTTGGGTATCGTGATCACCGTATAATCACCATCACACTACGACTGAAAATGCTGATGAGATAAGGAATGCAGAAGGCAAATGAGAGACTGATCGGTACCGTAGATGAGACTTCGGGATAGGAAGTAGGCAAAAGGAAAAGGAGAATGAGTACACGAAAGGGAATAGGTTGGAATACATTAGCATTTATTGGATGCCCTTGGCCGCAAATTAACGAACTATCTAAACGCATTTGCATGCACACTAAACGGTTTTCGATTTAACAGAACTCACTTTCCAGCTCGGAAATACAGCTAACCAGTCTAGTTTAAAAATTCCCATTGTCAGTCAGAACTGGCAATCCTAACGACGTCATGAATTTCGGAACGAGTATTGTACTTTTTCAACCATCTCAGACTGAAGGCTTCTTAATTTTTCCAGTGAACAGAGCCTCGAATACAGTAAAACCTTGAAATCAATGAAAAGAATCTCAAGAATAATGATAACATTAGTGACGATAACATCAAGTAGTGGTAACGTCGGGGAGTGTCAGTTCATAACAACATTAAAACATCTTTCTTTCAACACTTCATTTGTTCATTTGTTGTTTACGCGGAGAACGGTGACGAGCGATACCAGCGTTTATTTTTGTTTTTAATGAGAATGCATTTGCTGAAAACGTTTCTCTTAGTCTATACAAGAATGAAAGAATCGATTCGGACTTTTTCCTCGTTCTCTGGAACCACAAATGACGGCATAGCGTGGCTCTAGTTATGGAAACACGGATAATGGGGTTATCCCAATTTTGGGTTGGAGGCTCGATTTAATTTGGTTAAGCCTCAGAGGATTGGTTCTACGAAATTAGTGGCTTAAGCAAGAATCCCTGAAGCCATTTCCTCAGCTTTCTGATGACCTCTTGCTCTTCGCTTTACAAAATGTTAACCAAACCAAACGCTTGCAAACATGTCCTTGACTAAAACACGGATAATCTTATCTATTCAAAAGTTCACTGAATTACACCAGGTAAAATAATTCCTACCAATAGATTCGGGTTCCTGAAAATTTTTTCTTCTTTGCTATTGTTACAGTGCAGCAGTCATGCAGTGAGGTGTTTTGCGGGAGGACCTCGAAGAAGCAACGAATCTCAATGTCCGATGTTGCAAAAAGGCGAGAAGTTTCTTTCATCGGGAGTATCGGCGCCAGCTGCGACGAAATCAACAATAATTCGTAACCATTTAAACAGTACATGTAGCGTACCGAGTTCGCCGCACCGTAAAAAGTTGCGTTTCCAATTGGCGAAAGAGAGGAAAGCCAGTACGACATTGGGTATAATAATGAGCGCCTTTATAATCTGTTGGCTGCCATTTTTCGTTCTTGCATTAGTGAGGCCATTTCTAAGCGATTCAAACGCGATTCCAGCTGCGTTATCGAGTTTGTTTCTTTGGTTGGGTTACTGCAACAGTCTTCTCAATCCGATAATTTACGCTACTCTCAACAGAGACTTTCGCAAGCCTTTCAGAGAAATTTTATACTTTCGATGTGGTAATTTGAATCACATGATGAGGGAGGAATTTTATCAGAGTCAATACGGCGATCCGGTAAATAATCACGTGATCAGAGCATACGACAATGAAAGCGGAGGCAGATTTGAAAGTCATGGGGTTGAGTCATTAGACGTACCTTCCAATCCAGCGAATGAAAGTTTTCTATGATCCACGTGGAACGCGTTTTCGATATGCGATCTAAAGGATAATAATACAAACGTCGATGTGAATCAACTTCAGGAAAAACCTGCAGCTGTACCGGAAAAAATGACGATTATTCAAGACGATTTACGAAATGCTCTTACAACTCTGTGAATATCTATACATACATTATTTTTCTCGACATTTTATATTCCTGGGAACGTTGGAAAAGTTGGAAAAAGAGAAGAACTCTGAAATAAACTCAGAGTGGAATAATATATTGCCTGATACATCGGATTTTCGCAGTATAAGCTACATACAATGTATAAGGTACAGATAGCCGGTAGGGTTTCTTCGCAGCGCCACTATTGTGATCAAACGGACACACCGATGAAAAATGGGCCTTTGAAGACGCGCCGACGCCGACGCCGACGCCGCTGTTGAGCCAACCCAGCAACTTTTCACAGTATCGCAGGAAATTGTGGCTTGCCTGTGGAAAAATACGGAAATTGTGAAAAATGACGGTAAGGAACGAACGAACGAACGATCGGCTAGCTTGTCAATAAGAAGATGGATCACCATCAGCTGGCAAAAGAATCTCGAGTGGACAGTGCCAAGCGAGATGATGAATGGAAAAAAGACGATGCACGCACCCACATCGCGATATTATTCGAAGGCGGACAAAACTTTCGTTCATTTTTGTCTAAAGAAGGCCAAACAGAAAAAAACACACGCACACAAAAAGGAAAGGTGTTGAAAGAAAAAAAAGACAACCAACCGCGGTAATTCACGTATTTCACGCGACCTTCGTATTCCGCACATCATCCATATCGGAGGACAGCATTCGACAGATCGATTGGGCAACATGAATTCTGTAATTTGGAAATTCTCGCACGTTAATGGAATCAAAAGCTGGCCAATAATCGTGCAGAATTTGCCCAGAAGTGAACGGGTATGCCAAGTGCATTGGAAACCCCTCCACAGTTCAATGACTGTTCAATTCTAATGAATCTAGCTGATATGATCAGAAATAGGCATGACTTGTGGGGTTGAAGGTTTGAAAGAAATAGCGATACGGATGAAGGGAAAAAAATGCACGTGACAAAACATTGTACCATGAACAAAACTCAATCACGATTTTATGGACTGAAAAAATTACGACACGCAAAAAAAAGGTATTAACAAAAAAAAAAATTAAAAATGAAATAAATAAAATAAAACAAGGTTGACGTGTGCCGTCGATAAACAAAGGATTTCGATTCTGAAAAAGCCCAATCATCTTGTCAGCTGAGTACACACTTCTGAACTCATCGCATGGTGGGGTGGCAATGGTTGCTATATATTATATTCTATGTCGCGTCGTGTAGGTAACGTTCAACTGTTCAAACACGTGAGCTGATCAGCCGAGAACATCACGCAAAGCGGATGGGGCTTGCTTGTTGTCTTCGTATGAAGAGAGAAAAGAAAAAAAAAGAAAAAAACAATTCTGAGACTTGGAATACATGGTTATTACATTGCGCAACCTGCATCAAATGGGGTGAAAATTTTTATAAATCCCGATCGAAACAAGAAAGAAAAAAAATCTAGTAATCGAACGAATAATGAATGATAAAATATTGAAATCAATGAAACATCGAACAATCGCACGATCAGAACGTGATCGAATTTTCTCAGTTCTTATCATCAAGTAGATTAAAAAAGATTATGTAAAATTTTTTATTTCATAATCTTCAAAATTCTCTATCGAACAACGGAAATACCTAAGTTTTTAGTTTCTTTTTTCCCGACGATCTACAGGGGAAAGATATATATTTGTTCGTCAAAATGTTGAATTTCGATAGAAAATGGCGAATTTTTGATTTTCTCATGAAAATTGATCATGCTAGTCAAATGTAAGTATACGTTAACACAGACCCACAGACATATATTAGTTTTATAATTAATGTATAATTTCAAATTTATATTCTTACAATAAAAATGTCTGCCTTTATTCTTAATTGATAATACACTTCATTGAAATCATGTGTAAAATACGTTAATAATTTATATTTCAATGATTGAATACGAAAATAAAAATAACCAAAGATCAATAATCTTCCTTATCATGTTGTTTGATGATTTTCAATTACGATTATTCTTACGATAATTATTATTGATATCGTGTCAATGACAGCTCTGAACCAAAAAGCCATTTTCAATTATTAAGTACACAGTGAGAATAACTTAAAATTAAGACGTACCAGGATCGGTCGATCAATTGATTAATCAGATGTCCGATCGACTCCATTAACGAGACTAATCAATTAATACGAAAAATGAAGGGGTAAAAAATTAACAAAGATGAAAAAACAAAAGCAAAATGATAGAATTCGAAAGTATCTATCTAATCTGTACGTCGTCACTGATCAATATAGTGCGATTGGAACGTTCACTGATCAACAAATAACGTATTACTATTGTAAACATGTAACGTTCAATAATTATTAGTTTTTAAACAGATAAGTATGTATAAGTTTAGAATATCGACCTATGTACGTATATATTATGTACGCAGTTATTTAGTGTTACACCAAATTTATGTATAATGACATAGTATTTAATATCGTATCTAGTCTTCGGCACCGAAATGAATTTAGAAAGAAAAAATATATTTAATGGTTCGATGGAGTTAAAAAAAAAAAAATAAATAAAAGATCAACGGAACATTCGATTATGGGAATTGTTCTAAAATTGATTAGTATATTTGGGAACCTGTACGATTTCTGAAAACTGTGTTAAGAAATTACAGAACAGAAAAATAGAAAAAAGAAAATAACAATAAATGAATAGAATAGAGTAGAGAAAAGAAGTATAATAAAATTGAATAAAAATTGATAATTCAAGTAAAGCTCAAGTTTGGCTATGATAATATGTTCGTTTTATTTCATTTATTTATTTGTTGATTTGTTTATTATTTACGAAAGAAAAGTGTGGCGATTTTCCTATTTTTCCATTCGGCTGTTGAATTATCAAGCAAAACATAAGTGAAAATTACTAAACAAAATAAAAGTTCCATGTCAGCATAAAAAAAAAAAAAACAACTAAAAAATTGTCGTATGAACAGCTTTGAAAATCGGCATTTGGAATATGAATAACGAGTTGAAAAAAAAAAACACAAAGAAATGAAAAAAAAAGGTAAAACACTTCGGAATTGAAATTTGTGGATGATGTGAGTTAAAGGCAATAATTAGGGGTGAAGTATTTCATTCCAAATGAATTTCATTACGATTTATACGCAAAGGATATCTACACGTGGGCCGCTCTAGCGGTGCCCGTTTATTTTTATCCTGATACATCGAATCCGTTCAATGGCAATGAATAAACCTTTATTTTTATCCTACCCAAAGATCTCAATAACCTCTAAGTCTGGATTTAGAACCACCGTCTTATCTCGTCTAGCGGGCGTCCATTAAACAACAAAAAAAAAAATCCATCGTCTGCAATGAAGGATAAAAATACGTTCGCGATTCGCAAATCTTAATTACGCATTTCGTGTCTTAGAAAGAAAAGCAAAAAAACAATAGAACGAATAATAATCGACGGTTACTTTTTTATTTATACTACAATGATTTAAAAAAATCTATCGATGCAAAATTCTTAACCGCTATTTATAAAATATAATTTTTTGTTTCTAATTATTCGTCAAACGTTCAGAATAATGATAGCTCGGAAACTTTCATAGACTGTATAATATAACGATAATATCTACAGCATTTTAGATGATTGTAATAACAATAATAATAATGTGAATAAAAATTTCAAATCAATGTGTAAAACGTGTTAGGATTTGATGAAGTAAAATAAAAAAAATTAAATAAAATTTTAAAAAAATTAGTGTAAATATATTAGAAAAAAAAAAACAACTATCTGTGTTATTCATCTGATAGAAGTATGGTAGTATTTGTGTGTATATTAAAGTAGATATATAGAGTAATGGAATATTAGGATCGGATGTGACATGCGAAAAATTGAAAAAAAATAATAACAAAGAAAATCAAATGAAAATGTTAGAATAGAACATGAACTATTGAAAAAAAGCAAAAATGAAAATGAAAAAAAAATTAGATCGTATTCATTGTTATACGATTCTAGTTAGTGTTATTATTATATTCTTAGGCTGAGTAAACTGCTTGTCAATTTAACCTTTTTCTAAACGGATTGACTGATTGTGAGCGATAAACGAATGAATGAGAGTATGCGCACTGGTTTATGAATGAACGATGGATGACTAGGAAAATCAATAATCAATGAATTGAGGAAAGATACGGGAAGAAAAAAATAAGTAAGACGTAAAAAGTATTAGAAAAAAATGATGAATTGGGGCATTTTTCGATAATTACTAAGAGCATAAAACATTTATCGAGTATATTATTACACACGTATAATAAACGATACCAATTGATAATACATACTATAATAATATTCTTTGAGAGACAATCATTTCAACATTCGTAAGTATAAAATATATTATTGTATCATAATAATTGATTAAAAAAAAAACTAAACAAAAAATTAATTATTAAAAAGTGTAATTTTCGAATATATCGGAAATATATATATACGTGGATCTTGCATAAAAAATTTATTCGAGCTGTGCTAGAAAATAAAATAAATGAAGAAATTCATTTGATCCTTGCAGATTTATTTACTTATTCTTCTCTTTAAACTCTAAAGAAATAACGAGAGACGCAGAATTAACTTGATCATCCTGCATTAGGTGAAATATTTATATTGTCAATCATATCGCATCTTTTAATTACGTATTTATAATTGTGATTACGATATATCATAGGGATTATTTATTTTCTCGGATATGTTATATGTATAGTTATCATTTCTATAAAATTAATGAAGAGGAGAAAAAAAAAATTGTAAATAGAAAAATTATACATAGTTACACGTAATGATATAGTATATATATATATTCATAAAAATATAAAACCCGTGATGAGGATGTAATTGAAAGTTGTGATTACTGAATGTACCAAATAAGTGGCTTGGTAAGATATTCGAAAAAAAAAAGAATTGAATAGAATGTGATGAATATGATGAATATGAATAATAAAACAAAAAAACAACAACAACAACAATAACATCGTCAAAAATGCCCTATGTAGTATCTGTATAGCTTCCTAATAAGGAATAATGAATATCTCTGTAAATCAGTATGATTAAAAAGAAATGAAAAAAATACAATACAATATAATAAAAAAACAAAGGACATCGAAAGTCTATTAGATATTCAACCTGAAATTGGACTGATCGTAGATTTTTTATTTTCCACATCCACGTCGTACGTATAATTTTGATAATCCGACGTAGTTATCATTTTTTTTGTTTTCCAAGAATTTTTCGGGATCTAGAATGTATGGTATTCTTTGCCTGGACCTAAATTTTTTTTTTTCTAAGTTTATTCACATCCTGCACGAAATTCCAACGTTGACGTAAAAAATTTCAGAGTGCGAATTGAAGATGGAAAATAATTGTCGAGAATTATTATTCATGCTGCTCGAACTTTTTGAAGTTATCAACAGGTGAAAGAGCCCGTATGTAAAGTATGTCCATGGATACGTGCATACATTATACCTATATACGCCTACGTGTAAGATAAATAATGGGCGCTGAGTTTAGCCTCTCAAATTTCAAGCACACTTCAACCCTTAAAAATCCGTACGAACCCGATGTCGGTGAAATGACCCGAGGGAGTTTGAACGCAAAGTGCTTCTCATGAGATGCCTAACAAAATACTAAACGATAAGAGCATCCCTGGATCAAAAAACGAACTGAAAATCTGGAGAATTCATCGGCTATCGAAACCATAAACAAATTGATCTCGTTGAATTTTTTGTTTCATTTAAAAAATATATATCGTACACAATCGACGAAACGTTGAGCATGTAATTGGCACGTTAATTCTACATCGGTAGATATATGGTATACTTGTAATTTTTCTTGTTAACTATTTAGCGTGATAAAATATAAACTGGCGAGTCACGAATCTTAGCATATATATTTATATGCGATAAAAGGAATCCATTTGTTGTTCAGGGTTTACGAAACCAGACAGATTTTGACAAATCTCTTAAAGCACGAAAACTATTTTACATTATACGCGGTAAACTTTTTGACCGAGGGTTGAGCTGCTGAAACAACGTATTTTTCTATTTATATAAAGAAACAATTTTCGCGTGCTTAGAAAGTATTCATTAAAACCTTATCGGAAAAATGATATTATTATAGCATATGTTAAACAGTCGTATACGTCATTATCTCGTGACTTTTAAAACGTGGCTGGCGCTACTGTATATCAGCGCCTTAAAATTTCACATTCCGAATTACGGCGATAATGGCAATAATTTTAGTACGCAGAATAATAAAGATCTGGATTTTTGTTCCATTATCGAATCAAATCAAAATTTCATTAACCCTTTATTCTTCGGCCGTTGAGTATGAACTGAGGTAAAAATGATGAAAATAAAATAAATAAATGAAAAAGAGACTCGAGGCTTCGACGAGCCCGCAACAATTTGATTATCAACGCTCGGGTTTGATGAAAATTGAATAATTCGTGTTTAATTCACTCGAGACAAATGACGAGTGGGCAATAGCGTTATATCCGATCTACTCGCAGGTACGTAACGACCTACCTTATACTTTGATGGGGTTAAATTTTTAGCTGAAAAACCAACCGATAGATTACTACTTTTATAAATGAAACAGCGGCGTACCGTAGTCTCTGCGAGAGATTGAATTAGTCGAACACTTACTTCAGACGGCTCCAGATTCAACTAACAATAAATGGAACGAAATAAAATTGCAGAAGAAAAAAAAATTTAGAGGAAAAAAGTTTTCATGATGCGGTTGAGACGTTTTTGAACATAAAAGAAGACTTGCCAATGTGTTGGCGAATTCATTCAGAAAATTATGAAACAATTTTATAACGATTTTCTTTTTCTTCAATTTTTTTTTCTCCCAAATCGGCGAATTTTTCAGCAACGTCGAAATAATTCAACTTCGTCAAGGAGTTTTTGCGAGGGAAATATTGTCAGTACATATTAATTAAGAGGACAACTTTGGGCGATCTTAATTGTTTTTCTTTTTCTTCTTTTTTTCACGCGCTTTATTAAAGGTTTCTTGATATTTATCAAATGCGGAGCGGGTTTGTTATTACGGATCTTAAACTCTTTTTGCCGCTCCGTGTCGGGACAGTTCGAATTGCATCGTAAATATTATTGCACCGACTAAAAAAAAGGAAAGTGAGAATGTAAAAAAGTAAAAAACAATTCTGTACAGATAACCAAAATTTTAGCGATATATCAAATAACATGTGATTTTTTCTTTCGACGACTCCAAAAAATGTATATATAGTTTGAATTGCGCGTAATTTGATAATGAGGTTTTTAATCCAGTGAGCTCTAAAATCCGGCGTACCAAAAAGCGTTGATGAAAATTATAATAGCACGGTCAATTATAATGTACATCCCCCGTGCATCGTACCCCGAGATCTCAAAGGGTTGAATTATGGAAGGCTGAATAAATAATCGCGTCGACTTTTGCAGTTGTACCTGCCGTATAATGAATATTCATTTCTTTTTTATTTGTTTGTTCTTTTCTTTTTGTTTTTCATCTATTTTCTTTGTTTTTACATACTTTCAAATAAATCTCGCATTTCCTGCAGTCACATGGAAAAAACGTGACCAGATTTTGGTATAAGAATGCGCAAGATGCGGAACCTCTGTAACGATGCACCTGCTGCTGCTTTACTCCGACTGTAAAACAAAAAACACATATATATATATTATACGTATATAAGTAAAAAAAAAAAAAAAAAAAAAATTGAAAAAATGTCCAACTTTGTGTGAATAATTTAGATCTTCAACGTCCTTCTCCCGGTATAGCTCTCGTTCTCGTTCTCAACATTGTCGTCCATGTTCACTTTACACGCGCATATAATAATAATGACAGATGCTTGGCAACAACGGAAACTCCGTCAATAAAATATGCAGTGGCTGAATATAATCATCAACAAGTACTAGGTAAAGCGATAAAGTATAGTCAGAATTTTACCGTCAAACCAGCAGGACCCACGGGAAAATGAACGGAACGTCAGCTGATTGTAATTTTCCGTTTGTGAGACGGTTATCAATTATTTTCTTTTTTACCATCCATAAAATCGAAAGAAGAGAATCAAAAAAAAGAAGACGAACAAAATCTAGTGGACAAACGAACAATGAATACTAACATTCCTACTATATGAGAAAAATTAGGGGAAATTTCGAATTAGCATTCAGCATAAGATTCACCGATTCACGGTGCTGCTGCTACTTCTGCATATAATAACGTAACTATCTTCCAACCATAATAACTACGTTGTATTCGGTAACATCTGTGAAATTCTCTCGCAAGCGAAAACTAATACAGAATAATCATCTTCATTTGCATTTTGTTATTTAAATTCCTAGAGAGAATTCACGTGATGAAAAACAGAAGAAAATCAACAAAAAAAACAACTCGCAAGCGTTCCACATTTGCAGGTTTTTATTACAATTGCACACAGGGCGACTGTAATTTTTGTACATAGAGTTTTCGATGTTGAGAAAGGAAAAAAAAAACTAAACTGAAGCGATAGGGAGAGCCATTTTTTCGTATTTGAAGAGCGTTTATAACGGAATTTATTGAGTGCAATAATTCAAAGAGCCAATATCATGATATGGGTGGGTCTCGAAATTTGTCTTTACACGAGGACTAGACGCTGTGCAAACTTCGCATCAATATCGAAAATTACCAGTTAGAACGACGGGAGCTCGGCCATTGAGACTTATTTTTAGACTCTAGCCTATCGCAGTTCCCCTTTTTTTGGTTCTTTTAATCCGTTCATTAACATGGAAGCCGCGTATCGCAACGAGCAAGGATGGAAAAAAATCTGACCAATGCAATGTCATGAAACATTTTCATAATTACGGAAAACTGGGCATGTGAAAATATCCAATTTGAGAAAAAATATGACAGACATTAATGAGGATCATTCGTTGATCCGAATAAAAATTTCGGAGAATTTGAAACTGAACTGATCAAATCTCTGAGTTAGTATCATTTTTACTACACTGCGCCTATATTCCATGGAGATGATAGACAAATTGCATCCCACTTTTTTTCTCTCTTTTGCTCTCTCGAATTCCTGATGGCGTTGCAAGAAACTTTAGCAAACTGGACTGAAATTATAACTTGTGGGGATTCATATATCGAACAATTATAAACTACGAAGTTCTAAAGGATCCCAATCAGCGGAATTAAAGGTAATAAAACTCGACTACTTTTGGAAAGCAAAACCAATTAAGAAGCAGCCGAATGCAAGCATCATATTTTTAATGAAAGAATAAAAAAAAACAAAAAAAACAACTCCAGTGTGTGATTATTAGGCATGCATACGAGAAAGTAAAAGAGCTACGAATATCTCATTCCTTTTCTAGAGTGTGTAAATATATTTTAATATGCTTGAAGGAAGTTTTCAAAGAGACGGAACTGGACCAAAAAGTTCTTCGAAAGCTACTTAAACTGCACCATCTTAAACTCAACATTATCCCACACTTATACGGTAAGTAAAGTTGTTCATTCGAGTTATCTTTGAAAAATAAAAGTAATTCAAAAGGGGCAGAGAGGGGGGGGGGGGGAGGGGGCACGCTGTGTTAAAGGCCACCTTGAGTTCACTCGTGTTGCTCAGGTTACGAACACTTATCCCAGCTCCTTCGTCCTCGTAGGTTTTTTGCTATATTTACAGTCACTTTGTGCAAACGTTGCGAGTGGGTTGCGAGGACTGTAACGACAAGATTTTCTACTGCTAGCTGTGCACTGCAGGTTTTAAATTAACTAGAGAAGCGTTCGCTTTCAAGCATATCTGCACTTCGCTGAATTGCGACTTTAAAATCGCAGCTTTACTCGAATTTCATTTCCTTACATTCCGCCTTTAATTTTTTTCTCTAATTGTTAGTGTCGCAACTTTTGAAGAGAGAAACGAAATCAGCGCAGTCCAAGATGTTAAATTTTATAGTCACGATCACGTCCTTCCGGAGTCGAAGAAAGAGCAGATAAAACAAGTGGGGGTCCGTCCATCGTATATTCAAAACGTGCTCAAGTATTTTAGAAATAAATTGAACAAGCTCTTGATATGGTGATTCGGTTATTTTGAGCATAATATTACACAATGAAAAACCTATTTTTATACGATTTATTTTACGATTTCGTATAAATGTTTGAGAGAATATTTCACCTGTATACGTGTATTTGTACTGTGCACATAACGCTACATTCGGTTTTAGCCAATATCCTGATCCTTGTACCGCCGCCCGGGTAGGTCGTAAAATTTTTATGCCTTCAGGACTGAGGCAGGTAGAATATGGAGTGGCACTTTATACACGTATATGTGATATACCTACGTACGACGGATCCTCGAAAACTAAAGCGGAAAATACTGAAAATTGTTGTATAAATTCCAGGGGAATAAATTGAGTAAATTCTGGGCATAGCTCTAATGATTATTAATTCTTCTTATGCACATCGTTGTTTTTATTTTCCATTAATTATCGACGACTTAAGAGTGGCGTGGTGTTGAAGAGCGACAAATTAAAATTGAAATGTCGCTCAATGAAAGTTTATACTAGAAATTTTTTCTGTCATGGAACGTGAAACTTGACCTAAAAATTTCAACAATCCAGGTTAAGAGTTCATTTGATTCCCGAGAAAATGATTGAGCGGAATATGTATAGCTGTTCGTTAAACTCCTCGTCGTTTACCATCCGGAAGAATAATTTGCGAGCCATTTTAGAGTGCGGAATCGACGAGCTATAGGTCTGATTTTCCTCGCCTTAAGGCGAGAGATTGCTACAACTGTCCTTCGTCATCGACGGAAATCATCAACTGTTATAGTTTATTGAATTATCTGACTTAACGAAGAGGTAAAATCGATTTTACCTTAAAGATGTGTTCGATTATCCACGGAGACTGGGTAACCGCTGACGTTGGATCATCGATTGAAAAGAGGAAAAGTTTTTTTTTCCATTTTATTTGTCTAAGAAAACGTCGCCTAGTGGAGAAAAAACGCTACTCTGATGACTGAGTGTTGCGTTACGTTATTTAGACGTTTTTCTATCGGTCTATATAATGCCTATAGTCTTATATATTTCCGGTTCCGCTCTGAGTTTCTGGTGATTTACGATTGAGCTGCAGCACAGTCTTCGCACGCCACTAAATCACCCTAAATCTTATCTACGTGTTTCTTTGTCGTGTGCAGTACCGAGCACATGGATACCGAGCACACGTACATACGAAGTAGATATTAAAAGTTTTCGAGCGTAAGCTTTTTTCCGGGTATGAAAGAAATCCGCTTTTATTTCAGACCACCGATATGGAGTATGAATAATATGAAATGTAGAAAAGGGGGACAAAAAAAAAGACAAAATCACATACACCAATGTCGAGAGAAGAGAAAAAGTGAAATTTTTACTATACAATCTCGTTTTATCAAGAATCTAACGAAAGCTCGAAGTATAACCGAAAAATAAAAATTCTGAATGTTCCAAAAAACTCGTGGAACGCATTTCAAGATGAATTCGTATCGCGTTATTTCGTTTACACAACAAAAAACAAGAGAAAAAAAAAACAAAAAAAGAATCGAAAGAAAAAACAAAATCTGCAAGGTAGACAGCTTTATTGCCTCAACATCCTTCGGCATCCTGAGCCGATATCTCCCGTTTCATTCGCTTATAAGGGTGGAGGTGTAAAATTTTCTTGAGATAGGGTTGCGTAGATAGCGCGAGACCCCGAAATTTCACAAAAAAGGGGTCTGAAAAATATCTACCTGAGACTTTTGCCCCTATACATGTCATATGATACAAAGCGTTTCGCGGTGTGGACCTATAACGTATCTAGCTCACCGTCTGTTCTCCTATTTTGTGTTAGAAGAGTTATTTTAATATTATGTTGGACGACCACGTGATACAACGGTCGAAAATATTATTGAACAGTATTCCAGGTAACGAAGTAATTCCATGAACAAGGATTTTCATTGATGAGAACTGATACTTTCAAGGACAATATTGCACCACAGTCGACATTCGTACATCACAATGAATGACTCTCATTTACGATTTTTACTGCATACTCGTCTTCGTTTAACTTAAGACTTATTACTGTCTCGCTTTCATGTTCGAAAGATAAAAGAAAAAAGTCATTCTTCAAATATTCATCAATCAAAGTTCAGATTCATCAAACTGCATCCTTTTCAGTTCTCAACTTCTTGAATTGCGTGCGAGATTGCGCTACTCGTGTATTCTGGAAGCATATGTCTTTTTTCTCAGTTTTCTAAAGATTAAACAATTGAAGATGATCACACAGCGCTCAGCTCTTCGAACATTCTTGTGAGACAACTCGGTTGGAATCAAATGTGAGTAAAAAATATTGTTAGCATTACAAAATATTAATTTCACTGATAAAAATGATCAGAATACTGCTGTAATATTCGTCACGATATCGACCTGGTTTTTTGTATGTGCAACTTAAGAAAGGCAGGTCATTTAGAAAAAAAACTTCCTCATGTTTGGATTTTAATCTTTTCCCATACATGAGGAAAAACGTGGCGGTATAACACGATAAGAAGAGGTCAATATTGTGACCCTTTATATGACTTCTCAGAACTTGCAATCGGCAGAGTATTTATCAAGCTTGAAGTTGTTGCGAAAAATTTAATTTGATAAATTTTTTTTCCGCATCTTTTGCACCAGTACTAAATTCAATGTAACCAGTTATTCATATCAGTATCCAGTTCGCCGGAGAGGAATAGAGTTAAAATACTGTTTAATGTCGAAAATCTTTACTCGTGCTCCTTAGTTTTGGAATAATTGTTAACAATCTTGCGGATAATTACCGTACAATATACCATCAAATTCGATTTCCAGATCAAATTTAACTACGATGTGCTATTCGACATTGGGAATTTTATTGCTAGCTTCATGTGTCTTGGATTGTACCGCTCAAGCATTCTGGTACGAAATGCCAAATTTGACGACGCCGAAATACAAACTGATTCGAAAATAAGAGATAATCTAATTGCAGGTATAATGCTCCGTACAAGGGTAACTTGGAAAGGCGCAGCCAACCGTTTTACGGTGTGAAAATTACAAGACCAAACGCATGGTCAGATCAACTTCAAAGAGAAATTACTCAAGCCTTGCAAAACTTGCAAAGTGGAATGAATAATCTGGGGACTTTAACGTTTAATCAGAAATCGTGCACATCCGGAAATTTTGAAAGCCGTTTCGATAAAATCGAGGATCGTTTATCAAAAATTGAACAGCTTATTTCTCAGGTGAATATGAATCATTTTCCAGAAATATTTTGTTACAAAAGTCTCTGTAATTCTCGACAATATTTTATTTTATCACGAAGAAGGTTCACAGTCAACACAAACTTTTGCTTATGAAAAAATAAAACGCTACCTCAATTCAATCGAGTTCTAGTTATGATCATCCGCTACTAGATTTTAATTAAGTTTTTTTGGTCCGATATTGCAGACCAATGGAAATATGGCAACAGTTGTAGAAAATCTACTGGAACCAGGTTTGGATAGGATCATGGAAAAAATAGCTGAAGTTGACGACCGTCTGGAAAATAATTCGCCAACTACCGATTCTACTCCAGAGATATCAGAACGAGAATTTTCGTTGAAACTGAGTGCAACCGAAGATCGATTAGCGGAGAAAATCAGCCAAATGGAACTTAAAGTGGATAAAATGGCTTTGATGAATGCACATGAAGCTTCGTCGCAGACCGAGAAATCGAAAGCTGTATTGACAACGGTAATAATTGATCCGCAAGCATCGTTAGCCGTATAATTATACGAATTTGACGATTTGCAATTAGAGTGAATTGTTTCATTCCAGGTGGAGGGCGTCAGCAATAGATTAGAGGATGTCGAAAATTCGCTGAAGAAACTTCAGTTGGTCGTAGAAAACCCGATGGCTAATAGTGAAGCGATTCTACGAGATCAACAGAGAACACTGGGCGACGTCAAAAAAGTGTTGACGAACACAGAGAATCTGGTTCGAAACATACCAACGTGAGTCGAAGAAAATAAATATCAATTGAAATTAAAAACTTATATAACTTCTCTCTTCCAAGGCGACAAGATGACATGATTTTGCACAACCAGACTCAAGCCGTTTTACGAGAAGCTGAACATGCGCTAGAAATCAGAGTTAACCTCACGATCGGTGGGATGATGAGTCAAGTTACTGCGAACGAAAAAGAAATCAAGAAGGGCATTGAAGCATTGAGGTGACAAGCCTGTTCATATTTTTAACCACTAATATGATTCAGGTGGATGTGAAAATAACTGTATAATTTTCCGTTTCATTGCAATAGATCCGATCTAGCCAGTAAAACAGATTGTGCTGATGTGAACAATGAATTACACAACATCATTAATAAACAAGCGGCCGTGGTTCCCGGGGTTTACACCAATAAAGTCGAAGAGGAATTTTCAGAATTTGGTGCAATGATCAACGATCAGATTGCCCTTGCCAAAAAAACATTTGATGGCATTGCAAAAGATATTATGAGTAACCATAGCCAAGCGCTTGCCAATTCAGAAAACGCTATAATACATGAATTGCATCAGGTACTTTGTAATAATCAAACTGAACTGGTAAACATTTTTTCTCGTGAGAATGTAAACATGCTCTGATTATTCTTGCCTTCAGGTTATGACTCCGATAAATGCGATTCAACAACAATTTACGGTAACTGCCAAGACACTGGGAGAGCTTCATGACCAAAACGAGGCTCGGGCCACCAGTACAACCTCTGCGTTAGGCGCAATAGCATCTCAGGTAACTGAATACATAGACATCGGTAAAAGTTCGAACATTGTTTTCGATGATGCAGCAAACAAGTTGGAGATTAATGAATGTCTATCTCATTTTCAGCTGAACGATTCAAAAGAACGAGAGCGTCAGATCGATTCCAATTTGAACTCACTGTTGGTTCGTGTTCCCGCCGTGACCCAGGAATTTGATCACGTAAAAACGGGACTGGACGCCGTACTGGACAACGTAAAAGCGTCGTTGAAAGAAATGCAAAACAAGACGATTGAGTTATTAAACCATCCACTACCGTGTTCTTTTCCCGATACTGAGTTCAATAATACGCTTTTCGAAATAAACGCATACTAGTTTTTTGTTTCGACATATCGATGCTCTCAGTAGAAAAGTGTCTGACTCCACTTTTTTTCGAAAAACATTTTTTTGTATTTTCTGTTGAGAAATATCATTCTTCATATGCCCTGAACTTGGTAAGCTTGTAATTCAAATTTTTCAGTTAGAAAAGTTGCCGCACGAAAATTGTCTAACGCCTCATCTGATTTAAAAAATTCAGCATGAAAATCGTCTGACTCCAAAAAAGCTTCTTAGCTGTCATAATTTTAGTACGCGGACATATTTCTATATACCTATGTACTCAATAATAAACACATTTTTAACAATATTCGAATTTATTCTTTTTAATTTCATCATTGTTCTGTTAGTAAACGTTCTTTGGCTCTCCTGAAAAATTTACAAAAATGGAGTTAGACAATTTGCTAATTAGCAAACTCCACATCCACCATCTCCAATGATATCTGTACCGTTAACCCTATATCTCGATGGCGAGAGAAATTATTGAACACGGATGGAAAGAAAGGGGTCGTTGAAAGATTTATCATAAAGTACTTGTTACTTGACAATAAAATTTTTATTTGAAAATCTGTTTAATTTCTCCTTAATCGTCCGTTTCTGTATCAAAATCCTTTAACAAATGGTTTTCCAAAGTATATAGGAGCTGGAAAGCAAAGGACTCTATAGAATTTTCCACCTTATGCTGTATTCGATGCCTTAGTTATTTCATGCAAAATTATGAATGATATTTTTAACCACCCGAGGTTTTCTACATCTACTTTCCATTGTTCGATGAGTTTCGGAAAGAGTCTAGCCAGATGAGAACGTTGAATCTGCCCCCGCCAAATTTTGTGGCACCAATTTTTTCGGAAATTCCTGAGCCTACAAAAAATTTTGGGCGAACTCACAGCATTTTCTGCTGTAAAAAAAGCGTTCCTTCGTTTTTCGCAGTATTGGAATACCAAGAGACAACCGAAAAATCTGCAAAAATTCTAAAAAATCAGAAACATGTGAACCTTTATGGATTTTTTTTTCTCATTCTTTTGATTTTGAACTCTATTCTAAATCATCAAATCTTCCTTTAGAAAAGTTATTTTATAATGTACAGTTTTTTCTACTCCCATGACAATAATTATTCTTAAAAAATTGAAAAAAAAAAGTCTCAAATCCGACTATTGATGATGATGAGCAACAAAGAAAGTAGTATTTGTGAGTTGACATTACCGTAAATTTCTTTTTTAAACCAAGAATTTTTGAAACAATCGATGCCACAAAATTCGGTGGGGGCAGATTCAACGTTCTTATCCGGCTAGACGCTTTGACTTCCGCATTTCTTTCAAGAAAGTTCAGCGTTTTAGAATTCGAGAATTAAACGTCGGAAGACTGGAGATAAGGTTATCTGATTCGAAACGTAATCTACATTGTTTTTTATTGACCTCGACGGAAGACAGATCACACGTAGCTTTTTATTCGTTTCCCCAATACGAGGAAATTCTGGCACACACGATAACGATATCAAGCCTTTTCGATTAGGTTGAACGAACTGATATCTGACCAGATAGAATATTTATAAGACCGCAACGCAAAATTTGTGCAGCATCCAGTTATTGGTACATAGCTGAAGCTTGCGGAACAATCAATTCGCGTTAGGGTAGAACGAAAGTTGTCGTTATTTTGCATCCACTAACGTGCATAATTCGAACATTGTAAGTACCGCGTTGTTATTTCGAAAAATCGAATAGGGTAATAGCGAACTGTTCAAGTTCCGACATGATGAACTTCGAATCTGTTATTCGTTTGATTCTGTACGAGAGGGAAAAATCCAGGAAAAATGGTTCAGAAAAGTAATTCATGACAGTTGCGAATGATTTTGAACAATTAAATTTTGAATTAATATGAAGGCCTTCGAAAAATAATTCATGCTTCTATAATTCTATCCCTTCAAATTTGAGTATCCCTTATTATTGAGATAACTTGTGCGGATAAAATGGTGAGAATCGCAGCCTATTGTAATGACGGTATGCTGGAGCTGGTAAAAATATTCTTTGAAAATGATCAAACGTGAAGTATACTATTGTATAATCAATAAATCACAGTCTTTATTTCTGTACGTTTACTGGTAGTTTTCATCCGTGTTGACAGATTTAATTTCTTCTGAAGTCTGAAACACTGGACATTACAGATCCGGTTTATGAAGATGGGGCGATTCGAATGGAAAATTCTCATGCTGTTTCTATGTATCAGTATTTCTACCGCTTGTTTGTAAGTATAACTTAATTAAAAAACTGCAAAGATTAACCACACTGCGATAGGAATTAAAAGTTGACCAGATAAATGTGTAAAAATTTGATTTCAGACTATGTCCTAATCACGCCCTCAACTTCCCAGACTGTACGTACTTTTCGCCACGTGGGGATGCGCGTTACATTAACAAAAGACACGCTATCAGGCGTTTAAAAGATTGCGTGTGTCTTTTGTCAATACAGCAGGAAGATATTCTTCGTGAGGTGAGTAAAAATTGTCTCGTAGTCTTCTATTGTAAAGTTCTTGTTTTATTTATGTTTTTTTTTTGCAACAGATATTTGCAGAAGCGCGTCGAAATAAAGATTTCGTACCAAATCAAACAGAACAACAGGTCGTCATCCGCCACGTTGAATCTTGTTTCCTTGGTTTGTCGAGATCTGACCAGCAACTTGTTGGCGAGGTAAATCTAAATCAATATCTTCTAATCTCCTCATGTGAAATTCTTTTTCTTTCTGCAACAGATATATAATATAACAATCCCTGCGTAGTCAGAAGGCACGGAATACATGTTCGCACGTAAAGTTAAAATATCACGTCCTGTGCAAAAATAATCGACATTGACAATATGGCTCGGAATCAGAACAATTTGGACAACTGACAAAAATTACGAATAAGGCATAATGGCAATATGGTCCTCGGCAACCTCGGCCTCGTCTGGGCACATCACGTCTTCGTTCATTATTGCACTAATTGTTGCAAAAATAATCGAATTTATTCTTATTTTTTATGAAATTATTGATCTTGATGTAATTGAAAATAAAATGGAACGTATCAGCTGTGACCTCAGAGATGATTGCATTGACTGAGCTATGTTTGAAAAAAATATTGACGATGGTCGAATTAAATCCATAACCTGGTCAAGCATTGCCGTTGAGTCGATTTTTTTTTCCTTTTAATTTTTTGGAGCAAAAAGCATTCATGTTTTTGGTTTCATTCGAAGATTTTCATTTCTTCACCGATTTTCGCTAACTGGTTTGTCATGGTTGTTGAATGGATCAAGAACATGCTGCAAACGAGGACAGTCACTGCCAGTCTCGGTGGGACCGAAGTCAGGGCTCAGGTCGACAGGTTATGCCTGCAGGGGGGAGTACTTTTTCGAGGAATTGACACGGAAAAACCAAACCAGCAATGTCACGAAGACGTGCTGATAAGTAAGGGGATAAAGATTAAGTTATTTATACGTCAAGATACACAGAAAAGACCTGAGTATATAATTAGCAATGAAGATTGAAGATATATGTAATACATACATAAAAAAAATATATAACCCAATCATATGTGCAGTGTTGTCCCGACCTCGGTCCTTGAGATTTCAGCGAGAATTTCAGACGAAATTGCTAAATCGAATCTAATCTATTGAGGATAATGAGTGTACAGTGTAAAGCGTTTATGAAAATTTCACTCACACTCCGAAATGAAGATAAATATTGTGAGATGAGAATAGAAAACCGAAATTATTCTGGATTTACTGTTCGCTCTTGCCAAACAATAAAAAATTTCACTCAAATTTCTATGTCCAATTCTGTCACTTTCTATAAGCGATTAAATACAGTAAATCTATTTGAAAGAACTCGTCAAGTTCGTCCAAGGCACAGTTGAAAAAATCAACGTGATTCATATCTTGAAAAAAAAAAGAAAATGATAATTGTATACGTATAACTATACCGATGATGATAAAAATGAGGATGATTATGGCGAACCGTATTTCATGAATTGCGATTCGAAGGTCGAATGAGTTGGACAATATCGTGACCTGCTTTATTCGACGGCCATCAATTGGAAATACAATCTTTGACGCAGACTGTGACCGTGAAATCCGGACCGGATTGCTTGTTTTTTTTTCTCGACCACTCTGATTTAAAAATCAATTTCTCGTCTGAGGATTTGTCCGTAACCATTAGATTCCACGGGTATTCATTCTTTCCAAGAATAAAGTTTTCCTACGATTATCCGGGCATTTGTTGGGACTGGTCAAACTTTTTAGGGTTCATTTTTGCTAAAAATTTCAATAACTCAGTCAGCCGCGAAAAATCGTAAGTCAGTTTTAAAAAAAGCGTTTTGAAGCTGAAAGCTCAATCTTTAATTGCGGTATCTTCCACTATCTTACACTAGAGCAAACTTCGGTTAAATACGACAAGAAGGTTATTTTTGATAACTGACCAAACCTTCATGGATGACTTATAAAACCAAACAGATAATTTGTACAGCATCCAGTTCTTCGTTCACAGCTGAAGCTTGTAGAAGAATCAAGTCAGAGCGCAATTCGGCTCCGATAAAACGAAAAGTATTACACGCAGGTATGTCACACCGACGAGCTTGCATCGTACGAACACGGTGACTTCGCAGTGTTTTAATTGAGTAATATCAGAGTTAAAATAAATAAATTATTTAGTTTCCAAATAATGAATTCTAAATCTCTGGTTACAGTTGGTTGGATACTGTAGAACAAAAGAGATAAGTAAAATTAGTTGATACAAATAAATTAGGCTGGGGCTGATAACTAACATCAATTCATTCTCGATATTTTCACGCATTTTCATCGTGACCTTCAAAAACAGCTCACAATCAGTCATAGTCGTTTTCATAAATACACCGATGACATCCGATTACTCTTCAGATCGATTAATTGCAAGTATAGGAAATCGATAGAAAAAAAAAACCCGCAATTTAAAAGAGAAAAGAAATGTTATTCGAATCTGGAGACGCATGAAGATTGAATGTAGCCGTTGACGATGACTAAAGCTCGAATAGCAAAATAAAAAGCTAGCCGATCTGTGAGCGATTGGATAAAATTTGCTGAAAATATAATTTATTCAGAATAATTACTGCGTACATGATTTTTACATGATTGTACGATTTGCAGATCACGTTTAGGAAGATGGGGCAATCACTATTAGGAATCTTGATGCTGTTTTTATATAGCTGTGGTCATGCCGCTGCGTGAGTAACTTTACTAAAAAATGCGTAAAATAGTGGTGCTGCAATCCCAAATTACAAACCGATCAGAATTCGACTAATAACAAATTTAGTTTCCACTGTGCGAATGGTGCTACCAATTGGCCATTGTGTACGATTCGCACGAATGGTCCGGATGACATCCAGACGATACTTCGGCACAATAAGGAAGTTCTGGATAGACTTGAAACGCGAGAAGCGCAGTTGGGCCAATCGATAACCGACAATTTGTCAGCAATTGGACGGAGCATCATGCAGGTGAGTGCAAATGATCTTCCAGTCTCATGTTGTAAACAGTTTTAAATATTTCTGACAACAATTGGTTATGACATCATACAAATGGTCTGCAACTGCAGGCGAAAGATACATTTGCATAAACAAAATTGAAACGACATCTCTGTATGATTCGATTCCATCGTATTACTTCAGATTATTGAATACCAGAACCGAGTAGAACTTAGAAATATATAACAGTAATTTTGCAGAAACAACAAGACGTGATGAATGTTTTTTCGGGCCAGATGGAAGCGCGTATGGATGATTTGATGAATAAAATGCAGGCTGAAATAAGAAAAAACTCAGACGAACTAAAGTCCCAGTTAAGAGCAATTGAAATCCGTCAAGTTGCAATGATACAATCTTTGTCGTTGATGCATTCGACAAATGAACAAGAGGCTTTCAAGCAAACTATTCTGGAAGGTCAAAAAAAGACTCTCGACAGAATCGAAGCCGTCTCGGTTAACTTAGCGTTTCGACTTGACCAATTACCAAAGTGAGCAGAAAAAAAAATTTGACTCGAATGAAATCTGATACGATACGATTATGATGCGATTCTTTTTTCTCTAAAGACTAATTCAGATACAGGCTTTGCACAACGAGACTCAGGCTGCGTTAGAAAAAACGAAGTCTGATCTAGAAGTTAAAGTCGATAACGAAGTTCGTAAAATAATTAGTCAAATCGATGAGGATATAGAAAAAAATACGCAGAATTTTGGAATATTGAGGTAAAAAAGTCCATCGCTATTTGCTCTCGTTATTTATTTGTTTTAATTGATATTGTCAGGTGATAGATTGATACAAGTGAAATGCGTGTCCTAACTTTGCAACAGATCCGATCTAGCCAATAAAACTGATTGCGAGTTTGTGAACGAGAAGTCACGTGATATCGCTGAGACGCAAGCAACCATGTTTTCAACCCTCCGCGACGAACTCGCGGCTACTAAAACAGTCGTCGTAAATGTCCAGCAAAAATTATCGGAGGTTGATACAACGATCGACAGACAAGCCATCGCGATAAACGAAACTTGCGACAGACAATTCAGTCAAGTCGCCGATACCATTGCCAATTCAACTGCCGTACTTGAAAAAGAATTGAATCAGGTATGTCCGAGAAGCAGATCCTACACTCTTTTTTTTGTTAAGTAAAATAATTCAATACTCACAATCAGTTGTGCGTTTATTTCGTCGTCAGATCATGGAGCAGAGAGCTGTAATTGATCGTCAAATGGTTGAAACTTTTACAACGCTGGAAGAGCTCCATAATCAAACTACAGCGTGTGGCATTGAAACGACTTCTGCAGTGACGGATATCAAAGCTCAGGTACTGGAACAATCGTAATGGCAAAGCGTAGATTTCGAAAGTAACTGAATATTCATGTCGAAACAAATACGTGTTTGATTCGCAGGTGAACGACGTGAGTAGAAATCTGGACGAAATAGATTCAAGCCCTCGCAGCATGGGTGATCTTGTCTTGGACATTATAAGAGGACTTCACGTCGACGATACAGGAATTTCATCTATTGAAAACTGAATTGGGAAGAAATAAAAGCTTCAACGACCGATATTAAAGTGCGATTGGAAATAGTGTTCATGATTTTGGATGAAAACTGCAGAAAGAATCTCGAATCTCGATAATTTTGTATGGGGGAAAAATAAAACTATTAAAATATAGCCACCTATATTGACTTGTGCGTCTGTGATTAGTTCGTCGACTTGGAATTTTCAGAATCGCCAATAAAATTCATACTCGCAGATCAGTTCTTTATAACCCTATTCATTTATTTATTCATTCATTTTGATTTGAATTATCGATGCTACCTTCCCTCAAGAGTTCATGTATGTACCATGAATTATCCGTAAGTATAAAGGTACAATTCACATTGCACCATAATAATACGCTATATGTTGTTAAAAAAAGACGTGGCGCCGCAATGACAAGTCACTTGATATTACCTTGTTAAACTATCCGGTTGCTCGCTAACAGTGATTTATAACAACGTTCGATTGTTAGAGGTACACGATGACATCCACCGCTTTTTCGATAGGCTCTTTTCTTGTCCACCTACAACTGTCCGAAGTGATGAAGCAGTTGTAGGTGGTAATTAAGGATAACAAAAAAGCGGATTGAAGTGCAACTTGCAAATGTGCAGAGTTGTAGGTACTTTGTCAGATTTACATAGGAGTCTGCACAAGTAATATCAGGACATACTGTTACCGTTCAAAATTTACTTACCATGGAACTTCACGGTAAACTCCCGGAAGTTATGATTCCTATATTCTGCGCTGACAACTTCACTTTTCAGCCACCTCAAACTATTTCACCGCAACGTCTTCTGTGTCAGTAAGACGCATAGTAAATTTCACTCGAAACAAGGTCGTAGCAGAATAATGAGCAACAAAAATATAAGACTCTCCGATGGGTTGTCATCACGATTCCGTGCAGATTGCTTCGATTTTTGTTTTTTTTTCCTTGAAAGCCCGATTTTGGGTGTGAGAGGTTTTTTTATATTGCATGTTGGCTGAAGTAACTGGCATTAAGCGCATCGGTTTGATGTAAATTGGAAATTTTCACTTCAATCTGTCCGAAGTTCGGGTGTTAATTTAAAAACTTCAAGAACTGTACTCGACTGAATTGCAAATAATCCTTCGGCATCTTGAATGTGTCTTTTTACTTCTACTACTGTTTAGATTCTACGTACTTGAACAGATTTGCAGAAGAGCAAAGGAGGCAACTAGCGATCGTTTTTTTCTGACTACTCTTTTTCCTTTTTTCTCCAAGTATCACGAATTTGTCGAGGAGATCTGAGCTCGTGCCATCATCCCACGAGGCGTATTACCTCCTACAAACATCTCACGAACCCATCAACATTCCCCTTCTGTTATCGAAGAGCGCAAATCCCTAGGGACGAGCAACGATGCAACCAACTGTATCGGTCAATTTACTAATACCCAGACTCGGTCACCTTCAAAAGTTTTAACCCCGCACAGAGTCACGTCCAACAATACGTAAAAAAATTGAAAAAAAAAAAAAACTATAGAACGTTTAAAATACTTGGTTGGTTTCATATTGATCGGTTTCAATGTAAAAAGTAGACGTGTATCTACATGAATAAAAACGAAAATTCGTTTTTCCATTTTATAATTTCGTTTGCGCCGTCACAATTTGGGAATATAAAAATTGTATCGTCAAGTTATTCCTGCACCCTCGTTCTATCGTTAAGCTGATTGGAATTTTTTTGCCCTATACCTCGAACATTAACAGTTCGTATATATCGCGGACGTTAGAGAGAAGCATTATGAATTTTGAAGAGCAGTTTTCTTAGACACAGATTGAAAAGGCAGGTTATACTCACGTCGTAAGGGCAGCACAAAAAAGAAAGAGAAAAAAAAAAAAAAACACATACGTATTAAAAAAGAAGTGCGACTCGTACAATACTATGCCAGGTTCGGGATAGCTGTACTACTTCGTGCACGAAAGAGAATCATTATACTGGTAGTAAAAAGAACCCTCAAAACTTTCGAGACTTACATGGAATAAAATCCAGCAATATAACAGCTGCACGACAATTTAATGAAGGTATAGGTAGGTACGTGTAGATATGAATTTACAACACGCGCACATATGAAGATTTTATTGAAATGAGTTTTTGAAAAAATCGTTCTTTTATAATCGCGAAAAATGCAAACATAATCTTGCTCGTCGAATTACCAACCGAGCAATTTCTGTCGAATCCGAATTTGCATAATGTTTCGATGCCTTTCAATCTCTTCTTTTTTTTTTTCGAGACACACTTTGCGAGAGAATGATAATTGAAGAAATCCAATTGACTGAACGTAAGTAATTAGAAATCGGATGACATCAATGAACAAAAAGTATAATCAAAGGAAAAATTTCGACGAAAAGATGAAACACTTCATCATCAGACTCACTTCAAAGCGTGGTGTGAAGAAGGTTGGAACGAAATTAATTATGAATTTCAAATAAGGGAAAAGAGAAAAATACAACCACAGGCAACCGCAAAGTTGAGCATTTTTTAAATTCTACGTTACTTCGTGGATATGTAGATTCTATTATCACTTCGTACGAAAAAACATCAAACCCTTCGCATAATGGCGGATATTTTGACTCTGAACTTCACCGGAATCGGATGGATCTCAGAACTTGAATCGATTTAATCCTGATCTATATCCCGACCCCCGACACCTGAAATAAATAGCAAAATAGTAAAATTCAGGCGAGCTAACTCTGGCATACAAGAAGGTTTAAATAATGTGCTTCGCAATGACGCGTAGCTGAGGGTTTTCATACTTTTTTTTTTTACAGGCGGTCCCTCGACTATATAGACTCGTGGAAATTGTATGTATCGTTGAAGTCGGAAGAAAAGAAAAACAAGACAGGAAGAAAAAAGAAAGAAAAAAAGGCTCCGTTCGAGTCAGACTTCGACTTCCGGCTAACCCCACCTTTGAATTACACACAAAGCTACTGCGAGCACCCTATACCCATCGGATACAGAAAAAAAAGGAATACAAAAAAACGAAGTTTTTCCGGTGAGATAAAGCAAACAAAAACTTTCCTTATGGCTGAATTTAGTTGGCGAAGAGATACGCACAGACAAATCCCCTCAAAGTTTGGACCAGGTATACAGATTGAGCGTGGGAACTTTTTTTTATTATTATTGTTATTATTATTCGATGAAAAATGTTATTCGTTTTTGTTTTTTTTCATCCAAAAACCTTGAATTTATCCTTCTTCAAACCTAACCAGCAAACATTTTGACGCGTTTCTTTTTCGTCAATTATAGATACTTGAGATTGATTCATTGGAAATCGTGGATAATTCGAACGTTTTAAAACCAACAACTTTTACCTCGAAGGACATCGATGATTGTGCAGCGCAGGAAATCAGGAGTCGGAATTTTTCTTCCAGTTTCAACGAATTACTCTTTCCTTTAGAATACGCGCGCGAGGTCCGTTACGCCCGTTAAACAGCTGTCCGTTGCACAACATGGAAGCGAAAAAGGAGCCGCTCGTTTGTCCGCGACGCTTGGCTGCGAGACCGAAATATGAACCTGACGATTTTACTGCGAGAAAATAGTTGGGAAGGGTGGCTATCATGGAATTACATTCTGTTCGGGTACGAAACAGTGTCCGCGGTGGTTTCGAAATACGATTCCTATAATTTTCACAAGGTACAAAGAACCCAACCAATTCCAACGATTAGATTACATGTACTTGCAAGTTTTCTAGTTTCGAGATCAAAACAACAAAGGAGAAACTTTGAAAAACCTCACCCGACCTAAAACCCGGGATTTATTGGCTCAGTAAAGTTGGCGGAAGAAATCGAAACTGTACATATATGTACAAGCGTTGTGTAGAATCATGTTCCCAATGGGTGTAATTTATGTTGATATTGAATGCCTCTTAAAACTGCTTATTTATAAAACAAATCTTGTGAGCGTGATAAAATCTGTTTATAACATTCGCGTATGAGATATTCGTGTACTTTTATCAAACGTTGATTTTGATTCATTCAGGAATTGTTCGTCGATAAATTAATTGCCAATTGTACCTACATGTATCCGTGAGCTGATGAGCAATCAAACATTCAATTAAATATGCAATTTGGTCTGCAATGTGCAATTATTCATTCTATTAAATTGTTTCATTTAACACGTTCTTTTCGAGAGTCACGTAATCGACAACATCAAAATGAGTGATCGAAAAATTAGTTAGAAAATTTTTATATCGTCGGCATTTGTCCAATTTTGTAAAGTTCAAAGAGCGCCAACATCTAACCCAACCTTTGACTGGTTTAAAGTGAACGCAGGTCTGAATTGGAATTTTTAATAAACTGAACGATTTTTTTTCCTTTTCTCTTTTCAGATTTCCGCTAAATAGCTGCTTAATTAATTCTGTAATTTTTACCCTGAGACGCTTGTTAATCAACAATGACTTGACGAGTGAGTCCATAATTCGATCGTGCATACCTACAATTTGCACATGGTTTACTCTATTAAACAAAACGAGCACAAGACAAATGTATCCCATAAAATTTGAACGCAACCAAAAGGGTCGGGCGGCGGTATATATTGCAGCCATTAATTACAACAAGATGTGCTCGGCAACTACAGGCAGCCTGAAAATGGCTGACCAGCTTGCTCCGCTCAAATGTGCATATCTGCATCTTTTAATAAAAATATTATCAGTAAAATGGCGGTGGTTTCAGATGAAATATTTCTAGATCTTTAAAATTCGTAGGCCCCTAAGAATTCATTTGTATTTTCCGTGAACTTATCTGTAGAACATGCGGTAGCCATTGAACAAAGATAAAGTGAAATATACGCCATAACCTCAACGATAACATCATTTAATGACCGACCAACGGAAGGGACTAAACTGCATCAATATTCAATGAAATGATGACCCAAAGCCATTAGTGTCGTATGGGAAGAGTTCATTTTATTCACCAGCTAGTTTGGCGCGAGCAAAATGTTCTCATTAATTAGGGAAAATCTCAAGATTAGGCACCAGCTGGAGTCGTACCTACGTCAAAAGAGATTCTGAATTTTATGATAGAATAAACGGACGAACGGAAGTCGAGAGTTTAGGTTTCTGGGTGGCGGACCGTTCTTTGGCTACATAAATGAGAACTTCGTTCCTTACCGTCGTTCGCGCATTTGAACCGGCAGGGATTCCCGGTCAGCTAACCTTTTACCTCTGACCTCTCCTCAGGCATCAAACAAATGAGCTGTCGACGAAAACGTACGACCCCCTGACCAGCCCAACGACCTTTTCAACGGGATCCTACCCAAGAAATTGATGCTCAACGAGCGAATTGGAAGGTCATGGTACAGAGGTTCCTAATTTAAAAATCACTGAGCTAAAGGAAAAAAAGAAAAAAATCATGAGGGATGAAGAAAAATGTGCGCACATTAAGAATCACTTGTGCAGCTGTGAAACGAATTTCATTTTTTATACTTGTTCCTTGATAGCAAGAAGTGGAAAGAAAATAGCTACTTTACTTACAGTCGCTTGAAAATTTTTGAATTATGGCAATCTTTTACGGGGCTTTGATGAGCTCTGCTCTCTCTTCTAATGAACGTTGATAAACAGTTGAAAAAAGCTTTGTCTCATTCTCATTTAGTCTCCAGCGCTACTTCGTTTCGTGTTGGATGACAGATCCTTTGATCGTGGCTAACCGACCATGCTAATTGTGTAACAAAAGTAAGATAAATTGGCGACGAAAAAGTTAAGTTGCGACTAAAAACCATTTTCAACATTAGGAAAAACCACAGTTTATCAATTAGTGGTTTATCAATTGTTTTTTCGCCTCCAGATGTGTACATTGTGTTTTTTCTTTATAAGGTTTACGTACCATAATTGTGATAATACGCCGCAGACAACGAATCTATGCCGCTGGGATGGTCTTTAACAATATTGAATTTATAATAACAACAGTAAAACCTCCAGACGCGACGTGTATACGTTAGAATTAATTATCATATCCTACTCGAGGATTTCGTCCTTCTCATGCTTTATAACGAACCCAATGTATAATAAATATATTACATTGCTGATGGCGACGATATTAGAACAGCACAGTTTTACTTTCACTGCTAGACTAGAGAATATTAAATATTAAACATTCTGAAAGAATATAAAAAATTGGGAAAACTAAGGGGCGGTAAAATTGGAAAAGATGAGGTCAGGTGAAGTTCGGCGATGGTTTTTCAACTGAACTACAAACAACAGAAGGCAGTTGTATCACATCGCCACAGATTAGATCGATAGCGTCCATTTCACCCTTTATATCGTTAACGAGGTAGGTTCGATACGACGCATAAAGTTCATAATTTTATCGGTAATTCCCTCAATATTCTTCGCTTTTTGGCCGATCACGGGTTATAAACGGGATGCCTCGTTTGTCAAACCGACGTTACAGGACGCTAGGTATCAATCAACTACGTTCGTTCGTCGGCGAACCGGAAGTAAGATGGCCGACCCAAGCAAAACAGCTGCGATTTGACGCGTGACAGTGACGGGCAGTGTGTTAGATCGGTCAAAAAATCAAAGCTCACCAGATGACGGTTGTATATTTTCAACACTTTTCATCCCACTTGTCATTTTGAGAGCACAAGACTTCAAAGTATGATATCTATTTCCAGCAATCTCACCAACAGGGGTTTTAAGAAGCTCGACAATCATCTCAAATCATATCTACGATACAAGAACTTACTTCTGATTGAAAAATGAGTGTTGTCAACGATCTTTGAATTGAAATTCTTCAACTTTGACTGTTTCGAAATACCAAACATGTCGAGCTTCGCGTTACCTTTGCGATGAAAGAAACATTATCAACAATTAGCAGAAGCAGAGCGAAGTAAAAAGTAAAAAGAATTGAAAAAACGAAAAAAATAATTGAAACTAGTGGAGTAATTCCGTCACGTTAGTCAGCGTAACGGATGACACGAAGTCCCATTAAATGTCTCGGGTCATATTTACAATCTAGGTACTACCCCTTTCGTGTCGTGACAGCAGGAAAAGCAGTCCGTAAATGGGTGCCTGATGTATGTGTATATCAAATACAAAATAAACTGCTTCAATTTCCAGATGTCAGTGAGTCACAAACTCCCAGAATATTACTTATAGAGGATAGAAAAACGTACATGTGTACAACACACACATGTGTATCTAGACCATTTTTATCATCAACTGCAGCGAACTTCGTAGATATCGACCGGTTCAAATCTCTTCCCGGAAACGTATGTATACGTGTAATATTACACCTTGGAACATGCAACTTGTTCAACGGTTCGAAGAACTGGAGATTTTCACCGCGATACACGAACGAATGCAAAGCTCCGGCCCCCGGGGGAATTTTTTTTAGGACTTTTTGAAATGATTTAATAAGCATTTTGTGCTGACCTTGTATTTTATTTATTTAATTTTTTGGAGTATTTATCGCATTTTTTGTTTTGAGTGGTCTACTGAACGAGATTGACATTTTCATTACTCTTGTAAAATTCTGCTGTTTAATTCACTATGAGGTAACGCAATTTCGTTCTCATCAAAGTGCTTAATTATTCTTGCCATACGCAGACCATTGTGTAAATTCAGGGATGGGAAGGTAAACGACATTATCCAAAGTCTTCTAAAACGTTGAGATAGCACGATGTACTTTCCATGCTTTAGTCTATCTTACAGTAAAGTCTGGTGTAACGTTTAGTATTCACAATGTAGCAATAAACTTCTCAACTTTGCACGAGTCAAATTCTTTTCCAACTTCGCAACATTCACGCCGACACTCCTCTCATAGCTACCGAAGTCTTCGGTGTACAGAACTTATCACCGTCTAGATTTAGAATCTTGATGATAATGATACATCAACAAAGTATTTTGTGTGAAGGATCTTAACCTTCCGACGGCCAGGCTTTTTTTTACCTAAAAATTTGTACTTTTACTAAACATTACCATATAACTGCAGCCCAATGACCATCTGACATGTGTCGGTCATCCGAAGCTTAGAGGTTGAATTTCGAAGAGACAAAGTTCATTGCTTTTTACTTCCAGATAATGACAAATTCGAAGGATTCAATAGTAAAACGATATTTCATGCAGAATCCAACGGAAACCGTTTCATTTTTATTTTATAATCGAGTAATCAAGTAATCAATGTTTAGGAAATGGTAAAAGTTTTGGAGCAGAAAGGCTTTGCGAGTGATTTCTAAAAAAATCTTATGCAGAATCGAAGCCGAGGTGAAATTTTTACTTGGAATAAGAAAAACAACAAAATTAATGATCCGATTCTGATGGATCATGAAGAAAAAATGACAAACTTTGCCCATTACAGGTGTGGAAAACTTCCTGGAATATCGCGGGTTATAATGTTATTTGTTGCCAGAAATCACATTCAATTTTCAAATTGGGTGGACATCATCTGAATCATTATGCTTCATTTCGTTAACGGCTCTCGACGTTTGCTGGCGCAAGAGTTTGACGGTTTGACCTTGTATGAAATATTGAACGGAGGTTCCAAAAACGTTATTTCGTCTTCTGTACTGTAATGCGATAGACTCTAGACGGCCATTTGAGTGATCAATGGTTTGAATATGATCTTTGGCTACGAGAGCCAAATTGATGGTGGTACTCGACCTTGTGTCGGAAAGTCAACAGTCATCCACCTTGAGAAATGTGTAATTATCACCGAAAGATATCATCGACAGTTTCGAGATTAACTCTGGCCACTTCATTAGTGAGATCTGATCGATAACCCGACATTGTAGCCCATGTAGTACATGTGTGGAGTTGAAAAGAATCAAGTGAAAATATACCTTATACTGTAACATTTCGTTTGATATTTTTATTGAAATTCTCTATTGTTTTTTGTTTTCCTTTGATATTCTAGGTCGCCAGACGCAATGTACTTCAGTTGGTCGGGGGGACGTGAAGAGGGTGTGCAGAATCCAGGGCTTACTGCAAATTGAAATCGATAACTCACTTATTCTTATTGTACCTTCACAAACTGAACTTTGAACTGAACGAGAATTTTGTGGTATTGAAAATCATCAAAGATTAAAGATTCCCGTGGAAAGTTCTGATAATACCTTTCTTTTTCAAAGAATACCCAGTTACTTAAAAATGTCTTAATAAAATTGTAAATTTCTACAGCAATATTTTATACAAAAATAGCATTTCTGGTGCAAACAGCTCTCCAACAAATGCATTGTATTTCAGTAGGCATATAAACGTTGGCTACTTGTTGAGCCCCGAAGGTATCGGTGTCAATTTGCCCCAGTAAATTAAACACAGAAACACATCAAAGTGCCGCAGGGCCATCGTGGGGGGTGGGGGGTGAGTGGAAGGGAAGGAAGGGGTGCTTTCGGTAATTGCTTTGAACTATAATTATATGATCCGTTTGTCCCCGCGGTATAACGGTTGATTCACTCGTGCAAATTCGTCTGATCCTAATTTAAATTGTCTGTACACAACATGAGTAGACAGATGATTGAAACTTTGTCAGCATGGATTAACAATTCGAACGGGCATCCAGGAATAATGAGAATGAACAAAATTTCAAAAAACTTCAATCCATTCATCGAACTATCGACAATTATTACAACCGATCAAATCTCTTTCGCAACTAATATTTTGAACAATGTTCCACGGAACCTGGTAGCCTTTAAAAAATCGTTAGGAATTTTCCGACGATGAGTTACATTCGTATCGAGTTGATCCTCCAGAAAGCCTTAGGCCACTCCGACAATGAGCTTGTCATTGGTAACGTCAATTTCACCAAATCCCCGAAACGAACAAACGAACGCATTTTATCAGTGTCACATAGCTTAGAGTTTTCTCCCGAGTAACAAATCGAAGACGAAAACCCCTACGTCGAGGGTGAAACATACCAAACTATATTGTCTTTTCAAGATCTAGCTGTCTCAGCGGTACCATCCATCGACAGGTACTTTCTGTTTACGATGAGCAAAACGGATCTTCGCACGTATTACTTACACCCGTCGGTTCGAATGCAGCATGGAACATTATCCTGTCAATGCTAAAGTGTTTTACGTTGTAGTCGAATGCATTTCATTGTTCATTTATCTCCATTTTAATATCCATTCAAGTATTTCCGTTTGAAAATTTTCAAACATCCCTTCAGACGTACACCAGTACGTATGAAAAAGTTGAACAGAATCGATCGACGGTGACGTCAGACTCAGCGTCAGACTGTTTTTCACACTCAATTCAAACGCCGTACCTATACATTGCTAAGACTATTTCTAGAAGTGAAAAGTAATGGCTAAGGATTTGCTGGAAAATACGCGAGCCATTGAGCCACTATTTATCTCCACCAAGTGCTGACGTGGACACAGATGGATTTTCACCCTCGAATTTATATTCAGGTCACCACTCGACGAGTAACCAAGACAAAAACAGAAATTCGTAAATTCAGATCCTTTGTAATGCCATTCCACTGTCGTCGATTGTTTTTTTTTTCCTTCTTCTTTTCTCCTTCGATAATTCTTGCTTTGATATCATCCCGTCTTTGAACTTTTACGTCGTCGAATAACTGTTATTAAAATAATTTTCAATTTTGACTCGTGACAATTTCTGGCCCAGTTCATTCGTCAACGCACCAACAATAAGAGTGACAATGTGACGGTGACGCAGGTGAAACTTGACACGGTTTGCCTCCCACTTACATTTCCATAGCTGAATATGGTGTACGATATGCATTATAGAACGGACTACATAGTGACTTTAGTGGCATACATTACTGCCCTAGAGCATCAACCGCTAGCACATCGTTCCATCAATCTTCCACCTCGACAGCGCTACCAGCAGCATCCCTGACGCAAAATGTAACGCTGGCCGAACAACGACAAAAGCTTCTTTGATTTCAATACTTATATATCTTTTACTTTTACCTCGCGGCATTGAAATTAGCAATATATTTTCATTCAGACCAGATCATGGGTTCTGAATTATTGTCAGTCTCTTCGTTCGGAACGTGAAGACCCTGAGTTGTTTTCTTTTATTGCAAGGGTGCATTCTAGAGAACGTTTTTAAGCTCTGAAAACGTAAGGTGCGGTATACGTGTCTAAGACGAGATTGTACTCCTTTTTAATCCAGATGCGATTCCAAAATCGAAGCTTGATTATTTTCATTCCGACAAGTTTATCCTCACAGATTGTTTACTTTTTATTACTTGCTAAAGCAAATGCAACGCGAGCTAGGAACTTTTAATTCATCTAACCGAAGAATTCGAGTTATCGAAGCATCAGGTTTTAAAAGTGGCAAACGAATTTGAATGAACAAAAAAAATACAGACGTATATATACAGGGTGCGTCACCAGAGGTGTCGGAATAGGCGGAGACTAAACGACGTGATGCCAGCGCGACAACGAATGCGATGGCCAGTCTATCGCGTCGCTATTTTCTTCCGTGGATTCTCTCGCTGTTCATTGGCTATAGAGCTAGGCACGACGTCGACTAGTCTCCGCCTATTCCGACACCTCTGGTGAATCACCCTGTATATGCGTTGATTTCCACCAGCACTCACATTTCTGTAGACAGCATTCAATTTTCTGATAGGCACATCGCATCTTGGCAAAATGATGTAACGTATAATGGCATTCTCGTATAATAATAATAATAATGATATACATAGATGTATATAAGATATTATATATGGGTGTATATGGAAGGGTTAGGTACCTTTTTTTACACACAGAGTAAACATGCGACCTCGTTCCTAACGTGTTTTTCAATATGCATACCCATATCGACGAGAAGAGTGCTCCAAAAGCCTAGGGTGGGATGAATTCTGACTGGAATACACAAGATGATGGAATATGTATGACGCTGCAGGTCCACGATCATATTTTGCGGAATAAAATGTTATGTCAAGATAACGAGGACCCTAATTTCTATCGGATCCCCCAAGTTCGAACCCATGAAGAAATGAAGAAAAAAATACACCGCCGTTGCTATCGGGCTTCCATTTTCCAAAAATTATTCTCGAAGGCCTTCGGTATCGTAGTTTCGGATGTTATTACCCAAAGTACGTCGCATCACATGACTCTCAAGTTGTTCCAGCAGCTATGACCTTCTGTAAATCCAAATCTAACTTCTAAGTCTGAACCCTTCGAGCGAATCAACTCCATATCTGCGATATCTTCCGACTAAATCACATCAGGACGAACTCCTTAACGAGTTACTTCTTGAATTACACCACCGATATTACCAGAGATTATTATCCGCTTTATCCTATTACCTAATCGTGTCAGCCCTTAACCTCGACTTCATCACCGGTAGGACCCGAAAATTCTGGTGACATTTATACAGCGTTATACATACTTTTAGCGATAAACCTTCAACGACCCGTGATAAATTCTTTATCACTGAATCCCTTTAGGCGATATTTTTCAATTCCCTAAAAGTTTTCTTCGGAATCCTGCGTACGTTTTGTTTTCATTGGTTTCATTTTTTTTGGCACTTTCAAGGATAATTGACCATCTTCTCGCACACGAAGCCTAAATCGTGGCGTCTTTTAGGCGGTGTTGGTTGACAAGGAAAGGGGGAGACGAGTCTCAGCATTGCGAAAGATATATAGCAGCGACTGCCGTCTGAGTGAGAAGTATAATTGAAAACAAGGTGTCACCCCGGATAATATACTGGCGTTTCTAGGGTTCCATGAGATAAGAAAGAGAAAAAAAATAGAAGAAAGCGTTGCTAGTATTTCCCGCTTTATATACTGTCCGCGGTGCTCCTGCTGGATGTGATAAAAAAGAAAAGAAAAAAATAAACAAACAAATAAATGAAAAAAACAAAAGCATGACAAAGTGTTGATATCTTCTAGTTATTATTAACGTCTCGGATTACTCTCGGACTGTTACCACTTGTATCGAGAGAAGAGAATGAAAGAAAAAACAGAATGAAGTAGGAAAATAATTGCAACTGTCTCAATTGGCGACATAACATCACCTATGTAGTACATTGATAAATTGAGGAACAGGATTCAGTAGTTCGAAAACTACAGAAAATATCTAGAAGAGAATTTATACTCACTGGTAAATCGGTCGCGATGATCATTCGACTCGCATAAAACTTAGATTTTTTTTTCAAATTTTGAATGCCTGTCAATCAACATTTCTCGTTGATCCTTGCTATATTGTCCGTACTCTGTTGGATGAGATGGTTTTGGTTTGATTCTAAAAAAATATATACACATATAGGTGAGTCACGTAAAGATTAACCTCCGCTGGACCGCAGAAAGTCAGTATTTGTACCGAGCTGTAGCAAGCGCTTTACTACAGAATCAGTGTAAAGCTAGCTAGAAGAACTTGACATCGGAGAAACGAGGAAAATCATGAAACCATACACTACACGTTGAGTCTAACCTAATTCTGAGAAGTGAGTAGAGGTCGACATTCTTGGGAAACGCGAGTTGAAGACTCTCCAGGACAGTGGAGATTACGATTTAATGGATTTCGCTCCTTTGTTTTCTCCAAGTAATAATGGCCCGTGATTTAAGTAATATATAGGACAATTTCACTGAATAAAAGCGTTAAATGCTGGAAATATTTGTCATCAAAAAAGCGAAAAGAATGCTCGTGTAAACGTGCGTTACTCAAATTACTTCTTTTCAAGTCACGTGGATTTTGTTGTTACAGATCGTTAGCATTCATAATTTCATTCATTGTGTATTATTCTGGAATTCAAGATGACCATTTTCGGAGTATCTCGTGATTTTTTCGTCTATTTTTCTTTTATCTCGATTAGTCAATTTAACTAACGTTCTCAAATTTTGACAGCCAGTTGAATTCTCACCTCGGGAAAACAAATTATGTTTCCTGACAATATCAAAATGTAAGTACTTCGCTTAATCAGTGGTGAAGTGTGGTCAGAACAAGCGTTTTAGTAAATCCATTACGAATAAATCCTCGCCCAAATTGTGGAAAACGAGAAACAGTTTGAAATCTGTTTCTCTTCACACAGACGACCGCACACAAACATGTCTCTACATATGATTCGTAAGCCTAATAAACTGTTTTAACGGTGAAAACGTATTTTCCAGTGTCTAACGACGTTCAAATCCTCGTTCCACGATGTTACACTGTGGCGACTCGTTGCGTAGAGAATAAATAAATTTAATGTTTCAATAAAACTGACGTACCCCAAGAATTATTACGGCAGTAAACGTGGCAAAGCATTTGCATCACTTTACAAATCTTTGTTTTACACCGACAAAAGCTACATGGAATTCACAACGCACACACCGTACAAAGTCATAGAAAAGCCAAGGACGAGGTGTGAGAAACGAATCTTCACGACTTTTTACATTTAAATTAATAATTAAACATTAATTTCGAAATATATAACGAATGCGAAGGAAAATTTTTCAACATATTATCTTATAAGTCGCATGAATTTTATGTTTCTAACTTCGGATATTCCAAATATATAATATCAAGTAATATAGGGGAAAAGTAAAATTAATGCCCCCCCTCCCCCCTCCTCATGTCAATGTACTTATTTTCGGTACTTTGATTCTTCTACAGATTTTTTCAATAATTTTACACAGATGTGATACAATTTATTTTACATAAAAATTACACTGGACAAACGGTACACGCGCTAATTGTGAGTGAAAAAAGAAATTTCTTTGCGCTCATTTCCAGACGATTCCAAACGAAACGGGCAACCAATCAGGCAGTAAATGAAACGGTCTCGTAGTTCAAAAGATTTGCAGCGAGAAAAAAAAATCATATAATGGGTAAGGTGTCGATTGAAGTGTCATTCCCTACTTTTTTTGTCTTTTTTTTTTTCACAGACTCAGCGATCGCGAAATTCTTTCGAGGCTCACTAATTAATTTTTCACGAACGGAGTGTTCTCTCCATAAGAATCGTAATAAACCTTGTCTCTTTTATCGTTATCTTCACTTTCTGCAAGTGTCGTCCCCCCCCCCCCCCCTCTCTTATTTGTTTTTTTTTTTGTCAAATAATTTCCGTTACTCGATTATTTCCGTGCTCCGATAGGTACGTTTCTGCACAATTTTTTGTCTCTCGATTCTCTTTGTTTTTTGGCCGTGTATTTTATTCATTTTTTGGTTTATTTCTCTCTTTTCTTCGTTATCGGTCGCCCAGATGACCTCATTATTTCGCGCCGTCGGCTGTGAATGTGCACAACGATTAAAAGTAACCAAATCGCAAGACAAAACTGAATGGAAAATACACGGACTCGTATATTTGTGTATATTCCATATATTCTTTATGACGCGAAACTCATCTGCCCCTAGGACACGGAGATGAGTTTTCATCATGAAAACTAGCGATGGTAGCAAAAGTAGTGGAAGTATAGCAGCAGTTTACTCTAAAAAACAGACGAAGAACGACGAAATGCTGTTCTGGCGCGCTTAAATACAAGAACGAAACTTTACTAACGCAGCGTCGGCCTAAACTTTTCGCAGGAAGTTGCACCGCCGTTCGTTACATACAAGAGAGCAGCTATTACTTTGAAAATTTTCTTCGAAACTTTACTCGGCAGTCATTTTCAAGCTTAATATGAGAATCGCTTGAAGGGAAATTCATTCAAACAATTGCAAACTGTAAGTATAAAATATATTTGTACATGTATGTTACGTTGTACTTCAATCTACTTAATTGGAGATGAAACAAAAAAAGTTTGATCATATTTTCACAATTTTCTGTAAGAATAAATAATGAATTAATGACCTCGGGTGAAATTTCTCATGCCCCAAAAATTAATTACCCACCATCCAGGTCAAACCGGAGTTTTGAGTTGATGGTCTCTTTTGCCTTTCTCTTTTTCTGCAGATACTGTTTAGAGCAGTTTGCTGTTTCAAGCTGACCGAAAACTGAAGGGAAGTTGCTTTTAGTTAAATTAACAGCCCTAGCACAGTAAGGGAAGGGAAGCGCGTCATAATCTGTATTCATTTGTTTCGTTTCCGCCCGATGGGGTTGAGCGGATTATACTGCAGAGAGAAAGGCAGAAGCTGGAAACATATATAATAAGAGTATCAAAAAATGAATACAACGTAAAACATAACGGGTTTTTTTTTTTTTCTTTTCCTTTCTTTTCTTTTTCTCTCTGCCTCTGCTTGGACGGTATTAACTTCGTAAACTAATTGCTAGTCTGGGTAAAACTCTGCCAAGTATGCCATGCTTCGATCAGTTCAACTTGAGCTTTTTAATAATTGTCGTGGTTGGGATATATTCACCTAAACAGAGGCGTTTTCTTGTGTCTGAAAATTGACATGATGCGCCATGTTTTAAGATTATTTTCCTTCCTCGTTTTTGTCGGACTACAGATGAAAAACGAGTGTGAGAATTTTAACTTGAACAAAAAAAAAAGGAAAGCGATTGTTGCGAAAGGCTGAGGTACTAAATTGATAAAAGATTTTGAAAAATGACCGTCAGCTGCTGACGCTTGGGGAGAACAGGATGACGAAATTCTGCGGCAAAATTGGAAAGGTCGAAATCGTGGTTTATACACATATCGATATAACTTATGTCCGTCTGGAGGTGCACGAAGCACTCGTCTAAACCTGATTAATACGCGGTATTACGAAAACATCTCTGCAGACGTAGGCAATTTTTTATTTCGCAGAACGCAACGCGCACGCAGCAGCTAGAGTCTGAAAAACACCGACCCCCCCGATAGCTTAACACAACCCTACGGAACATGACGTAGAACCCAACCTGACCTGACCTAACTTTGTTATTTTCCATCAGAAGGCCACTCTTATTAGAATAGCTGGTAGCTGAGCGAAAATGGGACGTAATTATACAATAAATTTTCTTAGCGAGACGGTGTGAGTATTTTGGAATATGGCTCGGATGACGCAAAAATTTGAACATCATGAGTTAGTATAGGATATTCAATATCGAAACCTATTCAGGAAATGCTATATGGATTCGAATTATTTATCAATAGAGAAACCTATTCCCTAACCTATATGAAACTTGGAAACTAGTTAGAAATTTCTGTGAGAACAATCCCTTCGATTATCGAAAGCTGTTGTTGAATTTTAAAGTGAATTCTCGATTGAACGACAATCTCATCAAACTCAATCGTCGATTCAAACTCAATGATATATTGTGTCATTCTTCGAAAGTTTGACTTCCGGACACCGATCGAAATAACATTTGTATTGCGCTTTGTAAATTCGTGGAAATTGTTTGATTTGGCTTCTTTTCATCGGCAGACACTCTGCAGTGAATAGAGCTTGATTCTCTTGTTTTTCACTTGCAAATATATCGACTCACTTCTACATCATATCAGCGAAGATTCAACAATAAATTATTCAAGATTGTGTACCAACGTAAAAGACATAGGAATATGGAATGTGTAAAATTATCGAAAGCGTCGAGTGCGTCCGAAGATCCAAACTGTAGAAAGCAAGAGAGAAAAGATTTTTTCTTTTCTAATAAGAAATACGGCGTATTTTTGTACAATAATCGCGGAATCTTGATTCGCTGCAACTTATGGTAATAAAATGAATATATATTGTACATGTATAAATTTTACTATGGATTTATTCATTTTTCAACGATCGCACAGATATTTACTTCTACCGGATATTGCTCGGGCTTTATACCAAATTTTCAATTTCAACCATTCAAGATATACATACCTATTATATCCTTATTCAAATTCACGTTCGGTGTGAAATATCAAGGGTGGGTTTTCCAACGACGGAATATATAAAACCGTCATATTTCAGTGTAGATATGTATATATTTTAAATTGTAACTGTAGGTGTCTGAAAAATGATTACTATATTCACTTTTTCTTTCCTTGCCCCCCTGCCTTCCACGGCCCCCGAGCGAATTTAGTTTGGACAAAATTTGTGGTAAGCGAAAATGAACTGTGGACTTATCAAGAAAGTTATAAATCCGTTTTTAAGTTACACAATCCGGATTCCATAAGATAAACCTGCCCGATTCTTCAAACGTGAAATTGTTTCTCAATTCCGTATAAATGGGACGATACGTTCGGTTGGAGCGTGGGCCGTAGGTATTTGCATAGCAGTATCTTCGGGATATCTGAAAAGAGATTTATTTTCTCTCATACTGTACATCCGAATTCGAAGATATCCTGAAGAGTATAATTAAAAATTCGAAATTATCCGTTCAGTTGCACGTCTTGACGCGGCAACAATTTTATTCAATTGAACTCCATACAGATTTTTTGAACACATACTACTCTTTTTTTTTCTCTCGGTATTATCCCTCTACTTCGACAGTCCCGTATATAGTTGAAAAGGAAATTGAAAAATTTAATCTCACTGAATCTAAAAGCTTATACAGAGCTTTTATATCCGTTACCATAAGGACATGCCGAGTCGAAGTGCCGTCGGCACATTTTAAATTTGTTTAAAATTTCCAGTATACACACACGAATATGCATATGTATGTAAAAAAAGCGAGAGGGAAACGTGACCTCGAAACCAAATCCAACAAACTGCGGGTACACCAAAATTAACCTTTTCGCTTCCGGTGCTGCCGGAGTGTCCAATCTAAGGGTTATCTAAAAAAAGGTCACTTTTTCAATTAACATAGATTCTCCGAATTTATGTACCGGAAAAAGCACAAAATAAAAGTCGAACGTTGGACTTTTAGAAACTGATGCGCCCCTTAATTTTGATAGATTCCTAAATTTAAGGGGTACTTTTTGTTTTATTACGTAATGGACCGGGCGTCGTGTGTTTCCATTTTCCACGGCTTTTCGGTGGCTTGAAAATACCTTAGCCTGAGAAAATAGGGATGGATATCGAGTGTTTAGTAATTTAGAGCCTCTATATGGTGCAAACTTTCGGAAAGCAGTGATACAAACAACACTCGAGGGTTCGAGAAACAAAGAAAAATTAGTCTAACTTAGATGGATCGATTCAAAAACAACTCGGTGCCGTGAGCGATTCAAACTAAAGTTAGGAAAAAAAACCCTGCCCCGGAACCGCCGGCAGGTCGGTCGAAACTAGTGTTGACCAAATGATTTTGAAGAACAAGTGTTTGTTTTTTATAAAAAAAAATAAAAAAATCTCACCTCCAAAGTACCAAGATGACCGCTTACAGGGGAAAAAATTAAAAAAAAAAAAGGCAGAAATAGAATTAGGATTTGCAGTAAAAAATGAATAATATATAGTTGATGATAAGAGGAGACCTAATACTAAATAGTCAGGTTTGCAATTCAGCCTACTGCTCTCCATAAAGTCGGATTTCAAAATTCAAATATTGAACGTGATAACGGCAGGCGTTGTATGTAAAATTCACAGCCACTTGAACCTTCAGGGATGAGGCCCGAGGCTACCGTATGCACTGCAAATATAAAATTCGGGTTTTTAATAGAACGATTGAAAAATGGATGAATACATGGAGAGGTTCTTGTAAAAAGCAATGACGATCCGATAGAAAGACCCAATGCGATACATTCCACAGCTTTCCGAATATTCAAGACATTCGATTTCCCCGTTTTAGATTCCCTCAAACTGTGACTACAGCCAAAACTGATGGAGTAGAAAATTAAAGGTCCAAATTTGCACTTGATCTCCCATTCTATCATTAAAGAACCTAATACATGTAAGTCCGAGAAGGTGACAAATTACGCACATCAAATAAGATAGATTTGAAACTTCTCCACGATTTCAGACGAAAGACTTATTGTTGGATGAGATGTATTTGAAGACGCAGCGTACGAGTATGAGCGACTTTGGCGTGATGATAAATTTTCTAAAAGTTTCGCTGTTCAAATTTTAGTACACAGCCTCTCGAATCAAGGAAGGCTTTTTAACTCAGGGGCCAACAAGGAGCCAAGGACAATAAAGATGATCGAAGCATCTAGATAAGCTGCGGAAATTACTTGAGGCTCCCCCAACTTGGTAACAATACTTGTCTCGTTAATTACGAAAGCAGCCCCATAAATTTTATCCCCGTATCTTCCACCCTTATTTTTGTCAGCGCGATCTATTCGAGCTCCTAGATGGATTTGCAGCCTCCTCAAGGACCCTGGCTGAAAAAGAGATATCGTACATTTGATACCTAAATTGAGACAAAACAACTCATTGTCAGTGTCAGGTAGAATATACGTCACTTTGTTTGAACGTGAGGAAAAAAAGATAATTGAATGATGTAAAGAAAAAATATTTGGGAAACGGTAGTTGTCGAGTAGAAAGTACTTTGTCTTTTAAAGGATGGATGAACTCCTAATCGTGGTCACAGTATCTCAACATTCTGCCGAAGGTCGAAATATATTTTTGACCTTCGACGACTAGACACAGATTTTCTTCGCGTTTATTTCCAAGCATCAGACGATCAGTGTTGATCGTGACTCGAATGAACATTTCGACCAAATGGGTCCCTGGATTTTACCAAGAAAAGCCAAAAAAAAAAATCAAATAAAAACGCCAACCTGGACTCAATATTATTATTTTTTTGTCATCATTTTCACTCTTGCAGAACAAGGTATCGCATTTTCTTTCTATAGTGACGAATGAAACCAGAACTACGAAGACCGAATCGACGTCATGGGGATAAAATGGAAACAAAAAAGCAACCGAATAAATTTATTGCCACAGATGAATTGGAATATGAGCATCGGAATCCTGTGGGATTCAACAAAACAGCACGCGCGCTATAGAAACACTATCAAAAAAGTGTATAATCGTTTTATGTATTATAAATCTAATGTACGTTATGTCTATACACGGGATACCGCACGACAGATCCCACGTGAAGAGGAGAAAACCCCCCGTTCGTTATTCCCGATAAGAAATATTTTTCGAATTCGTTATCCGTGACGTTTCTCCTCTTGTAAGTTGAGAAACCAGACGTATAGCAAGATTTTCTTCACACTGGTAACACGATTTGTGCTTTATCGACCTACATCAAGATCACGGGAAGACGTTATGGGGCGGTGAACATCCGTACGCCCCAAACATAATCGAGACTCTACATCTCTTTGTGCTCAACTAGTCACGCGTAAAAAGTTCGCCGAAAGCCGACAAAGTGGTGGAATAAAAAGGATCAAAAGTTTTGACAACTCATATCAGCCATCACTTTTCGTTGCAGTTTATCTGGTAAAAAGATATTCGCGAAATGAAATATGTAGATAAATATGAAAACTTGATGTCTGGGTATCTTTGTAAGTGTAAAGCGTTTTGTAATTTAGACTTTAGAACATAACTTTTATCCTGACTATAGTCTAATGAGATAGCAATTCAATGTAATTTTTTCTCCAAGTCTGTCGGGAAATCACCGTGGATGATATGAAATAATTCTTTTTTTTCATCGAGACGCAGCATCCGATACATGTATTAAATGAACTTATGATGTTGCTGCAGAGCGCGCTTCAATCTCCGAACGATCAACCTTCGGTTAGCAGCACGTTGCAAATAATATTATCAAATGCCTTTATCACAAAAATACAAAGTTAACAATGACGGGTACTTTTATCGACCGAAGATAAATAGCAGAAGAGTTGGAAGAAAAATTATTGACAAGAAATTCCGTTCTACGTGAATCAATAAAATCCATAAATGGAGTGCAGGTTTCTTCGGAGAAATAAGCCTTCTCACTTCGTTGAATACTTATATTTACTGTACCTAAACATCATTTTTATATTTGTTCTTTGACACGAACGTTTCGCCATCAGTTTCTTTTTTTGAGTGCAGTTGCGACATGTCAATCAATGGAACGGGTTCATCATACAAAATAAACTTAAGTTTTTTATTCCTCGAAATTTGCAGATTTTTGTATTGACAAAGATTTCATACATTCGCTTTTCTAATGCAAGGACAATGACAACCCAAAGTAATTGACAAAGCATTAACAGATCATCGACATTTCTTAAATATTGAAATTCAAATTACAAGATGATTTGGTCGATCAGCAACCACAACATTGCTCAACTAGGAGCCTGCAACTTTTTGAAGATTTTCATGTTAAACGACTCGTTTTCCCACGTCACCGGATTAGTAACAAGATTTCCCCTCTCCAGATCGAATTTTGCCCCATTTTCGGATTGCATTATACAAAATCCTGAAGTATTCTTGTGTTGCAGAAACTGCTTCTCTCTTCAATTCTTGAATTCTGACTAATTGCTTGTGAGTATCTCCAGATTCACTGCAGTTAACCAACGCATCCAGCATAATCCTTATTGCCTGAACAACTTTACGGAATGTTATGATTATGTTTGCGGTTCCTTCTTCCTCAGCGCGTTCATTTGTAGCCAGAATCACTGGCGCTCCTATCGTAGTCTCTCGCATTGTGATAAAATATAAAGCTACACCGTTCGTAAACGATGCAATCACTTCAGGTTCGATAGAATCGATGTCACGCTGTACTTTTTTTGGATCGGTTTCGTAGCTAAGTCTGATTGCTTGGAATATTTGATCGCTTCCATTAACAAATGTTCGGAAAGCTGAGTCTCTCATTTTTCCGATCAGTACCCTAGCTTTTGGTCGAATTTTTTCAAGTATAGTAAAAGGAGCTTGGGCTGCCTTGGACCATGTAGCAAAGGATTTATCCCTGCTTTCTTCGATCGCAGATTCGTCTTCTCCAGCATTTGGACGTTCATTACTAGATCCATATTTCTTCAAGAATTTTATTGGTATACTAAACATGGCATCCAGGCCTCCGATTGCACCGTCATGCGATTCCTTCACAGCTTTTTGTAACGCACACAAAATTGAAGTATCTTTATCCCCTGCGTCGGAATTGGAGTTCTTATCCTGGTCACCGTACGGCTGACTACTGTAACTATTCCCATAGCTAAGATGACTCTGCGCAACGAGTGCGGTGAGCACGGCAATGACAATTCGAATGTTCATTGTACAAAAATGTGAATTCGCCGAAAAGTATTCTGCTAATATAGGAGAAATGTGTTTGCTGGTGATGTTGTATCAAGTGAAGCCTATTCGAAAGTATGTCGCAGAAGTGAACCAATACTGTTGGACAAGCTTCAATATTTGGTTTTACCCAGATGATGATTGTCGTTTGTTGATTTCAAGAAAGTTTATTCAAGGAGAACAAAAGCAAAACGTGCATTTGCATTGTGTCAGATATAAATACGTAAGATGTTCCAAAACCGATTACAAGATATTTCTAGATTGTACGGGTTACATGGTGTAGACCGTTGTTCTATGGTGAATGTTTGATGGCACCTGCGATGACATTTCGCTCTACAGTTCCGAAGGAATTACTAGAGGACCCTGGATGCTGTGCAGGATTTTTCGTCTCCAGACTGAACGCCGCCCCATCTTCGAATTTCTCTGTAAAAATTCTTAAAGTGGTCTCGCATAGCGGAAATAGATTTCTCCTTAGCTTGTCGGATTTCGGATAAATAATCTCGAGTTGCACCGTATTGTTTGTCCTTGACCACCGCGTCTAGCATGTACCTTATTGCAAAGAATACTTGACGGGTCGATTTCAAGATACTGTTTATCGATCTGTCCTCAGCCCGTTCATTTGTGGCTATAATTACCGGCTCTCCCGGCGTGGCCTCTCGCATGACACGATAAAACCCTGCGATACCAATAGAAAATAAGGCAAGCGTTTGAGGTTCGATGTCATCAATCTGGGATTGTACTTCCTTCGGATCATCTTGGTAGGCCAATCGGATTGCACGGTAGATATTATAGATCGCATTTCGAAAAATTAGGTGGTTTGAGTTCTGAATTCTTCGAACGAGATTCCTAGCTTTCGGTTGGACTTTCAGAAGAATATTGAAATTGATCCCACCCGATTCCCGGAACGTTGCCGAAGTTATATCCTGGTTCGCTTTAATCGCAGATGAATCTTCTTCAACAGTTGGACGTCCATTACCAGATGTATATTTTTTGAAGAGTTTTATAGTTGAGTCAAACATTGCATCCAGACCCTTTATCGCTTTATCAAGTGATACTTTCTCGGCTTCTTGAACTTCGCAGAAATCCAAAGAGTCTTTATCCTGGCCTCCTGGCTTAGGCTTATTACCATAAGAGTCGCCTACTTCATCAGAATTCGGCTCCGCTGATTCACTACCAGAATTTTCGTATCCAGAGTTTGTAGTCTGGCCACCTTGCGCTTGACCACCATATCTGATACAGTAGCCGATATGACTTCGTGCCAAAATGGCGATGACAATAAAAGTAGCAACTGAACTATTCATTGCTTTGGATAGTTTTACCAAAGAGTGCCTGGTTTATATAGTAGCCCTATGTTTGATGGTAATATTAGAACAGATACAATGCACCTGATCAAAGAACAGTTTTAAATAATATTAGTGCTGTTGGAAAGGCCTTGACCTTACTTTCGCCCTCGTAAATATGATACAACGGTTCCATTGATCAACAAAATTTGTAAATGAGAAGAATTTTATTACGTCGATGTTATTGATACATACATATATTCGCCTGCTGTCTAATGGAGAAAATTAACATGATGTGTCTTACAATCAGATGAATTACGAAAAGCTATTAGTCTACACGTAGTAGCGAATTCTGTGTGTCACAGGATTCTTTACTTCCCTCCTGGACGTTGGCCCATCTTCGAATTTCATTATACAAAATTCTGACATGCTTTGCAGCTGCAGAAAACGATTCGTTTCTGGCTTTGTAGACCTTGTATAAATACTCCTGATTATTTCCCGAATCTTTTGTGTTGACCAACAAGTCCAACATATATCTTATTGCCAAGAAAACCCTACGGAACATTATACTGATATTTTGGAGCGATTGTTCCTCCGGTTGTTCATTCGTAGACAAGATTACTGGTTTTCCTGGTGTAGCCTCTCGCATTGCGATGTAATACTGGGCAATACCATTCACGAATGAGCTAACTGTTTCAGGCTCGACGGCATCAATCTCAGTTTGTACTTCCTCAGGACTTTTTCTGTAGACTAATCTGGTGGCGCGGTTGATTCCATTGCTTCCATTGTAGAACATTGGAAAAGTTCTGTTCCTGATTTTCTGAATGAGATTCTTATATTTCGGTCGAAGTCTTTGAAGTAGAGTGAAAGCGACTTCAGCTGATTGAGAAAAATACACCAGAGCTCTTCTTTCGCTTCGTTGAATTGCAGCTTCATCTTCCCTAGTATTGGGAGATCCACCGTTAGGTCCATATTTCTTCAACAATCTTATCGGTGTGCTAAACATCGCACCGAGGCCTGTGATCGCTCCGTCACGTGTTGTCTGCTCAGCTTCTTGTATCGCGCAGAAATCAGAGTTCGTATTCTGAACATTTTGCTTTTGACCACCATAGCTAACGCAGTAGCCGGAATGACTCTGCGCAAGAATCGCCAAGAAAACGAGAATGGCAATTGGACTATTCATTGCGGTTGAATATTGTTTCGTCAAAAATCGCCAAACTTATATAGGCACGCTATATTTACTATCAATATTATCGCAGTTGGAGTGTATTCGAAGAACAATCTATTTACAAATTAGGCCAGGGCCTCGAAATTCTCTAAAAGTGGGTATAAATTATATACTATTCGTTAATTTCAGAGGATCTACGATTGAATTAATTTTCACTCACATCGAATTTTTCAATAGGGACATTTTCCGCGGCGCATTTCTTCGAATACAGTTTTAATATGTAGCCAAATTTGTGTGACTGCATTTCGCAAGGCTTTACGAAGTTTAATCAAATGCTTTTCAATTCCATCTTCATTAGAGCCGAAAAATACCCAGTCAAGGTAACATCTTATTCCAACGAAAATCTGGTGAGCTGCATTGTAGGCATGAATCATTGATGTTTTTTGAGAGGCTTCATGTGTGGCTAGAATTATTGGCTCACCTGGGGTTGCCTCTCGCATGGTAATGTAAAATCGTCCAATCGCATTCGCGATCAAATTGACTGAGGGAGGCTCCAGGCGATCAATCTCGCACAGTACTTCGGATGCATTTTGCTTGTAGGCCAATTTCATTGCACTGTAAATTCCCTGGTATGAGTCCACCAATTGATCGGAGTGTATTTTCATACCTTTTTTAATTTCTGCTTCTTCAGCATCTGGCTGGACTTTCAAAATCCCACCCCAAATCGCTTGACTAGTTCCATCGAATTGCCTGCATACGTTTTCTTTGTTAGCTTCAAAGCTAGCAAGATCAGCATCGGTCGGATGTCTATCTCCAGATCTCTTTTTGCACATTAGATTTCTCATAAAACCGAAGATAGATCTTAATCCATTCTTCACGGTGTCCCGTGCTGTCTGCTCGAATTGATGCAATGATTTGTTCAAACTTTTCAAATCATCTCCGTTAATAATCGCCCCATGCCCAGAGCTTGGCTGATGATTATCGTCCTCTTCATACCAATTCTTCACCTCCTGACAAAAATGACCGCGAGCAAAGATCGCGAATACCACGAGAATAATAATTTGACTGTCCATCGCAACCTTAACTCTCCGAGTTGGTGTCAATCACCCTTATATAAGAGCCATTCATTTGCAAACTTGTTGTCACAGGTGCAAATTGTATCATGAACAAGAATCCTTCATGAAAACTAAATCAATATGTCACATCTGTGCGATTGTTGCAATGTTTAAATAAACGTTTGGCTTCATTGAATTGAAATTCACGGAAAGTTTAGCCAGTTATGAAGATGAATGTACCGGCATTTGAAGGGTCTAAGGATATGAATCTGGGACGATAACTAAAGTCGTGCCGGCCACCATGAAGTCGTGGAAGGCCATGCTGGTAAGGAAAATGGGGTAGTATTAAATCAAGCAATGAACAAAAAGGTTTGAAAAATCAGTTTCAATTCATTATAACGTTACAATGAACATTATTTTTCCGCAGATATTTTTTCCTCGCTTACCCATCAATCACTATGGACTTTGTGGACAAAGAGAAAAAATAATACGGCGCATTTGACCATTTTAGGGACACTAAGAAACGAAGAGTCTGTACATTTTGAAGAGTAGTGTAAAATTCTAGAATCGCATTCAACTATTCATCACGTTAAAATCGAGTTTGCGCTGAAAAATGTTGACTTAACACAGGAATTACATCATGTTTGGGAACAATGTTTGTATAGCTGCCAAACATCTCGTTATAAGAAAACAGTCTTGACGTAGCTGTGGCAGTGCGACAGATCTTTGCAATTCGTGCATTCTTTTATGAATTAGTCTTAACCCATCTGAATTCGAAAGAATTCAATGAAAAGGAAAGATAACTCATTCCTAAGCGACGTATTTTCGACGAGATTCAAAATATGCTTCAGTTCGAACATGTAGCGCTTTTCTCGGTCAACCTTGGTTCGAAAAATTCTTCCGTCGTTAAAAAAGTACAAAATGCTTCACAGAAAGCAACCCAAATGATGTTAGATATATCCCATCCCTTAGGATCCACATTTTTCAAAACGCCTTACAGGGGATGATGGACCGAATTGCTTTACGGACGATGAAAAAGGAGGCGATTTAAAAAACCGACGGGGGTAAGAAAGCTCGTCGTTTATCTTTCGCTTGTTTCGATGGTCTTGAAGTGAATACGAGATGGCGCTGTAATAAAATGATGGGGGATACTGTTGTTCATTTTTTGGTACGTTTTTTAAAAGACCAAACGAGGGGTTATCTAATGGCACAGCATCCAGTTCTTCTGGCATAGTTGAAGCCTGCAGGACGTTCAAGTAAAATCGCATTTGTTCAGTTTCTTCACAAAGAGAAGGATCTTCCTTCTACAAAGTTAAATGTGAGTATCTAATATTGTTCGTCCATAGCGCTATCATATTTGAATATTTTAGAGTTCCTATTCGTCCAATCTGCAACAATTGACTACAATTACTATAACGAATTGATTTATGATTGGACCGCCAATTCGCCAAGGTTCATTGAGGGAAATATATATCTCGTAACAATTGATAAATATAAACAAAAGAAGTCATTTTCTCAGGTGAGAGAATATAAATAGTTTCGCTACTCTTGTATATTATGCAATTGGTCGTACTGGGATAAACGAGATCATAAACCCCGATGAATTAATCAGTGTCGATAAACTCAATTGTCGTTAATGATAGAATAAACAAGTGCATAGCGCGTCTATAATTGATGCTATCTTATCGTCGGAATTGGACTGATGCAGTTGTTATATTACATTCGAGCTTGTTCACTCGAGTTAAATCAACTGGACTAATTGCTTTCACGATAGTTCGTCACCGCTGCAGTGCGTAAGAAGTTTGATAGGTTTTTCTTTTTTTCTTTCTCTTCTTTGATGAGATAATACTTAAATTCAACAACGTTGAAGTTCACGTGTTTATTTTTCAGACTCAGAAAAACATTTTTCAAATGTGTAGAAATCTGAGAGTTCAAGAAACGAATAAATAAATAAGTAGAGATGGTCGACAAGTCGGCGGAGGTATTGAAAGTTGTTGAATACGATCAGAATAGAAAATTTACCCCGTACGCATTTGTAATTGTATGAGGAAAAAGAGTTACATTATCCATATCTCAAGTATTGTCGATATCGTGTATCTATGCAAACACATCCATATGATATATGGCACATATCACTCTGTAGAGTATGAAAGCACAGATGCCTTCAAAGAAACCTGTAGCAGCAGCACATGGCCCTTAATGTACTAAGAATTATCATTTTACTTTATTACACGTCATCCGTCCGTTTGCTTCTGTAGTTCAGGCTTATAACACACATGAAGTAAACCATAATATTGCACCCAACGCTGTCCCCAGAAACATTAGTGACGCTCAAGCGTAGTTCAGTGTTTTGCTCCTTGACTAGTTAGCTTTTAGAGTCTAAAAAGTAACTGAAATTAACGACATGTGCACATTGCTTTTCTTTTAAATACCATTCATTATGGATGTATTAGTGTATACGTGGAAATGAAACAAAAATTTATCAGAGAAGATAGTTTAATAGTTTTCCTCTTTTTTTTCAGATAAATTTTTGTACTCTGAACCTCACACATAGAAATTTGATTGCAGTGTCATATACTTTAAGAATTCCTGGTATCCGATCTACTTATCCTCATTCTCGATAACACTCGTCATTCAAATATCATGCTTACCAGATTTCAGTATTACGCTCGATAGCCGAAGAGCGTGTGATGAATATATTGATAAATCAATATTTACTATGAAAATTTCTCGGCAACCGATGATACGGTATAAATATAAATATAAATACACATATATTCATGTACAGTGTAACCAAAATACGTAAAGATCATTTGCGCTGACCCAGTGAAATCTTATCTGTAGCAACACACAGCTTATATTCAATTTATCGTTCTCTGATGAGGATTTTATTAGTCTTGTAAGGAGTCGATTTGTACTTTGAATAAAAAATGACATCCCGGTAATAAATCTTCCACCTTTGCAATTTTATATGTGAATTATGCTTATCATTATAATACTGAAATATTTTTGGATTCTCTTTTCCTTGCAGTTTCAAAGTTCTGGATAGAGTCGAACGAAAATGGGGTACTCGGTATCGGGAATTTTGTTACTGTTCCTATGCGTGGGCCCTTCAATTGCTAGGGAATTATGGTAGGTGAAAAATACAAAAAAAAAAAAAGAAAGACTGACAATGGGGTGGCTCAAATGTCGAGATAACGATTAATTTTAATTTCTTTTCAAGTCCCGAAAGCGTAATTAAAGAAGCCATAGTGAGCCTTGCGCATATTATGAGAGAAAATAGTCAAAAATTGGATAGACACGAATCTAGAGAGCGCATGTTAGGTGAATGGATAAAAAAGGCCGTGGGAACTTTGACGAAAAAAATGTCAGTCGTCGACACTTCCCAAACACATTTAACAAAAATCGAAGATAGCATAGCTGGTATCCAACAATTAATTTCTCAGGTGAGTCAAAGCTTATTTATGATATTTTGAAATAGCCTAAAAATTCACATTTCCAAACTGAAGCATTCAACTTATGAAGAACGACAATTATAGTTTCACACGTGAATGCTCTACTTTTATCTGAAAATGTCAATTCGTCGTTTCGGACACACATAAAATGTTCCTCAAATCAAAAGGTACACTGCACGTACACATCAAGAGCATCTGAATAATGCTCATCCCTATACTGCTGACAATGAGTCGTATTTACTCCTTTTTTCTCGGTTCATGTAAGGCAATTTATGAATGCGTCTTCAGTTCATTAACCCTACCGCTGTTAAAGAGGCCGTCAACGCTTATTGCAAGTGAATTATGAATAGAGATTATTATACATATGGTTAGAAATTTAGAATATGCTGTTTCGTTCGAGTCTAATGAATCGAGAAAAAAGACGAAAAAAGATTCAACTCCATGATTAGACTTCAAACATTGTGTAATGCTTTTGTTTTTTTTTTCTATCCATTTCTTTTTTCCCCCCTGTACAGAGAGACGAACGAGAGAGAATTCAGATACAAAAAACTGCAGACATGATAGAAAATTTGGAACATCGTTTGGATGCACGGTTGGATGACATCAAGAATACGATATTTCAAATTAGTAAAAAACTTGAACCAACTCCCCCACCTCCCCCACCTCCAACTCCTGAACCAACTCTCCCGCCAACTACTCCCGCGCCCGTATCGCCTCTAGAAATTTTGTCGAAATTAAATGAAACGGAAGCTCGATTGCTGGAACAAGTTGCCAAACTTGAAGTCGAACTTGGTTCAATGGCTTTCGCAAATCAACAGGATGCTCTGAGACAAGCTCACAAAACAGAGACGGTTTTCACTGAGGTATGATTTATATCCCGCGTGTATCCATGACAACATGTTCGATGATTCTCCATTGAAGTTTTTGTATTTCTCTTTCGTTGTTCTTTTTTTTCAACAGGTACAAAATATCAGCAACAGACTCGGAGATGTTGAAATTATACTTGAGCAACTTCAATCGAACGATGCCAAAAATGAGAAAGAAAAAAAGACGGAAGAACCGATGGTCAACGTCACAGCGATTCTCGAGGAACAAGGGAAAGCACTTGGAAATGTTAGAGAATTGATGGAAGACACAGCAAACCGAATCCAAGACATACCAACGTGAGTAAAGATAATATGAAAAATGGCGTAATGTTTGATCCATCGTGTCGTGTTATTTATTGGAAGGTTGTCCGAGGCTCAAGCTTTGCACAACGAGACGCAAGCTGCCCTCCAAGAAACGAAGCATGCTCTTGAAGAAATAATTGACCTTGGATTCAGTGGGATGTCGACACTAGCGAATGAAAATAGAGAACAAATCAAAGAGAGTATTGGAACACTAAGGTGAGAATGACTGCAGCCACAGTTTGTATCAATTTTTTCATTGCCAAGAGATTTTTTGTATAGTTTCAAAGATATTCTTAACAACTTTCCCATACTACAACAGATCTGATTTCGCCGATAACGCTGACCGTGTTAACGGTAAGTTAAGCGATATCACTAAATCGCAAATAGTGATGGTCACAACTGCAGACACTGTACTTGACACAAGAAAAAGTGTCGAGTACGGACTTCACCAGATCCTTTTGGAAATCACTGAACTCGTGAAAGACCACAGTTCAACGCTCAATAAAACTTTGAACACGAAATTTGACGGAATTTCAAAAGACATTATGGGAAACCAGACCGAGGCACTTGCCAACTTGACAAATAAAATGGAACAAGAATTGAACCAGGTATGAGAATTTCAAAACTTTCAACAGTTTCAATAATACCGTCTCCTGATACAGTAAAATATGAATTCAGAAAAAACAAAAAAAAAAAACATGCAATTCAACCGCCAATTTTCTTTAGGTTTGGAGGCAGATAAATGTGATGTATCAACAAATGACCGAAAGTGCGAAATCACTTGAAAGATTGCACGACCAAAATGAGGCTTACGTGAATGGCTCAACTTCCACTATGGATGGCATGGGAAGCAAGGTACTGAAGCATTACTCGGTGATAAAAGTGGATAATATGTCAAAAAGTTGACAATGAATCTTGACATGAAAAAATTTTTGTTTCCTTCCTTTTTGCTTTCAGATTAGCGATATAACGCAACGGATGCACGAGGTCGATTCCAACTTAAATTTCTTACTGGGTAGACTGTCTTTAGTAACCCATGAATTCAATCAAATAAAATCAGGACTAGGTGCAGCGCTAGACAACATAAAAGCCTCATTCAAAGAAGTACAAAAAAAGACAAATGATTTGAGTCATCCAGGACGGCATGCTGTTCCAGAAGGTCATATAGAACCGGAACAGTCTTTCGATGGACCAGACCCAACACCAGATATAACAAATTCGATTTTTGATCTACCAGCAAATTAATTTCTTAATTTCTTCCTTTTCTTTTTTCTCTTTATTTTGACGCATCGGTATTTAATGACAATTTGATGAAAATCATTATTATAGGCCACATTAAAGTGAAAACAAATTCGAAGACGCATGACTATATAGGAACGAGTATGATCGGCGAGTGTCTTCCCACAAATCAAGACGATTAATTCAACAATTCATCTGCTTTATTCACTTGACTCATTGAAAAAGAATCCAATTCATCTTTTTGCTAAAAAGAGAGAGAAAAAAAAAATCAGAAAAATATTTTGTACACATAATCGACTTGGTTTAATAAGCCTCCCCTCCTTTCCCTCCTAGTATTACGATGATTCGATAATAATGATGATAACGATATTAGTAATGATAACAATAATAATTAAACATTAATATCAATAATAATAGTGATAATAATAATCGTAGTAATAGTGAAAGTGATGATGATATTATTAATAATAATGACGATGATAATGATGATGATGATGATGATGATAATGATATTATGAACATTATTTAAGTGATAATTACCATCCATAATTGTTAATGATCGCGTGAGCGAGCATTTTTTTGTATTTTTCCTTTTGGTTTTTGAAATAAAAAAAGAGGCCGCACTGTGACAATGAAAAATATGTTTGCTGTCTCCTATTTCTTTGTTTTTTTCTGTATCATTATTTTTGCTTCTCCATTTTTAGTGTTTTTTTCGTATTGCAATTTCCAACTTTGATCACGTAATAATTTATATGTATGTATGGGAGTTGTTGATACGTTGTCCATAATTGTCCGTAATAGGTAACCTGTTTATACCAACATATAGGGTAATTTCCGAGACGACTATGATGGAAGGATGGCAAATGATTAAAACTTGACTAATATAGCTGAGATAGGAAAAGAATCTTTTGGCACAAGTGTTAGCTCTTTGAAAAACCTTGCGTACGTAGCAACTAAAATTTTATCAATATTTCAGCTCTCATAGCCGAATTTCGACGATTGGCCATCTCGCCGGACCCTACGGACCCTACGGAAGGATGTGTACTTTATATAATCATATGCATATGTTTTTTTCTTTCCCTCGAGCATTTCAATAAAAAAAAAGAAAAAACAGAAGAAAGAATAAAATTATTGATTCGTCGGTATAATCTTGTTATTTTATTATATTATTACTATTATGTATATTGTATAGGGTACTTCATACCAAATATAGGGTTCTCAAATTTATATAATAAACAACGGTCGAAAAAATTTTCTCCATTCAATCTGAGACACCACTACTTGTTGTTGGTTGCTGTTGTGTTTTTCATACATAACTTTTGCATACCTATATATTATATTATTATATACATGGATATGTTTACGTGCATGTATACATAGTATAACATATTACAATATACTATACACATATATATGTATACAATATTATACGCCTGCACAAGATTATTATTTCACCTTTAATCCATAAACAATCAACTGTATCTATAGATTACAAACAACAGGCTTTTTTTTGTATACACACATATAAACAATACGTGACCATGTATACATATAAATAGGTATATACATGTATGATATAGAATTATGACCTGTATCGACAGAAAAAAAACGAAAAAGATCAAAATAAAAAATAGAAAAAATTTCATGTTTTACAAATATTTATACGATAAAATGTATACTATTGATTTTATATAACAGATGTGCATCATTATTTCATTATTACTATTATTATTATTAATATTTTTATTATTATTAATATTTGTTTTTATTTCTCAATCGGTATACGTGTGTTTTGGGTTTGGTGAAATTTGTTTCTCTTCTGTCATGTTTCGTTTTTCTCATTTCTTTATTTTTCATTTCATTTTATTTATTTTTTTTTTCTGACGGGATGTGTTAATTGGCTAGTGACAAAGTTATAATATAACTCACGCCCGTCAATCACATTCTAATAATATATTAATTATTAAATGGTAATTTAAATTTAATCTTTATAGCTACTTAAGTGGTAATATTTTTATTCATTTTTTTTTTCGTTTTTCTCTCCTTTTTTCATCTGTATAACTTATACCTCACACATTATTTATGTATTGTATGTTTTTTTTTTTGTTGTATTCTTTGCAATGTTTCTTCTTTTCCTACTGATCTTCTTTTTTTCTTTTTTTTTTATAATTTTTTTCATTCATTTTCTTGTCAATAATAAATTAATAATATTATTAATTAAATAACAACGCGTCTTTCTCTTCTATTATTTTATATAATATTAAGATCTGCAATTTTACTGCAATCAGTTCGGACGAGCGTGTTTTTTTCTTACATTTTTATACTGTAATCAATTTCCTCAATGATTTTGCGAGAATTTTTTTTTTTTTATTAATTCTTACGCGGATTGGAAACGTATAATAGGAACGATTGTTGAAGTGAAAATGAGATAAACGATAGAATAACGAAGAGAAAAATAACAAAAACACGATCGTCCAAACATTGTTTCATATAATTTTACAATAATTAAAATGTGTTGTTTTTTTTTACATAATAAATCTACGGAACCCACTATATTGTCACCTTCCGACGATATTTGTGTATCATATTGTTTTTTTTTTCTTTCTATGATTATCATACATTATTTTATTTCAATTTCCGTTTTTCGAATGGATATTTCATTTCGTTCAATGATTATTTTCTCGAAGGTATTCAAAAACTTTCTAAACATTCACATACAAGAGTTGCGCTCTGATATATTTTTCTTTCGTTTTGTCTGCTTTCGCGCCCTTGCGAACCTATTTTATTATTAGTTTTTTTTTTTATGTACAGCAATTTAGTAGTTTGTTCAATTTTTATCATCGGTAATATTATCAGTAATCATTACCCACTATATTAAGCTTATACATATTTACTGGTAAATTGTGTAAGTAGCAAGTTCTGTGTTCTTATATTCATTTTTTTTTCGATTTCTTGAAAATTTACATGATACCTACGAGTTTCAAGTCCGCTGTATCTCGTCATATATTATTTTTTCTTTGCTTCTTGTCTTTGCGATATTTCTCATGTTTTCTCCATTCGGACTCATATTCATCTTTCGTTTGCGATAACAATAATCGAATAACTTGGTCACAACGTGTTGTTTTATTTTTTCATTGTTTTCATTAACCACTAATATTAATTTAATTAATATTATAATTTTTAATTTTATTGTTAACATTATTATTATCATAATTATCATTATTATTACCGTCATTATTACTATTATTATTATTATTATTGATAGTATTAATATTACCATAATTATTATTTTTTATTCCTATTGTTATTATTAGTATTATTATTATTGTTGTTATTATAATAATCATTATTGTTATCATTGTTATCATTATTATTATATATACTAAATAGCTAATCGTTATTATTCACAGATATCTATATTGGTATAGTCCTTCAATTATGCTATAGGGAAAAAGATTTCTTCAATCTTTTAACAAGACATTGAAAATTCAATAAAAATTCAAGCAACGCACCAAATTTACACATCCCTAATTGTTTAACGATATATTTCAATACCGTTCGTTATATTGTTTATTTGTATTTTTTTGTATTTTTCTTTTTTTTTTATCTCCTTTTTTGTCTTATGATTCATTAATTAATATCGAAAAAATTCATTTTGTACGACGCTAAGAACAGTAACTTTTTTGAAAATCGTAGCACACATCTTTTTATACATAATCCTACGATCAACTTGACAAAAAAAATTCGGATTATAGTATATCTATATATTATAATAATATTATCAGAAGTTTTAATGAAAAATCTTTTGTTACGACGGATCAAAAAAGTATGAATAAAATTCCAACAGTCTTTTTACTACAGAATAGGGTTTTGCAAAAAAAAACGACACGTTAAAAAGGATTTTTAAATGGTACGGAAGAGTCTGCTGCTCGTATCAATTATTAGGACCTTCGTATTCTAAAAATCATGTAAGACAAACTTTTTGGTGATATCAGAATGCTGCTTTGATTATTTCACTGTTTTCCCGTTTACTTTTATACAAGGCCCTGAGGTTTGAAAGTGAATAACTAAGAGAGTCTTGCGTGAATGATTTTTTTTTGTTTTTTTATTTTTTTTCAATAAGCAGGCAGAAGTTGATTGCGGTTCACCGATAAGGATTCCTTATTTTCATGTATAATTGTGCAATAATCTAAATGAAAAAAGCCCCTCAGTTTAAGTTAATTGCTATTAAAGCCATTGGACATATCTTAATCGTTATGGTAGGTACTATAAAATAGCTTATTACAAATTTGTGCTTCTCTATGACTAAAGCTATTATTTTATTTCTTTTTTTTTTACATCCGTGTCGATATACCTAAAAAGTTAACGGAGCACAAGAAACAACAAAAATATCTATTATATTTGTGGCAATGGCATTCGACATGTAGTCGGTGTGCGCCAAACTCAATGGTTTTAATAATTTATGACAATTGAAAAAATTCAACAAACCTTCATGGCCACGTTCAAACTATCGACACGCTTTGGTATAGCCGATATAGTATCTATTTTGAACAACCTTCTGGCATGAGGAAATTGATTGGAATTATTTGACGACAAATATCATGTCCTTTATCTTCCCATCAAGTGCCTACAACTTGTCATCAGTATTCATCAAAGATTTAAGATTCAAGTACAGCTCAACTTTCATGTATGGCATGGAACTGTAGCTCTAAAACCGTCTTCTTGCAAGTATTTGTGTGGCAAAATACAAATACCGCAGATACAACGAACCTAATAATGATTATTTAACGCATTTAGATCAAAGTTATGACTTCCGTTTGGAGTTTTCAGTTTTTTTTTTTTTTTACAACCCAGGGTAATGGAATGTTATTCATATGATCGTTTACTGATCTCTCCTTTTTTGTTTCAGTTTTTTTTTTCTCTTACAGATCACTCTCAACTGCTTTGTAAATTGTTGTACCGCTCAGACGGCAATTTTTTACATACTGCCAATCGCATACTGCTCTCTCATCAGTGAACATCATACAATTCTCTTGTAATTAGATTTTCATCATTGAAACACAGGCTGTAAACCTGTACGGCTATAATAAGACTCTATTCGCTGCGTAACATATTTCGACACAAATAACGTTATTATAATAATATATTGATCATATCAAATTGAGCAGTGAGGATGTCATCGACGTTTAATATACAATTAATGATCATCGTTGGCTGTTTTAGTAACAGAAATAGTCATAAATTGACGAAGTGATTGCTCTTATTTAGATGGATTTTTCTTGTAAAATGATGTGAACAGAAATGATCCAGAAGCCATTAACGACAGCTTGTTATTAGTGTCACATAATCAGGCATGCCAATATGTATGATTCTTAATACAGGTACGTACAGTGGCCATATGCAGTTTGAATTATTATACAGATGAGAGACATTTGCGTACCAAATGAACTATAACCGCGCGATGTTTTTTTATCTTTTATTTTAGCCACGCACATTTTGAGCTCCTCTATTATTTAATCTTTTTAACATATTTTTATTTTCAGATATTATTTCGTCTGTATTAACATACTTTAAGTTGAAGCATTTCCAGTAATCTTAATGGACGACCATTTATAATATGTATATACGAGGAGGAAAAATGGCTAAGACCGACCATAAGCGTAGTGGTACTTGAAATCCGTTCAATTGTACGTAGTTCCAAATTTTAAACAAATCATCGACTCACTAAAACAGCTCAACGAGACCCCAAACTTTTATCACTACTGCCTCAAAAATGTGCATATAACAATGGAATGACTAGAACAATGCTGTACAGCGATGATGCAGAGTTGAAATGATGTTGGAACGGATTTGATTGAACGTTAGATTTATTGTACCAAAACGCGGCAGGTTGGTTTTCACTAAGAGTACGAAGCAGGAATTGTCAATACGTACATTGAATTGGTGATCGAAGTTCCCACAAATTGATGAAAGAGGGGTAGGCATCTATCGAAATAATCACAAGCCTGCACCCATCAGCTCTGCTTGTGTGGGAATTGAGCCCATTAATAAGACGTAACTGGATGTTTATACATCAGTTATGCAATCAATATTAATATCACAAATTCCAACATATTAAATAACCAGGATGACTAGGTTCCAAAACATCAATACCCTCAGTTCTCAATTCTCTTCCGAGAGAACCGCAACCACATTAATATTGGACATTTGCAGAATCAGATATAATCTGCACTAATTCTCACGTCGTACTCTCAGATTTCAGCTAAATTTAGGCGGCTGCTAGCTCGAATTGCTAGACGTGGATATGCGCAGCTGTAGATTGCTGCGCCGTCGGCGGTGAGAGTGGTCCTAGCTGCTTGTAGAAGCTATTGGGCTAACAGGGCTCAAAGGGCTCCGCGCGGAGTCCCTTAAGCAGCCAGTCAATGTTATAACCAACTTTCTACTACCTGCATGATCACGATGCTCGCAGAGCCAAACTCCTTGCCACGTACCCAACGCCAGTTTCCCATCCGTTATTGGAATACTTAGCGAGGAGCCCAAAAAACACGCCTTCACGTGGGCTGGCTGAAATTTCATTCATTTAGAGCCAAAATCCATGTACCACGCCTAAGTAAGCGATGGACAGAAACAGAAGGCTATTTCATGTTAACACTCCATATTTACACACCATGTCATCAGGGCCCTCGCAGCTATGCCTATATGGCATACCTTCTGGTACAATTTTGTTGAGCATCATTTCCATATCGTCTCTCACATCAGGATCCCAGCTTTCGTTCAGGGCTAAGCTAGCCGATGTGTGAAGAACTATAACACGGAATGCAGATATGATGAAATATTCCAAACACTTGGTGCTATGTTACAACTATGAACAATGCAGTTGAGTCAATGCATCTTCGTCTGAGTGTTAACGAGATATGGGATTCTTATTCAGGAAGTTTAAATGAAAGCTCGGATAGTACAAATAGCGAAAGGTGCTCAGTTTGCATAATACAATTCATGGGTCAATTGCGGAGTCAGTTTGGTTGCGATGGTGGAGTTTGATCGGATTGAGCAAAACCTTACTTACTTTGTATATGACATAGTCCAACGGAGAATTGGCAGAGTTCAGGAATCTGTCTGAGAATTTCTTCGGTCACCAGGTGTACCCCCCGGTGTTGAGGCCTGAGATTAATTTTCTTTTGAAACCAAGCTGATCCAATTTGAATGCCCCTGTTCGACGAAGCCATGTTCTCGGCACGGCCGATGGCAACAAGTCGATTATATATAAAAATAAGCGTCACCACCACAAAAAGGGTAATGAAGGCATAAATCACGATTCTTCACTCTCACTCAGGGTGATCTGCATCCTTGTTTTCTTCACGACTGTCACAGAGCCCTATTTTTACCTCGGGGTATACGTATAAGGGTGCTCCGATTCGCGGCTACGAGCAACTAACTAAAAATCTGTTCCACATTATACGATATTTGATTTAATTAATAGCGTGGATATAACCCGATTTAAATTCGTGCATCAAAGGAGTCAGTCAGTCGTATTGGCTCGATTTTACTTTACGTGGGACTCGTGAGTCGTGATCGCGATGTCGCGACAAGGTTAGAAAATATAACGATTGACTTGACGTGCACCACTCCTCTTGAGCAGCGCACACTAGCAAACCAATCGCAAGTTCCACTGCTGCCAAAACATCGGAACGAATAAAAGTTAGAATTTCATTTTTCACGATGATAATTTACAAAAGAATATAATACCTCAACACGTTTGTACTTTCGATTCGAAATGTTCTCGTTCCTGGTAATAAGTAGTATTTAATTATAATAAAAACTAGTTAGGTCTATGGCATTGGTATCTCGTGTATCTACAACACGTTATCCCTGCAAATCCGAAATCCATTCATTTCAAGCTGATCGCAAACTTTCGTGTTCCTCCAATCCATTCTACTGATTGGTTCCGCCATATTCGGACAAACCTCCAATAGATTTAAATTACCCCGCTGAATGTCGATTTCAAGCTGTAATATAACGATATCAGCGTTGACTGAAGATCAGTAATATTATTGAGTAACCATACTACGTAAGATTACGATTAGAGTATAAGAATACAAGAACTTTTTGAATAAGCCAGTTTCCGTAAGCCCCCATGAGCGTATCGCACACACACAATAGCTCAATAGGTTGCATCCCCGGCATGTTTCGATTTTTTTTTATAGTGGAACGATCGCCAAAAGCTATTTGCAAACGACCATCGCTTCCCCATTCCCGCAGTTTAGTGAAATTGAATTTGTAGTAAACATATTGAAAACAACTTTTTTGTTCCAATGAGCAAAACACCAACGAACCGATTAAGCAAAACTTCATTGATCAAATAAAATTCATACTTCAAGTACGGGATAGAAATTACAGTTATTATATTTCCCTACTACTTGTATACTGAATTTCGTAATTTTTGCACCGGTTGATAAATTTATTATGGTTTCAATATGAGTAAAAAGTTGATATAAGTCGTCTGGCCGGTTTTCTTCGTCTACACTGCTAACGCTACAAGGAAAAAACATTGGTACGCTAAAACGACATCATATTTTACTCGATCCTCCGCCTGAAAAATGTTCAGCAATTACCGCGACATGAATGACAACGTTTTGTAATTAATTCTTTGTATTATGATCTGCTCTCAGGTATAGGTAAATCCGAGGGTAAATCATTATATTTGAATAACAATCGATATGAATGATCGTTGATCGAGATGGAAAGGCAATGAAGTCGTCAATTATCCCATTTCCTTATGTTACACAACACCGTTATAGCGTCACACCGTTGCAATGCCATTGCTGAAATTAAAAACAAGCAATCATTGGTTCGTGAATTCGATCATTTCAATTCAAATTTGAAACGTAGAACATCCGCGAATCTAATAAATTTCTACATCGTGCAGGGCGAGAACTGGTAAAGTAGGAGCGTATAAGACACCTGCTGACCCTGCTGACCTTGAAAACGAGTATAAAACGTCTTCACCAGTAAATTCGCCAGTCCAAGTCCAGAATTTGAAGCGGAATCTTGCTTTCTTCGAAAATACGTCGTGATCTGATACTGAATCAAAATTCACGTGTTTCGTTTCATTTTTGTCGCTGGTTGCGCAGATTTTTCTCTTCCACATTACCTGACATGAATTGTTTGAGCAGTGTTTCCATGCTGGCATTTATGCTGGTCATTCTTCACACTTTTTCAGCTGTACATTCCCGTAAGCATTGTCAAAACTAATCGCTCTAGGCGATGACGTACGAAATAATAAATTTTTTTTTTCATCGAATGATCGTTTTGTGTGGTTTTTCCTGCTATGGAAATTGCATTCCAAAACAGGTTTTGTCCACATTATAATACATTGGATTCATCAAATACATTATAAAATTAGCCAGGACACATGCAAAATGAATAGATATACGCATCAGTTTTGGTATCCGCAAACGATATATTTAACGAAATATATCATTTAACACAGATAGAGTTGCCACCTGGGATCTATCGTCAAATAAACTTCTACCACCTTATTGTGGAAAAGTTATAGAAAACAGAGTTGGAACGGATCAAATTGTACATCCGAGCACTTATCCGTGGACAGTTTTAGTGGAGTATGACACGGGTGAGTAAAAAAAAATCATACAATTGTTGTGAAACAGATAAAAAATTATCGAACATGTTATTGTACTATTTTGCTTCAAAATTTTCAGCGCACGGTAAGAAAACTCCATGTAACGGCGTTCTGATCAGTAAACGTTACGTTTTGACCGCCGCTCACTGCGCCAAAGGTGGAAATTCATGGACATTGTCCGGCGTTCGTTTCGGCGAGTACGATAGAAGTTCTGAAAAGGACTGTGTTCAGAGCGATGCGGATTCATACTGCAGCGATGATCCAGTGAGCGTTGGTATCGAGGAATTGATCATTCACGAGGGCTATCAAACAAAAAATCGTCAAGGTCCGATCAACGACATTGCTCTGATTAGACTGTCACGCGATGTCGATTTTACAGAGTATATAAAGCCTATTTGTCTTCCTTCGAACGATACACCGAGCCTAAAAAATCCTGTTGTCGTTGGTTGGGGCGCTGTGGGCACGCAACATGACGCTGATGTCAAAGCTAGTTTTCCGCTCAAAATAATAGACTGCGAAGAGTGCTCGGAAATCTACGAGGATCATTCTATCGCGATCGATGAAGATCTGCAAATTTGCGCTCAAGGTGAACGAGGAAAAGATCTATGTAAGGGAAGCGGAGGCGCACCCTTGATGACCTTGGATAATGACAGTCGAGATGGCGCAAAGTGGACCGTTATTGGACTCGTTTCTTTCGGCACAGCGACTTGTAACTCCGACACTTTCCCTACAGTTTATACCAGAGTGTCTGGTTTCGTACCTTGGATACTATCCAAGATTAGGGATTAAATGCTTTGTCTAATTATTTTTAACAATTCATCTACTTTTACGTTGTTTGCATCATTGACATGTCATTTTTATTCGATTCCCAATAAAGCTTTTATTCTGCATTCAATGTGGAGCATGTCTCGAAGAAGGTTCTTTTATTGATTTGTTATGATCTTGCAAAAGAAGCTGCTGAATCCGAGCTAATTCTGATATTGGTATAGAAAATTGCCAAAAGCTTTTCCTAATCTCCACAGACGTTGTCATGCCAAGACCATGACTTAAAAAAACAAATTCATCTTTCTTTTGTAATTTGCTGGTAGTGCAGGTTGCATAATCGAATTCTATATAGACTTATTCTCCAAATTTTCCACTGATTTCCTGAGTATCGAGATTGAAATTTCAACAGACGATTTTTCGGGCATCAATGCTACGAATGAATCATTTATTGATTTTATATTGTGCAGTGAGAGACCTGATAAATCACGAAATTAAGCACGATTCTTGCCAGCTGCTGACCTTGGAAATGACTATAAAACGCCGCTGCACCAGACATATTTACTAGTTCAGGTTTAAAATCTGAGATAGCATCTCGGTTTTTTCGAGGATACGTCGTTATTTGATAGAGTTGAAATAATAATATCTCGTCTCATCTCTGCAACAATTTTTTTCACTGATTAAACAGATTATTTTTTTCAACATCACCAGGCATGACTTGTTTCGGCAGTAATTCCATGCTGCCAGTTTTCCTGCTGGTCATTCTTCACTCATTTTCAGCTGTACGTTCAGGTAAGCATTGTCAACTGTCGAATTCTGCGGCTTTCGGAACGAATGATATTTTCAGATTTAATGATGCCAGTGCAATCGAAATTGCCATAGTCTGTAAATAAGCAAACCCACGGCGTGAATGCCTTTTTTTAGCTACTGTTTCTGTTCCTGGATGTTGAGTTGAAAATATACCGTTGTCTGAAGGTTCCTACGTAAATCCATGACCGAATGATTACATCGTATTCAAATTGCCCCACGTGAATAATGTTGTTGGAAATAACCAGTTCTATGATTGGATCATCGTTCGATGACCTTTTTTCTGTTAAGCAGTATGAAATTACAATAACATATTGCAAATAAAGTAGTTTCAACTAATTTAGTTATTTCTCGTGTATATTGAGATAGGCAAACACTTTGAATTGAGTTCACACGCAAGCGAATCGAAAATAGTTCAATCTTCGTATCAGCAGCTGATGGCTGAATTTATAAAGCACAGAAACATATGAAACAGGAAATGTTGGTACCTGGGATCTATCGTCAAATGATCTTCTCCCTGACTACTGTGGTGAAACTGAAGCCCTCAGCATTGCATTAGATCTATCGATGTTACCGTTGAGCTACCATTGGACGGTTCTTCTGGAGTATGACACACGTAAGTGAAAACTGCAATGATGATGAAAGTACAAGACTTGTCGAAAATTATACCTATATTTTTGCTTCACCGTTTTCTAGCTGAGGGTAAGAAAACTTCATGTAACGGGGTCCTGATCAGCAAACGTTACGTAATTACCGTTGCGACTTGCATAAGAGGTCCGCCAGAGACTTGGATATTGTCAGGTGTTCGTCTTGGCGAGTTCGATACAAGTACCGAAAAGGACTGCATGGGTGATCAGGATACGGGTTTATACTGTATCGACGACGCAGTGACCATCGGTATCGAAGAGAAGATTGTTCACGAAAATTTTACAAGTAATAGTGCTCCGATCGATGATATTGCTTTGCTCAGACTGTCCAGTGACGTCAACTTCACGGAGACTGTGGGTCCGATTTGTCTTCCTCCGAACGCTACACCTAATTTACAAAAACCTGTCATTGTTGGTTGGGGCACGAGGGGCTCGGCGGTGGTCACTGACCGCAAGGTTACATTTCCACTAAAAATTACTGACAACGAAAAGTGTTCGGAAATTTACAAAGATGGGTCAATAGAAATTGTCGATACTGAAATTTGCGCGCAAGCACTTCAGCGAGGACAAGATCTCTGTCTGGGAGGTTCAGGCGCTACCTTGATGACCTCGGATCGTAGCAACGGTCGCAGAAAGTGGAACGTCATCGGTCTCTATACATTTGGACCGTCGACTTGTGATTCGGATGTTTTCCCAGGAATTTATACCAGAGTTTCCAACTACGTACCTTGGATATTATCCAAGATGAGGGCGTAAGGATGCTCGCAATTACAGTTCTGCTTCATTGATGAACTTTTGAAAGGATATGTGAACGCGTGTCTTATCCATTGATCATTTTTAATAGAATATTTCTCAACAAACCGTACCTAATAAAGATTTTCATCTAATTTGAAATGTATACCTGAAGTGTACACATGTCGAGCCCACTTTCTTACATGATTGAGTTATTTTTTGTACTCATTTTCAGTAAAAACAAACAGAAAAAAAAGCAAATATCAGCTCTATTTGAAAATACCACGTTCGTACTAGCTTTGTTCAAATTCTAGGATATGCTGACAATGAGCGCCAAAACGATAAACTTCAGCGATTCGAAACTCCTTGCAGTCTACAGTTTCCCAAGCTGGTAACGTATTAGTCAGACCTTTAGAAAGTCAAAAACATCTGAACATCGGCTGACAGCAAATGACATGAATGAAGATAGCCATTACACCAGTAGTTGATTTCCATTCAGCGCGCGAAATTCATTCATACATGCAAAGCGTCGGTAAAATTGATCTGCTCATCGCATATCATCCGGTGGTAAATAAAACACTTTAGAATTCAATCGAGTAAAATTTTGTCCAAGCTTACCAAAAAGAGCTTTCGGCAAATTGATCATTAATGAAATTTCAATTCCCGAGTTGATAAAAGAAGATTTTTACTATCAATTATTTTTTTCATTTACAAATTTCAACGTGACGATCACATGTTTCGCGTGGGAAAAAAAAAAAATTGTGCCGATGACGCCACAAATTCATGATTACAAAAATGAAAAAAAAGTCTCATTCAATCAGCGGTACAATTCATCGATTAACTGATGAATACTTTCAGCCTACTTTTCTTTTCGTATCCTCCGGAGATATTTTGACGATCTTGTGTGTTGCGGCAGTTAAACCCTCGGGTTAAAGAATGCATTGGAGTCGCTGATCTTCACCGTAGTTTCTACGGTGAATGTGTTTTGTTAGTTATGGATAGCTAGCTTAATAAAGGCTGGAGTCACTGACGATGAGAAGCGATGTTGTCAGCATGGGGTCTTTATAGAGCCTTTTAGAGCCAACAGCACTCTATTCCCCGTAATACTCCCCCACCTTGAGGTACCAGCGACCAATACATATCTACAAAAACGATATCTAATGTCCCACAAGGTCAATATCAAAACCACTATTACTATCAGAGTTATCGATTAATGCCAACAAAGTGACAAAGTTGCAAGTCGAATTCCAAGGCAAGTCATATTCTGGTGGCCAATGCATCGGCTGGACTGTAGGAAGGAGACGCCGACCCATAAGCAAATTTTCACACCGAAGAAAGGTGGAAGTGCTTCCAGCCGTTATCGACCAGATGGTTGAATATTGTAGAGAAAAACTTGAGATTTCAAACCCTTGTTCGTAAAAAAGCAAATAACACATCACGCGTGCGACTGAATCCGGTCCTCAGTTTAGCTACGCAGTGTCTGTTGAGAAAAAATGTGCATCCATTTTTTATGGGAAAAAAGATACTTGAATCATTCAATTCTTAATGCCACACCGAATCAAATAATAATTTTCAAAATTTGATCCAGAAGCATGGAAATTGAGGGGAAAGTCAAGGATACAGGATCATGTATCTGTTTAGTCTTAAACACCGACTCGCAGAATTTCATGTTTGGAAAACACTCGGCCAAGATTTGAGTGTTCTTATACCTTACCCAACCCAACCTAGGCAAAGGAAATCCTGCGCTAATCCAAAGATGGCAACAGCCTGCTCGCATTTATATGTGTGTGGTATATTATAGCTATACGCAGCGTGAGGATCTATGGTCATAATAAAAGTCTCTGTTTTAATTGGATACTTGTATCAAGATTCCGGTGAAATTAAAGCAGCTGCAGCGGCGTATATAAGTGAGTAAAATTTCCAGAATTTCTGTACATATTACTCACTAGCTCGAATCCATAAGATTTTGTTTATGTGCCAGCAATTGGGCACAGTTACGCTTTAAATTTTGTGTAAATGAGCCGCATTTTGTCGGTAATAACTGAAGTGAAACTCATTCGTTCGCTCACTTATACTTAATACTCACTCGGTGACTGGGGTAATTAGTTAGCCGCTCATTTAGAGCATGTAATAAGGTTAATTGAATATAACTTCGAAATACCTACTCCGCGTAATTTAATGCGCGATGGAGCAGAATATATATATATATACATAAATATACAATCTAGTTATACAAATCACTCAGATTTCCGTAACGCGTAATGCAAGTATTATACCTATATAGGTATACCAATTTTTTTTTCTTTACGACGTCTAGGAGGATGCTTTTTATAACATTTTTACCATCGCTATTACATAATTTCGATAATGCTATATTTTTCAAGAAATCTGCGAGTTCGCCACATCGTATAACCTATACGATCGTGATAGCCAGTTTCGACTCTTTCGATTCGTCTGGTCAATTGATTCGAACTAACTTGCAATCAGATCATTTTCCTCAACATTCCCAATTGTGGTTTATCTACTATTTCCGTTAGGTATATCGAAACCATTGCATTGGACTAGTATCGCCTTGTTTATCGACGGCCATCGTTTACGGGAACCCGTCAAATTCAATATTCTTTCTCGTCATTTTATCTGCTTTTCTACCGGCTTTATCGTCCCTACTTTTCAAGCAATGAATACACCGAGCAAAGCAAAATGTCTGCAAAAAAAAATCTCACTTTGAATCGATCGCAATGACCATAACGAATTTTTCGACAAGTGAAGTTCATTTCCCGCGATTTAAATACTTAATTTGATTTCACCATATCAGATGACCATAAATGCAAAAATTGTCCCTGGCCAGAGTTAATCTCGTTGTTGGTTCGGACGGCCAAAGTTCGAGTTTGAATAGAGCAGCATGTGTTCGTAACTTTGGTGCAATGTTTCGTCCTGACGGTTCGAGAGTATAAAATAGTAAGAGTAATGGAATAAAGATCGGTCGCTGTCGTTGCTGGTGATGTCGCTATTCTACGCGGTTACAGAGACTTTCCTAGACGCCATCTAGTTTAGATTAAATTCCGGCAGTTAGATTACGACAGACGAGACTAACACTGCAATAGTAAACCACACGATAGGGCGTCTTCGTAAGCCACCATTCCTCTTTCCCTTAAGCTCTAGACGAGGGACAAAATAATTACCGGATTCCCTCCTGAAAAGCACCTAACCGAATGCTTCCGGTCTAGACAAGCTCTTTTTTTTTTGTTTTCTCTATTCTTTCAAAATCTCCCCGCAGCGCAATTTTAATATGTTTGAATTTATTCCGATTCGCGATATCTGGTGATTGTTAAAATTCGATCGCAACAAAACAGTCCTTCCATATAAGCTGAGAAGAAGAGGAGGGATCGAGCTCCGTCTCAAGAAGTACATGTAGCGTAATCGCATATAATTAGGCGTAAAAAAAAATCTTGCACACACATTTTTCCTGAATCCGTATATTTTCCATGATGAAAATTTAACTGAGATGAATCGAATTTGATCATCTCATCAGCGCGATGATGAACGAGCTTCAGCTCCACGTTTCGAAAGATAGAAAAATAAAAAGTGCGTGAAAATTGCATCGAAGATCATTAAGATGGGTAGAGGTTCACCTAGTTAGCAGATGATTGATCGATCTAGGAGAAACTGTTGAGTCATGGCCAATTGGTGGGCAAAAAAATTGTAAGAACAGAAAAACAAAAAATCAGAATCTTTGGTCTCTCGCACCGTTTGGTTCACGTCAGTGAATTCCGACGCGTTGTGCCGATGCTGCTGTTGCCTACCGACTACGCGTTGGTTGTTATATATTTATACATCAGCTTCGAATTTAACGAACGCGAAGTAATCTGAAACGAATGACTTATGGTAAAAGCATATGAAAAATGAAAAGAAAAAAAAAAAAAATGAAAATGAAAATGAAAAGGTGAAAAATCGATACAAAGCACAAGTTTTTTGGTCAGCACATGGCCTTAGCCGATAGCTTGCAAAGTCATATCTGTTTCGTTTATGTAAGTATTCACACATAGAGTATGCGTTATACATACATATGTATTTTCCTCTTACCAAGATGATCGCTCCGAGTAATTTGAAATTCTCGGAAGCTTTCAGGAAAGGTTGTTACCGTTGGTATCGCGCCAGCTACGTACGTATCAGTATATCTATACTACGTTAATACAACAAAGGTTCATCTAGCGTGTGATTAGTAAAGAAAATATTTTTGCCATCAGCCAAAAAGTTGAATGTTCTCGACTTTCCGCACCTCTGATGTCAGTCAGTCAGTCCGTCGCGCAAAAGTCTGCAGTGGTATTAAAAGGTATGGGTATGCGAAAACGGATATGGAAACGAAAAGGCGGTGGATCTTTTTTCATAAAAAACGTGAAGAAAATCTCGAAATAGGAAAAACGGAAGACCCGCATGTGCAGTGTGGTCATACTTATCCATCTTCGTATTCATTTTTGATCGTAACTTTCGGGAAACTTGACGTCGGTTTTAAACACTGTGCAGCTTGCACTCTGCTCTGCTCTGTTTTACAACCGTAAACTTGAATAAAATGGGCTATGAGGCTTGTGGGCAAAAAATTTAAGCCCTGCTCTGCACTCACTTATGTTCACAACTGAATTATTCAGTTTCAACGTCTCTGGGAAAATAGACAACTGAGAAGGTTGTCTTTCGAGGGTTGGGTATTGAAATGATGAAAATTGCACGTTCATAGGATTTTCAATATCTTTTCTGAAAAATTAATATCGATCTTCAACTTGTTCGGAATAACAATACCAAATTTGAAAGAATTGTGTTGAAATGATCGAGAAAATCAAAATTACAATTGTTTAAAAATTGAATATTTCCAATACTACAAATTGATCGAGTTTAAAAAATTGAGTTCGGAATCGCGTGTGGCAAATACCTAATGAAATGCGTAACTCATATCAAGTTTTGCAATTAATGAAGTTGATTAATTAATTTTTATTTCTTCTCAAAGCAACTGCATAAAATACTGGCCATGATAACATTTTATAATTCTTTCTTTCCCTTCTACTATTTTCATTATTTCAATAAACTATGGATGTTTTCATACCTCTTCACTAAAGGTCTGAAATTATTATAGAATTTCATTTAATTCCCACTCACAATTATCAGCTTTCCGACAGCAAAAGCATAAAGAGACAGACAGCGACAATTCCTTTTTCCTCAATATCGTTTCGTTTTAACGGGCACTCGTCATTTGAGGAATTTAAATTAAGCGTGAAAAATGTTCCGTTTCCTAAATTGCCAGAGCTTCTGCTTTCGCTGCTTCTGTCGGCGACTACAGAATTTCTGTACAGCTAAAATGTATATAATCTCTTTTTCTCTCATTTCAAAGTGTCGCTAAAAATTTTTCGACAATTTCAAATATAAACCTTTGAAAATGATCCAATTGATCGTCGCGATTATTATGGGAAATATACATATATTTTCTCTTGATTTTCTTTCACGCCTCAATTAATTCATCCTGGAATGGTGTGTGAAAAAAAAAGGAAAAAATCTGCTTGCGCGTGATGCAGAATTTTTCCGATGAGAGTAAATTTTTTATACTGTACATCAATTCGTTTCCTAGGTATCACTTCCAATCCTATATACAGAAATACGTGACTTATATATAGCTGTCTGGTTATATTCTTTCACGACGTAAATTTCAAATAAAATTCTCCGTCTAATACTTTTCCTTGGAACTTCTGGAAAACAAACTCCTTTACTTCCTTACTATACACATGCATGTAGACACTACAGTGAACATAGCAAAGGTCGTAAGGATTTTAGAAAAAGGTAAAAGCTGAAATCGAAGCGACGCAATGACATAGAACTAAATCTTATAGATCGCATTTTTCCTCAAATTGTGTCTCGCTGCGCGTATACCATGTTAGGAAGTTTTCATCTCTGAGATCAGGGAAGCGCAGAAATAAAGATGAGGTAGGAGAAGGTTGAATAAAATAAAGAGAAAATGAGGATGAAGAAAAAAAGAGAAGCGAAGAAATTGCGAAACACAAATACCTTTTCGTCTAAAGGCGCGAATCCGAGGAAACAAAGTCGACGGAAAATTGTTTAAACACAAATCTCACGAAAACTTGACGACGACGGCACGATTAGCACGATTTAATTTCTCACCCATCTCCACATCTCTAACGATGCCAAGTTTTAAAACGCTACCGTTGGCCGTGTCGCTTGAAACATCGCATAGAAATGAAAACCAGATATTATAGGAATGAAAAAAAAAAAAAAAAATTGAAACTCGGCCAAATTTGACAAGAATTATATTAGATTGCTCTTTTTTCTTCCTCCGTTGGCACAGGTGGGCTTCTTCTTACGGTATCTAGATTTTTTACTCTTCGAACATATGTAATTTTCCGGTGTTTAAATTCGTAGTCGCAAAACCAGATTTTTTACGAGAAATCTGATGTAAGGTGCTGAAAATTTGGATAAGTAAAAAATTTTCTGTACTCAAACGACAACAGGTATCGTAGGTAGATTTTTCAATCTTTTATTTTAGTTAATTGCAGTACCTATTTTGGTAGCGAATTCCGTCACAAATTCCTCGTTCCGTGCGGTTCGGAAACCAGCTAGTGATGTGGGTCGACGTTAGCACCGACCAAGTGAAAGGACGTTATACGAACTCGCGGAAAAGAATCATCTTGGACTCGAGAAGTAAGCAAATTTTGTCGTTTTTTTTTTTGGTTGTGAATCTAGAGAAGTGATTTTTTTTTCGTAGAAACAAATGTCACTTTCAATTGCTGCAGATATAATTCTAGGTGATGAGATATCATCACGATTCAATTTCTTCAAAATGGCGATCCGAAGTTATGAGCCAAATTTTATTTAGTTCAATAATGAATGATCATGATCGATGACATAACTTGACAAGGTCTCTGAACCGGGTGCCGATTGAAGTGGTAATTGACCCGATAATTTGAACCAACTTATTGCGGGCCAAGATCGTGCCGTCTGTCGCTTTGCAACCGGGCGACATTTTTCGTTTGTCAAAATTAAATGGGCCGTAGTCTGATTTGCAAAAATTAACAACCAATTCATAGCGAAAATATGAGGTAACCCGACGAAATCGGATCAATACGAACGACATATATTTTAGGGGAATAAAATTTGACCAAACTTTTCAACCAATGATATTGAACGAAAACATTTTGACAAAGATCTTATTTCGCCCCGATTTTTCCTGTCAAAACTTTCCGTTCAAATTTCCGCATTGTCGACCCCATGAGAGCCCATTAACAGTTAGTCTTCTTTTTCCGGGTCACTACAGAAGGTCGAGAACCTTTCTCAGTGAATTAATTTTATCTGCTGATAATTTATATCGCCGTATCGACGCTGCACGCTCGTTTCTAGTTCCGACCTTCCGACTTTCGATATCGCGCCGCGTAAAATGGAAAGAAATATAGCTGGCCGAGTGTTCAATTTTCCGTGTGGCTTATCGTTCGGCCAATCGTAATCGATTCTCAAACTTCGAGAGAGCAGATCGAGGTGAAAAAGTCTAATCGGCAATGATATTTTTTTATATAGATAACTGCCCCACCCACTTTTCGCTGAAGGGTCTGTCTGTAGTAATTGACATAAGTGAACGTCACGGGGTTCGAAGCTTTGGCAGGTGTATGTGTATAAGATATACGAGATTGAGGTAATCAGAGGCAAACGATCAAGGATCGACCGGATTAATCAACGAGGATTAATTAACGCTTGACAGTCGTTACGTAGTCAGCAAATATCGCGACGACCGAAGAGCTGATTTATGTCAATTGTTAAATGGAAAGAAAAAGGGTTACGCGTGGTGTGATTGCGTGAGATCGAAAATTATCTAACAAGTTTACTTCTTTTTCTTTTCTTTCTCAAAGTCGAAAATCGACACTCAAAATTTGGGCGGTTGAAATAGAATCAATATCCATTTATAAAATTGGGTTTATATTCAGGGTACTGGTGAACGTATAAGCGCGAGGTTGTTTCATTCAAAGTGAATTCAAAGATCGGGGAATGGACCTAAATTTACTCAACTGTTTATAAGCACGTCGATTTCCTCGTCAGGCGTGATCTGTACGCAAATCAAATAATATAAAAATCGAACGCCAATAGTTTGATGAAAAAAGAATGAGTTTTGTTAACGGATGAGAGGATGTTGGCTGTATTTTTCTCGCTCCGTTTATCCAATTCAAAAGTTCCATAAATGTTGAATGATAACAATTGAATAATTAAGGGGAAATTTTATTCGCATAAAGCCCAATAATTCCCTTCGGTGATGGTATTTAGGTCACAGAGCGTGCTGTACGTGTGCTACGAGTTCTATCAACCAATCAATCGAGAAGTCCATCAATCAATCAATCAATGAAATTGCTTATTCTGGAGCTGTACCAAGTTCCTTCGAATCGTAACCTGACTCTAATAACTGCTCATTGTCAGACGATGATACCCCACGTAAAAACAACTCCGATTGTTTTGAATAATATTTTTTAACGATCGACTTTACTGGCCGGTAGAAGTTGAAAGCTCAATGAATTCAAAGTATCGAAAAAAATTTTCAAACAATTGATTGTTCGAAAACTTGCTGGTCTAGTTCGCACGCGATATACGTTGTTCTTATTATTTTTGAAGTCAAGTTCGGCAAATTTATCGCGGGGAAAAATTTCAGCCGAAAAGTTCAAATGTCTTTCATATAAAGTAAACGGTAAACATGGAAAAAAAGGAGGAAAAAATGAAAAAACAAATACGCGGTGGATCAAAGGGACGGCGGAAATTACCAGTGTCAGCATTTGTGATCTATATGGATCATGTAGTATAAGGTGAACATACATGCATAGCTGTGTAATGCAAAGTAGAGGAAATAAACGTTCGAAGCGCGATATTATCCCATGTCTCCAGCTCAGGAATCTTCGCCAAGAATTATTTGACATATTCCTGACATTTATCTGCGTCGCATTACGTTGAGTTTCGACCTCTTCTCTCTACTACTTTCAAACTTATTCCCAACAGCATCGCTTGCCACTCCAACCTCGGAATAATAATGAGCGTGTGACTTCACCTATAAGCAACCCAACTTACAGGTCGCGTTCAAAAGTCTACAATTTAGACTCCGTTTACCCAACCTGACCCAACGTTAATAAAACGGTGCATATAATAACGTCATTTTGAGGAAGACGAAAATCCCTAACCCGACCCGCGACCTCAATTGACGTCGATGAACCGGTACAAACACCATGTATCACGTGACGATGCGATTCCATGTGGAATGAACGGAAAATCTACGTAAATACCATTCTTCCGAGTTCGTTAGATTATAAATAAAGTGTGATCTGATCCGTCAGAGGGTCGGTTGAATTCATCCGTTCCAATCCGTTAAATCATCTTGTTGACCACATTTGACTTATTCATTACGTTATCCGTATCAGGAAAACCATTTCGTGATCTAATGTATCAATGAACACTATTGACGCTATTATCCCATTCAATCAAATACGTATAGGAAAAGTTATCGTCAGTTACGGTAGATGGAAAAAAAAAACACATTCTAACTCGTTTCAGACGTATCGAAACAGTTTCCCGTGTCAATCGTAAAGATAGTTTCAATTTGCAAAAACCATTTTGACGGATGTTTTTCAACCTAGAAACTTTCGAATTCGGTGTGTATCGAACTAGGTGAAAAAAGAGAAGAAAACATTTGTTGAAAAAAAACAAACAAAAAAAATAAAAACGTGTGTTTCGAACTTCAATAATTCTTGCACGGACGAGCTCCGATTTCATTTTCCCCAAACAATTAACCCCCATAAACCCGACTTTCGTTTTAGTCATGTTATCTAATATCAAACTGTTTTGTTTCGTGTTAAGGTCTGACAATTACGGTGTGCCCAAAGAATCGGATATTTCAACCATTAACCTGATGGCTCCGGTAGCTTAGCGTTAACCCCAATGATATCTGCTCTCATTTTCCTTCCAATTCCCGCGAAAACCTTATCACGTGAGAACAGAGGAGAGAGAAAAAAAAAATTTATACACCATATCCTGGGTGCTTTCGATCCAACGGAATTAGACATTACAGATATATTCTATTTTGTTTAGGACAAAAAAAGTCAAAAATTCTATGCTTTCGATTATTCTTGGGTGACCGTTAAAAATCAAAGCGCATTGACTTCTCACTCTGTTTTTGTTATTATTTTTTTTTGTTTTTTTTTGTTTTTTTCTTGAGGGGGAGCACTGCGTTAAAACATTTCAGCTGCTACCCTTTCAGCATGAGGATATGGCTATACCCTCCGAAGTCACGTCGAGATATACGCACAATAGTACACGTATACAAAACCCATCAAGAATCGCACGACGTAAAAAATAACGTTTTATTGCTGTACGGGAGAGAAAGTCAACTCCAGCGAGAGGATCCACCATTTTCATCCTGCTCGTAGCGTATCAAATAAAGATCCCTGAAAACAAAAGAAACTAACAAACATCAGTGGACAAAAAATGTAGAAGAGAGAAAAAGGCGAATAAGTTAGAAATGTAAAGAAAGAAGAGTAATATTATTCTCTTTTTATTCCAGACGCTATTCACTTGTTTCGCTTTTCGGCAAATGACCTTTCATTATTATTATTTGTTTTTTGTTTTTTAATTTTTCTATTCAACATTTTTTTTTCTCACGCATAGATAGAATGTTTGTAGTGATATCTTCATTTTAGGGTCCGAGTCCGACCGCCGATTTACGCGTTAATTTTGAGTATACGGTGCCTATGGTCCGAAAGCGCGTATGGGCGGTAGGGTAGAAAGAGATGAACCGAAATAAGAAAAAGCGGGAAAAAAAATAACTGCGCAATGCGGTGTTTTAAAAAGTATTTACGACGCTTTTAATATTGCCCGGGAATTATAGAATTGAGCCAAAAGCTGTGCGTAAAAGAAAGTCGAGGGAGAAATTGAGAGAATTACTTCTTTTTTTGTTGCTTTTCTTTTCTTTTTATCCCTTTCCAACGATTTCGTGTTCTCGTTATCCGATGATTGATTGATTTCGAAGAATTAATTGAATTGCATTTCGAGAAAACATACGCATATGAAACTCTTTCCATTATCTTTTATTTTTCAAACGTTCAAGAGTAGTTCTGTAGTACTTTCGAAAATGGAAGAGTAACATTTTCGAAGACAAGAATTTACGCATAAATTATCTTGATAAATGAAAAAAAATGTAAACCCAATATATTGTCGTCTATGATCGAAAATTGGAAAACAGTTTGTCACCGCGTGATACTTCCACCTGTGTGAAAAATTTTCTCATGCGCTACGGGATAACGTTATATTATGTATATATATTTTCCGCTTCAAATGCTCAAAAGCATTACATCTCCGAATTGCATTGTCTAGAATCTTTTGAAATAAACTACACACGATCCAGAAGCAAGTTTCCTACATTCTGGAAATAAACAAGAAGTCAAATATAATTTTGAAAAACAATTTTATCAATTCCAAATTTCTCACGATCATCCACATTTCCAAAAATTTCGTAGCTTCGCCATTCGGCAACTAATCTTATTCTCTTTTGTTCAAATCAGAATTTCATCGTCATTTCGATATAACGAGCAACCTGCAATCTCCAAGAACTTCACATTGGAACGTCTCGCGACCTTTAAGCGCTTTCTTCTTTTTTTTTTTGTTTTTTCAGAAAATTGTGGATACTTGCCGAATTTACCCCGATCCGACGTAGATTCTAAAGAACCTGATGCATGTGCAGTCGTCATAGTCTAGAACTAGACGAAACGAAGATATCGGATTTTCTCTGTTTTTTCCTTCATTTTTATCTAGTGCAGGAGCGTAGAATTTTTATTCGCAAGTTATATAATACATTAATAATAATATCGAAGATAAAGTTGCCCGTCTGTCGTTCAGAGATTATAAATCTCAATTTCAAAGGGTCCGCGTGGCGCTTCTCAAGCTAACAGCGATATGAATCAAGCTTTTAAATTGCTCGTAAATATATGTATAGCGCGCCGTTAGATACCTTTTTTTTACTCGCTCAACACGAAGGTATGTCGTATAAATTCCGAAATTTTGATCTGAAACAATTCCAATTCAATGCCGAAATTTGTGAGAGAAAAAGTTTCCAACAGCACGCAGAGTTCCCAAATACAGGCAAACGAAACGTGAATGATAAAAATTTTGGTCTGTAAAAATAGAGGACAAAAAAACAAGGACCCTCTCGCTGAATTTTCCGGTACATTAATATATTGCAACATAAAATATTCGATATTACGATAACCAACCATGAGGGGGGGAAAAAAGGTAGTCGGCAAAGGGATTAGCCGATAATCGATATTATGCGGTCCGTATATTAATTAGAGAATATTGAAAAACTATATTGATCACCTGTGCTCACTTCTGAATCTACCATAGCATACGCAGCAGTTCCGAAAGAAAAACGAAAATTGTAAAGAAAAAGAAATAAAAATGATACACGTAAACTAGAATTGAATAAATTTTACGTGAATTTCAATATAGTATGCGAGACAAAGTTAACCCCTGCAACGTGGATAAAATGATGATTATTTCGATGTATAATTGGTGTGGAAATATATATTCTCACTTTGCGCTCAATTAGCTGTATAATTAAAAGGCTCAATTGTCGATTCTATATTCATATTAATATATATAACTGAAAATCATTGATGCGAAAATTTCAATTATACAAAATAACATTGAGAAAATTATAGCGGGAAAAAATGGTCACATGCAAGTTTGCTAGGTTTCTTTTTAGATTTCTATTAATTTAAGAAGAGAGAAAAGAAAAAAAGAATTATCGTCACCCGTTATACTACCTTGCTACGTAGAAGAGTAGGTGTACTAAAATTGGGATAATATATTTCCTGTGAGATCGCACGGTGTAATACCTTGTTGAAAGTTTGGTTTCCGCTGCAATAGCTGGATACAAACGACGAAGAACACGTAGAGACTCGAGGAGAGTAACCATTTGTCTCTTGGCTGTTGAGAAAAGCCACCATGAAACATCAACTATGTACCCAACGCCACCTCCTATATTTGTTCTTTTTCTCCACCACTATAGGTATACGCACACCTAAACTGCCCGCAAAATACCGTTCTTTGCCTTATATTTATCACCAAGGCACTCTCGTACATACCATCTGCGAAATGGAGGGAAAAACCAAAACGGAAAACTAAAAAATTTTTCCGCATAATTCGAAAAATAGCCGCAAGCACGTTAAAAACTTCTGAAAAACAATCGGCCCCACAGACGCTGGGATTCGTTCAAAGACCGGATCTAAAAACTTGGAAATTAATATCACTAGATCGACGTTCTCGTTTTATTGCGCGAAAAGTTGGATGAAATCTATTTTCGGAACACCTTTTAGGTCGTTGCAAAAAAAAATAATTGCGAAAAGTATTTCCGTCCGCAGATTATACCAGCGTGAGTATCACGTGATCGGATTTTTACAAGTTCATGAAATGGCGTGATTTTAACTATAATGTGCGTTAATCTTGAAATTCTTAATTTTTTCAAAGTATTACTTTCCATATCTTGGCATAAGCTATAAAGATCGAAAAGAGGCTGCAGACTGCAGAGGTCACTTCCTGATTGTTGACATTATGAACGATTACGATATACCTATACGTATAAGATTGTCCTAATTTTAGAAGGGAGACGAGTTTTTTTGCACCGGAAATGAAAGAAATCGGACGGGGGAAAAAAAAACTGTTTAATCGATCCGATTGAATCCATATTTTCAAATGTCAATCACCGACGTGGCAGAATTCGAGTATATATGCTAATGTTTTTTTTTTCTCCTTCATTTTTTTCCCCCCAACGGGTTTGCGATAACATGATCAAGGATTTGCGAATTAGATACGTCAAGGATCGAACGATGTGACACCTGGTGCTATCGGTAGTTATATATCACCTAATTACATCTGCCTCGTATATTCAGCTCGCATTCCAATCAAGGTATGAATGAATATGTTAATTACGCGGCAGAACATCTTTCGATATCCATACATCGTTCACCTTGAAAGTTATGTAGTCTCTCGCATTCCTGATCCGTAGGTTTATGATCGGCTTGAAAGAAATTCGGTTCCGAAGAATCAACATCGATCAAATCTCGACTCTCACCGTCGCCTCTAATCGACCGAAGGGTTAATCGTAGGTGACTCTGGTCGTTGCTACCGAACGAATTAGGCGTTCGATCCGCACGTTCATTTTTTTCAAAGAGTTTCTCCAACTATTGGATTTTTTTTTTTTTAAGCAAAAAAATATCCAGTCACACAACAAATATATGAAGCACACCCGGCTGTTATCTTACGTGTCAGCCTTGACCTACTGTTTTTTTTTTTTTTTTTTTTTTTTTTTTTCACATTCGCCTCTAGCAAAAGCTAGCCATACTTTTTTCCCATTCAATTCCGGTTAATTTTACGATATTATACCTCGCTTTACGTGTCGGTATAGCTCAAAGACACGTCTACCAATGACACGACGTGATGATCAAAGAATTGCTGGAGTATAATTGAAATATTATCAACGTGCAGAAATGTAATTTCAAGGAATGAAGAAAAAAAAGAAAAAAAAAAAAGAATCGTCAGGGTCGAGCGGTCAGTCACTCGTTGAAATAACTCTTTGCGATGCATGTAGCTTCTTAGCTTTGAAATGGAAAACAAAATTAAATCACGGAGATCAGTTATCACGATTTATAAGTGAAGTGAAATTGCTAGGGATGATAAAACACGAAATCAATAATTAGCGAACAGAAGAGACGGAATGTGAAATTACTATGAAAAAAAAACTTGAAGTTGAACTTCACCGGAGTAACGAACCGTAAAATAATGATTTGAGGTATTAGGGGACGAAAAAAACTATACAATAATCCAATGACCAGTAATTATTCAGAAAAAAAGTTAAAGATGAATCGATTAGAAAACCGAACAATCCGAACCAAATAAGGCAGAAAATGAGTAATGTTCGTTTGTAACTACTCAGAGTACTGCACGTTTTGTTTTTCATTGTTAACTTCCGCTCTGAGAAAATTCATTGATAAACCGGCGGTGGTTTGTGGTTTCATTGTAATATAATGCATAATACGATGTAGTGTGCTTTATACATATTCGAATTTGAGATAACGTAACACACAGTTAATTTAGTCTTCACTGAGTTTGAGCAGAATCTGTTTTACTGGTACGACATGACGACATTGCCTCGTAGTTGAATGTGTAGTGAAGATCCATACGCAAAGATCCTTTACAACTTTGCACTCAAAGTAGCAACGTGTTACCTAGTATTACGTGGTGATGACGGCTTTGTGGTTAACGGGTATTTCCCTACTCAATTCGTATTACCTTCTCCCACTAAGCTACTTCTCCAGCAGCTGCTTCTTTTTTTTTTAGTTTCAAACTGAAACGGCTAACGAGTTTGCGAGTTCTAGCGTAAGGTGTCGACAATTATCACAACGATTACTGGAGTATTATAGCTTTGAAACGATGAAATGGCGGTCGTCGACCAACTTCGGAACGAGGTTAGGTAGATCCGTGATCGATTTTTTTATTTTTCATTTTTCATCAACCCATATCGATAACGTAGATCACGGTTTTACTTTTCACAGTTGAAAACTGCACAAAGTTTGGATTTGGAAAAATTTTTTAAAACCGGCGATTACTTTGGAACAGCATGGAAAATCTGATACAAAAAAATTATCGCCCGAACCTGCGGCTTGGAAAAAATCAATCCTCACTTTTTTCTACGCCCAGTAGCCCATGTGCAGCAGCTAAACCATAAATCATTTCATAATCGCTTCTAAAAAATAAAAACCGGATACGATATAGCACACAACATTGGCGCCGGTTAGAAAAATTGCGTTGAGACGTGTCAAATAAACCTGCCACTCGCGCTCTGCAGGTTTATAAGAAGAAAAAAAAACTCCCTTTAAAAAAGCTCCGTATATAATCTACACGCGGATTTTATGTGAAATTTTACATGCTGCACCTGTTCTCACTTTTTTTTTTTCTCTCTCATGCACACAAATGAGGAAAAACGCGAAACGTCTATCTACTTCATCATGCAAGTGCCAAGGAAGGAAAAAAATAAGGTGAAAAAAAAAATTTCTTGCCAAATTTAAAATGAAGCTGCGAACGCATTGGAAATTAAAAGACCGAAAAAAATGAAAATCGTTGTAGCGTTTGCTTCAAAAGTACCGGAAGTAGGCAGTAGTCCATAAATTACACGAATTAGAAAAAATCACAGGAGTCACCTAAGTAGGGTGGCTCTATGTTTCGAAACTATATTAATGATATACATTAGAAATTGGGACCGGAAACTGGAAATTAAGGGGTTAAATAATTTTTTCAAATAATAATAAGTGGAATGACGTTACATATTTTTTTTCTCTCTCAATCATTTTATATGCACTGAAATATCGATTCCAAAAATTTATTTGGAAAATTCAACATTTTCTTTCCTTCCTGTGCAATTTTTAGTTTTTTTATTTTTGCCGGTGGAAAATTTTACAAGAGAAGTTATTAGGCCGTAAACGTATATGACGCGAGTTTCTGACTTGTGAATTTGATGGTGAGTTTGACTTCTGAAAGAAAAATTCCTAAATTTGTTTCTTGACACATTCGGAATTCTGAGACACTTAATTTTATATACGGCAGGTGGAAGCGATAAATTCGAAGATTCAGGTGAAAGAAGTTGAGAAAAAAGAATGAAATGCCCATCTTTTTTAAACGCTCCATTAATCACCACCTCATATCGATTATATTTTTTTTCGTTATCGACTATAGGTTGGTATAAGATATCGATAAAAACTGAGTTCATGTGCACATATCGTGTATTTTAATAGCGTAATTTTCTATCCGTTATCGAAAAAAGAAACAAACGTAACATTTAAAAAAACATCCCTCACATTTTCAGTCGACTGATAAAGTATCCAGGTAAATGATGATTTTTTTTTTCGATTCCCTACAAGTTCAATTCATGAGAGTATGAAAAACGGCAAAATTCATTACACACCAGTTATGATGAAAGTTGTTTTACATCAATATCTGTGTCAATATTAATTTCTTTTTTCCATTATGAATGGGACACGCAGTTAGAATTTCGATCACCGGCATGCTTTCGTGTGCTAGCAGGTATACATGTGTACGGGTTATTGTATTTTATTTTGCAAGATGGAAAGAAAAGTTGTAATAAAAAAATTAGAGGCACTAAACGTTAGAGTACGATTTTTTTTATGGAGCAGTTACAATTTTTTCGCTAAAAGCTCTCTACAAATGATATTCGCGAACACGTATAAAGATTTTCATTCATTTCATTTTTCACCTTAATTTCTTCAAAATGGAAGTGAAAAAACTTCGACGTCAAGTGACTTTTATCCAAAGTAGCGAAAAATAAATTTTCAAAAGAAAAATTATCATTCACTTATCTTTCACCGGAATAGAATTATTTTTTCGTTTTTTTGTGTTTTGCATTTCCTTTCTATCCTGTAGAGCGTGTTAGTTTTTATTTTTCATTTTATTGAACGTTTGAGTATTTTGTTATTGTCCTCGTGTTTCATATCTTCAGGGTATAATTGATCGATGATGAAAAATACGAATAATAACAATGATGAGGATATTAAAATATAGTCGAATATTGACGGTTATACGACAGAACTAAAATATTTGATATTGTGTCAAAATAACGCTATTACGTAATATACTTGAAGGAACCCAAATAGTTGCAGAGTTTGATAAATATAAACGAAAGATCGTTGTCTATTTTTAAACTGGAACAAGCAGCAACTCTACTATTTTCATTCAACCTGCTTTTAATAGAAGCTTCTGATAATAGTTCTGAATCAGCTGCTGCCACAAAACATTTTGAGTGCAGCGATGAGGCGACGAATAGGTGGTATCGATATCTACTTCGTCTCGACGTTCTTCGTAATTGCCGAGTAAATAGATAATCCATCGATCCAATACGACACCGTTTACAAAAAAAAAAAAATTTCACTCTCCGCTGATTCTATTGTCCAATATTGGTCGTAGACCATTAATTGATTAAATATTGGCCGCAATTCTTAGCACGGAGTTTGTTCTGCGGAAAAATATCGACGATGACTTCTGAAGAATATTCGTAATATTCTCGTCTAGTTTTCGGCCAAAAATTAATATTCCTAACGTGACAAGCGTTGGTGCAATTTTCTATCATTCTAGTCGTCTTCGATGGTACGTTAGAAGTGGAAATACAAGAGATAGCAGTTGAAATATTGATGGTGACTTTTTTCAAGTTTCTATTCAGATTCGGTCCAATATAGAAATTTTGCTTGCCAATGCACCTCACGTACAGGGCAAGGATTAATTAAAAAGAAAAAGAAAACAAAACGTGGTAGGTATAATATCAGAGTATCTACCGTAGAGTGTTCGTGTGCCGTGTAAGTAGCACGAGTTCATCGCTGAATTCATCTGTTTCGTTTCTCTTCCTTTTATCTCTGCATGTAAGAGTTTTCATTCGTTTCCTTTTAGATATAGCAAAAGATCTTGAGAAAGACCTCAGAAAGTGCTTTCAGGATCGCATCAGGACCTTCTCTCTCTCATGCTCCATTGCCCAGCTCTGCTTTACTCCTTCCCATATCCACATACATTCATAAAACGGTATACCTATACCTATGGAGTTATAAGATTCGTTGCTCAGCATGCTACCCATCCTGAAACCGAGGGGGAAAAAGCGGGGAACAGGAGAAACTTTAGAAGCTTTTGCGGAAACTAGCGTGACTTCTTGCGAAAAGTTTACTAATATTTGTCCTCCTCATCTCACCACTTGTTCACAAAGTGGCATGTCGTTCCCCTCACACCAGCCATAGCCACAGCTACTGATGTCAGTCTCAAGATACGTGCTTCACTTCGGTCTACATCATCAACAAGCAGCTGCCTAACCTGAGGGTGAACTCAGGTCAGAATCCTAACCTCAGGTTAAAGTCCAGTTAGATTCAAATTAGAATCCTGATCTCAGTTTGGACTTGGGTCAGAAATTAAGCTTCGCCAAAGTATCGCTGTCAAGAATAATTCAACCTGATTGCATTCCGACCTGACCTGACTCAAACTGATCTCGATACCCTATGATGATTTCTAGAACTAATATGGTCTTTTTTTTGCGATACGTTGCAGTAACGAAAACCTGACGACTTTAATTTTTTTCTACGTCGGTTAGAAATCATATCGTTGATACGTCTAATGTCAGAAATATATCATACATCTCAAGTACAAAAAAGATGCGAGTGGTTTATGTTTCCCGTGTGCCTAGTGTCGAAAAGGGTTTTACCACTGCAGTGAGGGTTGAGAACAAAACCTGATCTAACGAATGGTCGTTAACAAGAAAAGCGGCGACCGACAATGAGCTTGTAGAAGGAAACAAAAAATTGTAGTAATTCGAATCAGAGGTTATATTTTTTTCTGCCTTTTTTCTCGTTATGTATTTTAGCTCGGTATCAACTAATCGCTCTTGCGACTCTCCATATGGTTTACGAGTTTAATATGTCGTTGGATTTTTGAATTCTCAGATACTTGCCTGAAAAGCTTACTAGTGCGAAAAACGTGAAATCTACGAATGTTTCCGAAAAAAAAAAAAAAAAAGAAAGAGAATCTATAATCGTGAAGTATGAATAGATCAACTGCTGTATAAAATGATATCTGATTTAATTCTGTTGAATTTTTATAACTGGAATCGATTAACCTTGCTTTCAGTTTTTTTTTTTTTTTTTTCAGATCAGTAAATATTTGAAAGTAGTTGGTAAAAAGTGATATATAAGGTGCACACCAAACCACTTGGCAAACATCTGAAAATTTTCAAACGATATACTTTATGCTAATTCGTATGAAATCATTGATTAGTATAACGAGTTTCATATATGCACATGGCCGAGCATAGACGAGAATCTAGACTTCAGATCTGCGGAATCAGCTTATTGCGAAAGGACGAGAAAAAAAAGAAACTAGTATCGCGATGAATGCCTGAAATCACAGCTATACATATACCTTTTTTCCAGCATTATCGGATGTCGTTTCTCAAAAACCGCCAAGTCATTGGTACATCGGGATAGATGTTGTCATACTCGGAATACAGAAATTCAGTCCTCCACTACACGATGATACGGATTGTAAAAGAAAAAAAGTAAGAAGAATAAAAATAAAAGATATTGGAAGCTTTCCAAAGTCAGAGAAAGAAAACGGTACGTTGGAGATACTATGAAATTTACAATTCGCATCGATTTATAACATGACGATTGATTCATTCGACGTCATATTAGTTGTAATCTGATAATTGTAACACGAAAAGCTGTGAGAAAAATTACGTACAAATAAGAAAGTCGTTCAGTTATACATCAATTCAATCGAATCATTTTAAAAATGAAACTCAACAACGAAACGGGATGATTTCTTACCAACCCTGAAACAATACATCTTCTTGAAGCGTTTGGCAGTAAAAGACCAGATAATAAATTATAGAAATTCGCTCAATCGTATTGCCATAAAACAAGAAGAACAAAAAATTGCTACCAACCAATTGCTTTCAGGTATTCTCAAAATTTTCTGTTTTTCCTGTTCTTTTTTTTCGGATTTTTGATTCCGCTCTGAACTGACGCGGGGAACGTACTTAGGTACGCCTAGAAGTTATTTTTCATGATTCCTTCCTTTTCTTCTGTTTTCAACTGTGATTTTGAGATGAGAACACATTCGACGTCAGCTGTTTTCACTCCCCGTCACTTAACTGTCAGCTGGTTTGCTCTTTTCCTTTTTTCCCCTCTTTCCTTATATCGGAAAGAGTCGCGTCGTCGTCGCTTGCCCAAACGTCTTTTCGAATCCACCGCCGTCGTGTGATGCTAAATTTATCAAATCCACTACCACAACTACCAACGCTATACTATTACAAGGTGACGAGAGAGTCACGTCGTCAGAATTTTCTATCCAACACGACAGATTCAAGTTAATATTTAACGCCAAAGTGGTATCTCTCTATTACATCAACGTATACAGTCGTTTATTAGCTGCTCGATCAATTTCGATTTTCACAATGCATACGTCGAATTTCTTCATTTTTTTTTTTGTTGTCAAGTTGTTTTTTTCACTCCATATACGTGAATCGAACCAGAATTCTGGTAAAAAAAATCCATTGTACATATTTATCCCGCAGGACGTCATAACTATTTTCTCGGGGGGGAAAAAAAAACAATAATTTAATAGATGAAAACGAAAAAGAAAAAGAAAAAAAAACAAAAGGACTAGCTGGAATTATCTCTCGATCGTGACAAATGATCGTATTATGTGAATAGGGGAGAATAAAAAAAAATAATACTAAAAAAAAAAGAAGTTTGTTCTTATCTTGAGCGGGTCATTTATACTGCGGATAAATTTTTCTTTGTCTTCATCTTTTTTTTGTTGATTGTTCGTTTTCCTGTTTTGCGGAGTCTTGCTTATTCACTCTATTCTCATGCGGAGAGAAAAAGAAAGAGAGAGAGTAAACGAAAATCTTGCGAAGATATGGAAAGACGGTGGATGAAGTAAAAAAATGAATAAAAAAAATTTGAAAAAGCTAGAAATCTTAGCTTTTTCACTTTCTGACTATGTTCTTTTTTTTTCTTCTTTTCTTTCTTTTTTCCCCCTTCATTTTTACTCGAGCACACGCGTGGCGGTCTGTTGGTGGTGGATGGCTAGGCTTATTCTTTTATAGCTATAAGGTAGTAAGGTAAATGTATAGGTATGCGAAGAAACTCCTGACTGTCGTCTTCGAGAAGTTATCGGTACTAAGAGACAGCCAATCGGTGGGGGTCTCAGCTTGCTAGGTTGGATCGTAGCCAATCTTTAGCGGATACCGAGGAGCGAAGAAGCAAAAGAAAAGGAAAAAAAAAGAGAAAAATAAAAGTAGGAAGAAGCAAAAAAGGGAAAAAATAGAGGAACAAACGAGAGTCGCGAGGATCGGCAGAGAGATGGAATAAGTGGTGTCGGAATTTCCTCTTCTATCGGTATATCTGCGGTATGTAATACATATTTAATAAAATTTATATGCTCAATACCATATTCTAATATTGGTAAGGAAAAAAAGAAAAAAATGATCACGTATAACTGTCGCTTGAAAAAAACTCCTTCGTACTGTTATAATATACTATCGATATCTACAGGGTTTAAACGTTTGACCTTGTCAGCAATTAAGTTTTATACCTAGGCCCTAATATCAACTATGTAGATATTATCCTATTATTTATTTATTAATTTTTTTTTTTCAATTCTTTTTCTTCATTTCTAGATCATTAATTGTGAAAATTATTTGACGTAATTGAACGTTATCGTTCATCGTTGTTATCATTATAATCAATGTTCTCATCACCGGTATCGCGATCTACTCTACAAACTTTTTATTACTACAAACGTCTTGAAGTTCTTCATAAATGCGATTCAGTTTTTCTTAGTTTCTATTTTCCTTGATCTACAATTTTGTCACCAGTATTTCAATCGTTTTGAAAAGAGTGTTTTACAGAACTCTCCGCGATACTGGAAAAAGGATAAAGTACCAACTGTTGAATAAATTTAAAAAAAAACGAGGTAGACGATGTAGAAAAACTTTACTCTGTATTTTTCGTCTTTTTTTAAACTGCTGCAGTGCAGCTTCTATTACAGCAAAAATATAGGTATATATCGTATGGGAAAAGCTGACGAGTTTGGCTTTGAAATTTCTTTTTAATTTCTCAATGAATATCTATAATGAATAAATTTCTCTTTTTCTTTCGATAAAATTGCTCACTTTGTCGTTATTATTACTATTACGTTTTATACCATAATTTCAAAGGAAACCCCATGCGCACATTTGATTTTTTTTCAAAGATATTCGATAATAATTCAATTATTTCGACCGCTCTTTTTATCGTATTACGCAGGTATGTAACGCATGGGTATATATTTCAAATGTTTAAATAAAAAGTCCACTTCTAAGAAAAACAAAACGAGAAAAAAAAGAATTACACATCAATGTGAAATAGCTATTACAAGTACACATCAATACACAAATTCAAATCCTTAGATACACACATTCGCCTTTTACAGTTGTGCATACTTACATAGTTTTTGAAATGTCTTCGCATTTTATAGAGCACCTATTTTCACAGACATTTAATTCTCCAATAATTTTAACGCATCGTTAATCTTAGATGTTTCGATAAGCGAAAAAAAAAAACAAACAAAAAATAATCGTAGTTAATTATTTTTCTCTTTCGTAGAATTTTCATTTTAACAGGGTAACGATGTGACAAGAAATATGGAGGAGAAAAAATTGAAATTTGATTTTAAAAAACTGGCCGCTTTTGTTTCTCAGAAACCGACACCACTGAGATTTTGATATATGGAAACGATTGAAGCGAACTTAACCTGGATAATAATTAATAACAATCGAATAATCATGTATGCTCGCGTGTATAACGCGTTACCCATATACATATGACCGCTAATTCTTGGGATGAATAATTTCGCTTGGCAAAGTTAATCCGTAGTGACGTTTTTATGCCAGGAAAAATATTTATACTCCTCTACTGTGCTACTTAATAATGTGGCGCGGGCGCGTTCACGTATTATATCTGAAAAACGTTGAAAGAAGTGGTGGCGCGAAAAGCGCTTTGCTTTTAGTCGAGTTTCGGATGAAAAATATAGCAAGAATTATTAAGACTTGAAAATTAGGCGAAATTTGCGACGCGAAACGATCAAATATACGCGATGCCCGTACAGCTATTGGTAACGGGTATTGTACGGCGGTTATGGCAAGTCAATGCTGCGATAAAACGAATCTTGAATGCAAAATTATTTTACAAAGCTTTTTCGAATGTGCGGCAAAATTGGTTTCGGAAACCGCAATGTTTTATTGAAAGACGAAGGGTCGTGGGAGTGAATGAAACGCAAGGGCACCGAACAAATCACAATTGGCGTGAAATTTGTGTATGAAAAATTCCGGATGATATATAAATGTCAGTTCTCAAATATTCTGAACACGATCTCGAAACGTTGTATTATTCCGGTGAGGAAACCAAAAGTTTTCAACAATTCTACGGGTGAATGGATATGAAATTTAATTTTCAGTAGTACATATGCACGCTTTTATAGCAGCTATTATTATACGATCTAATACATTGACTGCGAATTTGAATTGCGCGCCAGTATATTAACTCTAAATATTGTTCAATCTCCTATGATTACGTAAAAAAATTTCCATTTTATCCGACAACTTTCACTCGGTCCAATATTTGTTCAAATCATAGCATCTGATATTTAGTACGACATCCTTGAAATGTAGTCGAGTTCGTTAAATCCCAAGCAATAATAAAATTTGTTCGAACGTTTCCATCCAATCTTTGATTAATAAATATCGTCCAATTATTGGCCCATTTATTATTCCTTCCGGTAATTTCTTTTTTACTTTTTTGACTCGATAATGAAAAAGCTGGGCAGTATTGGCTCGTTACAATCTTTGAAGTGAGGACACTGACTAATTATGGTCGAATACTGATCGCCGAGCCGCCCACGAGTCATCGACTATTAATTGTAATTAGTAAATACCCACGTCGATTCTATGGAATTTTCTCCTCCCTTCCCAGTCGTCGAAGGACAACGAAATATAAAACAGATTCAGTTCTATAATCAATTGATGTTGCTATCAGCGTTTAACTTCCAATCTCGCAATTCCAAAGTTATTTGCACAGAGTTAATTGTTTTCAGTGATTCAATGCAAAATTCAAATTGCCGGTGTAACGACAGATACCAGATCGAAATTCGCCAAGTCTCCTGTACAAATACATTCCGTTTGGCATTATTCCGTCCATGGTAATCTTTATCCCACGGGATAAACAGAAAAAAAAAATTGCAAGATCTCGAGGCGATCCATTGTTTTAATTGCCATATAGTCGCTTTGTTTCAGGTCTACCAATTTTCCTTTTATTTTTTCTTTTTCTCTAATAATTCATGGGAATTGCCTGAATGCTATAGCGTGAAATTGTGATGATTTTTTCATGACTAAGCGATCGTACGACGTCGTCAAAGTGTCAAAAAGTTGTCTAGGGAATAAAGCGCACAAAACTCATGTATTACTCAAAGAAACTAATGTGCTCTCTGCACAAAATTCACCTGCTGATTATGCGTAGGTATTATACACCCTAATTCCCTTATCTGTCTTGTTAACCACGATTATGCTTATATTTCACCCGCTATACCGAAAACATGACACATACCTGTATGCATCCACACGTAACACGTCTTTATTATTACACGGGAACCGCAAAACGTGCCCAAAACCCTTTGGGTCTCGTCTAGTATGAGACATACGAGCTAGAAAACCCTCGCGTCCCTTTTTTTCACTTTCTCTTCCTTATCACCACCATGAATATTCATGAACAAATGAATTAGATTCGAATTCCAAAAACACCCTATCAAGTGCGAACCTTATTTTCCGACGCGTTCGCGTTGTTTCTTTTGTCTACAATCTTTTTCACTTTTTTTTTTTCTTCTACAGACAAAAAATTAATCGCTCTGGAAAGTTGTAAAACAAATTTTCGAATCTATATTTATACATCGCGGTACATAAATCAAGTTGCCAATGACAGAGTAGAAAAACAAAATACAATTCTTAGATATTTGAACAAAATTTTTGGTGATAGTAGTTTTTTTTTTTTTTTGTTTCTCCATATTCAACACTCGGGTTGCCACCTGTGACCGTTTGTTTCGACAATATTTGCACACCCGTACACCGTGTGCGCGATATGCCGACCTAAATTTATGCGAATCTCTTAGGTGAGAGTTACGTATAGCTGTATTATGTTATAATTACTATACTAAATGAAATTTGCAAGTATTTCTGTAGAATTTATAACCAGAATAACGAAATGATTGTGAGTTAAATTTAAAACGACCTCTTCAGACGGAGAGTAAGGAGAAAAAAGTCGAATTCGCGATTCTCAAAATTCTAATGCTCTCCACGAGATCGTCTCTATATTTAATCCACGTGCTTTTGAGCCAAAAAATGGGAGGTGATAAATCGGTTGAGATTTGGCGGGAAATACGAGGGGGCATATGTCCTCGATGGGAAAGAATCGTGGAAAAATAAAAAAAGAAAATCAGAAGATCCAAAGACGAAGAAATGCTGTCGGGATTTCTCGGAGACGTGTGTGAGATCGCGGTGGTCATATACTTAGAATGCAGAAACTTGGATACGTGTAGAAATGAAGGAACGAACTGAGCCACACGAAGAATTCTTTTGAATCGAAACGTGCGCAGGCGCGTAATTTCGTTGGTTCATTCAAGTGAGGTTGGCGGTTTCCGTGACTCCGACTATCATCAGTGCGTCGTCAAACTGACGCGCGCCAGGGTTATTACAACAGTTCGTGTTTTTTCAAATATTATCTCTATAGTTCAGAAACCAACGCGTTATTATGAAAGTCCCGCCGGTGGTCGACTTCTGATTCGAAAATTATTTTGCCATTTATCAGTTGCGCAAAAATTATCAGTGCACAGTTATTTGAAATTGAAAAATAAGGAAATTATTATCCTTTTTTTGGAAATTTTTCCCACGATTGTCAACTGTGGCGAATCGCTATTCTGGACGAAATACAATTATTATTTTAACAATGAGACAATTAGATCACGGAGTAAATCCGAGTGTCGAATGTTTTAAACCATAAGAGTATTAAAAAAAAACACAAAATAAGATAAGAAATCATTAAACGATTTCAAGTTCTAGTTTTCCGAATAAGTTCGCAGGCCTGTTTTTGGAATTTGGGCTACGTACAGTGCGCCGATTTTTAGTTTTTCTTTTTCTTTTAGTTTTATCTCAAAGTGCAATTTGCGAGGTTCCCTCTCAAGTTTTGATTGAATTTTTCGTACGGGTGAAAAAAAAAATGTGGTAAGTTTGAAAAAAATCATAATAGTATTGATCGTGAACGTTTTCAGTGAATTTATGTTTCTGTTGTTTGGTTTTTGTTCGAAGTGTTTATCTCGTAAACTAAATTCGGAACAGATATTTTGAGAACCGAAAAATTGTCCATTTCTTTCTTGTTTCAACACTTTTTCCAGCCACATCGGTGGGGTCATAAATTTTTGAATTGCGGCGAACACGAATTTGCCGCGAAAAATTCCGTCTTCAAAAATGAAGGACGCCAAAAGTTGTGCTGAAAAAACCAAATTACTGTAAAATCGTTCAAAAGTTCGATCCCGTGTGAAAATAAAATATCCATAGATGTAAAAATGTTGCCAACTTTTGCGTCTCACGCGTGCAAAACATGAATTGTAACTAGGGCAGAAAATTTTTGCGAAATGGTTCGAATTAAATGTCCAGCACAATACCTTGTTAGATAAAACCGTTGATACGTGCTGCAGTTAGAGCGAGATGATTAATTTTTCACCAGCTGCAGTTTGCATAAATAAAATTGCATGACTAGATGATAAAAATGCATAACAAGAGAATTAACGGGGTGTACAAAAAATGTAAAAATTTGTAATTCATACCGGTCGGATAATCCTGTTTGAAAATCGGAAACTTTTTGCGACTTGTATAATTTTCAATGTAAACATTCAGATGTTATTCCCGTGTGACCGATGCGTGGGAGTTTTGGCATCGAGTCAATAATTTTTTAAATTGATTAGAATTATTGTAAAGTGATTTGATAAAATTTTTAAAGTCCAAGTCGTGTTTGAACTTCGGTATAGGCAGTATTAATACAATTGATAGATGAAATGTGAATGAACGATCGTCAATTGTGAATTATTATTCATCGATCGATTTACAAATCGTTATTGTGACGAATTGATTTCATTTACATCGTTAGTCACGTAGTAATAGCATTGCTGTACCAAGGGTCGTATATAAAATAAACTGTATGATCGTTCGTTTGTAAAAATGCAATTTGCAGGTTGTTGAGACCGATTTTGGTGATGTCAGTTATCAATAATAATTTCAAATCGATTTATATCCACGTCATCGAGGCGGTCGAATCGTGTCAATATATAATGCGGTGCTAATTTCGTCGTCGCGCTAATGGCGTTGTGGCTCTACAACTAAATTCTCCGATTATCTTTCACTTTTTTTCCCCCGTGAAAAATTACGTTTGGAAAATCCACATCTATTGAATCTATGATAAAATTCTGATCGATGAATTGCTATATCGTACATAATAAGTTTCAACTGTACGCAGCACGGAGCGAATTGTTAATTTGAGTACGAGTTAATTGAGGTGAGTTAACTCTGGATTCAATTTTCCAGTTTCTCACCCCCGAATAAACGCGTAGAATTATGTTCCATATTGGTGTGAAAGCTTTCAATTCAAATAAACTCGCTGAAAATGTACAATCGATGTCCAATTGCCAACTGGCCTGTTGCAACTGCTTGAAAATTTGAAAACAATTCTCGTGATATCGAAGGAAGGTTCACGCGATTGGGACTCATTTTCAACATTTGGTATTATACAACCGCGAAATTCAGAACAATTCATTCATATTATACCTGAAAGTTTTTCTCGCTTTATAAAAATTCAAAGTTCCGTTCAATATTTTTCAATATTATCATAAAAATTAGTTGAAAGTTCGTCGTCAGAAACTATGTTCAAATTTCATCGACTCTTTTCGTTTTTGTTACCGAAACGTGAATTTATTTTCAACGGTATTAATTACTCGACCATTTTTTGTAGGATCCATTTAGATCCCGTTTGGTCGCGAATGAATTACGAATACCCACAGTATTGTTCCCCGGCGTGGTACGTTATATTAAACCGTATTGAATACATAATTCACGTGGAACACAATTCGTTGAACGTATTAATAGTTGAACGTTGATAATTGTTTCATTTAGCGCCCCAGATGCAGCAGCCAGACACGGTATAGGTAACAGATACGATGGGCATCTAGCACGAATAACTATCGCGCTCTTGTAACTTACATACCTAAATAACGACTACGTGATTTCTAGTCGTCAATTCCTCACCACACCGCGTCAACTGCGATTCGCTATACTCATTTACATTTTTCGTGTAATTATCATATTTGAAAAAACTATTCACAGTACGAAACTTACGAATCAATATTTGCCCAAAAACTATGAATACACGTTAATTTCATATCCACACAAACAACACCCAGAATTTTCACTTTCACTTTGTTCTTTCGTTTTCGAATGGAAAAGAAAAAGAAAAGATTTTTTTCTAACGAATCTCGACACGCTCGCGGCATAACATTTTTGAAAACTAATTTTTTCTGTACCATTTCATGATTGAATATAAATTTGAACAACAATACATTTGATTATGTGTCTGCATAATTTGTGCTTCAGAGTCGTCTGCAAACTACGAAGGCTTAGTCATCTTATTTCACACGGTATTGGCGGTGGAGGAGAAGGAGAAGGAGGAGAAGAGAAGACTTCTAAAACTTCTTAGGTGATAATGAAGTTTTCATACTTTCATTCGAGCCGGTAAGGCCAGCACGCCCTAAAAATGCCAAACAGACATTATCGTCATCATCATTTCGAAACAACGGAAGTGATACACTGGCAGCTGAGAAGTATTTGTTACTACTCGGCTATGGTGATCAAGTGAATGCCATCGATAAATTACAAAGAGAGAAGAAAAAAAAAAAAATATTGAGAGAAAGAAAGAAAAAGTACGGATAAATCATAAACCTATACATACGTCGTTATAATTCTTTTCGATTTTTCATTTTGTTTACGTTGTTTTTTTTTTGTTTTTTTTTTTTAATTAATTAATTTATTATTATTGTTATCGAATTGTCCTTCCCCCCGCCTGCCCTTCAATTGTTAATTTGTTGTACATCAAAGTTTGCGTAGAAATATAAATACATATAGCGAATAGATAGGAGCCTGCACTCGAATGAAATTCTGCAAATGAGATTGAAAATTTATTTTTGCGAATGCAACGTTATTCGTGCGATAAAAAAATAAATATTTACAAGTGTAACAATTGAAATATACGTGTTTAAAAACGAGTGTATGAAGATTTAAAGAAATTGATGAAGTGGAAAAAATATTGAATTAAAGAAGAAGAAAAAATTGTGCTACGAATGGTGATTACAATAAAAAAAAAAAAAGGCTGATTCGATTAATTTTGAAAAAAAAATCAAAAAGAAATAAATTAATTGATTAAAAAATTTTAGAAAAAGAGAAAAAAGTTTACATAAATAATAGTCCAATTTTTAACGCGATATTAAATATAAATTATAACTATATAAACCGTGGTGTCTATATATATAATAATCGTATTTTATTATAATTGGAAATATATAAATAAGATCTGCGCAACTTTTAGTCCTAAAATATACTAATAATAAGAAAACATAAGTGACTGCGAATATTTATTAAAAATTCAAAATGCTTACGACTATGTCTTCAACCTTACTGGAATTCAATTCTTCGTATTATTCGACTACAGTTACGGGGTCAACATTGTCTGAAGGATTTTCAGGTGAATAATTTAATTTAAAAACTTATTTCGAAGATCGATGAAAAATTATTTCTGATTTTACAATTTTTCTTCCTTTTTTTTTTTTCTCACTCGGTTTCAGCTTTAGGACCCGACTCTCAAAATGCTACCGCAACGCCCTATATGCTTCCGGCTTACATTCGCACCACCTCTATGGTGGTTTGTATCCTGGTTATGGTGTTGGGGGTCGTTGGAAACCTTATGGTAAGTTTTAATGCACACCACCGCGCATATAATTATTTTATATCGCAGTAGCTTGCGCGTATTTAAGTAATGGCAGGTACATAAAAGTCAAAAAGGTTATTTCTATGCGAACTGTATGATATACATAATAACCCGTAAGCTGACGATGATCGTCATTATCATCATCATCGTCATGATACGTACTTGTTGAATAAATTAACGCTTTCATACCTGAAGCAAGGTCGTAATTAGCTGGGGCTAAAGGTTAAAACGCGTCCCTCGAATATTACCGTTAGGGGGTTTACAAAAAAAAACAAAACAAAAAAAAAGAACAAAAAAAGACAGAAACAAATCTTTTTGCGCTAACAAGATTTTTATAAATCCTACTCTCTCTCTCTTGTTTTTGTCCTTATAATTAATGGAAGCAACGAGTTTATTATAATTCTTCTCGTTTCGTTTATTCTTGTTCAAATAAAACTCAAGTTGAAAATCACAAAATCTTTGCGAATAATTTTCTGCCTTTTCATTGTCCACGCCGTACACACTCGAAATCGTACTACAGGTACAAAAATTCGATCGTATTAATTGACAATATATTCGTACTGAAAAAGCGCGATCTTCATTCCTTTTTTTTCTCTTTAGTCTAATCGCGTTTGATTATACTCTCCACTCTATATTGTGTGAAATTGACAATCGGTTTCAAACCGGTTGATTAAAAGTTTGCAATTAAATTCTGTATTGGGGGAAAAAAAAGAAGAAAATTATGATAATGGGAAGGAAAATAACGGGAAATCACCCAACACGTACAGGGAAACATATAAAGAAAAAAGGAAAATCGCAGGAATTCCAAATCAGTTTTAAGGTCACGTTTTAGAAATTGAAATTCGGATTTTCTCGTCGACTCTCCTTTGCACTTCTCACCTTTGCTTTGTGCTGTTTTCTTTTGTTCCGTAGACAATGTCGAGTAGCTTCCTCGTCTTCGCGGATCATTTAACCGCCATTTTCTTTCTATTCTGTACTTACTTATTGTACACTTCACCGAGAATTCTCCAGACAATCGAATCTTCTTTCCATAGACAAAAAAAATCACCGTTTCATCATGTGATCCTATTATACGTGTCCTGTAATTCGTGTATACATATAATTAAATACTAATTTTCTATTCTATCGATTTTTCCGGATATTCTTATCATTAAAAACGCGAATTTCAATGCCATATGTTTTTTTGTGCATGGAAATCTTTACGGAATTCTCGACGCGATTTTTTACAGTGCATATTTCTATAGTAGATAACGAAAAGGAATTTTATCCGCAGTGTCAATTTTCGTCTATTTATGGTATTTTCAAAACACATACACTGGCTATATATAACTAGAGGGCGTGAACCATTATAACTGGTTGTATTTTTGTTTTTATCTTATCGAAAAATTTATTATCTACTAAATGAGGTGATTGTAATATTATACGAAAAAAAAAAAAAAATTAAAATTAATCCGCAGTAGTCCGTTTTATGAAAAGTTATTTCGTTCATCGTATAATATATTGTTTACAGAAAAACGGTGATGATATTTTTATACAATAAAAAGGGGACGAAAAAAAATGACGCTACAAAAAACAATAAGGAAAGTGGAATGATGTTCGCGGAAATTCGGTTTTTACATAGGATATCCAACTCACACATTTGGTGACTGTGTCGATGTTATTTTGAAAATTTATTGTACACATTCAGAAAGAAAAGGGGATGTCGTACGTAAGACTAACCCGTATTTATGACCGTCTCATCTGAAATTATCGAAAGTTTTGTATCGAAGTTGCCGCGAGGCGCGCAGCTATGCCGGCGCCATCAAAACTAGGATAATGAGACGGATAAACCATAAACTACTTCCACGATCCCTGAACAAGATACGAAATAAAATGTATTCCGACAAATTCGAGTAGAATAATCTTTAAACTTTTTCCTCTCTCATATGTGTCAATATTCGATCACAAAAAACAAATTTTGATCCGAATGCCAATTTCTCAACCAATTACGCACGGTCACGTGATACCTGTGGATATAATCATTGGCAAATAAATTTGAATAATTTCGTAACAAGGTTATCCAAAATTTTCGCAATGTAGGCAGAATGATATTCGAGTAGATTTTTTTTTTTGCTTGTCCCTCGCCCCGCCCACGTTGATAAAGTAATTTGTCAGGCAATTTATCTTCTTTTTTTTGTTTTTTTCGTTTCTGGTTGAATGTGAGAATCTGATAATTTCGATGACTTTCATTAGCGAAGTGATGATCCCTACTCTCGTCGTTCCCACTTTCTCCAACGTGTTCATAATGTAACGGCTACATGGCGACGTCCCTGTAGAAGCTGAACCTAACGACGACTCCGCTGCGCCTTAGATTCTCTTTGAGGTTGAGGTTCGGTGACATGGGGTAATATATTTCCCCCACAAATCAGAGCGTCGTGACAGTGAGTCCGACTATATCTAGGCGAAGAGGTTTCTAGACGCCTCATATCTCTGCAACTATATTACTAGATCTTATTGTTAGGCTACTATACGCGGTCATGTTGGATAAGATGACAAATATCAACTTATTAGAACCTAGAAATTTGAATATAATGCTACCCATTATTTCGTTGCTGAGAAAAAAATTCCCATGGCGATGAAAAAAAAAAAACTACTTTGGAAAATCGTGACACGCGATAGTAACGACATTTTTATGCCTGTAGAAAATAATGATATGTTCCTGTATACGTGATTAGAATTGGGTGGTTTTTTTTTTGAAAACTTTCGACTCATTTTTTATAAACCTATATTTCGGTATTTGCCAATTATTTTCGAATCTCGATGATCGATCGTTTTCTCTTTTTATCTTCATTCTCGTTTCAGGTCCCCCTGGTTGTTTTACGGGGCAAGGACATGAGGAACAGCACAAACATATTTTTGGTTAATCTGAGCGTTGCCGACCTCTGCGTTCTTCTAGTTTGTGCACCGACTGTTCTGGTCGAGGTGAATTCAAGACCGGAAATTTGGGCGCTCGGAGAACACATGTGTAAGTCTGACGCACCTTGTATTAATTAATCTTTGATAAGTGCTCTTCTTCCCACGCTTGTAATCCACCAGATTAATTAACGATGTTTTCTATAAATTCTGATTTTTCACATTCGAACTAAGAGAAACGAACGAACAACTTCCGACTGCAAAATCTCCGACTATAGACAAAATGGGGTCAAAAAATGTGGAGAAAAAAAGGCCGAAACAGTCGATATATCGATGTATATTTATACGAATCCTCGTAAGAAAAAAGTAAGCCGAAAATATTCCTGATGTCAGATATTCCGTAAACACATTGTACATTTTTCTTCTTTCTCCTTCATGACGTCACTATATCAAGAATAATTCTTGCAGCATCGATGATATAAGTTTATTTATCTATAAATATAATGTAAATATAATGTGTATATAGTACAATTCGTGATCGTATAGAATCCCCGCGGTCAGACTTTTAAATTGCGTGCGCACAGGTGCAACGGTAGTGGAATATTTGCGACAGCTGTTCTAGGCGGCGGTGTTGGAAAACTCAGAGAATACCTGTAGGTAGAGAGCATCGGTTGAATTATTGGAAAATAAAAAGAAAACTCAAAACTTCGTGGAAAAAGTTATACAATGCACGGATTTGGTTTTTCTCCTCCTTTTAACTTCGCTCTGTTCAGTATAGATAACTATACGTAAGTTATAATACGCTCGGGTGTACATGTACAGGTGGCACAGCGGTTTTCCGTGAGATGCATTTTCATACAGGGAGTTCAATCCGCAGAGTCGATTTTTTTTTCCTTCTTTCCTTTCAATTTTTGACTAACGAATTTTTCTACCTCTTGTATTTTTCAGTTTCTATATACCTAGGTACTCCACTTGTATTATTATTGATTTATCTAGAATTTTTTTGTCTTTTTTTTCATGAGAATTATGCATATTTTGAATCATAGATATTCGAATTATTTTTATAATCTGTAAACTTGTCGAAATTTTGAAAAAATTCATTTTTCGTGCTCGACATTATTTGGAGACAAATTTTACAACGAATTCATTTGATTTGAATATTCGGAGCATAAAATGCAAAGATTCTATCACTTCCAAGGAGGTCGGATATTCGTATTTCAAGAAACCGTTTGCATGTGAAAAAAGAAAAGAAACCATCGGTATTCAAGATATGTTACAATATGGTAAGACCTGAAAAAGTTTCAACTATGACGTCGAATTGACCTGGAATGCCCCGTACGATTCGACTTGCACGTACTATACGTATACTTCGTTGTTAGTCACGATCGCTTGCAGCTGCAGTATTTGTAAATCTATGTCTACGTATCGTTTGCACCGTGCAGATTCAGATCGTATCTCATATAAATTCATCTTCAGGCGCGATGCGCGCGTTTACAATTATTCCGACCGCATCCAACGACCTCCACTTCTGAAGTAGGTATATATCGCTTATATAGGTACAGTTTGCTTTACAAATTAGGAAAATTTTACCACGTTCAATGGAATTTCATTCAAGCCTAGCGGGTCGATTCGTTTTTATTTTTTCCTTTAATCGCTCTTCCGGATGTCCTTGGTGTTCGATTTTTAATTTTTTCCAATTGCTCGATCGAAATTCTTCTGGACAAATCTCAAGATGAGAAAAAAAAATTCGATGTCCTCCGTTTCCTAAATAATATCCTATAATATCCCGACAAATTGATATTCCGAAAAAAATCATTAAACAACGAAAAATCGTTACGATGAAACCATTTTCCTTCGTGAAGAGAAGAAGAAAAAAACAGTTGGAACGAGCAAAAAAAAAATTCTTGAAGATAAAAATAAAAAAAGAAGCAAGAGATGTTCCACTATTTTGAGTATATCATCGTCGTATAAGTGATCGCCGGGTTATTATCATCGTCTATTTGAGCATCGTACCGGAAACGGTGTTGTGCGGATACGTAGGCATGAAAGAGAGAAAAGAAATGGAAAAAAAAAGATGAAAAAATTCGCACATAAAAATATACAGTAAATGTCTCTAGATTTCTCGGGTATTATATAAGATGTTCATGTTCAGTCATATATAATAATATTTACCACCCTGCAGTGGAGTTTCTGTCCTCTGGTTATGCGCGCGACAGGGTTGGCTGAGTTGGGTTGAGATGGTTAGGGTTAGGGTTATAGGAGGGTCTGAGTTTGGAGGAAGGAAGGAGAAGGAAGGAGGGTTTAGTGTCTGGGTTTTATGAGGTGAGAACTACGTTAGGTTTGCTCCCTATCAGTGCGTGATCACAATTTTCTTTCTACCCTTTCCATCGACGTCAACCTCCTCGTTCATATATGCGATCACGTGTCACTCCTCATGCAACGCGAACGCGTGGGGCGCATCATATCTCTCAACATTAACAATCGCTCGTTTCAACCCAAACTCAAAACTAGTTTTTCGCCCTCTTTCGCCCTACTTCCCCCCCCCCCCCCCCCCTTCCGACCCTTATTTCACGTCGAACCGTTCGCCAGAAGAAAAAGAAAAGATGAAAGGAAAAAATATCGGCTCGTGCCGAAATAGGGTTGCAAATATACAAGACGCGTTATATGACACGCCTTACGTTTGATCAGGTATATTTATTTTTTCTAGTAAGGGAATTTTTTTATTTTTTTTAGAAATTAAAAAATGTGTTCCTGTGAGAATGAAAAATTGTAACATGAGGTTGTTTTTTTAGTGTTCACGCGGTTTTTGCAGTTTTAGACAAAATCAGAATTGAGTAATTTTGAGAACGAGGCTCGTGTTACATGTAACGTAGATATAACGTCTAATGGCGGCGATTAGTACTGTGAGTTGAACTCTCGCGTGGAACGGAAATGAACTTAACGAGAAGCGATATGAGGGAGGAATGTAGAGACATTGCAAGAAATGTACATCCGCGATAAACATCAGAAAACAACTAGTTAATAGTTGTGAAAAACGCGATGCAATATTTGACCTGTATTTTATAAAAATCAGCTTGCACGGTTACTATATAGTGCTAAAAGCTCTGCTCAATTCCCCCAATTGGTTTTGCGATGTATAATTTCTATTTTTCTTCAATTTTCCATTTTCTTTCCTGCGATCAATCATTTTTCTCTTTTGAAAAGAAATAATTTCGCAAGTTCCAAAATGCAGTAGATCCTGCATTTTTTTTCATCTATTATACATTTTCCTTACACTTTTTTTACGCGACAATTCGTAATTATATGGGTAAAAATTTTCACGAGGTCGCGTTGATTGAATAGAATTACTGTACGCGATTTGCGTCTCAGGACTCCAATCAGAAAAAATTGGATAACAGACATTAGGCAATCGCGTCAAAAAAGAGCCTCCGTAAGATTCGCGCCATGCAAGTAGTATTACAATTTCGAAATCAGAGTAGGTGCGACAAACCTTGGAAAATATAATTTCGGTCCAGAATAAATCATAAAGGAAATAGAATCGAATGAAATTCGTACAGTTTCAATGAAATGGATTTGGAGAAAAAAATTTACAAAAATCATGTCCGGGTTACAAGAATATCCGGGGCGTAAATTCGTGGCACTATCTTATGTAACATTACCAATATTGAATAAAAAAAAAAAAAAAAAAAAAATCATCAAAACTTAGAGAAATACGCGCTGATCAAAGCGATCCGTATATAATTATCCGAAGTATATTCATGTTTGAAATGCGTTACATACCTACATATTTCTCAGATCTGTAGGCTTTCCAAATTGTTTTATCAAATTAATTTTGGAATACTTGAAATAATTTTATATTAATTAGAGCAAATGCTTTTCAATTACCACTATGAATAATTTGTTTGAATTTTAGTTGATTCGCTCGAGAGCAGTTACATAGGATAATAATTATGATCGAATAACCGTGGCGCTGATGAAGTATCGATTAGTTAGTACAGATTGGTGGGCCTCTTCTACGTATTGTGCAAACCCCATGCAAAGGCATAGTTTCGTATGATTCTTGACCTTTGAGGTTTTCCTGATTATTTTCATCACCCCGCGGTGCAGCAATAATTGTAGCGAAAGTAATGTAGACTGTATCTATGTAACCACATTTTGTGTAGAGCATTCCATGCTAGTTCGACCAAATTTTGATCCTTATACTGATTTCTTTTTTTCTACCGAAAAAAATTTATCATAACAATAATAATTCCTCGTTGTACCTCATTTCAAAATATTTCGCTACGATAATAGGTCGTAAAAGTACCCACTCGTTTCGTATATGTGCTACCCCTTTACCTGGGAAACGAAAAAAAGGAAAGAGAGAAATGAAAAAAGAAGAAAGAAATGTGGCAGTTTCTCAAGACAGTGTCGTTCCGGAGTAGATATAGTAGTGTATCTATAGGTACCGGCGGCGGGCAATAAAAAGCTCGTAAAGTTCGCGGCCCAATAAATGATTCATTACTAGGGTGAGGTCCAAGCTGACGAATTCGGTCATCCAAAACAATGGTTGTATAAAAAAAAAAGATCGGCAGAGGTTGAAAAATAATTAAGAACCAATCAGCGAAGATTTATCCCGTGGGAAATATGAGAGTCCAGACCTCATAACATGCAATTCCAGATGAAATTGAGTCCGAATCAAATATCGTGATATGGATATTATTCAATGAGCGTAAAACACATACGTATATTATCGCATCTGAAGTGCGAAAAAGAAGTGAAGTTTGGAATGACACAGAAAATTTGAAAAGTTTCGAAAAAACCGGATTTCTGAGAGAAATTTTTTTCTCGAGATTCGAACGTTTGAATCGATTGGCTTTCAGCGATGGCTACGCGATTTATAATACTCGTGAGACTCGTTTGAGGTTTTGGTGAGGTGATTGCAGAAAATATATGGATGTACTCGAGGCTTCCGCGTTGAGTTTTACCGTTTTTACTTAGCACGAACTGAGTAATCTTAATTAGATGATTATAATGCACGTGCGAGCACGGTTTCAACTTTAATTATATCCGTATAGTGAGCACTTATACTTATGTGTAGAACTTTGTGTCATATACCACTGCATGGGTGGTATACGTAGAGAAATCATACTCTGGAGCTTTTTAATCAAACGCGAGTCGCTGACTCGAAAAACATCGCAGGATCATATAGAACTAATCAGAGGTCGCCCGAGCGTTTACTTCGAACCAACATTCTTGGTCTCATGTCAGTTAGCTGGTGCGCGGGGTGTTTGAAAAAAAAAATAGCAAAAAAAGAATTTTATGTACGCCAAAATTGCTCTTCGCGTTAAGAGAAAGATACAGTTCTTTAAAATAGATATTTTTTCGTGGTTTCGTTCTTGAGTTAGAGAAATAGAAACGGTTCCCGAAGTGGATCGTGAAAAATCAAACAAATTCTGTCTTCATGAGATAGATGTTTACAAGAATCTTTTTTTCTTGTATAACATTTGATGAGATATTTCTTGAAAGATCGGGACTTCCGGTTCAAAGGCAGTTGATTCTTGACTAACAGTTTGTGTGCGGATAACTTGAAAAATCAAAAACGGCCGAATGGAAGCTGGCGAAACGCGAGGTGGGATGGATATAAGGTGAGTTGGAAGGCGTAAATGCCACTTATTACAACGAGAAAAGTCGTTAAAATGTTGAACAGTTCAAAGTTTTGCGAGTATAACGAGTCAGTCAAAACTCGCAAAGCCACGTGTCGTCGTCTGAACTTGCCAACTAAAGTTATTGGAGTTTTACGTTTAAAACTAGAAACTGTATACGTTTTCATCGAGGTTTTCATATACACGCGTACGCTACACCTTATGTATGCTGTATCGTGTCAAGGCGGCACAGCTGCAAAACCGACTTTTACGATTGTATTAAATCTGCCGAATTTTCACTACTTATAAATGATGATGTTGAATTCTATATTTAGCATCACATATCACGCCATTGTGCAAATATTACGAAGGTGTAATGCAAAATTTTCGGACCCAATATCGTTTCAAAGCTCACGTGTTTCTTTCCGTTCTTGTACTGATTATTTCAACGCAAGAGATTCAACATTTCAATTCCAATATTTGGCCACATTAAACCGAAAAAAAAACATCCGTTGATCGTTCGACCAAGTTTACAAAAATCGTTGCAGTTTAAAGCGATTGAAGTAGCGGTTACGTGGACCACCCATAATGTTTGCTGTTTTAAGGTGCAGTACAACTTACGTAGGTATGGATATGACAGACGAATCTCAAACAGCTCAACTCCGGCAACCAATTTTATGCAGCGGAAACACTTCTGCATTTTAATTTGATCACAGCATCTTACCCGACCCGTTTACAGCTAACGTTATTGAATTTTACCAGCGAGCAACAGCTGCCCAAGTTTTTCTTTGGGCAACATTCCGCGAGCAGTTAATTTTATATCGCCAAACATCATCCAGAGTTTATAGCGAAGTAGTGACGGGTGGCAGATAGCGATTTCGAAGTCAACTTTATCGTCCAATAGTGAACCGATTCGTCCGATATCGGCTGTAAATCGGAATTTAACATCTAGTCTGGACGTAAATAATATAACGCCTCTCGAATTTCCCACGGTACTTTCACGCTAGATTTCTGACCCAAGTTCCAACCAATGTTGGCGCAAGTTTTAACACCCATAATATCGACTGCGATTCAAAATTCTATGCTCTCCTATCCGAAGGTGATAAAATGCGGTGCACGATGAACGTTATTGCCAACTCCTTTCGTTCCAATTTTGATCGACACGAACCAAGTGCAATTTCTTGGTCGATGATATTCGTTCCAGACTCGAGAATAGGAAGTTGGTAACTTCGAAGTTCGACAAATTTTGGTGCAACATTCGTATCAGTTGATAAAAATAGCGTACAGCTTGGTTATGCGAACGTTTGAATCAACAATGACTGATACAGTTCACGTTTTGAATGGTGTTTTGAAATTTTTTTATCCAATATTCGGAACAAAGCGACTATCTCCAACAATAAAATAATCTCGACGCTATGCGGACTGAATCTGCGGCGATTCAATTCAAACAATTTCATTCACATTTCGAGTTCGGCTCAACAAATAATATTCAATTAAATTCCGTCGGAAAATCTCTATTGGTCCAGGTCGTCGAGTATAATTATCCGCTTATATCAGAAACCGAATTTCTGCTAAATAATACGAAAATCGCGTAGTGTCTACATTGAACTAAGCATGAATTTACTTCCCATTGCATCAGCGTCTGGCATTGGTCCAATAAGTCGTACCAACAATACACATAAAACTAGACGCTGCTTTTACACTATGCTAAACTCACATACGTACAAACCATATATCTTGATATATTTTACGGCTGCATTGGACATGCCCATTATATTCCGGTTGCAACGAATCTCTCAACTCCACGGAACTAATTCTCACTTGGTATGATTTACACCCTCTATAATTCTCTCTACCCGATATAACCTGCACCGCCAAACCCTTTCTTGCGCCGCAAGAAAATTCAACGTCATTCAACGTCATTCGATCGGATTTTACTTGTTTATAATTCATCAAATCGCGTTCCTTCTAGTTTACATAAAATCACAGCAAATTTTGTGCAAAAAAAGTGGGTCCGCCTGAGTAGGGATCGAAGCTTTCAGCAAAATTCCAAAAATATATTTTCACGGTTTGACGACTAGACCCAAGTCGAAACAAAAGGATAACGACAAAAAAAAATAACTGTACAAATGCTTCCCCCTGTCTAATCGTGTATACATGTATGCATGTATGGATGTTATGTATGAATGTAAGAGGACGAGCGGGCGAGCGGGGTGAGTGACATTCAGAACCCGAGGGTCCTTCCTGCGGTACAAGCAGACGACGCGCGACGTCTCGCCAATTGCTTTTTTGTCACTCGAAATAAATCGAAATAACCTTATAGTAGAATTCACCCGGTATTCACTAGGCATTATTGACATAGTATTATGACTAGTAATTTTATCATGAATAAGACCCGACGAAATTGTGAAGAAAAAATAGTGTTAATTTTATAGAGAAAATCTGAGACAAAAACGAAGAAATGAAAGAACTGTGCGATAGTTTGTAGTTTCGAATTTCTGTTGCGCCAGAAGTGAAAGTAAAAACTGGTAAAATTGTTTGGTAATTTTCCATCGATGTGTTTCCACCCAATTATAGATGTATAATTCTAGTTAATCGGAATCGAAAAGATCGATAAAATTGATGAAGTTTATCGATTTTCGAAACGATGTTCGCGATGACGATAATTATTTTGCACGATCAAACGTTCGTGGGGATAGATTTTGCCAATTTTTCGCACAATATGCATTGTAAAGTGGGGTTCGAGTCGAAAAAAGCGACCCATTATAAAAATCCGATGCCATCAGCATGATGTTTTTTCGAAAAATCACTGAGACAACCCGAGTGTTGAAAAAATTGTGAAAAAAACCATGAGTTAAAAAAAAATAGTGAGGGGCGGAGGCTTGTCGAGTCGGCGTGGAATGCCCCACATATTGGACACATCGACGATCACCTATGTGAAGAATAATATTTATAGTGAGAAGAGAAAAAATTAAATAAACGAAATTCTCAAAGAGAGATTCCGCCGGTGCGATTCATATCGGTGAAGTTCAAGCAGCTCTTATTAGAGAATAAAATATGAAAAGATGAAAGTAATCGATTAAATAAAACGTTTTTTGATGTGCTGTTTGATATGATGTGAAGAGAAAAAAAAAAACATTCTGGCAGATGATTATTAGAGCTACTCAAAACTTCTGCAGGGTTTATGTAGTTTAGAAAATTATCGAATGGAATGAGAAGAAAAAAAAAGATCAAGGAATTTTTATTCAGATTTTATAGACTCGCGATTTTATGTGGGAAACGGAAATATGTAACCTCTGATTGTCAGCTTGTTTTGAAAAGGGAATATTTCAAAGAAATGAATTATAAATTGATGACCTTTTTTTTCCTTATGTTACATGGTCGACAATTTTTACTTATTATTCGCTTCTCAAACACGTTGTCAAAGTTTTTGAAAATCCGATTCGATTGATTTATGGACGAAAAATTCGGATACGATGAATATTCTGCGAATAATTTTTATGACGAATGCATGAGCAAAAAAAAAAAATAAAGGAATATTTGGTGAATTTCACAGAATCTAGAATCTTCACCGTATCCGTTTTTGTACCCTTATCAGACTCGAAAACGTAAAGTCTACCGTCCTTCTTTTTTTTTCTCTTGCCCACGTAGATTCATGAAATTTTATTTCAATAATAAAGTTCTGTTAAACTTTTGCACGTATGTCCATATGTCCGTTAATTGTGTGCCAAGAGATTGTGACAGGGGGTCCGACCTTTCCCTTTCCGTTCATTTCCCTTTCTCTCTTCCGTCTTCTCTCCTCTTTTCTTCTGCCCCCCATCGCCTCCTATATTCAAGTTATACGTGTGTGTATAAATACCTATATATATATATATAGGCACCAGCAGCATGGTGAGGTATTGAATTTACCATCCAATTATTTAGTAGAATTATGTCACTGGCTTGTCCTCGTAAATAACGAGGATTTAGTGCTTCTAGTTTTAGAGGTTAATCTCCTGGATTTCCTCCCACTACAGCTACACCTTTGTATCAAATAATAATAATCATAATATATTATACACACCGGTTTACCGTAAGGGTTTTATACCCGATCTATTTTCCACCTTTGCACCCAATTTCCTTTCACTTTGGGAGGAAATTTGAACGAGATATTGGTATTATTGATCATCAGCCGCGTAACTTCGACGCCATATTTAATTCGAAGACATTCTAGTTTCGAACGAGTTTCTCTATACCAAATAATACAATCGGCTACCGGATGAAAAAATTATTAATTTTTGCAATAGGCGTATTACGTCGTAAATTTGATTGAGACAAATCCAAAACCACATTGTCCGTAACAATATTTTATCGACTGCGTTGCCGTGAGAATTTCTAAATGGAGAGAAAATTTGCAAGAGCAAAAAGGAGAAAAAAAAATCGTGATAAGAATGAAGGATGACCTGTAGATCTTCTTTTTTATTCTGTCTTTCCGCATCATGTTTGCGGCGTGCGAATAGAAGAAGCTAAAAAGTTGACGGCGAAGGAATTTTTTGACAAACGGCAGGAGCAGCGAATTTCTTGCCGCTTATGTATGTACGGTATACATATACGCGGATTATTACATACATAGGTAGGTATGTGTGTATGGAAAAATTCGTGATGATGTTATATATGACGGGTATAGCGAAAAAATAAATTTCTTGAAGGTACAAAGCAATTTATATTCAACAGATATTCAGAATTTTTACATGCTAGTATATAGAAAAAAAATATGTATCTATACGTAACTTCACGTAAGATTTATATACCTACTCATGCGAAGCGAAAACGCTTTTACAAATTTAGTTTCCATTAGGGAATGGGTATCGAATTGACGAGTCAAAATTTTAGACACATACACGGCCGACCAAAAGTTTGGATTATACACTTGTCGAGATTTCTAGTCACACTAAAAATTAGATACTTCAGTAGAAAAAAAAGATAATTGGATTTTTCGAACAGCGTTTTGAAGGGGACGGATCCAGCTTTATTTTGTTTATTTGAAAAAAAAATACGATTTTTTTTGGACCCGGTACAAATTTTCAAATATAACCATTTTTCGGCAATTCTTTGCTCTTGGAAAATAGTACGCATAATCCGTGAAAAATTTTTTCATCAGTTTTTTTTGTGAAATACTGAAAAAGGATATCAAGAGCTTCATTTTTAGTTTTCAAAAAGTTACATGCGATTTTTGTGGGTTGCGCCCTTCTGGTTTTGATCCCGTGTATAGTTTTTCTTTAGAATTTTCTTCATTCATTTATTTTCTTTCAACTTTTAACACACGTTCCGTCAACACACGTGCCTAAAAAGCGGAGAAAATTTTCTTAGAATCGCGATCGTCGCGTAACGTCGTGTGAATAAACCGGATTCCGCTGTGTCTTAATTAACGCGGACTTAGCCAATGTAAATGTCATTCTAATCTCAGAGATTACAGTGTACGTATACTGTACATTCCAGTATATAGTTCAACCGTTCCAGAAAAAGAAAAAAAAAAAATCGTATACGCATGGCCGTTGACTTTCCAACGAACTCCACGTGTCGATTCATTTGTTGTGCCAAGAAAAGACTAAGTTGAGGTGAGCAATTAAACCGTTGTGATTGTTGAAATTTTTGATTCAGCAAAAATCTCATTCCTCTCGTTCGGAGTAAAAAATTTTTGAAATCAACAAATTGTGTGAAAAAAATTCATTTTATTAGCAGAAAAAAAAAAAAAAATTCTACTCCAACATTCAAAAAAGGCGACCGTACATGAAAGTGGAAAGTGGATCTGAGACGAGGTAATAAAATTTCCAAAAACTGTGTATTATTTTTATCTTTTCAGTTATAATCTTGCTTTTTAATCGTCTTTTCCCCCGACATTTTTTTTGGCGTGTGAGGTAGGCGATAATGTTTGATGCGGTGCTCAAACGGGTGATGTGTCGCTGCAGTATTGATTTATCCTAAAACGGTCCATTAAATCAAGTGGGGGAGATTTAATCTCAGAATATGATTCTAAAAATCTTCAAACCGGTACGATATCTATGTGTTTAAAGTTAACCTAACGAAGACCAACAAAAAAAAAAAAAATGGGTGAAAAGTTTTATTGCACTTTACAATTTTTTTTTTTCACTCCGCAATTCAATTCGTTTCAAAAATATCTGAAAGGGATAATAATTTCGATTCGGTATATTTTTTTTTCCATTTTTCTCCAGGTTTTATTTATACAGTTGAAATTTGTTTATTGGACAAATATAAGTTATTATTTAGAGTATTTTTGCGCGAACTGCAATTTAAAAAAATTTTTTTTTTCCTTTCACTGTGTTATGGAAATAATAATGCGTTTTATATCAATCAGAATTTTACTAGCTCGCCAATTTATTTTCCAATTCAATTTGCCGATCGGTTTATATACGTGTTATACGTCTGCGTAAATATAGGAACTGGTATACGTATGCGAGTGCCCAATAAATACGCTATACCTTAATTTCCGACGAATCAGGTCACACATGCATGCGAGATATCCTTAAGAATCTTTCCCCTTTCGTCTATTACAGTTGAGTGCTTGAAAGGATTATTTATATATGTTTCTAAAAATATATGTATGTACATATGTATACAGATTACAGATGTGTACATATGTATAACTATATATACGTGGTCGCCACGAATCGGGGCGGCTAACAAATTTGGGTTATTCGATCGCCTGCAGCTCCACGTATATCCAAAAAACGAAATAGATATCGCGAAACACCAAAGTTTCATGTGTATGTAGATAGAAAAGTTCCGGATCGAACGAAGGACGCGCCCAAAATTCTTCGTGGAGAATAGAAATAAAAAACAAAAAGTTGAATTAAAAAATGAAGAGGATATTAGAGAAATCATTTTCTGCCGATCTGTGTGAGCCTGTGTTCTTTTGTTCTCTTCGAATATTCGATTTTTCGAACCGTTCAAATCGAGGATCAATTGTTCCGATTTTTGTTTCGACACTATATCGTGTTCTCGTTTACTTTTATCCGTATCGTTCGTGGTTTTTATTTTCGAACACTCGCCGAGCAGTTCTGAAATTTGAGGTGGGTCATGGTGCCGTCCATAAATGGATATTGGTTATCAGATAATACATATACGTTCGTTGTAAATCGAACCAGTTTTTCGTTCTCCCTCTATACGCACATATCGCGTCTTTTCTTCCTTTCGTTTATTCTATTTCTTCATTTTTTATTTTTATCTGATCTTATTCAAAATGCTCGAAATCGTTGAAAGAAACGTTTTTTCCCCAAATCTGTGTTCTAAATTCGAGTGCAGGACGTACATAAGATTTATACGCAAGATTCCTCGATGTATTTCACATGTAACGATAAATACCTTTCCGCATATGTGCCGAATATTTCTATCTACTTACGTGTACGTTAGATATCCGCATAGGTACGTACCTATCTGTGAAATGCGAAGGAATTTCGGTAGAATCCGTTCTGATCCTATATAAGTATAAAAGTATAACCGCGACGCAGCGTTGCGGTCTAGAGATGAGAGTGGAGTGAAGGGGAGGATCTTGCGGTGGTAGTTGAGAACAGAAATCTTTCCTTTTCCTCGGAAGGAGAAAAAAAAAAGGTATGCTGCTGGTTTCCACTTTATCTGATAGCGTATAGTATGTGCAAGATGTCTGTAGTACATATACCTATGTATCTATATGGGTATAACGGAGGAAAAAAGGTCGATCGATAAATACAAAGTACATGGTATCGTGTATGTGCCGTACATACAATTTGTACATATAGATATACATATACGCAACATTTCGAGGATCGATCGACGATCGCTTTGGGCAACCGGTCTAATTGATATTTTCATCTATGGGCTTTTGTGAAGAAACCAGAGACGAAAGAATGGAATAAAAGCAGGTTGGCACGTATGTACATACTATATACATATATGTATATACATATGTATACATACTCGCAGTTTGTCACGATTGGTCATTGGCATTCTACTTTTTTTCTCCCATCCTTTCATACGAGGTCCTTCTGGAATTTAATATATTTTTCTTTTTCCTTTTTTTTTTTAATTTTCTACTCGCGGTATATCCGATTATTACCTATCAATTGATGAATTTATTTATTTATTTGATGTTCTTTGTTTTTTTTGAGTTTTTTGTTGAAAATTTGAAAGACGACGAAAATTTTGAGCGTCAGCTATATGTATGCGTAAACTATAACCTATATAGATAGTGACTCGAAAGCGTGCGCGAGTTCTATCTTTTCTCTCGTACGTCATAAACCGCGTTCACTGGGCATATGCTAATTCAAAAGCAGTTGTATGTAACACAAGTTGCAATTGATAAGACTTTCCATCGCGGCGACATTCACCCGATTTTCCATTTCGATTAGCATAACTTTGAAAAACGAAACAAAGAATTGGAATCTTTTCTCTTCTTCTTGCACGGCTTGTTGAATAACGATTATACCTATATCGTTTCGTTAAGAAAAAAAAAAATTAAAAAAAAAAAAATAATTATAACGAATGCCTCTAAATAAACGTTTTCGAAATAATTTTGAAGACTTTTTCAATTAAGTACAATATTTTTTCGCCATCTTTATGCCAACGATATGTTCAAGTAATCAATATATTACAGGTGTTTAGAACGAAGAATAATTCATGAAAAATAATTACATGGGTATCTACAGTGTACCAAATTTGTTCATTTGTTTTTTTTTTTTTTTATTTTTTCAAAAGAATATCATGAATATGAATTGATAATTTATGCATATCGAAAGCAATAAAAAGTCAAGTCATTATCTGAAACTAGTAATAAAACGAAGAAAAAAACATGAGAAGCTAAAATAAAAATAAATTTTCAAATGATAGCCACGACGTGTTATATGAGGTCACATTTTGAATTCTATCGCACAGTTTTCAGGGATGTATTTCCAGGAACGGAAAGTTCTAAAATTGTAAATTTTTTTCAGTCCAGCTTACCGTCCTTTTTCTTCAGATTTAATTTTCACTTTGTGTTTTATTCGACGCACTCTTCGAAAGGTATAATTCTACAAATCGCTGGAAACAAAGAAAAACCAAAGATATATAAGCTCTGAGAATTGACTTGCCGCAAAAAGTTCTAAAAAGTATATACGCGCGTTTTCGGAATATGCGTTGGCGTGCCTTCATTTCTTCTCTTTTTCTTTCGATTCTTCAAACTTATTTTATTCATCCCCTTCCTTTCACCCCACGAGGGATTTAGATATTAGGTCTACCTATATGTATAACCTCTGTGTTCCGCACCAAAGAGGATTTACAAAGGGTGATCATATTAGGCAAGATCACGAGGGATCGAGAGGTGTTCACATACGATAAAAAAGATAAGGAAAAAAATAATAAGAGGTAGAAAAGAGCTCTTGAAGACAGACAGTTGTATTCATGCGGAGGTGTATGCATATTAGAAGGAGAACAAGAACAAGACAAATCAAAGAAAAAAACAAACGAAAAACTAATGAAGTGGAGAATAAGAATAAGAAGATGAAGTTCGGTCGGTAGTCCGGAGTGCCTATTTCACATATATACGCGGTTCGATAAACGTATATAGAATTTTGAGTGGGAGACAATTTTTTTTTTTTCGTGTTGGGGGGGTAGCGAATATGAGGTTCCTTTTCAATTCACCGATACGAAGTTTTCGTCGCTTTTAAACGTATAACCTATAATATAAACTGTGAGTCTCAAATACAAAGAACGCGGACGGATGAATCGAATGAAAACGAAACCGACTCTAATCTAGATTTGTGTTTTTACGTGTTTTATGATGATTTTTTTTATGATCCAAGGCGGTTTGTATATAATGCAATCTGAAATCTCGTAAATCGAATCAATCTTATTCTCGCTCTTTTCATATATATATGTGTCTATCTGTGTGTGTGTGTAAATATATACACATGTACATATACCTATATACTTATACAAACCACCGTACAGAATTTATTATACTCGAGTAAAAATCATATAACTGTACGATAAAGTAAAATCATCATCTCGATCTTACAGATTTCTTTTTTTTATTCTACCTTTCAAGTTCAACGTACCGTGTACTATGTCATGTAAACGCCAACATGTTTTTTAAAACACATACTTTTTGTTCAATTCAAAATTCGACAAATTTTTATTCCAATGTTATCTGGATATACGTTTAAATTGGCAAACTCTTGTCGCATAAACTTCTATTCATTGTCAGCCAGAAAATGAACGGGAATTTTGATGCCCAAATTTATAGCGTATTATATCCTCACGATCTAACAATAAGTTACGAAATCGACGATGCAATATATTTGGGAAAACAAAGCCGTGAACATCTACAGGCTGTATTTCATGTTCGACATACTTTGAAAATTCAGAAACAGCGCGGTGCAGCGTCCCAACCACCGCGACTGGCCTGATTTTATTGTTTACTCGCTTCGGCCAAGAATCAAAGATTCTCGCAGATGTCTTCGAGAAATCTTGATTGATGCTCTACAATACAAATTACAACACAGAAATATATAAGTAGTATGTTCAGGTGTATGTATATATTCAGATGCAGCGAAGAAAATTACCCAATCTACTGCCACGTCACCTACAAATTTTAGTATAACAGCAACCTGCGGATTATCCGATCCTGTTACTTTATTCTCGTGTAAAAACATAATCCACATGCTCACGGAATTCCATTTTCTTCATCTCTTTCTCAGTTTTATTTTACTTCACCTTTTTTCTTTATTATTTTTATATTTTAAATAACAGCCGCAGTTATAAATTCTGCAAGTTAATTCCGATGCCCCGTTGTATTGAGAATTCTATCATTTATATTTCTTACGGTTTTTTTTTTCCACATTTCTATATTTCAATATTTAAAATGTGATTATCGTACAATATTCTGATTAAATACTCCGGCTAGGGAACAACTTGAGAGAATCGATGAGAAGAAAATAAAGTATAAAATAAAATAAAATCAAATAGGGGTAGCAAAAAATTCAAGGGTTGCTAAAATGTGATAATTGATCGTTGCGTAAAATACATCGTGCAAGAAGTTTGAGGTTGGGAATTTGCAGGTCTGTACGTAGCTTACAACGAATAGCTCAAACATTTAAACTAGCATGCAACTCGGGAATTTTATGTCGCAGTGTTGAATTATTTTTCTTTCTTTTTTTTTCCCTCTTTGTACTGCGCTCCGGTCATTACATGCGCCGCAGTTTTTATAAAAGCAATTTAATTTCGCATATTTTGAACCTACATTCAAACATTCAAATCCAACATTGACGACTGTGGGTACTGCAGGCGAACTTTGAAAACCGAATTACGCGTGCCTTTTTTCATCTCTCGCCCACACGTATAATATGAAAGACACGTGAATGTCTAAAACGAAAGTCAAATTGGCTGTGAAACCACTTATAATTTTTTGGGCAATAAAAAAATGAGAGATTCCGCGGCGCGGGTAACGACACGTCGAAAAGTAACAATCTCGTTGGAATCTTCCTTTTTTTTCTCGTTGTTTTTTCGAAATACCTTTTTTATAATTATATTGTTCTACTTGCGGAAGTTTACCTTCTTATACGATCAAACATTTATTCATTTTCACACGAGAGCGACGATCGAAATAAATACTGAAAAAAAATTACATAATCATCGCGCGATGCGGAATGATATGGAGAAAATATTTGATCAAGGTATGTTTAAAAAATGAAAAAGTGGTTTGCTTGTTGAACACCAATCATTTGAAATGTGAGTTTTCTTTAATTTATTCCAGTCAGGAATGACAATATTTCGTTCGTTAAATTACGCCCCCTCGCGCCTCCCCCACCCTCAACGTAAAATTATGGTGGTCGTAAAAGAATAAAAAAATACAAACGTTTCACAAAAAAATTACACATCGTGCATTTTGTGTGAAATTTAAAATTGAGATTAACAATCGACAATGTACTAAATTTGATAGGAATAATAGGGATGATTTTTAATGATATTAAAATAATGGTCAACATTGATTTTCGATCTGTGTGATCATTAATTTTTTAATTCAATCGACACGGAATGCCCAATGTAAATACAGTGACGCCGCAGACCGTATTAATGCCACATATTCTTCCCTGCAAGCTGAATCAATTATAAACGATACGATGACGTTTCGTGTAAATATAAAACACTCGCAAATTTAAGGGTGCTGACGTTCTCAGTTATATCTGTGTATATTTGCATTTCAGGATGTGGTTGTTTATTTTTTTAATATTTCAATGATGTATACGGATGAATTTTGAACGGAATGCAGCCGATGCAGGGTATTATCAATATGTGGTATGCGATAAATAATTCAACGAAATTGATCAATAACAATTAATTTACTCTGTCGGAAAAATTTCGCATATATTTAATTATGATACATATTGCTGCTACGGTTGATCAGATTCTCAGAATTTGTAATACATATAGTAACAATTCGCATATATTTAATTATGATACATATTGCTGCTACGGTTGATCAGATTCTCAGAATTCGGAACGAAATCGAATCTGTAATACATATAGTAACAATTCTGACTAAAAACCATTTTCTTTCGAAGCGAGACAAAAAAAATCTAGAAAAATTGTAACCATAAAGAAATTTATTACATATACTATATTCGATGTCGATATCATATTTGTTAGAAATAAAAATTTGTCTCATTGACTCCGCATACCCTGTATATATATGCAGATTATCGCGGTTCATCTCGGACCTAACATGTCCGCAAGAAAATTATGTTATATTTTGATGAAAACATCAATCCATTTTGGTTCGTTGATTTTGTCGCAAACTGATGACAATTGGGATGACAACTTCCGGCACATATGAATATTATATAATCGATTTATATGCAGACGGTTTTATTTACCATGTACAAAGACATGTGAACTTTGTGTGTCCGATGAGAATATTTGAAAAACAATTTTTTTTTTTCATCGATTTTAAGCGTTCCGCACCGTTTTCATATTCATTAAAATCAGCATAGGATGATCGATTTCTATGGAATGAATAATAATAATATGAAATCAGCTTCCACGTGTTTCTTTTCAACGGCAAATGATATTGATATTATTGCGAATTTTTATACTATAAATTTAAAGGTCTCGAGTTCAAGTTATCGGCTGATATTGCATTCACACATGGGAATAAATTACAAGATCAGCTGCCATCTTTTCGACTCTCACAAAAACAACGATGACGTCATTGATCCAATCGTCGGGATGATAAATATAAAAATCTGTGACAATGACGGATCCATGACCTATCCAAATATCGTGTAATAAATCAAAACTAAAAGAAATTTTTCATACCTTCAATTTTTCAATTATCTTCTCAGCTTCTCTTCTCCCGCTATTCTTCTTTTCGCATCTGCATACCTATTTTATTATTATTATTTTTTTTCGTTTTTTCATTCTCTCACCCACGTGTAACATGGGTGATGTATCCAATCGCATTAAAATTTATTAGACACATACAAGGTGATTCTATAAATAATTATATTCACCGTATTAAATTATATTCTCAAACCAGACGCGCCTCTCTTGTTTTGCGTCTGTGCACCATACGTCATAAAATAGAATTTGGAAAGTGTAAGAAGGTTTCACTTTTCATATGATTCGCAAAATCACGTTGCGATCGATGCTGAGAATCGCTCGATGGTCGTAACTTTTTTCAGCTAATTTCCGATGTTCTTTTATTTCCTGACAAATTACACGGAGTTATCGATAGTAAATATTTTCTGTGTAGATATCGGGTGTCATCGAACCGCGTTTTGGACCTTGTAAATTATAATAATTATAAATATGTTTAATTGTCTATGGCATGAATAATATCACGTGGAAATAATAGAGTGCTAATGATAATGCCCGATTCAAATCAGTTTAAACACAATTCAAATTCTCGATCTTTTGTGGATGAAAAGAATCATATTCGCGATCTTTATGTCGAGAATTATTTTGTAGAAAATTTTCTAACGCGAGAGTGCAGTGTGAAGAAAAGAAATATACAACCTTGCGGTCGTATGGCAAGTCTATTATACGTATCACCAAGGATTCCGATTGTATTTGGAAAAAGAAAAAGAGTAAGAAAACGACAAAAAAGAAAAGAAATACGAGAAGAATAGAAAAAAAAAGAAACGATAGGGGGTCAAAATTCTGAAAATCCTTCCAGTTCTGCAAGTGATGTATCGCACAGACTTTGAAATCAAAAACCTAACTATACAAAAACTAAAAATTCAAAGACCCAGTCATTCTTCAACCGGCTTCGAAAATTTCAATCTTTGATCATATACACATATTCATTTTAACATCGATTTAGCAAAATTGAATTCACAAAATATTCCTGAAAAGTTCCTCGCATTTTCCGGAATCGCGTGCCGTCACAAGGAGGGCGTGTTCCAGAAAAAAAGGAAGTGCCGGAAATAACCCGGAGCATAAGTTTAATTTCAATCGACATATTTTTTTTTTACTATAATTTTCCGCTGTTTTCAAGGATATACGTTAAATCACGGCGGCGTTATTCTCAATTTTTTGTGGGTTATCTCCTTCTGTTTCTCAGCCTTGGGTGAGGCGCATACGTATTTATATACCTATATATGGGCTCGAATACGAATGTCAAATAAAATTTGTTGTACGAGGAAGAAATTTCACGTAAATACAACAGAGACAGTAGAATTATATAAGCACTAAAAGAAACAGCTGTCCACGGGGGTTACTCGTTTCCCTGTTTCCCAGTTTCCCTATCCAAGTAATACGTACCAGCTATATACCTTTTCGGAATATGTAGGACGCGCAAAGGGCAGAAACACACAGGATATGGATATGGAATAGCACGGAATGATATGGAATAGAATTCCGCCGGCAGCGCTTACGTGTGTTGCTGCAGCTTTCGTATACTTATGTATACATGTATACGTGTGTAACGTACTATTATGTACATATACATACGTATAAAACTTGGAGGAAGGTTAGCTAGCTCGATGACCGGCTGAGACTAAAAGCTCCGGTAATACGCAACGGGATATATTTAGGAGTTTCTTTTTCTATTCGAAGCATTGCTGCCGCTGTTATACAATACCAGCTCGGCTCAGCCTTGCTTTTCATCGCTTCGCTTCGCAATACAACAAAAAAATCACAAAAAAAAAAAAACGAAAAATTGAAAAAAGAAAAAAAAAAGTGCTTGTAACCGAACAGTGTGATCTATTATAGCGACAGTTCGATCGTCCGGAAAAAAAATTATTCCTTTTCATTTTCATGTTCATGTGAATTTCTTCAATCGGATTTCATTAGATCACGTTTGAATCGTAGGTTAGATCCGATCGGATCTAAAAACAGAAATTTTCAGAAATTTTTTAGCCAATGGGGTTGGATCAATCCAGAAATCGTTCGATCTGAACATATCTGGTTGGATCAGAACTGATCTATAGTATCCGATTGGTTGAGATTCTATGGAATCTGACGCACTCAATTTTTGGATCTACAGTTAGATCTAAAAATCTAAAAATCCGGATCAAACTAGATCTTAATTAATTTTCCTTCAGATCGGGTGAATGTGATTTGCTTCCTTTTGAATCGGATTGTAAGATTGAATTTCCGATCAAGAAAGAAGAAAAAACATGGCAGGCAACCGCAATAATGGGCAAGTCGATCGAAGGAAATTGAAATCATGTCGATTTATCACTAGACCTTAAAGTCTACATAGTTGTTGCAGAATTAGATTATACTTTTAATATGTTATCGAAAATTTTTGAGCATCTAGATATTATTTTACACTTGGAAAATTTTCTCTAAATATTTTCCCTTCCACCTTATAAGTGCCTAAAACATACTTATATATGTGCAAGTGCTTCTCGGACCACCGAGGCAATTAACGTGTTATATAGCTTTGAAAAAAAAAAAAAAAAAACGAAATAAAAAGGAGAAACAATTCGCCCTGCAGGACTCGTGTGTGGGTATATATTTGATGTGGTATAATATATTAAAAAGAGACGTAGGTAGTAACGTGGGCGTGGTAGTTTTTTTTATTCATTTTATCTTCATTCCCATCATCGTATTTGTACAAATGTGTTTTTTTTTCTTTCTCTTCTTTTCTTCAATAATTTTTCAAAGTTTATAACCAACTGACCCTCAAGGTGATTCGGAGGTCGACATGTGCGATCTCCCGCCCGCAGAGTGAATAAAAAAGTAGGTATAGAGTAGAAGATAAGAATTGAGAGAAAGAAAATTGAAAAAAAGAAAAAAAGGGATTGACTCGAATTCGTATGTTTTACCGCGCCCAAATATTCTCATTCTCGCATTGTCAAATGTACAGGGGAAACAACGGAATAATTTCAAAGTCGGAATGGAAGAATATTGATTTTTCTGACACGATCGGATCCGCACGATCAATTAACGTGTCGCAGCAACATGTGCGATGATGTTCACCGTGATATGCGCGTGATGTGCGGTATAAATAATAATCACCGCGGAATATAAACGAGAGGAAACGAATATTATTATACCGTCAAACATTTGACCCGTGGCGGATTCACGCCCGGCATGGGGAGATTATTTAATAAATATTGTGTGTAGGTGCAGTGCTATACGTCCGTAATACTAAATATGATATATGTACGGATACATATATTTATATATATTTAGATACACGTACTAAATCCGGACGAGCGGATTGATCGGTTGACAGCTTGTCAATCTAATCGGCATAGTAATTGTCAAGGGTTACGTAAATATCCCCATATATACAAGCCACCAATCTGGTCAAAGAGCTTTGCAGTCAAAGGTCATATATTAATAAAAATAGGCTACGGGCATTAATATTTGCGTATTATATCCCACTGTATATAAATTTATTAACGTCCTCATCATCGTCGTCGTCCCATCGCATCGGTCGCGATCTGTATAAGGAAAGAGACAACGAATTATAAATTCAAAATAAAAGTTAGAAAGAAAAGAAAACAAATATCTATATTCATATTTTCAAAAATTATCATATTACAGTGATAAATAATGTGTGACTTAAAAATTTCTAGTCCATTGAGCGAGTCAAAGTCAGCGAATATTGTTGGTAGGCGTGCAGGCGAAGAACGGAAGGAAAAAAAAAATCACCAAAATCTGTGACAAAAAAAAAAAAAAAAACAGAGAAGAAAAAAATTAAGCTGGATTATAGGGGATATAAAATAACTACGGAGAGTGTTTTCATAGGAAAAGTACGTGTGAATGACCTATTTCTGCAGACGAAACCTAGAGATTCGTATATTGCTATCCGTCCCGTTTCCACCCTGCCGCTCTTTTCGGCTAATAGTTATAGTATTTTTTACTATATCTTTTTCCCCCTCTATGTGTTTTCACCTCATTTCATTTTTGACTCTTCAGTTGGTGTAATACAATCAACTGTATACGTGGGGTCAGGTATATAAGGTTAGGATGAGTTAAACTCGCGGAACGGTGCAAATGGTGGTATCAATTTTTTTTGTTTTTCTGATTTTGTAATTTCGTTCGGCGAGATCTTGATTCTGAAAGTTTTTCCGTGAAACTTGCAGTTGAGGTGAAGTGAAAAAAATAAAAATAAAAAAAAGAACGGGAATGAAAAGGAAAATACGAAGAGAAAAGGGAAGATGGATAGACAGATAGATCCGGTGAGAGAGAGTTGCATGGCTACGAGGAAAATTAGCATTGGAATTCTTTCCTCCCACGCGCACCGCTACAATATAATATAACGTAATATTATATAGTATGGTAGCTGCAAACTCACTTCGTATAACTTCCCCTGCGCGTTGCGGTTATCCAGAATTTAAACCAGCCCTATGTATAACTATATATAGATATACGAGATTTTATAAGGAGTACAGCTGTATCCCTAGGGATAATTTAAAATCTTAAGGAAAATGAATTTCTCCGTTATACTACGATAGGTTATGTTATTAACTCGGGTTAGATTAGCTCGTTTCAGAATCTTGATAAAACAAATCCTTTCATTTCACTATATCAAGTTACGTTAGGTCAGATTGGGTCGAAGTCAAAATTCAAACGAGAATCGGCTTGGAGTTTCAACGAAATAAATCCTCCCGTTGCACCGTTGAGTTAGATTAGTTTAGAATTTCGAACAAAATCGAGCACGATCCTGTCGTTGCAATTTTAACTCTCGTTAAGTTGAGTTCGATAAAATTGTTCAGACCTGTATAGCTGTCTCTATATACCGACTATCGCTAGTTAATTTCGTTTAAAGACATCGAGTTTCCATACGTTCTGCATTTATATTGTAGACTTGGAAACCTAATTCGTAATTCAGTTGTTCTAGTTGTCCTATCATGCAAAGCCAGCTGCTCGTTTAATATACGATCCTATCACAGCGATTTCTAGCAAATTTGAAAGTCGTTACTTTAAGTCAACGTCTTTCTTCATTGTTTCTTTTCTTTTCTTTTTTCTCTCTGTTAGTTCCTTCTCCCTAGTCCACAGCAGCAGCAGCGGTGGAGATTCCTGATTTTTCGCTTATTTATCCCTCGCACATCAAGGACGGAAATAAAAAGTAGAAGAAGATAAAAAGGATATATTCTACCTAGTTTTTTCTTTTTGCTTTTTTAGTTTCTCTTCTCCTTATTTGTTTGCAGACAATGACAAATCGCTTTGGAGTAGAGTGACAATCTGTGTCTTTAGATAGAAAAAGAAATTAGAAGAGTAAGGGGAAAAAAATTGACATTTTTTTTCGTCCAACAGCCTTCGATAACGAGAGCGCATTAATTCAGACCAATTTTTGCGTAGATCCAGTTGGAAGCAAAATTTACGCGATTTAAACTCAAAAATATTTTTGACCAAGATCGATGATAGACATTCTTTCGCTACGAATCATTAGTTCTTTAAAATTGTTGTTAATCCACAAAAAAAAAGGATCTAAAAAAATTGATCTTTGTGGAAAAAGCTTTGAGGTTTCCTTTCCTTTTTCGCATCCTCAAACATGGGAGATAGGTTCATAATTGTCGCGATAGAATTATCGTTACCCAATATCGTGGAATAATTATACATATAAGGCCTGACTGAAATTTTCATGAATCTTTGGCCGATCGTTAATCATTTTGAGAGACGATGAATATAATTATAATGACCTCGAGGCATTTCCATTATTGGCCTGCAGATGACTGTCGTGAGTTTCATTATCCGTGAAATCAGACCCCTACGTTCTTCTCTTTGTTCGATCGTAACTTGTCGAAATTCAATTCTTCTCGAGGTCCAGCGGAAAGGACCTGAAGAAAAAAAGAAAATGATGGGGGAAAAAAAAAGAAAACGGTTCGAAAGTGTGTCGCCCCGCAATGCGGGGATCGGCAAACTAACAAGATTGGAAAATTCATTGAACAGCTGGTATCCAATGAAAAAAACAAACCAATGGAAATTGTTCTCCCGTTTTATTCTAGTGTAGTTCATACAAATTTTACGTAAGGGGTCTACAGATCACGTGAAAAAAAAGCAATTCGAGGATTTGAAACCGGCGCAAAACGACGCTAAAATTAACCAAACAAAGCAAAGAGATGTTCTTGTTCCTAAAGGGGCAAACTGGAATCGGGAAATCCTAATTACCGTATAATCTACATCTTAAAGATATTCCATTGGTTAATTTCCGCTTATAGCATCGTCACAATTATACGTCAAAAAGGTGCTTTCAGCGCAAAACGTCTTTTACGTACCTACGCTAATTAGAACGTCTCACCAAAACAGTCTAACCTTAACTGTACAGCGACGTGATGAGTATAGAAATTGGGGAATTTTCTCCTCGGAACAATAGCAACCCCCCACTCTCCCCCCCCCCTTCCCCTCATTCTTTAGATCACTGTATTTCGGTGCAGATGTAATTAACCATTACTCGACATCGTGGCATTAAATCCGCCCTCTCATCAACTTGAATAATTACGTTACACCTTCATCGCGCTATCTATAAAATCATTTACGGGATTTTTCATGGGCCACCTTAACTATAGGCCCGAAGTGAAGCGAAAAAATTGAGAGGATAGATACCCGGCATCATCTTGGGAACGAAAATCCAAAATGACCTTCAAAGTCTGCATTTATAAAAAATTGCAAGCGTACGGTGTTTTACTTGAAATTCTTCTCTTCTTGTTGATTTGTATGTGAGACGAAAATTTTCTCGCTCCTTCCCCACTATAGGAAGTGAATTTTACGGCAGATACTTGTTGACCTCAATACAGCCCATCGAAGGTTGAATGATTGTCTAATCCGGGTGAGCCGATATATAAAGCTCTAGCAAGTCCCTCGATAGCCATTATTTTCGGAGCTGCCGGGCATTTAGCCCTGTAGAGGTGTTCTAACGCCATAAAGACTCGACGTACCGAACCCTGTATGCCGTGAAGTTGGCAGCGTATAGTGAAGTTTTCTACCGGGTACACGTATGTAGCGATAATTTAGAGGTGCAGGTTCAGGGTTGGTATTGCCGATATAAATAGCTATATCGGACAGCGATGTATACCCGGTTAGGTTGATTGTGAATCGCTTCGCGGCCAAGCGCGCGTTTGGACAACTTTTCGCGTAGCTCGGCCGGCTACGAAAATTTGTCCAATCGAGCTTGGCCGCGAAGCGATTCAGAATCAACCTAACCGGGCGTACATAAGAATCGCTTGCGTTTGGTGGGTTAGGTTAGGTATGTTTCTAAAGTTAAGATCACGCGCGAGGGTTGGACCTGTGCAGATACAGGTATATTCGAATAACCGACTTACACTCCCGTAGATATCAATTAAGGGTGAAGGGAGATGTATTAATCGTAACAGCCTTTTTTTCTCGCTTTTCAACAACCTTTATTCAACGCTCATTAAGGCGAACGGGATATCGTATACATCGTTAACCTTAACCTCTTACAAATTTGGCTTTTAAATGCCTTGTAAAATTCAGACGCGTTTTCAATTTGTAACGCGCAAGATCTTTCACACCCTTCGTTATTATCACAAAAGACCAGCTGAAGGGGTTTGAGATAATTTTATTTCGTTAGTTCGGTCGACGAATTATTGCAATAAAAGAAAAAGAAGCGATTCGAAGATGAAAAAATAATCAGAAATTCATCAGTTTGATAGAATTTCATACAGGATTGAATTTTCGAAAAGAATACGCTCTTCCGAAATTCACATTGCGGAAAATTTCATTTCCAGCCAATTATTTATTTACAAAAAGCAGAATAATGAGAGAGAAAGTAGAAGAGTTAGATTAATTTTCTTCAAATTTTTTTATTTGTCCTGATTAACGCTGACCTGATTATCTCGGTTGAAAATTAAACTGCACGTAAGAATTCATGAGGAAAAATCACTCGACTGCAGCGATTAGCCTGCAGCATCAGCAGCAGTTCAACAAAGTTATAAAGCGGAAAAAGTACGACTTATACTAATTTGAATATAAATTAGTTATAATTTTTAAACATAACTTTCACAAGCTGCACCTCCTGCAGATTTTATGCACGTATATAGACGATTGAATCAAAGCGAGGATTTTACAGAAAAAAAAGGAAAATAAAAAAAAGAACCAACAGTAGTTTATACGTTTTCTTCCGGACAAATCAGATTTTTGAAATTGACTTTGTAAATGCTGCACGCATCGCATGAAGCCTGTGTGTTTTTTTTCTCTCTTTTTTTATTAATACGCACGTTTGCATATTATACATGTATAACTCGCCTGTACTCTTTTCTTATCGAAATTTTTTCCGGGTCAAAAAATTCGTGTTAATTTACGTGCCCATGCGACGAAGAGGGACGACATGGTATATCGATCGTTTGATATTTTATGTATCATGATCCATATTCAGAGAATTTGAGGTCAGATTTTGGTACAGAGGTCAACCATTAACTTTACGAAACAATATAAATTTTATCACCCAATTTTCTCTCGATCTCTATATAACCGAATGTCTTATTCACCTTGAAAAATAAAAATAAAATACAAATGAAATAAAATAACATGATATAAGAAAAAAGATATATGGAAGGAATAAATGAATTCTCGTATAATATTTTATGGTCAGCCATCTTTTTAATTTCAATCTCATCATCACGCACGTGACCTGTGATCGTAATTTTTTTTTCTGATCTTCTGTTTTAGGTAAAGCCGTTCCTTTCGTCGAATTGACCGTTGCCCACGCCTCCGTTCTCACTATTCTTGCTATAAGTTTCGAACGTTACTATGCGATTTGCGAACCACTGAGAGCTGGGTAAGTTTTTGAAGAATGTATATAATTTTTTTTTTTTTACATTCATTCTGAGTTTCCTAGAGATTCGAAAAGCCACCTCTTGAAGGTCATTCCATTTTCTACGATTCCTGTCAAACCGTAAATGATTTACAATCCCGCTGGACAAAACGAATAAATATTTGAAATCCGCAAATGTCGGTTCTAAACGTTTTCAAATTTCGACTGCAAACTACGGAACTTCAAAGGCAACTCAATCATAATTGAATCGTTTTATCTTTTATTCGTTTTTTTTTTTTTAATCCTGATATCAAACTTTGAAAATTGCACAATTGATATCTTCATGCTGATTAATTAATTTTCCAGGTACGTCTGCACAAAAGCGAGGGCTACCGGCCTCTGTTTTTTGGCCTGGGCTGCGGCAGCTCTTTGTACAAGGTAAATCGTTTTTATGATCTTTTTTTTTCTTATCTTTTGTTTCCTATTGCGATTTTTTCTGAAAATAAAAAAAAATATACTGAGCATGCTAAAATTAGTTTTTAATTTCTTCGACTACATAAATCTTGCTGAAATTAAGCCTGTATATAATTTTCGCCTGCATATTCGCGCCATATACACTACGATGATTATAATAATTGTCATTTTCTTCTTCTTTCTTCTTCTTCACAAGAAAAAATAAAAAAATTGTAACAAAGAAAAAAAAACAATGGACGTTGACATGCCTTATATTCTCGAATATTACCTCGGGGAAGGAAAAATAAGGAAAGGATAATTGAAGCTTAGAAAAAGCTTCCTTCGAGGCCGAAATTCGAAAATTCTTGATGTAGTTCACATGATGCATACATCGAAGCGTATCTGTGATGGAATTTTTGATTCTGTTTGAATTTTGAGTTCAAAATATAAACTAGCTTCGAGGCATTTCACCGTAGTTAAAATGCATGAACTATTATAGCTAAATGTTAGCTCGGAAAATTGGGATATTATTTCATCGGATTACAGCGAGGGATTTCGAAAGGGTTGTCAACTCTACGAAAATTGGCAGCAATTAACTGCGGATGATGAAGACGATCAGGCAAAACCCTGATTTTATGCTTTTTTTTCGTTTCTCATGTTTTGAAATTTTAGGTTTTTCAACCGAACGTCGATCGTCTACAGATTTTTAAAATCTAATATCCAATCAAAAATTTGAAAAACTGATTAAATAATATAAGTTATGCACACGTACATTCGTTGGAGAAAAGGTTTTTTTTTCGTTTTTTTTTTGGTGAAAAAAATGAGCAGCATATAATTTTCTAGTTTAAAATTCTCGCAGCTTTCCTCGTATAAGCTTTTGTAAATCCCGTTTTGATCACATGATCCGGGGATTTATTATCTGCTTTTAAAGCTGCGCGATATATGCATCACATTGTACCTACGTATACCCTGCTCTTAAAGTTTGAAAATTCCATGTTACTCTATCCCACCAATTATGCTCAAGAAATAATAACCATAATATTGACAACAATAACAACATCACTGATCCAGACGACCTCGAAACGAGCTTTTCTATAATATAATTCGCTGCGTTAAACCGAAGAAGAAACAGGAGAAAATCCGGAAAGTTCGGTGCTCAAAATTTTCGCCTGAGATAGAAAACAAAGCACGTATTAAGAAAGAAAACTACGGATTTTGCGGCTAGCTATTTATTTATAATTCTTTCTTCAGTTTCTGGATAATAAAACGACCGTAAAATCTTACCTTGCAGTTTTAAGTTACAACGATAACGTAATTATATTCTGTTTGAAATTAGTTTTTTCTTCGGAGTTAAATTAGCATCTGGTACACGATGGACGGTGCCGAAAAGGGTTGCGGCGCGCGTGACGCGCAAGTCGCGTGAAAAGTTGCGCTTTATTTTTCTTTCGCCCCTCTTGTACTTTTCATCGTCTGTACTTCATCGCCTTATTTTTATCGCTTGATTGCACAGCTACCCACCCACCTACCTTCGAGCATTTGATATGATGTTGGAAGATCGTGGAATTTACAGGGAAGAAATTAGACTTGATATTCAAAATTCGTACCGCGGTTTTTTAACATAATTTTTAGCAAACGCTTTTTTTGTTATTTATCCAACAAACGTATAATGGTCGTCATCGTTGTTAGTTGAATAAACTTGGATATTTTTTATGAAAGAATTTTCTCGATATGTACGATAACATATTTGGCTATCCATAAATAATCTTGCAGAAATGAAATGTGAATGATAAAAAGTATGCCGGGACACGACGATGTATGACACGAAATAACCTAAAAAATGGAATTGATCTCCGCGCTTTTATCCATTTGATGATGTCGATATCTGCAAATTCAGCGTTTTGCAAACGAGATACTCGACGATTTATTGCTGTATGTTATATTGATGTATGCCGAAGTGGCATAAAATAAAAAATTATGCATATTATATAATACACAGTGTACAGTTTTAGAATTATTAGAGCGAACTAAAATATAATTCATATTTGAAAAATCGACGAAAGATTTTCCCCAAACCATCCCGGATCTGCAGAATTATGATTTTTTCGGTATAACGTTCTGAATCCGATCTTTCTAAAAATGGCGCTCGTCAAGATTAGTTGAAATTTTTTTGACAACTCGTCGAGTGCTGATAAATTTTCGAAACTTTTTTCTTCTCCTTTTCAAGAGGACATAATTTTGTACCCTACCCGGAACTGTGAACTGTTATCTTTACATGCATCTAGCTGATTTTTGTTTATTTTTATCGTTGCCAAATGTCCCGTTATAATATAACTCGTAATTTATATAGACGTGGAATTTAACCGCATCCATATCTGCGGGAGGGTTCTGGTTTATCGCAAGTTAAATTTAAGTTGTAAACTCCAGTTGGTATCTATGTGACCTAAGGGTCTATCCCTTCGTTAGTATATCACGTCTTGGTTAAGTCCACTTGAAATTTAGGTGGACTTCTCGGCGAGCCTAACAGGCTGCTGTCTTTGCAGGACCCTACCTTATCGGATTTTCTCAGATTATAACTACAATATTATTTGACGGCTATTTTACGGGCACGATGGACAGGTCCGTGGAATTATTAGCAGTCGTATTTTCCCAGGTCTTCGCCTATCAATTATAGAAAAACGAGAATGAAAAAACGCGCGACAAAAAATTCCGTTCAAATTGTACGAGAATTTTTTTCTTTCGGATTATTCGAAATGAGAGAACTTTTTTTTAATACTTTGCAGAGTGCCCGAAAAAAAAGTAACGACGTGAAATACCGTGGCTAGATATACGCGGAAAGGCTACCTGGATAAAACGTGTAACATCGACGATAAAGTTCGTGACAAGTGCCTGCATAGCATTTTTTCATTTTTTTTTTTTTTTTTGGGCTTTTGCATCGTTCAGCAGAGTTGACAAAATCGTTGTCCTCAGGTATGCAAATGAACATGCTGCAGACACCCGTGGCTACGTTTTAACAGTTTTCTTTGTTTACGACAGTTTTATTTGTACCCTAAGGGCAAAAGGCCGAAAAAAGGGTAGAAAAAAGAAAGAAGAAACTGTGAGCGTCAGAACCTGGTCGAGTTGATGTGAAATGCCCCATATATATAGTCCCTACTGGTATATCGGATTTTTTGTTTAATAGCACTACGGTTTCCTATATATTTATGTGTACATATATATGTACAATACCATCTTATATACATCGTACGTCGCGGTTGTCCCTGGGGTGCATTGCGGGGGCGTGGCAACTTATACCCTGCACGGTATATAAAAACAAAAAAAAAGGAAAAGAAAAAAAAAAGGGAAGAGAGGAAAAAAAAGCCATCGTGTGCCAAATGGCAAGTGCCAAGTGTTTTCCCGTGATATTCTTCTTTTCTTGCAACGATCCAATCGCCAAAACCGTTTATACTAAACCACAAGAGAATGAAAAAAAGAAAAAAAAAACAACAAGCGAAGGCAGTTTGCAAGAAATACGCGTAACCGATCTTCAGGGTAATGTTACGATGCAGCACGTATCATAAAACTACGAAAAGACAAAAGCCTGCAGTTCTTTTTCGTCGATTTTTTTCTTCTGCACTTTGGCGATAAGAAGCGTTAACGTTTTCTGGCACGACTCTTGAATTTGTACTCACTTTATTTTTCTTTTTTTTTTTCTTGTCAAGAGTGCAGCGAATATCATCAGATTTTAAAAGGTTTCGAAATTCTATATTCGGCATTCCACGGAATAAAATCGAAATAACAAAATATAGTCTTTTTACCTTCCCTCTCTCCCCTCGATTTATCTTTACGTACGGTGATGTGAAAACTAAAAAAAAAATAAATTGAAATACTATTCTTGAAAGGTATACTGCAGCTATATTACCTCGAAATTCGACACTTTGCACGCATTTAAAGTTTGTGAAAAAGAATGGATCGAGAGAAAGCACTTGCTGAGGTGTTGCGTTTCAATTCCACTATAGATCTGGCGACCTCACGACGTGAGCGAGCGAATGTGTACTTTATCGGTTTCCGGGCTACAAAATCTCATATTTTTTCCCATCAATCATTTTTAAGAAAAATAAAATTTTCTATAAGGGACGTCAAGGATCGACTCAATCTGAGTCTACTTTTGCATAAATTTTGATCGCGAAAAATGCGTACATAGGTATATTAACTGTGATCCGAACGCGCTATTCTTTTTTTCTTGCTTTTATTTTATCGCTGTGAAATTGTGATAAATTATAACCGCAAAACTCTCGATCATTCACCACTACGCAGGTATCACGTCCTAATCTATATTCGAATCTTTACATAAATTCCGCACCGTTTGCATAATTTTTACACATAATACCGTCATCGTATATCGATCTATGTATATCCATTGAGATATTACACAAAATTTGACATTTATTGGGTTAAATTCAGTGTAATTAATGTTTCCCCTCATCTCGCTGTAACTTCGGTGAAGAATTTTGAAAGTTTTTCCTCCTTCCCTGTTCTTTCTCACTTTTTTTTTTCTTCCTTCTTTTTCGGGTTCAAATCCTATCAGCATAGGCATACCTATACACCGCCCGTTCGCGAATCTCTTATAGGGTCATTATCGACTCGCACATCAATCATCTGCCCATATCATTGATTATATTATACAAAATTTTATATAAGTTTTTTATTAATGGTCTTTTCATTTACTACTTTATGACGCGCGTTAGCCAAAAGCAAACAAAGGAGCAGCGTATTTCAATATTACGTATACGTAGATTATACGTATATCGTACGTATAATCAATCCTTAGACAGGCATAATTCTTCAGTCATTTGTAAAACACACTTCACTTGTTTTACAAAGTGAATTTATAATGCCCCGAATAACTATTGGCCGCAGATTAAATTCACATTCGATTTATCTAGCGTGTATACGAAGCGAAAGATATCGCCGAGGAAATAAAGTAGGAACAAAAAAATGATCGAACCGGAGTTCAGGCTTCGGTTTTTCAGCTACGACTTATCGCACGCATTTGAAATAATAAAGCTGACGAAAATATTCTCTCAGATAATATTTCGACGATCCTGCGTTATCGAACCGCAGAGTGTATATCGCCAACTCTTTTCTCCCTCACTCTCATCGTCAGCTCTAAAGTTAATTCGCGATCTCACGAAATCGAGTTCACCGAATATAATTGGTAGTTAACTTCAACAGCGGACCCTCCCATTAAATCTGATTACCACATCATCTCGCCTTAACGTTGTACGTGATTACCCATCGTCCATCCCTTCATACCTTATATTCATGGTACATGCAGAAGTGTTTGTTTTATACACAACTAGCCACCCTATCTATACTACCCGATGTCTGCAGAACAGTTGAAGATGTCGGAGGACCGCGTTGAAAGAGAAAAAACAAAAAAAAACAAAAAAAACAAAATTAGAACGAACAATTGAATAAAAATTGTCCTCGAAAAATGATTACATATCGCGATAACGTTGATCAGAGTATAGTTTTCCGTACTCGTCAAAAAAACTTACCCGCGAAGATGATAAGCTATTCGTATACGCGCGCGATCCATTAATTAATCATCGATCGTTATTAGTCCCTTCAACTATTTTACCCGGATCATGACATTTCCGTGCGACAGGTAATATCAAGATATAAACGTAATATATCATGCTCATATCTGATCAAAGCGAATCCTCCGGCACATTCGAAACAGCTCATATACAGGGTAATTCAGCAGAGGTGTCGGAATAGGCGGAGACTAAACGACGTCAAGCGAGCGTGACAACCAATGCGATGGTCAGTCTATCGCGTTGCTATTTTCTTCCGTGGATTATCTCGCTGTTCATTGGCTATAGAAGGTCGACTAGTCTCCGCCTATTCCGACACCTCTGGTGAATCAACCTGTATATATGTATTTGCATAGTATAGGTATATGCGGAAATAGATCAAGCGGTCATTCCCTCAATATCCGAGCTTTCATATATCAGCGTTCAGAAATCTCAAAATCGCTGATACGCATTCGCGTACATCTAGTATAGTGCTATGTATACCGGTCGATCAGTTCCACACGGTTTTGTACACTTGACTATTCGAATTCTAGAAAATATTGAACTTGAATTTGACGAAAAAAAAGCGTACATCATATTATCACACGTCCCTGTTAAAAAATTCACATTTTTATACGTACCGGGTAGCAATACAGAAATTAAAATGAGATAGTTGTTAATTTATCTTATCATAAGTTTTCGCAAGTTTCAATACTGAATACTGTTTCAAAGATTTTTATTGCGTTACGTATCTGTGATTATGCGCTTTTTTTCATCTACTCGATTTCTAATAATGATAATAATAATAATAGTAATAATAATAATGATAATGGTGATCGAATTAACGACAATATTGGTGAACGTGGTAAATATATTTTCATATCGAATGTGAATAATTAATTAATGATTATGAAGGCTTGTATTGCGCAACTATATTTTGCACCTGTGATCTTAGCTTTTTTTTATTTATTTATTTATTTGTTCTATTTCATTTACCTTAAATTCTTTTTTTCTTTTTCATTTTTCTACAATTTTCTCATCTGTTTTATTCAAGACTATACTGTGATCTGCAACCGACTGTTATGCCTGATGAATAATTTTTCCGTAAAATATGGAATTTTTGTTTTTTAATTTGGACAAAAAAAAAATTTCCTGCTCGTTGGTTGCAGTTTGACATTTCAATGAATAATTGCATATTGACACGATGAATGAGAAAAATTAATTGCACGTAACGTAGTCCGTAGATCATTTTTTGAATTACACTATAACGAGTGAATTAAAAAAAAAAAACGAAAATTTTGAGTTTTTGAATATTTTCTTTGTAAATTTTTTATCGATTATTATTTGTTTCTTTAGTTTGACGAATAGTTGCCGAAAGAAATGAAAATCTTGGTGTAAGAATTGATAAGATAAAAATAAAAGTAACCGAAGAGAAATTGAAAAAATTTGAAAAAAATTTCTCGCTAGAAAAAGAAAAAAAAAATCAACTTATCCTAACATTGTTATACTAAAATTCGAAAAATTGATGTGCAAAAAATAATAAGGTGAACATAGGAAATTTCAAGAGATAAAAATCATCACCGTGCAAACATCGGGGAAATTTGATGAAAAACCCTATATCGTTTTGAGTGGACAGTTAAAAAAGAAAAAACAAAATAAATGGATAAATAAACTTGATGAAAAATTGAACTGCAGCCAACCAAAATTGCAATTTCAAACTACATTTTTACGTAATTATGAATCTTTCTTCGCTAATATTATATATATTTTATGTACTCTCTTCTCTTTCGCTATGAAACAAAAAAATGCCTACAATATTTTCCTTTCCATGTACGTACCTATACATAATTGTTCATTATTATATTGTATATAATTGCTACTTGTCTAATCTATTTTTTTGAAAATGAAAAGCTATGGGAAAATAATTGCAAAAACGAAGAAATAAAATACGTGAAGAAAAGAAAGAACGATATAAAGAAGTGCTTTCTTTTTTGGTTGATTGCAGTCCAATACTCTGGGTCTCCCAGTATCAAAAGCTCGATACGATGTCGTCGAATGCAACAACAGAAACAACAACAACAACCTCAACCACAACAACATCGTCATCGGCAACAAAATTTAGTGCATCGTCAACGTCGTTGAATCACGAAGAATCGTCCGTAGCGATTTGTTTGACTCCAGTAACATCGAATGCTCAAATTGCGTTTTTCCTTGTCCTGAACATATTATTTTTTGTTTTACCATTGTTAATATTGTTAGGTCTTTATTCCGTAATAGTTAGACATTTAGTACAAGATTCCGCGACGACTTCGAGTAATTCTTGCGAAAGATATCACGTCAGGGCCAGAAGACAAGTGGTACTGATGCTTTTGACGGTGGTATTTAGTTTTTTCATTTGTTTAGCACCATTCCGATTGTTGACGGTTTACGTTGTCTTAGCTCCGTCTGGATGGATGACGGATCTTGGACCGGAAACTTATTACAATCTATTATACTTCAGCAGGATTATGTTTTATCTAAACAGTGCCATAAATCCGATACTTTATAATCTCATGAGCAGCAGATTTAGAATTGGTTTTTTAAAATTGTGCGGCTTAAGAACTGCAAGAAGTTTGGAAAGAGGTACTTTCAGAAGCACCGTTACTGCCAGCAGACTGTCGAGAAGAGCCATGCGAAAAGAACCTCATCAGGAGAATTTTGTTTGAAATTGAGTCATTTGTTATAGAAATACCTATTCAACTTTCTATCATTTTTTTTTATTTTTAATGAAAATTTATTTGGGACTTTTGTTTTCACCAGGCCAATTGTTAACATTGGAATTTCGTAATTTTTCCATGAAGAATAAGTAACAATATTTGGTTTTATAAACATATTACCTATATTTCGCTTATTTGTATTTATCAACTTGTTTTTTCTCGCAAAAATTCAAGTATGCTTTTGCGGGCGAAAATAGTGATTAAAAATCTATAGAGGCTTTAAAAACTAACTAGAACGGTAAGGTTAGCAAAAATGAATAAATTAGAACCGCGCCAGAATTTGTGCTAACGAGAAAAAAAAGACAAACAAAAAATGAACAATTAAACAAACGAACCGTTTTGGAATCGCTGAAATAATTTTAATATAGTTTCGTTCAAAATTGAGACATTAATCAACAATAATCTCCATACCACTTAGTTCTTAGTTTAATGTTAATAAATTTTTAGAAAATTCACTACTTTTATACGATATCCTAAGCAATAACCTAGTCGAAACAATGTATATTATTATACACCTTATCTATTTCCGTTCCTTAATTTTCCTAATTTTATAATTATTATTGAAGATTCATTATTTAATAAAAATCTAGGCTTCGAACGTAGGCAAATTTTTTTTTTTTCATTTTTCTCACGATGATTCTTATAAAAATTAAACATGTATGCATACGTATATATATATTATACATATATATATATGTATAACTATAATTATAATAGCTGATTTGAATTTCGTTCTGATGAAATATCACATTTTTACCCGTACACGCCTAAATGTTATGCCTTGACCTTTTGCAAAAAAAAAGAAAAACTGCAAAAAAAAAAATATCTTCCTCTCGAATCTGATACATGACTTCAACGCTTTCGCGATATATTAAATTATAAATGAATAACATTATCGGTAAAAATAATATTGATAGCAATTATAGAAGAATATTTGATACCTAAATAATATAGACATCGTATGTACAACGATGGTCACGAGTATACGAATTATTTCAATATCTAATAAAATTAATATAATTGCGATTTACTATCACGTCGTGAGACTTTATGGATACGCTGCAATTATGATACAGTGACGGCGAATAATAAAAGTTGGGGGGAAAAAAACCCGCAAAAAAAAGAAAAAAAACAAAAAAAAAGAATCAATTTATGCTTTTTGCTAAGTATTCACCATATGGGTATTATACGCGTAATTTTTTAATATTATATGACGTACAAAAATCCTGCCAATTATTCTTCAAGAATCGATCCTAGTTTAGCGATCTTAATTAAAACAACATTATAGATATTATACGTATACGAATTTACAAACTGCATTTTTTTTTAAAACAATGTTGGTATTTAGGTTTTACGTCTTTAACGTCAATGATAATATTATAGTAACAATATAATACAGCAATGAGAAGATGAGAAAAAAGTTATGAGTTATCGATTGTTAAAGAAAATTCAAAGAAACTTACAGTATTATTGTCACAATAATTAAAGGATAAACTAAAATACGTTAATTCAATTAGCACCTATATCGTATGTAATTACATTTATATACTTATAATTATGAAACACATATTACATTACAGATATACATAAATATATACGTATTACAGTTGCAATTGATATAATTTCTTTATAAATTATTATAATCGATAATAAACGATTCCTGATGAGAAAAGAAAATTGAAAAAAAAAAGTTAATACAACCTGTCATTAATTTACGTTTGGAAAAAAATGAATATCATAATCACCGATTCTCAGGATGCAATATTTAACGATAAGATTAGTGTAAAAAAAAAAAAAGGAGAAATCTAAAGGTTAATAAATATGATGAAAATTTTTCTGTCAACAGTCCGAGTATCCTGATGTCAAATTATCACATGGAGGAATACGTCGACGGTTCGATGGTACCGGTGTGTCAAATACAATCGAATAAAACGTGGACGGATGCATTTTTCGTAACAACAATAATCGTATTTTTCTTCTTACCGTTATTTATATTGATAGTATTATACACAATAATAGCACGTCATCTGATGGCGAATCCAACAATAAGTCGTGGTCCAGCAAATAATTTATTAAAATATCGCAAACAGGTTGTACTGATGTTGGGTACAGTCGTACTTAGTTTTTTCGTATGTTTATTGCCATTTAGAGCGTTAACATTATGGATAATATGCGTTTCCCAAGAATCGATGCTTCGCCTTGGTTTCGAAAGATACTACAGTATTTTATATTTTTGTAGGGTGATGTTATACTTAAATTCAGCGGTCAATCCGATTTTATATAATTTAATGTCGACTAAATTTCGCGAAGGTTTTCTCAGACTGTGCGGTTTGGGTAAAAATAAAAAAAAACAACCAGGAAGAACCGGCACCTATACGACCGGATCGACGAACTGCAGCACGAATCAATCCTCAGATTTTTGGCGAAGACACAGCAGCAACAAAAGCTGCAGCGTTAAAGTCCCCAGTACACCGGTTGAAAAACAAATGAAATTGCCGCTCCTTTCTTCCGTCACGGATATCGGAATTATTAAAAAAAAACAAGAAAGTTACGTTTAATCAGTTTTTTTCTTTCTTATTCCTCTGCTTTTCTCTTTTATTTATAAACAAAAAATACGAAGAAAATTAAGACTCGATCGAAACTATTTTCTTTTTCGTCTCATAGTTTCATTTATTAGTTGTTCTTTTTTTTTTTGCTCTTCTATCGAACTAAATCGTGACGAAAAAAAAAAGAAAAAATTCGCAAAAATTTATATTACTGTAATGATTGTTCGATATTACATTACATGACATTATTCGCAGTGCATTGTTTGAATGATGAAAAACCAATGAATGAAAGAATGACAAAAAAATGCGTGGAAAAAAATGGACAAAAATTATGCTGTTGGCTCCCATCATTACTAAATGACTATTTGAATTTAAACTAGTTGAAAATCATCACTCATTTATATGTATATAATTTTCATTTGTATTAAAGGGGCCAGAAAAATAGAAAATAGAAAAATGTCTGATCAGATATATGAATTGGAATCAATTAATTACTCGATTGATTATTTATGATTCGACATCAAAGATCGTGCGTTTTTAATTGTAAATATTAGTTATGATAATAATTGTAGTAATAGTTGATAGTTGAAAAAAAAAAAAAAATAAAAATAATTGATTGAGCCCAATTAATGACATTAATAGTATAATTGGAATTGTATATTATGAAATGTAAAATCGTAAATCTATACAACGTGAAAAACGAAATAAGAAATTATCAGAATCTATATGCTTGTCTACATAATAATCAACCAGCAGTATGCAGGATATAATCAATTTTCAAGTAATTTTGGGATCAAAGGCGAAAATCGAAATTGAAAATCACCAGCATTATCGCTGTATTATGTTATACATGTGTTAATAATATGAATATGCTATATACGTTTATGTATATTTCAATTAGTAATATTAACATTATTATTCGATTACATAAGAGTGTCGAGACTTGAAACAAAAAAGAAAAAAATCATCATCGTTATATTACAATATCATATAATATGTGTAATCGACACCGTGATAATAATTGTATCATCAATGTCATTCTCTTCTTCGTCATTAATTATCGTTCTACATGGATCATTAATAATCATCATTATTATTGTTATAGTTTACCACTTGGTCTACAAGTATGTTGTAACGTGCATTGAGGTGTTTCAGAAAAAACTTTTATTTTTTTTCGGAAACACCCCAATGTACGTATAGTATAGTTTTTAATAAATGCAAGACTGGTAGTGATTGCGAAACTGAACGAGATGATGAAAAAATCGAAGGAAATTATTTATTCTTATTATTATATTCTTATTATTATTCCTAATGCATATTCGATAACTGTCAAGATTTCAGCGAAATCGGTACATAACATACCTATATATGTAAATATTTATGATCATGTATATATGATATATATATATGTGTATAATTATTAAAAAATATAAAAATGAGATGAAAATATATATGTATGTATGTATACATATATATTTATACATATTATTTAAATATAAATCATTCATATCTTTCAAATTTGATATTATATTTGAATAGATTAGGGAAAAACAAATGGAGACGAGAATCTAACACGGATCACGAATTTTTTTTTACGACAAACACACATCTATATATGTATAAAATTTATTATCAATGTCGTTTATTTGTTGCCTAATTAATTATCATGAAACGTATAATTGTATGTAAACGTTCAGCTTTTGATGGGGTAAAATTTCATTACATGAAACGATGGAGAACAGGAGAAACGCGTTAATTTTTTTTCACTTTTTCGAAAAAATTCAATACATAATTCCTTATTTTAATGAATAATCTAGTCATTTACATAAGATACAAATAATAATATTGCACTATTATAAAATTAGGAATATAAAAGTCTGCATTATGCTCATTACGAAGCAATAGAATTTCTTTTTTTCCCCGCGATTAAATTTTTTTCAATGAGTTGACCAAAAAATTGAGCTCGTCCGAATTAGTATTATCGTATCACATCACACGAATTATACTTCAAATTGACAATTGAAAAAAAAAGTTATAAATAAAAATCAAAAATCAAACTGAAATAGTTTGGTAATAGTAAGAGCTACACCGACAGTAAATCCGAAGGAATTTCATCACACTGATATATTTGATCGAGACACAATTAATTTGGAAATAATGGATATCAACTGCAATTTATTGAATTATTTTCAATGTACATATTTCACATGTATTATGTATCACAAGTATATAAAAAAAAATATATTCGTATATGTGACACCATCTGTGTAAGAGATGCTAAAGAAAATAAAAAATAAAAATCAGACACTTGTATATATGTACGCTGCATATGTACATTAGTTTGTAGATGAGAGGTCATAAATATATCTTCGATAAATATAATGAATAAAATATATATGTATAAAATATAGTATATTATATATCTATATAATAACAAAAAAATACACAATTATTTTAATATATGTATATGATGTGATTAATGTATAGTAAACGTTTAAGAATTGTTGTAAATATTTTGTAAAAAAACAAAAGCAAAAAAAAGAAACCAAAAAAAAGAAGGATGTAACTAATAAAATATTTATATATGTATATATATAACGTATGATATGGAAAATGAATTTTTGAAAATTATTATTGTTTCTCATCGACAGGGATGCACAGTTCGTCCTACTTGAGAGGACACGACGGATGCAGAAGTATTCGGTTCAAAAACAGGTGAATTTTGTAACGTACACTATCTGTCGGGGTTTTCTGTAAAGTATCTAGATTTCCTTGTTCGCAAGTAAATGTAAACAGTATTTTGAGACCATTCTTCATTTCTCTTCGTGAATCAGACCGTAGTGGCTGCCGGATTACAGGCAGAGCAGAATTGTCGATATTCCTAATTTGGCGTAAGTTGAAAAGTGTCGAAGCATTCAGACATAGGGGACAAGGTGTTTGAAGTCGGAAGGTTTGTTGAACTCCTGGAAGAGCGCCTTGTGTATCATTCAGGTATGTCTTGATACAAAAATACAATTAACTGCGGAACACGATTGAAAATTTATCGAACGTGATGATTGTGTCTCATTACCGATTTTGCATCGTAACGATATAAATCTTGATGGTTAAACGAAAATGTACCGATGTTAGTGATGAATTTATATTTCTTTTGGACTAGGAAATCTTTTCTTTTTTCTTCAATTTTTCAAAAACAACTCCGTATAAACGGAACATCTGATTGATTAAATCTTTTTCTGAGAGGAAAAGAGAAGAGAAACAAAAACAATATTATGTTATTTTTAATTGTCACGCGATTCCGGATGACCCATCGTGAGACGAATTTTATACTGCTTCCTATGTGTCGGACGAGCAAGTCTGACACGACCCTGACGAACTTGTAGGTAATCGTAAGTATGATAGTCAATAAAAATCATGGTTTGAGAAAAACTGTAAAACGGATGGAAGTAAGATGGTAAAAAAAATATAAAAAATCCAATAAGCCCTCTAAATACGAAGGAATTGAAAATATCGAATTATCGATTTTAGCCGTTTTCATCAAAGATACGGGTTCCGGTAACAAACCGACTGTTGTTAATCATTTCTGAACCATATGGGATTCCCAGAGTGCTCTGGATAATTGAATAAATTCAATATTAAAAAGTAGCAGCATCTAGCGGCTTAGACGTTTGGTTAGAACCAGCGTTGAGGGTAGTTTACTTTCAGGGGTACCAGATCATGACTTTACCAAGCTTTGGTTGAGAAGGTGTAACTTTTATCGGGACGTTAAACATTACGGCTTACCATCGGTAGTTAAGAACCAAAGATTGTTTGCCTTTCCTCGTCTGTGTTTCTGAAGGCCTTCGGTTGATGTAAAAGCAAAAGCAATTTTATATTTCTACCGGGCGTCGGTGGTCCCCAAAACTTGCCGAAGAGTGGCGCTTCAATTTCTTTGCACAATAAACGTTCTGAAATTTTGAATAAACAAGAAAGAAAAAAAAAACTATCAATCTCTACACCCGAAGATTACTCGGAGACTTTTTAATCGTTTGAAAAGTTCAGTTGAAAAAAAGTACTACTGCTTGTACAGCGAAAAAAAATTATTCATTAAACGCAATCGAATAATTATAGAGTTTGATTAATTAACGGAACGTGGGTAACAGATTGGAAGTGATTTTTATTTTTTTCGTTGTTGTTTTGTCAGAGTTTTCGATGTATCAAGCTTTTTTATTACCCTAATCTGATGGCGTTAACAAGAATTTTCTCGTCACACTATCGGCTTATATGGTTAATTTATATGCAAGAATACTGTAATAAAAATCGACTTAGGCTTCACTGCCCCGTGAACAAACACAATCTTAATTCTCACCTATTCTATATATACACACTAAATATAGACGTACGTTTACACGCATAAAGAATACGTATCGGTTACCCACCCCTTCGGATGTCGGCGTGTCGCTAAAAGTTTAATCAAACTCAGATTAGCTCGGGTCTGCCGGAGCCAGAACCCAGAAGCCAGGAGCCATGATCACGGGGCTGCGAACCAAGTTTTATTAAACGCAAGTTGATTAGGGGGATGAAACATCCCTTTCTCCCTACAATTTTCTTTCAATGATTTTACAACGGCATTTCCATATCATAAAATAATCCTTTTCACTCTTTCATTTCAAACGATTTTTTTCCCCTTTTTTTTTTTTGTTTTCTATTCCTTTGATATTGGAATGATCAGAATATCGTATATGAAATTCTGACGTTGACGATGTCTATACAGGTAAAATAATAATAATAATAATATATGTGTGTACATTTTCGGATGTGAGGAAGATTCTATGCGCCCTTAGGGAGCTGTAAATAGTTAGTGTTGAACGAGCTTCTGGTAAAGACACGATGATTAAGGGACAGAAGCATTTAGACATCCGCAGTCGGGGGCGGACCTAGAAGTGATTCAATCTCTGTGTAATCCCTGTAATCCTTAGGGAATCGCGTCGACCTCCCTTTTTCATTCCCTATACTTTACCCTTCTTTCTAAACTGACTGCAGTTTAATTCCACCATTTTTGTCATTCGATCCCTGCAGTACACGATTATATATTAAATTTTTCCATTCCTTTGACATCGACAAATTTTATCTCAAGATATCCCGATAATTCATGAAACTTTCCCTCCTTCTTCCGGTAAATCTGTAAAAACTGAATGAACTGAATTTTTCAATTTCACGTTTACCAACCCTTTTGTTTCGCCAATTATCTAGTAATCAAAATTTTCGATTACGCCTTTCTGTTTCGCAGACCAATAGATGCAACAGAATTATGAAAAATAAAATCAAATTACTCGGGGTTAAATTATCATTCATTGCGGCGGTAAAGGAGGGGGGGGGGGGGGGGGGGGGAGTTTGCTCTCGTCTGATCTACAGCGATCGGGTATAGGATCAGATGCAAATCAGATTCATTAGCGTTGAGCCACCGGAGGTAGAGGAAAAGAGAGAGAGAAAGAGATGAGGGGATCGAAAGAGAAGGAGAGAGAAAGAGGAGAGATGAATCGCAGCGTCCCCTCGACGCCATATAAACCTTCAGGGGCGGGTATGTCAACCCCTGGTGGAGTTGTTATTGCGCGGTTAGGCCACCCCTGACACCGTTCTCCTATAATTCTAAGACTCCTTTCATCCCCCATCTCCAGTTTCACATTTTACAGCAATGTAGGTATACTATATCCATCCTTGAATTGATCGACTTTGCATTCGATCTTCGCGTTCCTTTTTACTTTCTTTTTTTTTTGGTTTCGCTTTTTACTCGCGAAATAGGAAGACGAAGGATGAAAGCGAGAATCGCAAAAAAGAAGAGAAAGAAGAAGAAGGATTCGTTCACCCGGAAGTGTCGATATATGGATACATTGAATAAATAATGTCCTCCCCATAAGGTTCGTCCAGAACAAAGGCTATGCTGGTAACTGCAACAAATCGCTACACTTTGTATGGATTTGGTAGGCAAGGATTAACCTGACTTGGACCACGCGTGGCGATTTTCTATTGATAAAAATGTCGAGTCGAGTGAACTTAAATGACGTACCATTTCTTAATTCTATTGGTTTTTAGAAATAACCAAAATAAATAGAATCACATTCCGCTACAAGATCCCTACAATGTTTCCTAGGTGTTCGTATACGATATAATAACACACCCTTGGAGAGTACTTTGGAGCAGGTATTTTTGATCCTGTTTAAAGTCCAGGAGACCGCAGACGATCGTTTTACAATTTATGTATGTGTGAGCCAGTGCAGCATACAGAAATGCAGCGGAAAAAGTGTCGGTTAACCACGACGAAAACAGGAAAGAAAGGAAAGAAAAAAAAGTAAGGATAAATAAAAATAAAACATAAAAATAAGAAAGGTCACGGAGGCGTGGCTGTCGAGAGGATCGAGGGCTTCGGGGTCCTGCCATCCCGCCCACCGAAAACTAGAAGAGACTCAAAAAGTTCAGGGATAAATTTTCAACCAGAAAAAAATAAGAGCTGTCACTGTGCCGGGCAATCCAAACCTGAAAAAGGAGATAATAACAAGATCGAGAAGAAGATGAAGATGAAGAATTTGCAGAATGAGCCTCGAAAAGGTTCTATATACTGTTGATATCAGAAAAAAAAACAACTAAATTTGTAAACCTATGGAGATCGATTTCGACACTCTAGAGAGATCCGTCATTCGATTGTTAACGTAGATCTTCTCGATCAGGAATGAAAGTAAATTTTGTCTCGCTTTTCGAAATCTGCGTTTTGATTTTCCTCCGGTATAAAGCGAAGCAAAAGAGAAGAAACAAAGAAGGTAGCAAACAAAGTCATCGCAGTTCGAGTCAGAGTTCACGGTAGCCACCAATCATTCATAATCCAATTAAAAACCGGCGTCAACCCTCGGGATATATATTAACGGCGTACGCCACGTATATACGCCACCCATCATCATGGGGGTTGCGGCCTGGCCGGGTTCGTTGTTCGGACTATAGTTTTAATATTAAACCGCAATATCGGTGTACCGGCCACGTGCGACAATGACGTCAACGAAAAGGGCGTTTGTTGGATGGTGGTTTATTCAGGGTCATAAAGACGCGGTGTAGACCACTGGTTCAGAATCCAATGCGGCTAAAACCGAACTCTATGGGTTGCAGCAGGATTCTCCCGAGCACGCCGGAGCAGTTTACTCGCAGATTTAAGGAGCTAGGGGTGAAAACACCCGATGCAACTCCTGCCATCCCTCATGTTTGAACTGTAATTTAGAACCGCTCACTGATCCACTGTTTGCTTAGGATCCCCGCACGGCTATAACTGCTTCTCCCTCGGTTTTCTCTCTCCTTTTTCTTTTTCGGAGCGACTGGTGCGGTGAATACCGAAGAAGCGATTATTCGGAAGACCTTAAGTTCCGAACTCACGTTGTCTTCTCAATTCGAAAATATGGAGTGCCGAATGTTTCCGAAGATTCAGATCAATCGGAACATTGTTTTCCGTGGAACGAAGAATGTGTGGAGGCTCAAACGGAACACCATGTTCCAAGATCAAAATGTCCCTGAAATTCAAAAACGATTCATCCGATGCGGTATATTTTTGATAGTATACGTCAAACGAAGGAATATACTAAAAAAAAAGCCATTACCAGTGGAATTCGCGAATTCAGACTCCTGGATCGTTTTGGATCCTGATAAGTCGAACGGATAGTCTTGCGAGAAGTTCAAAGTGTTGTTTCAATTTAGTGGGGAAAAATGTCTCGGATTAAATGACGAGAGCTCAAATTGGATGCTTCGAGAGATCGGAAGACCAGGACCCTGGATGATCTCGAAGAGTTGAAGGTGTAATACCTGAACCCATAACAGCGTTGGAGCTCGTAAAGATCATCCAGTTTAGGTGAAAAGGAAAAGGGGGATGATTCCGTGTACGAGAGTGGTACCCCATAGTTTGATGTACATAACGATCAAGTTGTCACGTATGCTTATACACATACCTACCTACGTCTTCTGGATCGGGCGCCAGTCTTTCCATTTTCGTTTCCAGTTCATAAACCTCCCCCGCGTATACAATACTAGCCTAACTAGGCGTGGTGGTGGCGCGATTTGAAGAGGGTCAACATCAGGTACTCTCCCTGCTCTTCAACATCGCGCGCATATTATATCCTACTGCTGCACCACAACGTATACCATATACGTTTCTAGTATATTTCTATACACACGAGAATACGGGCAGACAGAGCCGTCTCACACCCTCCCTTACCCTTGTACCCAACAGTGTTTCGTGTCTCCTGACAGGTTGATATGCCCACTCGGAGAAAAAAAAAAAAAAATGAAAAAGTAAAGGAAGAAAACACTGTCCGTCAGAAGAGTCTCGGGATATTTTTGATTCCTTCGCGTCGAATCTGTTTAGCGTATTCCGAAGTAAATTTGATTCTACTTTTTTCTCCGGTATGAATCGCGGATCGATACGATCACGAGTGCGAAAATAAAACAAAACAAAAAAAAAAACAAGTCAAAGGATGAGAAAAGGGGGTTGAGGTGGTTTTGTTTGTTCTCGACCCGGGAATCGTTGTTCTCTCGCATATGGAGCTGTGCTCGCGTCTTTTTGGAACCGACAAAGTGACAAGCGTTCGGTATCGTCGCGCGCGATCTCAACTCGTCTCGGTAGGGTGATGTATGTGTGGGCGGGGCGTCCCGTCCTCTCGAAGGACCAAATTATAGGCGAACGCAATAGGACTACTCGGGATGGGACTAGGAATCCAAATCCAAAGTCCATTCCCTGACTGCTGTTTCGGCTGCTCCTTCGCAAGGAGGATATTTCTTTACCTCTCACTCTTCTATACCATACCAACTCATTGTTCGACCGAAGACAGGTGAGACTGTTCCAAGAAACAACGGACCATCGCTCAAAAGTTTCATCCACAAATTGCTGGTGTTACATTCTTCAAATTCATACCTATAGCATTCCAAACATACATGCAACTCGTCTATCGATGCATCGCGGAATCCGATGTGGGAAGTTTGTGGGCTTCTTAGAATTTTCAACAACACAAACGATTTGCAAAATATGGAACGATCGGAACATCGTCGTATCGATATGAAGAGTCGATCAAATCGAAGACCTTGTTCGAAATCTAGAACCTCCTGTGAATCCATAAACAAAGGATCTAAGATCGAACGGAGTACTAATTTAGAAATGCGCATGAACTGTTGGAATCCAAATCGGTTCCAGGAATCCAGGACATTTGTTCGTACTTGTCTTTTTGGAGATTCCTCGTAAATCTGCTCTGGAAATATTCGACGTCCATTTTTGATCCGAATCGGAATAATTTTTGAGGAATTTTCTTTTCACGACCGGAACCACCCAGAGCTATGAGATCTTCGCAGGATCTCTGTGTTCTAGCGTGCCATCTGCGCATTGTTCCCTCATAAACTGATCTTCATCGTGTTACTTTTGTGTTATTTTAACGGTCGAGTGAAGTAGGATTTGTAAAATTTTTGACTTCGTTGTTTGTCTGTGCGGCTTACCAACAGATTTACAAAAGGAATGGTATATGTATACATATATTCACTTTGGCTTAGCCGCTTTTCAGGATTACTACGTCGCGCGATGATCAAGCTAGCTTTGTGTATACATATGTATATCTATAAGGTCCTTCAGGAGCTTGAAGGATCATCACCGGAGAATAACCGGGACTCAATTGTTGTTTGCTTTTCGTAATTCGTCCCTCATCCCTCGGGAACCTTCGCTATGCTATACATTATTGTTTTTCCCTTTCCCTAGGGTGGTGCCTACGGTATATGCACATGGTATGGTATATTAGTGTGTGTGCCTAAGTCGAAAACTGATACTCTCTGTGAATGATGAGACTCGCTTAATACTTGCCAACACTTAAGGTTCCGAATACCGACACACGTTTTATCAAACGTCGGCTGTAATTTTCAATTTAGAAAAAAAATATGGATAAAAAATTAGAGAAAAATCGTTTGAGGGGAAGAATAATATCGGTCTTGACTACGGATCGAACTTCACTGACATGAGTATAATGGTTAACAAATGAGCCAGCAATCCACCTTGTCACTGAAGAGACTAGAAATTAGATAGCAGAAATCTATCACAACGATCTCTTCCCACCGTATAAAAGTGGTGGAATAGAAAACCATGAAAAAAAAAAAATAAAAAAATTACGAAGAAGAGAAAGTTTAGAATCGATATCGGTGCAAAAAATCAATCGAACAGATGACAGTTGGCACCCAATTACAGCGTGTTCTTAAGGATATGCAAAATTAATGGTCGGATAGTTGTAACATCGATGTTGTCATTGACCGAGTGAAGTTAGTCGGGGTTGGCCTGGCGGGGGCGGGAAGGGAAGGGGGGGTTTATTGTAAGGTGTTAAAACGAGATGGACATACCGGTGAACAAAATACAGGCGTGAATGAAACAATGGCGTCCATTTACCTCGACCAATGGCGGTAAAGGAGAGAAAGATACCTGAGTTATGAAAAAGAAAAAAGAGAAATGAGAGAGAAAAAAGAATGAAAAAAAAGAACTACATATACTACAAGGTGTGGCTGCTGGCTCCGCCACCATGCAGTGGAATATGCACGAGCCAGGTTATATCCATCCCCCCTTCTCTCATTTCCTATCTCCGTATTGTGGATGTATATTTATACTTGTATATAGGTGTGTAACACATTCACATGTTTCAATTCTAAGGGCAACTGCAGCGCACGGGCCGAAGAAGGGCGAAGTGCGAAGGGGTCATAAACACTGACAGCTGTTCTCGCATACTATATACGCCCCCGCACGATCCATCTGCCATAAAATATCTCCATGCACATTTAGATTTTCAATTGGAAAGATCCAAAAATTTCTTCTCCATTCTTCGTTTAATTGGCGTTCAATTTATCGAGCGCAGATATCACACACACAGAGCGAGGATCGTTTATTGGGCCGATTTAACCCCATCGAAAGAATTTCACACCGAACTATACCAAGCCTTTCACGGATTATAGGCAATTTCGTTTATCCCTTTTTTCTACAATATAAGGATCGACCATCGGCAACGATTTTCCAAAGAATCGTTCGGCACCTCGTTAACGAGACGAACTTATTCTTTTTTAAAAACTCGGAAAAGCTGCCGCAGTTGGTTGAGCTCGTACTTTCACTGCACCGGTCGCATTAACGATCGTCTCGATCGTCCGCGCGCGATTTGCATGGGAAATTTTTTTTTTCCACCAACCGATTTTCCGCCTATTCCGTCTGCCCGAAAAATCTTACCGAAAATTTCCAATCGATTCACGATGAAAAAAAAATGAAGAGGACAAAAAAAAATCGATAAAAGCAAGCGAAAAAATCGCCGAAGATCGGTTAATAAAAATCTGTTTGCGCGCAACGATCTGTTCCTACGCGATACAGAAAAGTTCACAACAGGCGTGTATAACTATGTCGGGGAGTCTGCGAAGTCAAGCTGCAGAGTCCGTTCATCGCCGATCGCATATATGTATATTATATCGTACCAAAAGCTATACATATAAGAAGGAAAAGAGGAGACGCGCATGGACTTCGTCCACGCACCAAAAATCATCCATCAAGTTCTCCCCGGTGCGGACCGCGTTCGACGTTCTCTGATGAACGAATGGATGGACGGGCAGACGGACGGACGGATGGACTGGAAGGAAGGCCAGTGTTTTAGAAAGCCCAGGTTTCAAAGAGTATATAACCCGATCCCACCTATCTTCCCTTATATATACCGATGCAGCTGAAACTGACTGGACATCACGAAATTGATGAACGTCTTTCACTAATTTATTAGACCGGTAGAAAAACCGACTGAAAAATAATCCGTAACGATCATCGTCGTACATTATCGGTATTTAGTCGAAACGTATATTCCGCAGTTTTTACACAAAAACCATTTGGTCGCGCGCGTTCCTCGAATGGAGAGTAAAAAGACGGGAAACAAAAAAAAAAAAAACAAAAAAAAAAAGTTGAGGAGGAGGAATAAGAACGGACGAATGGATCGGTAACGTGGATCTGGAATACCTTGGAACTATTATCGTTCACACGATCGGTATAAGATTGTTATTACCTAACGTGGAACAGAAAAAATAAAATTCTTTTTTTTCTCTTCAAGATAAAAACAAAAAAAAAAGTGGAGGAAAAGATAAAGGAGATCGTAATATATATAGTCGCTCGGTGTTTCAACGTGGTTTTGACGCGTCAGGGAGACAAAGATGATGCGGGGGATGTCGGAGACGGTGCGGCAAGGGGGGAAGAGCGAAGGATGATAAATGGTCGTGTGAGGAGATGCGCGGATAACATAATGAGATGTATTGTGTTGCGGAGGTCCAGGGTCCGCAGTTATACTACACAGGCCCAACCCGAACCAGGATCGGTTCCTCGGCTTCGGTTCGTGAGAGACGGTCCTCATCCTCGATCTCGTCCTCCTTCTCCTTTGCCTCCCTCTTCCCCGTCAGCTTTGGCTTTAACTTTTCCTCCAACAGGATTTTCCTGGAATTCGAAAAAAAACCCCACCCCCCCAAACAACGTAAGAATAGAAAAAATATATATGTATACACAGATTCGGAATGTACCACTAAAACTAGGAATTATGATCCAGAGATCCGAAGCAGCTAGCTTTACATTTTCTTTTTTGTGTTTCTTTTGTTTTTTTTTTTTTTCCAAGAGTCCTGCGATTGCAACCTACGAAAAGTCGAAAACTTCGATTCCGTTTGACATGTGTACGGCGTATGCGTGTCGCAGACCAGCCCTTATCAGCTGGGCTTAGAAGTCGCGCCCGTCTGTTTTCGATGTAACGGGGACTGCACGTTTCGAAGGTATACCTCCAGATCTTCCCGCAGGATGATGAGAGGACGGAGACAGAAATGGGGGTTAGATTGTATACCTATACCTTAGGGGGTGTCGTCATGGCTACGGAACGGGAGGCGGGGCAATCGATACACCTTCGCGTAGCTCACGCACTAAACGCACTCCTTGTTGTTTCCAGGAATGCATCCAGGAATTAATAATAAAGGGAACAGGTTCGCCACGATGATCGGTAAACTGAGAGCCACCGGAGCGTGCATTGGACAAACCGTAAGACGACGTTGCGATGGAAATGAGCTCGACGTTGATCTCGAATTTTTTAATTTCAACGCCTAATTTTGCGTTAGTTTCACTCACTCCTCCGACAATTCCCGCGGGATATCGTTTTGGGCGTAAGTTTTCATTCGACCGATTTCTCAGCCGATTTCACGACACCATAGATGCTATAATGGTGAGACCCCCAGTTTTCTAGGTGTGCGCCGACAATGGGAACCGCCGAATGGGACAATGACCACTCGAGTGTATCATTCCCTCGTTTATGGGGGAATGACCATTTATCATTTTACGGGAACGCATTTTTCACTCCTGCAAACCTCTACCTCCTTTTTTTATTCTTCTTTATTTTTTTTCTCTCCTTCTCTCTTCCCCGCGCTCGTACACATCACCGGGTAATATACTCTGCGGTTTTCAACAATTAAATCATAATCGTACGATTATGATATTCTTTTTTTCTCGGTTCTATGGACTCGAATTTCGATCATCTTCAGCCATCATCCGGTGATAGTCGATCGAATATTGTTAATAAAACTACCTTTTCTATATTTCATAAGACAGCAGGGGTGTCTATTCCTCTTGAACGCATTGGGTTGCACCTGTCCAGGTATATATAGGTATACGAAACTCGGGTAAAAAACTCGCAGGTCCTACGAGATGGGAGTTTAGAAATGGGTATAATTCTAGGAATTTGCGGCTTCGGACGGCTCCAGTCTGTCTGCCAAATCGCGTTTTGTTTACGCAAGAGGCACGCTGCACGGTTCTTTGGAAGATATCCCAAAAAGCTAATGAGTTTTCACCCATTGTACCATCTTCTATCCTGCGCAATGTTGTATATGAAACCATTTATTTTATTTTATTTTTTTCCTTTTTTTTTCCAAAGACTTTTCCCATAGAATTTTTACCGCTGAATCGATACTCGAAAATTTTATCTGTGAAGCTAAAAACAATAATATCAGCAAGAAAAATAGGTTTTGTCGTAAATTTTGGTTTCTTTTTTTCGCAACCAATTTTTTAAATTTACATATTTGTTCACTCGAATTTTTTTAAATTACGAATTAACGGATAGCGGCCGATCTCGTTGCTTAGAAAATTACCCAATTGCATATACAAATACGAAGAAATAATTCAAATAAATTATCCTTGATGGTACAAAAAAAAAAGAGTTTTTTGAATATAATTCACAGGGAATCTTTACGCACCAAAGCTATATGTGTATAAATTTGTTACATTTAACTCTTTCCCTCGTGACTAATTTTTTGTTTTTAATTGTTTTTTTTTTTTTTTTACATTTGAAGCGCGTCCGTCTCTGGATGTAGGTGGTATATGACGAGCCCTCCGAGATTAGCGAGAGTGTTTCCATCTCTATTCGTTTACCTGTCGGCTGGCAATTCTTCTCTAAAAGACTTACGAATAGCCCCCTATGTATAGTATTATACCGCAGCAAAACGAACGATCTGCAGAACCTGTCCCACATATTTAACAGATTCGCAACACGGAACAGGTGGGCAAAAGGTACGGTGCAAAAGGAATTCGTGTATATATATGCTCGACTTGAAGACCCAAAATTATAAAAAACAAAATAAAAAGGTTCCAAAAATTACGGAGGATTTCTCCGGCATTAATCGACGTGTACTCGATATAGAGGTATAACGTGAGAAAAGAGAAAAAAAAAAAAAAAAACAAACAATTATCGAATCAAAAATTGGAAATACCCGACAAATATTTTGTCAGTGAATCTTGATCGATCGATGATTCTTATCCTGTGGGTACGTCGGAAATATTTTTTGCACTGTGTCAAGTCGCAACTTTCTGTTATATTATGAACGAGTGACGGATGGCAGCATCGCATTTCGCGGTACCATATCTCGCCAATTTCTCGGATGTAATTCGCGTAAAGTCATTTTCACCGGCGCGCATACGGCTTTATGTGATGTTCCATTTTTTTTCCTCATTTTTTTCATTTCACTCTGTTTATTCATTCTTTTTTCCATTTTAATTTCTGTCCGTCAGGCCAGCAGCTCACTTTGTCAAAACTCGCACATCATCTTGTGCTATTATATATACTTATATGCATGTTAGATGCATACGATTAACTCCCTCCGAACGTTGAACGCTAATTTACCTTACCTTCTAACCCTTTGACCTTCGACCGTCCTAATCCATTGTTCCATCAATTTTAAAAACTAAAGCCAAAATTTTTCCACTCGCTATACACACATACATGTATATACATCTATATAATTGCTGCAAAATAAACGGGAGAGAGAATTCCGTGTCCCACGAAACTTACCCTGCCCTTCCCCTTTCCCCCCCCTCCGCCCCCTTCATCAACGTTTGCTCGGTGCTTTTATACATTCAGGGTCGAAACTCGGTGGACAGCGGTCGGGGGGCGGGGGGTCGCGAGCAACAAAAAGTGATTAATTAGAGTATATACGCCTGGGAGGCTCGCTGTTTGGAAGAGGAAAGCAAACGAGCAACGAAGCAATTCGGCAACTATAACTTGCCCCTCGCTTCGCCATCCTCCTCCTCCTCCTACTCTTCCTCCTATTCCTCGGACCCTCTCTATGGAGTTCTGTTCTTAACCGAGGAGAATCGATCCCCGATGCAACGGGCATTGTCTCCTCATCTCGGTGTATACGGGTGTTATAGACACCTTTATAGCGCGCGGTTTCCTTTCTTCATTTTTTTCAGATCTCCCTCGATACTTTCTTTCTTTTTTTTCGCTCGTTCTTTGGTTTGTAACCTCTGAAGGGAAAGAATTAACGAAATAAATAAAACAGAGGGCGAATATGATGATGATCCTGCTTTATTTTTTTATTTCTTCATTTTTTTCCTCGACATGCCCGCAGCGAACAGCTGAACTTCTGGTGGTGACATGTTATTTCGATTCTTCAAGTCCGCGAGATATTGTGCGGGACACTAGAAAAAAAAAAAAAAAAAAAAAAAAACAACACAGCAAAAAAACAATTGGGGTTATTCACTTTTTTGCGAGAGCAGGTACTAAATACTCTTCTTTCGTAATCAATTAAACGAAAACAGATTTCTGACTTTATTCAATCAATCTGGTATTTATTCGATTTTTACGATGAATATTTTTCTAAGTAAAAGAAAATCGGGTCACTTTTTCCATAATTTTTTTATTTTTTTTACGCTCAATCCATCCGTATAATACAAGATTTGGAATCCTGCCGAAAAATTCGATAACGAAATCATAGATGAAAATAATTCTGGAAACAATGATTTTCCGTGTTAATATTTCATATATTCAAATGATGTTTGTTTGACGCCGCGTACCAGGGCGGGGGGGGGGGAAAGATTTGCCTACGCCCTCCGTCGTTTCGGAGTATAAAATGCTAGTGTTATATAATATATAGTGTATATATCTGGTTGCGTAATCATAAATAACCCAAACAATCACAGGGTAACCATCATATTCCACCCTCTCTGCTTGCTGCAGAAGTAACGCGCTCAATTCACACCAAGTACAAAGAGAGCGCCCCTCGCTCAAGTAGGGGACCCATTGTAAATCATTGCGGAAACAGAGAGAAGAGAGAGAGAGGGAAAGGGAGAACGAGAGGTGGAGGGAGAGAGAGAAAAAAAAGCGAGGAAAAAGCGCAAAAAAGAGGGCTTCATGGGTTCTCAGATGAATCCACGATATTCCCGATCCTTAATTCCACCTCCGCGTCCGCGTCGCCCTGCCTAACTCTAGTGCAGGAATAATATTCTGGTCCTGATATCAGAGCCGGAAATCCGCATAGAGTAGAAACGTAGGGAGTGAGAACGTGAAGAATTATATCGTATGTATACATGAATATGACCACCCCGTGTTTTACGATTATGCAATACGGAAATATGCCTTATTGAACATCCTCATCCATTCATAGACATATTTCAGGGTCAGAAATATATATAATCATCTAAGTGAGGACCGTGCCTAGTTTAATTGTGGGAAGGTGGGATATAAAAACTGGTAATATTGTCGCTGTGTGTACCAATTTGGTGAAAGAATTATATATTTCACTTCATTTTTTTTTGGTTTTTTGTTGCTTTTTTTTTCTCGCCCATTACCGCAGATCCGGAAAATTTGATTCAAATATCACATCACCGAAAGGAAAAAGACAAAAATGCGTTATATTTTTTTCTGTCAATATCTTCGTACTTTTTGAATATATATATATTTGAATTCTTTTCTTTCTCTTTCCGTTTCCATAATACTTCTCTGATTCATGCATCTCGTTATGCACGTATACCTACATTTATATAAAACGCGCTCGACGCGTAGCTCGGAATACTTTCCTATTTATTATCTTAGCGCGGGTCGAATTGATATTATGGTTAGTGTAGCTCTAGTCGCGTGGTAAAAATTGGAGTGCGTTTTTTTTTCTCTTCTACATCTTCTTCAAATGTTTTTTTTCTTTATTTTTTCGCTTTTTTCTGTCATTTTTTATTTTTCGTCCGTGTATCTGCCCTGCGTCACTGGCAGTCAGTCGAATAGGATTAAAGCATAACAACGAATGTTTAAATCTGTATGTATAGAACTGGAATAATATCGATGGATTCGATAATTCGATCCTTCGCCTTCGTTTGATTATTTCCCCGTTTTTTCTTTCTCATTTCTCTTTTTCATCTTTCATTATGTCGGAGAACGAGCTGCGACGTCGACCGTCTCTGTACAGCAAATTCGAGACAATATTGGACGGAGGTATAATAATTTTTGTAGAATGCACTTTTTACAGAAATCGACTATAGAAAATTATGGATCGAACAATCCCAACAAATTGGTAATTTTTCTTGCATCGCGTCGCGGGTATATATCCTTATATACACCTGTATGCCGCATATATATACCTACACATCCTCGATCTTCTTCGTCGTTGGATCTTCCCGTCTCGCCATCTTCTTTCAGTTCTTCTACTCCTTCCTTCGATTCATTCTTCGCCCATGGCGCTCCGTGTCTCCGATTCTCGTGCTTTATTGATGGGATCGTTAATACGTTATGCCGATCAATGTTTTGTCTCGGTGTCGGCCGACTATCCGTCGCGATCGGCGACCACCCCGCAAGCTCGACGTCGCAACGATTTTATAATTCCCACCAAATCGCGACTCTCAACCACAATATCTAATTCATCGCCATTATAGTCGAGTTCCGAGACAAGAGAAAAAAAAAAAAAAGAAGAAAGTTATCAAACGGAAAGACGATTCTGATTTTCCAACGATCCATTTCAAAAAGTTTTCCTGCATCATCATTCCACCCGCGTTCGGAGAAGAAAGTTCACGATTTTTCCAATCGTTGTTCTTGTTTTGTTTCATTTTTTTTTTTTTGTTCATCTCGATTTTTGTTACGAAGAATCCGCGGATTGGCAGACGCTGCGTGCCAGGAGCAGCAGCAGCTGGTTATACATATTGCATGTCTGTTAGGACATATTTATTGGCATCTCTATACACCGTTGCTAAAACATGCGATTCCCAATCCCTTTCTCTTTTCCTCTCCTCTTATTTAGGTATAACAAGTATCCCGTATACCTATACATGTATTTTCGATCGTTCCTTAAGGTTTCGGGATCAAACCGATGCACGCGGTTTTTGCACCGTTGATCCGGTTATCATGTGTCGTCACGTGTCTCTCAAATCCCGATGGATCTTCGGATATACCCGAATAACAACGCCGCTAAATTCGCGTATTTATCATTGATCCCAACTCTCTGCATATTTATAATAATCAGGAGAAAGACCGCCGACAGCCAGTCAGTCGGTCAGCTCGGTCTATCATCTCGAAAACTTCGGTGTTTTAGGCATTGGCGATATTTTGCGCGAATGACGAACTGCCGAATTATAATCAAGTTTTATACCCTCCCAAAACTCGTACTTTCAGTTCCTCCTCCCTGTTTATTATTATTACATATTGTTATTTTCTTTTTTTTTCTTACTTCTTTCTTTTCTATATTACATACATTATAATATACTTCGTATATTACGTGGCAATTTATACCTCGTGCAGTTTTCACCGGACAGCATCGGCAGGGATCGTTAATTTATCTATAGCTAGTACGTATAGGGTAGAGAAACGAGAAAATAAATAAATAGAAAAAAAAGAAACAAAGGGGAAGAAGAAAAAAAAAAAAAAAAACTATATTGGAAGAAAAAGAGGTTGCGGATTTATTTCTACCCTCTTTTAGTACGCACATACTATATACATTAAAAGTCGCGAAATTTGAGACTCTCGCTCTCTAAACTTTCGGTAAGAAAAGTTTGAGCCACCAGCAGCTGAGGTGAAAATATTGCATTCATATACATGAAGGTATAATGAAAAACTTACTTTTCTTTTTGAAAATGTTTGTGGGAAGAGTATTTTTTTAGTTTCTTTTTCTTTCATTTTTTCTTCTTTAGTTTTGTTCAGTTGTTTTTTTTTTTTCTTCTCTTTTTGGATCTTTCTGTGGGATCGAGCTGCAACGCCTGTGTATCGTGAGTAACGATGTCTACCGAGGCGTGGACAGCTATTCGCTCTTAGAAAATATCTTTTCAGAGAAGGGACTTGAGGATCAGTATATTATAATATATATATATTCCCGTTGGAAATATACTCGCGGCGAAGATTCGCCAGGAGTTTACGAACCGTATACAAGGTTAATCAAGTAGCCCCACTTCACATCAACTCCCATACATCACTTTACTTGAGATTTAAGTTTTAAGGGTTTGTTTGGAGGATAAATATCCGACGGTTTTTTTTTTTTTTTTTTTTTCTTTAATCGTTGAATTTTTAATTTGGAATCAAGATTAAAAGGGATTTGAAAGGGCGATTAACTCTCGAAGACCATACAGAGAACGAGATCGGTTCGACTATACGTTTTAAATTCCGCGATGCAGGGTAGATATGGAAAACTTTGTCTGAAAACGGAAACTTTGTGTTTCAGTTTTTTGGAACTTGGCATTTTGAATTTTGGAATCCTGAAAGGATATTCAGCGAACCCGAAAACCCTGAGAATCTGACGTATGCGTATACGGTGAAGATACAAGGCACAGGTAGCGTTCGAAAATCTTCAAGATTTTTGGTTTTGGATTGAATTTTTGAATGAAAAAAAGTTAAGGTCAATTCAGTTACGACGGCAACGAACCTGCGAGAGTATAATATAGGTGGAAGTTCGGAGAGACCTCGGGCTATAACTACTTTGGTGAGATAATTAATTTGCCTGTTTGTGCTCGGTTTCTCGGGTTTATTTTCCTCACCCAGTCTTCCCGGTGTTCCATAGCCTCCCCTTCGCCATGAGAACATTCCTGACATACCAGAACCACCCTATCTCCATTGTCTAACCAATCTCTACCTCGCATTCCCTCATGGATGAAAATTCATCATCTTATAGAGGTCTCTTTTGGATTATAAACTTGGACTCGAAATTATATAACAAATATATTGTACCTAGGTATTCGTAATAGACGATTTTTTTTTAAATAAGAAAAAGGCTCAAATTTCTGTTTTCCCCAGCTCTTCAACGTTCCGATACCCAATAATCGTTGCAAGAAAAAATCTCTCGGGGGTTTTGCGAAACCTGGAAACAATTTTTGTTAAAAAAATTTCCACACCGATCAACGAAAAAAAATCGATACAAAACTGTGTGTGAAAATTTGAAAAACAATTTTTCATTTCGTATCTAACATCGTTGAGTTTTATCTTTTCAGGTCCTTCGACGAATCTAAAAATTTGTATTTTTTTTTTTTTTTTATTTTTTAATTCTTTCGAAACTGTATAATGAAAAAAGTCGCACGCGCCGGTTCGGCTGATGAATCCTTGGCGGGTGTTAATTTTCTTCTAACAATTTATGGAAACTTTTAAGAAGAGGAAGAAAACCGCGGTGAGTTATCGAGCATTATTTCGTCCAATATTTGACATCATCGCGTACAACGCGCGGCGACAGAATTTTGTGAAAATAATTCCTCCGTCGCCATATTGTGTTCTGAGAGGGGCCTTTGAATATCCTTATACATATATACACTACAGGGGAATACAGAGGTCGATCCTGATGCGATCCTGTCGAGGACAGCGCGGCGCCGCCCTCACGATTATAGGGTAGGTACGGATGGGGCAGGGGACATCCGACCATATCTGCTTCTGACAGCTCCTCACCTTACTTATATACATATGTATCTTTAGCCCTATGTATTCGTACATACGTGTTCGGTGAGTGTTAACTCGCTATATACGGATATACGCGAGAGCTGATCGTGAGAATGCTTCGCGTAGTCTTCGGTAAATTTGTCGAACGAGGACATAATCGAAGATTGAATAAATAAATATATACAGAAGGATATGTACCAATTACACGATATATACATTTCGTGTCATTTATATATTTTTTTTTTCTTCTGTTCTTTTTTACGGAAAAACTTGATCAGAAATTAAGATGACAATTATTATTCCCGATAAATATACGGGATATACGGCTTATATGCCCACGCGCTCTCCTCTTCGGGATGAACTACACTGTTCGGGAGGGTTGGCGGGGGGTCCGAGAGTCCAACAGCTGAACATTTGTTCGGTTCCAACGACCGCGCGCTCCAAGAATCACATTAACATTCCAACTGAAGAGAAATTATTTATCGCTTCATTCGAGATCTTGAAATTTAAATCAGACATTCCTCTAATTTTCATATCGAAAAACCCCCTCCCCCTCCCCGCCCCGGATCCCCACGCTTCACCATCTCATTCTTCGGCTTGTATACTTCACCTTATTAATTCTTCTTCGGTTCCAAACTAGCTTACACGTCCGAGAAAATCGCGCGAAGAACAATTATCTCGAACGGTTGAATAAACATACGTGTGCAGGTTTGTTTTTGCTCTCGGATTTCAGTAATTGGGTAGCAAGATGGATGATGGTAGCGCGGTTTCGCGTGGTTTTCGAAGGACCGCCGTCAGAAATTAAAAAAATCCTGCTCCCGCAGCAGATCCTGCATGTGTATATATTCAATGTATTTCTGCATGACGGTAACAGGCCCGTACCGCGAACTTCATTCCGCAGGGGAATTTTGATACGAACATTATTATTATTATTATTATTATTAATATCGTTGTTGTTATGATTATGAAGATATGCGCTACCGGGGAACACGCGCGTTAAAACAGTATATACTAAATACGCTGCAGTTCAAAGAATTGAATCCCGTAGGTTAATAATAACATGAACCATGGCCATTTTTGAACAGGAGATTTACGCCGAACGGACGCAATCAACGCCACTCGATATGTATTATACATGGGTATATGGGTAGGTACTCATATTATGAAGCTCTCCGAGTTCCTCTTCTTCCTCTTCTTCTTCTTCATCTTCTTCTTACTCTTACTCTTCTTCTTCTTCTTCGCCCGCGCGCTACCATTTCTCGGTCGGTGATTGGCTCTGCGGGGGGCAAGCGCATGTGCACCGCACGTCAGATGGGCACTGACTACGCCACATTAACATTCCTAACCCACAAGTTTTGGTAGACTATTTTTCGGTGATAGATTATATGAGAATGTTTAGAAACCCCCGCCGAACCCCCGTATTATCACGAAACTTGAGCGAGCATATTTTACCAAAAACAAAAAAAATAAATAAATAAACGAAAATTCATAAAATACTTCACATCGGGATAAAACGATCATCTCCCAGCGGACGATTTTCTTGTCTTTCCGACGCGAGACGTATACAGGTATACGTAATACGTACATCGCTTCATTTCTGGAAGTCATGGCGTCTCTGAATATATTTCCCATATATACGTGTACACCCGGTGAGGTTGATTCTGAATCGCTTCGCGGCCAAGCTCGTTTGGACAACTTTTCGCAACCGGCCGAGCTACACGAAAAAATTGTCCAAACGCGCGCTTGGCCGCGAAGCGATTCGGAATCGACCTAACCGGGCGTACATACACGTATTATATATACGTACACAAACCTTTTTTCAGCATAATCGTTGGACTACTCAAGAAGTAAGGTGCGTTGATGCCTCAGCATATTGGCTCGACGGGGTACGGTGCCCAACTAACCAGTGTCCATTGGGTTTCAGTCGACCGGGCGGCCAGTTTCATCGAGGAAGCCAGATATCAAGCAGCGTTTCGGTCCAGTCAACTCCAGTCCGGTGCACCAGACTCTATCCAGACTTTAAAGACTATCGCATCGGTATACCTATACAGAGTCCGTATACCGTGCAGTGCAGTGCAGTGCACGCGATCCAACCAAAGGTGGCTATACGAACTCCGGAATGATTTAATACCCGCTGAACTACGTGCTTCTTATTTATGCTCACTCTCAAATAAACTCCCCACACACACATCTGCATACATATATCTATACATACATTCGTACACACGTACACCATGCGTAGTGTACAATCCAACCCGCTCGATTGGTCAGTCGTCTTCCATGGAACATGGTCATCTTTTTAACAAAAAAAAAAATATATACTTCACGAACACGTGAATTGCTTATTTATTTATTTATTTTTTACTCCATCGAAGGTCGGATCTTTTCGATCACTCCGAAATCTCAACTCGAACGAATAACAGGTAATCGTCATAATATCCTCCCTGGTACAATTTGTCGCGTGCTCTGTAGCTTCGGGGACATTTTACATGGTCGTAAGAAGGAGTAAAAAAATTGGGTTGGGACATTCCCAAGACTCTCTGCAGGAACGATCCGAATGGAATGTCTCGAGGGAATTCCTGACGTGGAAAATTAGTGTCCGCACACACAAATCACTTCCTCTTCGGAACGTAAATGTTCGTTTGTTACGAGCAACCGATTCAATGAATCGATCGGGTTCCGTCTGAAATTCCATGATCGGTGAATCGGTGAATCGATAACAGTTTCATTGGTTGATAGGTGATGAATTGTTTTTAGAAAGTGTTTTGGCTCCTGGAAAGCGCGATATTCGCAGAGGTTATGTTATCGAATGCTGTTGGACTTAATTCCGAATGAGGAATTTTAATTGCTCTTCTGCTCGCTTGGCGCGTTGACGGCTGAAGGAACGGCAAGAATAATATATACATATAAAATTGTTTTTTTTCGTTGGAAAGGTTCTATCTCTGGAGCAGAAAAGGATATACAGGATTTTCTGTGTTATAGCCAATGGGATCGTATGTATCAACCACTTTTGAGATAGGCAGAAACAAAATGGCGCCAATGTCATTATTACACATTAGATTTACACTCCTGGCGAATGAAGAAAAACGCTGAAATAAAAACTAATCGTACACGTTGTTCGACCGCCATTTTATTTGACTGAAAGAAAAAACAACAACAACTTATACTCGAGTTTGTCGAAGGAAAAAGTCTCAATTCGCGGTACATGGTGTAAAATACTTCGGGGTAAACGTGCATGATGCAAATTTCGACCCAGATATTCAACGGATAGTTTACAGTCTGTAAAAATACTTGCGATCAACATGTGCTTCTCATGTGTCAGCGCAGGTGTACATCGAGTTTAACCGAACGGTACGCAATTAGATAATATAAATTCATTCGTCGTTTCAGAAAGTCCTTCGAGTAGTAAAACAAAAAACAAAAAGAAAACAAAATGAACAAAAGAACTGATCTGCACGATCGACTTGGTTTGTGGTATAACGGAGGTTATTCTGATGTTTCGGACTCGATAAATCATTTTCATTTGTTGATTTCTTTTCTTTTTCTTTTTTTTTTTTTTTGCCCAAAATCTAGTCGCAATAATTGACACGTATAGATACAATCATCTCACGGTGATCGTTATTCGAAGCGTCTTGAACCGTTCGATTTTTTCAGCCGAGTAAATTTTCTGTTATGTAAAATAGCGTGGGTGGCAGTGGCAATAAGGCAATGCTTCCTCATTGTCAGCTGTTCCCCCTTTTATTCGAGACAGCACCTGCCTCACTAATACAAACTTGTACGCCTCCAACTTTTGAACACATAGCCTATAATAATGCTCATGTTCCGCAGTTCGTATAACCCAATATGCTAAACGGCCCGTTTCAAATGTTTCTCGTTTTCCTTACACGCTTCTTTTTTTCGTACCAAACAAAAAGCTCACCCGAAGGATGACGAAAAAAAGAGAGAGAAAAATGAAGCTGATCACGTCACCCCATTTGATTTCCGAAATTCTAATTATTAATTTCCGTTCTTTTGTTCTCGTTCTCACAGAATCACGTGCGTATAATAATACGTATAAAATAGATAAAGATCATTATCAGATGCATTTAATTATCATCCATGACCAGACGTACGATCAGGTCTCTCTGATTCTTATGGCTCGCGTCTCCGGCCCCTATAGCTTCGGACCCGACTCCGGACACCCGATTAAAAATATGACAAGCATTCATTTCCCCGGTCATAAAATCATTAGCATAAGAATTCCTCTACCTGGGGTTCTTCCCCTGCTCTCTTCGCCCCCCACCCCCACCCCCCTCTTGGCCCACCCCCTTTTTCTCCCCTCCCGCCGCCGCCAAAATTTCTATCCCCACCTCTCGTTTTTCGTCTCGTTTAGTTTCTTCGTGTTTTATCGCTCCCTCGAAACTGATTTATAAACATATAATGTGACGTGGGAGGGGCTCGGCTACCATATAATGATACCCCTGTGCACCGAACTAATTATGTTTACTACGGCCTCAAGAAAACCAAACCTAAAAAACAATTCGGACTCTCAGCTGGTTCTTTTTGTTTTTTAAACTCGTTTCACCGTCCAGAGATTATGACCTCTGACCCGCAACTATATTATCTCAGTTTTTCATTCGTAAAATATACCCTCTCTTTTTTTTGTCATTCAAGGCGAAAATGAATTACGTATTATCTATCGCATTCGTATTTTTATATTATAATTATATACATATACATTACAATATGAAAAAAAAACAAGTCCTGCTATATCTAATGAAAATTTTTTTTCAACCAAGTTTCGTGTTCAGAAAATATTTGAAACTTCTTTGCCAGGTTCATACAGGTATATACGATGATGTGTACGCTATGCGAGTGTTCGTGTGTATATGGGCGGCTTATAAAAACGCGTTTAACGCGGACGTAAGGTGAAATATTATGGCGGGTCGCTTCTATGTTAATCATTGGATTAGCATAATACCGTGATTTTTCAAGGATCATTTAGAAATGCAAATAAATAATTTTATAATCATAATAATAACGATAATAAAATACCAGAACAAGATTATAATACACAGTATTCCGTTGCGGCAGCCGCCTGCATGTATACATACAACGTATGTGTATCAAATATAAAAGTAGTTGTACTATTTTGATTTTACAGTTCGAGATGTTCGATGATAATTTTTTTTTTTTTTTTTTCACTTGAATTGTTATGGTTTTTATTTAGATCTCTAACAATTATTCAACGAACAAGATAAAAAAAAACGGAAGATACGAAAAAGAAAGCTACATATCCTGATCTGTTAATATATTACTTGATTTATTACAGAAAAAAATCATTTTTTTTTCTAAATTGTTTAATTATCGATTTACTTCAATATCTCGATTTTCTTGATACCATACACCTAATTTGTACATTGTCAGGTACAATTCGTCGGTGTCGACGCATCAGGATAGGAAGTGTACATCGAATTCTCTATTTTCTTATCCTCTTCTTTTTTTCTACCCTAAGACGTCATAATGCCTGACTTTATGAACTTTAGAGTTTACGGTGATCACGATCCTCGTTGTCGTCGTATAACGCCTACAGTCGGCGGCGGCGTGGCGGTTCTGCTATGATTCGGTTATTTTTATTCACCTTATTTATTTATTTCGTTTTTTTTATCGTTTGTCCTTTTTTCCTATTTTATGCTTCTCTAACTAGAATGAAATTTACTCAGACGTTTATTATGGGTTTAGGTTATATATTCTCAGCTGTGATCAGCTGGTGCAGCTCGCGTTGATATGTTCATCCTCCCCCCCCCCCCCCCCCCAAAAGTCAACTAGCTCTCCGTCATTTTTCCTACATTTTTTTTTTTCCATCTCAATAAAATAGGTAATATCATAACGTCCACGAAAAAGCGAAAAAAAGGGGTAACAATTCGGTATACCTGTAATAAAGATCTACAGTGATTTCGGACGATACGTTCGTTCTCGTCACTTTTATTATTTTTTTCCAGTTTGGATTCTAAACAAAGCTGATATAACCTCGGTAATATAAAATGACATCCATCACCAAATACTAGAACCTAACTTCTAATCACGAGCGAAGAATCTCAGACACCTTGAGTTCCTTATCCGTTTTGATCTTGTCATTCAGGATCTCTCCCGAGGTCTGTTAGAATATTTGAAGTCGGACGAGGAGGTTATCTTTCTGTTGTGTCGTCTCAATTCCAGCCCCAACTCTTTCGGTGGAAAAAAATGGAAGAAAAAAGAAGAAGAAGAAAAAAATAAATAAATAAAAGAAGAAAATAAAGTGAAATTACAAAATTACAAAAGAACGAAAAAAAGAATAAAGAGTCCTTCGGGACTCGGGTCTATATAATAATAGTATCCAGCCCAATCGTAGCTGCTAATCAAATTATATCCGAAGAGCTGGTTAACCATTTTATAGCGAGGATCCGGATATATTTATCTTACAAATTCATCTCGATATATTATCAACTGGCAATAAAATACACGCAGCGTTATACCGATGCTTATAATATGCTGAAGCTGCTGCAGCTGATCTTATCTAAAGAGAAAAGAAAGAAGGCAAGAAAACAACAAAAAGATGAAAAAACTAAAAAACAAAGAAAAAACAAAATAACCTATGGCTGGTGGTCAGCTAGACCCGGCGCCAAAGATATTATATGAGTATACGTATGCGATGCTCTTTCGTTCTTCCCCAATTCTTCTCTTATTCATTCTCTCTCTCTCTATCTCTGTATTTTATGTATTTTTTCCATTTACTTTTCTTCCATGTATTTGTTTTTCATCTTCATACCGTTCAACATCTCCTTGAAATGAGACGAAACCAAAGAAAAAAAAAAAGGACAAAAGAAAAACCAGAAATAATCAACGAGCAATGCGGTGCTCTTCTCAATCTTTACGATTACTCAGAAATTCTACCTTTATCTCCCTTTTTTTTCTCTACACTGAATGAAAACAAAAGAAATACAAAACTATCCATAGGAGATGGCGATAAACAATTGAAAGATGAAGAAAACAAGACAAAAAAAAAATCAAAAACAAATTTCGCAGAAGTCAAGGTCAGGTACCTCCTATTATTATATCCCACCAAATATCTTTGACTTTGTTTGGTGAAGAAATAGGAAAGAAAAGAACTAAAAAAAAAAAAAGAGCTCATCCAGGTTATTCGTAAAAACCTTGCTAAACGGCCAACTGTCCAGTGATTTTTTTTCGTTTTATCTTCAAAACAGTCGAGTGTACTAAAATAATATATTTTATACATATAATAAAAACATACTTTGTATCGTCAATATATTTATCAGATCTTTGCAAAACAAATATTGTTGTAATATAATAATAATAATAATAATAATAATGGTGATAATAATATCAATAATAATAATAATAATCATAATATGGTACATTACCGCTAGCTTCAATTACATAATTTATACATACTTATTACATTACACAATACTAAAAGCGCATATACACAACAGAAAATATCATTAATAATAATAATTATGATAATAATAATAATAATAATAATAATGCAATAATAATAGTCGTAATATTGTCGATGATAATAATAATGGTAATAATAATATTATTAATAATAATCGTGATCATAATAATAATGATGTTATAATAATTAATAATAGGGTTTCCTATTTACAGGATATCACACATACAGCAGTCGTACATATACATACATAATATAATCATTATTATTATTTTACATTGAACACTTAGCTGATAGACTTATAGATTATTGTGTGTGTATATATATGTATAATATTTATATATAACATACTATAATTCCATGTATATCGTATGTGTGTGTATAGATTTATTTACAATTAGCATGTGTGTAATATTTATCAGGATTTTCGTCGGATAATTTTTTTCTTTCTTTCTCGTTATTATTCGTCGAGTATTTATAATAATGTGTATTTTTCTTTTTTTTTCAAATTTCGATTAGTATTTACAAATATATAATGTAATCCAAATGAATCGTCATCATGATCGTCATCACCATTATTAATCATCGATGGAAACGGTGAGTAATTAATATGACGTGTACAAGCAGCGTGCTATATAAATTGGTTAATTCATTTATGCATAATACATAGAATTATTATGTGAAGATCATTGATTTTTCGACGATCGATAAACTATGTGATATTTTTTTATTATACTATATACTTTACTTTCTGAATTCTGAGTATAATGTTATTACGATTTTTGTTTTAATTATTTTTTTATTTTCAAAATGCAAGCGACTATATAGACGTTGTTATAGTTTTTCTTTCTCTCCATTCTTCGTTTGATCAACATCATCGTCGTCATTGTTACATAATCATCAACAACATCATCTATATATTTCATTATTAATTTTTCTTTCCCTTTATTTTTTTATTATTTTTTTTTTTTTTTTGGTTAGCAAATTGAGGCACAAACATGGCTGAAATTGTACATCCGTTTCACATACTTATTCGTTTATTTATTTGTTCTTATATACGGCCAATATTATACATACATGATCTATTATTATATATATTCACTTTTGTATTCCCGTGTGTGTTTTTTATATATATATATATATATTTTATTTATTATTTCTCATCAAATTTGTTCTTTTCTAATAGAGAGCGAAAAAAGCGACAGAGAAATTGAAGAAAAATTATTTTGACATTCATCTTCAGGGTCAAATTCATGATGCGACTAAAGCAATTATAATAATAATAATAATACTAATTTCACGAGGAAATCGACCTTGAAGAAGATCGTCATCATCATCATCATCATCATCGATATATATTTTTCCTATTTTCTTTTTTTTTCTTCTCTTTTCAATATAATTCCGCGAGATAGGTATACCGACGTTATAGTCGGTATTCTTCTCTTCCTATTATTCGGCGTGTCATCTTTGGCTAATTCTTAAATAATTAAAATACTTTATCTACATATATATACTAAATATCGCGCTCGTTATGGAATTCGTTCCGTGGTACTAGACCTATCAAAAAAATGGAAAGAAAAAAAAAAAAAACAAAGAAGAAACAAAAAACGATGATGAAATAAAAGTAAATGAATGTAGAAAATATAATCGAATGAAGAAGATATCGTCGCGACGAAGAATATTTTACCAACGGACACGAATTTGTCGAAATAATAGATAATATATCAAGGCTAGGTCTTCTTCGTGGTATTTAACTGAACCAAGGTTAGTACGCTGTCGCCTGATGATGCATCAGGGGGTTGAAATGATGGCTCAAATGGTGGGGGGGTGGAGGTCCTGGAAGCGGACTGTGCTGAGGAGCTACTCCGGGAGGCTGACAAACGTACCATTCCGTCAATTCCGGACCAACTCTAGAGGCCCCGTGGATACCCGGATTACTGGAAGACCCTGAACCGGAGTTATTCGGAACCTGAACCGGCGGTGGTTGAGGTGATTCGGTGTGACCTGTTACCGACAAACTTCCACCACTGCTACTGCTCTCTTCACCCTCGCTCTCGTAACCACCGCCAATTTTTCCATCGCCCAAGGTCATCCCGTGAACCTGAAGAAAGAGAGAAATGGAGAAAAAAATATTATAAATTATATCAGAGCGAGAAATACACCGAAGAAGAGCTCGTGTTGGAAGGACAAACGATTCCGCTTCGAAGAACTTTATCGAATCCGAATCGACGTATAACTTACCTTCATGTGTTTCCTCAAAGAACTTGGATGCGTGTAGGACTTGTCGCATCCCGACACTCGGCAGTTGTAAGGTTTATCAGAAGTGTGTACGTGGCTGTGTTTTTTTCTGTCGCTGCTATTAGCGAACCGCCTTTCGCAACCGGAATATTCACACTTGAAGGGTTTCTCGCCTGAAACAGAAAATTAAACAACGTTAATGCACCACGAAGTGACGCGCCTTAAAGGGGTGCTCGAGAATCGTGACTTTTTTATTCTTTAACTTTCTTTCAACATCTCATATTTCCCGCATCGGAAGTCGAGCTGGTGGGAAAATATATATATTTTCACTAACTCGAGTTTCGGTTGAAATAGCGTCGCGCTTCATTTTTTTCTTTTTTTTCTTTTTTCTTCTTCGCTTAGCGATATTCCAACCTCGTCGTGAATTTGTTCATTGATATACCCTGCGCGTATTCAGTGTACGCGGTATAGATAACAGGTTGTAATTTCTTCGTTCAATTGTTATTCATCTCACAACGATCTTCTCGCTTCCGTAGAAGATAACGCGATAGGTAATAACTACGGATATGTGAAATTAAAATTCGTCGCTCCAAAATACCAGGAAATATAGCCGTAACCCAATTTGCCGTAGGATATTTTCATTTCGAATTCCTGGGGGAATTCGACTTAGGATTATTATAACCTTTCCTTACGTGATTCATGAGTTATAATCCCTCCCCGTCCTCCTTCCCCCCCACCGCCCCCTCGCCGCGCAGGCACTACTCTTTGCCGGGTTCTAAAACGATTATAATAACTATTTTATCCCGTGTGGATCTGGTCCATTGTGTTCCCCATTCTAAGAGTCATAACAACATACAGGGTTTCTGGACGGCACGCAGCAGAACCGCACGGGAGTTTTTGGGACTCTGGTTAAGAGTCATCTCTATACTAGCTGTACGTATAACTTCGTCTGCAGGATCACCTTTATATAGGTTTATAGATATATATACGTGTGCCACGGGGTATACCGTGCTCTTCAAGTTTCCTGCACTGCGTATCTACGATGGTAGGAGAAAAGTAAAAGGAACGCGCGTCGCCCCGTTTGCCTTTGGCAATATTTCACGGCATATTGTTGCCATCTGCACACACAATCGACCCCTTGCATTCCCTCTCCTCATTCACCTCCCTACACCCCTATTTCGCCCCACTCCAGGTTCCCGCATATCCCCACTCCGGAGATCACGGTCCCCACCTAACTTCGGGTAGTTCAGGGGACCGCTTTTATTTATATGGTATTTATTTGCCAACCTGGAATACTGGGACCCCGAACTTTGTCCGAGACCCCCCCCCCCCTCTTCTTCTCTCCCACTTTCCCCGTGAAAAAAGGGAGAGATTTGAAAAGTTATTAATTGTCTCGTTATATGGGTGACACCCTTTGTGCTCTCAGAGGATCTCTATATACGTATGTGTATGAATAATTTTTTTTTTTCTTTCTCATATTGTCCAGAGATTATGCAGAACTGAGTCACGGATAGGGTCCGATATTCGAATGACCCGAAGACACGGGGATAAAGACAAAAAGAAACTAAAGAAAATGGGGTTTTTTTTTTTTTGTTCAATTTTTACACGTGGTTTCTATTCTTGGAAAAATATATTATCGCGGTTGAAAAGAGTCTTGCGGAAAAGTTGCGTTACTGCAGTTTAAGAGAATTTTGGAAAGCTGGGTGTACTTGGAAATGAGAATTTTTGGAAACCCTTGGATGGTGTATACCTAAGTGAGTGATATATGGGCGTTGGGTATTGTCCGTCTTGGGACCATAGGATAATGGATGATTTTTGCGAGCATTGTATTGTGTCCAAGGACTGAAGTTCCTGTGGAACCATACCGAACTTGGTAAAACGAAACATTGTTGCACCGGACGACCGACCCACCGTACCCCTGCAGACCATCTCGAGTGGATAATCCTCCCGTTATTCGTTCGGTATTAGCTGCCTTCTTTTTTTCTTCATCTTCTTTTTTTGCTTTTTTTTCTTTTTCTTTTTCTCCTGCTACTTGCCCTTCGGGGGAAATCATCCGTTCATCCTTCTACCCAGAAAACAACGTTGTAAACACTCCGACAAAATATTCCAGACTTTGACTCGTAGTAACACAAGTTCCGACACTTTCAAGTGTCTTCAAGGTCGAGTTAAGATCGGATTTAGATACACTAACTTCTGAAAGAGATTGGAAGCAGATAGAACGACCTTTGGGATTATAACAGATCGTAGATATTGGATCGAGATAAAAAAAAGGAATGTCTCATTGTTGGATACTGATATCCTGATATTGACTCCAAGATTACTCGAATTCTTGCGGACCATCGGAATGGTGTTGGAAGCACCTGGTTCAACCGAAAAATTAACTAAATGTATGTTTGTATGAAGATCGAATGTTTTGCCGCACTGTATACACCTTGAATAAAGCTAAGACCCCGGAAGAGACAGACAAACACTCGAATTACCACACCAGAAACCCATCAGCAGCTGCCGTTCCGCGCACTTCCATTCAGAATCAACATGGCGGAATGATCGAAGCGCCAAGGGCATCGGTACATAATAGTCAGTCGGTAGATGAAGCTTCCAGACATAACCCACGGATTTGTGGTTCTTTTTCATCATGAATGTTTTCTACACATCTTCTTGTACTTCTCACCCTATACAGATCGTTCGATAGAACGTTTCATTTCACGTACTACGATGGAGTTCGATGACCGTTCGAGAATGGAAATTTGAAATTTTTCAACCTACGAAATTCTAGAAATCCGGTAGTCCCGAAGGAATCACGTAGCCGCAGTTGGAACGACTGAGCTCGAAGAGGCTACCGTTCGGGAGGCTCTTCTTAAGCTCAGGTTATCACTCAACTCTTATTCTTATTCTGTCTTTTCTTTTTATGCGTGTTCCTCGTCCACTAGTTTACCGAGTCTACCACGAGACTCCTGAGATCAGACACTGAGATTTTTAGAAACTACCTCCATAAAAAATAGGGGTGCCACTGCTCCCCCGTTCCGGCGGTATGCCGACGGCATATATCTCGAGTTACCAGGGCCGGAGGTCACCGATTCAAATTCCAAACTCCAAAGAAGAAAAAGAACCTGAATGAAACTTCAAGACTCCGATGGGTATCCGACCGTGAAAACGTTTTCTGACCTCTTCAAATTTGACTCCGGATACTGCATATGTCATATTCCGTATTTTGGAACGGCAGAGTAACATTTCGGGAAATCCCGAATCAGAATTAGCCGCCCCTGCATAAGTATGGCGGACATTTACAGCTGACAAGCAAATAAGGTGTAGTCGTAAATATCTTCAGGGTACGGTGGTACGGCTAGGCGCTGAGATTCCTGGTGTATATAGTCGTCACGTTGCACCAACAGCAGAAGCAACAGCAGCTTCAGCTTCCTATCCGTCGAGAAATCAGAAGGGTAATTTCATATCTCTTATTTGCACTGCATGGCATGGAAGGGAAAAAAAAAGAAATTAATGGCAAACTGCCCGTGTAGACCCTGAAGAGTGATGAAGAAGGAGACCGAAGATGAAATTATTCCGATCTTCATCATCTCTGGAAAGAAGAAGAAGAAGAAGGCAAACTTCGAGAACGAAAAATCGACTTTTGCTAGACCAAAAAACGCAGACTTTACCTCCACGCCGAAGCGCGCCCCATCCGAATGAGGGGATCTTGAAGCTGAAGAGTCCCGTGAAAAGTGTTTGCAAATAGTATTGAATGGGCTAATTTCTCGTTCTCAAGTGCCCGGATCGTTTCTTCAGGGTCCTTGACAGACGTGAGTTTTAGAGTTTTCGAATATCCTGCTCCTCCGAACCCTGAAAACCCAGCTAGTCACGCCGTTTTTCTTTATTCACGATGATCACAGTGCGAAAGTTTACCGCCTGCGGGATCAGAGGGCTGATCTCAACACCACGTGAATGAAGCTCCAGCACCTTGCAGGGATCACCAGCAAAAATGCGCACCTTTTTTCTCTTTCTTTCTTTTTTTTTTTATCTATAGTACTCTGTACCGAGGACGAAGAAGGACCCTGAAGAACGAGAAAGGGGCTTGTTAGGGCCATTGTGAGGTTGCCGAGTATTTAGAAGAGCGAGTGCAGAAGAAATCCTTCGACAGCGGAGCTACTACTTCAGCAAATGTTATCCTGCTGGATGAGCTTCCATGAAAATAAATACCCTTGAAGAACGGAGGTTGAGGTATTCAAACAGCTGATCCCGATGGATTATCGTAAACCTGTATTTTGGTTAATTTGCACCTGGAAGAGTGTCGAAATCTCAACACTTGGCTGAAATTTTATACATATAATGTTATCACCAAACGTTTATCGAGAAGAAGAGAGGGAGGTAAAAAAAAATATAAGCGGACAATAAGGTTTTCCAAACAATCAGTTCTTTTCGAATGATTATGCCTAAGCGTATTTTAGTCACGGTTAATTTAGTTAGTCAACGTTTAGCCGTTAATAGCCATGATCGGATGGATCAGCTTCGAAGCTGGCCAGCTCAGAATCGATTGGTATATTTATTGAGTTCGAATGACTCGGCGTTTTTTTGTGACGGTGAAGGTTCTTCTCAAACATTCTTCCTCCGCATCCATCAGAGGTCGAGTAATATCCCGTGATTTTAGTCTTCAGCTAATTCTTCAGGATCTCAACTTTTCCTGTTTTCTAGTCCAGTGTGTGTGGTCAGTTTTTCGGTTTATTAATCACCCTTGTAAAGTCATAAAAAAAACGTCCGGTGGGCGTGCCGTAAGAATTGCTAAATCAGGTCCATCGATCCCTAGATTGACTCGTCCGCCTCGAAAGATCCTACAATTCCGCCATTTTGAATCGCGATTCCGAATGCCAAAAAACAAGAAACCGAAATTTAATCGGAAAAGGGGTTTCCCACCACTAGCTAACAGGGTCTCACTTTTAGTTTTCTTTTCATTTGATATCATTTATTTTTCTCTTATTCCATGGGGCAGTTTTATATTTTACGATATACCGAGCAATTTGACATCTCGCACGAAGCATAATTCACGCTGGCCGTTCCTAGCCGAGAGATGTTGAGGTGAAGAGAGGGGTACCTTATAAAAGGTACGTGTGCGAGCGCATCGAAACCATTAGAGAAACAGTCTTCATAAATATAGCGGACAGCGAATGCTGTTGCGGCTGCCTTCGCGTGGTTCATTTTATCGTTTTTGCCCCCCCCCCCCCCCCCCCCCTTTTCCGTAGCCTTCTCCTCTTCTTCTTCTTCTTCGTCTTCTTTTTCTTCTTCTTTTTTCGTAGTTGGGAAAAACGATTTTTTATACTTTGCTTTCTAACCGCGGTTGATCGGTAAAGGGTTGTCTTTTCTTTTTCTAAAGAAAAACAATATTGGAAAATATGTCTACGGATGACGGGAAATTATAACGTCCTTAAAAAGGGGGACTTTCTCAATAACGGGTGTACACAAAAACTCGGATCAAGTTACAAAATTAAATTACAATACAGGACCCTAAGCATTCTTGGCGGCAAACCCCATCCATAACAAACTCCGGACTTCCAATGAATTTTTCAACGTCCTCCGATTTGTTTTTTCTTCCTTCTTATCCTGCACGGAACGACGTACATCGCGAATTATTTAAGAATGACAAAGAATAACATATCCTCATAGAACACCCATTAAATCATTTTCGACAAATCGCGAAGGATAATTTGCCCGTTATTGTCTTGTTTCTCGAAATTGCGGGGAACTTATATGATCTCTTTGCTAACGACCTATATGTAAATATTCCTATCCCTCGTCCCACTCTATGGCTGTGGTCTGCAGGATAATAGAGAGAGAGAGAGAGAGAGAAAGAGAGAAAAAAAACGCCCTCAACGGTATGACGATGGTATATGGAAACAGACCGGGATAGTCTTAAGGCATTATAAAAATGTTAAAAAGAGACGAGCGATGAGCAGGAGAAAAGAAGAGGGCCTTGCATGCAGCATTCCTGTATACGTAGTATCCCGGGTCCTCTCCCGGTACACTCCCGACCCGCGACCCGCGACCCCGACCTGCGCCCCCTAAATCATCCACAGTCCCGCAGCAGCACGCGGAGGAGCGAGCTAGCTGCTAGCTGGCGATATTGTTTTGTTTTTCTCTCATATCCAACCTGGAGGGTTTATTTATTTCCCAGACACGGAGACAACCCCGCGGGCCCGTCGCTTAAGATCGCGCTCATATAACCGAGCGCGATCCTCTCCAAAACTGTGGGAACAAAAATCTGCTTCACCCTCGCTCCGCGTGCCAAATATTTTATGAAATCAAAAAAGTGACCCGCCTTCGCTCCGATCGATCTTCTCTCTCTTTTTACTTCTATATGCCCCGCATCGTGCAATGGAATGAAGAAAATATTTTCAGTGACCGTCAATTTTTAACCCGGATTGCCCTGAATTATTTGCGGTGAACCTGATTTTTTTTTTTTGTTTTTTTTTTTTTCTCTTCGTCCACTGTTGGTATGAGGAACAATTATAAACGCGTCGTGCGTCGTGTAATTTGATACGGGGAGGAGGGAGGAATTTGCTTTTTAGAGCTGCGCGGAGGAAGAGCGGCGTTATACGTTATACGGTAGCCGTGTGTAACATGGAGACTAGAGAGTCTTGCCTTAGGGGTTTTTGGGTTCTGCAGGATTTAGGGTTTGGAATATATGTATGGTATATACGCGTCGGGACTGGGAGTCTCCTGGGGACAATGACGATCATTGAGAAAATATCAAGTGTCCTGAAACATTATACTTTTATGCTATTTAAACGCTTTTTTGTACACATCTATACTACTTGTGCAGTCTTTCTGTGTGTACAGGTACACGTATATATGGTATAACGTAAACGTGTATGCTACGGGGTTTTCCAGAAGTAAAATATTTTCAAGATATAGGAATTATTCATTGATCAGACATTCATTTTTTCATTTTTTCATTACGATTTTTCATATGATAAATCTTCGTCAAAACATAACCACTTCTCCTGCTCTTTTTTTTTTTTGGGTACGTTGAAAACTCTTGATCGCGCTATATTGAAAATAACCGTACAGCGCGATGGTAATCGCCGAAGATATCTGAATGAAAAATATACCTATTCGTATAGTAACTAAAAAACCAAACACTTCTGGTTAATATCATGAAATGAAAACGCGGGGCTTTCCGTAATCCCAGCGAGTACATAAATTCCTTTCTATATAATTCAACGGTTAGCTATATAAATGCCATATCGCACGGTAAAGAACTATGTAAATAAGTGTAAACTTCGTTCTCTAAGTTTACACTCGTCTGTGTCTGTAAGGTATACATTTCCTATTACTACTCATCCGCGGTGTATAGTACGATGTTACAAAATTAAACATCTAGAATTGAAGTTAACTCGAAACGCGTAAAACGGGAGCAATAAGCTGTATCAAAAGTTCTAGTCTTTCCCTCAACTTTAATTACCTCGTACAAGAACCACCATCTTTTGTTTTTATTGGAGGGAAGCCAACACTCAATTATGTTTTCCGTAATACGTCACTGTTATCACAGTTTCGTATTTCAAGATGGCCACCATCGCGCAGCTGGTGCAGGTTTTTCGGGTTATGTTTTATTTCGTCGATCTCCTCGATCGATCGTGCGTCACAATGTGCATTTACAACTGCAGTCGGTGCAGCACAGAGATATGGAAGAAATACGAAGAGAAGAAATTCAAATTGAAGAAGAAAAATTAACAACGACAACGACAAGACGTAAACCATTAACTGTATCAACACCCAACTTCCGGTACTGATCGTTTAAAATGTAGCCGCAACTGACAAGATCGAGGAAAATGTGTTTTCTTGTTTGATTGTCTTCCTTTAATTTTTTTTGTCTCTCTCTCTCTATCTCTCTCACCAAATTACCGATCTATGTATCTTTGTTCTGATTTTTTATAGGCAATGAAAAAAGAAAACAGACTACGATGGACAGGAAAAGACGAGATACACGAGACGAGACAGGAATCGACGATAGTGCATCGTTAAAATGAAATTGGTTGAAACCCTTCGCAGTACAATTTGACCTTGATGATTCGTTCTCACCATTGCACAGCTATGTGTGTGCCGAGAATAAGAAGCTAAATTTAATTAGTCTTGAAATTGATCTTGCGGGTCATTCTGACCGGTCAAGCTAATTGGACCGATCACAATGAAGACCTCCAAGCCCTATTTATACATGTAACCCCTTCCGAAGTTCAACACACTACTGGTTGACTGCAAAAGAATTGAACCTCCTTATTATCCGACCCCCAAATACCGACCTGCTTCTGACGCGGTTTTGCCTCGGGCAGGATTCTCATCTTAGACCAGACTGCCTGACGCCTTTACTGCAGATGCTGCTGCAGCAGATCCTATTATAGATCTTCAGCTACTTTCTGAATTCATTATTTAAACATTGAAATTATACTGCGAAACTGATTTCGGAATACTGAAATTATTCGAGAGTCATTGGTAATTTTTGTTTTTTGCCACATGGAAAAAGGAGGAGCAAAATAAACAGAAAAAATGAAGGAGAAAAAGAGGAAACGTGTAGGCGTTCGAAGATCAGCAACAGCAGTATCCAAAGCCGCTCGGTGTTCAGTAATTTACGACTTGGTATAGGGCTACTAAAATATCGGTAGCAAACTGAAGCAGTGTGCTTTATATTTGCTCTTCAGGCACTTCTTTATCGATTTCCGAACCCCGCCGACTCTCGTTTTATGTGCGTTTGCAGTTGCTTTTGTTTGTTTTCTGCTTTTTGCTGCATGAAAATATACAGCGGCGATTCGATTCGAATCGATTATTTTCTGGAAAAAACCGCAAAATTTTTGTCAACTTTATTTCGGAACCAGCTACCTTGCGAAAATCGTCGTTGTGTACATTATGCGTACATGTAATAGACATATATCACATATAAATTGTGTGCACAGAAGTAACTATAAAAGCTATATATACAGAGCACTTGACGCCATACACCCCCCATGGAGAACACAATCTGCCACTCAGCCGCATATTGCGATCGTGTCTTTACTTCGTTTTACGACCTTACGATCGTACTATAGAAGGATTTCTATAACGTCGTATTATTATTTTTCCTTACTATGCTGCTTTTCGAAAATAATTTTCACTAGATCGATGTAAAAGTGATTCTTGAATTACGAAATTTACAATATTATAAACTGAACAGAAAGTCTATGCAGAACATTCGTACCAGAATTTTCATCGTTAAATTCAGTGTACCATTTAATCTACAAAAGTAATTCCGAAAGAATTCGATATACTGTATGCGAGCATTTTTTTTAGGAACTAGAAATTTCTAAAGTTTGAAACTTTGAGTGAAACATTGCAGTATTGAATCGGCAAAGATTGTTTGAAAATCTACAGTTTCGAGCCATGCAAAATAATTTTCGGACGAGTGATCGTGCAAGCCAGTTTTTGCGAAAGTAAGAAATCATCGAAATTAGCCGAAACTCCATGAAATTTCTGAGTATACGATTGCCTGTTTTTCAAATAATATTTTATGTCATTCAGCGTACAAGGTGGCCATTTTTATTTCTAGTTTGTGTCACGGTTTATCCCTTGTATTCGGTATCTGTGTATATGCGCCGTGAGCTCCCCTGTTTTTAACGCTCATTCTAACACCCCTTCGTGTCGTTGATCCCCCATCATCCCCTAACCCCTGGAAAATGCTAACCAATAGGAGATGCGTAAGTTGGGGTGAATCCCATTGTCGAATAGACCAATCAAACGCGAGCCATCGGACATATGCAACGGATGACGTGTTGCCTCCCTCTGGTAAAACCGTGCAAACCCGGACCTAAACCTAAATCCAAAACCTTAGGGGCACCCAAAAACTCCCAACGTTTTATACATCAACGTACTACTTATACACTATCACTTATATCCGCTCTTAATGGGTGCAGATCGCCGTTCTCCCATCTCTTCCCAGTACCCATTCACCCCATGCCGTTCATGGGGATTAAAATTTATACCGTTTAGGGCGCGTGCTGCTACTGTGTTGCTGCCGCTGCAGAAACCATCCCCCAAACCCCCACGAACCAAGAGAAAGAGATGAAGATAAAAATAAAAATGGGCACGTATGATAAAAAATAAATAAATGAAAGCAGACTGATCGGTACCCCGCTTCCACGGTTGTCCATAGATAATTGTGTACGTTCTCTTATAATATGCATCCATGTATTAACTGGAGACAAACTTTGATTCTTCTTCTGCAGCACGATGAATTCAAATACACCCAATTTTCTGTTTATTTATTTTGCCATGCTTTGTACACCGCCTTGAACACCCCTTTCGTATGATTTCGTTGTTCACGAAATGCACTCGAACAAGCACTACACGTTCTCGATTAACGGCCCCCGAGGCAAGCCCTTATGGCAATTGTTTTGTTCGATGCAATGCTCGAATACCACCTCACAAAGTTTGCAAACATACCGAAGAGCGCATCAAATAACGATCTAATGTTCTTTGAGCAAGAAATCATCATGAAGCATAGACACTCGTTCATTAAATTTTTGAATCCAGTCAACGTTTCCAACATTTTCTCACGCCCCCAAATTCTCTGCTGTTAAATTCACGGGATGTCGAAAATATACAAAAACAAGATAATCATTCAGCTGAACAGTGATTGAGAATTGATCCTTGCGAATCTATACAATAAAATTCAAATTTGATTAGGGGAGCAAAGACACTGTCCAGCGCATCGAATCGGTTGTATTCGTTTGCCGTCGGTTGGTTGTTTGCTATAAGGACGAACCAATGTGACTATAACCCGGCGCCCGTCGCGGCATTTTAATACCTCGGTATAAATATGTAAATACAATGTCCTTTACCACGATCCTTAGGAGCATAAAACTTGAGGATATATGGTCAGGTAATTTCTTAATTGCGTCGAGAAATTCTTGTCATAATAAAAACCGCGCTGATTGCCCGAAGGCGCCGTACGTTACGGGCCACAATCCTTTTTTCTGTAATAAGAAGAAAAAAGAGAAGGAAGAAAACCTCCCATCCAATCCCTTAGAACCAAAATGATCGACTTACCGGTATGCGTTCTCTTATGAATCTTCAAATTTTCAGATCTTGCGAAAACTTTTCCACACCCTGGAAAAGGGCATGGGAATGGTTTTTCTCCGGTATGAACTCTGATGTGATTAACCAGTTTATATTTTGCCTTAAACGCCCTTCCATTCCTCGAACACCCTTGCCAGAAACATGCGTGTGTCGTACACTCCGGTCCTCCCACGTGTTCAACGGTCAAATGCGTAACGATATCGTGAAGCGAATTGAACAATTTACCACAAAGTTTTCTAGGTCCGGGAGCATCCTGATCTACCCACATACACGACATTTCTTGTCTCTGAGTTGCTCCACCTCTCATATACCTCAAAAATGCACCATGAGGATGGGTGGAGTGCGTGACACTGGGATGTTGCTGATGGTGTATCGAAGGTGGAAGATGGGGAGTTGCGAGGTACTGATGATGACTACCGAGCCTTCCATCTTGAGGGTAATGACCTGGATAGTGAGTGGCGGTCAAAGGATGCTGACCATGATGCGGAAACTGTTGCATACTGGCGGCGGGAGAATCGTGGTGAAGAGGCGGAAAGAGTCCCAGACCACTTTCGGGAGTAGTTGGATTCGCTGTTGCGTTAAATTCGTGCTCTCTTCGGAGCAAAAAGTCCCTAGCCGCGTAACCAGCATGGCCCATGTGATGTCCCATGTGCGGTGCCATGTGGGGACCTGGATGTGGATGATGCGGGTAACTTTGGGGATGAAAATGGTGCTGCTGAGGAGCATCCCCCGTCGGTGGCTGAACACTATTAACGACATTCTCTCCACTCCCAGAACCTGGAGACAATTTTATACCCAAACTTGCCAGGTGATGGGGATGCGAAGAGACGCCGTCCAGAAAAGCATTCATCATGTTTAGACAGTTCTTTTTTACACCTAGAAAAACTGGACACTTTGGAGTTTGGAGGTCGTATCACATTCCCCCGGAAGATAAGAACAAACTTTATTTTACACTAGTTCCGGTTGAACAGTCGTTGCACCGTAGCCTAACCATTAGTTATTTTAATATCGAAAACACGATTTTAAAAAACACATTTGGAGTGTCCAGGTCATGGATAAGGTAATCATGTGCACTCTTCACATCACTGTCCTTTTTGGATAAATATAAAACACCGGGCGGTCCTTCATCCGTTTATTCGACTGATCGTGAAAACCACCTTTTAGAGCAAAACAAATGCTCTAAATATTAAAAATCGCACGGTAAAAATTCTTTTCAAAGAAAGTAGGAATTGAGGAAGGAGTAGCCGGTGTGTTCCTTGCTGCGTTCACAGCGGGACTGACTCGGTAGTCTCCACGGGGGCGACGGTTCGCATTTTAGTTGGGTTGTACCATCCGGCAAAAGGGGCGTTGATTATTTCCCTCTTCCCCTCGTCGCCCCGTTGCGCAGACGATGTTTCCGGAGCCGGTTTCCCCAGGATACCAGGCGCGCATTGGTCTGGAGTGGAGAAAGCCTATTGGACGTTTTGGCTTGGCGATCAAAAGCCAATCGGACATTTCGATGGGCGATTTTAAACGACAAGGCGCATGACTGGTAAACGCCCCTGAGTAACGCCCAATCTGAGAAAAAACTTACATTCTAAGCGATTTGGAGAACGGATAGAAGGAGAACAAGCTAAAGACGAGGATATTTCAGGCCCTGTCAACGTCCCGATGTGCCAAACTGGGAACTCCTGCTCCTTACGAATCACTGAGTCAGCGTGATCGGTATCTAGAACGAAATTCTTTTTGGCACGATCCCCCGGGATTACACGGATACTGTCCAATGGATACGAATCTTGATCTCAACTGTTATTATATGCTGACCTCCGCTAATCGTTAAAAATTTATTTCTCTACCCGCTTCACCACCCTTTACCCTTGTTATACCTGCTCGTCTATTTATTTGCGTTATGCCGAATTACTGACCCTTTTTCAATGGTGAGCAATCTTTTTTTTCGCAGAAACGAACGGTCTATGGGTGTTATACGAAGCAGGTAAATAAAATGTAACCGAGACATCGATGACCGCAGAGACAATGAAACGATTAAAACCGCACGGGTATTATAGGAATGGACTTCGGAATGATTTAGTCAGAACTACACACCTGCTGCACACCTGTCTAACTCCGATCAAAATTTTCTAACGCTTTAAGAAATTGGTTGAATTTAAATTACTCGGAATTAAAACTTTCCCCATTTTTTTTTCTCGCGTTGTTTGCTCAGAAGCATAACAACTCTCCAAACAATATTCAAAATGATTTTCCATAGTCATATAATGCCAATCTTTTCAGAATTCTGAAATTCAAATTTTGAACACTTTCAATATTTTGTTCCAAACCTTTGACATCTGGGGCAACGAACTTGACAAGCGTATATTGAATTTCGAAAAATCGATCACTAGATAATCATTTGGAATCAGATACCACTTTCTTTAAAAAAAACTTTTTTAAGATTAGAACAAAAATTAGCGGAAATATTATTCGTCATCAACTCAGCAAACAGCAACGATTACTGATAATAAATGACAAGCACATTGAACGATCTGTTGACCGATTTTCCTGCAGTGCTGGTCCTTAAGTGCAGCAGAGTTTGAAAAATATTTCCTTGTATATTTCAAACTGGTCATTGTCTTAGGATAGGTCATCACTCACAAGCTCGAACAGCAGTTGCACGGCGGAGTCATTATATTTAATTAATCATTAGCTAATACAAATGGCTCGATTTATAACCCGCTGATATACCTATCCCTCGAGAATAATATCACCGACGTCTGGAGGATGACCATTATATAATGTCATGCAGTTCGTCAGAACCGATTTTTTTCATATTATTATGACTCGGCTCGAACTTATCGATCATTTTTTACGTCTGAACTTTGAACTTGATAGGACGAAAATTGCAAAATAGGGTTTTTTAACGCGATTATTCTCGAAAGGATGAAGCACGAGGACCCCCTAGGTCTTTTACAAAGGCGACGACACGCCTGAAACAAAGACGAGTTACCGATCTCTTGATCTCTGATGGAACTGCGATCGGATCTGTTTTCTGGATCTTAATATCCATCGGCTAAAATGTTTGACCTTCTGTTACCCGACATAATTATACGAATGATGTCCCGCGTCTGTTTTTACGAGCTTGTACGAAAATGAGAGAGAGAGAGGAAGAAAAAATAAAAAACGGAATAGAAAAAATAGAACAAAGTGGGTGGAAGAAAACGCGACACTGTGCAAAGCTTATATGTGTATAAGGAGAGAAAAAAAAGGTCGAAAAGGAGCCGCCGACGCAAAAATATATCTCCGCATAGATCCTATTCCGAGATTAAAAATCAGATAACAAGACAGATACGCGTGCGGTGCTGACCATAACCTGAGATCTTGTCTCTAACTCATTAGAGAAATGCAGACGATCTTTCGAAACCTGCGGGGATAGAAACTCGAATCTTACAGCCGCAGGAGGTATACGAAGACTCCGAGCATTCGCTCAAGCACGAATAATAGAAGAAGAAACACAAAAATCAACGCTATTTTCTATTTAGCAAAATGTGAGCAAAAAAAATTAAAAAAATCTCTTCGCACTTCTCCAATTTTGTCCCGAAGATCTGCACGTTGATCACCTGTTGTCGTTCTGTTTTATCTCGCTACCTTGGAAGATAAGAAACGCCGGTACCAGAGATCGCTGTCAAGATAGTTTTCCAAAAGCGTTGCCGACGTAAAAAACTACTCTTCGGTATTTTTACGGACATCTCTTCACCCGTAATTTCCGTGCAGGTTAAGAAGAAGAAGAAGAAGAAGATGAAGAAGAAGTTGGAGCTAAAGCTGCACGATCTCCTGTAAGTTTGGAATAGGGAAATGGGATGAAAAATCCCTTAAATATGATAATAAAAAAATTTGGGATCCCTCAGCGTTGGTTTCTCGGCGAGTCCTGCAGCGGTCATTTAGATTTGAATAGCTTGTTGCTGTTATGGTACCTGCAGAGGATAGTCCCGCCTGTTGGACACTGCAGGCTGCAGATAGAGGCTGCTGCACCACTGGGCCGGGACGGTGCAGACGCACACCCGTATTATAGATATAACAAACCAACGGGGACAATGAAATATGAACAGCTCGTGTTCTACGGACGGGATAAAAAATAAGGTAAGGGAAAATATGCCGCGTTACTTGATTTATATCCACGTGCCGGATCGCGGACCGAACTGAGTTATGTATCACGTATCTTAATACTTTATTCCAACCCCCGCTTCTCCCTCCTCGCCCCCTTGGCCCCCTTCCTCTGCTCCTCTTCCTCCCGCTGACCATTGCGGCGGGTTAAAACATCGTCAGCTATCACGCGACCCCGGCCGATTCTAGCCTCCGAACTACTAAGTAAAAAGGAGAGTAAATCATAGACTGCAGACACGAGTCGGGAATTTTACAAAAAAATCTCTACCGATTATCACGATACAACGTGAAAATTCTTCCGATACCTTTTTACAGAATATTTCGAACCCATAATCAAAATCGGTATCCGATTCCTTGCCGATTTTCGACCGATTGTTGTTCTTTTTTTTTTTTTTTTGCGCTCTTTCTCTGCACCGGTTTACATTCATTCATCGTTATCGTTTATTCGAATTATATACCGATGTTAGAAATCTGCGATTTCATAGTCTTTGCGATTTTTATTTTCTCGCATCTGAGGATGAGGAATTGACCGTGAACAATTCGGCGGAGAAGTTCTGGGAGTAGGAGTAGAATAGAAGGTGGACGACGGTTTGATTTACGAGTTGGTAAAACCGTTTTTTCGTATAGGTTAACCATTATAACATATTTATTGTTTCGCGCTGCGCATTGCCGATCGCATGTATTCGTACGAAAGAAGAGTGAAAAAGGAATGTGAAAAACGGGAGAAAAAAAAAAACAAAGAAATATATAACAAAATGAGAAGAAGAAACAGTTTCTTTTAAGACCGATTTTACAGCTTGAGAGTTGAGAACCTAACCTGCAAACTCGACTGAAACTGCATGAGCTGGTTATGTCCCAAGCAGGATGCTTTACGACGTATTATTAGTCACTCGGTTATCCATCACCAGCTACATGTACACCTATACCAGCTCACTCATTTGCGGTCGACCCGAGCAGCTGTAGAGATAGAAATTTCAATCGAAATACCGATCATACCGATCACCATACCGATCCTCGCCTTAAACTGTCAACACAAGCTATAATTCATTCGCTTAATTTAACACCAATTTACATCGATGAAATCAGAACAAAATCTGTTTTCTTTTTCAAGTCATCGACCCCAAATTTCGAATCGCAAAATTAAGGATTTGATGCGGCAGTCCGATAACTGCAAAAAATCGTACGATTTCCATGAAAATTGGTTAAACCGAGGATTTTGAATTTGAAAAATACAATGCGCGATGTCCATTGGTCTCAGAGATCGCTGAATGATGATGATGATTAAATTCACGATTTTTCTTTAGAAGCAAAAAAAAATAATAGAATACATCAAAATCTTAACGATCACACTCTCTTCTCACCCTAATTAGATTTTCTATTTTTGTTTTCATCTTTTCAGGGTGCGCGAAACAAATGCATGCTTCGGTGTCACCCTTGTACAACCTTATGATGTACAGGTAGGGGCTTATTTTTGTATACCTATGCGGACGTAACACACGTGATCTATACATCTATATATCTGTGCGACACACATAATTATAGTCGAACTGAAGGGCGAATGCCCAGCTATATACTCGCATCTGCCGCACTGCGGGGGTCGCCGATCATTTTTCAGGGGTAGCTGCTCCGCACGATTTCCTTTCCCTCATCCCCCACAGCACCGCTATACGGCAATAAAATAAACGAAAGATAAAAAGAAAACAAAATGTAAAACAATTATTGAGACTTGTTTCTTTTTATTTTCTTTGTCTGAGCCGGGTATGCATATAGTACACGTACCATATGCATTGGTTTTTATGTATATTTTTGAAATCGTGGCGTTTTCAACTAGATATCACAGTCGCTTTGTGGCGTATTTCATTTTCCATCAGTTCCGTCTTCTCCATCGCCTCTTTTCTTCTGTTTTCAAATTCCAAGAAATGGAATATTTGCCGCGCGCGCGGTCCTCTGTTATAATTCACGTCGTTTTTTATCGCCCTGTAAATTTCCGAAGTGGGGTTAAAAGAAAACTTTTTGATGACAGGGTCGCCGCAGGACGGGGGGGCGTTCGGTTTGGGACAAACCAAGGGCGTGTCTATTAGCTATATATATAATTTAGGGGATAATATTAATCTATCGTCCTTTTTGTCTCATTCCATGAAACAAGAATGAAAAAAACACATCGGGCGTAACATTATTCTCGTCCTCCATTTTCTCACCTCACCAGCTTTTCTTTTCGATTTCGCACGGACGAGACAAAAAAAAAAAAGACAAATAGAAAAGTATCAAGATAATATACAGCTGATCGCGTGTGTGTATCCGAGACCGTAAATTGATTATCACAATAAGGTAGATATAAACCGGAAGTTGAGTATACGTACGGTATAATCTTCTTAGGAAAAGCTCTCTCGGGTTCGCGTTCGTCGCTTGTTGCAACAGGAAACTCGGTTAATGAGTGAGCAGAAAGGGTTGGGTTCGTTTATTCGTTGTGTTCGTTAGCTGCCGCGGTGAACGGGGCAAGTGTATCACAGGCGAGTGGTGAGCTGAGAGGAACGATGATGGAGGAGTAGTTGAAAATTAATTGAGCGAAGTACCCTCTGAGTGGTTGGATCGTTTGATTATACCTATAGGTATGACTATGGCTGTGGCAAGAGCAATTCTGTAGTTGAACCGTTTGTACACGTAGTCGTCGTCGTCATCGTCGTCCGCAATCGCGGACCACTTCAGCGACTCCACCTCCCCCCTGATCCCTTCCTGCATTCGCTCCATATACCTATATGTCGTATGGTTCCCTCGATTTCCACCCTTTTTTTCTCTCTCCTTCCCCCCCCCCCCCCTCTCTCTCTCTTCTTCCTCGATGAAATTAACCCTTCTTATACTTATTGTCATCCTCCTTATGGCCAATCCACTTGAGCAATTAAACTACCCTGATCCTCTTAAATTACTACACGCATGAAGAGTGCGTTAGGTCCTTTTGCAGATTATCATTAGAAATTAGAAACTATTAGAAACTAAAGGATGTTGAATTTTTTTCATGCGTCAGACTCGTTCACCTCGAAACGAATGCTGAATCGATTTTCCAAAAATTTATTCCAAGAAATTTGCAACGTTGAAAGTATCTTGCTGCAAGGCAAACTCTGCTCAAAAAACGACATAGCTTTTGATGATTTTAAAATTCAAAGTCTCCGATCCCTCGAAAGTACGTCGATCGTGGGTCTGGTGTTCGGAATTCATGCAAGAGTTGCTGAAATCGAACGTGGTATGAAATATTGGAAATTCTAAATTACGCGGATCGAGTGACGAAATGTGCAGAGAATCAAAAAATGGATGAACGCATGCCACAGAAATATACGGTTCGCCGTGTGCAGGGCGATAAGCTTTTCACTATGACAAAATCGATTTTCTAATATCCATGAATAATTTTTTTTCGAGAATTTCCCGCATCAAGAGAGGACGTGGTATGACTAATAGATTCTGGACGCGGCAGTCCATCCATCTAAACTGCATAATGGTATATGTTATACCTGCGTATTCCTCGGGGTTGATCGATACAAATCGATCTGTATCGATACATTATATCCCACCATACCTATATTAAATATATCTGTTATGTATTTCTCGACCTGAGAGACCCTGTATATGCCGATGCATTTATAACATTGGCTACGCGGGTAGAAGAAAAAAGAGATGAAGAAGAAATGGAAAAAAAAAGATATAAAGAAAAGAAAACACAAATTCGTGTGCTTCGAATCCAACCTTCTTTTTATTTTTCTTATACATCATCTTCTTCTTCTGCTTCTTCTTCTTCTTCTTCTTCTTCTTCTTCCCGCATGGCGTCTGCGCTCCGGCAATATTATACGATCCAAAGAGTTGGTATTATATATACTTATATTTTGTCGGAGAGTTGAATCGCGTCGCGCCACTCGGTCGGTCGGTGAGCCCGGCGCCATTCAGAAAATCCTTGTTAACTTAACCACTCCATCTTCGGCATTGCTGATGGCGAAGAGAAAAATAAAAACAAGAATAAAAAAAAAACAACAAAAACGAATGAATAAAAAGAGAAAAAAAAAACACGGAGAATCGAATAAGAACAAGAAGAAGATGACGTCTGTTTGTCGCCAACGGAGTCCCCCTTGTTGTAAAGTAACGCTGAAGAGAAAGAGAGAAAGATCAGGAGAGCCCGGAGCCAATTAGAGACAGCAATTAAAAAATTACACTGTTATAACCATACCACAGAACCGTGGGAGACGTCCTAATACGGTACGCCGTGTAAATGCGACGTCTCAAGAGGTGATCATGAAGGTTTTTCATATTATATGTGTGGCATATATATACGCGTCCCACAGGAGAGGGAAAACAGTCAGGAATAGGAAATAAAATTTCAGGTTTATGGAACTCGGACGCAGTAAGATTCTAGGCGTCTCCATTCCTCGAGTGCCGTGATACTTATTTTTATCCCCTGGGATACGTATCTTTGTACCAATCCGACGCTTTAATACGACGGACGTCGCGTGTAAAATAACGTCTTTTCAAAAATAGAGAAAAATTTTTTTAAGTCAACGTAAACAAATGACACGCGACGAAATTATTATGAGAAAGAGAAAAAAACGGGGGAAAAAACATTTCTCGGTTTTGTAAAGCCAACAAATTTTCAATTCTTTGAGCAGATTTTTGAAAAATTTCCGAAAAACTTCAGTAGCTGTGCAGTGTACCAACCGAAGGATTAGAAACTATTCATTCTGAAACAAAAAAAAACAACATTTCTCGTAGCGAAGATAACAAAAAATTATTTTTTCTGCTGCACTAAATGTTTCAACACTTGCAAATTCACGCCCCTAGGGTGTAAAATTCAGAGCAGCCCCTGTTTTTTTTTTTTATTTAGACTTCTCGAAAGCCTTGAAGAGCATGGGGAGAGTTCATTTCCTCGAACCCGCAGTCCGTTGCATTTATACCACCCTGACTTAAAATCTTCGTCCTTTGACTCGAGTATTGTTTTCACTTCCGGCGCGTACCCCACGTGCTCAAAAAACAGTAAATATAAGGGTGGAAAGTGCTGGCGTTCGTTGTTTTCCTTTCAACATTTTGTTTTTCAGTTTTCTTAGCCGTTAAAATTTGTCTGCCAAAAATTGAGATTAAAAAACAGAAAGAACGATTCCGTGCGGCTGTTGTTAGTAACGAAGATGTTACACGTGAGACCTTCATCCTTCGTTACCAGTGACAACTTAACTTTAAAAATTTCATAGATTTTGAAACTCAATAAAAGCCATTATTCGAAGTCCCAGAGCTCCTATTTGTTCTCCATTTACGTTGTTCAAAGCCTCAAGGAAAGAGAGGGGTTCCTATAGCTCATTGTCCAGAATCAGCTCACTACCTACCGAAGAACCCAAACTGCAGGATTTATTTCCCTTTTTTTCAATACTCCATTTCTCGCATTTTCGTCTTCAATTCGTTGACACGGACATTGAATTTTTCTTCACACTCTTTCTTTTTTTTTTTCTTCTTTTTTTTTCACCCCCGTCGCACTTTTCTAGTATCGGTATAACGCGACCGTAGCTCACTTCCTTCCTTCCTTCCTTCCTTCCTCATTCTACAACATTTTGCGACCGTCTCTCACCTATACAAAATTTACCTGAATTCCTAACCTCACTATGATCCACCTTGAGTGAGGTTAGAATGTCAATATATTTGCGGTTCAAAATTTTACGCCTCTCTCGTCATTATTAGACAATTTATTACCGAATAACCACTCCGACGGAGAAAACGAGATGAACGAAAAAACAAAATTGCGACTATTCAATTTTTTCTTCTCCTCATTAGTGCATGTGGGGTGGTTTTTTCATATCTAGTCCGACGATGATTTTCGCGGTTAATTTTTGCCTATTCCAGATGTTTTTTTTTTTTTTTTTTTGCATTTATCTTCTTGCATGTGATGTTCAGAAATCTGCAGCCAAGCCGAATGGAAATGAAGGTTTGATTATATCATTGATGAGGATCACGAAGGGAAGCTTGAATTGGGTGGAAAACAAGTGCGATTGCTTCGTTAGTCCTCATTCATGATCATGTCAGAGATACGGTGTAGAATTATTACCTAGAATAACAGAAAGCCATAAACAAAAAAAAACAAAAAAACTGATAAAAAATGAACGTACAAATATTATAAGTTGATAAAACACGTCCTTCGCTGAAAATCTTACGAGCGTTCCACGTATATATGCCATGTATTATTGTGTCCCGTATTCGATGATTAAAAATCGCCCGCATTATCATTTATCACTCATGTAGTATCGACAGTTGCAATTTAATTTTTATACCATCGTGTGCCACCCTCACCGTCGGTGTCCCGGATATTATATACGATGGGCGTCGCGACGCTTTTAGCTCAGAACTTATATACCTATATTTGAATGAAATGCGACAATGCCAAGGAAAAAGACACCGAGTGACACGTACCAGTTTCTCGACATATTTTGTTCATCCTGCGTGTGAAAAAATTTCATTATGTTACATTAAACTGTGTCGTTAAATAAATCTATACTGCGTAAAGGGGAGAATAGAACGTCCTCAATTTTGAAAAAAATTCCGATTCGAAAAACTTCTGCAGTACATGATTTTCTGTTTATTTTTTTACTTCTGATCAGAAGTTTGGCAATAATTTGTGAACAGAAAAAGGCGATAAAAGTGTTGTGCAGGAATCGACGAGCGAAAGACGGCCATATAAGAACCCCATGTACTCCTATGTTTTGTAAAAGTAAATCCGTGATCATCAAGATCGATATCGAATGTATGCCCAGTATAGAAAGGTAGGGGAAATATCGAACAAGTGAATGGCATTAGCAGTTAGTTTGATGTTATCTCTATGATATGGGGATAGTATCTTGAAGTTGGTACATAATATACCCATACATTGCGTAAGTATATAATATATAAATGTAGGTATATAAAGTCGCCGAGACCGATGGTTGTTGTTGGTCATAGAAAATCACTTTTGCTTCAGCGCTCCCATCGACGGGCACGTATTATATGAGGCATACTTATACCGTGTAATTCATCGTGAACCCTCAAAGTTTTATTTTTCTTTTTCTTTTTTTTTTATTTTTTTTTCTTTTCCCCGCATCGGAAAACGCAGCGAAACACGGAAACGGTTTCAAGACCACATATCGCGCTACATATCCACGATATATATAACACCCGTTAATATCGCACAAATTTATAAGCCGGGTTACGAAGAGTCGGATTTTTCCGTCGCCGTTTTTTCTTTTTCTTCTTCTTCTTTTACTTCCTCTTGTGTTTTCTTTTTCATGTTTTTTTTTTTTTTTAAGGAGTGACTGACTCCGAAAATGACCTCCGGCATTGTCAATGGCAGAAGATATACGACCATAAATTCTTAGAAATAGTTTATTACATCCCTGAGGAAGGATGAGCTTCTCTCTTCTGGAAGATCGTTTGAAATCTGTTTGGTGTGTATATTCCCATGTATATATACAGATATTATGTAAAAATAGTTTTGAAAAGATCACATGAATTCGAATGACAAAGCCGGGCTAATTTCATTTCTATTTTTTTTTTTTTTCTTCTCATTGAGCGTTGTGGGTAATTGAAGAGAATGAACAGAAACAATATAATGATCGGTTTCGAGAGAATAAAGTTTAATTATTATTATCTTGATGAGGTGTGCAGCGGGGTTTAAAATGATGATCGGTTATGGTTTTATAATTCGTTACGCGGACGAACGAATGATCAACTGCGTGCTCAGGCTCGCCTCTGGTTCGTCTGATTCAGTTGAATAGAATAATTAGGTGATTATCTTTTATTTATATCTCTGGATATATACTTTGATCGTAACCGACTAATTCTTGAAACGCCATTTGCAATTATGAGCAAGCGGAGCGTATCACTCACCCAATGATACGAACATTATTTCATTATTAACGCGAGATATATATATGATGCTTCGTTTCGTACCTGAAGAAGAAGAGGAACGCGTGGAAAAAAGAAGATAGGAAAGAAGATATTACCGAGGTATATGGTTTGTTTCGCACCTGCAGTAAGCGATGAGGACGAAGAAAAAGATGCTGGAGAAAATCAAGAAGAAGATAAATATAAAATAGAAAAGGGGAGTAATCCTGACAAAGAGATTAAAAAAAAAAAAAAAAAATGATCGTTTGGTCGTGAAAGGTGGGCTGGTGTCGAAGGTCGTGAGGTTTTGAGGTACCAGGAAAGAAAATCGTTTTCCATTATAACAGATTTTTGGAACCCCAGTGTGGTCCAAACACGTCGAGCCCCTTTTAGGGCGTTGAATAAGACACGTTTCAGCCCTCAGAAGTCAGGATCAGTATATAAGAAGAGAACTAGCTTCATACTATGTCTATACTATTCTGCTAGGCGAAAAATCGTTCGCTTCCAAATAACCGATGTTCAACAATGGTAATTTAGCCCGTAGCTGGACAGCGTCACAATGACCGGTAAGAATTATTGTTGCTATATACGGAATAGAATGAGGAAAGGAAGAGTCGAAAAATAAGGGAAACGTCGTCGCGGAACCACCCAAGTCGTTATGGGGACGCTGAAGAAACGATCATTCTTGGGAAATCATTTCTTACTTTTTCGCACTATTAGAACGAGATAAATAAAATGTACACGTAAAAATCGGCTTCCGAAAAATACTTCATTTCGCAGGATATTTACCGATCAATAGCCAAGGTCGATCTCTCGGGATCGAAGAACCGGCTTACGATGACTCGCTGTAATGTCAGAACGGTGAAAAACTATCGTTACCTTCTCAGCTTCATTCATCCGCTAAAGTTGCAGTGAAATAAAATGTACACAAACGCAATAATCAGCTTCTGAAAATTCCTTCGCAGGGCTTTCGAACTGAGGTCAATTTCCCTCGGGATCGAAGAATCGGTTTCCCATGACTCGCGAAATTTGAAAAAAAAAAAAAAATGAAAAACGTTCAATCCTCTCCGATCGTGCTGAAATTTAATTTGTCTGTGACAGAAACATTTTACTCTTCAGAACTTTCTTCGAGAATATAAATTTTCCGGTCCTGCTAAGAGTGCATATCCCGATTATCACATCACTCTGAAGATGTCTCGTGACTGGTACGTCGAATTAGGTATATATGATAATAGAAAAAAAGAAGAATGAAAAAGAAATAGTATAAGGATTCTCGTGACTTTTGGCGTTCGGAATTTGGCATTCAGCACCGAAAGGTTGTGGGTCATAAATCAGAAGTGAAAATCTAGCAAACCACTACTGGCAATAAAGTTTATGGTGTTTGGTCCCATGGTCGTTGAGGTAGAGGAATGAGGTGGTGGAAGTCGAAGTGAAACTTTGACTCCTCTTCTTTTTCTCCTTATTATTCGTTTTCTAACCTTCTAAACGTACGACGACCGGACACCCATCACTGTTTCAACAATATCGGTCGGACTGACCATTGTGCAAATTTTACCTAGCTATTTCTCTCTCACTCTCTCTCTCTCTCTTCCTTTTTCTTCTTCCGAGCAGTGTTAGTTTCTTCAGCAAATACTGCCCTCTCGGCTTATTACCCGCTGATTTATTGCCGCGAAAAGAGACCTGCGAAACCCACCGAAGTTAGGCTACAGCAGACGACGAGTTCTTGCTTCTTTTTTTTTTGCTCTTTAGTTTTTTTTTATTTGTCGTAAGACATCCGCAGAGGACCATCGGACGAGCTATAATTTTTTGCAATCACTTCGTTTCTGACCACTCTTTTCTCGACCTTGAATGAGGAATAACGAAGCGCCGAAGCTTTCCAAAATTCTAAATTTTCTGTGCCGACGTGTTTTCCGCTCGAAATCTTTTCTTCATCTCGCTTTTCTCTCTTATTCTCCTGTTATAATGTTTTTGACTCCAGGGATATTATATCTTTACCTAATAGTTTCTGCGAGTCATTCTGTGGTCATTAGACCAAGATCGATTTTCCGGCCACTCCCACCTGCAGCAGGCCCGCGACAGGGCCGGACCTTGGAGACCACCCCCTCCCTCCCCCCCCGCCCCCACGAAATATTTGACGCCCTCGGAAAGCAGGATTCTACAAAAAAGACCTCTTCGGGTGGAGAGGGACAAACCGATGTAAGGATTGGAAGCTTTTTCCGAATTATTATTCCATCTGACCTCATATCGTGCGTTTCGGAAAGTGATAATCCAAAATTGAGGATATAAAATATCGTTACACCGTGCAGATCGTATGCATGGGTGTATCGCATGTGTATAATATACGAACATACATGTTGAATTTTCTTGGTGTACACGAAGGACCAAACTAAGCTAAATCATTAGATGGTCAAAAGCTGCAAAAGCACCCCGCTGTTTCCAGCATTAGTTCTTCTATCTCTCTTCGCCTTCATCCTTTTCTTTCTACCGTTTTCCTTGGACCAGCAGTAGTAGAAGCGGCAGCAGCAGCAGTAGAAGCAGCAACGGCGGCGGCAGCAGCAGCAGCAGCAGCGAATGTGATGATATATGAATCCCACGCATATAGGTATACATATAGAGGGCATCACCGCGACGGGGTACGTAGATATCTATACAATATACAACCGAACGACATGTGTTCTTCTCAATTTTTCTTTTTTTTTTCCTTTCCTTCTTTTCCTATACTCGCTTTCTTTCTCCGTCCAATTTTTTCATTCTCTTCTCATTTCTATATCATCCATATATATATTCTTTCCTTCCTTATTATCTGCATCGAGTTCCCCCTTTTCGTTCCCTTCGCCGTTGTTTTTTTTTTTTTTTTCTGCTTTTTTTCACCTTGTCTCGCGATCATCTAATTTCGTTGGAAAAATTTAGCACCCCTTCGACGTACCTAATATGTGTGTATATAGCTGCATTCGGAACAGATGAAATCTTCAAATTATCTTTTTTCTATTCAGGTTTTTTTTTCTTTATTGTTTTTTTTTTTTTTTTTTTATCATTATTTTAGATACGAGAATTGAATAGAAATCGGATGTAATATATGAAGTGTTACGAATGACACGGAAAGAGAGAAAAAAAATAAAATCTATTCTATATCAAAGAACATTTGGTCAACGTTTCGAAAATAATCTCACTTGCGATTCGATTCGATTCGAGTTGAAAAAAAATTTAACGACCGCGCGTATGGGATAAATTTTCTAAACTCGAAAATCAATTCCATCGTAATTGCGGTGAATATTTCACGTGTTTAGATACTCGAATGTATTACACAATAATTTGTAACGTGATGTAGCGTAATACAGTTTTTGATCGTTTATTTTTTGTTCTGTGGTTTTTTTGTTTTTTTTTTTTTTCCCCCGTCCGGTAAAGAGAGGGATAAAGGTACTGGTTGAGATGGAGGGTTGGGGAATTTTCTGTTGTAACAAATGTCAAGTGATATAAAATAATAAGCCTATTAGTCAAGGGTCCCAGGAGAGCGGGGGGGAAATCTGGCTTCTCTTTCTGAATATTTTTTTTCTTGCCTCCTCCTTCTTCTTCTTCTTCTTCGCGTCTTCACGACCTGAGGTCGTCGTAGTCCCACCTTATATTATTACCAGAACCCTGTCCCTGTCCCTGTCTCTTGACCAACTCGTAGTGGTCCCAAAGCATTCATATAGTGGATTTATGGCGTGTCCACTCATTCATAAAAATATTATTCAAATTTAGAACGTCTAGACTCTGGTATAAATGTATATACATGTATATACATTATATATAGTGTACACAGTACTAAGGCACCTCATATCCTAAAACCCTTCGGTTCGGTATACCAAAATACTCTATCTTTTTCCCTTTTTTTTTTTTTTTTTTTTCCCAACATTTTTTCATCGACGATTCTTATCTATACAAGAGCGCATATAAATTCGTATTGATAACTCGATCTCAGAGGTTTTCGGTTCGAAAATCTGCAGTGTGAAAATATCGCGTTTGCAGAATTTTTATTGTCTCGCCATCCGAAATGTTTTTTTTTTTTCTTCATTTTCATTTTTTTTCTTTTTTTTTTTTTCTTCACATGTTCTTAACGCCTCGTTTCTGTTGAATTTTCGTCCCTTCGATGCTGCCGCAGCAAAGCTGTCGCGTATGCATACACAATACACATATATACAGCTGCAGCTTGTACGGTGATAAAATAAATCCCAAGAAAAATAGCTATACAGATACGCATGGGTATTATTGTGCGTGTATGGGGGTTTCTTTTGCTGCGTGTACATATGACATATACGTATATGGTATATATACGCGATATTATGTATGTATAATATTATTTACGATGTTAAAACTCGCGAATCAAGATGTCCCGAAGGCGTGGGTGTCGAGATAGTCACCGACACACGTATAATTTTTTGCCACGCATCCACGAGCATTATATGAATTCAGACAAAAGATATATGTACAACCATAAGCCAAGTAAATGTCAGATATATATCCAACCAACAGGGAACACCGAAAAATAATTTATTATCATACCTCCTGTAAAACAACTCCGCCGTTTCGTATAATATATATAACGCGAAACTCGGTGTAAAGGTAGGTACCTCGCAGGCTTTTTCTCTTTCCTATATAATATTGTACGAATGGCATCGAAAATTGAATTCCAAATTTTTCGAAATCAATTATTCGCGGTGTATTTTTTATACATTTTTTTATTCTTTTCTTTTGTGCAACGGAATTATTACAGATTCGAGTATTCTTATTAATATACGATCGGAGGCTGTCTCTGTGCGTATATCTATATATATTTTTTTTTTTTCACCTTCATTTTTCATGGGGTGTGCGGGGGCGTTTCCTACCTTCCCCCTTCTTTTGTGATATTCTTCTTTTTTTTCTTCTCTTCCTTACCCCGCGCGATTCAATGTTATTAAGAATGAACTATGGCCGCCATATATCGAGGAATTTCCTTCCGAACTAAGCGAAGTGAAGAAGTATCCAGAGTATATAGCTACTATATGTAGGGGTTCTCTTCTTCCTATTTTCTTCCCTGCTAGAGATAATAAATAAACCGAGCATATCCTCCTGCTCCTCCTTTGCTCGACTTTCTTCTGGCTTTTTTCATTTCCGTTTTTTCTTTTTCTTTATTCAAATCGACCCCATCCGCACTTGAGAAGAAGATGGATTTTAAATAAAAATGGATCAAAACAATTGGGGGATGAAAAATTAATCGAGTAAAATTACTGTGCTTCGGTATTTAGTTTAAAGAAGGAGAAAAGCAAAAAAAAATGAAGTTGTTCTCGCTTCGACGTGGAATTTTTTTTGTTACCGTCACGATCAAACCTTTTTTTTCACCAATTAGGATTCGCACTTTTGAACAGAACTGTAGATAAAATTCAGGGACTTTAATGTAGAGTTTGAACAAAAGAAGCGGATTAAATTCATTGTCAGTATACACAAAAGGAAGTATATATTAAATAAAATGATCCCGCTAAATTTGTCCCGAAGGATTAACGAATATTAACACCGCAGGGATGTAATATATCTACAACGTTATACTGTTCAGGTTTTTTAACAAAACAGCGAATAATTGCTGGAGCAACAAAATTCTCTCTCCCCCACCCATTAAAAAAAAAAACCCGTACTTCTGAGGAAGAAGAATAAAAGAAATGCAATGACGAAATTTAATAAAACAACGTTGATTACGGTGTGTAATAAAAATGCGACGATGGTTGTCCGGTTCGTTTCACAGTTTCACAGTTTTGCATTTTTTATTATTCTGGTTTTTTGTTCGGTTGATTATATATTTTATTTTTCTTTCTGCACATATAGTCGCCCTTAATTCTAACGTCTACGACGCGGGGGGCGGTTTACCCCACGTGGGGGGTAGGCGACCGACATAAGGGGAACACCCCGCGCGAATAACGCGGATAAAGACCGTATGGGGGGTCTTGAAAATCAGAAGGGCACCCTTACCTTACCTCACCTCACATGCCCGCGTCGCTGGGGGGCCTCAAAATCAACTTCAAAACGTAGAATTACTAGAAAAACAAAAACGAAAAAAACAACGATTAGGTACTGCTTCGGCTTCCGCGCGGTGCTTTTTTTTTACAAATGACATTTCTGATCCACATATCGCTGAGACTCTGGTCTGAAAACCCCCAACTTTCAGCGTTTCGGAAAGGTGAGATAAGGTGTAATTTTCGTGGTCTTCAGGTTCGATTCCGACAAACAGTCATCGGCGAACCAGGTGGGCTTCCTGTCCAACCTACCGATAGAGTGCACGATGATTATCCGCCGCATCGAGTCGCGTTTTTGTTTGCTGGCTTTTGGTACCCGTGGAGAAGGTACAAAAGTCGCAGTGGTGGTTACGCGTATAAAGAAGCGTAAAACCAAAAGCATTAACAGAAAAAAAGAAAAAAAAATGAACCGGGGAAAAAATGTAAAAGTGAGACCGAATCGAAAGGAGAGTAGTAGGTACTAAACGATCATTGGTTGCAAAATTATATAGCGGTGTGCTGCGCAGCCCGTCGACGATGACCTCCCAGAGCGCGGACTTATTCAAAGTTGGTACCCGGTGTCGGGGCGACAATGTGCCCCCCAGGGCACCCAAAGGTCGCGGGGGGTCTCAGAGCATACCCCGAAGCTGCAGCTACCGCCGGATTAAACGCACGAGCTGCTGCCATCGAGCCAGTCGAAATGCTGAAGGAGCTACTAAAAATTTTCAACTAAACGATCGTATGCACCTAACTACTAGTGTGGCACACGTCAGTATGTCAATCAGTCTTCAACGACGGACCGAATGCTCGATTCAACGATTTATTATATTTCGGTCGCATGGTTGCTCGGGGATATCGAAAACTGAATGAGGATTCTTGGCGTACGGGAATCTGATGAGTTCTTCTTCTTTGAGACGAATCTCTCGGCGGTACCTTTGTGGTAATCATTAGAGTGCCCTCTTCCGTGAAAATCGACGGTCCCGTATCTCCTTCTACTTTTTCATCTTTATCTTCTTCCTCGTCCTCTCATTCGGATCGGGCTGCACGTACAAGATTTCCTTCTGCACTCCCCCTGGATCAAGGAGTACAAGAGTATCATTCTATGGTTGCTTTGTTACCCGATCGAAAAGATGATGAGTTTAGCTCAAAGATGTTCACAGTCATTGTGAACATCTCGACCCACAATCGTCCATTCGACCCTTTAACTTTCAACGTCGCTACCGCCGAACGGATCAACTTATACGCGTATACGAGCTAAGCTGGAAGATCATCGAGATCTTCTCGAACGTCGCGTAAATTCCTATGAAAATCTAACAAATTTTCGATCGCTTTTAAAATAAAAGAAACCGCCTCGGAAGTGTTCCCCTCGAGTTCTTCTAGGTGTGGCGCGTGCAGTTCTTGGAGGTGCGTAGATTTCCAAACAGCGAAACATCTGGTGATACTTGAGATCCTGAAGTAGGCGCGAGCCGTCGAATGTCCTCGACTTGAGCACGAGCTGCGTTCCGAGTAGATCGAGAGAAGCCTTTAGACCGAGAGGAGCAGAAACGGTCTAATTGTAAACGGGCGAAAAGTCTGCAGCCCTGGAACGCTCACGGACTTTTGACTTCTGAAGATCATAGCTGAAGGGATGAAGTTCAATTCAGAATTGGGGCCCCAACTATACTCGAGTATACTTCAAAATTGTTGCATGCTGGGTGTTCAAAGATCATCTCGCGCTTCGGAGGATTCGATTAATCGCGTGCTGCAGTATCGAATCGTTTTTATACCAACGGTAGCTGTTCGTCAGGGTCTTCTCCGAAGTCACGTATGATAAAAGCGCATAAAAATGTCGACACCTCTAATCCTGCAGGACTTTTGCACCAATTCTGTTTCTATAGATTTTTCTTCTTCGAGGCTTACTTTGACAGATTTTGGCCCAGGTCATCATCCCTCTGCAGCGTCTTCTTCTCATCGTCCTTCAACATTAGCAGGATGTGCAGTAGTCAGTTTTTTGTAATCACCACTTCTTCGAGCTTCTTTTCTAGTATAGAATTCCGTAAGAGATTTGAGTATGTGAATAAAATTGTTCACATCGTACACGTAGTGCGTATAATATAAGATCGAGTATGATCGTGAATTGATGAAAAAAAAGAACAAAAACGTTACCAGCTCATTCCGTGGCTAATTCGGTGACGTCTGTCGGCATATCGAGACCTGCAAGAATAAGAAGCGAAGAGGAAGAAGAAGAAGTAGAAGGAGGAGGCGACGACGACAACTAAGAGACGAAGAGAAGTCAAGTCACGCCTCCCGCGGTGCTTGTTGTCATTGTCGGTACCACCACCACTACCACGACCATAACAACAACCATTTCAGTTTTTGGTACCCTCACCATAGCCATGTACACATTTTGGTGCTGCACACGTATAAAACGTGCACGCTCACCGCGGATCGATCTTATCAAGGGAACCCGCCGCCGCCAAATTGGTCCTCTTCAAGGAACCCGCCGCCTCAAAGGCGCCGAAATTAGAGCAAAACTTATATACACCCTATATCTATACCTCCGCCTATACATCAAGCAACTCTTCCATTTCAATGACGACGTATTCGACGACAGCAGCAACCGCCGTTTCTCCTCATTCGTCCTTCGTCCTTCTTCCTGCTGCTGCCGCTGCTGCACCCGCATTACGGCATATATACAAGTATAATTCTTCGGTTCTCCTCCGACTCCGCCGCGGCATTTGAGCCCCGCCCCCGCCGATATTCCGTCCAATCATCGCGGGCTCGACCAACCGGATTTCTTTCTTTTTTTTTCGTTACTTTTTTTGTTTTTACTCTTTCTTGTTTCAATTTATTTCCTTTTATTTTTTATCTTCATTAGTTTCTTCGATACGCTCGTCTATGCTCACGTGTAATATACTCGGACATAGGCGTACAAAAAAAGGTGAGCATCGCACACATAACGCTTAAATAACGGCGCGCGCTCTTTACGCCATCTTGGATCTTAACTGATTGTGAGACGAAAAACGCCGATATTTTAGTGCTAATAGGTTATACATAAAGGGTTGCGATCGGTCATATCAATATTTTATCACATAATCATAGAAAATTTATTGTTTTTTTTTTTTTTTTTCTGTCCGTCACTGGAAAATTGTTCCATTCCATGCCGCTGCAGGATCTTCCAGGATATAATTGATTCGAGAAATTATTTCCTCAAATCATATACGCTGCACCGCAGGTATACCACCATTTTTAAAGAGCCGCGCATAGCTGCAGCATTATTAAATGTACGTTGGGCCATTTGAAAATATAACGTCTGACATTTGTCCATATCGCGGGTATTATATGTGCTCGTTATTTCCAAATCTTATTGTATTTAATTCCCTAACGATTTCTTGCGAGTTCCGCTGCACGTGTAGAGTCGAGTCAACGATCATATATGTATAAATAGAGTCAACCTGCGGCGTAAAGAGCAGATCGTGAGAAAATTTCTAGTACCATTTAGGGTGTCGTTATGTGCTCAAATTCTGAAGCCTATAATTTGCACTTCCGTTCCAAGGCGCGCGCATGTATATTATAATAGAAACCTGCGAACGGGAGAAGAACAGAAGGAAAAAAACGAATTCTTACCTATATACACGAATGTACACGTGTATGTATGTTGGACGTGTTTAAATTTTTCGACCCCCTCGAAGTCGGTGACGGATTCCTATGAGCGCATGTAACCCGATTCCACCATCACGGCTCCCGCAGCAGCAGAAGCAGAAGCAAAAATGCTTTCTGCTTTACAAGCATTGTCGCAGGTGGCTATTTACGCCCCGTTTAAGTCAGAAATGGTATTATAACAATAAGAACCCAGCGATATTATCCTCGGTCGTCGCGTTCAACGTTCTTCTGTTAAAATATAATATAAAAGAAAATCGGTTAATTCGGTAGACTGCTTTGCGAGCTGCCGTTTTTTCTTCTTCTTTTATTTTTCTGCGCCATGAAGCTAGTGCAGGAACTTCGAAAATGATTGTGTCGCGCGTATATAGTATGCGATTTTTATATACTTCTCTCATGCGCCCTGTAACGATCTTTTTTTCTCTATTCTTCTTTTTTTTGTCCAAGTCTTATTCGCTGTGCTACCCTCTTTCTTATTCGACTCTTATACGCCAGAGCTGCGACTTTCATCGACCTTTTCATCCTACTTCTTCTAATTCGCCTCCATCTTATTTTCGAACCGATTTTCTCACACAGATATTCGAAGATATCCGGTGTAATTAGAAATCATGGGCAAATATAGTTGAATTACAACTCGCTGTGATTTATGTGTCGTTGAAAAAATATATTATGGTTGAATTTCAGTTTGCGATTACATAATTATTCATCATTATTGATAATTTAATTGTTAATTGAACAAAAATAAATCGACAAATCAAATAGTAATTTCTAATTTTCCACCGCATTTATCACACCCATGTTTAAATATAGGTATATTATATAGATTTTTTCCGCCGAAAAATATACACATACATGTAAACAGATTCTAACACAGTGTGAGGAGGTGGAATAGTATATAGGGAGTATAGAAGGAGGAATCAGAAGCCCTTCTAGAATCTCTTCGTTCCCAAGGGAGTAAAATATCCAAACTCAGTAGGTATATTAAATTCCTTAGTATATGATATAGTTGTCGGGGCGTGGCTGTTGCGTTCCTTCAGGATTATAGATACTCCACAATAAGAGCTAACGCATATATGTTGTACGATTCACATAAAGCCAAACAAACACTCGACCGAACACACGTATCATCCCTCATGCATGGTAAAATTTCACCACCCCTAATAAATACGAAAATTACGACATGCGGCTAGACTGTGATAAGAAACACGTGGGATTATCGAATCATTGTTTCAATCTTATAGTTGTCTGCGGAAACATATGTGAAGATAGTTTTCATGAATATTACAATTTAGACACAATTAATCCGCATTTTTCATCCAAACAAGTATGTATTCAACCATATTATAATTATCTCCATTTTGTACACCTGAGTATTTTTGATATTTCTTTTTTTTTTTTTTTCATTAACGAGTAATATTCACATATATATATGTGTTTGTGGTATACACAACACGGTTATTAAAAATAGACGACGCGACTTGTAACGTACAAATATTCCCCGCAAGAATCGTCAACTCGAAACCCAAACTAACTGCAGGACATCATATTATATGATTCGAGCATTAGCATATGTGTATAATTCCCTCTATCTTATTGGTCGTCTCGTCGTTTTATACTCATACCTTTATACACGACGGTACACAATCCCTGATATGGGAAAATGGTACGACGATAGAAAAAAAAAGGTAAGAAAAATTAGAGAAAGAGAAAATTAAGATAATAGTTGCGGGTATATATAATATTCGAGTTTCTAATTCCAGGCTCGTTATAAGAATGAAGAAAAAAAAAAAAAAAGTTATCGAGGATACACACGAAATGAAAATCTATATAGTATCTAATAATATGTAAAGCGTAGGGAAATTAGCGTATACATGAAAACGAAAGAACAAAAAAACGATAAACACGAAAGAAAAATGTAGTTATAGTTATAGGAGGATAAAAATATAGGTGAAAAATAAGAAAAAATAAATTGAACGTAAAGGAAAAAAATAAAAGGATAAAATGTTGGTAAAAGGGTATAGGGGATTGCTTCTGACCTGCAGGGGTTAAACTCGGGGGTTCTTTTTTGAGAAGGGACAGTAATTTATCAACCTCAGATAGTATCGCTTTTATGTGTATGGCACCTATGTATAGATATAGAAAAGCGCACGTCGTTGCAGCGGCGATCGCGTGTGTAACTTTGGCGGGAAACATTTGTCCAACCCCCATGTGTTTATGCGCATACATCGCGATATATATTACGGAGCATAAATTAGAAAAAGAAATTAGAACCTGTGTTATTCTTCGGGAATACGATTTTCAGGGATTCCGTATATAGTATACCTACTTTCGATTTTCCTCGTCAACTCGAAGACCGCGGATTGAAAATTTTCACTCGTCTGTCGAGAGAGACTAAGAAAAAAAACTAAAACGTTTACAGATAAATTCACGAAGAAAAGTTAGTTCGTCGATCGACGAGAAAAACAATTTGCAACCAACGAAATGACGAATTTTATTTTACTACAGAGCCAAAAAATTATACCCGTGTTTCGAGCATTTATCTGCGGTTCTCGGAGAGAGGACAAAAAAAAGAACGAAACATCCAGCGGTTGAGGATGCTCTACTTGTTTTTTCAATACGTGGTGATATTTAATGCTGTTGTGGTACAGAAATAAGGGCTGAGGGAAAGAAGAGCGGGGCAGAGGGAAGTGGGGTACGCGTAATTCTTGAGAACGAACGCCTCGACCCCCCTGGCGTTCACGGTGGGACGCCATCTTATTTATTGTTTTAATTATATCGAAATATATATCGCTAGATATCCTTATACACCAAATAAAAGGAAGGGCCAAACCGTCCCTTTCCACCTCAATTCTTCCTCCTGCAGGATATGTGTGCGGCAGACGATATACAAGTAGACATATATTATTTAGAAATTTATCTACAATATAAATATATATATATACACACATAATAATGTATCTGTACACGGAAACGTTTATTGTATATTTATATTTATATATTGTCGCAAAACTGTAATACGATCCCAAAGTTCACCCGCTGCATTTTCTATATCCACATATATATATATCTAATACATAAAACAATTGAACTAAAAGTACATACGTTATTTGGTCATGTATAAGTTTTGCAGTTACAAAATATATATAATACCTGTAAGTACGATGGCTACAAAATGAATCACATGAAGAGGAAAAAAAAAAAAAAAAAAACAGTCGAAATCCGATCGGTAAAATTATTGCCAGCGGGTTGGCGCATTGTGCACCGTATATACATATACATACAATATATACATATCTATACACAAATATATGTCCATTGTATATGTGTATGAATTCAAAACTGTCGCATTTACGTTTTCCCTTATATACGCTTGAGTGTTGACAACTCGCTCGCGGTGCAGTTCACTATGCCTTGGACAAAAAAAGTCGATGATATCGCCGTGTCATTCGTTGCATTTGCATAATTTACTACACAGCAAACTCATCACGTTCGTATATAAAATGCACAATATACGTACAAATTTACCTGCGGCATTGCTTCTTTTTTTTTCTTTATTTTTCTTTTTTTTTTTTCGTTCGCCGAAAAAATTATAGGGTGATCGATAAAGGTGAGGAAATATATGAAGTAAAGTAGCCTAACCAAAGTAACCGAATTAAGCGTGCAGCAGAAGTGGGCGTGGCGGGTTCGAACCCTTAATTACTGTTTAAACGGGAGTCGTCTTCTCTCTACGCCTACTGAAAACATAACGCATCACGTAATATAATACTCCGGGGATATATTTTCGAAACGGGAACGGTCTTCCTTTTTCCTCCCAAATTATTATATGTTGTATATACTCACATAACCTATGTAAATATATATAACGAACCATATACAGAAGGCGGTTCTTCCCCTTGTCTTTTTTTTTTTTTTTTGTTTTTTCTCATATTCTGCGGAAGCCACCGTTAAATTACACGTTTGTTTCGACGCAGTCTTGCTCAGCTGACAATCGGTTGAAACGAAAGAAAAAAGGGGAGAAAAAAATTTAAACCCATTTGCGAGTGATTTATTGTAGTATAGAACGTTTTTCGAACCGCAGATGTTCGATTGTTGCAAAAATTAAAATCAGTTTCTATAATTACGTGCCAATAATAAAACTCTTTCTCTTTTATTAGCTATATCTCACCCTATATTATATATTATCGAACTGTCACACAATTTTATGATTCCACATGATATCAAATAATGATGTATAACTTCCTCTTTACTCTCTCTCTCTGTATTTTTTTTCATTTTTTTTCCTCTGACGCCAGATGATTATCAACCCCTTTGAACGGCGTATGCGGGCGAAGAACGCTTTTTCTGCAGTGCATCGCACTCTCCGATGTAATAATTCTCTTATCTATAACATCGTCCTATAACCCTCTTTTCGTTATTTGTATGGAAAAAGGATATAAAGGATAAAATTGTTTTCTCATTTATTTACCGTTTTTTTGTTTATTTCTTTCAATTTCTTATATTAGAGCGAGTAGTCAATTGAGTTAGTTGGTTGGTTAATTGATAATTAGTTTTCTTATGATCGAGTAATTTACCCCACAAGTGTTAGCCCCTGCCGTTCGATTGTAGTCGTACAAATTAAAGTTAATAATATAAACATAAAAATTCATTCATCGCTAACTAATTATCAATTTTCATACGCCTCTACATCAGACTCTTCTATAATGCTTTTCTGGTCATAAGGCCAAAATTAATTATAAAAATTTCTGGTCTCTTATTAGTATTTTGTTTATTATTTTTATTTTTTTTTATTCTATTATAAGTGAGGATAATTTAGGGGACTTCGTACAGCTGTGAATTTGTTTCGTTTTATTCCATTTTAATTTCTTTTTCTTGCATTTTTTTACTATTTTGACAAACCCTGTCGGAGTTCGAACATTTTTTTCAATCCCACGGACTTGATTATTCCAAATGCGATGTCCAGGGGGTGACGTTGTGCATAATCGGAGGACGAAATTGGTACAAATGGGGCGGCAAAAAAAAATTGGAAAATTTTTCTGTCCACAAAAAAAAAAGTGCCTGCAAGATAGAGAAAAAAAGAAAGAGAAAAAAACAATTAATTATAACAAAGGATCAAGTTTCAAATAATGATAATAACAAAGACAATAACAATAACAATAACAATAATAATAATAATTAGAATAAGAATAAGTATTTTAATCCAACAATAAGAAAACACCATGGGCGTCGTCGTGTATATATAGTCGCGCGCAGGACGCGATTTAATTATAAAGTAATTAAAAGAAGCTCAAACCAGATTTTAATTCGCGTGCCGCGAAGACAAGATATATATGTATAGAAGCATAAAGGATGAAAAGAGAAAATAAGAAGTTAGTTGCGGGAAGGTTCGTAATATACGCCGAGTCATAAATTAATATGTATAATAATATGAAGAGAAAACAAAAGAATTTGGAAAATTAAGAAAAGTAAATAAGCAAAGAACAAAGTGTTTATTGCTTTTACACAGTGTAAGTTAATTTGAAATACTCCTCCCCCCCTCCCCCCACCCTCGGCACCCCACCCCTCGAGCCACGCAGACTAGCTGCAACGATGTAGAAACTTTACTAATGAACGATAAGTTCGTAATTAAAAGGCAAGTAAATTATAACCTCAGAGACCTCTAATGTACACCGTGTACAAATCCATATGTATGTGTTATACGTACACAGACGTGGTTCGCTGTTGCCGCGTATGGGATGTATTTTCATAAATTGTTCCGAATTTTTTTTCGTTTTTTTTTTTTTACTTTCCTCTGTAAAAGCAATAGAAAAAAGAATAGATGATAATAAAAACGACCGAACAATATAAGAGAAAATAAGATACTGACGTTTATCCGATATCAAATACTGTAAATGGAATAAATTTACTTCGAACTAATTTAATAAGATAATTTTTTTTCTTGCTTCTTCTTACCTGATTCCGCAATTACGTTTCTTTTCATTGCAACGGCAGCAGCTCGCCGGGTGACACGCAACGTCGTATCTTTCGTGGAATATGTTTTATCACGTGATCAATAAACGATCGAAGGATTTTCGTCGATATCTGTTACATATATGTATACGCATTCATACATATAGTGCACGGTATGGATTGTATAATAATATTAAGAAGTTTAAAATATCAACGTTTAGACACCCGCTGTGAATGTGCATAGGTATGTATTAGTAATCCTCTTTAAAGATTTAAATATCATTATATAATATTCATGTATTATATACGTACATTCATACATATGTATATGCGTGTGAAATGTATGTACGTGTATACGTAATAAATGTAAAAATATTTATCTGCGAGAGGAAACTAAATTCCGTCAGTCGAGTTTCGAAGGTTTATAGTTATCGGTGCAGGTTATACATCCTGCCCCCGGTCTTGAAATGAACTTCTGATACATACACCACCCTATATAATACTAATAACAATATGTAAAGTTTGTTTTAATTACAACCACAGCATGTGCTCGACATCGTTTAATAACACGTTACGTATATACTTATTCATACACATGTACGCATGTATATAACATTTACTTTGAACCCCGTGGAAATTATTAGTCTCCATATACCTTGTACATACTACATTCCACATACACGGAAGATCTTGTGCGCGGTATAAACTTTCGCGAAAAACCAATATATATCAGGATATTGCGTCGTTATATCATAGGGCAAATAAATACCTATGTATATTACGTATATACATGGATAATTAAAAAAGAAATTAAATTGGACTTGGAAAATTTCGCACATTTATGCATATATATGGGGTTTTCTCTCCTCGTATTAGCCGATACTTTTTTCCCTTTCGTTGATTCTTTTTTTTTTGTTTTTTTTTTTAATGCGGTTACGTGGCTCCGATTTTACGCGCATGTATTTCGAATGCGTAAATAATCGTATATATATATTGTGAATGATATTTACTTACGCGCCGTTTGATTGTGGAGATCGGGGATGGGATTTAAAAATTCTATTATAGCCATAGGTTTCTGCTGGTATTATCAAACTCTCATGTCCCATAATCCGCATTGTGTAAAAGACCCCATGTTGGTATTTAATGTCACATCATATACGAGGCAAGATCGTGTAAAATCGTGTTGAGGATTAAAACGATACTCTGTAACACTGCAGGTCTTCTTTTTCTGTTTTTATTCCCCTCCAAACTCATCTCCTTTCCTTTTTTTTCACTATTATATTCAGTTTGAAAAGGATTGTCCTCAAACTGCAATAATTTTTTTATACCCTTCCTCTTCCTTACCCTTTTTATTTTTGTTGTTTTTCTCTTTCTTACTCGCAATAGTGTTCGCAGTTCACGCGTCTTAACTTCTAACATCGGGTTTGAGGTTGAAATCTGTCAGGGATGAAAAAAAAAAGAAAACAAATAAAATTCGGCTCAAATCTCATCAGAAAAAAATTAAAGTATAGATAAATAAATAAATGATAAAAAAAAACATACGTGAATGAAAGAGACACGTCAGAGTTTATTTTACCAGCGACAAGCCTTCGAGCTTTTATACTTTGCAAGCATTTGATCCCTTTATCGTCTTTCAAATTCGTAGATTTCTACTTTGTCGATGAACAAAAAACTGTCGTAGCAACCGTTGAAAAAGGAGTAAAGGTCTTGTTATTGACAGTAGTCGGTATTGTCGACTCTGACAGTCTCATTTTAGTACCATAGTGAAATTCGAGTAGTTCAACGATATTCCAGTTTCTTTTTTTAATTCATTCATAATTACGAACAATCCGTTTCTACTTTTTTTTTCAGTTTTCTTCAATCTTCAAATTTCATGCTATTCCACGGATATTAAAATTATTTTTCAAGGTATATTTTTTTTCTTATCAAGCAAAGCCTCGATAATATGTACTTGATACATAATTTTATTCATTTACCAACACACATTTTCCATAAATATATATATAATAACATATCTATATAAATGTATAACACATAATTGCATTCACATACACATATATATATACATATAAGTATATTTATGAGCAACAAAAATCCAAAATTGCATATTAATTTTTAATCGATATGCGCGTGTTTTTTTGGTATATATATACGTATATATGTATGTACGCATACATGTCACATTTCTGTGTTTATACATTGCAATACAATATATTTTATATAAGTATAGGTATTACGATACTCTCTTTCAAATGTTTTTTTTTTAATTTTTCTTTTGTTCTTTCGTTTTGTTGTTTACATTAGTATACGGGTATAAGTTTTGTTATGTATATATATATATATATATAACATATTATGTTTTAGTATCATCTGTTTTTTAATTTATTTTTATTCTTTTTTTAATCTTTAAATTCTGTTTTTTTTTTGTTTTTTTTTTGTACCAATCTAAAAGACGTTCATTTCACTGCAATAGTACATTATTGTAAAATAAGTACACCGGACATTTATTGTCTCGTGTTATAAATTATATTCATCAAATTATTCGGCAGACAGAAAACTTGTCAAAACTTCTCGAGAACCACCAATTTTGCCAATCAAAAAACGATAAACTTCAAACGCTCGTATCTCTCTGAAAAATTTTCGTAAAATATCGAAAAAAAGCATTTTGAAGCTTGAAGTTTTCAATTTGAATTGCTCCTTGAAAAAATAGTCTCACTTACCCATCGCCCCAAACTTACGACCCTTTGCAATCAAAGACAATCGAAATTCACTCAATGATTCTTCGAGTTCTTCTTCTAGAAGAGATGGTCCCTTCTGGGGCTACAATGCTTAAAACCTACCCCTAGAAATGCGGTCTGATTTTTGAGATATTCAGCAACTTTTTTTCTCTTACAAGTTTTTCGACAATTGTCTGGGCGTCTGTCGCGTTTATGTTAGTTAATCTTTTCTAGTCCATTTGTGCTCAGGACGTTAATAACTCAGCGGCGAAAAATCGCTCGACAGTTTTCAAAAAAGCGTTTCGAAGCTGAAAGATTGATCTTGAATAGAGACATCCTAGATTTTGAGAAAAAAAAAAACCCGACTCACGCGGGGCTGCAAAACTCGAAGAATCATTAGGTGAGTTCCGCTTGTCTGACAATGAGTTCAAAGAGTCATAAGTTTGGCTATCATAGTAACTGAGACGAACTTTTCAAAAAATATTTCAAAAATAGATGTTCCTCAAGAAGTTTTGAGGAGTGTATTTCACGGTATGATAAAACTTGTGAAAACTAGAAAAATTAATATGGTTAAAAAAAATATGCGACTTCTCGAAATAGCGTTTACTCGGAAGAAATAAATGACAACGGTATGAATTTGTTGAAAAGCTAACGAATCAGAAGAAAAAACACAGAACGACGGGTTCAGATTTATATGACATCAAAGTATATCCTGATTGTAATTTTATTAGGTTACTTTTTCATCGTCGTCTCTATGCGCAACCACTTTTTATTCGCTTTTATAGATGCCTTCGAAAATTCGAACTTGCTAATAGGTATTATGATTTTGTATATCGTTTATATTATCATTATTTTTATTATCATTTTTATCGTTAACATTCTTGACCAGCAAGAGATTCGTTCATCGGTTATTATATACTATCTGTATATATATACACTGCGCAAAACAATTGAGGGATCATTCGATCTTGAAACTTGAAGTTTTTACTTGAAAACTGTGCCATCTTGACTTCTTTTTTGCACAATTTTGCATGAAACTATAGAACTTTGAAGCGATGGCCGCAAACAAAAATAATTCGACAACAAACGATCGCACAATAGTGAGAAAAAAGGCATTTTGAAGGGGAAGTTTCAAGCCACAAAACCCCCATGACGCAATCTCTTATGACGCACGGTGTACATGGTCAAAAAAATAAACCGCACAATTTTGCGGCGATCGTTCGAGAGCTGTAAAGATTTCTGGAAAGTTGTTCAAGAAAAGCTTCAAGCTTCGAAATTCAATTAGTGATACTTATTCGAGAATAGGTGTTTTTCATGGCAAAATTCAAGCGTTCCCTTTGATTCTTTTGCGCAGTGTGTCGTAGATGACTTACACAAATATGGACTAATAGTTATTAGCACAGCACAGCGATTACAATTATCAATACTTTTTTTATTTTTCTTTCACTTATCATTATAGGCATGTATATTTAATCAATTTCAAAGCTGTTTTGATTGCAACAATAAAAATTTAGGCTCGGCTATTGCATTAGATTCATGTATAAGGGGATCCATTTTGAATAATGAGACCAATTATTTCGTTCTGACATCGAAAATATGTATACAGAAAATAATTTCGTAATCTGTTTTGACGCTAGAAAATCTGAAGCAATTATTCGGAATTTCGAATGATTTTCATTTCAAGAAATTGACAATTAATCATTGTATTGTATTTTATCAAATCGAACTTCTGAACATTTTTTTTCTTCGCGAAATATTCAAACTTGTCATTTAAAAGGTGCCATTTGTATCGTATACATGAATATTCTATTTTTCTGCAAAACAATAAAAGCTGGGCCAAAGCGTTTTTACTTCGTACACTAACGATACTTACTTATATATCAAGCTCTCTTGAACATCGTTTGATAGTCACAAGGTGTATAACGGGTTTTTCAAAAAAGTACTGTGATAAATGAAGAAGAAAATTTTTTTTTTTTCAAACGAATAATTACTATGATTTAGATAATTTATCAGATTCAATGAGAATGTGTATAATTTTACGTTTGATTGTAAATGTTTCCAAATCGGACTCCGAGTATTTTTGTATGTATTTTTTCCTAATAAGTTTATAAGGTTAGAGCGATGCCAACCAAAAAAAAAATAAAAAAAAAAAAAATTCGCACCATATATCGACAAAATTTTTGTTTCTTTCATTTGATAATGATTGATTACCATAATAATATCAATAATAACGTAACATAATACCATATATCGAATAATTTTACGATTCGCAACAATTTTCTATTACAGTTACTTGCTGTTAGGCATATCATGTACCTATATATATGTATATAGTATGTGGTATAATTTATTCATTATATGCTATAAATTCTACGGTACCCATCACAGCGACACACACCAATGTGTACATTTTTTTATTATCTTTTTTTTCAATGAATTTATTACATTATTATATATTCATGTATATTATATATCATTTCTACTCATCATCAAACGTTACATAAATTATATGGGTATAGGTATATTATTCGTATAATATCCAACATCAGAGTACAAATTCTTTTTTCTTTTTCTTGTTATATCGTTAGTTTTTTGCAATTTCGGTTTTCTTTTTTCTTTATCTTGAATCGTTATCATAATATTATATAATTTGTCATTTATTCATTTGTTTAAATCATATATATATATATATATATGGTATATAAGATATATAATATCGTCTAATTATTACATATGGGAATATATATATTTTTTTTGTTTAATTTTTATTAATTTTTTTTTTTTTTGTTTTTTTCATTTCTATCGATAATATCGACCATTGATTGTACGATTAGGATTTGTGCTGTGCACCACAAGCGATCACATTAAAGAACCCTATTTATAGCTTTTCATTTTTCTTTTTTTATCAGTATCCAGTTTTATTCTATTTTTTTTTTTTTTTTTGTAAATCTTCACCGTCACCGGAGTTTTTTTTTCATTTCCCCTCACCTCACCGGTCCTCCGAGTCTTCGCCTTTTTTGTTTTTCTCTCATCATATCAGAACATTTTTATAATATTTTTAGATTTGTGTTCTTTTTCTTTTCCATTTTTTTTTTTTGTTTTTTTTGTTTTATTTTTTCTGAAATGACTTCTAAAGCTGTACCAAGTTCAGTCAGTCAAAGATATAATTTACAATATTAGGTATTTATTTTTTGTGCATAATATTTATCTATAGTATATTATATTAGTATATAGATCATCGACTGAAGCCCTGAACTCTAATTTCTACATATAGCATTATTACCCTAGCGTATTCCGACTGTGCGTGCAGTTTTCATTTTTTTTGTGTTTTTTTTTTCTTTTTTTAATAATCAGATTTTCTGTTCACCCCCGCCCTTATTAATTTTTGTCCATTTTTCTCTACGCAATATATCAACTATATAATTACACATGTATTCCACATATACATGTATTACAACAATACATGTATTTTTGTATATAATATGTGTCTATATTTATATATATATGTATATTATATATTTTTTCGCTAATCAACATTGACTTTGACAGGAGTAGTTACAATCATGTTTATTCACTAATTTTTCATGTCACAAAATTCACTCGATTTATTTATATATATATAAATTTTTTTTTCTTCTGCCTATAGGTTTTTCGACGTGATTGAAATTTTCGTTTTATTCTTTTTTTTTTTGTTGCCTTTGCTGACCAATTAAATTTGGAACAAATATAAATATGTGTAGAACGCACGGCGTCGTTTCACAGTTCTTATTTATTTGAATTGACTCTAAAGTATTGACTACTAATTCATGTATAATATTGTTATTATCATTATTACTAAAGTTAATATTATCATTTATTATCAATTTATCATCATATTATTACAAGCTAAACATAATCGCGTTGTTGTATGTTTTCTTTTCTTTCTATTTTTTCACAATCGCAGCTGCACTATATATTGTAATTTTATTTAACCTAATCACCTATATATTATTCATTTATTTTATTATATCAATGTATACGTATATATATTTATTTATATACATGCGTATGCATAATTAATTTATTGTCCATTATTTTTGGAACATTTTTCCTAATACTATTTATTGTCTGCTCACACAGTATTGTCAGTTATTATTAAGTTTTTTTTTTTTTCATTATTGTTCTAATTTAAATTAACTATTTTAATACTCATTTATTAATTATTGTTACATCTAGTATATATAGGTATTTGTTGCCTGGATACTAAGGAAGACGGTTATTGTCCGTTTTTTTTTTTTTCTTTGTTCTTTAGTTTCTAATCATTTTTTACATTTTCGTTCTAGTTTTATTGTCTTTCTTGCGCGATTGTTGGTAAGATTTGGAAAAAAATTTTTTCAGCATTTAGAACAAGTTTTTAAGTGACCGAGATCCGACGAGTTGCGGTTCTGCGAATTATCAACCTCGAATCATTCTCATCAATTGCCCTGATAAATTTGCCCAACACAAAATCAAAATTGAGTTCAGTTTAGAATCAAAGATTGATAAAGAGACAGATCGCGTTTGTACTGGAATATTAGCAAAACAAAAAAAGAAAAAAACCATGGACAGTTCGATAACACATGAGCCCAAATTGAGGACCTAGATAATTTTCAACGGTGTATTCTTTGCTTGTATTATTTTCACGTTGTTGTTGCGTCCTGTTTTTTTCATTTTTTCTGTTTTTCTGTTTTTCTTTTCGTATTAAAGGCAGTAATAATGATGATAATAATAATTGTGTTATCTTACATCGCTTCGAAAAAGTCTCTGTCGGTATTATAAGGCTCCTGTAACAGTTATTTGAATAATTTTAAAGAAAATTTGCATATTAGGTATTATTTATTTATTTTTTATTAGATTTCTTCCCCTTAATCGTATGCACGTTTTTCTTTTTTCTACGATTTTCGTAATACTTTCTCCTCGCTACACAATATGTTCTTCTTTCATTGTTATTCGTTATAGTAAGAAGGTGCGAATCAAAAAAGTGCTGGGTGCAATATTTTTCAATATCCCTAGAATTCAGTCAACAGTTCATTCAACCATTATTTTTTTTTTTGGGTTTTTTTTTTTGGTTTTTCCTCCGGTTTTCTTATTCCCAATAATTATACGCAGCCTCTAAACGCTCATGTATATAATTTTGTATATGATATTTGTCTTTGTCGTCTAAAAAAGCTCACAGTCTAATCTAATTCATTAGATAGATGTTATATTATGTATGTGTATTATGATTTATGTAACCCGCCTATACTGCACAAGTTTTCATTTAATCCAACTTACTATTATTCGTATATGTATTGAATATTGTTTTCATATATTCACAATATTTTACAACTAATATGCACAGGTATATATTATGCATGTCTATTATATATTTGTATATATATAAATTTTTTTACGCATTTTATGCAACATTAATATACATGTATATTTAACCTCCTAACATGTTACCTTTATTCACTAAGCTGACTAAATGTGGTTAACTAATAGCAAATATTGTAACCAAAAATAATTGATATCGATACTGATCAATTAAGCGTGGAATTCTTTTCTTTTTTCACGCTGCTTTTTGTTCAATTATTCGGTTTTGCCTTGAAATTATTGTCGATCGTTACAGTGGCGATTATTCGATCCTGTATGAATAATAATAATAGTAAAGTTTTGTTTCCATCGTCGTTATCATGAATAAGTTCCTACGACCACTTGGTGGTTTCTTCACAATATTAATACGGTACATATCTACTATATACATATAATTATATAGATATATATTCATTCGTATATAAGAAGTATCTATATACATATACGTGTGTATATCTACATCGTACTTCCTAATTAACACATGAAAAATATTTTTATTCATTAATGTCTTTTCTTTTCTTTTTTTTTGTCGCATCAGATGCGTAGATTTTTTTTTTTCAATTATGAATTTTATTTTATTTTTTTTCGTTTTTGATTTTCTCATTCATCGGATTTTCTTACGAAATTTACAATTTTTTTTTTTTCTTGTTTATTTATATCTTCATTTTTCCTAAATACTTTTCATATAGTAATATATCGTTATCATGTTAGTAATATAATACTAATATATATCGTATATTTCTAAAATTCATTTCTTTAGAAAATAATGCCATCGCTGTAATATTATAATTGTTATATGTATCTGAACTTTGCTATATAGTATATATATATGTGATTATATATATATACATATACATTCATTTTTTTTTTAGTATATTGTGTTTTTCCTCATTTTTTTTTTTCATTTTAGTTTTACTTATATGTATATCAATTGAACGTGTTTAACGATCGGCTTTTTCTTTTTCTCTCTTATTTATATAATTTATATATATATATATATGGGTATATAATATATGGTATATATATTCCAACATTATACAGATGTATACATATAATATATGTATATAATTATTTTAGATATATTGTCGTTTTTTTTTTTTTTTTGTGGTTTACTCGTAATTATTTTTCTCGCTAGTATCGTTATTCATATCTTATTATGTTTCCATTTATTTCAGTTGATCGCGTAATTTTTTTTTTTTTTTGTCTTTAATTTTTTTCGCCTCACTTATCATCTCTATATTGTCATCGTTCTTCATCTACGGTTAAATATCATTTTATATCATCTATAAGTATACTATATATTATAACATTTATAAAAATTCTTTTATTTTTTTATTTATTTATTGTCTGACGCAGGGCACACGCGATAATGTTCTATCCTTTTTACGCGTCTCTCCTTCATTGTCAGTGCAAGTTCTTTTTTTTTTTTTTGTTTTCCTCTTACCCATGAAATATTCCGGGCACTTTTATGCAGCAAACGAATGAATTTCCGTTTGTTTTATTTTTTCGCTATTTTTTAGCTCATATAACTTTTTTCTTATCATCAAATTTTTTATTTTTCTATTCAAATATTTTTTTTTCCATCTTATTTCAATTACTTAACTAGATAAATAATTTTTTTTTTTTTTTTTTTTTTTTTTGGCGTAGAAAAGCTAATGCACATATGTATATAGGCATATAATATATGTATGTATTGTCGGTAGAATTTTTGTTTTTCCGTTTTAGTATTTCATCCCTCTTATTTCTTGTTTTTTTTTTACTCATTCGTAAATTTCTATCCATCCCCTATAATTAGGATTTTTGTTAGAACATTCGTAATTTGTTTTTTTTTTTCTATTTTGTTAATGAAAATTCGATTTAACCTTTGTCTTTTTCAGAATACTTTGCTATCTGTTTGTGAATCCAAGGTACGTATTTTGGTACGTAAGCATAAACGCCAGGTAATTTTGGGTGAGCGCATTTTATACCCCAACTGACTATACCGCCGACAAACCAACGCTCCTTGTCTCTGTCGTCTTGACATAGAAGTGGACCGCCTGAATCGCCCTGAAATCGTTATGGTAAAATTTTTCATCTCACGTCTACAATGTGTTTTTCATCTTTGTTTTTCATGTCTTTGACCTTTTCGATGTGAGCCAATAGTTATGACTATTTGGAAATTCGTTTCGATCAAACTCACCTGACAAGCGTCTTTACCTCCTTCCGGGTAGCCTGCGCATATCATACCTTCGGTTACGTTCAATTCTTTGTGCTGAAGCCACTGATTGCAAATATCTCTGTTCAGGACTGGAACGTTCACTTCGTTTACCGCCGGTTCGTATTCTGAAACTGCATAATTAACTTTTAATCAGTAGATAGTTTTTTTTTTTTGTTTTTCTCTTTCATTCAATTTATTTGTTTTTATTTAAGAACGTTCAAAGTCCGCCGATTTTGCTGTGCAGTTTGAGATGCTGCTGGGATTTTATTTTCAATTTTATCTTCTATTTTCATATCTTATATACTCACCATCCGTGTCTTCTTTTTTCCCCCAACCAATGACCGTGCAAATTTTACCCGGCATTAACTCCGTGTTCACAGTTGGTAGACAAACTGGCCTAAGATGATCGTGAAATTGAACGCGGTCCTCGAGCTGAAATAAATTTTACAATTGAACGGAAATGTTCGTGAATTAATTGGACGCTTCGGTTTATAGAAATCGACTTACTTGGAACAGGGCGACGTCGTTGTCGTGGGCGACCCCGAGGTTGTAATTGGGATGGGGAACTACCCTTTTCACTTTTACTTTTTGACCAAGATAAGTGTGAGCGTGTCGTCTCGTTATTCCCAATTGGATTGTCCAGCCCGATACCTCGGAGTGACTGAAACTGAAAGAAAAAAGAAAAAAGAAATATAAAAGAAGAACGACGTGAAAAAAAGAGAAAAAAAAAAAAAACGAAGCTTCTCGACGAAATTCACTCACTTTCCCACGCAATGCGACGCTGTCAAAACCCATTGATCGGCTATCAGGACACCAGCGCAGTAAAAAACTTGCTCAGGTCCGCCTAAAAGGGCTGCTAAAAATGGCCAATCACCAGGTGCCGCTTCTACTCCGCCAACGATACGAGTTTGTACTTTGGAATTACCGTAGACGTGTCTACGACGTCCACAGCCTGCGAAGATGCATCATAAAATGAGATCCCGATCGAACGTTTTCGTTTGGATTTTTATCTCTCGCTACATTTCGTTTGCATGTACAACTCACCATACTCTGAACAAGCCAGTTCGACGGTTGGATAAGATTCGTATTTGCTACACCTTCGAAGTTCTTTCAATATGTTGGTGTTGGTTTTTTGCGCAAGTCGCCACCTGACCGATGTCTCGATTTTTTGTGGCGGCATCAGAAAGTTCGTACCGTTTCTCGACAGCACCGACGAATTGGCGACCCTTCAACGAATGAACAGAGTCTGTCTGATCCCGCGTGTTACATTGAATCCACAAATTATCGTCATCGCCATACTCACGTGTAACCGAGGAAGGAACATATCTGATGCGGTGACGTCATAGTGTCCCAATTTCGCACACACGCCGGTGAAAAGTCACCGTTTTCCGCGTGATATATCTCCAAACGACCCCTGCCGATGTCTCCGTTTCTTTCGCTCAGTCTCACTGTACAAATTACCATTTTGATCGATGCATCGTTTTCCGGGGGGTTTTCGAAGCTCGACAGCTGAACTTATCCGATGATCTCGCGATCAATCGTTAGGAAAAAAAAACTGAACTTCCAGGAAGCAAAAGACGTCGGAACGAAGATGGTTCACGAGACACAATGACGTTGGAAATATGAATATCAGATATCAAAGCGAGGGACGTGATTGCTGAAGCCTGGACCAGTTGGTTTTCTTTCTTTCAAAACTGTTATCGTTATTTTGTTTTTTCATACTCACGGCAATTCCTTTCGTCCTGCCCCCAAGGGCAGTCGATCACCCCGTCGCATATGTGGAGGCTGGACATGCACCGTCGTTCACCACAATGTAACACTCTGTCTGATGAAATGGAGTCATCGTTATCAGCTACTGCACCACCGGATGTTGCCACCGTAGGTCCACCGCATTCTCCGCAACCAATTTCGTCAGTTTGATCAGCACAGTCAACGTGACCGTCGCAACGCCAATCGACCGGAATACAACGCGTACCGTCGCACTGAAAACCGCTCGTGCAAACTGGAATTTTAATCGAAATTGCTATTATTAGTCGCTCTCTTTTCCCCCCTCCCCCGTTGTTGTCGTTTTCGTTCCGTCATTCGCGATAGTAAATTCGTTGAAAATCTTCTTTATTTAGTTCTTTTTTTCACGTTCAAAATTATATCGCAGGGGTGCGTAATATGACGCGGGAAATGTGTGGGTACAGATATATACATCGATAAAATACATTTCGGCACTTTTTTGCAAGATTTAATTTCATTCCCTGGTAGCTCATAACAGACTGGCGTGACGGTCGTGGGCGTTTATCGTTAAATATGGATTTTTCAATTACTTTTCCATTAGTGTCACCAGTGCTGCTGCGAAGCTTACGGTATAAGAATTTAACGATATGTGAAGACACACGTGTGTAACGGTTATGGAGGATGAAATATGACGGCAGTCGATATTCGTTGCCGCAAATTTATCCTGGACTAGTTTTTTTTCTTTTCTTCTCGTATTTTTTATTGCGTATGAAACGTTTTTTTTTTTATTCAGTCAATCAGTGACTCGCCTGGTTTCTCGGCTCTTTTCGCCGCCTCGATGACCTCTCGATGACCGACGCAAACGTCGGGGTCAGCGTTTTCCGGAAAAAGGTCACACTCCAAATAATCCGGTAAGGTCAGGCCGAAAACTTCCAAAAAAAATCCACAGCGTCTCTTCGTTTCTGAATTAATACAATTGCAATGACGTCTCGGTTTAGAACGAAAGATTGAATTAGAAATGAAGAATAAATCATTTCACTTACGGTAGCAGAGACTTCGACAAGGTCTCACGACTTGACCTCGAGCACCACATTTCGGTACAAATACGCTGCATAAAAATAATGCCGCAAGTTCGTAACAACGAACATCTACAACAGCGTCGTAAAGCTCGAGTTCGTGTTGAGCGTCTCTTTGACCAAAATTTCCCATGTAGTTTGGAAACAGCGTGAAGTTATAAGGTATCTGAAATAAAAAATTCCCTCGAGTATTGGGTGTTTATTTTTGTTTTTCTTTCTTTTTTTTTTCGCTGCGACTGCAGATGCACAAATTCGGAAATTCGTGATTGAACTTTACGCGAAAAACAGAACTATGAAAATCACGTACCTTGTGGTATTGGCAGAACTTTACGATTACCGGCAGACAAATACCCGGAGCTGGATTTTTTTGGGGTATTTCGATTCTAGACGGACTCGGAATCGCGACCATGCCGGTTGAGTAAATAGTCTTGTTCTCGAACCTCTGAACTGTGTAAGCTGGATAAGCTGAATAAAAAAATAAATAAAAAAGGTAAAAAGAGAAAAAGCCAGTTGAATAAAGTTCTTCTTATCCGTTACTCTATTTTTCTAACACATATATTTATCACCTTCGAAATTCAATTATATCAATATCTTTCGCTTCGGTGAGTGCACCGGTAAATTTATACGATTTTTTATATATATATGTATAATACACATTGTATTATGTATATAAATTAAAACAATAGCGAGGTAACTGCTGCGGAAAGTTTCACTCAATTCTATATCAGGTATGTGTGTATTCGTGCAGCTGGTAATTGGCTCGAAGTATATTTATATAGAGCTGGCTTCGTAATAAAGTTAATAACGAACCAATTTTCCTTTTTCTTTTTTTTCTTTCTCCCACCGGCTCTTCACTTAACAATCGATAACCGATTCTGCTCGCGTGCATTGGATTTGCAATGTTTATTTTTGTTTTTTTTTTTCAATTTCTTTTCAAGTCATTATTTTTGACACGAATAAAAGATCCATCGATATAACTTACACTTGAAGTAAGCAGCGAGTCCTCCGGCTATGGCAAAAAGTGCTACGGCGTTTACTAAAACTTGAGCGAATCTGAAACGAAGTCTTCCTCTCGTAACGTAATGACTGCTGGGTCTTCTCATGTCTCTAATTATCTTTTGTCAAACGACAAAAGTTGAATGGAAAATATGAGAAATTAATTTTCAGGTATTAGAGAGACGGATCATTAATTAGGAAACCGACCGCAGACCATTTTACACCCCTTTCTTTTTTTCTTTTTTTTATCTCCACTTATCCCCTTTTACTCCTCGACAATTGACGATCTGCACGAGCAACGATGGTTTCCAACAATTTATCATAACCAAGGGGAATTCTAACCGTCTCATTTATTATTTTTGTTATTCGAGACACCCGTGTACTTTAAATACAATTCTCTAACGTAGACGATATCCAGCGATTAATCAATCGCAACGTTTTACCTGGATGCTAAAAAATTACTAGTGCAGCTATAATTATTCATCTACTAACACTCCGGTGACGTGAGAAGAAACAATAAATAATGCAAAAAAACAGACGAAGTATAGCGACTCACTCTGTGATGCAAGGACATGTTACTTCCGCTGTGGAATCTTACTATAGTCTGAAGACTCGCCGGTGTGCTCATTGATTTTGTGATGGGACTTCCAGGCGGATTCTCAGGCTCCGGTGCCAACGCTCTTCCTGAAAATTTCAACGAATCCATGCAAACCACCTTTGTTCCGGTCATCATCGTTCTCGTTGTACACCCGGTTAGGTTGATTCTGAATCGCTTCGCGGCCAAGCTCGTTTGGACAAATTTTCGTAGTCGGCCCAGCCACACGAAAAAAAAAAAAGTTGTCCAAACGCGCGCTTGGCCGCGAATCGATTCAAAATCAATCCAACCGAGCGGACCTGGTATTATACTTACCCGGCACTTTTCCGTTGGCATGTTTATGCGGAAGGAGAGGCGCTTCCATTGTTTTACTCGTGTAACTCGGTGAGCTCGTTTGACTGAAACTGTCCGATGACACGTTACTGTCTTGTCGTACGCTGATTGGATTGGGTACGTTATTTTGTGATATGGCACTTAGTGGAGGTGGTATGTTGGTGGTTTGTGTTGCCTTTGGTAATTTTTCAAGCTTTTCACCAGCAGATTTGTCCTTTTTTATCAAACTATTTTGCAGCATGTTTCTGGCCTTCTGCATATCCGCGTCGTACCTTGTCCTCTGATGTTGTTCGGTGACCGTTACTTTATCTTGTATAAATCTCTTGTCAATTTCAGAACGGAGTGAAATGCTCTGAATATCATCGAACTTTAATGTTTCGTTAACAATGTCAGATTTTTCTTGTAATCTTCGTTCGAAGTCTCGCGAAGCGTTTCGTAGTTCGTCAAACTTCGATCTCCCGGCATTCGACGAAGACTGCTTAATACCTTGAAGATCGCTCGTACGTTCCAACAAACGCTTTTCAAGGTCCTTAGAGGCCTTTTGAAGCTCTTCGAGATTGCTTGGCTTGCCGACCAATCGCTGTTTATTCTTATCCAAGTCGTCATTGAAATCTTTAGAAACATTCTGACCACCCAAATCGATCAGTTTTCTATCTTCGGATAACGGAGGTTGCTGCCAAGGGCTTCCTGACGCAGATGAGGATGTCAAATTTCTTTGTCCAGGCTGTCCCCTAGATCCTGGTTTCGGGCAAGTTGACTCAGGCTTTTTAACACCTGTATTTTCATCGTCAGGAATTCGCGTCGATCTTTTCGGTCCACTCTGTTGCAATGGTATCGGTCGTTCGTTTTTGCATCTCTTCGGTATCGCTGGAGCTCGAAGTGGAATCGGCGGCGGGGCGACCTGAGACGAATGTTGAAAAAAAAACGGGAATTTTCAGTGATACATCCGACAAATTTTTCGTACGGGATTAAATTTGTTTCGGTTTTTTTCTCATTGCGTTTAAATCTGAGTCTTGTGTACCGCTCTGTGTTGTTGTAGAGGTGTAGGTATTCTTCGGATAACGGTAGTGTAACGAAAAAATGTTCACGGATTGTTTTTCAATTCAGTGTTCTGATTTTCGTAGCGTCTTGTTCGATTATTGTTTCTTTCGTCAATGAAGAGGATCTCGACGTGTGACATTGGAAAACCTGTAAAATAATCACGCTTTAATTCAGGATGAGAGACACTGTACGACGTTGAGGTTAGTATTACGTCTTCGCACAAAGCTCCTCCTGATAATTTTTCTTTAAACCATTCGTGCCCGTACCCAAGTTATTGCGGTCTCTCCTAGACCGCTCAAACTGACAAACAACGAACAAACCAACGGCTAGGTAGGTATTAACCTACCTCTACCCAACTTCCAGTGCTAGGAAACAGTCCGAACCGAATAGTCGAATGCATCAACGAATTCAGACTTACTGGGGAGTTTTTTTTAGAGTAAAAATAGAATTACAGAACGTCGTCTCCCTACGCCAAGCCCACCAAGGATCACGTACCCCAATTTTAGAGAATCTTTTTTTTCCAAATCAATTTTTTTGAATCAATGTCAAACTTGCTGTTTCATTCTCCCGTACGACTGGGCATGATGCAAAGTTACAAGTGGTTGAACAATATATCTATGCTATAAGGGATGAACTTTTGTTTTTTTTTTAATATTGAAAATTTTTTGGCATAATTATTGTTCAACATTTTGGGGAGATTTGGATATTATATACCTCCTTGCGTACTGTTGTGGTATACCTATATTATAAATGAAGGTACAATTTGGGGGAGAGGAGTTCGGAGCAGGAATTCTCTCCGTAAAGTTAACTATTCACGGACAATCGTGACGAGTTTTGTTCCGAATTGTGACACGGTAATAACTATTTGTGTTTGTCATTTCTTTTTTTTTTATTACACACGCCGAGGTTTTTTTGAATATTAAAACTCACCGTTGGGGCGGCGGAATGGCGACGTGGAATCGGCGGTGGTACCTGAACATCATTTCCGGTGGCGGTAGGCGGTGGTTCCGGAAGTAAGGACGTACGCGTTGGAAGACCTACGCTGTGCGTTCTGCTTTGTCTGGAGAGAAGGAAAGTGTGAGAAACAAAAATGAATGAAACAAAAATTCGGATAAATCGTACAGAATGATTAGAATTTTTCTGCCACAGGAAAGTGATACTCTTTCGTTTTTTTTTCTGTTTCTTGCTTCCACGAGGAATACCGCGAGTTTGCAAAGAGAAGGGAGTTTATTTTCTAAGGGGAATTGAAACGGGGACGTAATTTACGTGATTCGCGTGATGGTTACAAGCTAAAAACAGAGAATAGTAAACACGCGAAGGAAATCAAAAGCCGCGGGGAGTACTTTGATGTAAAATATCTCTTTGATCGAGAGAGTTCACGTCGTATACAGACAGAGAGATGTATATATCTATCGATACATGTATACATTTGTATCATTAAATATTATATAATCCGGAGGAGTTCATAAACTTGTTTCGTGTGTTTTTGTTGTTCCCAATTGAACGATCAAGTGTTGATACAATCTTTGAAACATTTGCATTATTTGTTTTTTCGATTCTAATCAGTTTGGATTTGGATTTCCGGCTACATCGCTTGATATTCATCATATTCCGGCTGTTTGGTTCTACTCACCTTGGTTGATACGTCGGACTGGTGTCACCGCCATGGGATTCCGTTCCCGACATTTTGAACCCTGAAAAATGAATCGACCAAAAATATGCATCATGTTCATACGTTTTTGGCGAATAATTTTATTTTCGTACCAATTATTCTTTTGTCTCATTCATTCTTCCTTTTTCACATCACTTCACTTGATTTTATTTCATTTTTCTGCTGACAAACGAAATCCTATAGTATAACCGAAAAAAAGAAGAAAAATTTAACTTGTAGAAGAACGAGCAGCTGCGTCGGCAATTTTTATCATTCCCCTTCGCGGAAAATCGAAGGAGAGAGTGCGCGGAGAGTAAATATAAGTTCTGAAAAATTTTTACACGATGAAAAAAGAAATGTATAGCAAAAGTAAAAGAAAATTCCTTGAATTTTTATTCTCATTCCTCTAGACCGCGTATACTATACGTATATCTACTGCGTAATGATATTACGACTCTATATAAGCAGCGCTGCAGCAACTTATACAATTAGTTTTAGAGGATTATCCGTTCGTTAAGAGGATTTTAAAAAGCGACGTTTTGCCGCGACTATATAGAATTACGTCGACTGAATAAATTTCGTTTCATTTATTCTTTTTAAATATCTCGTGTAGTGTTGTTTGTTTATTTATTTTATTTTTTTTTTTCTATACGTTCGTAACTAGACACTGAAACAAAATTCGAAATATAAATCCCTCTCAAATCGTACTTTTATTCGTACAGGAGAGTAAGGCGGGAAAAACAAGAGTTCCCAAGAATTTTTTTAACGACGTAAGAAGCGAGTTAAAGTGCAGAGCCTGCCCTTGAAGATTTTTCGAAAAGTGGATCTCCCTGAAAATTCTCAGAGTGTATGTTAATAGGGTGTACGACAAAATGTGCTGAAAACTTGTGCCGTGATGCGATGCGACAAATATTCATTCATCACAAAAAAAAAACATGGGCGCTACGGTTCGAAATTGGAAAAAAAAAAAAAAAAAAAAAAATCCTCCGAATAAATTTGAAAAATGGATCGTCAAGTTTCTCAAGTTCGGAAACCGCAGGGCTCTTGGTGAGATTGACAAAATCGGTACGATCCTAAACCTGGAGATTAATTACGATTGAAATTTTCCGAAGGTAAATGATTTTATACAGTGTTTCGTGATAAGCTCTACAGAAACTTTTTACAAAGTGCGACGCGAAAACGAAATAGGAAAATTTTACGGAAAACTCTTCCCGCAGCTACCTACACACATATAGAAATACACGGTAAAGTTCCCTTCGCCGTACAAAAAGGCGATATTCAGCAGCCTCCGGGGCTACTATTGCAGCTCTCAACGTTCAACATTGATGAAGCACGCGATATAGCTGAAATGGTGGTCCAGTATAGGAGAGAATCCGGAAAATAAGGAAGCTTCTAGAAGGCGAGATAAGAACTCTTCAAGATACCAAACCCTATTGGATCTGTCACTCAGTACACTCTGCCTTTTCTCACGCGAGCTTTTAGAATCTATTCGAATCGAAGAGATTCTCTCTCTCTTTTCTTTTTTTTCTCTTTTTTTCCCTCCTTCTCTTTTACACCCTATATTTTTCCCCCTTGTTTTTTTTTTTTTTTTTTTTTTTTCTTTTGCATACACGTTTTACTTTTCACCTCTTCTACAAGTCTCATACATTTTATATCCGTTATTATTGATTACGAGTATTATTATTATTATTATTATTATTATTATTATTATTACCGCGTTTCGCGCTTTCAAATTGGTTCTTCTTCTTTGATAGCTCATCTTTTGAATTCACACAAAGTTATCAACCGTCATGCTCTAATAGTCTTTGCCTATTACACACCTCTTAAATAGCAGCCGCATTGATTAATGCTAATTAAAACTGATTGCAGCGTTTGTTTGACATCGTCAATTATTCGATGTATACTCGCACGTTCGTTGAAACAAATGAATTGAAAGTCTGTTGATATTGGGAAAAAACTGACCCGACGGTCCGACCGACGACCGTTTATTCGATCTCACATTTGATTTACTCTTTCTTTTTTCAATATTTTTACTCTTTTTGTTTTTTTTTTTAATATGTGTCTCTGGCCCGAACAGTTGAAAAAATCATGTATACTCCCGTCGTTGTCGGTTTGTGAATTTTTTCTTTTTTCTCTTCTAACCTGCGAAAGTTCGATTATCAATTTCATATATGGTGCTTTTCGCCGTGTAGGGTAGAAAATTAAAATACAGAATTGTTCGTCTAATTTTGTTTATTTTGTTTACAGAGTATAAAGAGTCTTTCGCAATTGAAATCACGAGATATGGTAATAATACAACTAATGAAATTTCACCTAGAAACGGAACGAAAAACTTCAAAAGAATTCGATTAATAAATCATCGTCGCTATAGATTCCTCAAAATTTGAATACAAGCTTCTGATTTTTTAGTTCTAAAATGTCGCCTGTGATTCCTTCTAACTATTTTTCAGTTATTTTTTTTCACTTTTTTATTGATCTAACTTCAAAGAAGCGTAACGACGGAAACCTGCAGCGTACCATACGTCATTCGTGGTTCTGAAAGGTTCTTTTGAAAACGTTATTAATTTATGCAATAATTTTTTTATGCGATATTATAGTCTGAGTATAATTCTATAGGTCTAATTATCCTACTCGACGTTAGCAGCTCAGTTGCATTAATTAGCATAGAACGTGATATTGAGGGCAGACGTTCAAAATTAGTATGACGCTTTGTACGATAAAATCTCTTTTACACACCTGGTGATCGAACTGATTTAATTCACCCAAGGACAGTAAAGAGGACTTTAAATTCCACTCGGACATGCTTGAAATTTCAATCATCTATCTCATCGTTCGCGAACCACATAAATGACAAAATTCTGTACGCGATGTATGGTATATTCATACGATCCTTATAATATAGATATTAATATATCGGTGATAAGATTATTTTCTCCTTACAAGCGAGCCATATCTTTTACAATTTCTTATCGAATTAGTCCTCATATGATACGAAGGATCAAAATAAACCCACTTCAACGGGTAGACTACAATAGTCGTCCCGAGTGAAATATAATTCTACACCCCAACGATTTCCCTCCTGAAGGATAGATTATACAAAGATAAAGCGCGAGTCGTCTCTTAAAAGGATTTAGAGTCCCAAAGGACTATATTACATTTATATACTTATATGTCGTATACCTACAGCGAACGATGTATTGTGTCCATGTAATCTCGTGGCCATTTCATTGTTTTCAATATTTTACTCGCGATTCTGATGCAATTAATTTCGATAATTATTTTTTTCCTTCACTCCGTTTTTGCTTTCTCCCAATCCGCTTCGCAGGAGCACCGCGGGCTCCAGCTCCTGTAGGCTTACCTTATAACCACCGGGACCTGGAGCGCGACAGGGAAAATCAATATGCATCACGTACATACGTACATTTATGTACATCTACATACGTATATATTTATATGAATATAGATTCCAGTATATCTATAACAGCTGGCAGTATATCAAGAGATATGACTACAAAACTATAGCTGCAGCCTGCGGATTATCAGAAAAATCGCGTACGTTGAAAAAACACAGATATTTTATTCTATACGCCGGATAAAGATGAGGAAGAAGACGAATATGGTAAAAGGAAATGGAACAAATCATGCGGTAAAACCTTTGTGGTAGACCCGATTTTACTTATTTATTTATTTATTTATTTATCTATTTATCGATTCATTGATTTTTTTTTCGCCCGTGTAAAAGAGTTCTTGCGAATGGAATAATTGGGATTTTTTTCAACCACTGGGAGGTCGAAGTTTCGGTGAAAAAAGAAGTTCGGTTTCCAGAATTTTTTTCCAATTTTCTCCCTTCCCTCTGAATCGTAAAAAAAAAACAAAACAAAACAAAACAAATCGATGCCAAACTTTTTACAAAAACTTTCATTCAATCTAGAAGCACGAATATGCGGGACAATTTCGCGATTAAAATTAACAGAAATTAAAATTTAATCTTCGAAACGATTTTATTTGGGGGAGAAAAAAAAATTCCAATCTCTGATTTTTTACAATCTAAAATTATTCCTCTCGACATTATCAGATCGGGTAGTAAAATCTAATCGAGCAATAAAATTTGAAATTATATAACAATTACAATTCCAAAACCGATTTTACCGATCCACGATAAAATTAATCGCAAAATTTATTTCTGTCATAGAGACATGCGTTGTTTAGGTTTGTTGTTTTTCAAGCTCTTTTTCTATCTCGTTTCTTTCTTTGCTCCTTTTTTCATTTGACTTCATATGATTGGAAAACACGCAAAGTCAATTAGACGGAGTTTCCTCGTTTTAGTACCCCCGTGCATATAATGCCCACTATACGAAGGGCCATAACCACTAATCCAGTTTCCCGCCATTTAACGTATAGCTGCGTTGCTATATCTATATACATATATATATGTATACGCTGTCGTTTCACCCATGCATGTCACATAGTTGTACACCGTATATACAAAGGTAGTAATTTTCTAACAGGATCAACCAGTAGCCCATTTTCCTCAACAATTGAATTCCAGGATTCTAAGAGACCTCGTTTTGTTAGTTGGTACCTATACGCTTTCGATTGTTCGAAAACAAAAAACGAATCAATCAGAGAAAAACAATAATTAACAACAGCAACAACAACAGGATTCCGTATAAAGAAAAGTGTAAAGTATATACACCATAATAGAAAGAAAGAAAGAAAGAGGGGAAAAAACTTTGAGGAGGAAAAAGAAAGAAGAAAAGAACACAAAAAAAAAAAAGAAAGAGTACAGAGAAACAAAATAAAAAATAAATAAATAAAATGAAAAAAGCGAAGAGGACGAGGAGGATGTGGTGTATATGAAAAGGCAAAGAGTAAAATAGAAAAAAAAAAAGTTTAACAACAAATAAAGTAAAATAAAAAATAAAAAAAAAAAAAGCGCGAGAACTTGATGGCAACGTTGTTGGACCCGCCGCCGTGTAAGCTTTTCACTCTTTTGCGCTCTATAGAAATCGAAAGATGTAAGGGGATGAAAAGAGGAGGAAAAGTCGGAGCGGTACGGGAGAAAAAGGAAGGACGAAGAAGGTTGCCGCTTTGCAACGCGCCGAAGAGAAACGACAACGAAAATATGTATTGTACATGATAAATATGTATATATGTATTACGTATACCTATGTACATACATATATACATATAGGTATATATACAATGAGTCCGTCAATGTGAAACGTACATAATGGGCGAAAAAAAAAAAATTCTCCAAACTTCGACAGAATGTCCTCTTATTATACCTCCGAGTATTTGTGCGAAATTTCAGATTTTTTTTTTTAAATTAATGGCTCTGATGTAGAGCAGTTAAAAGTTAGCAAAATACGTGAATTCGCTGAAATTGCGTTCTTCAATTAAAAAATTGCGCGAAAACGAAGCAAAAATTCGAGAAAAAAAACTTGAGGTAACCTCTTTTTAGCAAATGTCCCGTTCCTTTTGAAAGAATCATGACCTTGACCATTTATGACCTCTAAGACCACTTTTTGACCATTTTAAGCGCGAACATTGGCCAAAATTGGGTGCCGCCATTTTGTATTTGTTTATCACTTTGAAAAATGGATTTCTCGTTCAAAAATCATAAGAATCCCTAATTTTCAGAGCGGGAATATGAAAACTCTTGGAATGAAAGATGTTTTACTAGAAATTTTTTTTTTTTTTTTCATTTTATTCAAACGCAAAAGAGTGTCACAAGGGTTTAGATTATAATTACCAAAAAACGGTATCTCGTTTTTTTTTTTTTGGTTTTTGCTTCCTTCTCGCGCAATCTAGAATTGAAAAAACGAATATCACGTTTTTGGCTAACTAGGAACTGCTGCACATCGGAACGATTAATTTCAAATAATCCAAAATTCTACACGAATACTCGGAGGTACTAAGAAAACATTCTCTCAAAGTTGTGAGAAATTTTATTTTTGACCGCGTACGTTTCACGTGGACGGACCCCATGCACATACGTATATCATGAGCAAATACCAAAGTGTTTCGTAACGTAGTATGGGAGGTTATTTTATCTCGCCAGGTACCGTTGGCCACGCTATATATGGTTAGCTTTGTTTCACCTTTTGTTTTATCTCTTTTAGTCATCAATTCCTGTCCCTCTCGTCTTCAAGTACTCTGATTCTATTCATCATTGGCTTACAATCGCTTTAGGGTCTGCCTTACAAGGTGGCTATTATTAGGGCTGAATCAAGCAGACTAATTATATAACAAATTGGAATAATTTTATAATTTTCAAAACCCGTTATCATTACGTGATTAAAATTATCACCTATTTTCATTAAATTTATCAAAGGAGTACCGCGAATCGGATATAAACGGCGATAACATTTGGAGAAAGTATCTATCTGAAGTAGAAAATGAAAATTTAACCAAATATTTGATAAATTTATTTCATATTTCGCATCGACGTTAATTACATACACATATATACTCACAGTCCTCGGCAGTCAAGTTTCCTTCCTTTTTCTGCATTTTTCTTCTCTCAATCGCGTTACGTATCTCTTCGTTCGATTAGTATAATTTTTTAATCTATTCAATATTCGTTTTTTGTTTTTTTATTTTTACTTTTGTGTGTGTGTGTGTGTTTTTTGTTTCTCGTAAAAAACGACGACAAATCGTACCGTCGTGATATATAAAAGAGAACGAAAAGAATTAAGGACTTGTATAAAAAGAATCACAAGCTTGAAAATTATCGTCGGTTATAAATGGCGTTAATTATTTTATCGACGACGACGACTGCAGTAGCAGCAACGGCGACGGCGATGATGAACAAGTTGCAGGAGCGGTATGATAAGCAAGTTTTTTTCATTAATTTTAATAATCTTAATTGAAATATAATTAATTTGAATATCAGATGATTCAATTGATTTAATACATCGCAGTTGATGTTGACAACCAGTGGATGGGGGTGAAATTTCATTTTAAACTTTACCATAATAAAATGATAAAATTTTATCAAAACTTTTTCAGCACGAAAAACTTTTACACGAATTTATGTTGTTGTTAATTTTATTTTATTAATTATTCGTTCATCTTATTTTCGAAAAACTTCAATCGATAGGCAATAATCTGATTACAACTTCTCACAATTTAAAAACGCTGAAAAAGTGTGTCCGAAATTTCGCGATCCTCATTTATCCCTAGGGATGAGGTTGCAGCGCTCCAAAATATCATCTTCATCTACCAAAGGTATCATCGATGTTACGCGCTGACACTGAAACCTTTTTTTTTTTTTATTCAACTGCAAAATTATAAAAAAGGAAAACGGCTAAAACCCTCCCTCTCTGTTATTTCGCCTTATTCTCCGACAGCTTTTTATTTTCTTATTAATTATTCGGGTTTACGGAAATTTCGTTCAATTATGTATATTACGCGCGTTGTTTTCTTTTCGATCGGAAATAAAATAACCCGCACTTTTTCTTGCCCCCCCGTGAAAAAAAATTCTTGACAACCCCTTTACGGAACTCTTGATGTTTAATTTTCGAAATTTTTTTTTCCTTTCTCTAAATCCAACTTATTTTTGGATGCACCGCCCGTTTTTGGTATGAAATAAATTAGGGGGGTTAATTGGGGGGGGCGTCCCGAGAGGGTGGTATAAACGGGACACGTGGGTGGATGGACGGTGCGCGTACTACGAGCGTGGGTGTTAGCGTACAACTGAAATCCAAAGGTCTCGACACCCCCCGTGCAACTCTTAGCCCCCAGGCGTCTGCCTCCCCCGTTCTTCTGATTTCTACCCCCAAACCTCCCTGTAGCGTCCACAGCTAGCACCAGAACAGAACCACGAGCTTGCGCCCTGAGGATCGCGCAAAACGAAAACGGTCGACCGCCCGCTGAAACTGTAGAGAGAGAGAGAGAGAGAGAGAGAGAGAGGAGAGGGATGATGGAATATATTTTACACAGATAGTGTAACGCCACAAGCGATTCCCTACCGTCGTTTAGATTCTGTAACGTGTTATTATAGGGATTCTTTTAGTTTTATTTCGTTGTTGTTGTGGTTTTTTTCCAATCATCAACAATCAAGATCAACGGTATTCAAAATTGTGTCACATCCGCCGGCAGGATCCGTGTATGCGATCACCGTATCAGATTAAAAAACGGCGTTATCTTTATCGGTGAACGAATAAAATAAATAAATAAATAAATATGAAGTGGAAACTTCACGATCGAAGAATGAATCTCGGCCGTTTCGATATTTGCATATTTTCAGGCTTACCTGCTTATAGATCATTTTTAACGAAAGGATTACGCGTCGATTATAACCCATTACCAGTCATCGTCACATTTATGGGACGCAACTATTTGAACGAAGATAAAAATTTTTTTTATACTTTTTCATCCATATTTCCTATATACTTACTGTCTGCAGCCAACGTCCCATACATGAGGCGCATATTTTTTCCGAACCCTGAAAGTTTTTTGAATATTTTTCTTTTACGACAAAATGTCTTTATACGAACGATAAATGAATTCAAACGACTGCGGTTACATTGAAAATCATCATAAAGCAAACGTCTTTTAGCGCAGATTTTTACGTTTTTAACGCAATTTTTCTAAACCTTTTATGATGATTTTCAACAAAGTTGGGCTGTTTTTCAAACCTTGGTTACCGATTTTGCCGAGGACGCCGTCAGATGGTACGACCGGTAGATGTGTCCAATTTCAAGACGGCATGATTTTCTGAAAGATCGAAAAAAGAGTTTCGTTTCACAGCTTAGATTCCGGAAATTTTTTCAACAATAATTTTAAACGGAATTGTAATAGACGTTTTGCTGAAAACGAGTAGAGGAAAATATGACATGAAAGTGAACTGAAATTAGTCGCGAAATTCAGAGTATAGGTATAGTTTGAGATAAAAATTATGAATCATTGGATCAATATAATCCTTTGTTCTTCTCATTCTTTTGTACACTAATGTCTGGGATTTGGCAAAAAGCAGGGATCACCAGTTATATAGCGATGTTTCGGTTAGTGTATATGGGGCGTTTGCGGTTTTACGCGGATGAAAGGATTCGAAGTAAGGATTTGAAAGGGGGATTTCTCCACTACAGGACGATATGTTCTATATATGTGTGTATATAACCTTACGTACATAGGTATATATATATTACAGCTACCTATATGTTGAAAAGCTTTGAGAAGAGTATCTGATTTAATTCAATCCTCCAGGAAAACGACCCCCATATCTCCCGGAAATCTCTCCCTCTCTTGCTTTTCATCTGATTAGATATATACCGAAACTGCTGCTCGCGGTAAAGAATCCTTGAAAACTCCCAAAAAAGTATATATATATATATATATATATATATATATATTATACGTCATCTAACGAATCGAAAGGTATAATATAATATTTACTCCAACGATATATTAGTTTAACAACTTTTTGTAACCTCAGCTCCATTATGTTGTTTGATGTTTATTCAATTTTCACTTGTTAACATGCTATTTCAACCCTCACACTCAAAATTCGTGTATTTTGCTAAAGTATTTCAGATATTTCGTGGGCACGCGAATCAAAGGCATAGTTTAGTAATTTTCAGTGGCGGTGTAATAATTGGCATTTTCTGTTTTTTTTACCGCTGGGAAGAAAAGCATGCCGGATATTGAGCAGGTGTGAGATCATTTTCCGCAAAAACTATTCATGCTTTTTTTTTCTTCAACGAAACTTTAATCGTATCAGGAATTAGCACAGTGCCTGTACAGGGTGATTCGGTTCGACGGCATGGAGTTCGTATAGGTTGGATCCAGCGTGAAGATCTGGGACTAAAGTTCCTTTATCAAAAATTCCCGCGACCAATATTTCTCGAGTTGTAAGGATTTGAGTCGGGCCAATCGGAACGCACGCATACTTGTGCGGCAGGGTCGGCATAACTGAATGTCGCCCCGTGTTTCATCGTGCGATTTGAAATTTGAACAATCCTTAAACCCAGGCGATCGGAAGCCACGACGCGGGATACCTGGATGACGAAAACTACCACGAGGGATTGGACGACGAGGGACAGAAGGTGAATTGTTCGAGGGTTGTTCAAATTCCAATCGCATGATGAAACACGGGGCTACATTCAGTTATGCCGACCTTGCCGCCCAAGTACGCGTGCGGTCCGATTGGTCCGACTCAAATCCTTATAACTCGCGAAATATTGGTCTCGGAAATTTTCGGCAAAGAAACTTTGGTCCCAGATCTTCACGCTGGATCCACCCAACGAATTTTATGCGGTCAAACCGAATCACCCTGATATATGTTTTTCGAATTGTACACGAAGTTAAGAAGTGATTACATTTCCTCGAATTTTTTAGCCTCCCAATAAAATGAAGACCTTGAATTATGAACCAATGAAATTAGCATAATAAGGATTTATGCTAATACAGTGTAAAGGATTAATTGTTACTTTTCTTATAATATAAATCAGTTCACGACGCCGGGACTCGTAAACCTGCATTTTATTCCATATTTATTATTAATATTATTGTTGTTGTAGTTATTATCATTATTATGATATTGTTATTATTATTTTTATTAGGTATATTTTCTTCCCGTTTTTTGCACTCTTGAAATATTCATATCGGCGCCATATCGGCGTCCCGGATTACGTAGCGTTCCCTAAATTTTGTTTGAATGTCGGGGAGCGTATATCCTTATACCTTGGAATCTATATCTATATAGTTGGAATAGGGACAGCCATCTAGCCGTTGGAATTTTATTCGGCTAGACTAACCGGCGTCCCGAAACTCCAACACTCTTGTTGAAGTCTACGTTCGTGTGTACTGAAATCACTAGTATTAGCAATACTATGGTAGTATCGGTAGTAGTAGTAGTAGTAGTATTAACAGTAGTAGATAGTCTGGCGAAACCTGCAGGAGCACCAGCAGCAGCCTAGCAGGGATGACGACGGGATATCGACCCACTTCACTCTATATATCTCGCCAAAACGAAAATCCTATAACTTCTCCCGCGACGCGCTCCCACTGTACCTGTACGCCGAATACACGACGCCCGTTTAAAAAGCCCCGAAAAACAAAAGAACTCGTATACCAAAAAACGAAGAAAACCAACAAAAAAATTGGAATCAGGATGTCCAATACGGAATTTCCTCACGTATGGTCGGTATAGGCATGTAGAATATTTTCTCCTCCAACATCTCTCACCGTTTCTTATTTCATAATTTTTTTCCTCATCTTTTTTCCCTACTTTTACAATTAGTCTTCAAGTACCCACCAGTTTTCCAGACAGGCTTATACACCCCCCACCCCATTCTTCCTTCTTTTCCTCCACCCTCAGCGCTTTATAATAGTTACTACTTCTGCAGAATTTACGCCTCTCGGTTCATTTTCTCTTTTTTCCTTATCTTTTTTTTTTCTTCTTCTTCTTCTTTCATCCCTATTATCTCCACTCCAGACGCCCTGCAGCACAGTTGAGTTACGAGAACGATAATATACATGTATATATACTATAGAGTGCTTCGTTTGAAACGAACATATTTTTTTTTTTTTTTTACCCACTCCCGTATGCTAACTTTGTTGTTAGTTCGCATCGAAACATGAATTCCCTAAAAATTTCAGCTGTTAATTTTAATTTCAGAAACTATTCCTCTCGAGTCTGAGAGTTTTCCCGTTTGAAAAGCGTGTGTATCGAATCAATTTTTTTTTCGAATCACGATAAGTCAGCTACTTTTTATGCGTTATTGCATCGAGAATAGGATAGCGGATTCTCAAAGATCAGATGCTCTTGAAAAGTGTCAATTATGACGACTTCGTTGTAACTAATTGAGCCGTTTCGATCGCGTCTGCCTTGAAAGTATTTTATTTTATTTTTTTTCGCTATTATCGACCATTTTTCAAGTAAAACGACGGAAGTTAAGAGAATAACTTCGATGAAAAAGAAAATCGCTACCATCCACGATGCAACAGCGTAAAATGAAGCTTGGTTAACGTAATTAAAAAACAAAGTAATTCGATTCCCATGCTTTTTAAACGGGAGAAGCGTATAATACGACTGGGGACGAAGTTTTTAACATCAAAATTGAGAGCTGAAATTTTTCAGGGAATTCAAATTTCGATACGAAGAACGGAGTGAGCACTCGAGAGCGAAAAAAACATGTTCGTTTCGAACAAAGCACCCTACTATGTGCTTATAGAACCCTTAAACGATGATAAATAAAAATAAAAAAAACAGGGGAAAGCAAAACGAGAGGAGAAAGGAAAAATAAAAATAAGAAATGAATAAATGAAAAGAATAAAACTGAAAATAAAATGAATTTCACCATTTCTGTTACACATATAATACATATACATGTATTATATGTATATCTTCTTTTTATATCGAGCGAGTAGACGCTGTGGAGTTGAGCCTTTTTCCTTCTCTCTCTCTCTCTCTTTTGCTTTTTATTTCGCCCTTTTTCTCTTTCTCTGAGTCGACGTAAATTTATCGTAAAAACTTTTCCTTCTTATTATACCGGCTCCTGCTAAGTATAAAGTATGTACCTACCTTCCTACCAGTTTAGATCCTAAAACTTAAATTACGTTATATGTTTCTACATGTAGGAGGAATATTATTCGTAGAAACTGGCCAATCGGAAATTAGCTATGTAACGCATGCCGACGCGCTACTATAGCTAGAAATATTTCGTCATCCAAAAACTAACAAAAAAGCAAAGAAAAAAAAGGTCAGAATCTTCGCAAACTTATATTTATTATATTATCGAATTCCGAAGCATCTGCTGACGAGCTGCTTGCTGCTGTTTAATGAAAACAAACAGTAGACATCATCATCGTATTCGAGTGGACGCGACTGATCCTTGAAGAGTAGACGGTGCAGGGTTTGTTGGAAATACTCGCACCTGATAAGGTCAACAATTATAAAAATTACACCGAATTTATACGAATGATATATGTATATACGTAAAATGTATGGTATATACCTTCGATACATCGGTTGAAAAATTTATGATCCTTAATTATTATTAACATTTGATTTATTTTTCTCTTCTCATCTTTTATGTATAATAAGGATCCTAAATTTCATACATCCGAATGGCATATATACAGTAGATACATGATTCTTTTCATGGTTTCCTCCGTCGCTGATAGTTTTCATTTTTTCGTTTCTTTTCTTTTGAGGAATTTTTGCAATCTTTATATCCGCAACGACTGGTAATCCCGAACAATAATATCCCAAATCTTCCTTCGTTTTTTTTCTTTTTCCTTCGTTTATTTGATTTTCCTAGCTTTGTTCATCGGATCGTTCGTTTCTTACTTTCATTCCACAACCATAATAGGTATACCTGCCCCTGATATCGACGACGAATAAAATCGATCGGAACACCGCGCGAGATGAGAAACTGCCGACTGATCTACGACGGTGTACGAGATGAAAGGGTATCGCACGTACATATATATATACGTATGTATTAAAATTGATTTTCTCAGGAATTTTGTCGGGCCGCATTTTTGCTCAACGTTATGCAAATAATATTATAGGATATGGCATATGCATACTCGCGCGTTAAAACCACATTTTTCTCTTTTTTCCCCCACATTTCCCCCTCCTCTTTCAATTTCCATCATTTATATTCCACGTTCGTTTACTCCACAATGATATCGAGCGATCTCGAAAGTTTTCTACCGCGCGTTTCTTTTCCCTCCTTCTTTACTCTTCTTCCCCTGGACGAGCTGCACGCAGAGTCGAAATTACAGAAACAGATATACGCGTATTAAAATACACCCCAACATCGGAAAACAATCAGCAGCATGCGAACTTTGTTAATATATGTTTTTTCTCTCTATCTTCATTTTGTTTGTGTTGTTTTTCGTTTCGTTTCTCTTCTGTTTTTTGTTTGTTTGTTTTTTTTTTTTTGTTTTTTTTTTTTGCGCGCGGGTCACCGCAATCGCACATCCGGTATATCCCGCGGTTGCCCGCGGCGATAAATGAATGGAGACAGGAAAGAATGAGAGAAGAATGAAAAAAAGAAGAAGAGGAATCTAAGGGAGAAAAAAGAACAATTGAGGGAAAAGAGTAACAAAAAACGAAAGAAAGTGTAAGTACACCGTCTCCGAGTAATATTTACGTTGGTCCGCCTGGAGGGGAGGTTTGGGGGACAGTTCATTAGGTACCCTTATCTCGTGTTATTGATGCCCTGTCAGAGCTCTTATTGCGAACGTTTTGGTTTAAACGTGGTGGTAAAGTATTGGCTTTTATACACCGACCACATGCAGCGGTGCAGAAGAATTTCAAGGGAAGCAGAAGGTGTACCGTATACCTATAGAAAAATCTACGTGAGAGGGATGAGCGAAGAAAAGGAGAAAGAAAAAGAAGAAGATGAATAAAAAATAGGTACAAGAAAAATGTTGGCTCGGTCAATACTTTAACTAACTAACTGCCCGGGTCGAGGGGGCGGAGGGGGCTGGTTTTAATTTCACGAGGCGACGACTGCGGGCCCATTGGTACCGCTAGTCACGACGTTTTTCTAATTTCCGGTCCTCCGGCCGAGAGTGCAAAGGAAATTTTGATGGGAATTCACTAATTATGTTATTTAGTATCGATTTTATGTGCAGGGATTGAATTAGGTGTATTAATGAAACTTGTGATATACGGTATGTTTTAACTGTACGGGGAGGGGAGGGGAGGGGGGGACTCGTGTTTAATAAAGTGAAATAATTATTATCGCGTTTGGTTAGGTTAGGGTAAATCCCGAGGGTAATCTGGAAGATGATATCGTTAATTGGATATCGTCATCGTCGTCGTATTCGTCGTCTTAACGTTGATAATATAACACGCTTCATTAAACTGCAGCATGTTCTAGGAGGCCGGGAAATCAGATATTTCAAGGGTGAAGATCGATAAATCAATTATACGATCGTGGTCATTGCGATAATTATATCGTCATATTTAGTTGACGAGAATCACGATGTAAACGCCGACTGCAAAATACTGCGACGGGGTCGCACAACTACGCGTTTGCACTTGTCGAAAAAACACACTTCGAATGCAAAAAATTTAACCCGAGACACTTTGCCCCTCTCATTCTTTGCAACCTTTTCAGACATCGATTCTTTCTCCTTTCGGTTTTGCATTGTTTTTTTTTTCAGTACAACGATGGTACTTGAAAAGTAAGTGTTTCAAAGTATATTATCCAGGACTTCTATTTTCGAAAACAGATTCTCAGTTTTGAAATGCGATTTTCGATCATGTTTTTTTTTACAAAATCATCCAACTAGTTATTTTACCCAGCTCCTACTGTATCAAGTCTCTCGATATGAGAATTGAAGATGAGAGTTGCAAGAAAGTTTTTTCATTATTTATTTCACATTTGTTATCAGATAAATTTTAATACGAATTTTTCCCGAACTTATAAATCCGTTGTTTTCTCTTGATTCGATACGCTTATACTCGTTCATTATTTTATTTATTTTGTTTTTTTACTTTCAACTATTTTTCGAATTCTTTGAATTTTTTTATCATATCTTTAACATATAGAATATCGGCGCGTGTCAGTACCACACACACACACATACCATACATACATATATACATATATACATTTAAACCATTAGCCAACTTTAAAATTTCTCGCTTCTAAGTGGATTCTCGCAACGACTATGTGTGCAATCGGATCAAACTCCCACTAAAACCACCCTTATAATATGTGCGCAGTCACGCACTGCGGGATTATGGACAACTTTTTCTATCTCAATTTCCTTCCCCCCCCCCCCCCCTTGTTCATAAAATTCGTATATTATATGCTCCCCGCATATGTACATGTAATTAATTTTTTTGATTTTAGTACAAATTATTTCATTTCATTTTCAAAAACTCCGTTGTTGTGTTAAATAAACTTTTGGTAGTACACAAATAATTTGCTAAACAATTTGTACGGCACAATTATATACCTGTAACAAATATTTCTGTAGATTTACAAGTTATAATTTGATCGTATTTTAAGCATCCAGCCAATGCCGCGAATTACAAATTTTGCGGCATTTTGTCAAATATTTCATCAAATTGATCAAATTTATCAGATAATATGCCTCCTACATGTAGATGATAAGCTTGCGGTTTTATGTAATACCTATACGTATGCATATATGTGAGTATACTTATAGCTATATGGAAAAGCAAATTCGTTAGCTATTGGAATTTGAGACGTCTGGTCGCACGTTTAAAAGGTGTGTAGGTATTATTGATCTCCTGAGGGAAGGAGAAGGGAAAGTGGGCATGAAAAAGGAAGGAAGGTAGGTAGGTTGATAGGAAGAAAGGAAGGAAGGAAGGAAGGAAGGAAGGAAGGAAGGAAGAAAGGCAGGGATGCTGCTGAGCTATGCCATAAGTTGGCACAAGGGCTGCTGATTCCTGTATATAAAAAGAGAAAGAAAAAACGAAAAACGAAAAAAAAGTAAAAAAAAATTAATAAATAATGTATAGACATACGATGTATATCGATACGACAATACGACACAACGTACGCACGTGCGAATGTAAAAATGACAAAAGAGAAAAGAAGAAAGGTATATGGAAAAGACAATATATGTATATATATTAAAATCAAAAATAAAATCGAATAAAAAAGCGTATTTTTTTATTTTTTTCGTTTCATTTTCACGCATATCGAACAGCAGCTGAATGCTTAAGCCATCGTTATCTGTGATTGTTACACATTTCGCGTATACATCTATATTTAGAATTTCGAAGGTCGATATGAAGCGGGTGATTTCTTTTCAAGCTTTTCTGTAGAGTACCTACCTACCTACCAACCTACCTACCCTGCACACCTACCGCGAGTCGAAGTCAAAAGAGAAGCCGGAAAAAGAAAAAGAAAAGAAAAAAAAATCAATGAGTTTTCGTACACCCGGTTCATTTTTTTGCTTCATCTTTTTTTTTCTTTTTTTTTTCTTTTTTGGCTCACCTCTCGTACTGCTGGTGTAACAAATTTTCAACACATCTTCACATCTTGCGTTCGTTTGACTATTTTATCGAAGTTTAGGTAGGTATGTGGAAACAAACCGCGAACGGTAAAAACTTTCTTTCTTTAACTTATACTCGATCTTCGTCGGCATGTCCACATTTGAATTGTAAATCTATCGTAGAAGGGCAGGAAACAGCCGGTGAATTTGTTTGATTTGTAACTGAAGAAGTTTTACAGACAAGAAACCGATTTATCTTTTCTGTTTTTATGTTAGTTTCTTATTTTTTTTTTACTTTATGATCTTTCGGTTCATTGCGCGGTACCGGAAAATTTTCAAAACGTGCAAGACCTTCCGCTCACTTTTGACATCTGTAAAAATTGAATTATTTGGGTTCTCAATTTTTCCCTCGAGAGATTTTCTCCATCGAATTAGTGGTATGGAAATTTTGAAGAAACTCAATTTCCGATCGAGATAAAACCTATGCGAAATGAATTGAAGAGAATAGAAAAGAAAACATCAACCATCAAGCTGAAATTTGCATTCCACTCGAGCTTCGAATTGCAAACGTTGTTTATCTCTGTCCCAAATTTTATATTGCAAAGAGGATCCCTTTCTTGAAAAATACATGTCACGCGTTCGAGACAAATATTGTTAGCCCTTTTCCGCGATGTCAATTGGCCGTTGCATCAACGTATCGGAAATTCAGTCAAAGATCATGTACATGAGAAGGTTTTTTTCCATAAAAAACGAGCAAATAAAAGAAAAAATCAACACGAAACACAAATTGTGTTATCGACTGAATTTTATTACACGATGCGCTACAGCGCCATGGAAAATATTGTGTCCTATAGGTACTGTAATAAAATAAGGTATAGGAACCGATGATATTATATAGAAATAAAAATGGTATATACTTTTTTTTGTTGTTTTAATTCTAGTCTGCTATTTTGTATGTACCTACAAGTCCGCGTCTTACGTTTAATACGTAATACGTGACCTTTTTCGCCCTTCTACTGTGTACATGATACTATATACTATATAGTTATAAAAACGCATGTAGTACATAAAACGTCGCGGGACGTAGAAAAAAGACAATCGAATCGAATCGAATCGAAGGGTACATATAAAATACCACGCGCTATACGTAGAATGTATAATTCTTAGAGTGTGTCATACACCCCTATAGCTGGCCTTCGAAGTGAGTAGGTATGAGAAGGAAAGTAAAATAAGAAGATAAAAAAGAAGAGTGGAAAGTTGAAAGCGGGGTAAAGTTTTGCAAGTTGTCTCGTCAAATTGGATCAAAGCGGCGAGTATCTACGCAGCGTTACATTATTGTTAGAAATCCTGCGGGGTAATTTTCGGTAAATTTGTCAAATTTCAACCACAATGACAATTACGAATACATGCGATGATGAAATCGAACACCGCACCCTGTCTCTCTTTTTCATCGCGCATTTCGTTTCATTTGAAGAAAATAAATGAGACGAGAAAATAGATAATTCCAAATTAGCAACTATATGCTGGCCTCGGATACCAAATTAGAAAGAGGAATGGAAAAACGAAGAGAGTGAGAGAAGAGAAAAAAAGTTTAAAAAAAGAAGAGAGGAGAATGGGATGAGAGTTATTCGAGACGTTTTGTACGCGTTATATAGTCCGCCAATCACTTGCAGGGGCCGAAGATATAACTTGTCAAAGTTTCCCTCTTTTCCTCCTATTCCTAACGTGCAGCCGTTGAAATTTATCTTCTCGTTATTTCTCCCTCCCTCCACCCCTTTTCCCCCGTGATCGTCTCATTTTTCATCCAGATATAATACCCTATTTTTAACAGTATATAGACGCCCCTCACTTTACCAACGATGTAATTTTCTGCAAATTCCATATTATGTTGTATGATAACCGAATAAAATTGTATAATATTATCTTTTTTTATATTCAAATTCGAAAACGAATCAAGATACTCGATGAAAAGATAAATTAATAAGGTACGCCAAAACTTATGGGGTTCTATGGGAGTTTTAGAGGGGTAACTTTTATTTTCAGATGGAGTGCAGTAAAGGTGATATGGGCATAGCATACGTTACACAAGAATCTCGCGATGTTTACTAAACACTTGACTGGATACCAATTTCCCACTCGAATATCAGGCCAGAAGCACGATTTTTCATGCTCTCATATTCCACCGACTATTTTCCACCCTTTTTCTTTTTTTTTTCTCGTTTTGTAGAAATTGCAGCCGCGAAAGGGGCAGAAGAATGCAGCGGCAAACAATGAAATGTGTTCTTAACGACCATCTGCAGCTCACTACTATACACGATTTACGTTTTTTAAATTTTATTTCAATTTTTTTTTTTCTTTCCCTTTTCAAACGAAAACCTCACGGGGAAAAATTTATTAGGATCCGGTATATGTTAAGGGTGTGATAGACGATGACGATGATAATGATCACGTGGAATTGATAGGTGTCTGCAGTGAATTCAAAGCCGATTTTCGTTCATTTGATCAATTTATTTTATTTTTTTTACACGATTCCTCGTTCAATTCATTATTTTTTCTCCCTCTTTTCATTTCTATGACCGTACTTTTAATTTCCTTTTTCTTCTCTCTCTCTCTCTTTTTCCGCTCATGTTCATGCTTCTGCAGCCATAACGAAAATTACAAGCGATATAAGCTGCTGAAACAATTATAGGTATATTGATTTCCTGCAATTGTATTTGTAGAAGAAGCGATACAATGATTTGAAGCGTTAAAATATACATATTATATACCATATAGGTACTATACATAGGGTAACCATATAATAAATTATATTATCCAACCGACCGACCGACCGACAACAAGCGCCACATTCTGTCGCTTGTTTATAATAATAATAATAATAACAATAATTTTTATTGTTATATTGCTAAATGCATGGAAAGTAATTATTTAAAAGTCAGATTATCTCATACACGTATGAATAAATTTTGATCCAATATGCAAATTTTACACATCGCGCGGGATCGCAACCGGTTGATTAAAAATATATATATGTATTTTGATCGATGTATTGAATACGCACGTAGTACGCATCTTATATTATTCGAATGATTGAACTTCTGTCGTTTTCTTCGGGGTTTTTTTTTTCATTCGCTTCAAAATCACCTTATCCGCATAACAAGGATATGAGAAATTCCGCGAAGCATTTCGGCGAAATATCTGGAAAAAATGTAGATCAAATTCTGGATTGTGTTATACAGGATAATAGACGCGCGCGTAATATCGGAAGAAATAATTTGAGACTGACACGTGAGAAAATTAAAATTACTACCACGTGTTTCACTGTTTAGCTAAAAGTTTTTTTTTCTTTCAATTCTAAACGAATTGTAGAATCCAAAGTATACGGCTGTATTTTCTTTTTCATTTTGCCGAAATGTGTGCGGTTCTTGTGATGAAATAAATGATCGTTACGACGACGAATCACTCATGAATCATTCAATTTTTTTCACAATTCTTTTATTGATTTTTTTTATTTTATTTTCATTTTTTTAACATAATATTGTCAATGGCGTGATATGACAGACATTATATATACATGTAATATATATAATATATTCATATATTTAACTATATTTGTATGATTAATAATAATAATATTTGTATAACAGATAAACTATACTTTGAAATTTAAGAATTATGTTGAAGATGCGCTTTTTGTATGTTCTCATATCGATATTTTATTTATTTAGGTAGTTATTTTTTCTTATCTATATTACTCAGGATAATTATCTTGAGATTCCGCGAATTATAATGTACGTCTATAAATAACCATCCACGTCAAATTATTTCCCATCAAATTTGAGAATCCGTCTGAATAGGACTACATCTTTTTTTTGTTATCTTCAATTTTTGAACATGTCTATAGTAAATACAAGGGAAACCCTCGAGTTATTCATAATATGTATATTTTAACAATTATCGTGTTGTTAGCGACATCATTGCTATTATTATTATTATTATTATTATTATTATTATTATTATTATTATTATTATTATTATCGTCATATTATTATTATTATTATTATTATTATTATTATTATTATTATTATTATTATTATTATTATTATTATTATTATTATTATTATTATTATTACTAATATTATGATCATTATTGTTGCCGGTTTTTTATCATAGCTATATATATGCGGTAGGGCTTTCGTGTTTTTTTTATATTTTTTCTATACATAATCTGCAGATATTTGTGATATTATACCTATAACGTAATCATATAGATTAAATCTAATGAATTAATTATTCAATTCATTATTTGATAATAACCTATTTCAGGTTTCCCTATCTACATATTAATGCACGTTATCTCATAACGTTATTATTTTCACGCGTCGCTATCTAATACAAATCCTAAAACCTATTTGGTTTTTTTGTTTCCTGTTTTTTGAGTTTCAATTTGCCTGGATTTAAAAGTCTTTTGTTTTTTTTTTTTCGTAGTCGTGGAGTCCGCATTTCGAGTCTCCGTTATTGAATATGAGCGCGAGTGAATGGATTTTTAGATAATAATAATTGAGATTGTTATCGACCATGGCAAAGTTTCTAAATATCATCTAAATAAAACATTACAAATAAAATTAAGAAAGCTGGAGACTAGAATTTTTTCACGACGATTATTCACGTTATTGTTGTTATTTTTAATTTTTTGTTTTGTTTTATACGCGTGCACAACTTTTGTCCTTGTAGCTCTCGCGATTATTTATTTTAATTACTTTAATTTTTTTGTTATCTCATCTTTGTTTCCCTAAATTTAAATTAGTTGATCTTTTCCCTTCTACATAATCATCATTACGGTATAATATAGGCACTTTTCTACAAGTATTGTATATATATATATATGCTTATTTTTTTTTCTTTTTTTGTCTTTTTTGTTGATTTATACACATATATTAATAGTTGACTGATTAGAAATTGACACGAATTAATCTATTCCGAAGACCTCAACGACATGTACAGTCTATTATACAGACTTATTATTCTAACCTTCGTTTTTGAAACAACATAATATATCATTATTATAGTCGATTTATTATTCTATTTTGCTCTTTCTTTTTCTAATTTTTTTTGTAACAAACACGGTTTCAACTTTTCTTTTTTGGTTTCTTTTACCTTCAAATTTCGATTTTAGTGCCATGGTCACCGGAACTCTCTATATAATTTTTATTCTAATCATGCATTCGTATTGCTTCTCATGACTATATTTTTTTTGCTTCATTTCCTTTTGTTTTATGTTTTTTCGCTTTCGTAGATATTTATTTGCTCTGACTTTTTTCCCCGTTTAATAATACCAATAATACGGTAACAATATTCCCTTGCAATTAATTAATACTGCAGACTTATAATGGCATAATAGTTAATAAAATTGGATAATAGGAAAAAAATTGTGCAAAATGTAATAGCGAGTATTATACACATATATTAATTATATATTGAATTAATTGCGTGCAATTATTTAGTGATTTAGCAAAACAATGGATTGCTTTTTTATTATAATTATAATTATTTTAAATCGATATTATCATCATTCGATTGCCATATTATTATACATATAATGATTGAAAAATCAACTTAAATCGTTTCGAAACTTTTTTGTAAATATTATTATTTAATAATTCTTTACTTTAACGTCATAATATACTTGCTGGCTTTGTTTGCAATATATCTATATATATTTTTTCAATATTTAATAAACTTATTTGATAATGCAATAATATTGTACTTAACAAGCTAGTATTTGGTAACAAGTTTTAAATAATTATTATAATTAATCAATGAATTATTCTCTTTTCTTTCAATTTAAGGCGTCGTTGATGTCAGAAAAGTTGGATCGACGGCTGCTACTTTTGCAGTTAAAAATGCGTGCATACAGAATAATAAATTCTGTAATTGAGAACACTCCAATTCCTGTGATTTTCCCCCCAGAATTCAATGAAAAATGAAATAATGATTAACATATTATTTTATAATATCGCAATAAGAAATTAATTATAAAAATCTTTCTTACCTTCGTCTCTATGGCGATGCTCTCGGGCTCTTGGAAATGCAACTTCAACCGGCTTTTGCCGTCGTCACTCGATCCTCGGAGCTGTGAGAATTTATAACGCCAAACCGTCTCACCTGCTGTGCAAATGTCGTATGCCAACGTAAAACCCTGTGTCCATTCCAGCGTCAAAGCGGAACTACGACCGTTGAATGTTACTGGGAAAGTCTTGCTCTGAAATAAAATATCCCGAAGATGAAAAGAGGAATTAATTCTTCAAGGAATTCGAAATTTTTATATTATATGAAATTTTTTACACACCTTCAGATGAGCTACTGCAGAGCATACTGCTGTGTGCCACGCTGCTTCGACCCTGAGAAGTTCTTGCCTGGTTTCTACACTTAGATAGCGAGGTGGTTTTCCTGGACTTTGAGCGAGGAAGCAATGCTGCCTTTCGTCGACATTTTCAGACTCTTTCATCACCCTGAACATCGTCTGGTACACCTTAAAGGACAACGCGCAACGCGACCAGTCCCCAATGTTGCACTGAAAGAAAAGGATCATTGAAATCGGATCATTCTTAAAAATCGTCGATTGTTTTTTCGAGATTTTGACACTCACTGGTGGAGTTTCGAAGAGAAGCAGATCTGGTCCTTTAAGTGCCAAAAACCTTGGTCTGTAGCTCTGCCAGGGTTGGTTACTGTTGCTAACAGCTTCGTTCACCCATCCCATGTATTCGATTCTTTCGCCAACCCCGAAATTACGGTTGTACAATTTCATCTGATACAAACATCCGAAGTTAAACGTGAAAAACGGGCTTGGAATATCGGAAAATTTTATCGTAATCGGTAATTACCTGTAGATGCGTAACTCCTGTTATATTGTCTGTAATATATTTCAACCACTGACTGAGAATAGCGCTATCGTCACAGTGAATAACTCCAGTTCTTGAACCGTTCAGGCCTCTGACTTCGAAAGCATTCCTTCTGAGTTTATCGGTACCAAATATATATCTCGTAACGTAAGCCATCATCAAAGGAACTGAAAATAATCAGCAATTGGACTTAGACTACCATTTTCAGAACTTGGAGCGATGATGCGATTTTCGGATTCGACAAGATTTCACTTGAGAAAAAAACTAGTCGATTTCAAGGTTATTGACGAATCCGAATATGTCGTCAAACCTTGAAGATTAATAACATCGTGCATAACATGAATGACGCCGATACAATTCTGCCAAACTCAAAGGCGTAATAAAATGTACTTGGACAAGTAATTTAAGATGAGCAACCCATGGTCGGAGAAGAACATCGAAGGTCGTAGGTAAAGAGCCTGGTCGTTGGCAATCCAACGAAAGCTGTAATACGCTCACAATTCAGAAGACGGAGGCTTTGGGTTGTGGTTCATTTGTTGTGCGTGTTATTTATTAATATTTTAGTTCTCGATTAGTACAGAAAATCAACATAATTGCCAGCGACCTTCGATGCCCCTGAACGCGATGCCTCCGACCATGGGTTGCTCATCTCAAATTACTTGTTCAAATACACTTTATCACCCCCTTGAGTTTGGCAGAATTAACACCCTGTATAAAAAAAAAAGTAATGGAATTTTATGACAAATGGTATGTGGGGGTTTCATAAAATCCGAATTTCTTCATTCTTCTCCATCATGATGAATTTCAAATTTTTTTTTCGTTTGACCTTTGAAAACCATTACACATTATACCCAACTCCGAAGGCAAAACCGTACCGGTTATGATGTCTAGCCATTTTTTTTCCTGGTTTATAGACACAGATGAAGCATTAGAACCGTGTCTGCTATGTCCGGACCTCGGACTGCCTGCTCTTCTGCTAGGAGATATCCAACCATCCTCGGTGACTTCGTTACTAACGTTATCCAACTTCTCTTCTTTTTCTGTAAATCATCGTTATCGCGATTATCGGATCGATCTACAATCTTTCAAGTTTATTTTATTATCAAACGAATTTTCGAAAGATTTCCTCACCATTTTTCTGCAAAAATGGTTTAGCAGCTCTGTAATGTTTTACCGTTAGCACAACCAAATCTCCAGCATTCCTCAGAATATTCACAGCATCGTCATGGTGACAGGCTGTTATATATTCCCCATTTACTATAAAAAAACCAAAAAGCAAAAAAAAATAAAATCTAATCAATTGCGATTAGCAGAGTCTATACATCTTTCACTTTCGCAGCAGCTGTCATATGTGTACCTTTTATGATAGCATCGCCCACAAACAGCTGTCCACAATGGTCAGCCGCTTGACCTTTGTAAATCCTTGATATTAATACGGGAAGTTTGTGCTCAGCTCCCCCCTTGATGCTCAATCCAAGTCCTCCTACTTTTTGTCTGGTTATTTGAACCATTCGTTCTTTTGCGTCTAAGGGTGGTTTGTTGTGGTTCACAGACTGCTAGAAGAAATATATTCATGGTAACCCTGTATTTAAAAATCATTAGAACCATCTAGAAAAGAAGTATAGAAGATTCTTCTTTTTTTCTATCAAATACCAATTTACCTCAGCGTCTTCTCTCTGCAATTTCAGTACTTCCATAGACAGCTGAAGGCGCATAGGAATCGGCTTGCTTTTTCCATCGCTCACCGTCACCGTACCGGTTCTGACCTGATTGGTCGAATTTAAAAGTTTCTTTTAGTTCAATTCTCCATGATGTAATTTACATTCATAGCTAACCGAACTTTTGGAATCCATATCAAACAACCTCTTTCTCATCAAATCTATACGATTTTTTAAAATAGTTTCTAGAGTCTACGCTCGTATTTTCTAACCCGTTTCTGTACCCAAATTTTTTTGTATATCTTCGTAGCATAAAAGTTTGGTGTAAGAAAGTCATCTCCAATTTCCTATCATCCGCTTATAGTACGTAGGATTTCCAGAATAATTTCTACGGTAAAAATAATTGAAAAATTGTTCCAAGTTCTCGGATTAGAGAGACGGCAGCAGTTTAAACCGTAGCAGCGAGCTCCTAAGTGTCTGCAGCAGCAGCAGCAGCACCCTCGAGTTATCGATTTGAAGAAGAAATATAACGAGATGAGGGTACCATTTATAGCTGTGAGAAAATAGGGAGCTGCAACAACAGCAGCGGCGACGAATTTCAATTTTTTTTTTTTTCATTCTGATTTTTAACTCACTTCTTCCGGTGATTTATGCAAAAAAATATACCGATTTGCTGTATCGAATATTGGAATCGAAACGAGAAAGAAAAAGAAGACAAATGAATAACGACGTACCTTTAAATTCTGGTAGATTTTCTCCTCTATCGGAGTACTCATTTTTGTTGGATTGATTCTCATTATTTATATTATTATACCTCACTAATATTATCTTGTCGTCCACATAATTCACCCTTGTTAGGCCAAAAATAACCAACAGCAGCAGCAGCAGCTCCTCCCTGCACCGCATCGATATTTGATAAAGATATGTTAATTATTATTTTATCAAACGAATCATGATAATTGTTAGTCGTTGAGATACAACACGTGAATCGTTCTTCGTTCAACATATTATACGCGTGTAACGTATATGTATATGTATATATATATCTGTATATAATATAGGTATATGTAGTATATTTCCTGCTTTCTTTTTTTATAATTATCAAAATTAAAACACACTCGCGTATTGAATGTATAACGGGTTATTAGAATTTTGAAATCATCAAATTTTAATTAAGGAACCTTTTGCCGCGCGCGTCTCATATTTAAACGTAAGAACTACCGCTTTTCATTTGTTTTCTCTCAACGAAACAATCGAGAGAACTGTCAAAACGACATGGCAGGCGCTTGCTGCTTGCTTTCTTTCAGCCTGCTTGCCTCTACGGGGCGACCTAATTTATTCCCGGTTGTGTTTTATCTCCACGCCGGTTGGTGGCGACATCTTTGTTACCGGAAAGTGCCGCTACCTCGGTTAAAGTTGATGAAATAATACTCCTGCAGGATTCCACTTTTCGGTTCGCACCGAAGTTAAGTAAAACTACGCGTCTTTCGGGGATGTTAATGAGAATCTCGTCATAGGGTAAGAAAAACGTGATACCGACGTTTGAACGATACCTCGAGTGATTGATGATCCCGATTTGCCGAGTGATCGCCATCCTTCTTTTTTTTTTCATTTTACAATTTCATATATTTCCTTTCGCTAGGTTTGGAACGTACCCTCACTTTTTATTCCTTTTCTTTAACTAGTCGATGATTCGAAAGAAAGACGGAAAAGGCATTGAAAATGCGATAAACAAAAGAAAGGAATTATGGGAATCGTCATTTGTCAATTATTGCCATTTTCGAAATCACATAATCCTTTTAGTATCTTTAATCAAGGTTCAAAAATGATACCACGTCTGGAAGGACTTGGGTTTGCAGTTTCTTTTTTTTTTTTAAATCCCGTGGGACAATTTCCGGGACATTTAAAGGAAGTAGAGATTCTTTCGTCCATGTCCGTCGCGGTCTACGTACTCCAAACACCTCGTGCAGGAACGATTTGTCTTTCACGTAATTCTTTTCTTTCGTTTTTTTTTTTTTTTTTTTCCATTCCTCGATTTCTTATTTTGGTTCCAGCAGTTTTAGCAAAAGTCGCGCAACCGTAACTGAAAAATGCGCCGTTTCTTTTTTGAGTCCATGATAGTAGTTCATCATAGGCCGATTGATTGATAGATTGATCGATCGATTGACGATTGATTGATTGATTGATCGATCGGTGGATCGAGGTATTAGTATTCTTTGGCTTTTCAGTTATTGAAATCTGACTATTTCGAGCATATTGCGATCTGGTAGTTTCGGCGCAAGTTTACAAGGAGTGAGGTTCGGTGAAGAGCGAGGGAATTCGCCGGCACGCGCTTCCTCCTCGATAATTCGTATTCAGTAACGCCCGCGCAGCTGAACAGAGAGGGTCGTTCGGCTTTACTACTTTGCAAAATTGGAGATGATAGATGCGCTCATGGTTAATTTAATTATATGACTGGATGAAATTTGGAGAAAAACCAATTTCATTCGATTCAGTTGAATCGGCTGGAAAAAGATACGGAATTGAAAAATAAAAGAATCAGTTGAAATTCTGAAAATCGCAACAGACTACGATGTATTTGAGAGTGGTTTTTTTTTACAGATCAGGCGGGTAGCATTCTTTTTTCATCGTTTTTCAAAGTCGAGAAATGGTGATAGGTTTATTTCATTCTATTTTCGATTTCTTTAAGTATGGGAATAAAAGTTTTAATAGCAAAAATTGAAAAGACAACTCCCTGTTGGTCGTAAGGCTATCAACTGAAAAAAACCAAAAAAAAGTATTATTGAATGAAGAGAGCTACAAATATCATAGTGAATCGATGGTTAAAATTGTAGCAAAGTGAATTCAAAATCGTACTCCAAAATCAAATCATCGTCATCATGCCGCAACTTCAGATCGCAAAAACTATGATACTGCAATTCGGTAAGAAAAGTAAGTTACGCATACCGTAATTATGTAACATCGATCAAATATTACCCACCATATTAATAAATTTATCTATTTTCCATTGCATTTGAAAATAAAATTAACACACATGATCGATGACGATCGGGTGATAAATTTTTCGATTACGAAATATCGACAAAACATGCATAAAGTCCCATCCGTAAAACTTAGGAATTGATCGATTTTGAAACAACACATGCACATCGGCTCTTATATCTGAAGTATGACAAATATTTTCAATTAATTACAACGAATTCATACAAATTTTTATTGTTCAGTTTCTTTTTCTTCTCTTTTTTCTTTTCATCGCCTACAACTCGAGGGTTGAGATTCCTTACAGGCGCCAGACTGTCGAACTATATAGTAAACGGAATTAAAATCTTGACAAAAAACTTTGTCTTCCTTTTTATTCATTTATTCGTTTTCAATCTGCTTTTTTTACTCTTGATCCTTTTGGGTCCTCCTCTTTCGTGTCGCGTATAAGATGTATTTAGGTATCGTCCATACATCGATTGATTGGTTATAATTTATTTTTATTGTTTTTTGTTTTTCGGTTAAATTTTTCATCTCAATTTCCCTGAATCAACGAAATCTGGACCTTGTGTCCTCGCCATGTCATCATCATTATTTCCATTACTGATCAATATGATCTATCATTGAAAATCTAAAGTTTATTTCCTCAACATCTGATTCGATTCGACCTATAAGATTTTACAACAACATCGCCAGCAGCATAATCGTGTATATTAAAATCATCGTGCGATAGATTACGCGGGATCTATATAAAGAGAAGAAATGAGAAGAGAATTAGGAGAAGAAGAAACAAAAGAAACAAAAATCAATCAATTCTCGATTGGAATAACAAACGAATTCTTGAAACGCGATGAAAATTTCCCCAGCTATCGATGAATGGACCATATTTGATACTCACCATTGAAAATCTTTCTACTCACCCATACCTTTATTTAAATACAATCGTGTACGAGTGTTAATTGCTTTTTTCATTATTATTATCTCTATTTTTTTCATTTGATTTTACTATTGTTATTTATATTATTATTTTCATTGTTATTATCGTTGTTATCGTTATTATGATTTTCTGTTCATTTTTATTTCGGATTTCGATCAATTTTATAAATAACTCTTTGATCGAGTGCTTCATACTCTCGAGGATCGACGTGTAGCCGCGCGGTTATTATATTTATACGTACATGTGTATGTACATATTTAGGTATATAGGTATCTATATATGTATAATAGCTTATTCAGCCGCGTTTGCATATACATATTATCAGTGCTGATCAAAGAGCGCGGTCGTGAATCAATTGCGAGGAAAATGGGGGAGTAAAAATAATGAAAAGAAAAATCAAAATATAATCGAATGAAAATCGAGCTGGAGTGAGAGAGAGAAAGAGAGAAAAATAAATAAAAAAATAAATAACTAACGAATTTATTGCGATATTTGGTCCCGCGGCAGCCGTTACTGATATATGTATATAAATCGTCGTGTATATTTTTCATCATAATTATATTGATGTAGATGAATTGAAATTTTTCGATCAACTATTTTTAGTTCCATCGTGTATGTATATATGTAACGGTAATTGAGAAAAATTGCCGGAGTATGAAAATCAAAATATCTTGATGAAAAATGATCGTACAAGTGTAACAAAAAAAAAGAGAGAAAACGGACCAAAAAGAAATCAATAATTATTTTTAAGTATAAATTGAAACTTTCAGCTGATTTTTGGTGCGAAAAACTTTTTTGCCAGTCATACAGGCATATATTGTGTATGTGCACTGCCTACTCCCCCGTTTCTTATTTTTTTTTTCTCTCTTTTCATACTTTGGCTTTTATTCTACATCCAACCACGACAAGCGATGACCGGGGTCAAAGAGCGACGGATTATCTCGGAAAGCTGATTTATATCTTCTTCACCTCGACCTTCTTTCATGGCTACCGACGTTCCGAAAAATCCGACCCTCTTCCTTTTCTTCTTCTTTCTCTTCTTCTCCACCATCTTATCCTCTTCCTTTTTCCACCACCTTTACTGTAACCACCATCCCGTTCTACTCGAAGAAATTTTCTGACTCAACCTCGCGTTTTCATGTACGGGACGTGAAAATCTCGGCATACAAAGCATACTTACCCACGCATGGGGTATTTCGTGACAAATTCAAAACAAATTCCGTGCTCGGAAACAGCACGATTTCAAAGTCAAAACGTCAGAGTTGGATTCCTTTTTATTGTTTCTTTTCATCGGGCAGATTTGAATGCGCGTCTTCAAAATGAAATTTACCATAAATTCAACTTTGAACCTGTGGACTTGTCAAAAAATGACGGAAAGCCTTGTTTGTAGAGCGTTCAATTCCCTACAAGAACATGTCTTGGTCATATCCGTACGATAATTTGTTCGCGAGTAATACAATTCAAAGGCAACAAATAACATTTTCCCCACGTTAATCTTATCGAAAATAAAAAAAGTACGATGAGGGACGTGTAAATTATTATTGAAAGCTCAGATTTTAACGGGCGTCTTTTCAGGCTCGAATGAAAAAAAAAAAACAGAAAAAAAATAAAGTTTTTTCTGGAACACCTTAATGCATAAGATATAGTCCGTAGTGTCACGTCGCTCTGAAACATACGCTAGGGAATATCAGTTCCATTCATCCGAAAAGATCGTCGCAACAATCATAACGACGCACTATACTATGAGATTCTATTTCACCCCTAATGGATTTTCCATTCCACATACTTTTTATTTTCCGTGTCGTGATTCTTTGCAGAACTATTTTCTTCTCTACTTTTATTTTCTCCAATTATCCTATACCCCCATAATTTTTGATCTTTACATTTTCATTCTTCAGAATTTCTATATACCTATTATACGTCATCCGATAATTTTTGACCGTATAGGAAAATTATAATGAAAAAGGCAAAGCAAAGGTAAAAACAAAGGAAAAGAAAAAAAATATACCCAATAAGAAAAAGAGAAGACAGAAGTGATCTTGATATAAAGCAGGAGGGGGCGGAGGGTCGTCTTAGCGACGTAAATTGCTCGATGCTTTTGTCTCTGACTAATGCGATCTACATTCTCTCTTTATGTATAGAATTTCAGATTTAACCTCCACTCAATCGTTTTCCCTCTGAAAGGAATATCTTCAGTCTCCGCATGACGCGATGTGTACATACCAATATACCTATCAAATCACTTCGGAATACGTTCTTATCATCGAGCACAAAGGAAACAATTTTCTTAATTCCATCACTATATATTATCCGTATACCAATATTACGTACCAATGAAATTTTAATTAATTTTCTTCTCTTTTTTTGTCTCATTTCTTTTTTCTTTCGTTGGTTTTTTGGTTTTTCGGGGGGTTGATGATGCCCCGCGGTATAAGGTACGGGATAAATTAATGGGATGAAAGTGGGTCGCGATGCTCAGTTATATGTATTTGTTTATATACTATAATATATATATACATGTATATAATATACAATATAGGAAAAGCGTGAGATCCTTCATAGCAGGGTCCAGATGTCTGGCACAGCAGAAAACTTTGAGACGCGCCCGAAGGATTGGTTGTATAGGTAGCCACTCAGCTGTTACTTCTGCTAGAGCTGGGATAAGTGGAAAACAAAGACAAGAAAAAACGAATGAAAACCAAAAAAAGAAAAAGCAAAAAAAAAAACACAACAACAAATGGAAAGGAAAAGAAAAATATATATTTATAACGATAAATAAATGTCATGGTACATAATTTTATCCCTTTTGGTGTAAAAAGAAATCAGACAGATACGATATTCGTTGCAATTGCAACATTGTTCCGTTTGAGGTGGGGAATTATTATATAGGTGTATAAAAATATAGTAGCGATTCAAAAAAGACGAACGAAATGATGAACTTCAATTTTTTTTTCGAAACGCTACCCCCGGTACAAAACGAGAGAAACAAATGTATTTATACTGCTTCTGCTGGTGCAGCAGCAGCCGTGACGAAGGAATATACCTAAGCCCTTGGTCATAAAATAGCTCTGCAGTGAAGCGAATCCTTCCACTGGTATACGTGCTCTCGATTTTAACAACCTCAAGGATTGCTCGTTTTTTTTTTCTCCATTGCTTAGATTTTTTCTTTTATCTTTTCGTTTGTTCTATTTTCTTTTTTTTTATACGTTTTCAAGCAAGTGCATCGAATCAAAAGTTTATGAAACCTCGAGTAGTTCGTATAACGAGTAGTAAGTTTTCTTCAATTAATGAATTTTTTTATCATTATTCGTCTGTGAATTTTCAGCCAATGAAGAGGACGAGCTTCGGTCACTGTCACCCGCTGCAACAACCCTGAAGACGTGGTATTTTCGATTTTTGGATTTCGAAAGCTGACGATTTGTGGTACGAAAAGTGTTGAAAAAAAAAACTCGTGAAATAGTCGGGTACACGAAAAATGGAACGGAATTTTGTGATTTTGAAATTTCCAATTTTTCGGAAACTTTGGAACGTGTAGCGAAACAAAAGAATCCGCAATTAACTCGTGGAACAACATATTGTAATCGTTCGGGATGACAGTAGCGTTGTCTTTTTTTTCTTTTCGCCTCGCCGCCGAATAACAATTGCTGGGAAGTGTGCCTAAAATAAAAACATAAAAAAAAAAAAAACGACAACTAACCGTGACATTTAATACCCAGACGATAAGCCGATAAGCAATAGATGAAAATTCAGATAAAATGTTGATGATGACACCGAGTAATTTGTCGACAACGTTTTTAACAACAACAACTGCATCCACCGTAACAATGACAAATAATATAACAGCAATTTTTCGACAATTTAATTGTAACGATACGTTTTACAATTGCCTCAATAAAGGATGCGGCGGCGGCGGTGCGGCAGCAACGGTAACGGCAGGTGGTGCCGAAAATGAGAGTGATTTTATTGCCATAACCGAATCTGCTGCAAGAAAATTCACGGATTATACTGCTTTGGAAAACCTCGATATGTACGACCACATGTGCACCGTTGAATACGATACCGCAATGTTTTGCAGGCCTTGCGATTACCTCGAGTGCGACGTTAACGTATCGCTCGTTTTAACTGGTATCGAAAATCTGCAGGGCACGCAATTTGTGACTCAATTTCCCAGAGGAAAAGGTTGCAACGCTACTTACCTCGATGATGTAAGTGGAATATCCTGTCATACACTAATTATTTAGCTCAGAATTTTATACGAAAAAAAAAAAAAAAAATCGCATTATTCGACATCTTTGATCTAGAACCGGGGTATATCGATTCAAAGTTTAAAACATCAGATGCACTGCGGTTCGATCAAGATTGAAAAGAAAAACATATCTCATTTTAAGTATCATCAAAAATCGAATTTTTTTCACTTCCAGATGCTGGAATGTTCAGGATTTTTGAGCACATCTCTACTACCGGATATTCCAGCGACGTGCACGCGTCGTGAACGTCCATCTTGGACAGTAAAAGGTCGTCGTTTCGATTGGAGTTTTCTTTTCGTCGCGGTTTTCATATTCGCCGGTGGTCTCGGCAACATTCTTGTCTGTCTCGCCGTCGGTCTTGATCGCCGTTTACACAACGTAACCAATTATTTCCTATTATCACTCGCCGTCGCTGACCTGCTCGTCAGTTTATTCGTCATGCCCTTAGGCGCCATCCCCGGATTTCTGGGTGAGTAAAAAAAACAAAAAAGGAAAGAAACTATAATACAGTCTAAAATTGGAGGTAGAAATTTTTCTTCTGGCGAAAGTATCTACAAGATACTTTGGCACTGTACGATTCAAAGTAGAAACGCGCGGTTAGATTCTTCACTGTGTTCTGCATAATTCTGATCCGAAAATTTTGGTAACAACTTTCTCAGAATACATTGTTACTCTAATATCATCGTCATTATAAACTACAATAGCTGTTATACGAGGTGTCAGATAATTATTACTCCGAAAGACTAAAGTTTGTGAAAATACACACACAAGTCTCACACACACATAACGAATTTACCACCCATACTTGGCTATAACCTCTCCTTATATTCATGCTATAATCCAAAGTTATCGGGCGCAGTAACAGAAGCGGGACGCATAATGAAAATCGATATTTTATCACCCCCGTGAAAATCCACACTGCAGCCAGCCACTCGAAATTGGTGAAAGAAGAGAAAGAAAAAAAAAAAAAACTGAAAGACAAAAAAAAAGAATTAGTTTGAAAAATGCGGGAACAAATTTTTAGGAACAAATTTCCCGCGTCATTCTCCCCCGCATGTAATACTCGTTGAGTTCGGTTACGCGTTGGATGGATGAGGGAGAGTTTGCGGTTTAATCTTGTACGTGACAAGATGGCGCCTGCCACCCCCCTTTTCACCCCTTGAACTGATGCAATGTGCTTGTATGTGCTTGCGGGGTGGTGACGAGGGAGGGGAAATGTAGGGGGAATGAAATAAGGTGGTGGTTTTTGGTGAATGTGGGCTACTTATATATAATACGCCATGGTCTGCACGTCTCATTACCTGTTCGAAAGAAGAAGACGCGCAGCTCGGGCGAACTTGGAATTGTTGATATCTGGAGGAAGCTCTTCGAGCGGGTATATATAGAAGTTCAGCTCGAATTCATTTGAATACATATCATCCCACGGGAACCGCGAAATAGGACTATCAACTACCGAATTCTTAACGCCTCCGAAGAATTCAACACTCTTATCATGATTTTATTCAAGAATAATTTACACCGTATTTAACAGGTTTTACATGACTTTATGTTTCATCAAGTATATGTATAGGGTACATAATATCTTATTCTTTCTTTTTTTTCTTTCGAGTTTCATTCCTTTTTTCCACCGGGGCAAAATTTCATTCTTGCAACCTGAAGTTTTTTTTGCTGTGTTTTTTTTTTTTTTTTTTTTTCGAGGTAAAATTCACAAATTACCAAAATAAGGGACACCCTAATATAACGACATGTGAAGGTTGGAATCGGTAATGCTAATCTTGTTGCAGAGAAGATTTTAGAGGAAGGCAGTATATATAGGAAAGACATTACGGGGTCCCTAGGGAATGGTATAGGTCAAAAAGAAGCTTTTATGTACTTTTTATCAGCTTTTCTGAAAACCCAATCGAATATGAACGGATACACATGCATAGATAGATATGTACGTATATTTTTGTCTGTGTGAAGATCGACCGCTCATACAAAGAGCAGGAACTAAAATAAAAAAAAGAAAACAGAAAAAAGTTTACCTGAAACTGCAGGAAATTAAACATTTCGTCGAACTCTATGGTGCGATGATGCGAATATTTTCATTTCTTGAGTCAAGAACATGAAAATTCAGCATTGACAGGAACGCCCGAGATCAACGATTCGTTTTCATTTTTTTTCAGGATCTTTCAATTTTTATGAAAACTAAGTTTTTGATTTCACGACAAATATCGACTAACGTTACGAGAGATGATGTTCCCGTTAGAAAAACTTTGAGAAATTGTTAAAAACAAGTTTTTGAAAAAGTTGATCTTTTTTCTGTTTTTTTTTTTCATCTTCACTTTTTCCGGGTGAAATTTTTCTTCTTTGTCTTGATTTATTCTTGGAACATCGATGGAACATGACCATAAAATAGGAATAGAAAAATCGACGAACTTATCGTTTCTAGCCAATTTATAGTTTCCGTTTTATCCCCGTCTACCCGAAATTATCATACTCGAAATGTCTTTATTTTCGATTTTGTTTTTTCGATTTTTTTTCGTTTCTGCCTTGGATTTATATACGGAGGATTTTTACATCGCCGAACGTAACTCGTCATGCTTTTCAAACAACTTAAAACCCACGTATATATAGTAACGTTTGAAGAATGTCCGCCTAAATTCGCGTCAAATAATCAACATATGCTCTTTGACGGAGTGCTGAATCTACCTATAGTATATATATTATGCGTATATGTATATAGGATCTCCCTAGGGATAAGGACGGTATACATATGTAACATTCCTCTTGCAGGCTGATAAAATATTCGCTCTCTTTTTTTGTCTGTTTTGTTTGCAGAACATGTTATGCGGTTAAATTTTTTCCTCTCAATTTTGATTTTGTTATGTTTGTGATATGTATATATTTTGTTTGTTATTTTTTCACTTCTTGATTTTAACGTGGTTATAACCAACTCCCTTGCGCCCACAGGCATTATGTATGTACACAAAATCACGAGGTGCAATAATTGGGTCGGTTTAATTGATATACATAATACTCTTTACAGATATGACTGCCAGCAATCATTACGATATCAATAAAACCCATAACGAAATAATTGAGCAACTAATTAACATAGAAACATTGAAACGACCAATTAGCGAACAATTATTGTTTCAATTATACCTCTGCGTTGTTATACATATAAATTCGTTGTTTAGGTAATGTTTGGGAATTTTTTACTCTTGTTTTACCGCATGCAAAAAATTCATTCAAATATATTTTAGCGCGCGTTACCTATAAATATTCTATACGGTACGGGTTAATGACCCGTCAGAAAGTTTCGAGGGCGAGAGAAAGGGAACGAAAAAAAAAATACTTCTACTCCTTATTTTTCTTTCCTTCCTTCCTTCCTTGGGTCACAATTACAATTTATTGTACATTTATGCCTTTTCATACCGCGAGCCTTCTTTTCCCGTTTTTTTTTTTTCGTTTATCCCCCTTTCTCTTTTCAGAAGTTGTATAAAACTCCATTTTCCTCCCGGTTTAACTGCGTTTACAAGTCGTTAATTTTACTACATTGTACAGACAACACGTTTTATTTGCGTTTGTTTCATTTTATTTCATTTTATCTGTCGTCTCTCATACTTCATAACCTGAACAAGGACGAAAAGAAGTCACGAGACCGAGTGCTTTTTGTTTTATCCTTTTTTTTTGTCCTACAGGTTTGAGAATTCATGGAATCAAAATACACCAATGATCATCAATTGGCCCTCAAAATTTCAATGTAACTTCAAGCTTTTTTTTTCTTCCCTCAGAATGTTTTTTACCCCCTCTTACCGTCCGTATATTATACCTATATTGCATAACCCCATGGATTTGTTATATTGGATGACAAGTTTTATTCACGTTTTATTTTTGTTATTCGACTATCTTTTACAGGAATATACATGCATGTGCGGGGGAGCTCGGTTCGAGCAGTAAAAACTTTTTTTTCTTCGTTTATTTCTATTTCCTTTTTTTTTTTTCATTCGCCTTTTTCATTCAACACGAGACTATAAAACCGTGTGAAACAGGATTCAAACTAGTGATCCTTCCTTTTTCATCGTTTTTCTTCCACACATTACATGGGTAAAATTTTTCTGCACGCGGATTTCATCCCTAAAACGCGAGAAAAAATTAATGGAGAAATAAAAAAAATGTAAAAAAAAAAAAAAAAAACACCACGATTTATAATAATCGAACTCGCAACATGCATGTAATCGTAAGTATATGGTTTTCTTTATTTATTTTGAAAAAAAAAAGATTTCCACGTCTGTGCGCGGAACCATGTTCTCTTTTGGTCTCTTATTATTTCTTGACGAGACAGTAATTTACTCTAGAGAAACGAGGCTTTTACTTTTGCCTGAAAGCTTTATATCATCAAAACGACTACGAGGACTTAAAAATGAGCTTATTTTTCACTCACGTTTCTCTAAGTGCCTCCATCCTCCTTTCCTTTCCTCTCGCTGTGTACCGATCCTCCTCCCGCCCTTGTATGTTTTCGAAGCTTTTTTTTTGTGCCCCTGTGTTCTCCTTTTTTTATTCTATTCCCGTTTTGCTTTCTTCAACCACCTGCAGCGGATGTATCATCTAGATATAATGTGACTCAAATACGATCTCAAAGAAGCTTTCATAACTATGCGAGCAAATGAAAAAAAAAAGAGAAAAGAGTATACGTACACGATTGAAAAGAAGAGAGAACAAAAGAATCGCAGAACATGCCTACAGAGCTTTTTACATCCAATTTTAAAATGACAGTTTACGTGATTCTTTATACATACAATAAATTCTAACTCTTAGTGATTTGTAAATCCCATTCTTTTATGTTTTACAAATATCGTATACCAGTAGTTCGATTCTTAATTTGATTTTCTAAACAAAAGCAGAGCTTTTTCATTTTACTTTTAGCTCTTTTTCTTTTTTACTGCTCAGTTTACTCAGATGGAGTTTATAACCCTTGATTGTCGCTAAAAGACAAATTGATTGGGGCGGCAATCCGTTGCTTCAAATGCGGGGGGCGCAATTCTTTTCCTTCCTCTGATTCTCTTTCTTCTAATTTCAGTTACACTCAACGATGTTAGTACAACCTAGTCCCGATTGTTACCGGGAAAAAAGGGAAACCGTAGAAAGCAGAAAAAAAAAATCTGAAAATGAAAAAAACTGCTCGAGAGAATGGCTGGGTATAAAAATGCGGGTACCTTCACCTTGTATACTCCTATTTAATTAAATACCCGATATACGCGTGGTACAGTAGCGTTGAAAAGTTTCTGACGAAGTTTCGCGCTAGTTGTGCAAAATGAATGTATTAAAATCAGGGTAGATTTTGGTAGAAATATCGCCGTTGAATGAAAATGAAAATTTTTTTTAGAAAAAAAACGTTTTTCCGAAGAAAAGTTGAAATTGCCGCAGAAACATTTCAGTCCATCACAATCTGATAATTAAAAAAAGGTTCATTTCGAGTATTTTTCTTCTGCAACATGGCGGCCGTTCAAGAAGATCGGAATATAACAAAATCGATTCAAACTTACCCCTGAAAATAAATTAAAAATTTTTGGACGTTATTATATGCGAACGAAAATTCGTAGTTGAAAAAAAGAAGAAAAAATAAAATCAGACACAAGATGAAAGCGACAACTTTAAGCTCGAAAAAATTGGATTACCTATAGGTATACACTACGTACGTAGATGATGAAATATATCTGTGAGAAAATTGCAGGTTGATCAAATATGAGCTTTTCGGTACATAGTGTAAAGATGAATGTACATTGTACGATGTACATAGAATATGTGGGTATATACCCTTGTAAATCCATCTAATGCTTGTATAATTTCCAGCAGAGCTTGCGGGGCGAGTATATATGTATAGTACATATAACTTAATATATCTGGCGTCAAGATAGATGATGTAATATAATTCGAGTCAATCACTTTCTTCTTACTGACATTCGTTGATACGCTAAATCCGGTTTATCCCGAATACCTTCTTCTTTTTTTTCGTCTTCGTCTTCCTCGTTCTCTGGGTTTTCACCCGATGACGTTATTACAGATTCATCCAGTTTCTATCCGCAACGGTAAGAAGACACGCAGCTGGTGGTTCCGTGATACTAAAAGCCCAATCTACAAAAGCTCTTCAATTTCTATTATAAACATCGTACGCTCTATGCCGCGTGTATATTATCCGGATTATTAGATTGCAAAATTAATGCATGTTTATCCTATTTTATCGCAAGTTATTCCCCCCTTATATTCTACCGATTTTTATTTTATCTCGAACGCGGAGAAGGGTTATCAGTTCACTACCCAATACTCTAGTACCAGTAATCTAGGGTTGTCAATGTATTAAAAAGTGTATTATTTGTCTACGTCGTGATTCCGAGGAGGCCGAATTTCGAATATAATTGACTATAATATGAAGTGAAAAATCAGATGAAAGAATTGCAATTAAAATTAAAAATCGAAAGAATAAAGGTTATACGGTACAGCGTATGTCAGGCGTTGAAGAAATTCTAAGCGATCAGCAGTGACACGATGACGAAATCCTCACCGGAGTTTTAGTAGACTTTGGATTTTCTGTGTCACAGCTTTTCACCGTCAGAGAAAACGGAAAACGGATGAAAGACGACGTTTTCTCTTCCTACAGTCCTCGATCCATGTATACTTTATATCGTATAATATGTACAGCAGGTACATATTGTTATCCTCTTTTATTTTTTTCGGTTTTCACATCGCTACTTTTTCCGTTCCTTTTTTTTCAATCATCGATTACATTCAATGATTTTGCAAATCTATCGAAATCGATTTCTCACACGTTTCCACGTTCTTTGAATCAAAAAATTCAGGGGGTGATCGGTGAATATTATTCGTTGGAAAACAGGAAAAAACTACAGCTGACTATCTTCCGGACGGTCGAATTTTCTACAGAATCATATAGTTTCAAAAAAATTCCGAAATACTATTAATGCAATCGATTGCTAACCGCGAAATTATTATTCTTAGCATCAGTCAATTAACCTTCGTTTTTGTTCGTGAGAGAATAAAGTTATTCCCGAAACGCTTTCGCAAAAATTTCATTATTGGCTTATACATCATCAATTATATTATCACGGTGATATTTCTCGACACGCCCTGCAGTGTATTATGGGTGTCAATTAATTAATTACCACTTATGAATAACTTATGAATAATTTGTAAGACGAGTAGCAGGTTGACGATATCGAATTTAAACGGCACAAGAATTATGTGGAGAGATAGCACGGCGGTATCCCTCTTTATATATAAAATGTAACTATCGAACAAATTGCTGATTTTCATTTGCATTTTATTTTTGAAATACTGACATTTTTCACGAACTCGTATCACGGAGTACGAAAAATTTTCAATTAGCTGCTTTAGGAAAAACAACAAAAAAAGTTCTCACGATCTGAGGGGTAGTTTCATCGATCTGCCCGTTTTTTGTTTTGTCTTTTTTCGAGTTATAAATGGACTTCTCATCGCGCAACCGATCAGAAATTTTCATAGTTTCTTTCACAAACCCGACAACGTCTCATATTAATCACAGTGCAGTGAAATAGGAGAAGAAATAAAAGAAAATCAACTTTTTCACCGATTATCTGTCTTTCTTTTTTTTCCCTTTCATTCTCATATATAACTATCGTCGGTTGGATTATATTGAAATTCCCACTGGAAACGGTAACGTGTGTTTACGCTGATGAGCAAAGGAATTTAGAATCGTTGATGCGAGAGTGACAGGTACCAAAAGAGGGTTGGGGGAGGTTGACCAAATCACGGCATGGGGCGGGGGAATACGATGCGCAGCTGTTTCAACGAGATCGATCGGCCATCATTAGCGAACTATCAACAGCCACATAGTTCTACTCATAGCTATATGTGTACATGGACTTAACGTGCGTGTAGTTAGCTTGAATTTAATTGGCAAACATCCAGCTGATAGGATTCCTTGCAGTTCCGACTAGTTCCCCATCTTACGTTGTAATATCGATGCGACGTCTTCAAAATCATTGGAACTAGAAAGCGGAAAGTTGACGAAAAAGAAGAAACGAAAAGATAGTATGTAATACCCACTGCATACCTCGTATACGTTATACAACCTACAACACTCTTCTGAATAAATTACAGGGAATAGAGACAACATTCTATACCGATATTACATCATCCAGGGCGTACTAAAACATATACGGAGTTGCTTCGGAGCGTAAAGTTCATGAATTTTTCCCTTTTATTGGCGGTGCACGTTTGAATTTCATATCATACAACGCGAATGATCGAGTGATAATCCCTTACATGGAACGGACTTATAATTCGGTGCTTGAAAAAAAAAAACCTTCCATATTTCAATTTTCTTTGGTTCAAATAGTTTTTCAACTATATGAAAATGAATTCCGGAAAGCAAAATTTACCGCAGCTCCAAAGAAACGGAGAAAAAAAAAACGAAGAAGATGAATAAAAAAGAAATGCTACACGGGCTCTGCCACATAATCTTGGTTGTTATTATTCCGAGGGATTAGTTCGCCCGATCACGTGCCACTAGGTGGGTCCAGGAATCCCGAGAATCTCGAGGGGTTTCAATCGCGATTTTTCTTCTTATCCTCCATTATAACGAAATCTCGAATGCTGCGTGTAGTTTATTTTCTCAATATATACTACATTATCGAAGACTAGGAGCCGGGAGGGCGTAACCCACAAAAAAATGATGTATCGCCGTAACGGCGTATCTTTGAGAAGAAGTGACTGAAAATTGAAAGACATAAAAATTGATTTATTTCAAATTGGATGCGCTTCGATAATTCGATCCTTCGTTTTGTAATTGATTTCATTTTTTGAGGGGTACCTTCCTCTTCGTAGACAACCCTGTGCAATTATAAAAAATCAAAGCCACCAGTGTGGTTAGAAAAATGTTGCAATTCAACTTCCAAGCCCCATTCCATTTAAATTAACTCAATCCTCAAGCCTTTCAATTCTTTCAAACTTTTTAGGGATGTAATTAGAAGAGCAGGAATTTTCCAAAATTACTAGAATTATTGTAGTCTGCTGGATGACCTTGTCTCCAAAAAAATTTTTTAAATTATCTAAAATATTGAATTTTCGAAACACACTCAACAGTCTCGTTCGAGCTAACGATAAAAATCATCATCGTAATTGTGATAATAATAATGATAATAATAATTTTGGTATCGGGTTGTTAAATAAGTTTACTTCGGGCGAACTACGCGTTACACCGGAGGAAATCGAGGATACTATCAACCCCTTTATTCCTGTACCGTTTAACACGTTTACATGCGGTGCAAAGGATGTTAAAGGGTTGAAAGCACGTGAATAATTGCCGGGTGAGAAAACCGACCCGGCTGAGAGTATAAGGTACTTCTTTAAGGGAAGTATAAAGTGTAAAGTGTGAATGAGGGAGCCCTCAATTCCGCAAGGGGAATTCGTTTTCCATTTATTATACACCCCTCGTATTATAGCGGAGAGCAAAATTAAAGCAATGCAACGTATCTCAATTTTTTTACTTAAAAGTGAGCAAACTGCCAGTGTACGGTGTCAACAATTTTAACGATATTTTCCAACTTCGAGAACATAAAGTAGCACCGAGAAGCAATTCAACATTGCGAAGAAAAACATGTACTTGAAAAAGTTCTTGCTAGGCGACAAATAGTTAAACGTCGTTCGTGGATCGTTTTGAAAATGTTCATTTTTCCTATGGTCGAAAGTCGTGCGAATCCGTTTCTTCACTCGTCGAAGGATGGAAGTCTTTTTTTTATTACTCCCAAAAAATCGTCAAATTTATTCAATTATTAACAATATTTTGCAAGACACAAATTCCACGATTTTTGGGATAAAGTGAATTTTCAAATTGCAGCCGGGACAACTTTTGAATATTCATTTCCTGCAAGAACTTTCGCGAAGATTTTTTTTTCTTTTCATTTTCATAAACCACACAGGTTTTCGGGGTTGAATTCTTGAAATCAAATAAAAATGAAATTGGAATATTGCCCAACCTGGTAAATAACTTGCCGACAAGTGATCGTACGGAGTTTCTTCTTCTTTTTTCTTTCTCTCATCGTCAAACTATAAACACGGTTCGAAACTTGTAAAATTAGTTTTCAAGCATGTATACTAACATACTTTATTGCGACTTATATTCTAGTTTCATTATTACTTTCAAAGTTATGGCTTTAAGTAGCCAGACAAAAATTGCCAATTTGTTCTAAAAATTTGAATCGAATAACGATATTTTGTTTCTCGTCGTATGATATACCAAAATCAAAGCTAATATACCTTATCATCGCAATATCTGCAGCTTCAGAAACCGCAACATTCTGCATAAAGAAATTATTTTCACATTTCATATTCGCTAACTTTTCAATTGTTAAAGTTTAGCTGACACCCGTTATTCCCATCCCGATCTGAAGTTTCTGAAACAAGAAATAAATGAAATAAATAATTTCCAGGTTACTGGCCGTTCGGTATCGTATGGTGCAACGTCTACGTTACATGTGACGTATTGGCATGTTCGGCGAGCATAATGCACATGTGTTTTATATCACTCGGGAGGTACCTCGGGATCAGAAATCCCCTAAGAACTCGTCATATATCGACAAAAAGGCTCGTTGGGTTCAAAATCGCTGCGGTTTGGCTGCTGGCGATGCTCGTTTCGAGCTCCATCACTGTACTTGGTTGGTAACCGATAAGCACAAACACAATAATAACAATAACAACACGAGGAAGAAGAAGAGAATAAGAAGAGGAGGAGAAAAATTGACCTCGTTCTAATTTCCACCCGCTCTTTATTTTTCCAGGTCTGATAAATCCTCGAAACATAATGCCGGAGCCTGGTCTCTGCGTGATAAACAACCGCGCGTTTTTTGTGTTCGGTTCTCTGATCGCTTTCTACATTCCCATGATAGTTATGGTGGCGACATACGCGTTGACGGTACAATTGTTGAGAAAAAAGGCAAGGTTCGTTGCCGAACATCCAGAAGGCGATCAATTCCGAAGACTTGGAGGAAGATTCGGGGCCACAAAGGCAACTAGAAATCTCACCGCCTCAACATCTTCGACTAAGCTTTCCAATAGACATTTGTGGCGAACTTCAGGCGGCAGCAGTGCCCTGCACAGTGAAAGGTAATTATGGGGTGTATATCTATACGTATACATGTATATGAATTCTTTTTTTTTCCCGTACGAAGATCATGACTATCATATTTTTGGGAGAATGGGATCCAAGCTTCTAATTTTTCATTCATCATCGTTCATTCATTTCTCTTTTTTTTTTTATTCTCGTCTTATATTCTCGATCTTGGCAGCATCCTCAGAAACGGTATAACCTTTTATTATTTTGATAGAGTGGAATTCGGATCATAAAGCGAAATCACTTTCGTATGAATTCTCAAGTTTCTTTGACTAGATGGTGGAAAAAAAAGAAGTTTTCTTCGAAATCAGTCGTCGTAACTTTTGAACCATACAAGAAATAAGTTAGAGAGTCTTCAAAAGTTGGACACCAATTTTTTAGTATTTGCCAATTAATTAATACAGAAAAAGGGACGACAAACACGAGTCCCTTATTGATCAATCTTCAGTTTAAATTATTTTTTTGAAACGTTTAAAAAAATTCAGAGCTGACCTTATACAAGCAGTTTGGTGTCGAGAATTTTGATGTAGGGTAATGTAAGCAGTAGATTTCTCACGTTTCAATAGCTCCGGAAACGAAGCAGCTACCAGCTGCCGACATTTCGGTAGCTCCAGAAAACGTAATATTGCAAAAATGGTGGCTGGAAGAAAGTAGAGGCATAAAAAGAAGAAGAGAGAGAAAGAAAGGTAGAAGGTGAGAGGTCTAAAGAATTTCATGAAAGGAATGAATTAATGAAAAGGGCAGCGTTTCGAGGCCAGGCAATTTGAATTAAACAAAAATTTCTGTTAAATTATATCATTCGGCAAACTGAATTTCGAACTAGTTGTATGCTATTTCATCAAATTTATTACGAGTACATCATTGCTTACATCATTCTGAAAATCTGACAATTTGCTAAACCAAAAAAAACAAATTTAACGATAAAGTTTCGCGCAGACAGAAGAGACCCCTGAAGTAATCATAATTAACCGCGACGATCGGCTAAAAAAACAAACGAATAACCAGCAAAAAAATATTTAAGAAAAAAAATTAATCCATCTAGTCGCTGATTAATTAGAAGTGATAAAACTCTAGAGAAAATAATTGGAAAATGGGGTAGCAGCAGCTGAAGTAGTAAGGCAGCCAGGAGGTTTCCTGTAGCAGGCTTCTAATATAACGATCGATTAATTAGAAATCAGTTCGGAAGCTTCTGCAGCTAGAACTGTAATTAGTACGATTTGTTCTGATTGTTAGACATTCCTAACTAATTTTCTCCGTCAATCGATTCTTCAAATCCCTTGGTGTTTTTTTTTGCTCTAGTTCATTCAAATTTTCTTCCAGAAACTTGAGCATGAGAAGCAGCTCGTCGCAGCCGCAGTTAAACTTTTCATCCATAAACGGAAATCCCGATGCGCCCGGAAGATCCGAACTCGGAACCGCTGACGGGATGAGGCGGATCGGGAAAGTTGACCAGGGGACACAAACTCCTGAAAATATTGGACGGGAAACAAGAAACTTGAAACTAAGGACGCTGAAATTGCAGCTGAACGTAACTCCAAACACTCTAAACCTGAGGTAAAGATGATGAAAATCGGGATCAGCATAGAAAATGTTGATTGAGTTTTGAGGAAAAACTTTATTTTATTTTTTTTTTGGTTTACGAGAACGTGCAGAGTTTACAAGTAGGTCTAGGATCCTGGATCTAGATTGGGTGGTTTTCATCTGAAGCAGCTGGTGCTGCTTTTGCTCATGGTTCTGGTCTGGTCGACGATACCAGGAGAAATTTACGACCTCAATTAAGTCAAGTTTAACTCTGTATTAAGCGTTCCACTCCGCCCTTAACAGTCTCTGCAGCAACCGGTGGAAATACAATTTAACATAAACTTGTTAATTAGAAACTGTCCTACTGTCCTGTTCTACTCCCATCCCCTTCCTTCGTCTCTTTATAGACAAACAGAGCGTAACACCGCCAAAAGCACCAGCCGAACAGATGTCGTATTCCCAACCGATCCCAAATATCCTTCGCACGTGCTCATCAAACTGAAAATTTTGCACCCTACACATCGGTGAACAAAAGCACTCAACTGGTTAAAATAATAATCACCTAATTTCCATGTTCTTGTTCAACCGATCATTTTTTTTTCTCTCAATTTCAAAGGTTCCTTGCCGGAAGAACGAAGAGAAGATCATTGGCAGCGAATGCAGTTGCGACTGAACAAAAGGCCAGCAAAGTACTCGGCCTTGTTTTCTTCACATTTGTACTTTGTTGGGCGCCTTTTTTCCTGCTCAACATATTCTTTGCGGCTTGTCCCCACTGTTCGGTTCCTGGACATGTCGTCGACACGTGTTTATGGCTCGGATACGTTTCGTCGACGATAAATCCGGTGATCTATACCATTTTCAATCGAACATTCAGGGCGGCTTTCATCAGACTTTTAAAGTGTCGGTGTTCCAGGTAAGCAGAGGAAAATATTTTTCAGATTTTTGAACACCTCGTGGATGCAGGCGATTTAAATTGTTTCTGATCATTTTTTGATGGTATTTTCGTCAACTGTTTCAGGCTGGCAAGACCTGCCAGATATCGTTCGGTTACGGAAGGCGGAAGAAGTGCGATGAGTTTGTGCACTCCGAGTAGTCTTCCTCTCGCAATAAGTCTTCAGGGTACTCCACTTTTTACGCCAACAACTTCGAATCAAGGAAATAATGCGACACCAGCTTCAGCTGGAGGTTCTTATAACGTTGTTACTGTCACACATAGGACACCAAATTCACTTTATCGAGATACCTTTCTGGTTCACGAACGTGAAGATTCGGGTGGTAATGATTGAAAATTTTTGTTAAATGATGTGTTCTTTCTGAGTTCAACGGTGTAACGATTTATCACACCGACTACTAGCTATATCTTCCCAATTTGAGAAACTTTACTTATATAGTTTCGTAGTAAATAGTTCGACGTCGTTTGAAATGAAGAACAAAAAATGCACTACAATCAACAAATCGGAGTAAGTATAGTTGTGTAAGAAATAAATAATTACTTGTTAGAATTTCGTGAACTTATGTATTATATTAATTAGGTGTTATTAATAATGAATAAAGCAATATACACTAGACCATTCATATCACCGGTAAAAGGTTCGCAAAATCATGTCTTGAACTGAAAATGAAGATAATTTTGTGAAATATGAGCGTAACGATTGCAAAAATTATCCACAATACGGATCCTAATGTACAACTTGCAAGCTTCACGATGCTTGTATGTTTTTCTTCTTAGATCATTTTTCACCGGGATTTTCTTCGCTACTTCAGTCCAAAAAACTATTCTATCGCACCGTAATGCATATTGGAAAATTTTCGGCGGTATCCATATCAGGGAATATTTATTTAATAATTCTCCGACTACCATCAGGTGGTAACATCACTTCCATGGCATAACCCGCGATTACTAAATTCGGACTTCTGTTTCACCGACGTAAAATTTCATACCCAAGTTTTCTACCTTCTTGGCATCCGATGAATTAAAATTTTGACATCGATTGTTTATGCCTCACCTGTTGCATCTTATTCACTTGTCATCGAACAAATTAGGAAAGAAGGGATATCTTTTTTTCATGATGAAAAAAAAAAGCACAAAATCCTGAAACTATTTTTTCCGATTAGCGATCTCCCTTTTTGTCCCATGGGAATTATCCAAAATCATATTTCATGTACAACGCTGCTAAAGCACGTAGTAATAAAGGTACTCAGGGGCAGCTGGGACGTCGTTTTTCATCGCCTGCCTTAAGAGCTTAGGATGAGAAGAAAGCCTCGTCTAGCTTCTACATAATTCCGAGAGTGATCCTGCAGGATGCTCGCCCTGAAATAGAGTCGAGGGGTTTGTGTAGCTAGTGGTATTTGCCATGCTAATTTCACCAACTCCCGAAGACCCTTCTCTCTGTGCGGAAAGCCGAGCTTAGCAGCTTCACCCAGTTTTTGCATTTTTTTTCTTTTCCCCCTCACTTTCACTCCCCCTGTTCCCTTTCGTCTTTGATCTGTAACATCTTCGTTGACAAATTAGTTGTTTCATCTATTATTATTATCACTATCATCATTATGACCTCTGATCGTATACAGTTCTGCAACGACTCAGGGCAGTTTCTGCAGATAACTCGTTAGCGAAGACGTCCCGGAATGAAATAGGATTCTTGTTATATCCACGAGCGTCCCTAGGGAGCCGTTTTTCCCTATAAATTTACTACAACCAACCCAAAACGTAGTTTTGAATTCACTTTCAAAGAATAATTTTTAACCCCTGGCTCTAGGATCAAGGATTTCATTTCTTGGTTCGAACTTTTTTTCCTTCCATAGAAACTTAGTCAATCCCGAGGGATTGTTTCATCCGTCTTTTAGGTAGCCATGTTACGTACATACCACTACATTCGCGGGAATTCCGGGACAAAAGTAGGTCGAATACAGCGCGGACCGACCAGTTTGGGATGCTGTTTCTTCCCTAGGGGTAAATTCGGGTGATTTAGTGTGAATTCAATGGGAACATCGGGATAAAGATGTGCGACCGGGATGTGAGCTCTTTTTTTTTTCTCTGCTTTCGGGTATATAAAGTAAACTTTCTCGTCTCTCACCACCGACAATTCAGCAGTGTGTGACGGTGAGAAATTTTTATATTATACGTTCATATAATTTACGAAATTCCAAGAGAAAAAAAAAAAAATCTCGGGATTGTTTATGGTATTAATTTTGGGATCGGGACACAGAGGTAAAGGCGATCTTTTATCATAGCAAGAAAACTTCTAAACAGTGGTAAATAAAATGTGAACGCTGGGTTTAACTGCAGCGTAATTTATCGAGGTAATAGTGCTGAAACTGCGAATTTCCCGTTCCGAATCCAAACGGTTTTATCCCACAGGATTTTGTAGCCAATTGGTCGGAGGGTAAGAAAAATTTCCAGCCACGCTTTGGCTGTACATAGTGAATAATTGATCGATTGATTTATATCGATCTCGGAGATTGAGTAACTGGAAAAATTAATTTAACTTTCTTCCCGAATAAACGTTCAAACTTTGGAAGAGGGATGAGTGAGAAACTCGAAAGCCGGGATTACGGGTAATACGTGATATGTGTGCCGACAAATCTCCTTCAATTATTCCCCCGGAAGTCCACTTCCATGGAATGTCCTGTAGGAATGAACAATCGCTTTTAATTACCTGTCTCAACCGAGCAAGACGTGATTTGGAATATTGATGACGACACGGTTAGGTATTTAGTTGGTTTCCTGCCAAAGTATGAGTATGTAACCGTAACTATCTCCCATGGGATTGAGCGAGAGGAATTAGTGTCGAACTCGTGCAACGTTGCGTGCATCGATTACATCGACGCTTCTATCATGACATGCGCTTTGATTCTACACAGAATTATTACAATTCCATTTTTATTCCCATTTCCATTTCGAGAATTTGAAAAAGAATCATAAAAAAAAAAACTACAAAGAAAAATTTAGAATTTTCTTCTTGTCTCCCTTAATTTCATATGAATCCCTCGAACCGGATAAAAAAATATCTGTGGACTCGTGTGTATAATTTTCGAAATTCTATCGCAACGGTCGTGATCGCGAAATCAAAATGAAATTATACAGGGATTTCTTTCTGTTTTTTTCTCATCTTCATTTGATAGCGGGATTGGAAAATTTAATCCGAACAATAGAAAAGCTTTATTCGTTTGAATTCGAAAAGCTTCGTTCGTTTGAATAAAACGAAAAAGCTTCGTCGTGTGAAATAATTCTAAAAAGGAATGGCTTTACATTATCTCGTGAGAATAATCAGCTGCAATATATCTAGCCGCTGTTACACCAGTGCAGTGCTTTTGTCTCTAAAGATTTTTGTCAAGTGAGTTGGAAGGCTTGAAAAAAGGATGAGAAAGGGTAGGTATAGCTAACAGTGGTTTTTAAGTCAGCCTTCAGTATCCACTTTTCGTTAAACTTTCTTCGTATAATGTACGCCCGGCGAGGTTGATTCTGACTCAAAGTCCTTCTATTTTCTACAGAAAAATGTGTCAGAATCAATCTCACCGTGTGTACATACGTAAATTATACATACAACGTTCTACGTACACACGAGATGGGATGTTGAGCGGGTCGCGGGGGTCGATGTGTTCCCGGGTGCCGAGGTCTCCCCCTTCCCTATTTTTCCCCCTTCATCCCTGTAACCCTCCGGGTGCTCCGGAGCAGAGAAGTGGGAGGAGAAAGAGGAGTCAGAGGAGAAGCCTGCTAGGGGTGGCTGGCTGGTTAGCTGGATGGCTGGTTGGTTGCTGCCGACTCCTCAGTTCGATAGGGGATGCCGTTGGATTCGGGAGACGCGTAAATATATTTTGAAATCAGGTATTCCCGGAAAACCGAAATTCCATCGTCCGGATTCGAGATACCGAGTCAACGCGAGTGTAAAAATCGTGGAAACCATTCGTACATCCGTCGCGTATTTATTTGATTTGATTTTTTTTTTCAAATTTGTGCGGTTTTGTGATGGTGCAACGGCCGGGATAAAATCGGTTCTTTTCATCCGGATCGGAGAGGACTTAGGTGAGAACGCTTCTGAGCAAATCAAGGACTAATGAAAATGACCTTGATTTTTTGTTTATTTTTTTTTTTTTTCGATTCTTCGGTTCGTCTGGTCCGAAGAATTTCAAAATTGAAACAACAGCTATATTTCATATTTAGACGCCTCTTGAACTGGGAAAAAATAACAAGAAAATAACTACAAAATGTTGGAGAAATACTTATACACACCTATCTACCCTATGACCCTAACCCCCAACCCCTGATGTGTTACGTACACAAATGCACTCGTGTAGCTAATTCGCAACCTTGCGCCCTTGACTTCGGGTTATGGACAACCGCAGCGAGTCGAGTGCAATAAAAACAATTTCTTATACGTGGTATCTTCGACTGTACGACTATTTATGCTCATTATTATCCGTATCACTGCCTTTTACATTGTTATCCTAATGCGTCTATACTTTTTTGAAGAAAATTTTTTTTTCACAGGAATCCAAAATTCGATTGATTGATCGAATGATCAATCGTTTGTTTAACGTCAAATGGATTACCTGCGAGGGGTGAACAATACTTGTGTGGCGATGCTTTTTTTCAGTTGGATTTTCAACCCGGCTTATTGTCAGAACTGACGAATGATTTGGATATTAAGGAAGCTGCGGTGCAGGGTAACACTAGTCGATGACCCTTTACCTAATTTTATTTTTGTTTTTTTTTTGTTTATGATTTCGTTATTATCGGCATATTCCCGCTTCGAAACGATCGACTCTTTTTCATACATGACCTACGCCAAACCACAAAGGAGAAGAAATCCGAGGAACATAAATTTCGTGAGTTAACAAATGATAATACAGGAAACACGGAATAAGCAAAAAATAAAAACCTGACGAACTAGGAAGAAGTTTCATAATTTTCAAGCGTATTTTTCATCGAGTGTTTGAATTCAAACATCCGTTTTCTTTTTTTTCTTACATCTTCCGCGATGATTCATTTATAAGTATTCTTTTATTTGCTTCCCTGTTTCCGATAAGAACTCAGATTCCAATTTACGCGGTATGCTAGCAAACGAGGGAACTAGACTATACCTATAAAGAGTCATTAGCAAAATGCGCGTGAGCAGCGACAGCAGCTGCAGCTAAATACTTTTCAAACTTTTCCACGTGAAGCCGATCGTAATATACCGTAGATCTTTATTAAAACTGCTGATTAAAAGTATAAATTAATCGAATCCAATTAAATTTTATCCGTGTATCGATCTCATAAACAGTGAATGGCGTTAGAAAAAATAAAAAAATATATCTTCCGCAAAACAAAATATCTTATCTCGATCACGTGATCTTTCTGCACTTGTCAAAGTCACTTTTTTTCATATGATAATGTTTTTTGTGCGCCTTCTTTTTTCTTCATATGTATACATTAATCCCTCATACCAAATATGCGGCGGCACCAGCCGCACAATTCGAAATACGCGCGCTCGATTTCCCAGGGGGTACGTATCATAAAAAATATGCACATTATAGTAATAGTTATAACCCCATGTCACGATTTTTTTGCTGTTGTATATCAACGACACGTCCTCATTTTTCTTCTATTCTTTTCTCAAGAATTTGCCGTTGATTACATCTGCAGAGTTACAATAACCAGAAAGTCGTGACCCACGAAAGAAGGGGAGAAATCAAATTTTCGAAACACGATTGCGATTTTATTACTGTTTTTCCAATTACTTCTTTTTTTTAGCGAACTCTTCGCAGAAGCAAGGAACTGAGATAATTTCATTAAAAACAAAAAGTACACGATACCATCCGCTGTAAGGGCGTATATCCTTGAAGACATCAGATAAAAAATCCCAAATCTAAGATTTTTAAATTGGCCACTTTACTTTCCTCATTTTCGAGGGTTTCGGCTCTCATCGCAGTACAAAATACCTCACAATTAAGAAAAGAATTTCGATATCAACGTAGTTTGAAGGATGCAACATTTTTTCGAACCTTTGGCCACCTTTATCCCGTATTTATCTTTCTCGTCGTCGACATATTTAGAATCATATCTTTTTATGTAACATTTTTCTTTTTTTTTTGTCAATTGCGAATGTTCCAAGTAATAAGGCAACGAACACACGATTTAACCATAACACATGCCTCGTTTATTTTTCTGTGAGAAAGAAAAAACAAAAAATCGATGTATGTTTTGAGGCGAATTAAGTAAACGCGGCAACCCCCTCATATGTCACTTTAATTTCACCGGCTCTTGACACAAAGCGAGTGAGAGAAAAAAAGAAGTGTAAAAGCGCGGTACGTGTTGCATCTCTTCGTCTTTTTATAACAAGCTTCGGTATGGCATTTTAACCTGCGCAGTAAAATACGCTTTGATCATCAGCTCTTTCATCCCTCCCTTCCCCCCCCCCCCCCCCCGCCCATTTGCGATGAATTATTTTGTAAAACAAGAGATGTAAAATGAAACTATTGAATTTCTCTTTAGGCTCATAATTTTTCAACGGCTTAGATATATTTCTTCGTTGTGTACATATTTTTAGAGTTTATAAAAATATAAGTTTATGCAGGAGGTATTATGGATGGTGAGATAATATGCGGGATTCGTGCGAACTATAAATTTCATTTTTTATTCCAATCTTTTTACATTTGTTTTTTTTTTTTTTTCTTTTAATTTTATTCTATCTACATGACGATGACGCGTTGGATTTCGCGATTTCAACTAAATTCTGATTTTTTCTACCTCCCCCTAAGGTACCGTTGAAATATCAAATTTCAATACCTATACACTATACATAACTTCGAAATAACTTGTAGAATTGTATTTGGCTAGCATTTTATTCTATCTGAGAATAAACCTCATAAATAAACTCAGTCATTTCCAGTCAGTCAGTGTTATTTACGAAGACGTACTACAACGAAATTTTAATAAATAAAAATATAATTTGAGTTTTAGAATCAGACTCGGATACTGCAATATTTTTTTTTGCCTGCTTATGTCGTTTGAAATGGACCAAGAAATGAAAAATAACATGTATATATAACAGAGCATTGAAATGTGGCGTGCGCGTGCAACGCTAGTCTTGTGTAAACTAATGATGATAATGATAATCATAATGAATAATAATTACAGTAACCTTACTATGTAGGACAAGAAGAAGAAGAAGAAATAAATGTACAGTGAAATATATCTATGAAATTATTTCTCGTGTTTAGGATAAAAATCTAGAAGAATAAATGAAAAGTTAATATCTAAAATAGGTCTGCATATTCCATACGCGAATAAATTTATGATGACAATTTTCATCAACCTAATCAGATGCGCCTATCTGTATAGCTACGAAGACTTAATTTTATTCGTCGGTAAATTATTGAGTATTAATAAACGTATCAATATTCTGAGGATGACAAATATGGCGACGAGTGAGAATATCGTAATGATCATTAAAAATAGTATAACGTCGATCATGTAATACTGAAACCAGTAGAGATGAGACACCGAAGGTTTTAAAGAATCTCCACCGTTACGAATTATGAAATTGACCCAGTATACAGCCTCTTCCATGGGAGAGATTGGACGGTCCTTGAAAAGTTGAGAGTAACGGAGAATATTCTTCTTATATTGTGGGTCGGTTAAAACTGATTTTAGAGCGTTGGACAGCGTAGATTTGTCGAGATTCTCATAGTTTACTTTCACAGCAAATCCTCGATCGACGTAAGAGGCGATGTTAAAATATTGGTCGGCAAAAAATGGAATGCCAATTATTGAAACACCGCAGTGAATCGCCTCCAACGTACCCATCAGACCACCGTGAGTTATGAAAACCTTTACTTTTGGATGACCTGTAAATTTTCAAATGATTCGTTAAGACTTTGTCGATGTATAAAAACAAATAATCTACCAATTGAAGAAGAAAAAAAACAAATAAACAAACTTACGAAGTACCGCGTACTGGGGAACCCATCGTATCATTTTTACGTTCGGTGGAAGCCCTTCCGGCATCTCTTCTATTTTTCCCTTCCAGAGTATTTTGTAATCTTTCAATTCGGCGAAACACTCATATATCGTTAAAATCTTCTCTGAATTAATTGTCTCCGGTCTTATCATTGTCCCCAAACTGAAATAGATGACACCATTCTTTGCCGAGTTCATCCACGACTCGAGATCCTGATAAATATTCAAATATTTCACGTGAGAGAAAGTTTCTCTATGGTTTGATGGGGATGAAGAAAAGAAAACAAAAGAAAAATCGCGTCGTCTTTCATACCTCGGGAAGCACGACGGTTTCGTCTATGTGGATTCCAGCTACGTCGATTACTGCTGGACTTTTTAAACGCGCTCCGTGAATGCTCGTGTGACTGTTAACCAGCACAAGACTCATGTTGTTGTAAATATCATTGAGCGGCGGAAGATCGTCGATGTATTTTCTCGCGAGTGGATCGGAAACAGTTCTATCGTAATAATGAAATAATATGACCGATTCCAAATGTGCCAGTAGGTTGTAAACCCTTTCGAAGAAATTCATTTTGTAACCATATTCGGTCAACTGTGAAGGTATGTAACTCGGATTATAACTGTCGAAAAATGGACCGTACGACCAGGCGTACATCGCGCTAGTAACAACACCTATAACGGGAATTTTTAACTTATGCGCAACGCCCAGGTAACAATTTGTTCCGAAGATCTCGGTGATCATAACGTCGTATTTTTCACTGGTGTTTAGGATATTTTGAATTTGTGGAAGTCTCATGAGGTTGCAAAGGTCGTGAGGTTCCTCTTTGGATATAAAATTCATTACCGAATGTGGCGATTTCATTGACAATGCTTTTGCCGACGTCATATTGTTCACGTAAAAATGAAGTGTTCCTTTTAAGCTGATATGATTCAATCCTGGCACATGTTTGTCCAGAGGAAAATGACTAACCAAATCAACCGAATGACCCGCTCTTGCCAAACCGATTGACAATGGCTCGAACATGATATTGTGACTTCTACCTTGGTAAGGAAATATAGCAAGAATTTTCGCGCTCCATGCCAGTCTGAAGGATATTAACAGGATAAAAAGGAAATTATGATTCATGTTGAATCGAAAGATCGACGAAAAAAAATATCACAATTTAGTTCATAAAAACACTATTAGATTGCAAGGATTGAACAATTTGTTCGATTGACGTGTTTTGACTCGTTTTTCTTTTTTTCTCACTGATTGCGATTTTCCTTCGTTTTTTTTCTCTCTCTTCTTTATTGTCACCGGTAACAACGATTTTGAAAAACGATTTTAGGAAGAACTAATCGAGATCGTTCTGCATCGTTCAAAGGCAGACTACTGACTGTCGTCGTTATCGAAAGCACGCGGCTATAAAACGAACGGTTCCCATGTGTACAACAAATCAGGCGATAAGGATATCAGGGATCATCAAAGCTACACAGATTTTCTTCATCCAGAATAAACAGAGGAAGCGAGATCGTTTGTTCTACCCTTGTCAAGATTACATCCGTCGGATTTTGATGTCACTACGCTGCATAATCCGCGTCTCAAACAATTCTGCCACTTTGTACATTTTTTTTTTTTTTTTATTGTTCATTGTTTCTAGCGTCTAGTGAAGTGAAATCAAGGACCAAAAGAATGAAGGAAGAAATAAGGGTTCTTGACCAAAATAAATTTGAATTTCTTTTTTTTCTTTTTTTTTCTTCAACGACCCATCGAGCGAGATCGTCCCCAATTGATTGATACGAAAATACGAACCCTCTAAAACTTTATATAGATGTGTTACCAAAAACCGTTTTTACGACCCAAAATAACTAACTATTAATTTTACTATATTAAATTAAAAATTAATTTTCGAACGTCAGTTGATCCTAGGAAAATGTTCGTAAAAAGAATATCTGAAATACGCATTTTCAAGTTCACTCTCCAAGCTTCACAGAGCGATGATTTTTTTCTATCAAATTTTTTGACGACAAAATCGTTCAATTTCAAAGCACAAATCTCGAGGTTACGATATGCTTCACGCTATCTTTCTTCATTTTTCATTCAAAATTCGGTCTGCCTTTATCTCACAGCGCAGTGTATCGACAAATTTTAAGTCCAACATTCCAACCACAGAAAGTGGATAAGATATACCTAAAATAAGAACGTGGAGATAATAACTTGTGTTATATTTATAATACAATACATACATATGTATGTATTATATATCGTATTCGATAAACAGAACACGTCCATTCGATGACCGAGCAGATAATAATCAAAAAATCACATTGTCGACGCTTCTAATTAAAAATAATTTCATGAATGTACGAGTAATCTTTTTACTGTATTTCACAATCGGATAGCGTAATTTCCTTATCAGATGCGCGCGTGAACGGACCATAGTAGATAAAAGAAAAAATAATAAATAAATAAATAAAGAAGTGAGTCGATAATATTTTGTATCCCCTCCCATACATTTTTATTTACTGAATTTATGATATTACGAATATCCCGAGAAACTATATCCTCTCCGATCCTCAAGGACAATCGAGGCTCCCAAAAATCAATGTGCCCAGGTTTCTACTCTCCCTTCCAACAGCGTGTGTCCCGCATACTCTAAAAACTTCTAACAGTTTTTCGCACACTTCGAAACTCTTTCCCCTTTCTTTTCTCTCATACCTCGATATTTATTTTTTTCTTTTCTTCGTTTTGTCGGTTAAAATGTTCTCCGGCCCGTCGCGGCGCCCGGACTATAGAAATACCGTACGAAAATTGTTGTCCAAATTACTAGCGCGCATAATTGTATGTTGGAGAAATCGTACGGTTAATTCCAGAGCCTTGTAGATAAAACGTCATCTTGGATTAGATACGGTTGAAGATTTAATAGGATCTCCATAGATGCCCGTTGTCATTATTCAATGTAGGATCATTTTTTTTTTTTTTTTTATGTAAGTATAGAATATATATATATACTTCTGCACAGCTTATAAAATTCTATGGGTAATATCCGGCGCTGATTCTCCTATAGGGATTTTCTGAAGAGGCAGAGCCAATTTCATCGACCCAATAGCCATTTCTAAGGTTCTATCTATTCTTCTTATTTTATTCGGATCCCAAATTTCTACCTCCGGCGCCCGTAATCAACCCCATTTCACTCTTATTCGAACAAAAGTAAATCGAAAAAGGTTAAAGACAAAACAAACAAAGAAATTAAATTGAAAAAGAGAAAAATAAAAAGAGAAAAAAAAAAAAAACGCTCCACCGCAGCACGTGGACAAATTTCTTTTCCTTTCAAATCATGGAAATCTATGACAGAACAATAGCCAATACGTAAAGAAAAAAAAAGGAAAGCAAAGAATTCTAAAGTTTCTGGTTTCTCATCGGAATCGGATGATTTTTCCTGTTGACACAGCTTTTTGAAGGACGTGAAACCGTATAGAGTAAATTCTATACCCTTCCAAACTGTGAAACTGGAAAATTTGCTCCTGCGAACGCTCCCGGGCTGCAGCTTATTTTTCCCGGGCAGCGGCCGTGGCGTTCGCGTCTGAAAATCAAATCACGACTTTCGATTATTTCCTTTTTTTCCCCCTATCGTTTTATCAGTTTTTCTTTTTCTTTTACTCTCCCTCCCTCTCTCTCTCTCTCAGGCTTTTTCAATCTCGATAATTATACCGAAGCATCCGTTGACGAATACCTTGCAACAGTGAAGATTTTACAATAGCTCGAGTTAGAAGAAGAAGAAAAAAAAAATACGATGCACAAAAACATCGTCTGAATTATTAAAATCGCTCGGCAGTTACGTTGTGAGCTAAAACGCTTTTCTTAAAAGCATTCGCCAGCATCTCCCCCTATAGTTCCGAACATCGCTTGCGGTTGATATCCTTATAATTCTGTGTTCATGACGAAATACTTGGATTCGGTCGGATTAAAAAACGTTTCAATTACCCTATGGGAAAAGCAATGGGAATTAATCAATGCAGTGTATAATCTATGCTTACACAGATAGGCATAATTTATGTTCGGAAAGTTTTGAGTGTTCAAAGTTCCTTAATATAATTACACAATATTTGAAGATAACGCAATCTATAACTGTCTGCGGCTACCGCAATATGTGTTAAAAAAAAAACGATCGATTTTAATCTCGGAGCAATAACGAAATTGACAATTATAAAATAACTGTTACAGAAATATCGTCCAAGTATTCCAAGGTGATGTTATATCATGTGTGTGTGTTCTTTTTTCTTGGGCTTTTATAACGGTAAAGTTTTTATTTGTTTTTCTTTTCATCAGATGTATTCGGTGGTAGTTTGAAAAAGGGGGATATAGGCGCGTTTTACGTTCGTAAATATGAGGAGAAAACGAAGAAACGAAAATCTCTGTATATAGTAGATATGTAAAGCAAAATCCAAATCCGTAGAAAAGTCGAAGCTGCGAAGCTAAAGCTGAACTATCCCGCTAGGTCACCCTTATTTTGGGCGAACGGAGAATGGGGGAAAGGAGGCGAAACTTTACCGAAGGCCAATTTGCGTGAAACGAAATTGTGACCTCAGCGTCAACGGAGAATCAATCAATCTGGAACTTTAGATAAGAAAATATAACGATCGGCTGCCACTAGATTTGAATTTCAAACATGACTGAAATTCAAAATCTTAGTACTCGCAATGATAGTTAAAATTTTCCTGTTCCAGGTCTCCTCGTTATCACCGTCCGGCCGATTGGCATCTCATCGTTATCAAAATGTAGCAGGCGGGAATAAAAATCTACGCGTTAATTAATTGTCAGCGATTTGAACACGTGGGAGATTGCGCCATGAAGAAACGAAGACCTTTCAATTCCCAGCTAACGTTATCCTCAGGTGAAATCTACGAATTATGAGCGGCACGAAAAACGCAGGAAAGGAAAATATGAGGGGTCTCCGAATCGCAGCAGCCCTTCAAGGTGAAAAAAAATAAATAAATAAACAAATAAAAACTGCAAAATTTCATAACTGATCGAAATTTCATACCCTGCTTCGGTAATTTAATTTTCAGCCACGGATCCCAGGAGTGGTTAAAACAAATTCAAAGACCGCGGGAGGGGGGGCGGGCTAGTTGGGGTTTTTTTGCAGTAGCCCCCAGGGTCCATGGCCCCCGGTTGGTCCCGTTTTTATTGGTGGTGGAGGTTTGCCGCTTTTATCTCAGCCGGATGGTGGTGGTCAGCATCAAGTGCAGAAGAAACAGCGTCCAGCTCCTCCTCCCCCTCCTCTTTATTTTCCTCGATCCTACGGGAACAATCACCGCATCGATTACAAGTACAGCAACAAATTATTCCCGGTAAAAACATCCTCGTATACCTGAGGGAACAGTGCGATCACGCTGTGAATTTAACGGACATAGCAAACTTCATGGAGAACTATCAAAATCGCAATTCTACGAACTCACCACTCACCCTGGGAATGCTTCCGAAATCACGTGAGCAATTATTATTACTATTCGCCAAAAATTATCGGCTTTCTCTCACCTGCTTTTTCACAACCTATAATACCTCGAGAAAAATTTCATGTTCACGCCTGAAATATCAGCTTTGAGAGAAACAGCTTTTCTAGTTCAATTTCTTCAATAGCGATATCTCTTCGTGACAAAAAACAAACGATGAAACCGAGCAAACATTCCCGCACCGACTCAAAAGCGCGCCTGTATAAAACGGGAATTTTTGTTCCTGCTATTCGAAAACACAGAAATTGTTATTCGATATCTTATTAGCTTCGAGATACTTTTTTAAAAACTGGTCCAACTCAAAATCTCTTTCCAAAATCACGTTTTTCTCAGGGGCTATTATAGAGAGGCTCTGATGCCGCTTCTGCAACGCAATTCCCGCTTTCTTCGTATAATTAGTAGAATCTTTTTTCTGTCTCAAAATTTCGGAAGAGTAAAATAGTCAGCTAATTTTTGCCAGTTCAGAATACGCATCGTTATAACTAACCTTCATTGGTTAGCACCTGCGATGCAACGCATATACGTCGAACAATTATTCGAAAAAATAAAAAAAGAGAGAGTGAAATTGTTTTTTTTTTTTTTTTTGCAGGAAAATCTTTGCCCATCATATTGAATGTATGTAGAGTGTACACCGGTACAGCATATAGTAGCTTAGTTGCTGATTTTGCGGTTGGACAGTCTACACGTTAATTAATCACCCTCCTGGGTGAAATTTAATTACACTAGACCGGATTCTTGGATATCTACGCATCACCGCTAACCGCAAACTCGACCCCCCTCTCGACTAATCCCTCGGGTTAGGCAACCACCTCCTCTTTAAGGCATTATTGTCTGTATCAGGGACAGATATAATGCCTCAATTTTCTAATTTCGCTCTATCTCTTTTTACGATTCACGTGATTTGAGTAACTCGATATATACCTATAGTACGCCTATAAACAGCAATTTATAAAAGCACTCGAGACAATTAATCCAACGGTCTATATTTGCAGATAACAATTAAGATATAGAAATAATATACGTCATAAATCGTAACTTTATACGTTCATCACAAAGTCACGAGGGAAAAAAAAAACAACAAGCAAATTGAGGAAAAAAACCACTCCGGATTGAGTTTTGATCATCGTTTCGGCGTGATAAATTGCGTCTGCGCATCTGCTACCGAAAGTCAAGAGTGTCCCTGACGTGCATCGGTACGACGGAAGCAACGATGCTTATAACTTGTTCCATTTAAGGCTGCATCGATCGTTTTACATATAGTCTGCATATGATTTCAAGCTCATAGTAGGAACACCCACGTCTGAATTTTTCACTCCTTTTTTAACGTAACACAAACAGACTTCATTCTCCGGTGAAAAATGGCCGCGCGAAAGTTTAGTTTTTCCGAAACGAGCAAGGAAAAAAAAAAAAAAAAAAAAACAAGTTTAAAGCTTGAGGCTATAGGTTTGCTATAAAAAGCCATTAAACTTGAAGAAAAAAGATTGACGTAGACTGAATTGAAAAAGAAAGATTTAATAGAATCTGAAAAGTATAAATTTTTCGGCTCAAAAATTGATCAGAAAAAAACGTGTCCACTGGTTGGAGGGGAGAGAAAGAAAAAAAGTAATAATAAAATAGATTTCGCCAATATTTTCAATAAAAGTCAGCACGGTTGTATCAGCTGTTCTAATTTCGCTCTTCGGTGTGTAAGGTTATAAAAATTATTCGAATTAGAATGATGACATCAATCGACCACCCTTGGAAATTTTAATTATCAATTATATTTCTAATCTCATTAATTTTGCGCAAATTAATTGTACAATCTTCTCTCACATTATATACTTATTACATTTACACGGACATAGTCACTTGCGAGTCTCGTTCTCGAGGGCTAGGTGCTTTGGTGGACGCCCTTGGACGCAGCACGACCAAAGCCTTGATCGCAGCGGTCGATCCAGACACTTGTGAAGTAGCTGGGAGACTCGCTCACCTCTGGGATAAGCCCCTCATCACCTGGACGTGCCCCTTGGTAAGAATTGCGCCGTGTTTTCGTTTCCCGTTTTTTTCTTTTATCCGACAGATTTTACATCGCTTAAATACGTTACATATCGACGTGTGAAAAATAAAAGACGAAAAATGAACTTTTCCAATTTGGTAAAGCCCAGTAAATTACGGATCCCCGGAAAATCTATTAACCCAGAGGGAAAAATAACCTTTTTCAACCTCACCCTCCGTTATATACCTTAGACCTGTCCTTAAAAAGGGTAAATCGAATTTTGATCGTCTCACCCCTCAAATTGGTTCGAAATAATATAGAAAAAATGCCCAATTTTTGTCAATTTTTTCCCATAATTCCATAATTTACCCACCCCTACAAGGCCCCACTTTTTCTCGTAAGAAAAGCATTGGTTTTTCGTGGTTTTTGAACTTTTTTTCACCTTTGACCCTGTTATCCGCTAAAAAATCTGCAACTCGCAGTAAATGTTGGCAGTGATGATACCTTTCAGTCGGATTTTTTGTCAAATTTTTCAGACAAAATTATGGGCTTTAATCACCCCTTTTTCCTTTGTGTGTTCCGAAAAATAGCAAAAATTTAAATCTGATCGAGCTGGCTCAAGGGGTGAGGGTTGAATATTTTCATATGACTAATCACTTTGTACGAAAAATTTTCTGTTTTTCAAGACCCGTCCCAATGAATTTTTTGCAATATTCAGCTATCTAAATAACGTTCTCCAACATTTTCTTCTTTCTACAGCGATTTTTCGCAACATACAGAGGAAAAAGAGGTGATTAAAGCCAATAATTTTTTCTGAAAAACTTGACAAAAAATCCGACTGAAAGGTATCATCACTGCTAACATTTACTGCAAGTTGAAGATTTTTTAGCTGATAATTGGGCCAACGGTGAAAGAAAGTTTAAAACCCACGAAAAACCAATGCCTTTCTTATGAAAAAAAGTGGGGCCTTGCAGGGGTGGGTAAATATGGAGGGAAAAAATTGAAAGAAATTAGGCAGTTTTTCTATATTATTTCGAACCAATTTGAGAGGTGAGGCCATCAAAATTTGATTTTACCCTTTTTACGGATAGGTCTATTATACCTGTTAACCTAAACGACGATCAATTTCTCTTATATTTATTGACTCTTTTCCCCGTTCTCTCTTTGTGGTTCATTATCATTATTATTTCACCTACTTTTTCTGCGATCGTTTCGAAATCGTTTTTTTGCAGAGAAGCGTGGAGGAGAGAGACATATCTTCGGTCATAAGACTCTCACCCTCCCTGCCGGCGATCGCTCAAGCACTGGCTGAAATTCTCACGCATTTTCGATGGAAGTCCGTCGCCATGGTCAGCACAGGTGGGCGAACTCAAAACCCCTTCGTTATGAAAAAGGGAATTTGTTAAAATAAAAAAAGTCATTAAAATATGATAAGAAATGCATTAATTGAGATTGGCACGCGTGCAGCCCGCGATGAAGTTGAGATAAATCTAACGGATGGGTTAATTGCCAGCTGGTAGACCCCCAGAATTACGACGTGGAGTTCAATTTATCTTGAGGGAATTTCGTTGACTCCACCATCCCTTATACCTATATACAGAGTTGAGTCGAGGTGGGGAAAAACCGAACATTGGAACCCTTGTCAGAAACAATCCCGCGTATCTCCACGGCTCTTACATTAAACCGGGAAACTTATACAAGGATTATATCGAGATAAAATTTCATTACTGAACGATCTATTGTAATCAAAGGAGAAGAATGCTTCTTTCAATTCTGATAGACTCCTTAAGCCCTTCTCAATTTTTTTTCTTATTTCTTTATTCTTTTTTTTCTTATGCATTCTCTCGACTTTTCTTTTGACTTTGTCGTCTGTTTAGATCATAACCACTGGCCAAGCATGGACCGTGCTGTAGTAGGAATACTGCGTAGCATCGATGCTCTTCCAAGACACCATGTAGTTTTAAATTTACACGCAACTCAGAAACAAATTCACGCATCGCTTAGGCCATTACACACAGTACCGTGTCGAGGTGAGAACTTTTCTAATTCGATATCACCGTAAAAATGAAAAAAACTCCAAAATTCGAAACGGCGGATCCGATGCGGGCACGCGAAATTCGAAAACCCCGATAATCTTGAAATGGACCCCCTTGACTACAAGTTTTTTATGGTGTTGCTCATCCTCGGTCCATCGTATTCGAGCCGCCATTTTGAATTTTAGAATTCTGACGTCAAATCTAAATTTCCCACGGGAAATGTTTCGAAGTGACCGCATAATTTGAATGTATTACTTTTTTTCTGTTTCACTCTCTCGATGGAAAACAAAAAAATATGTATATTCAGCGATTCTTCTCTGTCTACCCGTCGACTCGGATTTGGCTGCCCGGGTTTTAACCGAGTTAGATATAATCCAGGGTAGCCACGCGCCAATATCCGCTGTTATTCTCATCCACACGGAAGCTCCGGATCTTTTTTTACCACGACATCGCTCCAGGAATCCAGGAAATTATAATACTTCGAAAAATTCTACCCAACAAAAATTCTCACGAGATTCCAATTACGAGGGAAACGAAATTATCGAACCTGCAAATAAAAGCCCGAAAAGATTCGTCCCAAACGTAAGCCTCAGTGAAACAATCCGCGATAATTTACTCGTCATGGTGCCCTTCGATCAGAGGTAAAATTTCGATTCTTCTTTTTTTCTCTTTTTTTCTTCCATCGTGTGTATATTTTTTTCTCACTCAGGTACAATGTTGAGCAAATTTACAACGGTAGTTCAACGTATCTCGAAAATTCACTGGTTAACCTTTTAAAAGAGTGCCTGGAGATTTTGTCAACCGACGACCTCGACGGCAAGGTCAATTCTTACAACAATAAAATGTACGCTTACGTTCTTCTCGACTGGCGACATGGAGCCTGGAAACCTGTGCTCAGGGTCTTAGAGTCGGATGAAAAGCTCGTCCTCGAAGTCCTTAGCAAGGACGTTAGAACCGACGACGGCATTTTTCCTCCACCCTGCGATGAAGAAGGCGAATGTATCGGTGAGTTGGAGACTTTATCTGACAGGACTATTGAAAATGAGGTCATGGTCCTTTGTTTTCCATTTTTCTTCCAGATGGTCAAGTTCCTTTCCGGACTGCACATGTAATCGTGATTATTTTGGTATCACTATTTTTCGCTCTCGTTACGATTACAACGACAGCACTAGTCAGGTATGAATTTTCAACGGTTCAGTTAGATCATAGTGTAGAAAATCCAAAATCAGAAATTTATTAATTCCTGGAATTTATTTAGGAGGCATTTACTCAAGCAGAGGATGTCAAAGGGACCATATAAGATCATTTTAACCGCAACTGACTTTGTTTTCCCTCAAGTTCATGACTCACGAGGGGTGAGTTTACCAAATTCCATTTTTTTTTTAAGTTCATGACTCAAGAGGGGTGAGTTTACCAAATTCCATTCTTTCATCTCCATCTTCCGGAAAAGATGAGCCTTTCAAAACCGCATTCTTTCCACCTCAGGTGGACGAGGGCATCGAGGCCATGCTTTGTTGCTGGCTACAGCAACTCCAGGAATTCGGTGGACCGGAAGTAGAAAAGCCTGATTTACTTCAGGGTAGCGTTGGTTCCCTAAAACCACATCTTCAAGCCAGCACGGGTAGCTTAGCTCGTCACACTATCCTCAAGGACCACCGTGCGAGGTACAATGTGAGTATTGAAATATCCAAAATTTGGCAGCTCGATCATATTGCATTTTGTGAAAATTGTAAGAATGTCACGTGACAAGTGAAGTGAACTCCGTAAATTCTTATTTATGTAATTATTATTCTTATTAGAGTCCATAAAGCAAGGTTGCATTTTAATTAACAACCTCGACTCGGTCTCTAAGCCTCTTTGCGCGCTTAATGCGACGAGACTTGCTACTTCAGCTACGACGATGCTCACCTCTTTTCCAACTCACTTGCACAGTGCCCTTCAAAAACTTTCAATTGCATTTCCGAAGGAACTCAAAATCAAATAGTTATGTCGGTGAAAATTGTTTGCTGAAACAAAAAATAATTCCGGGCGAAGTCATCGTCAAACTTATTGCCGGATTTTGTTCCGTCTAAATAGCTTATTTTATTCACATTATGGAAATTTTGTTGCGTAATTTCTAGAAAAATTTTCGCATAAAATGCGTAAGATATATGCTTGGTATTTTCAATTTTACCTATTCGATTTTCTCTACCAAAGTTTCCCAAAAACTTACCCCCCATGAAAAACATCGAAAGCGTTCAACGAAATTGGTGATGATCAAAAATCGTGGTGAAAAATTTCAACGAACCTCAGATATTTTCTCAATTTAGAATTGTCGGTTATATGGCGGTCGCCCAAATAAACTACGAGAAAAAACCAATTCACCTACAATTATAAAGTAACCGTGAAACGTGAAGTTAAACAAAACTAAAATTGGTGTCGGAACTTGAAGTTTATTTTGGAAGGCTCATGACTTTTTCGGGTTAAAACTTTTGCGTGCTACTGTATTCGTACACCTACCTTAATTAGACATTGAATTAGCAGCAAACGGCAACCCTAGCGAATTAATGTAGCGGACACGTAAATACAGGAGATTACAAAGTTACCGGGCTAATAATTTTCGTTTAGTTCTATCTGTTTCATTTATGCATCTATTTATTTATTATTCTTTTTTTCTCCTGCTCTCCAAGGGTGATTTGGTAGAGCTGAAGGAAGTACCTTGTCAAGGAGCTTTCGAGCTTAAAAGTAAAGCAATGGACGTTCTCGTGACTGTAAGTAGAAAAAAAAAAAACATATTTCAAAAACTTTGCTTTCATCATTAAAAAAAAATCCTTCTTCTCAAGTCTTCCACATTTTTTAATTCCCTCAGATTCACGGGCTGAGACACGAGAATCTAAATCCTTTGATCGGTTGCCTAACTGAACCAACACGACCGTGTTTAGTATCGGAATATTGTTCCCGAGGTTCATTGGAGGACGTTTTAGTTCAAGACGAAATAAAGCTAGATTGGTCCTTTCGCTTGTCTCTTCTGACTGACCTGGTCAGGGTACGTATCTAGAAATTATTTTCACGATTGTAAAAAATCAGGGCAGAAAATTTAAAACGACAAAAAAACATATCTCCGTCGACATTTTATAGGGCATGAGGTACCTCCACGGTTCTCCGATTCGAGTACATGGTTACTTAACATCAAGAAACTGCGTCATAGACGCCCGTTGGGTACTCAAAGTATCAGATTACGGTCTTCCAGCCTTTTACGACGCTCAAAATGCTGTGCCACCCCCGAAAACCGCTAGAGGTAAGCAAGATCTCTTTTAAGTCCAATGAATCCTTAATTTTTCCTCGTATTTTTGAGTCGTCGAATTATTTTTGCTCCTTTGTTTTTTCGTTGCTTCAGATCTTCTTTGGACTGCACCCGAACTTCTCAGACACACCGGTCTCCGAAAAAAGGGAACACAACCCGGTGACGTTTACAGTTTCGGTATAATAATGCAAGAAGTCGTCGTACGAGGCGCGCCATTTTGCATGTTGGGTTTATCCCCGGAAGGTAATTAAAAAAAATCTTAAACCATAACTATCCGTTCCGTAATTAAAACGTACTTTCGGAACGAACAAAAAGAGAAGGAAAAGAAAAATGTAGAAAAAACCTGCGGGCTCATCCTGAAAAAATCAACATTTCCTTAATTATGTAAGAATGAATACACAGGCTTGAGTTTTCAGCTATGAAGTAAACGAACTTTTCGTTGAAGAGGGTGAAGAAGCCGCGTCTTTCTTGCCCTTTTTTCAAAGGAATTCTTCTCTGTTGAGTTTATACATTAAAATCCTTGTACTCAGGAGTTCACAGAAAACACCAGCAGCAAACCCGGCCAAAACTCTTGACATCTTTTCTTAATTTTAATTATTTTTCGATTCAAGATATCATAGAAAAAGTGAAAAAACCGCCTCCCTTGATCAGGCCATCCGTAAGCAAAGGGGCCGCACCACCTGAAGCCATAAATATAATGAGGCAGTGTTGGGCCGAAGCGACTGATTTGAGACCAGATTTCAACGCGGTTCACGACCTTTTTAAAAAGCTCAATCATGGAAGGTCAGTTTTCATTGTAATTATTATTACAAAATAAAAAAGAAAATGTATGTATAATGCATGAAATTTTTGGCATGCTTTGATAATGTTATTTTACATACAAAGGGCGCTGAAAAAAAACATCACAAAGTGTAACAACAAAAATTTGGAGTGAATCCGGGGGGGGGATAAATTGATATTAACGTTTCCGATCTTGTCGGACCTTGCGGCAAGTGCGGGAAGGGGGTGAATTGGATGAAAGTAGCTCGCGGGTATGGAGACCGCGTAATAGAATGAAATCCTTTTGATCGTTGAACGGTACGTTTGACTCGGATTCACGTCCGCCTCGTCGGATTAACTTTACGTAGCGGAATTGAAGCGTGAAGACCTGAGAAGAACACGCGCCGCCACCATCACCGGTAGCAAAAGCTATAGTGTGTGATATAACCTCATTATGTGTATAATATATGTATTATACTTGACAAAACTCTCATGGGAAAGTTTTCTGCATGGAAAATTTCACCCCGATACATCATTATACATGTATACATAGACGCTGATTTAGTTCGCCCCTCGTTTTATTCCGGTCAAGAACTTTAAACAAAATGACCTTTAACTAATTCCTATGGAAGTGTAAAAAAGATATTATAAGGAGGTGTAGAAAAAATTCGAGTTATTTTTAAATGCCGCGTTATAACGTCGCTTGGATTTTCCCTAATACGGCTTGAAATTTTCCGTTTTCACCAATCGCAGTTACTCGTTCTAGTCCCGTAATTCGCAAAGTTTAGGCAATTTCCGAGTTCTGAGTACCCTCGGTCAATTTGCTAGAGTGTCTCTGCTACTGCTGGTGCAAGTTTCAGATCGATTTTAGGTAGAGTTTTGAACTGTATGTATATACACTATACCCAGTTTGCTCAGAACCGCATAGCTGCCGACCTATTTTCTGATGAGTAATTGTCTGTAGTGGAGTTTGGGAAGCTGGTTGAACTGCATTCGAAGGTTGTTTTTGTCTTTGATTGTTGTTTTTTGATTGTTTTTTTTTTTTTTTTTTTTTTCTGTTGCCACAATAGGAAGGTCAATTTTGTGGATACCATGTTCCAAATGCTTGAAAAGTACTCTAATAACTTGGAGGAATTGATTCGAGAAAGAACCGAACAACTCGATATGGAAAAGAAGAAGACGGAACAGCTTCTAAACCGCATGCTGCCAAGGCAAGTTGAATCCATTGTCGTTTCGAAATGTCACCAAAAGTTTGGGAAAAACGTCTGTCTTAAAAATGTCATTTCTGCAGTTCCGTTGCTGAAAAACTTAAACTCGGGGAGCCAGTGAACCCCGAAGAGTTCCGTGAAGTGACCATATACTTTTCCGATATCGTTGGTTTCACCACAATATCGGCTTACTCAACACCTTTTCAAGTAGTCGACCTTCTAAACGACCTTTACACGTGCTTCGACGCCACTATCAATGCATATAACGTCTACAAGGTCAGAAATCAACTTGGAAATCCCAATCCGATTGCCTTCTAAAAACGCCGATTATCCACAGGTAGAAACTATAGGAGATGCTTACATGGTCGTAGGAGGTTGTCCGGTTAGAATTCCAGATCATGCGTCCCAAATAGCCACCATGGCTCTTGACCTTCTTCATCAAAGCGGAAAATTTAAGCTCAGACATTTACCCAAAACGCAACTGAGGCTCAGGATAGGTCTTCATACAGGTGGGTATCCCGTGCGCTATGAATTTTGAATCGTGATTCTACTTCTACTTCGATCCGTCAAGGTCCTTGCTGTGCGGGTGTCGTGGGTTTGACTATGCCTCGTTATTGTCTATTTGGAGACACTGTGAACACCGCATCTCGAATGGAATCAACCGGAGCAGCATGGAGGATCCATCTTAGCCAGGCAACGCGAGATCGATTAACGCAAGTTGGGGGTTACCAGATCGAATACAGAGGTCGGACCGAGGTCAAGGGTAAGGGTAGACTCCCCACATACTGGCTATTAGGCAAACAGGGATTTGACAAGGAACTTCCGACTCCGCCACCACTCGGGTGAGCATCTTTTGACACATTTTTTAAATTCTAATGTCCCTCATCCGCTTTCTAATCGATCTTCTTTGCCGCCTTTGCTGGTCAGAGAAAGTCACGGGTGAGTTAAACGGTCTATAACTATCTTTGCGATAATTAATGTCCGCATGGATTCCTGAGGTTCTTCATTTTCTGATTTCTTATTTATTTATTTATCTATTTATTATTTTACCGATTTAAGACTGGACGAGAGTCTGATCATCGGAAACATGCCGATGAGCTGCGACCAGTCCGGTTTAGCGACACCCCAGATACTTGGTGCGTCCGCGTCGGATGAAGAAAGTTCTGGAGAGTGCAGCGGTTCATTTGCCACGACATCGGGAGGTCACGCTTCTCCCTCGGGAGCAAAATCATCCTCATCGGGAATAAACAGTGACCATCTTCACGACAGATTCGAGGCTCGTAATGCCTTTACAAAAAGGGTTTCTGCTTCCGTCCATGATGAGAAAATCCTCACCACCAGTTTCTCCCTAAAATCAAGTGACGGCGTTGTAGAGATATTTCGCGATATAGTCAAAACTCCCGAATACAACACCAGCGCAACGGTCACAAAAAGCACTTCCGGAGACACTCAAATGTCCTTAGGGACTCCAGTTTCAGCAACGGAAGTCGCTGCCGCACTTCTTGGCGCTTCGACTACGTCTTTAACTTCCGTTACTGGATCAGCTTTTCGCGGAAGACATAGAAGAGTCGGTGTCATTGATGAAGATGACCTTAGCACACCCTATAATCATTACAGATGTCTTTCCCCAAACGAACATTACGGTAAGCTAATTCGTTATTGTTTGGTGGACTGCTAAGTCAGGACTCTTAGATTAAATAGACAGTGAAAATTGTTTTTTTTTCTCACAATTCTTCAGGTAAAAGTAGTGGCTGTCGTTTACTGAAAAGGCAATTTAGTTTGGACCGTGCTGACGAGCCGTCCGCACTTTCGGAGCCGCAAATAACACGTCAAACGCCACCAAGACTTTACAAACAGAATAGCGCAGGAGCCGCTAATGACCTTGAAAGAATCGAAGAAGACCCATCGACCCCTGGGCCTCAAGGTTACAGATACGCAACTTCGATGTCACTTTCTGTAGAGTCCCTATCTTTGCATTAGAATAAATGCATAACATGATTTTATGACTCTAGGAAAAGAAGAGAATGATTGTTACAATAATCCGGTCTTCGAGCTGCGAATGTCTCGAAATATATTTTACATTTTTTCATTGTCGTTTTTTTCTCTTTTCTTCTGTTTTTCTGTATGATAATGTACGAATGTTTGATGAAACCATAGATTTCAGGATGAATGGGGGAATCGAGTGCTGACTCAGTGTTTGTTCGACAATAATGATAATATTAAACTTTTGCTCTCACATGACGTCATTATTATTATTATTATTATTATTATTATTATTATTTATTTTTTTTTTATTGTTTTTGTTATTGTTACGATTGTTTTTATTACTATTACTATTATTGTTGTTCTTGTTGTTTTTGTTTATTATCACTATGGTAATGATTAAGATATATCATAGAATATACATATAGTTATACTAGGATGGTTCTTAGTAGGTGTGATTTGAAATTTTTATGCTCCCAGGATCTCAAACGCTGTCAAATTGACAACAGACAAAAATTACCTAATAATTTGAGTTTTCTATTTCAACTCTAAAATAGTCCGCTTTTTGATCAAAGCTTCTCATGGATATAACGTGAGAAATTTTTTTTTTTCTTGAAAATTTTATAAATATCGTTGATGAATTCACCTCCAGTAATGGTAAAAACATATTTTTGAGTTTGGTCCATTAAGGCCTTTTTGTAGAGCGTCTGATTCTCTACAAAAATATGTCCTTGCCATTGTTGTAGGTAAATTCGTCAACGATTTATAAAATTTCAAATTTGGAAGCGTCCGAGTCCCTGGGAGACTAAAAATTCTGAATCACCCTTATCAAGGACCACCCTAATATACTTATACACATACAATACAAAGATAAATTAAAATGCCAAACTACCTCCCTGATAGTAGAGACACCAATATATTTCATCGTTATTTCATATATGTATGTGATTATCCCCACATAGTTGATAAATTAATCAATTAGTAAGTAACGGTGGTAAAATGAAAAAAAGTAGAAGATATACACGTATATACCTATGTATGATAATTAAATTTGAATATATATTTAAAACTCGCGCATGGGGCTGCTGGACGGCACTCTATAATGAACAAAAAAAAAATGTATCGTTATATTAATTAGTTTAATTAAACACCCTTATTAATTATGCACACGGTGTGAAATATATACTTATATGAATATATTATAATATGACTTTTACACTTTTAGGGGGGCCGTTTAGAACTTTTGGTTTTTTTTTTTATCTGAAATGAAAAAACACAATTTTGACATCGTCCACTCTACATAATTATTAATGTATTCATTCGTTGGCGAGCGAAAAGTAAAGCTCCCGCTGAATTTTTTCCATTGAATCTGCATTTGAGCACTTGAAAGTTGATAATTATTTTTCAAAAAAGTAAAAAACATTCATAGATATTTCTACGAAGTTTTCATAAAAAAAAAAGCAAAAAAATTAACTTCCTACTTTTAAGTTCGCGCTACAGTATAATACGTATATGTATGTACATAATACCAAGCGATACACTTTCCTATGAAGGTTAATTAATATACTTAATTAACTAAATAAATGCGTGGAAAATTTTAGGTATCGCCAATTTATCGATTACGATCCTGCAGTGATTATCATTATCATCATAGACATAGCGAACGTGAATAATTAAGTAAATCTTAAACGAGTATGTGTATAAATACATACCTTTTCTATCGGCCTAATCTGACAGTTAATTAGTTACTTTACTGATTGTGACGAACGCTTCGAAATTTTAGGAGACCTTTTTTTGTTCAGGTGATATCAAATTTTCGTTTCTGTTTTTTTCGTTTTCTTTTCCCAATTTTTGTTACGCTGCTGATTTGTTATATGACTTTTTGTTTTCACTGGAATGACGAAAAAAAAACCCTTCAACAATCATCTATATGACATCCATATAAATATAAATTATACATATGTTACATATTACGTACTGCGAAGGACAATTCCTATGATTATCACAATTACATATTTATGTATGTACATAAAATTTATTATTCGTATCATTAACAAATATGGCAAATGGTATATTAGATTGCACCAGTATTTTAATTAAGTATAAACACGCAAAAGTCGAATCAAATCAATTAAATAATTATCGTAAACAAAGTTCTTTGATCAGCAATAATAACATGAACAATAACAATAATTATTATAATACTTGAATAAATGAAATAAAATCTTGCTGCGATAAGGAAATGAAGATGACGTGGATCTGAAGATAATCATTCTGACTACCGCAACATAAAACATATAGTGAAACTTGTACATTTATAGCATTCCCGACGGGTGCAGATAAGTATAATTGTCATTTGTCGCAGCAATATAATGGATAAAATTATATGATCGTTTATAGCAAATATTTGTCCCTATCATGTTACAATAAGATACAAAATCTAATATTTACCGATATATATAACACCGAGAATTACAAAAACATTATTAATTTCATTATATATCGTATCTTTTTTTGTAATGCATATGGTAATAATTATAAAGAGCTCTGGTAATAATACTGCAGATTGGCGATTATCATTCTTAAAATTACCGTGTATAATGTAAATCATATATCTTTACAATTATAATGAGTATATTCGTATACCGTAATCATATAATTTATAGAAAAAAAAAAAAGAAAGAAAAAAAATAACCGTCTAAAAAATACTGTAACGCCATATGTATGATTAATATACACGAGATAAATTATACGCGAAATACGATAGAAATCTAATCCATTCACGGAGGATTTTCGATAACGATCACGCATCTGACAAAAAGCAAAAAATGGTATCGATCAATGAACAAAAGAAGTAAAGAAAAAAACATAGAATAAATATTAATTATAAAACGTAGAAAGACAATCGTTGAAACTGATAAAAAAAAAAAAAGAAAAAGAAAAAAAAACATAAGTAACATAAGTCACAATAATTATTTTACTAAATGTCAAAAAGGATAATAATTTATAAATAGTTATTTACATGTTGTTATAAATATATTTGGTGTATTAGCGATAAAAAATATGAATCCCGTATAATAATAACAGTTACAACAGTAATGATAATAACGATGATAGTAATAAGAATCATATATTGTACATATTGTAGCTTGTATTTTCTAAGAGCAAAAAGAAAAACACATGGGGCGCTGAGCGATATTTTTTTCAGGGTATATTTTTGAACGATTCTTGCATTATTTTACCCCCAAAAGGCCTCTTCTGGTGCAAAAAAATTCATCAAGTATGCAATAAATGTTTAAGATTAAATACTGCTCAAAAACCTTTATATAAAAAATAACATTCTTCAAAAGAAGGATCGCAAGTTAAGAATGCACCTGCAATCAGGATGTGAATGCAGGTTACACGTACTTCCCTAACGCTAATCTCGATTTTTTTGGTTGTCTTTATTGATTTGAACTATTCTCTTTGACGTCTGAAATTTTCAGAATTAACTTCCTCTTACTTCATAGAAAAAGGTGAAAATTTTTGCAAAATGTTAATTTTTTTTTCATACAAAAACATAGAAAATTTGTTTCTGCACCAGAGATGCCTTCCGGGGGGAGACTTCACAAGTTTTTGTATGATATAGATGAATATTGCAGTATTGATTACTGTTTTTCGATTAGACTACTGTTGTAAGACATTGTTCGGGTTAAAAAAAATGAGTATCATATTTCTGAATTATTCTTGTAATAATCTATAAGATATAGCAGTTGGTATACTCGTACGAATTTGATTATTTGAATTTAATTGAGAGGTTATTAATCTACATTTGTTTATTTTTGGTTGTTTTTCATATATCAACTGCTGATTCAATTTATTCACATTCTAATTCGCTTAAAGCTGCAATTTATACGCCTGTGTAGATAATATGATTATTTTATTCGAACGTTGCGAGTAACTGCACTTGCAAGAGAATCGTTATCTGAAGATTTTCGTTACTACCTGATAACTGCAATTCATCGTCAGCTGTTATCGCTGTAGTAAAACAAGAAAAAATTTTCTTCCCATAGATCGCTGACTCAAACTTGCGAGCTGAGCGAAAAAAAAATGTTCATCCAAAATGTTTCTTGTAATCGCACAAATTATGTGGAAAATTTTCTCTGGACGTAAACTGACCTCTCTGACCGAAGATATTTTCATAAACAATAAAAGAATTGCGACTCCAACGATGTTCTAATTATATAGCCGATATCGAATCTTTTGAAATAATTTATTACTCTTGTAAAATGTCGAATAACAAAAATTTCAAAACTACACCAAAAGTAGGCCAAGGCGAAGACGAAAATCTCTACAGATAGCGTTTCTTTTAAAGTCCTCTGAAAAATCCAAAATAAGAGAAAAAAAATCATCGAAAATGGTTTACGATTTTTTGGTCGAAGTAGGACGAAATGCCCCAAACACGCATGAAGCATATTATATTTGTTTAAAATAATTTATTTGATGGAAAATACAGTGTAAAATGTTACATCTGTTTTGTAATACGTATATGTCAACTAAACAAGGAAGAAACTCCTGGAAAATTCAATTAATTATTTGAAACTAGTCGATGTCGTTGAAGAATAATAATAATTACTACAGATATAAGTATCAAAAAGAAAGCTCGTAAGGATAAAATCGATATTAACTGTAAAACTATACATATAGGTATATACTATCTGTTTACATCATACTTATATGTATACAAGAGAACGTGTGTTTGTATCTTTTAGACACTGTTGAAAAACTCAAAATCAAAAACGCTAACAAAAAGAGCAACTAAATAAATAAAAACGTACTTGCAGGGTAGGTACCCACTCGATAGCAATAATAAAAATGATGATCGTACTAAAATAAATATTTTTATCCCACCTCGGCCATTCCAAAAATATATCTGAAATCTTGCCGACAAATGATAGAAAAATCCCTGATCAAATTATCACCTAATCTTCGAGCATGTTATACATCTGGATAGCCTTCCCTATCTTACCTATAAGTGGAAAACATGCTAGAGACAGACAGACATATCGTGATAACTTATCTCGCTCTAGAAGTATAAACCGAGCTTCTAAGCGCGTCCGACGCGCGGCGCGAGTACACCTTCGTCTGCGCAGATCAGAGGGCGCGTTATTTCCGACAGTCATATATGACTATTATGACATTAAATTTAAATCTTCGGATAGAGTTTTCGCATTATTTTTATTTTTTTAACGATAATTCCATTTAGAATATGAAATCACAATATTTATTTCACAGGGAATGTTGTACATTTTTTAACAAATGTCAATTGATCGATGGAATATTCACGCTTTAGACATCTTATAGCTTTCAGTAGCGTTGACTGAAGAATGAAATATTCTTCAGTCAACGTCAGTAGAATTACAAGTTTGTTAAGGTGCACATATCAGTGATTAAATAATGCATGAATCAAGTATGAAATTATATCACACGTATGTAGATTATAACAGAAAAGAAACACAACTATAATTGCTTGATTTTTCCACTTATCAGCTACAAAATTTTAGTATAAAATTGACTAGATTTACATCGGTATACATAAATTAAATACAGCTATACTACCATACTACTATACTACTTAGCATTTGAAAAATATATTCATACAAGATTCTTCGCAGGTGAAAAATATGTTCGTACAAGATTGAAGAATCTTGGGTCTATCTATACCAGATAATTACAGCTTGTATCTGCAATACCGCGATGGAGAGATAAGATGTACTGATACACGTACAAATAATGATTAAATAATCATTAAACGAATTCATAATGTATAGAACAAAACTCAAAAGCAGTTTACACGATAACTTATTTATTAATTAATATCTAATCTACTAATTAATTACACCATTGGTGAATTTTTATAAATGCCTCAAGCTTGATCAGGACGTAATTACCGCTTCATCCCATGGTCCATAAATATTTTCTTTGTATTTTTGCCACCTGATGTACCACAAGGGGCAAACGAGTTGAATAAATATGGTGACGCCAACAAAAACACACGAAATTGTCAATGATATCAAGTGCAGTAGGTGTACTGTGGTACAAGAGAGGATGATTGCGACGATAACTTTATTCTGAAGTTGAAACATGATGAATGGCAATAGAACAAAGCACTGCACTGATATTGTGAGCAAGGTAAATGCATGTAGGGGCGAGGCCAACCTTGACGCCAACATAAGTGATCCGAATAAGGAAGATGTTATCGATAGAGAATCTGAGAGAGTTACTTGCGGGGAGCCATATTTACTGAATATAAGATGGATCAAAAACATGAATATTGTCATAGCATATATTGTATCGGTACTCACTGTATCGGTCAGCGTTTTCAGAATTGGTGATAAGATGTAACCAAACGCAAGAAATATCACCACAGTTCTAAAATCTTTTGACAATTTTCCTAACATGTCTGGTTTTCTAAATGTATGGACGAAGTATCCAGCTGATGTGGGGATCCCACTGAATACAAATATGATATTGGGTGCTATCCATTTGTTATTTAACCACACAAATATGATAACGAACAGTATTACTATGTTCAGTTGAGTCAATACACTTGCAGCAAAAGAGATAGCTTCCATGGCTGTTATATTACTTGGGTTTATATTCTTGCGCATTTCTTCCAGAAATGAACTGTCTGTGTAATTGTCAGGGAGACCGTGGGTTTCATACAAATTTTTGCGCCATCGAGCCGGTAGCTCTCCGTTAGTCTTCTTTCCGTTCATATCGTACTTACTGAAGAAGCGATTGTTTACAAGTATATGTCATTGAAAAGTAATCTCTGAGCGCCTAATATCTTCTTCATGAATATTTCAAGAAAATAGCAGTCATTCATTTCATGTATGTTCATCATCAACTAAACCCAGGTGAGTACTTGTTAAGCTTATCAGCATTCTGCGTCCGGACAACGTAAAGCTGAAAACAGAGTACCATTAGAGTGAAAATTGAGTGATATGCTGCGTACGAAATCGTTGACGAAATATTAGGCTTTGATGATATCCATATAATCTGATGTAGTTCACATTTACGCAACAATTACGAAAAATTAAATATTTATTTATAAAGGTAACATATTACCTTTCGAGAATAATCCCTCATTGAACTGTCTCTCCGTGTTTACACAACGCTACACCCATTGAAATAAAATCATGTTCAAGATTTCGTTGGGTTCATGATGGCCAACCATGATCCGAAATTTATACTATTTATACTATTCCTCCGTGTTTATACCCAGCTCAGCAGATCCAATTTCGGAAGAAGTGTTACCTTCGATTTATTTTTTGAGGACAGAATAAACAAGAGCATGCCGAACTGTGTGTCGAACTGTGTGTCGAACGCGATGTGGGGATCTTTGTTTTTTGAGGTTATATTCGTAGCATTTAAGATTACCGCGGAATATGCGCGTACAATTTTTAGTTTGCGCGGTTTTTGATTGACATTTTGAATCACCCGTAATTAAAAATTGATTTGACGTGTCTTGCTATTTAAAATTATTCTCCATACTGCAATGACGATAGTAATAGCCGGTTTTTATTCACACATGGAAGAAATAGAAGAAAAGGATACAAATTTCAAGACACACCTATGAGGTACAACAATTTATTATTAATAGATGGAAAATATTCAAAGATCATGTTTAACATAATCTTATTAATACAACATGGGTTTGAATTGTGATTTGGTTTTCCTAAGTGATGCTACTTTCATGTTACTTGGAGATGATAAATTGTAGAAGTCTCTTGATCCTCCTAACTAAAGCTTCGATAAAAGATCGATCGGTCGTTGTATGTTCTCTGGGAGTATCCAGTAATTGAGTAATGAAGCTATCTGTCAACGTTGCCACCAGGCCTTGCTTCAAATCCGATAGCATATCTGCTGATATCCTCCAATCGACTATGGTTGTATCTAGGTTCCCCGATGATAATGCTGTTGGGAATAAGAAAATATTTAGAATAGATTTCGACTTGACGATAACTGTGATTCACATCTTACTTTGGGTTGGATATTGAGCTTACCTTGGGACCTATTTTGCCGCGATACAGCCTGCATTGCAAAGAAGTCCAAGTGACTCCACAAAATATATAGACTGTGTTCAACTATTAACGAACAGTACTTTAAATCCACTCGTTTGTTGTTTGCCTCTTCTGTGAGACGCTTTTCGACTACTATCCGTTGCTTTTCGATATCAAGTTCCGCCTCCTCTTCAGTTAGATGCTGAAAAACCAAATACCAAATATTAAACTTGCTATTCAAATACGTTATTGATCGTACACGGTTCTTTCGTTTTCTATAACTACCTTTTTGAGACTGAACGTATTCATGTCTTTAACGATTGCTGCATTCTTCATCAGTGTGTCTACCTGCGGTAGTTCTGAGTGAAGGAGAGATGTGGAAGAAACTAGTTGCCCTATAACTGCACCTAAATGTACTCCTCCTGTGGAATCTTTGCCTCTTCCATCCCTTAGTGAAGGTCTGTCAGTCAAATAAGGTTCAAACAATACGTTCTTGATTTTTTGATCCATTCGACTATGCTCCATCTGTAATAATTAGTAATATAGAAAGATATTTATTGAATATCGAAGCAAAATCCAGTCCATAGGAACTACAGCGACTAGAAATACAGTAAATAAATCGTGATACTTACTTGATTACGAGTATACAGCATTACATTGGCAGCAATTTGGATGACGCAGGAATGCTGTTGGGCGGTTTCTATTTGCTGTTGTAATGGCATTGCAGCAGGGGATTGAGGCTGAAATCTGGGTACCAGTGAGAGTACCAAACGTTGGAGCCTGTAAAGATGAGCTCGCAGTTCTCGCATACCTGTACTGTCTTCTGACTTATGTTCGTAGGAGTCAGCTCTTGCTAATTCTTCTTCAACGAGTTTGTACATATCTGAGAAGAAGGGCACAGAATGAAGAATTTGACAGATATCATCCAAATAGAATGAATAATAGTTCTAATACGCACCAATATTAGCCGACCTAGAGATCACTCCGGTGAGACTAGCAACTTCTTTCAAAAAGAGGACATTGGAGTGAGGTGAGGCATTTCTCAACACCATCTCTACTGTGTCTCTATGACTTTGTAAAAAGCCGCAAACTTGTATCGCACAGGATTGATTTTCTGTGCCAAGCGTAGTCAGCAATGCATCGCACAAGTAAAGTGCGGGTAAGAAAATTTGTTGATATCGCTGTCCTATAGAAGGTACAAAACATGTATCTCCGCCTTCAAACCCTACGTGTACATCAGGGTGCTGATCAAATACACACATGCTTGATAAACACGACAAGACTTTGTTCTCTAGAAGACATTCGGCACCCAATCTAGTTGATGCCATACGGCACAGCGTGGCCATTTTTGATTCGTACAGATATAATGGTCGCAAGGTAAGTGGATCGGGTTGAAGCATGGATCGCAATAAATTATCAGAATCCAGAAGACTGTCTACCATGTGTTTTATATACCCTCTGCTAGCCAGATATGTGATCCACACATTATTGCAATCAAACTCTAAAATTTTGTCAAGACATGATAATGACAGCATTTTGCATACGTCGTGTCCTCCTGAACAGTCGTGAGATAAAATATCCATCAACTTGTTGCCGTAACTACTGATCACTTGAACTGTCACATAGCGATGCGAACGTTCTTGTATGGGCGGATTTTTATAAAATGAACTATCTAGTTGGCTAACGTACATGGAGTCTGTATTGGTGATAACATCTGATCTCTCCAAGCTAACTACACAGAGGAAGTTGAGAAGTGCTCCGTAAAGATGAGTTCGAACTTTTTGCGAAGAAACTCCAGAGTTTAAGATCCACTGTAGAATATGACTGAGGATTATTTTCATCATAGTTGTATTTGAAGCTGAAGATGGCAGTAGCTCGTTGTCAGATTGCATAGAAAAACTATTACGCAGATTTACTAGCAGTATCAGGACTGTACCAGATACAAGAGTTTTTATTTCATTCAAAGCTTCACAAGACGTCATCTTTTGTAGCAGATCATGTGACAAATTGAGTAATAGATTTTGCCTTTGAGCCGCAGGGAGCTGTTGGCTTGTGGCAACTGAAAACAATATTTCAGTTGTTTGGCACCAACCCTCGACAAACTTGACCGTAGCATAAGAAAGAGTTTTTGTTTGATTTCGTTTTAAAGCGTATGCCAGTATTGATTGCAATTCTTGTTGCATTAGCTTACGCTGCGTTGCAGTTGCACTGCTTTGTGTGCCAGCCAGTTCTTCAGTGATCAAATTATGAAGTCTCCTAATGTCAATTAGCTGTGGACTACCACCAAGTGGCACAGGGATGCTGCAGCGGCCCAGTACCATTTCAATTTGAGAGGGATCAAAATATTCCCAGGATTTTGGTGGTTCTAAATTTAACTGAAAGTCGATGTAGTGTAACAGATCCATCAGAAGTTTCTGAGATGGAACAATTTGATCTCTGTCTTGTATTAGGTTGCCAACCAATCTCTGAATCAGAGAATTTTGTAGGCTACCTCCAGCCACACGCAATTCGATTGCTGATATTTTCAACAACCAGGACATACATGCAAGTTCTGTTGCCTTGTTTGGTCCTTGGAATGGGAGCTTGGATAGATGACGTTGAACAAAATCCTGATTTGTGGCTGTACGTAGGAAGCGTAAAACTGAAACGGAGGTTTTATTGTTTGCCGCTAGTATGTGAAGAAACCAGTAACAAGCTTCTGTAATCTTATCACGGCCACGTTCCAAGGACAATTCTAATATTCCGAGTATAGAGTGTAGACAAGTTCTCGGAAATCCAAGTATTCCAGGCTGTTGAATTGCAGTTTTTCTAATATCCTTGGTAATGTCAAAACCAAGGAGATAGTGTGCTATATTTGGCGCTGGACGTGTTATACTTTGCATCATGAGTGACAAAATTCTGCCTTTACAGTTACCGGATCGTTTCTCACTCTCAATCCCCTCATCAGACTCGACGTTTTCATCAGAATCTAAGCACTCTACAAATCCATGTCTGATCATTGTCGCTAGCGAAGAAGTCGATGTGAATGTTGAAAGCAGCTCCGAATCTGCTCCAGGTTCGTTAGCTACTCCTTGAATAACGCCAACTGATATATAGGCATGTTGAGTCAGCCAAGAATTGTATGTTATATATTTAGCGATGTTGATCATGTGGTCCGGTTTTCCTGTACGTGGATTTACGCCAAGTAATAGGCGAGCCAAGCCTGTCAAAATTCTGTTACTCGAACTGGCCGCGGTCAACTGCACCATGTAATTATGATGCATCATCAATCCACGCTCTAATATCTGCAAGCAATGCAAAGTACTACTTTCAAGGCTCGTTTTTCCAGGAAAATCATCATAAGTATCCAAAAGATGGCAGCCTTCATCGAGGATGTAAAGAATAACGTGTAGGAGTTCCGAATTCGAGTTCAACTGTGTCATTAAATGATGGCCTGGAGCAGGATTAACCATTGTAGTTTCACCACCTTGGAGTTCGATTTTACAGCCAATAAAATCTTCAACTGTTGGCTCATACTGCGTCAGCAGTTTTATAAATATTTTAAGACAGGCTTCAGAAACGTCCCATTTTTCTCCCGGATTTTTGTAAGATCGTGTGTTAAACCGAAGGAAAACAGATTTGATTACAAAATGTAAGTACGGATCAAAACCTGGGTTTCTTTGACCAACGCCCAGGAGTCGAGGGATCGGAAAATCCGTGAGAACGTCCAATAGTTCGAGCATAGCTATGGTCAGAGGATATTCTTCATTTCTCGATTCAATTTCTTCTAATTCCGTCTGAATGCCTCTAGGCTGATAGCTGCTGGTTGTTGGTACGGTAGTCAAGATTTGTGCAGCTTCCAAGCTTTGCCAAATCGTCGACGAACTCTCCGGAGATCTCGCTAATGCAGCTAGAGTTTTCACTAATGCACCTTTCAGTGGAATCGGCATCGCACAACCGACCAAACCAATAAGAGATGGCAACACGTTCCACCCAGGATGTTCACAAATTGCGACCCGAGAAACTTCGTCATAATGAGCAACGACTCTCACCACCAGAAGCACAGCCTCCAATCCTTTGACCTCATGGGGTGTTATACCTTTGGGATGATTTCTTTGTCGGTATACCGTATCTTGCGTAGGCGGTAGTTCTTGCCGAAGATTGAAATAATAGCGACTTAGTGAGTTGAAAAAATGATCCCAGGAGACGGTTGTCGAACCAGAAGGTCCTGAAAAAAAATGTTTGTAAGACTCGATGGTTTTGGTTATTTCAAGTGATTCCTATTAAATAATTTTAGACTTGGCTTTGGACTCACCGTTAAGTTTCAAGAAGTTAAATGCCTGTCTGGCAGCTGGAAATGAAGAAGCAAGGGATGCCAGCATTTTAAGATAGGGTACAAATAGTCCTGCCGGCAACACTTCTCCAGCTAATCTGACGAATTTGAACAACGCAACTTGTCGAGGTGGCAATCGGCTGGTGTGCAATGAGTTGGATATGTGCGATGAATCTGAGTGCTGGCACCAATAGTCCATTGCTAAGTTTAATTTCAGAGGATCTTTGTTGTACAGTTCAGCAACGGTTAGCATGAGATATTCAAAATGATTATCGAGGTTCATCGGAGGCTCAATACCCTCTTGTTGATAGGCCTGTACAATGCGCATAGACTCGTCCGCTCTGTTTCTAAGCTCTTTAACCTTCAGAGGCATCAACAGAATAAAGTCAGAGATGAGAGTATGAATATAGCGAAGATAAAATTCTTCGCTATGGAAATGAGAGCTTTTGAGCAGAACTTGGGCCATGAAATGAAAAGCCTTATTAGCTAGAGCAGCTTCAACCAAAATTTCATCCTCTTCAGTAATATTCTGCGTCGGACAAATATTAGGTGCTGATTTGATCGTCGCAATAGCAATCGCTAATGCAAACTGTAATAGCCCACGTAAGCCCGGACTTTCCCAATTTATACTTCCTGATATCAACTCTGTTACTATTTGTGGCAGCATATCAGGGTCTTCGATAAGCGGCATTGCTTTGACAATGGCTAAAAGAAACAGATATTTCTTTATAAATAATAAAATCTCACAATTGAAAAACGGATTTACGAAAATAAAAAAAAAAGTTTTACCTTCACCATCTTCCCTTGTATGAAGTAAACTGAGGTTCAAGGCGTTTAACAAAGCCATAATCAGCGCCAAAGTCACTCTATCTGGACCGCCAGATCCTGCCTCAGCTTCTGGATTGCGCTTACTCAGGAGAGTCAGAAGTCTGTGAGTAATATGATTAGGTAATGCCGACTGCGCGGACCATAGGTATAAAATATCAGCCAAGTCCTGTCTGGTACCATTATACAGACGCATAACCATATGGTGATGCCTTGCGCCTCCCAATGCTCGGTTTTGCTGCAGCAGTTCTTGTTCCTAGGAAAATAAGGTGCTCATTGGTAAGATGTATAGCAAAATATGTACCACCTTAAGATACACGTTAGAAGCGCTCGATAATCATTACCTTTATCACGTCCATCTCCTCCAAAAGATTTAGAATTCTATCCAAGAGCCCATCCTCTTGCATTTTATTTGTGTATTCGGTGATTTGTTTAGTGAGTGTCACTGGTGTGTCTAAGACCCAGGTATGTCCAGTTCTAGCTTGAACCAACGTTCTTAACGTTGAAGTAAGCGCTTTTCGCCCATCATAGTACAAAAGCACAGCCGTCATGCCTCTTGTCAAGCCAGGATGATGCGGCATTTGAAGTTGAGCAGTACAGAGGAGATCGAGTGCCATGAATTCGTTCAACTCGTACATATCTGATATTATTGTTGTTTCATCCACCAATTCCTTGGACAGTACCTGGTGGCCTAGTCCTGGTAAAGTAATGCCTTCTGTCACTCCCTTTTTTATTTCTTCACGACTCTTAGCATTTTTTGGCTAAAATTTGATAAAATGAGTTCAGGTATAAGAAATCCTTGCAAGTTAAATGAATTTGTTGTTCAAAACTTGCAAATGAAACTGAAAAACCAAGTACAGAAAGAACTTTTTTCACCTATAAATTTCAATACTCACAGGATTTTTCAAGAGGGTGAGAAAATTCTGTCTGTGGCTACGAAGTGCTTCCATAAATTCATAGTATTGAGGATCATGAGCGCTAGATGCAGAGGTAATATAACGATCCACAAGGCTCTGGAGTTCCTTGAATGGAGTCCACATATCCTCACTACTTGTCTTATCTGCAAACAAAATTTGATGGTTGAAGTTTCCATTTACATTAAAGACTGGCTGGACTATGTAAGATAACTAGGTGATCGAAGAAATGACGTATCTAATTAGAGGACGATGGGAAGAATTTTTTTTTATAAAAACTGATAAAAATACATTTATAATCTTATGGGTATAAACCGGTAACTGATGCATCGATTAGGGTGAGAACAATAGGTTAGATTGAAAGGAGGTTAGCGTTCCAGTGTTGTGATGTAGATTGAATGAACACTGCTTGCGGTCTTACCTTCGCTCATTTTATCTGTATTCATGAATTTTGGGATCAATTTTATGGCTATCGCCTATTGTTCACTTATAAATTAGCTCTTTTTACTCCACCGTTAATTGGCGGTTTTCGTTGATTTTGTACAAGCGTGCGAACATATCTCCTGATTGAAAAATAGAAATAAAAAAGTATTCCGTGACTGCTGCCAACACAAAAATTTGGCTCCAAAAATCGCAGAGATGCTACTCCGACTGCATAGGTCGCTTCAATCACAATATTTGATTTGAGATGAGTTTCTCAGAGAAACTCTTGCCAACGATCATACTAATAAATTGTTACATCAAATTCGAATCATTTCTCTATGTAGATCTATAGAATATAGCAGGAAAGCTACTCGAATATTTGCAATGTTATGAACTTGGTGGTGAGGTCATCGCGACATTAATAATAATTGCTTCCAAAGAATAATCAAAATGAATAAAAATCATTGCCAATGTCATTGCTCGAATAAAAAGCCAACAAATATATCATATGATAATGATTCTGTCAATTTAAACATTTAAAGTTCCCGTAGCAACGGGAAAATGCCACGTTAAAAATCGTTGACATCATATAACGGAAGTAAGTATTTCGAAAAACAAATGCGCAACCTAAGCGCGACTTCCGGGGGGACAGCTGCGATCGAAGGAAGAACAGCATAAACACAGAGATCGAGATTGGAGTACGCTTTCTCCTTTGTCTACGGGAAGAAAAGATGTTTTAACGGTCAGACTGAAGTGCAATTATTATATCCGGAAAATCCTTTAATAGTTTTATCTGTAATTTACTTATCATTAAGAACATAGAAGTCTCGTTATTTTGGCGCCGTATTTCGACGCGACGTCAGTGACAGCTCGGATTGGTTATGTTGGTGTAGCATATCTTTCATGTTTTTACAAACTTTTGTTGTCTATCAACGAAATTTGCGATCTCTTAGTCGATTCAGATATTTCTACAAAAAATCTGGCTAATTTACGTGTTAAAGTGCACCAATAATGATCTTACTTAGTTCCTGTTGCATTGTCAAAATCAGCTGCTCTATTGTTAGTTTATTACTTTAGTGTCCAAACACAGGACTATGCTGTTGATCGTTTTGTTGTGACATAAAGAACAACAATTACCAACCCTATTTTATCATCAGGATAGTAAGAACTCTAGTTATCTAGTTTCCCCGGAAGCTTTTATTGAGGTTTGTGTCACCCTGTGTTATATTTGTAGTTTTTTATATCTGATCCGAATGTGTACCACTTTCTTTTATTAATATATCTCGTGCATTGCACAATCTGTCAGCCTCAACTGTACACAGCGAATTTGTGCCATTCTACCACTCAAATGTCCTTGTAAAAATATCTTTTTTCGTCTTAATCAACATTGCTAAATCTTGCTGCTTACAACCACTTATCTATTATTACCACTCATTCATAACATAAGATCACTATCAGTCTACTCAGCTAACAACACCAGATGATTACGAAACAAATAATACAGTTTGAGGATCTATTTTCTCTTTATCGTGTCCCGTTAAACACTTCTTTTATTTTATTATCAATCATTTAATTTAATCTTCCAAAAATATTTGCATCAATGACATAGATTGATTGGTGTCCACAAAGTTATGTCGGGATGTTCGGGACTAGTATTTCTAGTATTGATACAAATCGCAGAATCTTTTCATCGTAGAGCATAGACAGATAGAATATTTAATTTACAATAGATGGAAAAGTTGGAAAAATGGGGACAATATGGTATGTTGCAACACAGGTGGTTACTGAAGAAATGTTACAGATGGTTAAGCAAGCCAATGATATTCCTCAGTCCAGCTTTCCTTGGCTAAAAATGCTGTGTACGTGAGCTGAAAAAACGATGTGCGTCAAAGGCCAGTACAACAGTGTCCTCACAAAATGTAGTAACTCTTGAAAGTTGTAGGTTCTTGTATAAATTTCAACATGAATATTGTTTAAGAGTAATTCAGAATTTTTTTTCCCGACTAGTAAAAACGTGGAAATCCAGATTGTAACTATTGAATTTAAAAGTGTAAGATTTTTTGTACAATAGGGGGGCTGGGCTTACATTGGAAGTCTTGGAAATTCTCCCTAGAAAAAGAACGGAAGAGAAAGAAAAGGAGCCTTTGGGGTAGTACAGCATCTTACAGAAACTGAAAACGTGGGAGGGTGGGAGGATCACCCGGACAAGGGCGACACAGACAGTACGAGTGACGCGGGATAGTAGTAAATGTGGTGCGTGAAGAAAAGATGGATCCGTCAATGTTTGTCACGTATTCCCCGCAAACAAATGGAGTCCCACAGGAGTCCAAACTTGCAACCTACATGGTACGTGCCCCTCTTAAACTATGAAATAAACTCACTTAGATTATACTACTAGGAACAAATCGATTATTTTCTCATCAATGAAAATTTATTTTATGTAGAACCGCCAAAGCCCTGGAGTGGCACTTAATACGTCTGTAGTAACAAAGCATCTCTCCAGTCTTTCCTTGGATGCACAAAAGAAAACAACTGCCAGCCCCGAATTCGTGCCAGGAAGAGGTCTTGCTGGTAGCAATAGTAGTTCTCCAAATCTATTCAACAACTCCTATCATTCCCAGGAGAATGTTGGTGGCACAACTTATTTTTACCTCGGCACATCAGCTACGGAAAATGTGACCACTGAAGAAGGAGCCGAAGCTGTAAGTTGCATTATTAAGTGGAGAAAAATTTTACTAAACTCTTTGATGGTTGTTGATAAATGAAATACATTTACAACTGGTATTAGACCATAGATTTAAACTTTAATAGTTTTAATGAAATTTTAAGGCTTGAAAGAAAGCTTGTTTGTGAGTTTTAATAATTGAAATGATTTCTTCAGATAGGAACCTCCAGTGCAAGTCAAATAGGCTACGTATATCCTGGGACGCCTGCTCATTTGCAGACTGTCAAAGCAGCGAAATCTCCGGCGTCCAATAGCCCTTCAGCTCCCTCCACCCCTCCTCCGCAGGCTGTCCCCAGTTTTTTTGTTAGCGAAGGCCTTCGAATGGACATTCTGCAAAAGAACGCATTGACATTAGCTCAGCCAGATGTGGTACAGTTCCCTGATTTGCCAAATGAAGTGGATAATTATCACGAATTATGTCCGCTTGAACCCATCCATAAATCTACTTCTACTGTACTTGGCTATCATACTTCCACGTACAAGGCCACCAGCCTGAAGACTGGCACTCGGTATTGCCTGCGCCGAGTTCATGGTGAGGCTTATTCCGTGAAATTAGAAGTTTTTATCGAATTTTTTATCACCCTCGTAGCACGGTATCAGGTTGAGCCATTAGCTGTAAAAAAAACTTGATCCGGCTTTAAAACGCCAGCTTCAAAATCTGGAGAAGCAAGTTAGAATTTATCTATTTTATCGTTCTCTTGTTTGGCGACTTGATGAAAATCACTTCTATTTTAATTTTCGTTTTGCCATGCTGAGCAATAACTTTTATTCATATGAACATTTTTTTTCCAGATTTCAGACTCGCGAATACGAAATGTATGGTCTTGGTGGATATGTGGAAGCGGTTGACGCACACAAATTTAGTACAACTGCGAGAAGTCTTCACAACCAAGGCCTTTGGTGATCATTGTCTGTACCTAAGCATTTTCAACCCCATCTAAATTTAATTAATCTGTTCTTATTTCACTGAATTAGCACTCTTCCAGCCATGGTATTCGTCTACGATTACCACCCCGGTTCCGAGACACTGCTGAACAAACACTTCTCAGCTACCGAGCTCAACGGCTACTCAGATCCGTTTTCGTCCGACCCAAACGCTCCCCGCCCTTACAGTCACACGAAGAATACAATTTTACGACAACAGCACAGTAGTATGCTTCCGGAGAGTGTTATTTGGAGTTACATCATACAACTCACAGCTGCACTTCGTGTTATCCACGCAGCTGGTGAGTAATTCTTTGCTAGTTAAACATAATAATCATCGAGATATTGAGAAGATGTGTAATTCATTGAATTCCGTAGGTATTGCGTGTAGATCTTTGGATCCTACTAAAATTATTCTCTCGTCTCGAAGTCGGCTGCGGCTTAGTTGTGTGGCAATTCCTGATGTCGTAACGTTTGACGGGACAGCAGCAAATCCAATGGCGTTAATGCCTCACTATCAGCAAGAGGACTTACTGGCATTAGGAAAACTTGTGCTAGCTCTGGCCTGCCGCAGTCTACTTGCTGTTCATCGTGACAACATGCAGGCCTCCCTCGAATTGGTTGCTCGCACCTACTCTTCTGATCTCAGAAATCTTATACTGTTTGTATTTACCAAGTACTCTTTTTTAGTTCTCAGATATGTCAGGTCTTCATTAGAGATGATCCAATTCTCTTTCTCATGTGACACATCACCTTTAAGGTACCTGCTATCATCCCAGCAGCGGAGAAGCGTTACAGATCTAATGCCTATGATTGGAGCTCGGTTTTACACCCAACTGGACGCCGTTCATCTTCGTTCAGATATCTTAGAAGATGAACTTGCCAAAGAGTTGGAAAATGGCAGATTATTCAGATTACTGGCAAAGCTAGCCACCATTAATGAGAGGCCGGAGCTCAACATGGAGCCCACCTGGGCTGAAACCGGTGACCGTTATATGCTCAAATTATTCCGTGACTATGTATTTCACCAGGTCGCAGCGGACGGAAGGCCCTGGCTTGATATGGCCCATGTAGTGTCCTGCTTGAATAAACTTGATTCAGGATCTCATGATAAGGTAAAGACCTCCGAGATTCTTATGCGCGATGATATTTTTCCTAGGAGCAATCCAAATTTGACACTTTATTGAGGCGGCATCCTGAAATTTCATCGCACGTTTCTATTACTCAGATTTGCTTGATGTCGCGGGACGAGCAGAGCGTTTTAGTGGTGAGTTACGCAGAATTGCGACAGTGCTTGGAGATGTCGTATGCAGAGGTGCTTCATTCTGCGAAGCTAGATGCTGTGTAGGTGATAAAAGCCTCGAGTCAACCTGACAGCACATACTCCGAACCATCATTGTGATATCAACACTTAGCGGTACTACCATTCTAACTTTATTCAGGATCAAAGGTGATCAGAGTCAATGGGATGGATCAGAAACTTGCAAATAGGTGTAAAGCCTAGCGATGCGTGACGTGAGTCAACCGCGTTTTAAGATAGAGAATATAAGGTTGGAAGTGGAGGAGCTGTACACAGAGGAAACATCAATGGTGTTTTGATACTTTAATTTGAAGTGTAACATACGCATGTAATGAAATCATGTGATAATGTAAAATGGAAATGGTACATATTTGAATTTGCGATGAAATCCACTACGATACTACCTATACATGTACACAACTTAATAATGCGCTGAAATCTTAAAAAAAGAAACACCTTACACGGATACTCAACGTAGTACCTATGTGTATAGGATAGAGATCTTAGGTTTTAGGATACAGCTGGTAAGCATTAATTTTGAAATAAATGTTTATTTTTGAAAGCAATCTTAAAGAAATGCTTTGTTGTACATTGTTAATTTTTACTCTTCTCGACTATCCTTTCCCGTGCGGTCCTTCGTCCATAAATGTTTTTCCAAATGTTTCAGATTCGAACGTTGACTGACAACGATCCGAATTTTGTTAGGAGCATTTGAATTTCGTTGACTGGTCGTTGCTGGAAATCAATAAAATACGACGTCGGTAGAATAGATTCCTCCGAAGTTAATCGCAAGAGAAACCTGTAATATCAATTGAAAAACAGTGGAAGATATACGTTAGTACAAATCGAGACTTTGCGATCCATCCGCACGTGACACTGTTTGATTCAAATCATCGTGACGAATTCGCCGACATCAAATCAGCCTCCTCCTTCTGCCCTTTTTGTAACGTATGTACGTACTAATGTCTTATATTCTTACATATATGCAATATCTAGATGTATATGTAAAACATGGATGTCATCTGACATAATGTAGAGTAGATTTGTACCAACCTCCGGCGTACTCCCACTGCCACCGTTGCATTGCGGGGAACTCACTCAAACTTGATCTCATTTCCTTCGCACAATTACTCCTCTACAGTCGAGTAGACGGGCATATTAAAGTTCATGCGTTATGTACTCAAGAGCCCAGATCCCGAAATAAGCGACAATGCAGGCCGTCAGTCAGCCTCACTGCTTACGTTGTCAACTGACTCAACAACCATCATCTATTTAATTGCGTTAACGTCACTACGGAGATATCCTTCGTCATTTGCCTCCCTCACAATCAGTCAACTTTAATTCTATAATACCTTCCCGTAAGCTTCGGGTAATGAGAAAACATGATCGTCACGTCCTTTACTTTGGTCTCTATTATACCGAACACGCGTATCTTCCGCAAGGATTCCATTTCAAGTTTTTCCCTTTCATCGGATCACGCTTGTCAGAGCAATATACATAGATTGACTTCATTTCTTTGATTTATTTGAAAAATAAAATATCAAGTTTTGATCATACTTTTATTAAAAGTGAAAAACACACACGACCAGAATCAGTTTGTTTTAAATGAAATAAAATTTGAATAGGGTTTTGTGACAAGATCCAACTAAACAATTTCGATGTTCATAGCTGTAAACGTGATTTGTTACCTCCAGTTACAATATATTTTCGTTGCTCGAACAAAAAAATAATGCGAAGTTAAAAATCATGGTAAAAAAACTACGTATTTTTTGAATTTTTTGCCTGCAAATTGATATCGGCCTTAATTGTATATCTAGTCATGATGTGAAACGTTTGAAACAAGGGCGTTTTGTTGAATTCCACGAACGATATCTCCATAACGGATGTTAGGTTGCTTCGATAAATATATAGTAATCATTCTTTCGTTGCAGAGCGAGCTGGCGTTAGCCAGTGAAGGATGTTAATTAAAACCATTGTAATAGTTCTTGCGGCATTTACAACAATGGCTGTATACTCGTTCTGGAATGTGACCCGAAGGGTTGCGGTCGGAAATACGAGCAGTCCCAGAACTCCAGGAGTAATAGAAACGCCGCAAAAGCCGGGGGCGAATTACGCCATGGCACAAACAACCAAGACCAGACCGCATAGGTATATACGCAAATATCAGACATAGCTATACGTATACTTGACTGCGTACTGATTTCATTAAAATATCTCAAATTAGAAATTCTATAAACCCAGAGATAGATATAACGTTATATATGCAGAGAATTAGCTATGGTAGAAGTTGAATAACGCCAGTCGTATACTATCGATCCTCCGCAAGGGACGGAGCGAATAATTTGCTAGCTTTTGCCTCTCCTGCAGACCGTTATACGGGAATATCTGTATAATATACATGCCTCTATATTGCAGTTTTTTTTTTATAGATTAAAAAAAATTTATATATCAATATTTGGTCAGCCCCGTTCGTATGAAATTTTACCAGCTTCAAAGGAGCGCGTTCCAAAATACCTTTCCCGAGTCAACTCTGCAGCAAAAAGTCGCATATAGGTACACACTCTTTCATTCTGCAATCCTCAAAAGACATAAAGGAACTGGATAAAAACGAGAGGTCGGTACTTGATTTCATATATAGTCGAATAAGTTTGTTTGTTTCATTTCGTTTAATTTTTTTTCTCATTCCTATAAGGCGCATAATATACAAAGCATATTTTTATAGGTGAAATTTTCCGATATATGATGCACTATACCATATCTACGTAATATACCTATAATGTCAATATTCCGAGCTCCAATTACTACGAGCGTAATGTGCGACCCGATATCTGCTTTGCGATTGATTATATTCATCAGCGAGTAAAAGATCTGCTTTTCCCTCTCTTTCTTCGTCCTGCGTACTCCGATTTGGAAGTTGATAAATTAAATAATGAGAGGGTGGAGCTCTTCAAGTTGTCGGTATCTATGTATACAAAAAAAGAGTAAGAAAAGAGAAAAAAAAAACAAAGAAAAGAATTTTTTTTAACTCGGAATCTTCCGGTCTGTTGTAGATTACGTAGGAAGGAAGTTCGTACTCCTACCAGTTACCTCCATTCCCTAAGCCACCCTCAAAGGTTTTTTTATCCTATTTTTATTTATTTTTTTTTTTTTGTACCTCAAAGGTATATACATATGTATATAAAAAAAAAAAATTCTTTCACTTTTTAGTTTGCTGGTAAAGAGCGAGGAAGGTAAAAAAAAAGATATAAAATCGACCTCTGATGCTCTTCTCTGCTCTCGGATTTACGACTGACTAAATTATATGCTTCAAAAAAGAGAAACCTCCATGTATAGGAAATTGTTTTCAAATTCTCGCAAAGTCATTAGAATTACATAGCCATAGCTTTTTCTATTATCCGTGGATAAAAAGAAAAAAACAATTTTTTTCTTTTACTCGCATTTTTTGTAAGTATGACTATATAATGTTTTATTCAGTGGAAAAAAATTTACTAAACTTCTACACAATTCCATTAACAAAATTATGTACCTACCTCCAATGAAATCAATATTCTTCTTTTTTATTGTGATAATTTTTATTTTATTTTTTTCTTCTCAACAAGCATTGGACCGATAAATTGTTAGTATACGTCAGGTGAAACTGTTATTATAATTACTAGAAAAATAATTGTACGATATAAATTTTTCTTCTCTTCTCCCCAAGTGCTGTCTGCTGAAAGGGATAATCCACACGATATCATGGCCACACTAATTCCGCAGCCATAGACAACGCCGTAACATCGCTCTACCCAAAGCAACACCGTTAGGGTCAAGAGGACTGGAAGATCTGCGGCTCCCAAAAGAGCCAAGTAAAGAGCGAGTCGACCAGCCCGCTGCACATGTTGCTAGTAAACCCCAAAAGGACGACGAAGGGACTGATGGGTCGACAAGAACAGAGATGCCAAAAGAAGTGACTGGCAATGAGGGGATAAAGTATGGGATAAGATAGGAAAGAAAAAACTGTACATAAAAAAGAGGGCGGAGGCAAAGGTCCTGTGGCTTTGGAAAGCCCCCACATGGGGTATTTTTTTTCGAATATTATTGCTTATATCGACGGCTGAACAGAACGTAATGGTACCTCGGAATTTATGTTCCACATGTGCATAGTTAAAAAATATTTTAACAACATTCTGTACTCAAATTTAAGATTTTCTTCGCGAGATTTTCGGAATACTTGTTTTTTTTTAATATAATATAAATCTGGGTTCTTTTCTGTTATACCCCCCCACCAAAAATGCTCCAAAAAGGTTATAAATGACTTAATGATGTATGGTTACTTCGAAATTTATATTTCAGGATGGAGAACATCGTTTTAAAAAAGTTTTCGGAACAATTTTTTTTCAAATTTTTTTTCAAATTAATTCATTCGTTATTAAGAACGAGTGTACAGGTTGAAAATTACACTGATGATTTAAAAATTAATCAAATGAAATATGTCTGATCGACTGTATATCCGTGTGTACAATGGATGTTGATATAGAGTTTGTGTTTGGCGTGATGATACTATGTTATTGTAAATCGTGTTTATTGTGCGAGTGGCGATTAGGCCATGCAATGTTTGCCAATATGAATTTTTGGATCATGGGAAGGATATGATATGTATATGTACTGCATCTGCGTATGTACTATGGATGTTGAGTTTTTTGAGATTTTTAGAATTTAGGAAATTCAAAAAATTTGTACAAAAATTTTTGAAAGAAATTGTTTCATCGCTTTTTCCACCGTAATATTGATGATCAACATTTTATAAGCGATATTTGAGGGATATTCAATATTATTATTATTATTTGGGGGGGGGGGGGGGGGGGATACCGGAAAAGACCCTAAATCTGTATACCTATAAGTGCTGCGGATAATTTGAAAAGAAAGTATCTTAATTTTTTTAATCTTAATTGCAAGTTATAGTTTTTCAAATTATTCATCCGTATTGGTGGTGCACCCCTGAAATTTTTGCCAGGGTATTCTAATTATATTCAATTTTTGAGGTACCATTTTGTTCTGCTACGTATATGCTTGTAGTTGACTAAAATCGCTGTGTGAATTTGTGTTTATAATTTTTTTTTTCATCAAATAGGTTTCAAATGCTTTTTGACGTTGGTTGATATGAGGGAATTCAAGGTTGGAAAAGTGGAAATAATGAGGAGCGCGAGGGGTCGACAGTACATTGAAATTGTTATCAATTCAAACTGACGTTCTATAAATATTATCATACCTCGAGCACCACATATAATCCCTACCATTACATCGGCGATGCGCACTCTTCATCTGTGTACATCTAAATCCGAAGAAGAATCATATCAGGGATCAAGCGACAAGAGGAGAATAGTGCAGCAGTTTGGGATAAATAAATAAATGAAAGCAGAGAAAAAGTAAGAGAAAAAATGAATAAATAAATAAAATAAAATAACAGAGGGATGGGGAGGAGTAGACGCATTAACTCAACTACCAGTATATGGGGAGCTGTTGAAAAAAGTACGGCAGAAGAGGAGAGACTAGCTGATAAGAACGTAGAAGAGTAAAGAAAAGCAGGAGAGAGAGGAAAAGAGAGAAAAGAGACATGAGAGAGGAGAGTAGAGCTAGCTAGGGACGTGGGTAGCACAGAGAGGTCTCACAGTTGGCCGGGCGCAGTCTCCGTTAAGCGACCTGCACCATACCACCAGAAAACTAATACCACCATCGTCGTCATCCGTCGCAGCAAACGGCAACGGCAACAGCAGCAGCATCAGCAGCATCAGCAGCAGCAGCAGCAGCAGTAGCAACAACACCGACGCCGACGCCGACGCCGACGCATACCGTCGTGCAAGCTACCGAGCATCGAACTGCCCTCGTATTCATTCGTGTCAGTTCACCTGTCTGAAAGGTATCATCGCGCGAGGTACGTAGACAAAGTTTTATTCAGTGAGATGATATCATTGAGTTCGATAATATTACGGGTTTATTATTATACTTCGCAAGCTCACGAAAGCTGTCGGGAATTCAAATTTGAGAATTCTCAGGGATGAAATTAAGAGAAATATAAATGATTATATTCTCAGGGTTTGCGATACGTGCCGCCAACGCTCGCTCTCTGTGTGTTTTCATTGATTTTCCGTCGAGGATACGCCCCATGGGTAGCAAAAGACGTACGAAAATATATGTAACACCCCCGTTTAAACGTATGTTCAAACTTTAAAAACGCACATAATTTGTTTAAAAGTTGTAATACAGATTATTCAACATCTTCAATGATCAACTATCACAATTCACGACTGAATTATCTTTGAGTACAGGTGCGAGATTCTTATAAAAAAAAATTAAAAAATACCGGCAACTAGTTCGTATCGGGATACTGCAGCCGATATCTATTATATATCAAATCAGGATGGGATTGACAGGGATTTCGTATCATCTATATAAATCGTCATCCTCATGGTGAGACAAATCTGTCGATGCAGTGTGCTTCAAGTTTTTATTAGGCGCTTTATCGGTACAAGTCGTGTTTTGTTTTTGTTAGACCACAACAAAAAGCTTTGCACAACCCAAAATCAACATTATTAAATTTTCAGCCAAATAAACCCGGCCACGAACAATAGAAATATTATACGGCATTATTTTTTCTCGAATTGTTTATCGTCATATCCATAATATTTGAGAAGCAGATGGATTAAAATCAATGCTATTCTTTCTTCTTTTTTTTCATTATTTGTGAGGCCACAAGTAAGAGTCAGGGAGGGAATGAATTCCGGGCAATTTATCATAGAAATATAACGACTGCAGCAGCAGCAGCAGCCGCAGCTGCGACTGGGTAGTTGTTACGAAATTAATTCGTTTAATTAAAGTCATTTCTAATATACAGGGCTTCATGGATAAGGCTCAGTATTATATTGAGTCGTGTCGGCTGCTGCAGCTGATGACCCGCCTGCCTCTTTCTCAATAATAATCGTCACAGTGATCGTGTGCGCGTTTTAACTAGTTGGCAAATTAGTCGTACAACTAGATTAGACGAATTAAGAGTCGTTGATAATATAACGAAGCAAATTTAGCCATCGGGATTACAGTTGGACTAATAAACGCTTCAACTGGTTCAAGAATTAGATGCAGAATTTTCTGTTTTTATTGCTCATCGGAATTTTGGTACCTTGGTGTACAAGGGAATAATTTTATCTCCCGAAGTTTGTGTCTGAGGAAGGGGTTGAGATTTTAAAAAATTTAATTTTTGGGAATTTTAAAATGTATTATCTATCGTGAAACCAAGACTCTGTTTATTCGCTTCGTTATTTGCTGTATATAAATGAATCTAATTTTCACAAAACTTTATAAAACGTCGTACCACTATATGGTCGTAAATAGTTTTTTGGAAATAATCTTATATTTTTGGAATCTATTCAGATTTTTTCAACTTTTCTGCAGATTCTTCCCACTTTTCAGATATGTTAAATAGATAGAAAAACAACAACAAAAAACGCATCGTTTCAAGATTATACAAAAGGTTTTTGAATTCTTTTATTTTACAAACAGTAGACCTACCGAATTCGTAGTTTCTCGAAAAAGATGAATTGTGAGATTCTGGAGAACGGGCTTTTTTCGTAATCTCCATCTTTAAATCGAGGCAGTATAAATTTTTCCATTTCTTTTCAGACCCGGCCTTTGGCGGGAGCTTTTTTCTCGTATAACAAGGTACCAAAATCTCGGGGAGCAACAAAATCGGGTTTACTTAATGGGCAATTCCTTGAATCTGTCTACCGTTTATACCGTATATAGGTATAATACAACTGTAGTATAACAACGGAAAACGTCTGCTAAGGGAGTGTATATCCGAGAGTCGGGAGATCAACGTCCCCTGCAGGCAGCAGTTCGTTGGATGCTGACGACGAGTTCGTAGTCCATATAAATAATATTCTATACACACATATGTACGCAGTCGTGTTATGTACAATGTCCATATTGTGTATCCAATTCAAGTAGAGGAGTAATCGTATAAATTTAAAGGGGGGTACGACCGACAAACCGATATAGCTATAATTATATCTCATGTAATCTGTACATTCGTATATACAGTATGAGATATACTGTTTTATATCTGCTTCCACTTGAATTGCGTAGGCAACGTGCGTGTTCTCTTCTTCGTCTTCTTCCTCCTCGTCTTCTTCTTCTTTTTCTAGATTAACTTGGTAGTTCGTTTACATTTTCACAATAAATGTTTAGATTTGCTTAGCCTAAGAAGTGCGTGGCGGGTCGTAGGCTACGTGAATTATAATTTATAAGCTTCTCCTACTTTCTAGGTATTTACCTCCACCAGATTTATATCATGCTCAATTCGCGGCGCCCCAAGGGTTAATGGAATGTAAGCACCCTCTCCTCCCTTCTCACCGTCAAAGATATATACTTTGAGGGGAAGCTAGATTTTACGTGTAAACATTTATAAACACACAGAGATGCTGCGGCACAGCGCGGGAAGTAATTTGAAAAATTTATTTTAAACAGAACCAATTTCCTCAACCAGCTTATTGCTATGTATACATATTGTACATCATACATACATACACAATATATGTACCTATATACCTTGCATATTCTAAGCTCTCCTCGTTATCGCGAAGTAGGTATTATAAATACAAAATTTGTGGACTCGAGCACTTTTCAAACTCTCAAACAACATAAAATATATACGTATACATATATATTATATAAGTAAATTATTATCATGGTTTCGGCTTAGGTTTGTTGCATTAATATAATTAGCTTTATAAACATAATAATGTAGACGGATTTGGGCTGGGCTTTATACAATAGTAATTAGATTTTCTTTTCGGGGTTGTCCGTTACTCGTCTTTTATACAATATCATCCCACGACACAAACGTCACGTTTTCTCTTTAGTCATTTACACATAAAATTGAATCAATTACATCCGGATGAGAATTCTTATTTCATTTTCACACTTACACGTAATAAAATAACGTACATCTACCCTAATTTCTTGTTCAATATAACTGCTCTACCGAAAATATTGTTTTCCTCGTGACGTAATTTAATGCTTATTTTTTCAAATTTCTCACATATAAGCTGAATCTCCCCGCTGGAAACAGCAGGCGCGATATAGCGTCGATGTATGTATTTTTTTTTTTCGAGAGGGATAGAGAGAAAGAGAAAGGTATAAATTAGGATTTAGGATAAAAAACGACTCACGTAAATTGTCGCAATTATTGTTATTTTTCAGGGTTTTATATACGGTGGAATGTGTAGCACATAAGTAGTTTTCTTATCAATGTGACAGTCCGTTTCCGTGAAACAAATTGCCTGCATATATAATGTACGTACGTATGAGAAAGATATATATGTAGAATGAAAAATATGGAAAAAACGAAAACAGGAAAAAACAATATGAAATAAAATGAAAAATGTTGAAACACAGTGAAAAAAACACGTATGTTTCAAACAAATGATTCTATTCTTAGCGTAGATTCTGAGACGTGACCTCTGGGGGTAGAAAAGAAATATTATAATGATAAACTATCCGTGGGTCTTATATATACGAAGACGGGAGAGAAAAAGTGTTATTTACGTATATTATACGCCGTATACACCAAGATATGTGTATATGTATAGTAATTTCCTACTGCATCAAGGGATAAGGAAAATTTTCTGTACATACGCACGTAAAAAAATTTATTACAAATTTTGTGCAAAGCTCGTCACGTATGAGGTATATATTCATACCCATACAGATATTCACACGATTTAGCGTTGCGTAATTCTATGACGGTAAAAAAATATCTGAAGAATTATTCTGAAATCTACCGCGTGAAAGTAAGGGATAGATTCAAAAAATCAATTTTATACCGTTTCGGCTCATAATATCTGTAGTTAGTGCATATATATGTTTTATACGTGTATCTTCAAAGAAATTAATTATCGACCTTATTATAACACGCCCCCTCTCCCCCTCGCTCCGTTCTTGTACTCCATATAATTATTATAGCTGACGACGACGACGTAGTTGTAATTGTTCAGTATCGTAATTAAAGAGATTATAGGTTTCCATCAAAAGCTCTGTAAAAAACAAAAGTAATAGGTGTATAAGAAATCCTTGCTCTCGCAAGAATCATTAGGCAGACTCTAAAGACCAACTCGAATTTATGTGATAAAATCTAATTTTCCTTTTTTTGCGGTTATTATAATTTACAGTCATAATGAAGCTTTGGTGGAGTCTTTTGGTGATGAGCGTCGCGATTTTGACGATTGCCACAGCGACGCCAGGCAATGCAGGTCTTTGGGACGATCACGATGAATTTCTCGTCAGAGTTTCCCGTGGCGCTAACAAGGAACGCGGTAAATATCATTATAATCATGTATAGGTATATTTTTTTCTTTTATTTTCAATTGGTCTCAAATATTGGTCGAACTGGATTTCCCAAGTTGAGTGTCATATACGTGCAGTATACACATATATTGTTCTTGACCACCAGTGTCTGCTGGCACAGTATCCTGCAGGTACTCAAAAGGTGATTGGTCAGCTTGTGATGTGAAGACGAATACGAGAACCCGGACCCTTAGCCTGAAAAAAGGAGACACTAAGACCTGTGAGCAGACTAAGACGATCGAAAAGAGATGCAAAAAAGGTAGACATTTTTCAAAATTATTACACGTCTAACATATACAACGTATAAATTTAAAATGAACAGTTGAATTATCCAAATGTCGTAATACGCATGTACTCGGCATTTACGATTTTATCAACCCGAGCATCGAAAAATTTGAAATATTATATATTTTTGCCTGATCTTTTATTAATTCGCATTAGATCGCACATGCGAATTCTTGTACATCTGATTTAACGGAGTAAATATTTTGTGACCTAAATATCCTCTAACTCATCTATGTACACGTTCAATGGACGACGTAGTATAATATTGAGCTGTATGAACTGATGAAATCGTTGCTCCAATTATGTATCAATATTAAAATACTCTGCCAATGCAACTTGATGATAACAGAGTTTCTTGTGATATAATTATATGCGTGGCGCTGAGCACAGAGTGCCGTTACGAGAAGGGCTCCTGGAGCGAATGCGTTAACCAACTGATGAACCGGATAGACAATTTGAAACCCGAGAGCGACCGTGCTTGCGAAAAGACGCGTCGTCGTTCAAAGAGATGCAAGCCCGAACCGAATTCAAAGAAAACCGCCAAAAGTAAGTCAAAAAAGTTATTTTAACATTTTTCTATCTACGTTTTATATTTACAACAAAATCAATCTATGGTTCTAAGTAAAACATTTTTACGAAATTGTTTTCCTTGTTTATTTTTTATTCTTTCACGCGGTTCAGACTGATGATTTATTCCTCCGAATCTCATTCATTTCTTCTTCACTCGATCTTCCTATTTCTCTTTTCATTTTTTTAATCAATTAATTAATTTCTTGTTTTTGTTCATTCAAGAAGGAAATAAATATATAAGAACAAAATAAAATTATATGAATAAAATAGAGTCCCTATAATCTTCAAACTGACAATGAAGAATAAGAAAAGAGCTTTTGTCATATACGTACGTACAAATGGAAAGAAAACTGGACATGTATATACATTAAAAATATGTATAATACCATGTCCTTTAAATATTTAATCAATTTTCGAACGATGTTCTCTAAACAGTCGAAACCATAGAAACTTCAGGATTGCTCAAACATTGTACATCATATGACCAGAGATATGTAACCGATAAATTCTACGAAATCAAACCATTCGCGTCTTATATTTCCGTACCGCATACGCCATTACATAAGAAAAGAAAAATGTATATATATATATTTATATATCACGTATAGATTCGACGAATCATTATTGAATTTCAGGCGATCGATCAAATAAGAAGTCCGGCAAACAATAAATCGCCATAAAGTAATCTGCATCCACTCATCGATTAATTGCGTCTGCTGCACCGTATCATCGGACGAAAGGGATTCCTTGTTTCAGGGTCTGAATATTATCGCGCTATATTATTATTATTATTATAATTATTATTATTATTAATATTGATATTATTACAATTATTATTATTATTATTATTATTATTATTATTATTATTCACATCATAGTTTACCATTCACTTAATTCGGCGAAGGCTCGCGAACTATAAATTATACACAACGAGACGCACAACCGTATCAATTTATATATACATATTAAAATAAGTATATATATAGGCATATATATATACATATATGTACATATACTTTATTCATTTTCCCCTATATTATGATTTATCAAAGATTTGTACTAGCGACCGTCTAGTTAATCAACGATTATTCTTTAATTGAAAAAAAAAAGTTTCATCTTCGTTCAAAAAACTGCTCTAATTCGCAAGCCACGCTAGAATACAATCGATACCATGTCATATAAATATTGTAATTATTATTGTTATTATTATTAATATTATTTTAACCATTATTTTTATTATTAAGTATTGTTATTATCATTGTCACGGAAATTAATTTTTTTCACTCGTTTATCATCGTTATTATTATTATTATTATTATTATTATTATTATTATTATTATTATTATTATTATTATAAATGTTGTTGCTATTATATTATTAAAATCATTGATATCATTGTAATTATATATTATAAATATCCGTTGTGATTATTAAATGTGACCATCAGTAATAATATTCTTATACGTGAGCGAAGAATCTTATATTAGTATACCTAATTGATAGATATAATGATAATAATAATTATTATTATTAAATAGATGCATATACTATAATATTATTGTCACGCGGTATATGGTGATCGATGCATTTCATTGTTAGAGAAACGAGAATAAAACTAAGTGAAAAACACTTAAGAATAACAAAGAGCAAACAAACGAGAACAAAGAAAAATGAAAAAAACCTAACCAAATGAAAATTTGTTGAATTAAATTGAAATTAAAAAAAAAAGAAAAAAAAAGATAAAAGTATGATTACTGATTACGAGGAAAGAAGTGTAATCGCTTCCAGTTTTAGTGGCCAAAAAAAATAAAAATAAAAATAAACGATACATAACAAAACCAAAAAAAATGTTAATTCATATGATTGTTTGTTGGTTACTTGAGATCTAATATCATTGCGTACTATAAATATACATAGTAATACTTATATATACTCCGTATACATAAATAAATGAAAAAAAAAGAATAATAACAATGAATAAAACCAAGTCAAATAGTGGGAATTGAGAAAAAAAACGTCAAAAAGTAAAAAAAAAAGAAGTTATTATCATGAGAGTTAGAATCTGTTAAAATTTTGAATAAAACACATTTTCTGCCCTGCATATAATTATTAATAGGTGATGAATTGAACATTTACAATTAGAGAGATATTGATTAGTAATTTTTATCAAATATACAATATATATGTATACATATAATTGCATATGTATATATTTATATATTATTATATCTTGGCTTGTTGTTGCTAATTAACGATCTTATATTTGGCACACGAATTAATAATACGTATTATAAGTATATGTATAACTACATACATGTAAAACGTAAATATGTATAATTGTGTGTACAATTTTTTTCTCTCAATTTTATTTGTTGTATACGGTTTATTTTCTTTTGAATTTATTTCGACTTCCTTCTCTTGATATCGTTATTATCGTTTCTATCGTATCAAATTAAACCAGTACCAAATAATGCATTTATATGGCATGATGTTGAGTGCCGGCGCGTCAATGTATTTAACGAATACCTAGAATTACGGGTTATAATATTCGTGGGACTTCATTATATTATAGTATCGGGTAAGAATAATTGAAAAAAAAAAATTGAATATCTGTACACTTATAAAAACTATTACTATCATATACATATAAGATGTATACATATAATAGCGATCGTTTACGTTACGCAGCACATATTTCTTCGCCAATGATTGATTTTATTTATTTATTTTTTTCTTCTTTGTTCTTCAATTTCCTTTTTTCTGTCATTCTTATCATTCTTACTGATTTATGTTATATTGTTTGATTGAAAAATTTTCATCGAGGTAATGACAACAACAATAACAAAATCAGTTATATCAAAATCGATTCTTGTTTTCTCAATATAATAAATGTATAAAAGTTGGCAAATGACATTGCCAACCCCATATGCAAATAAACACACGGCGCAACGTGTAATTATATAATTTTTTTTTTTATCTTCAGGGGTGGAGAGTCGGTAAAAGAATGAAACAAATTTTGAAACGGTTCGAAAACAACGAATAAATATTAATCCTAATTTTATCTGATTATTATAAAGTATATGTTTATATATAATAATAATGATAATAATATAAATACTATAATAATGAACACGATAAATCAAGTTGCTGCGATTAACGAAAAGACAAAATAAACCACATCGAAATTTTTTCATTTCATAATATACGTACATACGTACAGGTATAATACCGCGGTGACCTCCCTTCAAATAATTATAATTTGTTGAGGATATTTATCATTGTGTGAATCGTTTTTTTTTTTTTTATAAAACTCTGACGAGGATTTTGCGATTCAAGATCGTTCTCCCTTCGACGTATCCTGGATATACATATTCTATGTATGTTATAACTACATGTGTATATGTATATTGTACGTATGTACGTACCACCCTCTCGAGATCCAGTTAACGCGTGAATTGAAGAGAGGAAAAGAAAGAAGAAGAAAAATTGAGAAAAACGAAAAAAAAAACAAAATCAGAAAAGAAAAAGATAAAACGAAGATGGAGGAGAGGAGGGTGCACGTGACAGACTAGTGCACGCACACGATTCATTGCTCTTGACAACAAAGAGCGGAACGCGAAGGGATCTTTTGAGGGAAGCAGCAGGTCGGTTTGGTGTTCCTATATACATGTATAATAGGGATGAGGGGAGGAAGAGAGAGAGAGAAATAAAAAGGAGGAAAAACTGAAGAAGGGCCATGACGTGAGATGTTATAGTGGTTGGAATGGGGAGATAAAGAAGATGTAGATGTGTGTAGGGTGAACAGGCCGGGGAAACCGAACGAGGAAAATTCTGCAAGGAAAAGGATGATGAAAATATCCATGTATGTATTCGCGGTTCTCTGAATCGAGAAGAAAAGAATAAAACTGGCTTTAGAAGAATCCTCAGAGTTGCCGTAGAAGGAGGGGAGGAATTGAAGTACCGAGGGCTTTGAATATTTTTACTTTTTCATTTTTCGACGAGATGACAAAGATCGGCGGATGCTGTTACGATAATATTCTCCTCAAGTGTAACGAAAATAATAAAATTCAACTCGTCAATTTTTTGAGCCATATTACAAATATATAATAATTCATTCCTTTTTATTATCACTATGCAAACGTTAACAATTATTCATTTGTCGATATACCCTGAGATTATATTATAACAAATACAAATAATATGAGAACGAGGAAGAATTGAAGGAGAATAAATAAATAAATGAACCAAGTAAACACCCTTAAAGAAAAAAAATTATATTTACATAGATATGTATATCGTTGCGTCGTGTTGTTCAAACCAAAGAAAAATTTGAAAAAATAAAAGAATATATACGATTGACGTGTGCAAATATTATGAGTATAGTATACTTATAGCATGGTGAACGCAAAAGAAACGAAAAATAATAACAATAACAATAATAATGATAATGATAGTTATATAAAATGGTGAGATACTTTCATCGAATCAACAATTTTCCCTGGAATTGACTGCATCTACATATGAATATAATATTTAACTAATTATCTTAATATTTTATGGTAGCTGCAGCAGCAGGATATTTGATCGGTAAAATGCAACCCAAAAAAAAGAAAAAGAAAAAGAGACTCGTTGATACAAACAGACATAAAGACAGACAGACAGACGAGATGACAGTTGGCAGGACATGAAAGCAGGCCAATATTAGTCTGACAAATTACACCCACGATACCATATCATCATTATAAAAATAAGATTAACTCTATTATTAGAATATTGTAAGATTATACCTAGAACATAATATACATATACTTACGTTCTATGGATCCCACTTACTTACAATTACTTATTACATGATTATCATTAAACGTCTATTATATATATATATATACATATACATAACAGATATTGTGCTTATGACTTCTCTGTGTAGTGTATACTATATTAAAAGAAAACCCAAATATTACCAAAAAAAAAAAACAAAAACAAAGAAAATAAGAAAAAAAAAAAAATTTGTGGTAAGGAAAAATTTTAAAAACACAAAAAAAATCTTGATGTGTTTGATGCGTTGTAACATAGCGTTGTAGGGACTATATGTATATTGTGAATTTTCATCTACTAAAAGAAAAAAAATTGAAAAAAAAAGAAAAGAAAGCTGAAATAAACGAACGAAAAAAAATTTTTATCACATACGTAATAGTGATGTACTTATAACTAAATAATAAGATACACCATCATTTTTTGTTACCCATCTAGATTACCCGTCTGTCGAGCTGTAATTCCGACAATTATATGGTAAAAAATTTATAAAAATTTGGTCAAATAGTTACCGGTACAGTCAAAAGGTCTACCAAGTTTCAGATTTTTTGGAGCAACGCAGCTGTGATAGCAAAAAAATAACTACCTAGTGTAAAAAATCGTATGTTATTCAAACGGGGAAATTCGGAGGCGTTGGGGAGCCACTTAGAATTGAGCTACAAGCTCCAGCTTTCGCGAGCATTTTTTTCGATTTATTTGCAGACCTAATATAATATACACACAATAGTGATATACATAATTAAATAGAGAAAATTTTCTAAAAAAATATCCATTTGCATATTACAGTACGTAACAGCGATAATTATTTAGATGATTCGAATTATTTTTTACGTTTTTGTTTTTAAATTTGTTTGCTTATTTATTCATCTATTTTTTCGAATTTTTTCATTTTCCAACATGATCTCTACCCAAATTTTAAGCTATATATCTAGTGCTAATATTTTCGATCAATTCCCGCTCCTTATATATATCTACATATAGGTACTTAATCATCTCAACTACATTCGTTGAAACAAAAAATAAAAAAAAAAATGTGTTATTATGTAAATTAGTCGAGAGTTTTATGATTATGATTATTCTGTGACACCGATAATGGGGATAATATATATATTCTTTTAATTGAGGGAACGAGTTACTCTGCATAATAATAATAAAAAATAACGATGATAATAATAATCTTAATAATAATGATATTAATGATAGTGATCCTCATCTCGATTTAGCAGAGTGCAATCTTTTCTAATTGCTACATTCCGCGCGTATTGAACGATTTAAAAATACATAATATGCATGTACTACACATATTATACCTATATCATACAGTATAGAAATATACCTATATATACTATATCCGGTGATTAAATTATGTGTATATTAAAACAGGAAGTGGGGTGCCAATTTTTCTAAAGCTTCTCGGAATAAAAGATGTGTTGAAAAATTTTTTTTACAAAAATAATGAGTATGTGAATGCTTAATTAATCGGGGCACTTCGTTTGGTCAGAATTATATTACAATAAATGTGTATCTATAGAATGCAATCGGATAGAATTATCCAAGATAATATATAGAAACGAAATCTCGGTTTCAATCATGAAATAGTATGGAAAAAAAAAATATATTTGAAGAAAATAAAAAGTGGAAGTTATTCTTATTCATCGTACTAACGATCATAAGCAATTATTCGATCTGTAATCGTGTAATCGTTACACCTGTAAGAAAAATTAGAAAATCAAATAAATAATCCAATGTTGTTAATAAAAGTAAAAACTATAAATAATAATTTAAAACAATTTCTTTTTATTTTTTTTTTGCAAAATACTTATGAGTATGATAAATAAAACAAGCAGTGCGACTCGTATTTTATAATATTTTATTTTAAAACGATCAAAATACGTTCGTTTACAAATATACCTATAGCATATTATATAGTATAATATAAATTTACATACGGTGTATTAAAATCTAACTATTATGTAAAAGTATAAAAATTATTGGACGGATGTAATACACATCGGTTGATGAATAGGTGAATAATATTCTGGTAAATTCAACGACGTCATCTATAATCAATGGAGAAAAAAAAAGAAAGAAAAAAAATTGTATAATTCTTTTTTCTAACAACGTCGATAAATTCAAACACTACGATATGTCACTAGAGATGAGATTCTATTTCAGAACATATAAATTCAATATACTACATATACAATACCCTGTAAAATAAATTTTTGGGGTGACCTATTTATGGAAGGATTGAAATTCGGTATTGATAGGAAAAAAAAAGAAATAGGCTATTCAGAACAAGTGAAAATGAAGAAATATACTGTCGTCATTGAAAAAGCTCGCTTTTGTACAGATGTTCGGAAATTAAGGATATTCGTACCGACAGAGAGAAAAAAAAATAGAAAAAATATGTGGGTATAATCTATCTTAGAAAAAATCTTCCAATCTGTTCACAATAGGTTGAGTAGACCCGATTCGTGATTCGTCGATACATTTGGACATCGCAATAGCGAACACAATATAAGAGATCCTCTATCCCCACAGAATTTTGTTCCTTTGGGAATTCGACTGGTTTCCAAGAATAAGACTACAGGTTTCTACGTGAACTAGACGTCAGCTCCTTTAAACCTTTCAGTCCTTTTATCCCTTTTACTTTCCCGAAAATCCAGGCAAAAGGTTCCCCCTCAAGATTAGGGGGAAAGGTTGCGATGGATGTTACGTATAGCCAATTGCTGGATTAAAGTGAAATTCTTTATATATACGGATTATATCTGGACGGAATTTTACTCACAGCAACAGTTTATAATAATAATAAAAATAATAGTAATACCATTGTTAATTATCGTCATATCATAGTATTAAAATCGAACAAAATTATTCATTTGATTGCTCGTTCGATAGTCAGCCAAAAACAGCTGATAATCTTGCAATATAAAATTGGAGGGTTAAAAGTATTTTAAATACATTGCTTATTAGTTTCGAGTGAAAATTGAAAAAAAAGAATATATATATATATATATATTTATGATTCAAAGTTTCAACCGGAAATCAGAATATTAAATAAAAAGACTGGACTATGAAAAAAGATTAAAAAAAAAAAGCACGAAGAGAACGATACGTCTATCCCATGGAAATGGATATTTCTCGCGAATATGATTTTTCCTCCCATTCCCGGTCCGAGGGTAGCGGAGTATGTCTACTTTTGAATAAACGTGGTCCGTACTTCAACATAATCATTATTACACCCACGACAAAAAGGGTGAGACAAGCAGTAGCCGGCCAAAAGATGTGGAGGGCCATTGTATTGTTGCCGGTGAAGATTATCTGCTGTCACTTCAAGCTGGGCGATATACGTTGTATGAAAAAAGTCTACAAATCAATTGTTAAAACAACTTGAAGTCGGTTGTTTTTTTTTTTTATGATGAAAAAAAAAGAACTAAATCATCTGCCTGAAGGTTGAAAAGATGTCTAGATTTCACTCTCTCGTTTTTGAAGTTCGAGATACTGTTGAGACTGAGGTACTTCTTGATGATGATGATGATGATCAGGTTCTGTCGTGTGATGATATTGAGTAATTTGTTGCTGGCGTCGAGTGTAAATTGTCAGACCTGCTTCCAATTCTGATAAATCCAGAGGGGGATTTTTATGAGGTGTATTCGTCCAGAGAGATTGAATCCAACGATTCCCTAAAGGGAAAAAAAAAGAAAATTTATTTTATTGACTCAAGCTTTCTTTTTTTTAGAATTTATAGCAAAGAAGGAAGTAGTAATATGTTGACCTTATTTTAGGGATCGAAATTTACTTCTGTCGGATTTAATGTACCCCTATGTTTCATACCTGTATGTCGATTGCACCAATAATCACGCCAGGGTGAACACCAGCAGAAAATTGAGTTGATTATGAAGAGGATGATGCCAATGACAGCGCAAATAGTAATGACGATGTAGAAGGGGGTGAAGTCGCCGTGCTCGTGTCCTGTGAAATAGGGATTCTTCAAGTACTCCTCGCGGTCTTCTAGAATTGACATTTTACAAATTTACTACTCACTTAGGTCTGAAAAAAAAGAAAAGGGAACTAATTTCAGTACAAAGAGAGTGACGAGGTCCAGTTTCTAAATATATTATCATTTTCATTATATTTAGGGGTCAGGGAACTGATTAACCCCAATTCAAACTACTACATACGTAGATATGTATTGTAAATACATGAGATTCGATACACTGTGCAATAGTAATGTTTTCAAAAAACTATTTTCATCTCATACGTAGTTCCGATTCGCAGTAATTCTTAAGTGAGAAAAATTAATACCGACATTCTGTTGAGGAAGTGACCAAATCAATTTCCATTTGTTTTTCATTTCAAACCGTACGGCATTTGAAGCGAACGTTAAATCTTTCCTATCTTACAGAGCTCTGTTAACTTTAAAGTTGAATAAATCGGCGAGTCAATAATAAATTCATATGAAAAAATAGGTAGATACTAAAAATATTGCGATGGAAAGATGCGGCAGATTTGTTCTCTACACAGTCGCAATTCGGAATGTAATTGTTCATACGTTTGAAAATGATTTCCGTTCTATTTCTTTTATAAAGATGATAAGATTATTTCATGTATTCATCTGCTGTAAATCGACAAATAATTGTGCCCGTTAATAATTTAATGATAATTTTTAATTTCAGATGTATGGAAACGAATTGTACGTAGAAAAATTAGAAAAGTACGTACAGCGTAATTTAATACACGTGTGCGCGTATAATAACTATACACTGTACAATACTGCAGTGTAAACTGACTGCTCATAACATTTGGTATAATTATTTGATACGGTAAAGTTTAATAGAATTGCCATAGTTGATTGAAAATTCTATAGAATATCAACAACCGCGTAGTGTACTATATTTAACGTCCAACGTCATGTTGCGAATAAAATTCCCTAATTTTTGTTTAATTTATTCGAACAAGAGGCGTGGCACGTACGATAGATTGAAATGATGCAGCGCGTCGTCGCACCTTTTGATTGGTTTCTTAAATTTCGATTGATTTCACGTTGGCAATTTCACCCGCAACGGTAATTATTGTAAAAAATTGAGTTATCAACGTAGAGCCGAACGCTTAGATTTTTTATTTTTTTTTCATTCCGTCGTAACGAAAGGAAAGGCTTATCGCGTGAAACGCTTCGTGCATAGTGGCAAGCGGAGTGACGAAGATACGTATACAGTTATTTGGTATTATACCTGGCTTAGAATGAAATTTTCGAAGAGTTACCATGGCTACGAAATGAAATACAATTTTTATTCTACTTACCGAATTAACCGCGATTCCACTTTGCTTTAAACCCACTTCAATTCCGAAAGATTACTAAAAGTAATTTAACGTTTTTTTCAACAATTTTCTGCATGGAGTCGCAGGTGGTTACGCCTTGCGTATAGTAATACTGCAACAGTATGATACTGAACTACGGAATGTTTTGTTGTGTCGGTGGTTTCAACGGACTTGGGTGGGGCGGATATTCTTTACTATACTTCACTCCGTAGCTGCTTTGGTATAAGCTACACCTACCTACCAATACCTGTATACACTATACGGTTTTGACTATAGAACTACTACAGTGTACAGTCATTTCTTTCACGGAATGGTAGGGATGGGAGATCGACCTCATTCATTGACTTAGCGTCATAGAACGTAATGAAATTTAATGCATAGACAGATTGCTGTTCATCTTAGCAGATTACATCGGCGACACAATTAGTGGCGATGATAAATAATTAGTTCATCGATTTATGGTACAGATATTCTTCGAAATCATTATACAGCTGTGTATGTTATTGGGCTAGTTTTCGCGTCGCTATTATACACATATTTTCAAGAGATATATCGGTTGATATATAATTAACTAACTCGCAATTAAAACCAGCAGTCTTCAAATACTTGACTCGACCCCAATTCAATAACGTCTTCACTTTTCGTCCGATAATTTCACGCTGCTGTTGTCGACCTTCTGAGTGTAAACTGAAACAAAGTACACATAGCATTATGAACTCTCTAATGTTAGACAATTAGAAAAAATGAACAATTTTTTATCATACTTTCATTGGTTATCATAATGACAGTTTATTACAGTGTTATCAAGGAATTACCCATCTTCAACAGCCTCGCTCTCAGTTTTTTCCGCCACAGCTGTCAGTGTTCTACTCTTACCAGAGCCACAGGTTGCCCAACTGGCGATACTACATAGTATCGAAAATTCTTCTGGAAGGAACCCGCAAGTTTTTGCTAAATAGTCGTGCCCCACGTAAGGAGCATACTCGCACCTGTGGTGGCAGCAAAATGCAACCACCATACCACTGATTCTAAATTCAGGCGAACTGTACATGGCTTGAATCAGACATCGTATGGTCAAATCTGAAATACATATTTAATATTGCAAACAATTTCGAACTATGCTGGAAACTATAATTGTAATACCTGTAGCAACTCCACAGAGGTGTTTGGCAATGCCCACTTTCTGTTTAAAATTCTCTATCTCTCTAACTGCGCTCAAGGAGAGATCTGCTATATCTGCTCTGATTCTTATGACGTCAAGGGAGTTTGTTTCGTTCTTTAATTTGTTATCGCTTTTATGCCTGTGACTTGATCGATCTACTAACATAACTGCAGAGCTCTGCTGCTCTTTTATTGCCTGCGCTAACCAGTAGGTCAATTTACCTGTGAAAAGAATCCAAGTGATAGTCTAGAAGAATTCAGGATAAGATAGCTAAGAAGTGAAAAGTCTTGTACCTTTCCCTGCTCCAAATTCAATGAAACATGTATCATCTTGAAGAAGATTAGCTCTCTGCAAGTGGGCTATTAACGAAGAATTTTGAAGCAAATGTTTTCTCACATCTTTTCCATAGGTAGTATTACTCAATTCGTTTTCAAGGACAGAATGAGTTAATATCACTTCAGGGATTTCTGGTATTTTTTCTGGAAATGTACGTATCTCAGTTTACGAGCCATTACAACGTCATACTTTGATCACAAGATGAAAACTGAAAGACCAGAAATCGGATTAACCTACCGTACGCAGCATCGATCTTTTTCAGAACAGTGTTCAATGTAGACTCATCTAGTTGTGAGAGTGGAACATGCTTCAGAGTTTTTAAGTTAGCGTCGCCGGAGTTGATCCCTTTGACAATATAATCTGGCTGCACATCCGTCAACTGTTTAACGTTACAAACCTTGAGGTGTTTCGTGAGTTTGCTGGCATAGCAAGTACTAGAAAAATTCTATAAATTTTATGTGAAGTTGTAAAAAAATATTGGAACCTGGATCGTCAAATTACAGATAAAATACGTACTGAGTTGGATCTAAGGGACACAAAACTCTCTTTCGACTACTGGGTTTAACATCTTCCACATTTGACGTGGTTTCTTGACCCTGTGGAAGATGTTCGCCGCAATAATTAGCACCTTGCTTAACTGTCATTCGACAATAACGTTTTTTTCGCTTAACGAAATACTGACAATTACTCGGACTTGACATTTCCATGTGCGATAGTGCTATCAGTGTGGTTAGAACAAATAAAACAGCTTGAAAACAGGTTGAAAAATCTTGAAAAATTTTCAAAATCAACCCAGCGAGACCATCTGTTGGGCCGAAATGAAAGTGTGATGCTGCCCTCGATTCGTGACTGCATTATTATCGCAGCCCCTAAAGATTGCAATTTCGTTGCCGAACGATAGATGTCGGTGAAAATTTATAATCGTGCGGATTGTTCACCGCGATGTTCGTTTCTCTCTGAAGAGACGGCTGTTCTTCTCAAATGTTCTCAACTTTGAGGGTGAAACGTAAATAGCAGAGGTGCTTGAAGAAGCCATTGAACAAAAGGAAGACGATCCAAAGTGGTGACAGAAATTCATTGAGGACCTTGTGAAGCTTGTGATGAGGTTTATCTCGCTGCAAGCAAACTGACAGAAACTATATCACCGATGTTTATGGAAAACGATGTGTTGATAGAAAAATTACAATCAGTCCACGAATGTTCGTTTTGCCTGGGCATCACTGCTGCTTCTACAATAATTCAAGATCGTGACACGTTCACGCGACGTCAAACGTCTACAGGTTGAGAACCATGCATTTTAACACTTTTTTTTCAAATTCTTACCTTTTCGTTATTTTGGAAATGTTTAACGAATCATGTATGAATCCTAATCACCACTAGAAAAGAGGCCTAAATTTTTTACCCGTCGTTCATTTCGAGTCACATCCTCAGAATCATTCCACTTTTTCTTCATTGTTTCATGCTCATCTCAAATTTGGTCATGATGCTGAATTCGTTTTCAGACTCTTTATGAACATGGAGAATGCGCTTTCATTTTTTACTCATATTTGTTCTGAATCATTCATGACATACCTAAGCTATCATTTACCTTTGGGACTCGCTCTACTATGCATCGAGATTTCTTTTGTTTGAGTTCACCCTCTTCTTCTTCTTCCTTTTCGATGTGATTCAACCAAATATATGTCCCTAATACTTCAACTTCGCATCCCAGTTAATATCAAAACGACAACTATGGGTTCAATAGTCATCCAAACAGACAAATTTGTCCCCTAATCATCACTATTAGATTTATCAAACACTGTAATCTCTGCATGAAATCCATTATGTCAGTTTTATTTTTTCAATCTTCATAGTAATAATCGCTGATGTAAGATGATCAAAATTCCTACAGAACGGCAAAAACATCACAATTCTCTAATCGTAGGTTTCGAGGATACAGAGCAATGAGTGGTATTGATGATAGAATATGAATTGCTCTAGTATGCTTCGCTAGCTCAAACATTGCCTAAGAAACAGTAAGAAATTTTTATTACTAATTAATACTGTTCATTTTCATTTAATCACAGTAACATAAACAATAATAATGCACAATTTAAATTATAGATTACCTTTTCCATTAGAGAACTTTTTGCTGGCAATGGCGATGAATTCAAACTACTTTGGTTTGCCGCTCAACCTGGATAGGGCATGTAGGATATGTCTTTCAGAAAGTACCAACCTATCACCCATATTCTGCAGTGATCCAGCAACAGACGATTTCTCTGGTCTTTATCAGAAAATACAAGTTTGTGGCTCGATAGAAATCCGGGAACAGGATGGATTGCCTTCACTGATCTGCGACGTTTGTATCTACAAAGCAACAGTTGCTCATGAATTCCGACAACAGTGTCAAAATTCTGATGCGCGATTACGATTATACTACAATAAGCCCGCAAAGTCTAACGTGACGGTTAGTACATGCAAATCTCGCCTAAAAATTTTATGGTTCATAGTCTAGCAAAGATTTTAGCAGCTGTCATTATCGTTACCTGTTATCTAATGATATCCAATGATGTCTAAAAATTATGAAGTGTATACTGCAACCTGCGTAATTATTCAAACAATTTTTTCCCCCAGGATTCGAGCACACAAACCGATCCACAAACACGAATTATTCTGACAAAAAAACCAACCAGTCCTCAGGAAAATTATTTTGTCAAAGAGGAAATGCAGTCCGCGAGCACACAAGAGTTTGTAAATCCAGTTGAGTCATTTGCACAGCCTCAGTTATGCATAGAAGAAAATAAAATCAACAACCACACCATGGTAGAGGATAAAATGATGTTATGTAATATCGGATTTGAGGGAAACAAAAATGATGTTCAATCTGAAATGTTGGAACAGAATACTCATCATTCCTTATTTCCTCAAAGAGATTTGGAAGAAGCTGGAGGTTTGGTTACGATAGAAGAAAAACAAACAGAACTAGAAGGAGAAAAGGAAGCAGACCACAAAGAAAATGACATGCTTACAGATGAATATCTTGTCGTCGGATTATTGAATGAGAATGTGGAGGAAGAGAATAAACCTCGTACAAAGCGTACGTTCAGTAGAAAAGCAAAATCGCTGCCCGTAAAAAGTTACAGTAACGAAGAGGTCAATGATGACTACTACGAGCCAAGCAGCGACAGTCAAGATTCGGATGTGATGAAATTCAAATGTAAAGTATGCTCGAAACGGTACGCCACTCAAAAAGGCTTGAAGAAACATTCCCTTGTCCACGACAAAAAACACAAGTGCAACATTTGTTTCAAAATGTTTTACAAGCTAGAAAATATGGAGAAACATAAAAAGATACATGCCTCGAAACCTCACGCATGTCAGTTATGTCACGCATCATTCTCGAAATCACAGAGCTTAGTGCGCCATTTAAAGTCTCACACAGAAAAAGTAAATGACATTATCAAACAAATTAATACTGATGATCAAAATGACGAAAAACATAACAAAAGAGAACTGAAGAATGACGAAGACACAGACGACGAAGTTGGCGCAGTAAATGAACCGGACGAATTTGAAAATGCCCCAGAGTTATACAAATGTGAAGTATGCAGCCAGTATTGTTCTTCATTAAAAAACTTGAAGAGACACACTCTTGTACATGGTGATAAAAAATATTCTTGTACAGTATGCAAAAAGTGGTTCTTCCGACCAGATACTCTTAAGAAACATGCTGAAAAACATGGCCATGGTTTACTGGACAACTTGGTCGAGGATAATAAGTTGTATGATTCAGATGATGATTCGTTTTCCAATCCTTTGGAAAGTTTATCAACCAGCAACAATGAGAGTGTCAAGAAGGAAGGAAGTGATGAAGATGGTGGGGGAGAATACAAATGTCAGCATTGTGATAAAGTCATGGCCTCCAAGAAAGGACTGAGGCGGCATGTATCCATGCACAAGCCAAAAGCTGAACCAGCAACTTGTGAAATTTGCAAAAAAGTTTGTGCCAGCCAAGCGAGGCTGGCTCTACATCAAAAGACGCATAATAAACCTAAAGAGAAGGTACCTAGGGAATATTTGTGTCACATTTGCAGCAAGGTATACCCGAGCAACTCGTCTTTAACTTATCACATGAGGACTCACACTGGAGTCAAGCCACATGTATGCAAAATATGTAACAGCGGTTTCACAACGACTACTAGTTTGGCGAATCATCTTCGCATACACACCGGCGACAAGCCGTTTGTTTGCCATGTTTGTAGCGCAGCATTTGCCGTCAGCTCAGCTTTTAGACGTCATTTAACACGTCATACAGGAGAAGCAAATTACTTATGCAAAACTTGTGGTAAAGCTTTCAAGAGACTTAGCACATTAAAGGAACACACTTACACCCATTCCGGTGAAAAACCGTACGTGTGTAAAACGTGTGGAGCAGCTTACAGCCATAGTGGAAGTTTGTTCGCACATCAAAAACGATGTCGAGCTCAATATGGAGAGATGGTTGTTGACGATCATCACCATACAGTTTCACATCATATTCATGTGAATAACGTTCAATCCGCTGTTCGCTCGCTCGCAGTTATTGGTCAGATGTTCTAAGGAATCATATGATTTATAGAGATGAACTCTTGAATTATTGGCTCTGGGCACATATATCGCAATGATCATACTAGCACTTGTGATAAATTGTTATACCCGTGTTTATTGACATCATCTTTTACCAAAATTTATAAAACGATCACTATCATTGATCAGACACATAGTAAGATCGTCTTGATCTGCCATTGTCTGTTGTCGGAAGAGAAGTCGTATACTTCGCGACATTAATCATGTTAAACTTTGTTTTTCTGGAGCGATTCAAAGTATAGGTGAGTTGTTCATAAATCATGAACCCACGTTATTATTGCAATTACTATTTTACACATCTTGTTGCACAAAAGTACAATTAAAGTACAATCCAGAAAATACGCAGGTTTGAGAATGTCTTGAATAATTATAAGATGACTAATCATCACGATATCACAATTCATTGTTATTTTTTGATCTCATAAACGTCCACAATTTGCGCAATCCAAATATGGAAAACTCCCAAGATATTAGTTCGTAAGAATGAAAAGAAAACACTAAATTGCCATGAAAATGTTGAGAATCTGCTATGGAGAAAATGGCATCATATTTCTCTACCAGTAATGTAAACAACCTACCTATAATGATGCGTACCCAAAATAGAACTGTAAATAATCTGATATATTTCATTCATCATGTTAAAGAGACTTCAAAAGACTCTCAGAGCTTAGATACTAAGTGAGCAACTATTACATTGTATGGTAGGCTGTGTACGTTTTTATTTCATATATTGATGGGTATGTTGCGAATGCATGTAAACGAGTGTACGAGCGTAATTGGTACGAGTTTCAATTTAATGAACTAATCAGTATGAAAAATAGAGTGAAAGATTGATTTAGAAACTACAGTACAATAATTCCATGTTATTGTATGCGATTTTTATAAACATGCTTCAATAATATTTTTGCTTCATTTTCCTCCATTGTTTCGTCTCTAGCAAGCGTTCAATTTCTCCTTGAATTCATGTTTGAATTACGCGCCTTGCACGTCGATCTTCAGCTATTCGATCGAGTTATAATAATTCATGCCAGTTCATGCGTAGAACCATTCTGTGGATTTCCGGTAAACGCCGAGGGATGCAAGCTCCCCTTCTTCATTTGTTGTGAATTTTCAGGCTTCGGTTGTAAATCCCGCCATGTCCGCATCTGAGGTCGGCTTTTAAGCATGCTTTGGGATTTTTGTATTCCGGGTTAATTAAATGTGCGGTAAATAAATTACGAGACTACGGTGTACCGTGATTAATTCAGCAAGCATTGTTAGCTTGCCATATTTACTTGCGAGTAGAATTCGCTCTTACACAATTCTTTACTGCGAACTCCGTACAACCTAAAAATTTTCGATCATGGCAAACGTTTCTCTGGATAAAGAGACATTTTTCCGGCGTATGAAACGCTTGTACACCGCGTGGAGAGTAAGTGCAAAAAAATTTCAATTCCTCCGTATTTATATTTCTACATGTATACAGTCAACAAAAGCTTCATGTTTCACCAGGATGGAGATCCAGACACAGATGACAGCTTCGCCAAAATGGATTGTCTTGTTTCAGCAGTCGGAACCGATGAAGACATTGTATACAGCAAATCCACTGCTCTTCAGGTATTTTTCTCTAATTTATTCCACAACCCATCTCGATCTATGACAATTTCGAGAGCGATATGTGATAGTGTGATTTGCAAATTGAAAGCTTTGGTTTTAGGATGCTTTGCGTTTTGTTAAATATATTAGTAATAAAATATTTGAATTGCTCATATAGTTGTAGCTTACATTATGACCAGTTTGATTTATGCTGGTTTATTATCAGAGCTGTAGTATGTATCTGAAAGTTTTCTATCAATCAATTTCATGTGATTTATTACAGACCTGGCTGCTAAGTTACGAGCTTACCGATACTATTATGATATTAGCTGAAGAGTCAATCTATTTCTTGGCCAGCAAGAAGAAAATTGAGTTTTTGCGAAATGTCGAAAACCAAAAATCTGAAGATACTGGGGTACCTCCGGTAAAACTATTGGTTCGAGACAGGGTGGGTTCTGTTACCATAATATCATCACGTTTCTAAGAATATATGAATTAACCTTATAATTTAATAACAATTTTTAATTTTTTTCATAGACTGACGAGGATAAAAAAAATTTTGCTAAACTCATCGAAATTATACAGAGCAGCAAGAAAGGGAAAACTATAGGGATATTTTCGAAAGAGAATTATCCAGGTTCGTTCATGGTGGCATGGAAAGCTGCCTTAAAATCAAAGTCTTTTGAAACAGTCGATGTTAGTGCCGCAGCAGCTTATGTTATGTGTCCTAAAGAAGATACAGAAATTTTGACAATTAAGAAAGCTTGCCTTGTGTCCGTTGATGTATTCACAAAATATTTGAAGGATCAAATCATGGAGATTATCGATTCTGATAAAAAAGTAAAACATTCCAAACTTGCCGAGGGAGTCGATGCAGCCATAACCAACAAGAAATATGTGAATGGGGTTGATATAACGCAGGTCGATATGTGCTACCCGGCAATTATTCAAAGCGGAGGAAACTACTCTCTAAAGTTCAGTGTGGTCAGTGATAAGAATACACTTCATTTTGGTGTTATTATTTGCTCTCTCGGAGCACGCTATAAATCTTATTGCTCTAACATCGTACGAACTCTTCTTGTCAATCCCACAAAAACTATTGAGGAGAATTACAACTTCCTGCTACAATTGGAAGAAGAGCTATTGAAAAAATTGGTAGCAGGTGTAAAAATCTGCGAAGTATATGAAACTGGGACCAAATATGTTAAGTCAGAAAGACCGGAGTTGTTGGATCATTTAACAAAGAACTTTGGTTTTGCAATGGGAATTGAGTTCAGAGAAAGTTCTCTGTTGTTGGGCCCAAAAACAACTTCAGTAGCTAAGAAAGGAATGGTTTTTAATGTTAATGTTGGTTTTTCAAACTTGGCTAATTCCGAAGCTACTGAAAAAGAGGGAAAAATTTATGCTCTCTTCATAGGGGATACAGTTATGGTGAACGAAGGTCAGCCTGCTACCGTATTAACTCCGTCTAAGAAAAAAGTAAAAAATGTTGGGATATACTTAAAAGATGACGAAGAAGAGGAAGAGGAAGAAAGCGGGAAAGAAAATACACCGAAACCAGAGATCTTGGGTCGAGGAAAACGCACAGCTGTTATAGAATCAAAGCTTCGCACAGAACATAGTTCAGAAGAGAAGCGTAAGCAGCATCAAAAGGAATTAGCGCAGCAATTAAATGAAATTGCAAAGGCTCGCTTGGCTCAACAATCGGGAGGAAAGGAAGAGGAAAAAGTTAGGAAATCTACCGTATCTTATAAGAGTCTCAGCCACATGCCACGTGAAACTGAAGTCAAAGAACTCAAACTTTACGTTGACAAAAAATATGAGACCGTTATCCTACCAATATTCAGTATACCAGTGCCCTTCCATATATCAACTATAAAGAATATATCCCAGTCCGTCGAAGGAGACTACACATACCTCAGAATAAACTTCTTTCATCCCGGAGCAACCATGGGTCGGAATGAGGGAGGAACTTATCCTCAACCTGATGCTACTTTTGTCAAAGAAGTAACGTATCGAAGTACAAATACCAAGGAGCCTGGAGAAATATCCGCACCCTCGTCCAACTTGAATACAGCGTTCAGACTGATAAAAGAAGTCCAGAAGAAGTTCAAAAACAGAGAAGCCGAGGAAAGAGAAAAGGAAGATTTGGTTAAACAGGATACTCTCGTTCTTTCCCAAAACAAAGGCAATCCTAAACTCAAAGATCTTTACATCAGGCCAAATATTGTCAGCAAAAGAATGACTGGAGGTTTAGAAGCACATACAAATGGTTTCCGTTATACTTCAGTCAGAGGGGATAAAGTGGACATTCTGTACAACAATATAAAAAATGCATTCTTCCAACCTTGTGATGGAGAAATGATTATACTCCTGCACTTCCATCTCAAGCACGCTATCATGTTTGGTAAGAAGAAACATGTAGACGTTCAGTTCTACACGGAAGTAGGAGAAATCACAACAGATTTAGGAAAGCACCAACATATGCACGATCGTGATGACCTTGCTGCTGAACAGTCTGAGCGAGAACTCAGACATAAATTGAAGACTGCTTTCAAGAGCTTCTGCGAAAAGGTGGGTAACAAATAGCTCCTACCTGCAGCAAATTGATTTGCAGTTCATCATTACAAATTACACAATAAAATTGACTTTTCAGGTAGAAGGGATGACTAAGCAAGAAATTGAATTTGACACACCATTCAGAGAATTGGGATTCCCTGGTGCACCTTTCCGCAGTACTGTGCTTTTACAACCGACAAGCGGGTGTCTTGTAAACCTCACAGAATGGGTATTTGTTTATCATTGAATTGTACAGAAAATTCTTGATTTGCCCAGTTAAATGCTATACTAATAAATTAACATACATTATAGCCTCCATTCGTCATCACCCTAGAAGATGTGGAGCTGGTACATTTTGAAAGAGTTCAATTCCATTTGAAAAATTTCGATATGATATTCGTATTCAAAGATTATCATCGGAAAGTTTCTATGGTCAATGCAGTCCCTATGAACATGATTGATCATGTGAAAGAGTGGTTGAAGTGAGTCAGGAATTCGTTACTATTAGTTACATTTAGGACAATCGAATTTTATACTTTCATGTCTTCCTACAGCTCCTGCGATATTATATACTCCGAAGGAGTTCAGTCATTAAACTGGACAAAGGTTATGAAAACTATCACAGACGACCCGGAAGGATTCTTTGAAATTGGTGGGTGGACATTCTTAGATGCAGAGTCTGATACTGAACAAAATGTAGAGGATGAAGAGGAAGAGGAGGATGATGCCTACGAGGTTAGTTGGAAGCAATCAATTTTAGCTTTATACTTGTATAACCTACTTGAGAAATTTCACTCATAATTTCTTCCAATATTCTTAGCCTACCGACATTGAAAGTGAAGAGGAGTCTGATGATGATTCGGAATATTCTGAGGCTTCTGAAGATTCCGATAGCGAAGGTAATCGATAATTGTTCTAATTTCAAATGATAACTTATTAACTTATAATCAGAGCTTAACTGGTAACGTTTCCATATCAGAGGAGCTAGGATCATCTGAAGAATCTGGAAAGGACTGGTCAGATTTGGAACGCGAAGCAGCAGAAGAGGATAAAGAACGAGGAGATGTTCGCTTTCAAGATGATTACAACAATGCTGCTAATAAAAAAGGACAGTCATCATCCAAGTCGAAGAATAGGTTCGTAGATCGCTTTAATACCAGTAATAGCATTCAAAAAAATCATAAAATTAAACCCTTATGTTAAAAGACAATTTGTTTATCTAATACGAGTTGCTCTTCCTCGTTAACGAGAACTTGTTCGTAAACGATGTTCATTATTTATTTCTGACACAGTTCGAAGCATAACAAAAGTTCATCGAGTTCTAAGAGCAGACATTCGTCTAGTGGGAGGGACCGAAGGTCATCGGATAAACACAGGTATGTCACGTCATATTATTTGATTTTAAATAAATTCTGAGTCAGTGACTGTTTGCTCTTCTCATGCTAACTCGCTACTATAACGGGATTCATGGTTTAATAAAGATCTGATCGTTCTCGGAGTGGAGGATCACCCAAGAAGGTGTCTCCTTCCAAATCATCCAAACACAGGTGATTCCCAATACGGAATCTTTCTATTTAAATAGTCTACATTTAATTTCCTTTTTTTCTTTTTTTTTTACAGTCCCAAGAAAAGTGATAGACACGACAAACACAAATCTTCGCATTCTTCGTCGAGTAGCAAAAAACGTTCCCGTGAGGACAGCTCTGAACGAAATGGAAAGAGCTCCAAAAGATCTCGGTAAGTAACCTAATGACAAATTGTCACGTAATAAGTGCCCGTTTATAATTATTTTATCGACATTCGTTTTATTCTTTTTCTCTTTTTTATCATTATAGGAAGTAATTTGGAAGCCAACGGTTACACCAACATGAGAGGATACCTGAAGAAGCATAAATATGAGAAGCGTATGACTTTTTTTACTATGTATAATGATCATTTTGCAACTTCAAAGTATTACATTTTCTTGCATAGATTTTGTAAGATCCACGTTCAAAAGTTAATATAATATTTTTTTACACTGTAATGAGAATGAGAAGAAACAAGAAATGAAAAAAATATACCGAATGGTTATTAGTAGAACAAGCAGAAGGAATCTTTCGATCGTTATTATCACCCAACAAAATAATGGGTTTGACGTTACATGGCGATAGCCGAAACCTGATATTCTCCGTTCATTGAACCTGTAGTTGTACACGACTTGTCTGATAATATACTTATCGGATCAGTTCGATATGATCTTCATTTTCTTTCAACGTGTCAGAAATTATGTCACTTTAGAAAATGCATAAAACCTCTTTCACCCTATCCTGATATACATATACTTTGTAAACTATACTATACCTCTGTGTTAGATCGTTTTTGGTGGAACGAAATGTCTTGAAAAGAACAAACTGTAAATTGATTTTACGTGGTCTGGAACATTGGAAAAACGTAAGCACATAACGTCTATTGTTTTTTTAGTGCAGGTCACGCAGTTATACTTAATAATTTGATTGTAAATTGATAGACCAGTTCTCATCCGGATTCATTGATGCAAAATTCAACATGTACCTTTCATTATGATAAATTCCATATTAATATTTCCATTTCTGGTATACTTATATGCCCAAGAAATAGGCACATTGTAATACTCCTATAATTCGGTCTATAAAAACGCTGTTTAAATCGGTCAATGATGAGATCTGTTTATGACTCAATACGGAGAAGATCTTATTACAGTCATTGGTTGATGCAAGGAGATGTTGTACCAAGGATGTTGTGCGCTGTTTGTGGAACGTTTAAATTATGAAAAAACTAACACAAAAAACGGTAGAAATTATTAGAGGAACTTTAAAATTTCTACTCATATTGTGTATATTATTTTATCTCCTCAGTGAATACCTCATTCAATGCCGAACTCTGATAATTTTTAAGTCTTATTATTGTACAAATATTATCCCACATGATTTTGTTTTTTCTAATATTCCAACATGTGAGGAAGTTTATTTAACGAACATCAATTGTTTCTAAAAAATACACGAACATCTTGTAAAAAAAAAAAGAGGAAAAAAGAAAACAACTTGAGTAAGTCCATCGACTCTGTTCACCTACCTTGAAATCCTTAGGAGATATTTAATGACCAATTTTGCATAAGATTTTGAAAGTTAAATTTTGACCTCAACGATTTTGATGCAACCGTTAATGGCTCAACAAAATCCAGCGTATCAACGCTTGGATGAAATTGCTCGTTATAATAATTATTAATAAGTAGTAAACATAATTCGAAGAATTTGAAATTTGCAAACTCTCACTTGAAGCGTTCAAACTTCAAGTTTGTACACGTCTCCTGGCCAAATTATATGTTAATTGGCACTTTGTCAATTTCACGCAATTGTGTAATCATGTAAACTATACTTCTCATGTCTTGGTACAACGAATTACCAATGGCGAATGGTTGCTTAACATGAGTCGGCGACGACACTTGCATGTGTACAAAGTGAAAGTACACTCAGTAAGTGGTTCCGTAACTTTCTCTTGACAGTATTGCTAAGTTGCATACATAATCTGAGTTTTCTGTACCATGCAGCATCTGCTCCAGCCAGAGAGTGCATTTTTATACTTTTAAAAGAAGTGCAGCTTCAGATACTTGTTTTATTTCTTGCAATCTATTGTAACAATCAAGATTGTCATCAAAGGTTATTCAATTTAAATTTCTTTGTCAGATATAAAGGTACAAAAATAAGGGACCTAGAATATTATAGGGTTGATTGATATGGTCAAATAATAGTGGATTTGTACATGTTTATTTATGAAAATATCAAAGGTACATTCATAACTGGCGATCGTAGAGTATGAGTAGAGTATCAATAAATACGTGTAAATGCATTTTGAATTACAGCAAGGTAGTCCACCGCATACATAAGTGTCATCAATTATGTTGTCCGACTTGATCGACTTGAGCCTGAAGATTGTTTACAACTTCGGGAGGGAATTGGCCGCGAAGAATTTCAAAGAGATTGATTTTTTGATCACCGGGAATGGATTCGTAGGCCGCTACTTCGATTCCTTCTTGAACTTGCTGGATGGTTGCATCCTTGGGTATTAAAAATGTGTTTTGTGCCTGCTTTATAGCTTCGTTGCTGAAAATTTGTCCCTCCTTTTGTGGATGTGTTGTAGCAAAAGATACCACCCCTAACACCACGGCTAATGTCAGCACGTACGTGTTCATCTGAAAATCAAAGAAATGGGGATTGAAAGTTGAAAGTTCATCGAACAAATGCCTCAGGATGATGATATTTAGCAGGATAAACGTGAGAGCAAATTTATCAAGTGAAGATGTACTTTCACTGTACAGGAAAACAATCGGGTCTGGACCTTCGATTCTTCAACTTTCCCTTTCTCAATAACATACGCATATATAGATATAATAAAAAAAATTGATTAACTAAGATAGGTCCGGCGTTGATTAATTTTTTTACTAGTTACAAATTATTCCTCAATATTATCCACGCGATTTATTAAAGATTTCATGATTATAAACGTGAATCGAATTTGATCCACTATTGAATTTTTTTAACACACTACCGCATCTGGTATTCACTGTTTTTTTTCTCCTTAATCAATGAAGATTCAAACTATGATACACGCAATTAACGCTTATTTGAAATCAGGTACTCACTTTAATGTTTCTTTTTAGACTTATGATCGGGTGCAGTTGAACGAAACTAAACGGAGCAGAACTGGAGGTGGCTTTTATATCGAAACCCAAAGGAGATTGAAGTCACCAGTTAGAGGAGGGTACCGGTTCTCCTCTCTGGCTATAGGAATCTGTACTTTACTCCCCGCGTTCACTTATGAGCCGCACTATAAGATGATAACATGACATCCTCTTACTCGCCTCAGGTTACATCTGCTGTAAGTTTCTCAAATGTGATCACAACGATTAGATCAATTAAATTCATTTCGATCTTCTCATATATAATGTATCGATAATAATTATACCTGTTCTTCTAATCCAAATCAGATTATTAGATCGCGCCCTGCATAGCTATACCAGGATTTCACTTGTCGGTTGAAATAATCTTATCTCTAAAATTAATAACGAAAATATAAATAAAAAAATATGCCTATACTCATCATCTATAACCGACGATCTTCAAGACTTTCCAATTAACTTGAACTGTATTTACTTCATGTTTAACGTTTACGTATACTTATGTGTATACTTTATGAACAAGACGAATTGAGGTACGAGGCGCGTCTCAGAATGTAGACGGTGAAATCGTTAGTATACCTAATTAAAATGAAGGCTACAAGGTTTATTTATTAGACCGCTGATTGTCCTCGTAATTTTTAATTTGTCAGTTTTCTTCATTCAGCAGATACATCAGCTATTATACGTATATATAAGATACAACCGTGTAACGGCCTTTAATGTAAACGAACTTTCAGTTCACTTCATATGGTGCATTGAACTTAATTATAAAGTTGATCTCTTCGGTTCAGGTTTACAGTTAACATAAGTATTATGAATTAGTAAATTTATCACGAATAGGTATACCTATATACGTGCATGTAATCGTTGTTTTGACCCAGAAGAAACTTACTTGGAGAAAGTCACATGCACTAAATTCGTGGTAATTTTTTCATACGGTAACAATTGTTCGCATATATACCTATATCATTTTGGTAAAAATTCATTCCGAATTTAATTTGTCGTTTTTGAACTAGATAAATATACCGATTTTTTTCCACCGCTTCTGCTACAAGGAATTCACTGCCGCATCGCGTAGTTTTATATCTATGGAAATTCTCCTTATATACGTATATTACGTTTCATGAATTATTACGTATTATTCCGTATTCCTGTACAAACTGCCATGTCATCGACCATAATTTTTTACGGTCATCAATGTCCTTGCAAACATTACGCAATTTCATCTTATAAATAGATCGATATAAAATCATATGCAACCAGCTTTACAGCCGTTAAAAAGAAATTCAAAAAAAAATTGTCTAACAAGGGCAAGGATCATTCAATTTCTTCATCTCTATTAACATCGCTCGTAAGAAAAAAAAAACAACAACCAAACAAAAAAAACAAGACAATCAAAGAAGGAAAAAATTTGATGTAATTATCTAACAATATAAGGATCAGATAACCATTTTCTCCCGTAAGATAACATATATTTTTTTGTTTATGGTACAGATTCAACATTTTATATGGGCTTATAGGCTTCATAATAACACATGTAAGTGTATCTATTAAAGTGTAAGAGGAAGGCCAAAAAAAGCAGCGACCCCGATCGTTGAAATGAAAGTAGCAAGCGGTGCCTGACGCACATTGAATCAAAATGCGAACGACTGCTGCTGCACGTGCTGCAGAATGGTGAGATGTTATACGTTGTAGTGAAAAAAAATTTCGAGTTGTTAAAAGTTTTAGATATCAAATTGAAATAAAGCGGTTGCCTGGTGCGTAGTGTGTAGATTTTAATTTTATCGTGTTGAAGGAAAGAAAAAAAATTGAGAACAAAAATTAACAAATGTCAAACTATCGTCCCGAGAATTTGAAATGCGGTTACTCAACCGATTGTATTTAATTTATTGGTAATATTTCAAATTATTGTGCCACAAAATTTTTGCTGTGGATACGGGAAAACCGGGCCACGGATAGAACAGCGTTATACGTATACCTATACCTAGGTATACGTATATCTGAGATAATGCTCGGAAAATAAGGATATGATATTAGAAAATATTGATACAGAGAAATTACGGGGTCTGTTTTGGTGATAAGAGCGACAGATAGAATTCATCTATGTATTAAGATAATCAAGTTATATCGCCAATTTTTGGCCTTTCAGAGCAAAAAAAATATACTTTTAAAATTGATTGTGTGACGCTTTTTCAACGTATTTTAATCTTACGAACACGAATCCGTCGAGTTGATTAGGTTCGATCAAATACTCATCAAAATTCCTTAATTTTTTTTGCAGGATCCTCAGGATATTTGGCGTCTCACAGAGTCAGCGTTCGCATGAACTCGCCGAATAGAACCGGTGCCAAAATAATGACTTCACACAACACTGACGAGCATCTCCTTACTTTCAACAGGGAGTGTGTCTAAGTCTGCTACAGTTTTGAATTTGGAAATCAATAATCATACATATATCGCATTCAATGCAATAATTAGGACAATTTAGAAGCGTTAAAATAACTACACATCTTGTGCATTATATTGTAACGTTTTTGAATATGGCAATAATTTTTTAATGAATAAAATGTCAAATATTATATTGATACGTATGATTAAATAAAGAGCACCCTTCAAATTAACATTGATAACACTCCTGCACCCTTCACTCATTAACATCCTTTATGAGCGACACATCGGGACATCAGGCCCTGACTTGGAACACCTTCCGGTTGTGACGAAGTATGATACGATACAGACGCATGCACATGATGAGGCCTACGTATGATGATATGATCCATTATTGATTCGGCACACGAATATAATGCGATACACATGCATGCACATGATGGCTTGATGATTCGAACTGGCTCCTCGCCTGTCCTGTTCTCCTGATACCAAAATAAATTTTTGGTCAAATTGTATGTCAGGGCCGGTATTGTAGGGATCTATCTTATCACTTCCGGTTGTGACGAAGTATGATGCGATACAGACGCATGCACATGATGAGGCCTACGTATGATGATATGATCCATTATTGATTCGGCACACGAATATAATGCGATACACATGCATGCACATGATGGCTTGATGATTCGAACTGGCTCCTCGCCTGTCCTGTTCTCCTGATACCAAAATAAATTTTTGGTCAAATTGTATGTCAGGGCCGGTATTGTAGGGATCTATCTTATCACTTCCGGTTGTGACGAAGTATGATGCGATACAGACGCATGCACATGATGAGGCCTACGTATGATGATATGATCCATTATTGATTCGGCACACGAATATAATGCGATACACATGCATGCACATGATGGCTTGATGATTCGAACTGGCTTCTCGCCTGTCCTGTTCTCCTGATACCAAATTGAATTTTCGGTCAAATTGTATCTCAGGGCCGGTATTGTAGGGATCTATCTTATCACTTCCGGTTGTGACGAAGTATGATGCGATACAGACGCATGCACATGATGAGGCCTACGTATGATGATATGATCCATTATTGATTCGGCACACGAATATAATGCGATACACATGCATGCACATGATGGCTTGATGATTCGAACTGGCTCCTCGCCTGTCCTGTTCTCCTGATACCAAATTAAATTTTTGGTCAAATTGTATCTCAGGGCCGGTATTGTAGGGATCTATCTTATCACTTCTGGTTGTGGTGAATGATAGATGCAGGTGTGTATTTAATGTTGATTAAACAATCAATTCAAGGAGGCCCTTTATTTATTGATAAATTAACGATATAAAATGAATTTTGACAAATTATTTAGTATATTATGAATTTGTTTATTCACAGAAATGCATTTTTACAGTAAATGTGTTACAATGGAATTGACAGGAGTTTTCAATTATGTCAAAATTTTAATTATTTCAGGGAATACATGATCTATGGCTATATAATAAATAATTCATGTAATTTTATCCAGTTGTCAAATGTAATAAACGATTTTGCAGATGCACCGACGAGGGTTGTGTTCTCAATGCTAGGCAGAGTTGCTTCGTAAGCTGCTAATTTTCCTCCTGTAACAAAAGGCAAAATGTTAAAATATCGTTAATAAACGGAATTGCAGCTCTTCATTGAACGATCAAGTTATTGCTAACTTTACACTTCCGTGAAAAAAAATTCAGATATCTCGATGGGATTTTAAACTTTTTTCGAGCGCTTAATTTCAGGCAACCTAGTAATGTTAACTGAAGAGCATTGTGGAGTTGCATATATAATTGGACGTCAGTAGGGCCATGCAGTAATTATTTTAAAACTATTTTAAAAGTTGAAAAAGATTCAGAAAGAATGAGAAAAAATTAAAAACAATAAACCTTCGAAGTGCAGTAGTGGAACAATGATTTTTGCGAATCAAATACACGAGTTAGGAAACAGGCGGCTAATTTTTTCCATACAAAATATTCTACGAACGCCCTAGTGACCGTCTCCTCCTCGGTTGGTCCACTAACGTCCGATTGGAGAATCCCTGCAGTATGCGAACGCTAAAACCAAAATAAAATGGATGATCGAGCAGATATTATTCGTAGAAAAATGCTGTTATTTTCAATCGACACCTTACTTACCTCGTTCTTGATATGCTGTGCCGCCTCCGAGTGAACTTCATGGCACGTACCGCCATTCGTTGTAGCAACTGAGTAGCTATATTTAGTACGAACTGGTACCAGAGCTGGTGCGAAGTATAGTTACTCAATGGTTGCATAGATTTGCTCTAGGGGCGACCAATTTAATTTTCCACAAGGACTGCCCACCTTCTATGAGACCGGTCTCTGTTGGAGATTCGTCTTCCTTGGTATCCGATTTTTGGGGTGCATGGTGCCCTCCTTCGAGATGTCTCATTTTGTCATATGGGTTGCATGACTTAAGGCGAATGTCAAAAGTCACACTTGTTCCAACTATAATTCCAACTACTTGTGCGTTGTACTTATATAACCTTACTAGGTCTAGACCGAGGAAATATCGATTCTATCTGTTGAATATGAGAAGATATTTATTGTATATGAATTATATAGGGACCCAATTCTGGTATGTTACACTTAGCTTTACATGGAATTATAAGAAGATACGAATACAAATTTCCAAGTGACACCTTCCCTGTTCGAAAAAACAACAAGGAGCTTCAGCCATAAGAAGGAAAATCATAAGAGTGTGGATTGTCATTTAGGATTTGAATTCGAATTTTCCGATTATTATTCTCAGGTTTTGTGACGAGGATAAAATATTGTATTGTTAACAATTGTCTCAGTCTATTCTTATAGACTTTTTAAACGTTTTAGTGGTCTTCAGCGACAGCCTTCCTTGTGCACAATTCAAGGTACTGTTGACGAAGTGCTCAGTAACATCGTTAAACCAAAGAGTACCTCTCCAATCATCATACAAGCTTCCAGCAGGTTATATTTCAACTCATATCATTACTTCTGAGATCGATATAGTCAAGCTTATTAAATTTCCATTCAGATTACATACCCTACTAAGTTTTCTGTAGAACTTTTGTTGTTCAACATTCCACAAGGATTGTTTAGATCATCGAATATACCGAGATATAATTTTCAGGACAGATGCCGGCGTTCATGCCTTTGCAGCAACAGCCCATGTGGATTTAACTCATCGGCACGAACGATTCTACAATATGGACAAGATTGTCAAAGCTACTAATAAGTATTTTCAACAGAAAAACTTTCATATTAGGTCCGTATCTACGAATCGATCAGGAAAGTTCAGGTTGTCTAAATACTTTTTCACAGCTAAGAAAAATTAAAAAATTAAAAAACACAGAATTACGTCGTGGTTGGAAGTAAACGAAGACTTTCATGCAAGATACGCAGCGAAATCACGATCATATTTATATCGTGTAATCGTCCCTAAAGAGGCTAATGAAACGGATGTTCCTGTTGCTGAGATATTCCGTGCTTGGGACATCAAGTATGCATCAGTTACCCATTATCTTAATTAAAATATTTCTACTCAGAGCAACTTTTCTTCTTCTTTATTTCATGTAAAGAAATATAAGATGAGATTAACTTAAAATAAGATTTTGATTGGTATGTACAGGCAACCAAATTTTGACGCAGAACGAGTGAAGCTAGGTACAAAACTTTTTCTTGGGCCAAAAGACTTTCAAACATTTGCCTCCAGGCGACGTGATAGATATAGAAACATGGATATAGTCTACAGACGAGAACTAGATTATTTCACGTTAGAAAAAGGTGAACCATTGCTCGCCGATGATCCAGCTTCTAAAAAATTCGATTACTGGAATTTTAAATGTGGATCCAAAGCATTTCTCTTCAACCAAGTAATAATCAATTTTTAGCAAATATAAGCACTCATAAAATATACTAAATAATTATCAAAATTAAAACATAATTTGAAGAAACATTGATCGAATTTCCAGGTGCGCCGAATGGTGGGAGCTTTGGTTGGACTAGGACTTGGGAAAATTTCTGAAAAAGATATCCAGTGCATGCTACAAGTCCCATCGCACCACAACTGGTTCTCAAAAATAATCCCTGGACCACCACATGGTTTATATTTGTGTAGCGTGGAGTACGATCCATCAGAATTAGCAAAGTATGTTATTCTGAAATCGTGATAATTATTTATATTAGCAGAGACTGAGAAGTATTTCAGTGAAAAAATTTCGAATAAACATTCGTAAAAATTTTCATTTGCAAATTCAATTCCGCTCATTTCTATACATCTGATAGAGTAGCCCGTTCGATTTTGATCATCGGTTCATCATGAGTCTCAGCAGTCTATTGCAAGCTAAGAAAAAAGACCTCAAACACTGTAATACCATAGTTACCAACATGCTCGGTGAGAAATATGAAACTATAGATGACGGAGTAAAATTGATTGATAAAGGACTTCCCTTTGTAGTGGATACCAAACCCGATTTGCAAATTGCTTTGGCTGCTCCTCGATTATACTTTGGTTCTCAGGACCCAGTAGCAAATATTGACATATTACAACACTACAAAATACGTCATGTCATAAGTATCGGTATAACAGTTGAAGTTAAGTTCAAAGAGATTAGTTATTATTCAGTCGATTTATTAGACATACCTGAATCCAATATCTTGAATACATTAAAAACCTGCTTCAATATAATAAAAAGCAATCAACATGAAAACATTTTTGTCCATTGTAACGCAGGCGTATCGCGATCAGCCTCAGTTATAATAGCTTATATAATGGTGACAGAAAATTTATCCTATGACGAGGCTTACCGAAGAGTTAAATCTGTTAGGCAATGCATCAAGCCGAACGACGGGTTTGTTCAGCAATTAAGAGCTTTGAAAATATCAGATTTCTCATCCGTATGAATCTTCTCTAGGTCAGGATTTGTCTGAAATACAAAGTGCGGAGGTTGTAATTGAAGGATACTACGTGAACACAACGTAAATTTTTAGATGATATATTATTATGATAGAACTCATCATGTTCAATGACATCACTCACTTATATATATATGTATGTATATATATATTTATATATGTTTTTGTGTATGTATGTGTGTGTTTGTATGTGTACGTATTATCTGATAATTACATATCGTTATCCATTACTCATTAGAAAAATTCATTTTCATGCATAGCTTTCTATTAAATTGTCGGCCAAAATTAAATTCTTTTAAATTCATTGATTGCGGCTTATAATAGTATTTATAATATATATTTTTGCATTTGATAAAACGTGCATTGGTAATTCCAAGTGGGTATATTTATAAAAATTGCTGTAAATCTAAAAAATATAAGTGAATTTCTGTGTATGTACTTCAGTAATTATTTAATCAATGATTACCAGCTGTCGACTTACCAGCAGTATTTAATTATCTGATTATACATAATCATGTAATTATTATCAATATCATATACATAAACCTAATATTCACATTCCTCCAACAATTGAAATGAGCTGTCTTGAAGAAAGGTAGACAAGGCACTTGAACCGAATAGTTTTTCTTAACTAGTTGGCCTCACAAATCAGTATGCATGGTTTTTGCATATCATATACCAAAATTGTAAAATAAAATAGGAATAAATAAAATTCACTCGCTGAATAGTATCGTATACCTATTCGAATGTGGAGTATTACTTATTACATATTTGTTTATAAACAACACCAGAGTTAGATAATTTTCTATATTTCTTTCTTTTTTTCTGGTTTTGTTGTAAAGTACTAAATTAGAAGGTCTTGTAAAGATAATGTTCCCAAGTATTCTCCGTATTTTTAAGTAATTCGTATTACATCAATCCTTGCTTTTCATTAAATTATAGAATCATAGGAGTTACTTAAGTGGACGATACAGGATATGCAGTTACGGTTATGCCTTTTTTTCATTCATCATTAATTATGTTAGGATAGGTAATTTATTTTTAAAAATTCATTTAATTATTTATATATATACTTAAAATCTTGATACCTCGTGCTAACAACTATTTTTGTTACCTAAGCGTATTATGTCAATAATATTAACTTGTAAATTCTGAAAAGCAAGCAATCAAAAATTGAAAAAAAAAAAAAAAAAAAAAAAACTGTGCTGCATTAAAGCAATATATTATCGCTAAGTTTGCTACAGTAGATTTTCAGTATATTGTATAGGAACATGTTCTTTAAACTGACCTAATACATCATGACTTCAGAAGATTTTCATTTCTTTTTTCAATAAACAGTTATTTAATATTAATGTAAGGCTTTTTCGCCAAATTCAATTATGTTCAACACAAAAAAAAGAAAAACATTATTGGAATTTTTATGTACAAAAATTATAAATACAAATAAACAAAATATTATGCTCGGCTGAGAAAAAAAAAAAAAAAAACAATTAGCCTTTGGGTTTTCGCCCATAGATAGACGCAACAATCTGAAGAATATACAATACGCAAAATTATTTCCTATATGAAGCCACAGTCTTAAGTACGTACAATGTATCTGTACCCGAAAGGCATATCGATATGCGCCGCAAAAAAAAAAGATGAATAAAACTTCTCATCTCATTTCAAACATAACACTGACTATGAATAATCTTTTTCATCTTGGTACATATTATACGTTGCAGTTACAGATACATATACGTCAGTTTAAACTGTAAATATAAACATTGTCGTCGTACATTGTGTAGTAAACCAGTGTCAAAGTCCAAGAGAGTGGCCAGGTCGTATGCAGCAGCATCAGTAATGAAAAAGGGAAATCACCCAGCAGCAGTGTTACCCTTATCGGTTATCGTTTGTCAGAGGAAAGTTACCTTACATCATACCTTATTAATTCGAGCGATATTGATTAGATGATGGATTATTTAACGTTTAGATCCCCAAGGACCAGCCGGGGTGGAGGTAGGCACAGGAGCGGATCCACCAAATGAAGGAAACTCCGTAACGCTGGCGGTGTTCGGAGCCTCTCTTTGCTGTTGCTCCCATGGTCCTCCTTTCACTACAAAACCAGAGTCACCGTCTGCGCCACCTAAACCTCCGTCACCTGAATCTCTCTGGGATGGTGGACGGAAACTGTTACGGATTTCGTTTTCGGTTACATCTTGGAGCTGTAACGTATCACAGTAGGTTGAAATTTGTGTTTTCGAGGTTAGAAATCGTTAAGAGTACTCCGTTATTGTATCGTAGAGGGCATTTGAAGGGCGAAAATCGAATGTTCAGAACGTAAAACATAAATGAAACGTAAATGCCGTTGCAATTCGTACACGATTTTTGCAGGTGAATTCAAGATATGGAGTTTCAATGATCAGTGATTTTTGGCATCTTAAATATCACTGGAGATAAAAAAAATGACACATAAATCAGACAAATTGTCTAACTTAGCGTGAACTTCCGACTTACATATTCCTCTTCTAGATTGAGAAGATATTCTCGAGCTTCCATTATGTTATCTTCAGTGCCCATAATCGTTACGATGTTGGGATCTGGGTCAGTACTACGTGGAAATTTGATGTCTACTTTGAATTCATCCATTATTCTACGAATGTTTCTTCCCTTAGTTCCGATTAGGCGTGAATGTACAGCTGCCTTGATAGGCACTTCTTCCTTCAATAGGTCGTTCTAAATATGAAACATAAGTCGTGAAAAAATCCATACTGATTCAAAATCAAACTAAAGATTATTGTGATTCAGGTTATTCGAACTCACCAGTTGATTAACTATTTTCATTATATCATCGCGAGCATCGTGAGCATTTTTTTCATACCCGGTAATGGTAATGATGTGTTGTTCAGGGTCCCCTATGCGTGGGAAAATTATTTGAACATCGTGGTCAGATCTTATTTTTTTTATCACAGCACCCAAACGGCCTATGATTTTTGGATGATACTCTGGATCAACTTCAATCTGTAATATGAAGCGCAAGATGTAATTTTTCAGAAACAATCGTAACTGAAATGAAGAATAAGACTACACAAACAGAAATATGCTTACCTTTAGTTCGAAGGACTTCAATGCTCTGTCTTGTCGCTGAGCCTCAAGATTTTTGCATTTTTCTATAATGGCTTGCTTCGCTTCTTCTACGCATGGAGGTGTTCCAGAAATCTGTTTAAAATAATAGTAAAAATTTTTTATTTCGATAATTTTGAATATTGAGGTCAAGTAGCTGAACCAATTCCATTACCTTGATATAATCTAATTTCTGGTCAGTTGGCGAAAGCATGATATGTACATCGTATTTTTCCATTAACTCCTTAACCTCACGACCTCGCTGCCCGATGATTGAACGATGCAGGTCGAAAGGAACATCAACCTGATGTAAAGCAACAACCATGTGTTGTTTTAATTTTGAATGAACAATAAAATATCAATGAAAAACATATATTCAGTATTTTTCTATATTAATTCAGCTTACCTCGATAGTTATTGGCACAAAACTCAATAAAGCCTCTTTAGCTGCTTCCGCCTTATCTGGTTGGCCAGTGATTCTGATTATATCGCAAGCTGGCACAGTATCAGGCGCCTCTGTTTCTTCACCGTTAACTTGTTCGTCGTTGCGTTGCTCCTCTGGAAATAGATGATTCAATAACGTTACGAATAGGATGAATTTTAGGTAAAACTTAGTGAAAAACCAGATTCAATATAATCACCCTGTACAACACGATCCGGGAATTTGATCAGCACTTCAAATTCAGCAGTGATACCCTGTACTTTGCAGCCCCTGGCACCCATAACTGTGCGATGATGTCGTTGTGGAATTACGCATTCAATGGTTACCATAGATTCCTGAAGAGCGACAAATACCAAGTTACTTGACGATTACAAATTTTGAATACGGTGATTCACAGGATTCGGGAATCTCGTGCTATAAATGTCACAGAAGAAAGTGTCAAATCTTTATTTACTACTCACCAATTCCTGAACGGTTTCTAACATGCGTTGCTTCGCAGCTTTTATACATTCTAGTGCTCCCTTGATGACAACACGATCGCTATCAACACCGGCACGCGGAAATGAGATTTGAACTCCGCCACATTCCTCTGAAATCCGATGCAGCACTTCTCCCCTACGTGCCACAAAATGTCTGTGATGCTTCGGTTCAATACTAATATCACTCTCTGTGATGTTGTCCTGCAATTACACATTTGATACATTTTTGAGAATTATAATTAATAAAAATAAAAACTTGAACGAAAAACAGAGACTAATCGTTGTGAAACTTCAACTCACAATTTCCTTAATGGTAGTTTCGAGCTCCGCTTTAGCTTTGTCGACGGCATCTTGCTTGCCTATTATCGTTATTACTTCTTTGTCCTCGTCTTCTTCCGTTGGAAAAATGATTCGAACTCCGGTAGAGTCCCTAATCTATGAGGAATAGAAAAAAAGAACATTTGTACTCGATCTGAATTTTTGACGATCAGGATTTGCATGAGTGATACGATGTGAATTACCTGAGGGATTAATTCGTGGGACTTTATAGGAGTGCAGGGATTTCAAAGGCTACCAAAGATTTCAAGGAAATTCATAAGATCTCAATGTACTTCCTCAGGCTTTGTGAGATTTCATGAGACTTCATAGGATTTCTTGAGGCCTCATGGAATTTCAGGGATTTTATCACACATCGATGTGCACCAAACTTTAGAAGTGATTCACCCTTTGTAATTACCTTCCTAATATTGGCACCATTCTTTCCTATGAGGAATTTGTGATGTTGCGCCTTAGCGCGAACTTCTGCAGAAAAACTGGAGAGAAGTTTTTCATTGGATAACTCAAGAAGCTGTTGCTTAGCCTTTTCCACGTCATCTTTTGGACCCCTGATGCTCACCTATTAAGAAACAACAGTTATTATTTTATCGACCCGCCAACATCACCTATAAGGTGAAACTGGAGACTGATATCAAATAATATCTTACTTTATCACTCTGGCTCTCAGCGGTCGGAAATTTGATGGCAACACCTCCACAATCTTCCATTATGGAATGAATCAATTTTCCTCCAGTTCCAATAAGTGAATTGTAAAATTTGGGAGGTATAACAATTTCATCGGTAATTATGTTTGCCTGCAAGAAAATTTTCATAAAATTTGTGATGGGGTATCAACTCCGAATTAGTAGAATAAAATGACGCACCAGTTCATTTTGGATTTTTTGAATCTTCTCCTTGGCTTCCTTAACATTTTCCTTCTTTCCGGTGATAGTAATGACATCACTTTTTTCTCCTTCGAGTGGCAATTCTATCTTCGTTTGAGTTTCCTCCCGAATCTAGTGTTAAAACGTTTGGAATAATCGATTGAATTAAATTAGGGAAACAGTGAAATAATTTGTCGTTCTGTAATAAATACTCCAAACAATCGGCGTACCTTGCGAATATTAGCACCACCTTTGCCGATAACAAATTTGTGGAATTGTTTGAATATCGGAACTTCCATAACAAAGCTATTCTCATTAAGCTCATTAACTAAATTCATAAGGTACTTATGACATTTGTCTACATCTTCTTTTGGCCCTCGAATTTTCACGACATCTCGTTTTTCAGCTAATTCAACGTAAATATGAAAATTTTAGTAACGTGTCAAAATTGCAGAGAAATATACGAAATACGTAAAAAAAAATTAATTAAAAATTACTCATGTGCGAGTTATGAGTTTTAACTTACCTAGCCCTGGAATAGTTATTTGAACTTGGTTGAATTTGTCTCTGATTTCTTTGATGTTATCTCCCTTGGTGCCAATAATGCTGCGATAGTGACGATGATCAATTATTACATCCTTCTCCTTTTCATTTTCTAGTTTTTCAACCATTTCCATCAGTTCCTAGAGTTGGGTAATAAAGAAAAGATTCAGTGAATTATTTGAAAACTGATACGACCGTGTTCGCATACCGTAATATGTTAGATAACGTCGAAACTCACCTTCTTAGCTTTTTCTACACCAGCATGATTTCCTTCGATGCGGATAAGATTTTTGCCTTCATTTTCAGATATGTTGATTATTACCCCAGTTTCCTCGTTCAAACGATTTACTGAGAAAATTTTATACGTCAATTTCTAAACTACAGATGCCATTGATTCATGTACTAATGAAGTATTCTACTAGGTGGTACTCACCATTAGTGCCATTCTTTCCAATAATATGTTTGTAGAATTTAGGATCTACATTGAGCTCCGCAAAAGTAAGTTTGTCAATAAGATCATTAACCATATCTTGCAATTCCGCTTGAACCTTATCTACTTCCTCGGGTGGACCTTCGATTTTAATTTTATCTTCCGAGTTGGTAAATTCTACATGGATGTTGCTCAAGTCTTGAGTTATTTTTTTTATGTTAGCACCTTTTCGCCCGATAATATATTTGTGAATCCACTCAGGAGCTTCTACTGTTAAGCTGCGAACGCTATTGGCCTTCTCATAAACCTTATGTAACGCTGGAAATATTTGAAACACACTTTTCAGTTTCTGATTCATTGCCAGGTCATTCCAACCAAGAAGACACCAGAAAAATCCGAAGTACAAATGCATCAGTAATTGAATTTTCACCAGTACTAACCAAGACCTAGTTTCTCCTGGGGTCCACGGAGAGTGATAGTTCCTACGGCAGAATCTAATGCAGGCATTTCTACACTGACACCGGTTAATTGTAAAATTTCAGCAATTGTGCTTCCCCGGTGCCCGATCACATACTTATGTTGGGACTTGGGGACCTCGACACATACAGTCGTGCATCTTTGTGCCTAAACAGAAATTTGAATATTTTAACCAATGAAAAACTGATAGCGTTACAAGATTTTAGCTGTTGTAAATTATGATTGAATTCCTAAAAACGGCATACCATATCTAGGTAAATAGCTTCAATCTTCTCCTTAGCAGCTAATACGCCTTCTTTTTCACCAGCGATTGTTATTTCATCTTTTTGCACTGACTGAGGAGGAATGTTGATACGCGCACCGGTCTCAGCGATCATAGCATTCAAATTTTCATTATGGGCACCATAGATGAAAGGATGATACATTTTTGGCACAACAACCCTTTCAAATGCTTTTCTGGACTGTAATACCGAAATTTTTCAGATCATTAGCAATTTCTTAGAGTTTACAAATACCACAGTTATATTACAATGGTATATATATATATATACCTGTTCGTCAGAAATGACTTTGATTTCATGCTCAGCTTTCTCAATCCCTTCCTTGGTACCAGTAATGGTAATAATATCTGACTGATCCTGTACCGATGGTATTTGAATCTTAGTAGCTGTAGTTTTTTCTAGATCCTTCAATCTTTGTCCAAATTTACCAAGGATCCATCGATGATGCTCTTTAGGAATGCTAATTTGTTTATTTGCCTGTAATTACATAGTATCTTAAACGAAGTTCGACCGAACATTCACATCATCCCCAGTGACAGTTGGTATTATTGAAATAATAAAACCAAAGGAAATAAGAAAGTGTGGATTGTAGAAGTAATGTTAATGCAAATACCCACGCGACAAGCTGTGCGTACATGCAGACAAACAAATATTTGCCTTTCAGTTCATAAAAACGGGAAAAAATGCAAAGATCAGTTCCCACGCGCGAAAATCATACCTGAGTTTGGAACGTGGTAAGAATACGACGACGTGCTTCTAAAACCTCGTTTTGCTTGCCAGTAACTAGAAATGTCAAAGACTGATCTTTGGAGGCTGAGATCTCGATGTGAGCCCCGCTTTCCTTCATAATAGTCAGGCATGTCCTCACAGATTCGCCTTCTCCAAATTTATCACTATGATCGAATTTCCGCTCCTCCACAGGTACGTGGAACACCTACGCCAAAAAAATTTATATGTGTATACGATGTGTTTGACGCAAGGGGGTGATAACGTATACTGAAATAAGTAACCCGAGATAGGCAGCCCATAATCAGAGGTGTCGGAGCATACAAGGTCACAAGCACAGAGCCTAATCTATAAGCATCCGGAGCAAAGAACCTAATCTATCAACATCTGGAGCAAGTACCACAAAACTATAATACACATGCAGTTTGGAAGGTTTGTTTCTTTGTTGCATTTGCTGATTCATTTTTGAGATGACTTTGAGATGAAATGTTTTTTTCGAGTTTCAAAAACTGAAGAATTTTGTTCAGCAACCCCTTCACCGATGACCTTTAACGTTCCGTGAAGACTTAACGTGACACCTCCGACCATAGGTCGTCTATCCCAAGTCACTTGTTTCGACACATATTATCACACCCTTGAGTTTGAAACGACTATTTATATATGTCCTGATAAGATTCCATTGCACTAGATACCTGCGCAAGAAAACGTCACACTTTTGAAGGTAGAAGATGATATTAGGTTTTTAACTTAACTCTTGCACATTTCAGATGCCAACTTTCAAGAAGCATAACTTAGTTTTAGTCAAACTTTATAAATCGAAAAAAAAATCATAAAAAATTGTAGGACGGACCGTAGACGTAATAAATTATTAAACTGTTTGGATTTGTGGAAAATACTTTTATTATAATATACACAGGTCTCCTCAGAAAAATCACACACAACTCCCTTTACCAAAAACAAACCCCAAACCCCGAACCACGCCTCTCAATTGAAACTCCCTCTTTTCCGAGCGGTATCATTCTAGCCCCTTCTCCACCACTATCGCAATCATCCATTCCCTTTCACTCATAATCATCTATTCCCTTACAGTTTATACTTTTGCCAATGTGATACAAGTTTGTTTATGCATTTAGAATAAAAATTCCATACTCTAGAGTGAAAAAATATTTTGGCAGAAGTATGTGGTCTATGATTTTTTATTCGATTTAAAAAGTTTTACTAAAACTGAGTTGTGCTTCTTGAAACTTGGCATTTGAAATGTGCAAGAGTTGAGATAGAAACCTAATATAATACCTGCGTGACGACAGAGCATCCAACACGCATACTGTTGTTTTTTATGGCCAGGGGGTTGGGGCTGCTGGAGATAGGGCTGGCCGACTCTGGAAGAACAGGGAAGGTCTCATCGTAGCTGTAGGTGGGTGGCTCGTAAGCCGTTCCCTCTTCCATTACTGATTGCTGCTGCATTTTTGGGTTGTCCTATTTCGTGCCAAGTCCTTACAGTAGCACTGTAAAAGGTAAATATTCGATTGCAAATTCAATTATTCGCAGAAGAACTAGACGATTTTCTATTAGATAAATTCATTTTACAAACTTGGTCTAATTTTATCAAGGTTTCAAAAATGGGTAAATAATAAGGTAGTGTTAATCAACCTACAGGTATGGTAATGACAGCTTTAACCACAAAGATAACATACTTGAAATAATCTTTAACCATCCAGTATGATTTTAAGATAAATGACAAATTTTTTGAAACCTGAACAGTGGCAAATCAATGAGAATTTATTTTAAATTACATAGGAATTAATTTTTTTTTTAGGTTAATCTAATTCCTACTGCCAAGTAGTCTTGAATAAAATAACTTATTCATTTTTATCGAGTGGACAAAAAAACAAGGAAATTAGACGATCCCCTTTGAGAAACAAATTTGGGCGAATCATAAGACATTTCGGAAATATTTCATTACGAGACCGGATTCCAGTAAGAATTTGATAGTAAAATCATGTGACACACCCCATATGTGAGAAAATTTTGTAAGAATTAACTTTTTTTTCGTTTAAATAAAATGGACATCCAGAGAAAAATAGTTCGTGTATAATAACTGTCGCTAATAAAACGAGCGGTGACCTATGATATCCGAATTGGCAATTAATTCATAGCTCAAAGCGATTTAAATGGAATTCCATTGAATGCCAGCATGTCAATGACCAGTAGTGGAGCCAGTGACCACCATATGGAATGGAGTGCTCACTTGACACGTCATGAGATTGCTAACCTCTTTTTAAAATCATCTGATATTTAAAAAAAATTACTTTCGATCATCTCGGCAATCAAAGGAGCAGCTAATTGTTTGAAAATTTTTTGACACCTAGATCTCGCCTGTCCAGAGCGTACTATCTCAAATTAAGTGAACACATTTTTTACCGAAATTCCCATTAATGGTATGAGAAAAAAAAAGAAAAAAGATACTCACTCTACCGTAGTAAAGAAATCCCGCCAGGTAATAAATCTTTATTACGCCGCCAGTTTACCATCAATCCACCTGTAATTTTTAGCAGAAAAAACTGAGATCACGTATTGTTGGATATTATTAATTTCCTAATTATGTATGATTTTAGGCCAAAAGATAAAGTCTCCGCAAAATGTGCAACACTCCTTACCGGTAACGCAAAGTGAAATGAGACAAGTGTTCGACTGTTCACTGATCGAAGATGATACCAATGGCATGGGGAGTTTTTCTGACGTTGGTAACGCTATTAATTGAGTCAAATACTGTCAAATTGATCGTTTTAGGAAATAACCTCCTGGTTTTCCAGTTTTAGCATAGACTAGCCCCAATATTATGAACTATGGATTCCAGTTATGTTATTCAGGCAGCAATAATTTACGAGAAAAATATGCACGTTGAGACTGTTCTATTTTAAGTTGAAAAGCAGTTTTCATTATTGTGGGGAATCAAAGATCGCGCCATTTATACGCGTAACTATTTGAAACGTCATTGTTGACCATGTTTCATTTTACTTTGGAAATAATTATATGAAGATATAAATACAACAAATACGTGACTCAGTATCTGCAGAAAATAAAATTATTATGCTGCAAAAAATTGTACGACAAATCATTTGAAATATATTAAGATTGAAATTTACCAATAAATAGTGGCCCAAGTGCCACGTGTTTTTGACTTATCGCAACGTGCACACTTTTCGTTATATGTTTATAACGCAACGTAGTACATAAATAAATAAAACTGCGCGTGTATTTCTCTCTTAATCATTATTTGCTTACATCATACCCTAGTTGACTACCGAACTTTACAGATATCATAAAACAACCATTGGACTTTTAAATTGTTTACCAATAATATATACATATATTTCTTATCTCTCATGTTGCATTCTATTTTATCCCGAATTATGTAACCAGTGGTACAGCCAAGGGCGATTATAGGTCGTATTTGACGATCTGCATTCCTTAATGCATAAGTTAGTTATGACACACAGTCTTCAAAACATGCCGGAAAGCACTGGGAGATTCGGTCCCCTTGTCGGGGCTATTGATGAAGGAACAAGCAGTGCTAGATTTTTAGTAAGTAAATATATTTGAGCAGGATCCGTTAAAATATTAGTAAAATGAAGTTATGAACTTGTTCATCAAGATAAGAGAGTTAGCTCCTAACTCTTGCTTGATTTATTACAACAAGCTCGCTATATAGAAACTGGAAGCCTAGTGTTTGATGACAAACACGATATATGTTAGCGAACGGATTTTATATGAGCTGAAATTTGGATGACAGCCAAAATTTTGAACAGTATCTCGTTGGAGTCTGAGCCGCACCTAGTTCTTTGAAATGAAAAGAAAGCTGCACAACTTTCCTTTTATTGCAAGAGATAATTCTTGCCTTCTGACGATTTGTTAGAAATTATTGAGTTTCTTATTTATTTAGCACCATTGAATGTATGTGTACCTGCTTGTTCAATTCCCCCAATTGGTTTTTATAGGTATTCAGTGTACGCCGGAGAGAAGTGGTAGCCTCTCATCAAATTGAAATAAAAAATATATATCCTCAAGAGGGTTGGGTGGAACAGGATCCTAAAGAGATACTTAAAGCTGTTCACCAATGTATAACTAGAACGATTGAAAAGTTGGAAGCGATAGACATAGACAAGTCAGATATCAAAGCCATTGGCATTACCAATCAACGAGAAACTACTCTATTATGGGATAAGGAAACCGGAGAACCTTTGCACAATGCAATCGGTATACAATTATTTTCTAGCTTTAACTTTTTAGTCAAGTGTTGTCATAGACACCACTCAAAGTGAAATGATATTAGAATAAACCCTTACGTGCTTCGAAACATATCTAGGCTTCATAATTGATGTAACGCATCAGTGAATACTTACACTAATTGAATTCTGTGGATTTGTTACTCTTATACTTTTCTTTGAACTGCTGCATATTTCAAACAGGATTGAAACTGGGAAGTACTTAGGTAAAAAAAAATGTAGAGTTGCTCTTTTTTAAACCTGATGTAAATATCTTACTGCTAGAAGAGTCTTAAAAATATTTAATGATCAGTTTGATTTCTCGTGATGACCGAATATTTGTATTTCTTTCAGTATGGCTAGATATGAGAACTACAACCACAATCGAAAACATTCTGGATAACGTTCCGAACAATACAAGAAATAAGAATTATCTCAAACCTATATGTGGGCTACCTATATCACCATATTTTAGTGCGCTAAAAATTCGCTGGCTCATTGACAACGTACCAAAAGTGAAACAGGCCGTTGAAACAGGCAGATGTGCTTTTGGGACTGTAGACACCTGGCTCATATGGGTTTGTATATATCATTTTGCTCATCAACTTCATTCTGATACGTGAATTTTGGAAAATCTGGACGCAGTGTGCGGGCTCTTGAATTGTTACACTGTCTTTGCATAACACATAGTAATACTTCCAGAACCTTACTCAAGGAAAACTTCACATAACAGATGTTTCCAATGCGTCTCGTACAATGTTAATGAATATCGAGACATTAAAGTGGGATCCTCTGCTCTGCCGATTCTTTGGTATTCCATCTGATATGCTTCCAGAAATTCGGTCATCTTCGGAAGTTTATGGGAATGTTACACACCCGGAGGTTTTGAATGGAATACCTATTTCTGGTGTAAGTATTTGAAGACTAAATTATTAACTTTCTAATTAAAACTGAAAGCGTTCGAAATTTTCGGGGAAGGCAATGGTTATTAACGTTTTTCAGTTGTTTATATTGTAATGCTGTTACACAGTGCATAGGCGATCAACAAGGAGCCCTCGTGGGCCAATTGTGCCTAAGGCCAGGACAGGCGAAAGCTACTTACGGCACAGGATGCTTTTTGCTTTACAACACTGGAAGCATGGTATACTACTTAAGTATTATAGAATTTATAATCAAGAGTCAGATAATGAAAAGAAAAATATTATTCATAAAATTACCAACAATTTTCAGAAAGTAGACTCATCGCAGGGACTGATTACTACAGTTGCCTACAAATTGGGGCGCTCATCTGTTGTGTATGCTTTAGAAGGATCGGTTGCTGTAGCCGGAGCAGCGCTATCGTGGTTAAGAGACAATATGCAGCTGATGTCTAATGTAACCGAGAGTCAAGATTTGGCTGAAAGAGTACGCTGTTCTGGCGACGTTTATTTTGTCCCAGCATTCTCTGGACTGTATGCACCTTACTGGCAGCAGGATGCCCGAGGGTAATATGCATTAGTTTAAGGAATGTTTCAAATTTCTATCAAAGAAGCTATGCTGAGAATATACAGATCCTTTTATATTTAGGGTAATTTGTGGAATCACCGAGGATACACAACAGTATCATATAATCAGGGCTGCACTCGAAGCTGTATGTTTTCAAACCAGAGATATTTTGGAAGCGATGGTCAAAGATTCTGGGACTATTTTAACTGAATTACAAGTCGATGGTGGAATGACAGCCAATGATCTTTTGATGCAACTGCAAGCTGATTTGACAGGAGTTACCGTAGGTAAGTGCGAAGAATTGCCTCTAGGATAAAATTTCCAGCCGCTAGATCTACTTAAACCGATTGACAAAAAAATTATATGCTTTTTAATAGTGAGGCCAAATATGGTAGAAACTACCGCGTTGGGAGCTGCTATTTTAGCGGGTGTCGGTATTGGACTTCTGGATATTAATGACGTTACTGCAGACGAAATCACTAAGTTCTCCCCACAAATCGGAGATGATGGTATGTTAATCGACTTGATGTCATTCGAACTAGTCTGTTAGTTTAGCTACAATGGGGTTACTGATTTATGTTTTTTCTAGAGCGAGATCTTCGATATTCTAAATGGAAAATGGCTATCGAACGTTCCATGAAATGGGATTCGTCGTCGGCACCAATTGATGGACGATAATAAAAGTATTCAGTGATTTTGATAAATTTATACAGTTACATATAAGTTTTAGAAATTTTAGTATTGCACGATAAACTGACAGTATATTTACACCTATCGAGAATATAGTCTATTGTTATGATATTCATGTGTGCGGTGAGGGATGAGAATGTTTATAAAACAGATTATTATAAAGATTTATCCGTTCTTATTATACGTATATATATTTTTAATCTGAAAAATAGTTATGGCCAATGACAAAAACGATGTTCTGACTCAACAATGTTTACCAAATGCCCATAATTTATTTTGCATGTTACAGAAAATGTTATGAATTGAAATTAAAACTCAAAGTTCGACTGATATCTGTTTGATTTAAATTGATAATTGACGTTGATTAGTTGTCAAATTCTCAATGATTGAATTAACTGATTTTGTAGTATTCAACATAACATGGTGATAATTTAGGCGATAACTCAGCTTAATAGCTTCAGCCAGTTACTCTTTCCTCATATCTGGCCATTAAAATTCGCCTGGTAATGTACAAATATTTCAACATTCCAGAGATAACACAAAGAGATAGTAGCCTACATTTGAATTAAATTGTGATTGTGCTAATATCTCACCGTAATAACTCAAGAAATTAGTTCCAATCGGTCTTATTTGATTCCAACAACTTTTCAAATCGGCGTTCAGCATCGTCAAACTGAAAAGTAAATATTATGCGATTCTTAATATGTACGTAAATTTAATCGGAGATCTCAACTAAACTCACTTCAGTCAACCCATCAATGGCACTTATATCCGAAGAATCGCTAAAATCGAAATTTACAGTCTTTCCCAGCGTTGGACTATGTAAAGGCGTTGAAGATATTGGCGTTGACTTTAACATGCAAAGTGGAAACAACAATCATGTTTATCTATCAATATGATTTAAAACTATGATGTGGCATGCCCAAGTAGTAAGAATTATTGAAATACCGTAGTTTGCGCATAAGTTGTTCCTATAAGCTGACTCAACTTTTGCCTTTCGAGTTCTTTGCCAATATTTTTAGCTGCGTTTGAACTTTGAGCAATGTTTGATTTTGTGTGCAGATTTTTGTTTTCATTTAGAGCTGCTATATAGTTTCGTTGCAATTTATCAAATGCAGATTTCAGTTTTTCCAATTCAGCAATATTTCTTTCAGCCTGCGTGTAAGTTTTATCATTCTTTTCCAACTTTATTTTTCGAAAGTCAGCCCTCACGGTTGACAATTCTCGTTCAAGAATAGTTATCCGTTCAATCTTTTCTTGTATGCCAATTTCATGGCCTATCTTACACTCCTTTGAATTTTTTATTTGCTACAGAAATGAACGATGAAGATAAAAACAAACAACACAATTTTTCTAAAGAAGCTTAGAAGCTTACCTGTATTTTGTCATTGTACTCCGCAGCTCTAAGTTCCTCTTTCAGCTGCAGGTTTTCTATAACTGCTACCAATTCAGTGACCTTATGATTCTTTCGTTCAATTTCCTGGTTCATTGCATTATTTTCTGCCGAAATCTGCAAATTTTCCAGCTTCACTTTTGCAGAAATTTCATCGAAATTGCTAGACTCCTCTTTCAGTTTTTCTTCTTTTGCGGCTATTTTGACCCTCGTTTCAGATACTGCGGCAGAATTTTCTTTTTCAGTGGTTTCGTATGTCTCATAAACTGTTTTATCCCTAGAGAGATTCTCTTCTCGATGTGAAAATTCTTCATTTAGTCTCCGAATAGTCTCTTTTGCCTTCCCATTAGTCTCAATGGCATTTATCAAATCTTTTCTGAATCCGCTGATCTGAAACAAAATAAAATTTCAGAGAGCATCAGTCATATTCTTAGAAATTTGTGCTACTCTATGCGGTCATTTTTAATTACCTTGTCATGTATGTGAGTTAATGTTCTTTGCAATTCCTCAATATCCTCAAAAATTTTTGTTGAGGTTTTAGATAAGTTTTCGTTATCAGATTTGACTTTGAGCAGCTGATCATTCTCCTTTACCTGTCTTAATTCCAGATCTTGAATCTGCTGCCTAGAATTGGAATAGATTTACTCATTTATTAACATCAGTAAAGATATGCCTTGCTTGCTATTTCACCTGTAGTCAGCTGATTCTAAATCTCTATTCCACCTTGCTGCGAGATGTGTGCTTTTTAATGCCGCGATTTCATTGTTCAGATTCATTGTCGTTGTCTTTAGATTATCTGTTTCAGATGTTGAATTTGTTATTTGCTTCTCATAGGCTCTGGACGTAGCTTTGAGAGTTTCGTATTGGGATAAGAGTTCTTTATAATTCCTCTCATTTTCAAGACTTTCCTGAAAATGAGGTGGATTATTATTATTGTGGTAATAAGATAGCCTTTTTATTAGTAGCCACTTACCACCTCCAATGTGCGTTTTTTCTCTCGTTCCTCATTCAAAGTTGCCTCTAAATGTTTTATGGTGTTCGAGATATATTCAATTTCCCGGCGATGTTTTATCTCGTTTTCATATAAAGTTCTGCCGAACTTTTCGAGTTCATCATTCACTGAAGATACGTTCCAATTTATCGTATTTATTTGGGTTTCAAATTCTTTGCACTTAGATTGTACTGCCATCAGCTCATTAACTTTAATTTCTAATCGATCCTTCAATCGCCTTGTTTCTTCCGGAACTGTAAATTATTATTACCACTCAGATCTTGATTATGCCCCCATAAGTAATATTGTAAACCCCGAATTACTCTGATCGTTATCTTGTCGAGATAGATAATCGTTCATCCTTTTTTGCTGTTCGATAATAACTGTATATAATTTTTCCGCGAATTTCCGGTCTTTTTGATTCTTCATTGAACTTTCTGTTATACAGTCGCTTTGCTCTTTTATGAGAGACATGGAGCTTCTTATGAGGTCTTGTCTATAAATGAAATTATTTGTCAAACATTGAATTTACATAGATATACTATGAGAGAGGTGTGAGGATTACTTTTCCACAATTTCCGTGCGCATTTCCTCTTCTACTTTTATATTTCGTTCAAGAGATTCACGTTCTTCCTCTGCACGGCGGAGATCCCTTTCCAATTTTTCAATTCTTTCATTGGCTTGTGCTAGCAGTGATTTGTCCAGCTGTACAGTCCAAAACATGGATACATTGAATAAGATGCTCAACTTTGTTTTAACACTTAACTTACCTTTTCAAATAAAGGAAGTTCATTTTGCGAGATATGATTCCAAATTTCCGTCATTTGATCCAATGCGTTATCAATCTGGGATAACGGTTGAGATGAAATCTGACTCAGATTGGTCGAGATCTGTGAGTCGTTCAATTTTCGAACTTTCATTTCACTTGGGGTAGCGCTATTGTACTTGACCGAAGAAACGACTTTTTGTTTTAGCTTTCGTTTTTCATCCGCAGTCTAATCGGTGTGAAGATGAATGAATAAATTAGAATAACAAATGGTATTAATTCAGCATGAATAGGTATCGGAAATTACTGTTAGATCCAAATAATACTTTATCCACAAAAGAAGGCTGATTATACGTACTCTTGAGCCTGAACATTTTTGTTTTTTTGTTCCGGATTGTTTATCCATAATTACAACAGTTAACTTCAATAATCAATTGATTAAATCCAGCGTAATATGTGTCGACTTTGCTCCGAGTTGAACAAAAAACAACCACCTATATCGGATCTCGCGACAATTTAAAGTTCGATCACACTATCGTCCTTCGTTTCGAGAGTTCGCTTATCCGGAAATAAATAAAAATAAAATAATAGACAAATTCACATGTACCTATTTTATTACATATCACTGCTTTGCGCTAAAGTAAAATTAGTTTTTTAATTCCTCGTACGATATGCTGTAGACTAGTGTTGTGGAATTTTCAGATTATAAGAACGATATTCGCGCCCCTATCGAGCATTGATTAACGCTCAATTTGCGTGGCCGCTATATTCGGATCATAAAAATCTATACTCCATCTGTCAAGAAGAGAACTTTATTGCTCTCCAAAGAAGGTCAGCTGACAATCATCTAAAACAAGGGTCGCTGGGCAAATCTCTCCCATCTGGTAATCGATTGTAAATGAAACCCAGTCTCATGTACCGGCTTCCAAATTCGTCGAGAAAGTACATACATAATCTTAAAAAAAAAAAGGAGAAATTGTTCATCAATCAAATCTTTTTCTGCTTCCAGTTTAGACAAAATTTAATTCTCCTGCACACAACGCAATAATAATCAGTCTACGGAAGAGAGGATTATTTAACGGCCGCTGACGATGTTACCTGAAAGAGAAAGAAGAGAGAAAAAAAATAGAAAAATTTATCGTTTCCGTAAATTGATAATGATAGTCCCAGATACGCTGAACTCTTTATGAAGCACCTGGTTTGAAACTCGTGGTAAATCGATGGTACATTGCAGCGCATGTGAGGTACTGTTAAGGATGCTGGGCTGCGTCTTTTGCTCTCCCACTCCGCGCCCTCGTCACCGGGGATGCTTGGGTGCTACCTTCATTGACAAATTACGAATAGAAAAGTGCAGATTAGTATAGTTCGGGATAGCATAAAACGAAACGCGCGAATGTTATCGATGCTGAACGTTTGCAACAGGCGATAAAACGGGTCCGGAAAAGAATCGCCGCTTAGAAAAAGTGAATAATTAAATAGACGGAAGGATATTTCTGATAATATCACGATGAAGGACCACGAAGCAACTCCTCCGTGTCAACGTAAACCAATGAAACTTCGAAATCTCATATATAAAACCGAAGCCTTCGACTCTTTGCACTGTAATAACGCTGAGGTTTGTTCGATTATTAATTTATTTCAATGAATTATTATCACTTTCAATTTATGTGGTTGAAAATTCTTCATTTCATTATTGCAAGGGATTCGAAACTTACGATTTTCAAGAAGAAACTTACAACAGTGATATGTTGATATGCTAAGTAAATTCATAAATAAAATAGAAAAATTAATGTTTAACATGACAATCCTCGGAAAAAACCCAAGAATTGAAGAAATAATTTTTCCATTTGATTGTGACCTCTTTATACGGTATCCACTAATTAGATTGTCCAGAGACATTTTTTAAGGTAAAAAAAATAACTAAAAAACGACTTAAAATCGATCTTTGTGGTCTGTAAAGATTTATGACTATAATTTCTCTTCGTTTGTAATGTGTTTCTTTTATCCACGTTATTCATTGCTTACTATCAGTGATTATTATTGCTAGACACGTTTCGTGTTCACATTATGGAGTGAATTGGTGCGGTGGCACAAACTCTTGCAGATGTAAAAAATTTCAAAAGTTCTTGATTACGCAAATGATTTATCTCCTTCGTATTAACAATTTTAATACGTCATACATATTCTTGAATTCATTTTACAGAGAACACATTGCTCGAACCAAGTATGTCTGGGAAGCATAATGGCTCTACCTAATCATAGTACCGAACCACGTTCCAAAGAAGAAACCCTTGTACATGCTAAAGATTTTTTAGATCAATATTTTGCATCTATCAGGAGGTAATGCATAATGATTAAGATAAATGGCCATCAAAATTCATTGGATGTACTGTTAAATGTGAATATGGCGTACGACGACATGGAGAATTTATATTGAAATAAATTTTATTCTTTTGTTCTATCGATGATTCGTGTAGATTGAACAGTGATGCACACCGATCACGATGGGAAAGTATACAAAGAGAAGTCTCGTGCACCAGCACTTATCAGCTAACAGAAACTGAGTTAGTTTACGGAGCAAAATTGGCATGGCGTAACGCTGCTCGTTGCATTGGAAGAATTCAATGGTCGAAGCTTCAGGTTCATAAATTTTTTTGTGATCTTTTAGTAAAGCCAAGCGAAATATCAGAAATATCTAAAAGTTATTTATCAGGTCTTCGATTGCCGATATGTTACAACAACCAGTGGAATGTTTGAGGCCCTTTGCAATCACATCAAGTACAGTACAAACAAGGGAAATATCAGGTAAATGATAATTTTTGAGACCGTCATACTTGGTAATAAGGATTACTCAATAGTTATTTCGAAACCAAACAGATGGAAATCAATGCATTTATACCAATAAACTATTGATTAACAAAATTAAATTTAGAACATTTGGTATCCAAGTTCAAACTTTGTACATAGGTCAGCAATAACTATTTTTCCTCAACGCACCGATGGAAAGCATGACTATAAGGTATGGAATCAGCAGCTAATCAGTTATGCAGGATATAAAAATCCAGATGGCACGATCACAGGCGATCCTGTTAATGTCGAATTTACAGAGGTTTGTTACCTAGAGAAAATAAATACCAATCAATTTCTTATCTTCAACTACTCCAAAAGTATTTTCAATGCTATGTACTCAATTTTCTTAGTTATGCATGAAACTGGGTTGGAGAGGTGCTGGAACAAGATTTGATATATTACCAATCGTATTATCAGCTAATGGACACGATCCTGATTACTTCGACATTCCAAGTGAGCTTGTATTGGAGGTTCCGATCAGTCATCCAACGTAAGTAATTTTCAGTGGTTAATTTGATCGGTGGTACGTTGGTGCAACATTCGATTGCAGATGGTTTCTGGAATAATTTTCTAATTCACTGCAGATTTGAGTGGTTTGAGAAATTAAATCTCAAGTGGTTTGCGGTACCTGCTGTTTCGGGTATGATATTTGATTGCGGTGGATTGGAATTTACAGCGGCACCGTTCAATGGCTGGTATATGAGTACTGAAATAGGATCCAGAGATCTCTGTGATATTCAACGTTACAACATGTTAGAGGTAAATTCTATCACAAATTGTCAATAGAAAAATCTCACAAATTTCAGCCCACTACTCGTTAATCACAAACATTATTCTTTTTTGGCAAATTAATGTATTTTGGAGTTGATTTAGACTATTGCTAGCCACATGGGGCTGGACACTCGAACGCCTATTTCACTGTGGAAAGATAAAGCCATGATCGAGACAAATGTTGCCGTGCTACATAGTTTTCAGGTAAATCAGATTATAATATCATTTGGGCTGTCCGATAGTTTTGCGACTTTCATTTTTAAAAAGCTTATCATTAATTTACAGATGAAAAATGTAACCATCGTTGACCACCACACAGCTTCTGAGTCATTTATGAAACATTATGAAAATGAAATGCGTCTACGCAACGGCTGTCCCGCAGATTGGCTGTGGATTGTTCCACCAATTTCTGGATCTGCTACTCCTGTTTTTCACCAAGAAATGGCACTGTATTACTTGAAACCATCCTACGATTATCAGGTGACCATACAAACGATCATATTTTGGTCTAACTTCAACTGCTTTCATTAATTGATTATAATAATCAACAAATTTGTAGGATCCTGCATGGAAAACACATCAATGGAAGAAGGGACGAGATAAAAAATCGACTTCTAAGAAACCAAGGAGGAAATTTCACTTCAAACAAATAGCTAGGTAAGAATATTATCGATATCAAATACATGACATTGTTATTTCGTGGGTTCGACATAATTCACCGATTGTTCATTACAGGGCAGTGAAATTCACATCCAAATTATTCGGTCGCGCTTTATCCCGAAGAATCAAAGCGACGGTCTTGTTTGCTACTGAAACCAAGACGTCTGAAATGTACGCGGTGAAACTTGGGGAACTTCTTGGTCACGCATTTCATTCCCAGGTAATAAAATATTTTACAAACATCTACGTGTTGATATTTCACTAGATGTTACTCAAATAAACTTGTCATGTGCTCACAGGTTCACTGTATGGCAGATTACGACATCAGCAACATAGAACATGAGGCATTGTTACTCGTGATCACATCTACTTTTGGAAATGGTGATCCACCTGAAAATGGAGAAGTATTTATTTCGTTCACAGCATATCGATACAAATTATGTGGAATCAATAAACTTTCTACATCGATATTTTAAATATTTTAGGCATTTGCACAAAACTTATACGCGATGAAAATGAACGAAACCTATTCAAATAACGAGAATAAAATTAGGTAAGCCTATAGCAATCGTCGGGTAGTATGAACAGAGATGGTCTGGTTGTTACATAGTAGTTATGCTTTAGCTTGGCTACCTCAAAGTCCTTCATAAAAGCGAACAGCCAAACTGAATTAGGCAGTTCAAAGAAATTGGATAGGCTCGACTCTTTACGTGGTTCCGTCACAGAATCTCAAGTTGAAGACACTTTCGGACCTCTTAGCAATGTCAGGTTTGTCAGAATATTTTGTGTAATCAATATACTTAAAAAATTAAAGTCACTCAGTTTATGTTTTATAAAATAACTTGACGCATCTTGGTTCTCACAGGTTCGCTGTTTTTGCTCTGGGTTCTTCGGCATACCCTAACTTTTGTGCATTTGGACGGTACGTGGATAATCTGCTAGGAGAACTTGGTGGTGAACGTCTACTCCGCCTCGCACAGGGAGATGAAATGTGTGGCCAAGAACAAGCATTCCGGAAGTGGGCGGCTGACACTTTTACGGTATTATTCGGATGATAAAATTAAAACATTTTAAAATTACTGTAGCATTCAAAAAAGTATAAGACTAAAGGTGATATCGACCATCATAATGAATACTTCACATTCAAGGTTGCCTGTGAAACATTTTGCTTGGACGATGATGAGACATTGTTAGAAGTTGCCCTTTCATTGGGTTCAGACGTCTTGTCACCGGCTGCAGTTCGATTTGTCGAAGCAGATCCTCAACCAATTGCTACAGGTTTGCAATAATTTCATGTTGCAGTACGTGAAATGTTTGAGAGGGTCTTTTTGATGATATAATTTATTGATTTTAGCTTTGAAGAAATGCCACTCCAGAAATGTAACATCTTGCAACATGTTACGAAAAACTAACTTGAACGGTAGCAACTCTAGGTAGGCCAAATGTCCGGGCAATTATAGAAAAAATTTTCTTAAAAATGCAAGATAATATTCAACTTGTATTTCTAGCGGTGTGACGTTGTTACTTGAACTTGATGAAATAGCGGGAATGGAATTGCAATACAAGCCTGGTGATCACTTGGGCGTTTTTGCATGCAACAGAGCTCAACTTGTGGAAAGTATTCTGAAACGGCTACAAACTAATGTAGACCCAGATATACCGATCGAACTCCAAATGCAGAAGCAATCTCATACTCCGAATGGTTAGTCGATTTACGCATGAGAGTAACAGTGAATAACTTATATCAATATTCGAATATCTTTATATTTTCTTACAGGTATTGTAAAAACGTGGATGCCACATGATCGTTATCTGCCAAACTCGCTACGAATGCTTCTCACAAGATTTTTGGACATCACTACGCCACCGACTCCAAATCTCCTACGATATTTCGCCTCCATAGCTACGAATCCGGAAGAGCAGGCACAGCTAACTGAATTGGCTACTGTATGTAATGGGAATTTTGATCATGATGATGACGCACAAAAGTGGCTTCAGCATTTTCAGTGACACAGAAATCTGAGATACTTATCAAGGATGTTTTGTTCATAACAGAATTCAACAGCCTACGAAGATTGGCGGCACTGGAAATTCCCCAATCTCTTAGAAGTACTCGAAGAATTTCCATCCGTGAGACCACTGGCATCACTTTTGATACTTCAATTGACGCCTTTGCAGCCAAGATTTTACAGTATCTCATCGTCACCTAACGTTCATCAGGGACAGATACATCTCACAGTCGCTGTTGTTCAGTATAAAACACAAGGTAAAATTAAATATTCAAAAACTGTGCTTGTTTTGTAGAAAAAAAACAATTTCAAGTGATTTTAATGAACTTCACAGATGGTAGCGGACCAACACATTATGGAGTTTGCTCAAATTATCTCCATGAGTTACCGGATGGCGAATCTCTATACGTTTTTGTACGAAGGTTGGTAAAGAACATTGTTTTGTTCTTGTCACATGAGCAATTGTAATCAAAATTGGTATTTCAGTGCTCCGAATTTCTACATGCCATTGGACAAAAAAGCACCAATGATATTGGTAGGTCCAGGAACTGGAATCGCACCTTTCCGCGGATTTTGGCATCACCGACTCTCAGAGATGAAACTCGTTAAAGGTACAGTAGACAGTTGGTTCTGCACTTTTATCACAACCAAAACCGTTGTGATTTGGTCTGAATTCAAGTTTCGATTACAGATGGAATGGTGGGAAAAATTTGGTTGTTCTTCGGCTGCCGTCAGAGAGATTTGGACCTGTATAGAGAAGAGAAAAACAGTATGCTAAAAGCAGGAGTACTGGACAAAGTATTCCTCGCATTATCACGTGAACCCGGTTCCCAGAAAGTAAGTTTGTACATTGTAACATCAAATAAAATTCTTACTCGCTGAATGATCTGAAAATATAACGATTGAATTGAATGTTGCAGACCTACGTCCAAGATCTCATTCAAGCGGAGGCCTCCCAGATTTTTGGAATGTTGGTGCATGAGCAGGGCCATTTTTATGTCTGTGGTGACTGTACAATGGCTGAGGATGTCTACCAGACATTGAAACAAATTATTCAGACACATGGAAAACTGAGTAACAAAGAAGTTGAAGCCTATATGTTGTCTTTGAGGGTGAGCGATGGAATATGACATCAATTACGCTCGCGATATAACTAACGTTAAAATTATTTCAGGATGAAAATCGATATCACGAAGACATATTTGGTATAACCCTCAGAACTGCGGAGGTTCATAACCGATCCCGAGAGACAGCAAGAATCAGGATGGCATCAGAACCATGAAGAAATTGATCAAGTGATCGATTTTGGCAGTATATCCAATCTAGGTATAGGCAAATTTTACGAAAACTATATCATGTCCTCTTCTGCATATCTTACAAGAATGTTATATTTCGAATAATAAATTACAATCTTTGAATCTCACATACAGTTAGATTATTTTAGACTAACTCTTCCTCGTGTCATCAATCTCAAATTTGGTTTCGATACTACAAATCGATATCGATATTTTCACTCTCACGCCAACAGAAATACTAAAACCCAAAAGGATTGTAAATTTCTAAATTTAAATAATTCATAACTCATACCTGGAAAAGATTCAAAAGTGCGTCGGAAGTTTTATACACACGTATAAATAGCTATACTTACACAATTTTGTGTGTAAATATAAGTTATTTATACATTTATTATTCTATACACAAGAATACATCGCCAAACAAGTATCACTTTGCTTGTGAATTTGACTATTTCCTACCAGTAATACTCAGTTGTGTAGCGCAGTCGTGTTCAGACCAGGTTGACCTTTTTCTATGACACCGGCTAACAACTTCTTTATCTCTGCGATTGCTTTCCCAGGATTAAGTCCCTGTTTTTAAAATAATTCGAATATATCATCAAAGATACGATAAACATCATCACACCTTTTCAAAATCTTGTGCTAATACAACTTACCTTTGGGCAAGTACGGCTACAGTTCATGATCGTATGGCAACGGTACACGGAAAATGGGTCTCTAAGTTTCTCAAGACGTTCCTTTGACAAGTCATCTCTGGAGTCAATGATCCATCTGTAAGCCTGGGGGATGACAAAATTTTTTTATGATTACAAATCATTCAAAACTGAATGAATATAATTTTAATTTGATATCATAAAGCACAAACCTGCATCAACACAGCAGGGCCCAAATATTTATCTCCATTCCACCAGTAAGACGGACAAGAAGTACTGCAGCAGGCGCACAAAATGCATTCGTACAGACCATCCTTTACAAACAAAATTTTTATTTGGAATTGTAGAAGAATAAATCCATAGCTATGATAATATATTTATGATATTTGACTCACCAACTTTTTACGATCGTCAACGCTCTGCAAGTATTGCTGCGTACCACTTTTTTTGGCGTCCTTACGTTGTAGCCAAGGTTGAATGCTACTGTACTGGGCGTAGAAGTGATTCATGTCTGGTACCAAATCTTTCACAACATACATATGGGGCAATGGGTAGATCTTAGTGTTCTGGTTCAAGTTCTTGTCAATTTTGCTATGAAAAGTTTTTCATGTTAAGGATACGAATTCACTGCAAATTGATTATATAAGATTTATATGGGTGTTATATAAAGCATACCTGATACAGGCGAGTGTGTTTGTTCCACCAATATTCATTGCACAGGAGCCACAAATACCCTCTCTGCACGACCGACGGAAAGTCAAAGTTGGGTCGACTTCATTTTTAATCTTAATCAACGCGTCCAAAACCATAGGGCCGCATCTGATTAGATTCTCAATTTGATAAAATATTTAGATATGTCTTGGAAATATTTAGAAATTATATGGGGTACAGAAAATAACTCATGGAGCAAATTTGGCAAGATGATGTTCATGGGAGTGCACTTTTTTCATTAGCAGTTTAGAGGAAAGGAGGGTCTAGTGGTGTGGGGTGCATAATCTGTAATTAATTCAGATATTTTAAGATGCCTAATCTCTGTATTATTCTTCAAGTCTTCATTGTAAAGATTCGTTCTTGTTTAAAAAATATGAGAAATCATTGCTGAAAATTAATCAGAAATTTTGATAAACTCACGAGTTCAGGTCAACTTTGTAATCTTGCATCTGTGGCTTCTCATCGGGCTTGTCCGGATTCCAACGATAAATGGTAAAGGTTTTCAATCTAGCTTCAGCATTCTGGGCTGCAGATGCATGCAACCCGCGAACCTGTAAAATTCACTTTTTCATCGATACTGACAAAAAATTCATTAGTCTAATAGGAAAAACACTGAAAGAAGGATATTCCTCCTATAAGCAATTAGTTGGATCCGACAGGTAGCGATCTACATCCAATTAATTTCGCAACTGTACATTTATACTGAAATTATCAATCAAACCGTTATATCCTATGTATACATACTTCATCGCTGCCAAAATGTAGTGCATGTATGTTGTCATTGGTTATGAAGCCAAGACGCAGTCAGGGAATTGTTTCAAAAATTTTCATTTAAAGTGGACAAACAAATTGAGATACCGTATTGATTGTAAAATACTTGTTAAATATTTCAACAAAATGAGGAAAACCAGCGAAGAACTGGGAAATATTTCTAAATAGTATTACAAAAACAATACATGGGCGGGCATCTGTTATGTCATGTCAGACTAGATTAAAAAATTTTATAAATAAAATTTTACGAGTTAATAATTTTAAATTATTCTTATCCACTATGTTACGGTAGGAAATAGAACGTATTTTGAACTGCACGAACCTGCCGAATGACATTTCTGCAGCCTGTCGGAAAAATATTAGCCATTTTTACGTCTAAACTCGGACTGGTACGAGTACCACTGAATTTGTTGCGTAATAAGGTGCTCTTCACATGAACAGCCGGAATCACGGAAGACGGAAAGACGGAACGGAAAGCAGACGACTTCTAGTGACTTTTGAATTCCGTCCCTTCAAATAATTTTTTAAGAACGAAACAGATTGGATGTCTACATATTTTATTCGATGAAATAACGAATTCATATCGGTAATTATGAGTTGGTCTTACGGATAATTACATAAATCATACATTTTGATACATATAAGTGCGATTTAATCACATATATAATTCAAGTCGAATTCTGCAGAAATAGCCCCATTCCGTTCCGCCTTTCCGTGCAAATTTGTTCGTGGGGATCAATAGAAAAATTGTCACGGAACGAAATGCCACGCTAATGGTCAGTCTTTGGCCAGTCTTGAAACCATGGACGTATGATTGGTCCATGCAGGAAAGTACGCTGCATAAGCGGAGCACGGATTTTAGTAACTTCGTCTGCTTTCCGTTCCGTCTTTCCGACGTCTTCATGTGAGAGCACCCTGAAGTCGCAAGTGGCCGGTTGCATGGTTTCAACCGGTTATGCCGGTTCAACCGTGTTCAACCAGGCAGCTGGTTTTCGAGTTGTAGGGATATTGTCGACAGGTGGCGTTACGTTGTCATGACGATGGCGAATATTTTGCACAGAGTCTCGGGTCATCTCTGCCCCCGTTGCTCCATTCTTCTGGCATAGTTCATAAAACTTTTATCCTTGATGTGATGTGAACGCACTGTGCTTTGGCACTGAGTTAACGTTTAAGTTTCCTTTCAACAAAATCCCCCACTTCGTTTTACAGCTGATGCGATAACTGTGTTACGGATCTAATGATACGGGACAGTTTGTTTGGTGTTCCCAAGATAACGTACGGAAATTATTTAGTTCGCTGGTGTACTCCTTCTGTTTTGAGTCGTGCGGGAGCGTCTGGGATCGCGTGGACGAAGCGAAAAATCGTAGCTAGTAGATTTACTTCGCTGACTGAATAGTAGTGTGAATTATAAAATAAATTTCTTGACTTAATAAAGAAAGAGTTATAGTAAAAGAGAGAGCGATAAATATTAGGAGGGCAGGGGAGATTGAGAGAGAGGAAGAGAGATAGATTTTATAGGGTGAAAGGAAGAGAGAGAGAAAACAAACAAAACTAAATATCCAAATTTATTGAACTGAAGTAATTGGAGGTGAACTTAGCAGTTGTGGCGAAGTGGGTGCTTCGTTTTTTACCAAAAGAGTGCACGCGGGGATGGTATACCTGGCGGGTGTTTGGGGCATGGGAGAGACTGAACCAAAGTGCCATAGCACCACTTCCAACTCTGTCTCAACTTCATTTCTACAAGATCACGATGAAGAAGTCGCTTTACTCCCTCTCAATAACCAGGTACGATTTTATGCCATAATATAGCGACCTATATTTAATCATAGCCGTAAATTCTCCGAGCTCCATAGAAGAATCTGATGAAAAACTTGGAATGCGGAAATAATATTTAGAAATACTACGTAGTTCTTTGATAAACAATTCTGACTCAAATCGCATGTTTTACTACATTAGCGCACTGTCGTCATCGTGTCGTCGTCGTACCATAACGAGACGATCAACGTATCGTGGGTGCGTAGATTACGACGATGAGGTCGCGTCCTTCCAATTTCAAGATGTTCGATTACCAATCAAACTCGTTTGTAACACTACGTAATGGGTTAAATATTACAATTCGATTATCGTAGGCTCAAAATGATACGGAGATTCAGCCACCTTATTTTATCTTTATTATTGTTATGATTATTACTGTTATTGTTATTATCATTATCATCCTCATTCCTTCCTTCTGGCTGCTCTGGCTAATACCTGTGTTTTGACATTTCGCCAGCTGACTCAGAATTATTTAATGTGACTCGTTTTTTGTCCGTTTGTTTGATAGCCTTGAATTTTACTGACTGATTTATTTCACCCACTATTAGTCTGGTATTCCTCTTCGGTATACCGTATTGTTGCCTAATCTCACATGAGATTTTTTCAATTTCTTTTGATTTACATCAATCTTATTATCGTTGTAATGTTATCAGCACCCAACGTTCCTCCAAGATGTCAAATGTCTGAGTGAAAACTGTCTTTTCTCTGATAAATGCAAATAACATTTGTGTATAAATGTCCAGCGACGGTAGATGCTACAGTAACGGTCAGAGACATTGAGGTCAACGTTTTTAATTTTTGATTCTACTCTCTCTTCATCACTGACCGTCTTGAAAATTCTTCCGGAAATAACTCAGGCCTTTGCGTTGTTGGCGTTTATGCATTGTCCACAAGACAAAAACATGTTTTCCAGGAATTCAGAAGGGCAGATCGATGCTCCTTCTGCTGCTTCTGCTTGAGGTAAAAGTATTAATATGTAGAACTCAACTTGATTCACTTTGGGCTACCTTTTTTCCTCTTACTAACCTTGTCCCAATTCTCAATAAGAATTCAGTGTTGCACTCTTCATTCCAATAAATTTCCATGCTAAATAACCCAACAACTATTCTTATCTGTGGCACACCATACTAATTATTTAACACCCATATTTGACAATTTATTGTCATTACATTCTCAAATAAATGGTAGTAAAATTATGGGGACATAGGGAATCGAGTTGCACGGACTATGGTTCGCTGGCAAAAACTTGAGTATAGTACATCGATGCCTCAAAGAAGTTGTTCTTGCATCTTTGTTTGAACAAAGCAGTATATTTTTAGTTACGTATTTTGCTGCTTGTCTACTATAGCAATACGTTAGAGTTTTACAACGGAACAAACTTCTATCACTCATTTTTGATACTTTATTTACTTCAATAGTTTCCACCGATATTCTCATCACATTTTTATTCGTATAAGTAATTCTCAGATTTCTTCACATAACTTTAACCCTTTCCTTAGACATATTCGTGGCAGATAACATTAGATATTACCGGTAGACAGACGTTTGTATTCAGTTGAGAGCTGTTCAAATATACCGCATGCTACTTGAAATTTGAAAATTTTCACTTGAAAACACCCACACAAGAACAATATATTCATACACTAACAGGTATTACAGATGAGGGATGTCAGATTACTGCCCATGAATTTCAAGATCCATAAATTCTGGGTGTAAATTTTTTTGACGAATATTTGACGACTTTATTTTTTTGCGTATTTCTTGAAGGAAGCCTCTGGTGATATTCCACTAATGGAATATACACTCAGCTGTGGAAATGCTTTGTTTAACTTTACGTTATAGTAACAACGGAAATTTTGCCACATGCTGTCGCGTTGCAGGAATAATTTAATATAGCCAGATAATTGATATACCAGAGCAAGTGCCAGACTTAGTTACCGGTATATTGACTATCATGTTACCATAAATGTTTTGAAGCGATTCACAATACAGCGGATGCTGTGGCACGTGTTTTTAAACGTACCCATTAGAAGTTCTCCTTGACTGGAACATTCAACGAACGAACATCCTGCTACATTTCTAAAAGGCAAATAAATTTTGTGTTGCTAGCTAATACTGCGTTACTACCTAAACAAATATTTTATCCAAAGTTCATTGCCTCGCTAGTACAGCAAAATTTGTCAACAATGCAAAAGCAATATTATTTTTCATTGGAAATTTATTATATTTGTTATTCTGTAGAACTTGGAAAAATGCTAGTCTTGTCTATAACCACATTCCAAGCCGCTAGACTCAATACATGGAATAGTTATCTACTTGCTTATGTATACAAAACGGCTGATCTTATCAAATTGAATATAGAAAAGATTCTGTTACTTTGAAGCAAAGACGATCGATGTACTTAGCAAAATTTATACCTGTAAAATGTTTTACGTTGTCAAATCACTGGTGGAAAAATTTATCTCATGTTAGGCAGTGAGAATCGGTTTAGAGCAGATATCATTTAGTGTGTCAAAGGTTAATAGCACGAAGTACGTTGATGCGCATAAAACACACGATTAGCTTCTTTGTCGATGTGTTGAGTTAACTGCCACTAGTATTCAGTGGTGATGATTAGAACTATTTGCAATTCTTTGTTTAAGGTTTGCATTATTTAAAATAATCATGAGTTTCATAAGTTTGTGTGATGTATTATCTTGCTAAATTCTGTACCTCAAACTCCTTGCAAAAGTCGCTCTTACTTCCTCTTAATTTATGAGGTATATGGTAATGTACATCGGGTGACAAAATAATCATTGTCCAAAAGCGTAGATCCAGGGGACCTCAGGTTCCAAATTTGTTGACGCTCAATTCTGGCCTCCTACTGCACTAATGGAGGTAAAATAACATTGCAGAAAAACATCAGGGATTGCACAGTATGGGTTGCGTGTTCAAACTTGACTACTGCTCTTCTACTATCATGGGTATCTATATAAAGATCTGAGGGTAGACCGTCAGATGCAACCTGACTGTAGCCAGTTCCTGAGCCTAGTATTTATGTCTAAGCCAAGAATAAAAACAATGGATGGTTATAAAATAGGTTATAAATAAATAAGCTAAGAATGACGCAAATCTTTGATGCGCTGGGCATTTAATTTAATTGGTTCTCTTTGATCAGAAATTCTGGACACGTCAGAATTCATATTCACAATTAACCTTTGTTGTATGGGACGAAATCTATGTATCCGTTTATTAACATTCTGCCCATGCATGATCAAGATTATTATAGTACACCGAGTGGTATATGCTATTTACTATTTAGTATCAAGACAATTTTAACAAGTTGTTACCAAAAAAGATTCATGTAAAGATGAACCAATTTTTTACCGAGTAAGACTCACTAGTTCTCGTTAACTTTTTTTAGTATTGACATTGAGACTTTATAAATATTGAGATGTTTACAACATCGGTCTTGAGATCTGGTTTACTGATTTATGCAATAGCCGATGACATCCTTGGTTTCGTATTCTGCTTTATGTGACAAATCAATTAGCGTTAAGCTTCATATGGAACAACTGTAGACAGAGTCCTTTTCCAAATTTGAAAATGAACTTGTCTGAACTTGTTGTAAATACATTCGATCGCTCCACAAACATTTCGTACTAGTTCACATACATTAATTCTAATTGTTTTCATTAGGTTGGTGGTCACACCAGGCTGCTGCTGCTCAACCAGAATACTATCTGCAAGCCATTGAACTATCGAGAGCTCGACTTCTACCAAAACATTCCACAAGATATACAAATGTTTGTCCCCAAATTTAAAGGTAAGCTAATGTTTGGTACTTAGGAATGCTTTGAATCTGATAAGATAATAATTATTAACCAGGTATTCATATGTTAAACCTTGTTATCTAACAGGACTTGAGTCCCTAAAACTCCGAAAAAATTCTCACAATCAGCTGATGTTCAGTATATCCTCACTAAGTTAACTTAGTAGAGTGTTTATGTCCATGAATTCATCCCTCATCATTGCTAATACGTTCACTTGGCAAGGTTTTAGATGGTTTCTTTGCTATAGTGCGCGTATGGTAGAAGAAATATTTAAAACCTAGGCAAGTGTACACATACCTCCTTAGATACAAAGTGATTAGTTACTCTAATTTTCATTGCTGTATTTGTGAAGATAATAGACTCTATGGTTATGATGCAATAGGCTGAATTATCTTTCGAGACAAAATACTCTTACTTCTAATTGTAAGAGTTTGTCGCAGGGAGTCTAGCCAATCTGGTAATAGTTGCGAAAAATTAGCGGTATTCTCCTTAAACCCGGGCTACAACTAGTTCCAGTTTATGGCTAATCAATGATATGGAAACTGCCAACTGGAATTTGTTGTTCGATTTGCTGGAATACAAATAACCGACAAATTAGAAGATGATCGATATCATAGCATACCGATGTATGTTCTATAAAATAAATAAGCAGTACAACTCATTATGAAATGACTGTCCACTCATTCACCGAAATAATTTTCGACTTCAAATACATGATGGTTAAAGATCGCCTTTGTAATCCGGAAAGAAAATAATCATTGCATTATTATTTGAACCGTAACCAAATCTGGAATGTTATATCAGATGGCTTGGCTCCTTGGTTACTAATGCTGGCGTGTAGTATAATTGTATATGTTTTGTATTGGCACAGTGCTGAAACGCTATGTCATATTGAAAAGTAAAGATCAGATATTATAGTAGCTCAGCATTATTCATGTATGAGCCAAACATGATCGGATACTTGAAGTGGGAGAAAGGAAATTCTACGTTGCGATTTGATTAGCCTCGAACTTGGCTTTGTTATCTCTATTTCTGATATCCATGTTTCTCAGAGATTGTTTTTCCCTTCTTTTTCATTTTCATTCAGTTATTTCATGCGACGACAATATTTTGTCGGATGCGTGAAATAATTTCATAGGACACATGGATTTTTGCTTACATGAATTATGATTCCATATTATTCAGATCATTACTAGCAGTAATTAACCTGTAATAAAAAAGGTGATTGAAACTCTCTGTAGAATTATGGTTGCTAATAGATGGTAGCTAGCTCGATTTCATTGACGAAAATTTTGTACTCTCGAGTTAAAACATGCCAAAATTATTTGCCTCGTCGCTTACCATCTAATTACTGTGGTTATTGACACCAAGTCAGTTATATCGGTCTTCTAGCCATTCTGTTATAAGACTGTTGTACAACTTGTTTTTTATCGTTGACCTGCGTACGTTTTTTTATCATTAAGACTGAAACTGAATATCATATTCGAGCAGTTGTGTAATAAGAAATAGTTCAATCAGACCGGTATGCTGATTTACGTTCAAGATTGGATAATGCTTATGATATTTTAATCAATCATCTGTACGCAACGTCACAGGTTACATGCGACAAATGACTCACTAGCGACTGCCATTAAGCATCGTGTATTGCATCGTGTGTCAAAAGAAATAGTTGTATCGCTCAATAGTAAGAAATTGGGTAAGTACTAATAATTATACTTTTTGCGATTTTCTCACCTTGTTTATCGTAGGTAAAGACTCAAAAATATTGTATCACTTGCTTTACAATATAGTAGTAGTACAAGACTAATGTTTTGTATATTATCCAAACAATAGATTGCTACTAGGTCATTGTAGCAAACAATACAATATTCATCCATGTGTTTGTACCTACGCAACATATTCAAGATGTAGTTCGCCATTTGTTACAGATTAAGTTATGCGTTAGTTACTAGGCAATCATAACAATTTGCATTTGATTCTTTTCAACAGCTTATAAATTCGAGTCAAAGATATGTCCAATTATGGAAATTCCTGGTGTTTAACTGCAAAAATAATGTTCAAATGTTGAGTAAAAATAGCGGTTAACAACATTTGTGAAGCACTAGCATTCCAACGAAATGGGATATCTGTATTAAATTATCGATCAACAATTTTGAAATACATCCTCAATTGGACTCATTGTTTTCAAAGGGATTCAAAGCGATACGCAGTATTCAAATCTATGGCTTAAACGTTAACGCGGGAATAACAGAATGCGTCAAATCCGCTGTGTTTGATGATTGTCTAGCAAAAAACCTTTTCTTTTAAGTATCCCCAGAGCCAATAGTCACAAGGATTCGTGTCTGGGAATCGAGGCTTGGCCTGCTCGCAGACTCACTAGTGCCCTGAACACATTCCATTTGCTTCTCCTTGGCCAATGCTCGGGGTTTGTATTTTGTTGCTGATCACCAATTACAATATAATTCACCAAATGTGAGATTAGACTGACTGTGACAAGCTCTATCATCTGTTCTGATTGAATCCCATTACACATATCGATGTATATCAGTACATGACACACTCGTATGATATATGAGTGTGTGCGTTGATATACATACAAAACAAAATATATATTTAATATATATATGTATATATATATTACAGTCAAAGTAATATGTCTTGATGTTGTGAACAATTACTAGTCATGGGAAAAATCATTGTTTTTAATGGGTCGATGAAAAACAAATGCATTTTTTCATTTTTCCCGTTCATCCTGTTCGTTTTATTCAGATGTTGGTATTCTGTGACAAAGGTCTTTCATACTTTCTCTTTTAGGTGAAATTGATATTATCAGACTACATTTTGTATGTATACTCGTTGATACGGTGAAACTTTCTACTATGGAGTGTAATTTTTGAGAATTTATGTTGCAGAAAGTATGGCGTGTTGTAAAAGCAACAGTTTGCCCCGTGTTTACTGTTAGTTTTAAGTTAACTCAACTGATTACAGAATATAGGAAACTTCATACGTAGGTATTTTTGTATTTTTAGTAGTTTCGTAACAAACTTATTTGATTCTAATTATATTTCTACAGAATGATTAGTAACTCTGCATAGAAATACATTTTACGTTTTGACTGTAATATACATGATAAAAATTGTCGAGCGTGGTGGATACTATAGAATGAGAATTTCATTCTATAGGATATCAATCTGGTTAGCGTCTATCAACCTAAACGATGATCACTAAAGACCCTTTCATTAATCTCATGGCTGATGTTTCAGGTGTGATGCAGGCTTCCAGTAGCGGTGAGGTTACACTAGACAAACGTTACAGTCCCAGCTTCAGAGATCAAGACACCCGCCAAGGAAAAGGTTCGACAAAACGCAAACGTGATGATGTTTTGAGGTAACTTTTCATTTCTTATTTGATTATGGTAGGCTTTAATTGTGAGTTTGCCAAACTTGCGTCGCCATATTTATCAAGACATATTGTACAAACATAATAGATGTAAGTTTAAAAAGATCAAAAGGCATCTGGATTGCTTTTTTATTTTCTTAGTTATTATGTTTAGAGTTAAGAAGAAAATATGTACCATTACAATATAATGTGGCGAACTTCATACAGCACATATTTATAAATTTAAAATCCATTTTGGTTCTCTCATTTAAAATTTACATCACTCGAATCCATCATGTTTGATAATTGTTTCCATTTTTCTGTTACATTCATCTCTGTGAATAAGTGCTGTGCGATTGTGTTTACTTCTAAATTGTGTTTATTATTTTCTGTCAATATTCTTTAATCCACTATTGTAATCTTAGTTTTATCATTTGGTTGTAATCATTATAGCAAGATAATTTATATGTACCATATATGCTGTTTGGTATCATCCAAATAGATATGTTTTTTAGTATTTTTTTGGATGAAGATGGGTATCGTGTAAGTCAGATATGAAATGAAAAACGCTTCCCGAGTCTGAGACTGAGTAAAGTAGTTTCATCTTATTTCCATGATATTTAGTAGACTCATACTTGCCAAAAACTTGAACAGCATAATTCAAGAAGCAAAAAAATTGTGGAAAAATCAGGGACCTTTTCACAAGGTATTCTAACTTGTTGCCGCTGGTTTGTTTCTTTGTAAATAAACGCATTAGACCTAAATTCCCAAAATTTATGTATTTACATAATAATTTAATTTTCACAAGGCCTGTAGTGTAACTAGTTCGATGTGTTTATAAAATAAATACATGATCCATTTAACAAAGATCCAAAACATCACGAGCGCTGTCCATCAATTTTTAGTTACATCACAAAAATGAATCCCTCGTTCTTCGTATTTTACTATAACATATTCAAAGTAAACAAAAAATAAATGTATCTCAGTTATTTATGATAACGATGAGTAATCACTCACTGTGGTATGTAAAAACTAATACAAATTGTACGCATCATATGTATCAGGTGTTAATGTGAATATTATTATCATTTGGCAATATATATATCCATACGTACGAACATGTGTAATGTCAATGTCACTCAGGTACTACATTATGCATATATTATTGCTCGTAACTTGTGCTGCTTTTTTATGTCTATGCCACCGTCATCATCAGCTCAACCAGCAAGTACCTACCTACTGGTATTTGCTCCGCTATAATTACAAGCATTTTGTTAAAAGGATGAGGTAATGATTCCGATTCTGTCATTTCGCCAATATCCGACTGTGTGCTCGATAAGTTCTTCAGGCCAAAATTATCCACATCAAGTACGAAGCAGCCACAGCCAACTTTTATGAATCTATCACTTTTCAGAGTGTCATGTGTCCGCTATATGTCAGCGACATGCTTCAATTTTACATATGTTTGCAAGGGTCATTATAAATTTTACCAAAAGTTCGTAAGCCCGATTTATCAGGATCATTGTTCTAATTGATTTTTCATTTCGTCTACCTGTTTCATATAAATAATCATTATGCAAATTTTTAACGTTAATGTACTTATACCAAATCTGATTTTGTAATATTACACTACAATAATTTACTACTTTTTATACGCAGGATGAAAATTCATCGCAACAGTTGCACAGTGGATGTGCTGAAACCGGAAACCCATTTGGAAAGCTCGCCAAACAAACAATGTATCCTTTGACTTGTTCTAGTTTGATAGATTTCTGTCATCAAAAAATGTAGACTTTTTCGAATATTTTCCGCAAACTTGACATATACATACCTAAATTGTTATCAAATCATATCTCGCTTCACATATTTGATCCATGCGTTATCATCATTTCTTCCTAGCTCTTTTGTTCACACTTCACATTAAGGATACATTATCTTGTCTGTGTTAAATACACACATATTTGTTTTTGATAAACATAGATTTATCCTTGACAAATTCAATAGACTTTTTAATGCTGGAGAACATAACGTCCCAGTACACCCACCCATGCATTTTAGATTTAAAAATGGGGACCAGACAGCATGGTGACGATGCTTCAGCTGAAAAACGAAGTAAACAAATTGCTAAGTGCGCTGCCAGTACTTCTGCTGCATTAGGAGTCCGCCTTTGTGGAATGCAGGTACGATTAACCGTCCTCGAATTAATCTTTATGTCTAAGATCACCGACCATATAGACTACTAATACTTTTCTGATGGTTGCAGGTTAGCTCAGTTTAATTTATTAATTTAAACATGCGCATTTTAGGATGTGGTTTCAATTCGAGTTTTCTCTTGAAATATTTCAGGTATATCAGGCAGATTCTGATCACTATATAAAAAGAGACAAATACTGGGGCCGTGAGCTGAATGAAGAAGGTTTTAAAGCAGCTCTCTACCGTTTTTTCCATAACGGTTTTGGTCAACGAACGTTGGTTATCCAAAGAGTTATCACCCGATTGGAACTCCTACGTCGTGCAATTGAAAGACAAAGCAGCTTCAGATTTTATTCTTGGTATGTGTTATCTTTTACAGATTTATATTTTCTTTGTACTTTCTATACACGGATACTACGTCATCAGTATGTAAATGGTTTTTGAAAAACTATTTAATTCTGAAATGAATCAGAATGCACACAATAGTTCTGTTTTATTTAAAAATTTTAGTTCGCTATTGGTTGTCTACGAGGGATACCAAATCGATGACTTTTCGACGCTACGACATGCCCCTTCTCTTCGAGTACAAGAAGAATCCACCGACTTGAGCTTCATGGAGAACATGGCTCATGCTGCGGACACTTGTTACGACGCAGACACGAGTAACAATTCAAACGACTACAATCTCAGTGCTCACGAAGAGGTAAGCCAAGCAACTTTGCACAGAGGATTTGGTGAAGCAGCTGCAAGAGGTGCAAAAAATAGCAGCGGATTTTATCCAATCAATGAAGAAACTGTGTTCATGGATCCCCCGTCAAATTTGGTGAACACCGTCGTTCAGAGTTCGCAATTTGACGACTGGATGTTGTACAGCAGCAGTAGCGGGGATGAGTTTTGCTGCGGACAACACACCACCGATAGTTCTGATGATACCAGCTCGGATCTTAACATCGGTACAGGATGTGTTTTAAAACGCAACCGACAACTGCAACATCTTAGATTATACGAAAACACTGAAGACGTTGACCCAGAAGTTGAGTGTTCAAGTGTTCCTAAAAGATCACGAGTAAAAAATGAGCAGAAAAAACAGGCAGAGACCGAAGATTCGATCGTTGATGTACGAATGATCGATTTCGCTCATACTTCGTTTAGCCACAATGGAAGTACGGGTGGAAGTTCAAACTCTAATAACACGGTCCACCAGGGTCCAGATTGTGGATTTTTAACCGGCCTCGATAGCCTAAAGCGGTTATTATTGGAAATATTACAAGAAGGTTGAAATTTGTGTAACGTTAGATAAGCAGACAATTTAATAGCAACGGTAGTTGAACCAAAATGACAAATAACTAGACACTTACGTGGTGAAAATGATTAATGCATTATATTACAATTCGTATACATGCGATATAAAACAAAAAAACTGAGCATGATCGGAGTTGTGTTCGGATGAAGGAGAGGGGGGGGAAGAGAAATAAACTTGCAGTGAATGTACAAATTGAGTTCACTTTGAATTTCTCTAACAACCGTGTGTAGAATTTAAGGTATACATGAACTAAACCGGTCAATATAACAAATATTATGTATATATTCATTCTAATATAGATGTAATTTTTAAATTTCGATCAAATAATAAAACTTAAGACATTCGTTAAGAGATAGTGATTTATCAATATTGGTAAGAACAAATATAGTATTCTGTCCTTATGGGCATATTATGCAATTTAACGCAGTGCTTTGTTCCGGCAGATGGTGGCCACTAAACAATATTTCATTTTTTGTTTTGTAATATTAATTGATATTTAGACGAATTTAATTGACGATGTTCGTGTAAATAATGTAAAAATAATATTGCACTGAAGAAAGTATATGTCTAGTTGCACCACAAATATATCCACTATCTTGGTCGATGTATTAGAATCAAATAAAGCTGCGTCTAATTTTTCATTTGATTTTTATGCCTTTCAGAAATCCTTTTTCCGTGTACGGTTTGAGTTTGGTTACAGTGCTTACTCACGATACATAGCATCAATATTATCAATGCAAAGAATCCCCCTCGTACAGAATAAGACGGAAATAGATTCGAATTTCGAGTGACTAAACTCCAACTTTATTTTTTTATCAGTCGAATAAAATCCATTTTGGTGCAAAGGCTTAGTATCCACTTGTGATTTTTATATCGCTGATAAAATTTAAAGCCTTCCATTTTATTCTGCCAGAGACAACAGGAGTGCAATAATTAAGCGATAAGACGGATATAAACAATCGAAATCTTATCAAAGTGTGTAGTTCAAGTGTAAATATAGGTATACTCAATGATTAGGGTTACTAGATGCAAATATATTTTTGTCCGCCTGCGGATATTCTTGTCTGAATTAGCGATAACACCATTTCAACTAATAACGAGTAGATCTGATCTGAGAACAATTCACGTTATGAAGTAGTTTCAAACTGACGCAAAATCCGCGGCGATCACTTTGAAATCCCGACTTGAAAATTTCTGAGCCAGTATCCGATAATTGGTTATGGTCTCAAATTTTTGTTTCAATAAATTTTCGAAACTTAAAACTTGTCGAGTTGCAAAAGCGTTGAGGATGATCAATTTTTTTTTGCGAGAATGGATAGAGACATATTTGACGTAAAATGTAACGCAATGGGACGTGGGAATTTAAGAAACAAGAGTGAACTTTCATTATATATTTTGAAATATTATACATCTAACACATTAATTAGATTTATTTTTGATTATGTAAACTGAAATATAACTAAAGGTTAGACGAAAAGAAAAAACTAATCAACATAAACGAGCTGGTTATCTTCGTAAAACCGTTACATTATCGGTTCACTGGCTTGCTATCGTGATCTTGAGCATGCCGATTTTCAGGATACAAATATTTCATAATAATATACGATACAAGTGAATTTCATAATTCTACGTGAATATAATCTCAAGTACAATAAAATATTTTTCTCTACTCCTTGGTAATTAATATTATGCATATTTGTTTTTCTTTAAATTATCCATAAATTCTAATATAAAGCAACAACTCGTTAGACACTGGTTAACTGCGACGGTCCATAGTACGCCGAATTATCAATCAATTGCTTATTTCATATTCAGTAGTTTAATCATCGCAGGAAATAAATTAATAAAATTCATGTTCGCATCAATACGGTCATGTTTTAATTTGGCTGAAGTTATTTTTTTTAGTTTTAATTATTTCCTACATGTTACTTATAAAAATGAATAATTATCAAATTGAAAACCTATGTGTCAAAATACTGCTTATATCGATAGAAAATTTCTAATTATGGTACATTAACAAATTGAATTTTATCATTTCTTTGGCTTAACTATGATCCACTCGCGTTCATCCCTCGTTATCTCCAGCCATTTGATAATGATGACGGCGTAGAGCAGATAATCGCAACCTCTCATTCTGCAGTGCCTGTTCTAACTCCAAAACACGCACCTGAGCTTCCATTTCCAATCTTTTTGCTTGATGCAAACTAAGTCCAGACATATCCAGATCCTCTGCAAATGTGAAAATGAAAAAACTGAGTAAACCTCTTACGCCTCTGATTTGTATCCCCCAGCGGGCAACGCAATTTACGAACTATATCAGATACTGAAATATTACCATTCTCCTCGATGAGTTGACCGCAACTTTTAGCAGTTGCAACCACCCCACCCGTTGCTTGTGTAACTTCTCTGGATGCCTCTGAGAGAGCGGCTAAATTGCTACTGTTTCTTTCCGCCTTCACTCTACTGGCTACAACAAGTTGCGCAGTTGATGCTGCAATGCCTTGAGACGCCACTACCAATTGTTCGAATTTCCCATTTCCAGCGACTACCTTGTCAGCTGCTTCTCTGCGTATCGAATACGACGATATGTCAAAGTGCCCGTATCTCGAATTTAAACTACGATCGGATCGTGGAATGAAAAAAAAAATTCACTTACAATAGAAAGTTTGCGCCCATAGCTATTGCTTTGGCTGCGGAAATGAGGCCTTCTGACCACTGATGATTACGTTTGTAAAATTCTGTAGCGGAAGCGGTACCCTGAAACGTTAGATTGCGGCAATAAGTGTTTGCTATCAATTGCTGTGGATATTAAATCTGAAAAATTTGCTCACTTTTCCTTGCGCAACGATTTCAGTTTGTAACAATCTCGATTTTTTAACCAGAACCCGAATACGTTTCATCAGCTCTGTACAAGAGTCTAAAATTTTTCCATTCACTTCCAACTTCACCCCTGAATCTCCAGCACGTGATTTATTGAGCATGTCCTATAAAAGTGAAAACAAAAAAAAATCATTGTTCAGCGATGATCTCATTTGTTCTTGGGAGGGGAAAAAAAAAATTATTTGATTTGAGAAAATTGACCCATCCGATCGGATCGAGTACCTGTATTCTTGCAGCAGCTTCCTCGATCGCTTTATCCATACTCAGAAGTTCGCTTTCAACCAGATCCCCGATAACTTCTGCATTACCTTGATTATTTATCAGAGTATCTGCTTGCGTAGAAATATCCTTCAGCTTGTTTTTAACAATCGCAATTTGATCTTGAACCGTAGATGACTTCTCTTTAATATTGCTGAGCATTATCAAGCTCTGAGATCCAAGCTGCTTGCATTCATCGGTCAATTCTGTTCAAATATAATAATTAGCTGTTTAAAATAAAGCGAGTAAATTTGAGGTTAATGAAATTTTGTGTTCAACCTACGATCTCCGAATGTTATGTCGGTAGCGGTATTTGAAGTACTTTTAGCATGTATCAAATAAACCGCGAGTAGATAAGCAGCATGTATAGCACTGCGAGCCAACTGGCTTCGTTGCAAAGGATCCTGTAGGTAGCTACAATAGACGTTATCCAGTTCATCCAAACTTTGTAGTGCTGGGCTGACCAAACTTCTCAGGTAATCAGGGGTACACGTAACCGCTGATATCGCCGGATTGTCGATTCCATGCACAGCCATTTGTACGACTTCTTCGGCTTCGGATATACAGTTTACTGTGAAACAATTTGAAGAAATATATTCGACCGTTTCAGGCGAGCAAGTTTCTCATAAATTTTTCTTCGCGTTTTAAACCAACGTGGGTAAATTAAGAATTAAAATATTTCTAAGAAACTCACAAAGTAATTCGTAGAGAGCTGCATCGGCATTGGTCTTAAGTTGAGCCTTGGAATGCTCGGCTTCGAGTTGCAGATCATTTATCCTCACGTCCAACTCTTCTTTTTGTGCCAATAAGTCATGTAAATCTCCTTCTACAACCGCCTTCTCAGACGTTATGAAATCAATTTTTGCAGCCAAGCCCTGCCAAAAGATTTTCAACGTTTATAAAATAAAAAAAAATACGCACGGTCGTTTAATCTCTTCGTTACGACTGGATAAGGCATTGAATTTTTTATCCATGTACACTAAAAAATTGTGCAAATTAATTCCGGAGTAAGTTTAACAATGTACCAACCAAAATTTCCGTTTTAGCTGCATCGAATTCCGTCCTGACAGTGTCCAACTCGGCACGAGCCTGTGCGACTCTTTGGATTTCTTGTTCAGCTGTCGCCTGACCCTGTATAAGTTCTTGTAATCGTTGCTCAGCCTCTGCACTCCGTCTTTCCGATTGCTCGTGCAGAATTTTTATACCGCCTAGCCGCTTGTCAACATCGGCTTTCTTCACATAAAATCATATGAAATTATTCCATCTATCTTAACTTCATCGAGTACTCGTTACAATAAGTTGGTATTACAACTTATTACCATATATTTTACCGATTGCCAGCGAGCCTCGGATCTTTCTTAAACTCAACTTGAAATATGAATTTTCATCCAAATTGATATCTACGTACCGTTCGAATTAAATTAATGTGCTCTTCTCGCAACTTTGAATAGACTTCCTTGAACTTCTGATATTTTTCTTCTAAGGTTTTGTTTTTGTCTGAAATTAAGACGGATACTCGATAATATTCAAAATAAACTGTTGCTATAGAAATAATTATCTGTCCGTTAGAACGATTACACCATCAATTCACTTGATTTTTCCTCGTTTTGTTATGCACTTTTGCGAAAACTATAGACCGGAAAGTCTGTTTTACCGGAAATTACGCAAGACCATGTTCGTTAGCGCAATAATTGTGTACTGCAAATACAGCTATAATTGGTTACACTTTCTACACTTTATTTATAGCAAGTATAGGTAAAATTTTAGCTGTTTGTCGGCAGAGGAATGGGGCCAATTGTTTTCTTCACGTCACTTACTGACCCACAATTTGGCGTTAAGGTAACCTGCGACTTAGAAATCTATACTCTTCTCTGCACCTTTGACAATCTTGTATAAACTTCACTTGTACTAGCTATAATCAAATTTAAAGCATGTACGTAACTGAAACAAACTCATTACTGACCACTAACTTCTTGGCACCGGGCTACGAGATTTGTTGTCTGATCCCGCAGGTCGTTACTAATTTGTTTTTCCAGGATAATGTCACTGCTCTGAGAAAAAAATGTTGCCGATATAAACAATGAAACTTTGAGATTTTTGTGTCATTCTAAATTAATCGATAGATTCATTATGTATGAACTTACTTTAATCGTTAGGATAGATTCGAGTTCCAGTATACGGTTACGCAGCGACTCGACAATATTATGGTGTTCGGATAACAGTCGATGAATTTCCTGTCTCTGTCTTCCATTCTCTTGATGGAGTTGATCGATAAGACTATCTCTGCGGTAATGAAATATATCTTCGATGAATCTCGTTACTTACAAATAGAATTGAACAGAGAACGATGATAGTAATAAAATTTTAAAACAACCTTTCAGCCAATACATCTGGAGATATAGAACCATTCCTGGCAGCATCGATCTGGTCCCCTGCTAGTGAGTTTGTTTCTGAAGTATCGATTAGGCTATCGACAACTGCGTCTGCGTCTATAGGCTCTTCCGGAGGAAGAGTTACGACAGGAGTAACGTAGGTTCGTAATTCTGCTTGTATCAAAAAATTGGGTGGATTCTGTCATGAAGAGAAAAAATGCCAGATTAGCATCAAGTTTAACGTGGAATGGGTTTCATGTGACCATGCAATGCTATTAATTCACCTCTGGCAATGACGGCATGGTGATTAACTGTTTAAAATATTGCATAGGTTTGATAGTGTTGTAAAAACTCCGCAGCTCATGAAACTGCTTAGTGAATCGATCGCGATGACCAGTAAGTGTGTCAGCTGGAAGAGCACCGTGTAGTTTAAACAATATTTTGACACAATAGTCGTAGAGTTGCGATGCATCTTGTATGCAAGGTATTAATGGTGCTAGACGACATTGGCCACTGGAAGTCATGGAATTAGACTTGGACTTATCCCAAGGGTCAAACACTGAAATGAAAAAAATATCAAATGAGAAATTGACCAGGTTTTTTATGCGAGTGGAACGTCGTGTATTAATTTTTAGTTGGGGATACATGTAATGATTCTTGTAACTGATGCATATCATGCGTCGATTTTTGAAACAACAAAGAAAGTATGGTAGCTTTTAGGTAGGGGGAAATTTTCCACTGCTATTTCAGGATTTTATGTTTTAACAACCGCGTCAACACCCAATCAGGTGGCTGATTTTGATAAGATAAAAAAAATATTGATATCCGGTTCCATTGTAAACACTTTAAAACATCATCATCACCGCCATCATACTGTCAGAAATTACCTGCACGTCGTAAATTAAGAATGTCGTCCATGTAATCAAACATCTCAACGGATAATTGGAAGCTGAAATCAGAAATACTGTATTACGAAACTAAAAAAAAATAAAATGAAAGCTGCTCAAGAGACACTCGTTCTACCTGGGCAGGTTAAACGTAATTTCGAAAACGAAACGATAGCATTTTACGTACAATATGTTGATATCATTTTCTCCAATAGCTTCGAGTTCGTCCGCAGTGAGTTGAAGGTTCCCTGGTATCCGCGGATTCCGTCTATGAAAGTCTAATTTGGTGACCAGTAATCGTGTGTACATTTGAATCAACCGGCCATATTCTTCTCTTAGATGCTGCCAATATTTTTCCAGGTTTTCTAGCTTGCCACGATAACGCTGAGAATCGGATATCGATTTTGCATGGCCTTCGCGCAATACTTTATGCAGTACATGACAAAATTTCCATGCTACGATTCGATTGTCTTGAATCGGTTGACGGAGCACGAACATCCAAAAGGTCCCCGCACCTTTTTCTTGAAACGTACCAATAATGGCACCTATGATATTATTAAGGCAATTACTTGATTATTTTTAAATACAACTCGATAATACTTTCCGAGTTATTTTTTCATAGTAAAATTTACTTTGATAGGGTAAAGGATACTGCGTACATGTTTCTCCTTCACTGGTGCTTCGATAGGGTTAACTGCTTTCCCGATACTTATGCACTGGAAATTAGTGTAAGATATAGTTTTGTATCAACGAGTAGTGGGTAATAAATCAGTTTGTCTATTCTATCTGATTAATCATTTATTTCTTGAGCCAATATGTCACTTTACCTTTCTATGACCTAAACGCCAATGATAAGTCGCGACAAAATTTATTAATGAATCATCTTTTGATAACCAATCACCAATGTATTAATTAGTCATTATCGTCTACCATATTGTTAAGTTGAAGATATTTTACATTATATTGATATTGGTATTCAAACGCTAGTTTGCTTATTCAATATCTGACGTTTAGCTATATTTTGTTTATCTGACAAGAGAAATAAGTAACTTTTGTAAGTGGATGCAAAGATGTTGATTATAGAAAACCAGCATGCATCATTTATTAATCTGCAAGGATTCAAGCAGTCAAGACCAAACTCTCAATGTCATGCAAACGCGAAAGCGTAATAAAAATTTTGTCGAATGTAGCCCTCTAAAAATAGATGCATGGCTAAATGTACTTATTTACATTTTGGCGTACTTTAACAAGTACAAAATTTTATTCATTGAATCTATACTCGAATGAATCTAATAATCTGAAGAATAATAAACTGTGGAAATCAGCAGTTTTGGTATTAAACAATAAACGATTGAAATTAATATTATAATAATTAGTATGCCCATGTGTTAGAAATTATACTTACCAGTGCTTGGAATTGCTTGTCGGTAAGTGGTACAGGCGGCATGTTAGTGGTACAAATTTATTATGACAAAGAATTACAGCATTGCCCTAACAATCGATAGAATTTTTGCAGCGTCGGACATCAATTTGTTCGATACTCTGAAATGTAGGACGTGAAAATGCGATGGGCTGCTGCCTAGGATATCATGCAGGATTTCCAAAGCTGTATAAAGAAAATAAATGAACCATCACATTGAGCAGGCAATATATTATCATGATTGCAATTACATGTGTATATCTATTTACAAAACAGAATAAGGAGAGATAGAATATCCCACAATCATGTGAATTTACAATTTGTCATCATTTCCTAGAATAATACACAACAATTGGGGAATTTGTAGGACATGAAACGAATAATTTATTCGAACTACCACTATAGATAACACCTGGGCTAGTTCTTGGTGAAGTTTACGAAAGACTGTGAGTTTTCCAGTCCTTCCACACCCTTGAAACTTAAAAGTGAATGGAGTAAATGAAATGACGTTGGATTTTCATCATTGCAAAAAGAAACAACAATGGTTGATATGCTCTCATTCGTAATTGTTATCAGCTAAAAATCTGCTCTGGTTAGATTGCAATAGTGGATGATTATTGAAGTAAAGATAGAAAAGCTCAGATATAAGCGAAATGAGGAAAGGTTGGAGAATCAAAGTGAATGACTAATGTAAATGTATTGGAAAAAATATGGTTCACAAACGTGATTCTTACCTGAAATTTTTCAAAATTCTCACGCTCCAATTCCAGACTAGTTTTTCTCTGCTGTAAAACTCGAGGCAATGACAACGAAGCCATGACCAACGAAGCCTGTTGTTTGACGAAATAAAACTATACGAACAGGTTATTTATCAATGAAACTACTTTTAACGTAACGATGAGACATCCTGATTCATAACGATATGAGTATATCGTATTACTCTTACATACTATATTATGCGGAAACGCTTAATAACGTGGTACAACGAGTTTTATCTAAACTATTTACTACCTTCACTATTATAAATACTCGACTGGTAGATATTACTAACGTTAACAAATAATTTCACTTGTTGTGGAAAGTAATGTTCAAAATGACAGCAGAGAAACCGTCCCGACAAAAAACTAAACGGACGTCCACTCCCACTCACACTAAACACTTGTACACTTCTGTAACTCCTTACCACTGATACCAGACAACGGATACCACTGACTGATAAGTTGCTTCACCCACCAGTCGACGCCACACGTCGAATCATTCATGATGGGGCGGAGGGGCCATATTTATAAATTTTCTTTTTTTTTAGTAACCGTGCACGTCGTTCTAACTATCTAGCTGATGACACAACTACGCCAGGAGCGTTTTTTGTTAACATTCGCTGAGCTTTTCACCAATAGTTTTTACTTTGTCTAGCACTTGCCTAGCACTAGTGCAAATGAACGTGTAGGCTTTTTGTTTGTGAACTTGAATAAAATCGTAATAACGATAGAGTGCGGTAGGTGAAAACATTGCGTAATTAGTTCAAATGACAAAATTGAACTTGCGAAGGCGGCAACGTTCACGCCAAGCTGTGGCAACGGTCCGGCTTTTCGTCGGCGCGCGTTAATACGTTTGACGGTGTGCTTTGTCGACTTTAAAAATTGGAGAATAAAGTTAACTGTCGCATCTGTTTTTTAGGCGAGTAATATCGCCTAGTATAGAAGTATCTTCCGGCGATAATTAATAAGTACGTTGAGAAAACGACTTGAGAATGGATTTCCTCGAATATTCCGATGTTACCGCCGAGGTAAAAGGCGTCATGGTACGTAACCTCAGATTTATTCATAATTTTATGTATCTTTTCACAATACCGGGAATTTTCATCAATACGATTATACCGATTACCAATCCAACTACCTTGGAACATAGGTCGATCATTTTCTAAGCTTCAAGTATGCGTAGTACGATCACGAACACGTGATGATATCACATAGTACCTTTATTTTACTTTACTTTATTTTAGTAACACCTGTACCCCAAACGCTGACTACGTTTGACACCAAAGTTTATCATGCAACAATTCATATAAATCAATTTCAGGGTGCGAGGTGATTTTTCAAAGCTCATTTTCCATTTTCAGAGTCCAGGGAAATTGAAGATGACAGATCAGCACCTTATCTTCAAGAACCAAAAAACTGGCAAAGTTGAGCAAATCTCTGCTTCTGACATGGAAATGGTCAATTATCAGAAATTCGTGGGAACATGGGGGCTCAGAATATTCTTGAAAAATGGAACCTTACACAGATTTCAGGGCTTCAAAGAAGGGGTAAGGTGTTCTTTTAGGAAGCACGTGCGATAATAGCAATTCGCAAAGTATTGCCATTTGTAAATCTTTCGACACAACTCATGACATGCATTTGTGGTCAATTTTGTTCAATTTTTCAAAAATATAAACATTGTCACTTTTCGCACGTGCAGGAGCAAGAAAAAATAGCAAAGTTCTTTACTGCAAATTACAAGAAAGATATGCTGGAAAAAGAACTGAGTTTGAAAGGTTGGAACTGGGGTACGGCCAAGTTCAACGGTTCTGTGCTGAGTTTTGACGTCGGTCATCATACCGCATTTGAGATTCCGCTGTATTATGTTTCTCAATGCAACACGGGGAAGAACGAAGTAACGTTGGAATTTCATCAGGTATGTTTTCCTATATATTTTACCTTCCATGGAAAATGATAAATTGACAATACTAATCCATAAACTATCTATACTGATATTCTCTTTAACATCTTACAGAATGACGACGCACCAGTAAGTCTCTTAGAAATGAGATTTCATATTCCAGTAAGTGACAGTATGGAACAAGATCCTGTCGAAGCATTCCATCAGCAAGTTATGAACAAAGCATCCGTCATCAGCGTTAGCGGAGATGCAATTGCAATCTTCAGAGAAATCCAGTGTCTTACACCTCGGTTAATATTCATGATATCAAATATCCTGACTACCTCAAATCTACTTGAATCAATTCAAAGCTCAATTATTTTATTTTTTTTTGCAGTGGCCGCTACGACATCAAAATATTCCAATCATTTTTCCAACTTCACGGAAAGACATTCGACTACAAAATCCCCATGTCTACTGTACTCAGGTTATTCTTACTGCCACACAAAGATAGTAGGCAAATGTTTTTTGTGGTGAGTTCCCCTACGATGCTAATTTTAATTTGATATGCGAAACATTGAGTACCTCTTTGGGGGCTTTTTCTGTACAAAAAAAATCAGAGTTCTCAATGACATATCGTAATACGTATTTCCGAATCTCCTTTCAGGTCAGTTTGGATCCTCCGATAAAACAAGGACAAACACGTTATCACTACTTGGTTTTGTTGTTCAATCAAGAAGAAGAAACTTCTATCGAACTTCCTTTTACAGAGTACGTACGAGTCGGTTATTGATCTGTCTGATACAAATGTAACGACGCTCAATTACTGTTGTATTTTAATGTGATTTCGAATTATAGGAAAGAGTTGAAACAAAAGTATAACGACAAATTGACAAAAGAACTATCTGGCCCAACTTATGAAGTTCTAGGAAAAGTAATGAAAGCCATAAGTGTTAGAAAACTCACAGGACCTGGCGGTTTTGTAGGGTAAGTAGCCTTTCATTGTTCAGTTTATATCACGATGAATGTTTATGATTTCTGTGTCCTACTTCCTATGACATTTAGCCATACGGGAACACCAGCGGTTGGATGTTCGTTCAAAGCAGCTGCAGGATACCTGTACCCGCTAGAACGAGGCTTCATATATGTCCACAAGCCACCGATTCACATACGTTTTGAAGAAATAGCCTCCGTTAACTTTGCGCGAGGTGGTGGATCGACACGATCGTTCGATTTCGAGGTCGAATTGACGAGTGGCGTTATGCACACTTTTAGTAGTATAGAAAAGGAAGAATATGGCAAACTCTTCGACTTCATTACATCCAAAAAGTTACGAGTGAAAAATAGGGGCAAATCTGTGAGTACCTTGTGGTGTTCTATTCAAGCACATGCTGACTTTATTATTTGAGTCTATGACCTTGTTCGAATCATAATCTTCGACTCGAATCCTAGGATAAGCTGAAGTACAACGATGACTTTGGAAACAGTGATCAAGAAGACGAACCTGATGCCTACTTGGCGAGGATCAAAGCAGAAGCTGAAGAGCGAAATGAGGATGACAATCAAGACTCTGAATCTGAATCCACCGATGAAGATTTTAATCCTAATCAGGTACCCGTTGATTACAATTTTTCTTATTTGTTCGCCAGCTTTGTAACCACCGTAATTATATTGTGCTGAGTTTTCTCCATGATTCGCTTTGTTCAACGTCAAGTTTTGCTTCTGTTAAAATACAACACTATTTCAAATACCAGGATGAAAGTGACGTTGCTGAGGAATACGACAGCAACGTAAGTCCATCGGACAGTGACGCAGACTCCGATGCATCAGCTAGCAGTGAAAAGAAAGTAAAAGAGGCAAAGAAAGAAAAGAAGCACAAGGCTGCCAAGACTGTGGTAACTCTATAATCTCTTTCATCTGAATCAATTTAATGGGTCATAAAATCATGGCGTTATATTTCCTGCAGTCTGAGAAGCCAAGAAAACCACGTAAACCAAAAAAAGAAAGAGATGAGAACAAGCCCAAGCGTCCGACTACTGCTTTCATGTTGTGGCTGAATGATACTCGTGAAAAAATCAAAGCGGACAATCCTGGAATCGCTGTTACTGACATTGCTAAAAAGGGAGGAGAAATGTGGCGGTCACTGGGTGACAAATCTGTGAGTATAGATATCGTTCAGCTGCATGATCGGCCGTTGAAAAAAAATCATCACATTGGCGGTACTGGAATACGATGATGGAATGAATTAGCAAGCATGCATTGTTATTGAATTTGGAAAAAATATATAAAAAATAACGGAATTGCCTTTTGTGTAGAAATGGGAACAGAAAGCAGCGAAAGCAAAGGAAGATTATGCCGCAGCCATGAAAGAATACGAGGCAGGCTTAGCTGAGACTGGTGGTGAAAGCAAAGAAAAACCTGATAAGAAGAAAAAAGAAACTAAGAAAGAAGCAGCATCTAGTAAAGTGGTGTTAAATACATCATTCAAAAGCAAAGAATATATCAGTGGTGACGAAAGTAGCAGCAGCAGCGACGAAGAGACGACTAAAAATGGAAAGGTAATATGATGTGTTAAATTTTCAGTCAGCAAACTTGCACGTTGTCGATTCTCAGGCCGTTCTAAGTAACTTGACGTCTAATGTTCTTATATCTGAACAGAATGCGAGTAAAGAAAAAAACAGTGATGATGATAAAGATGAAAAAAAGAAGAAGGGGGACAAAAAATCAGTGGTTGGTTTAGCGTTGTTCATTCTTATTACTGCCAGTTGACGTGATTATTACAGAGTTTTCTATTACAGTTGCTTAATGAGCTCTAAAATTGTCATATCTGTTATAGGATTCAGGAAAGAAGAAAAAATCTGATGACGATAGTGAGGACGACAAAAAGAAGAAAAAGGGAAACAAAAGACCTGCCGTGAGTCTAAAGTTGTAAAAAATATTAAGGTTTTAGGTCAAATCATCTGCCATGCTATTTTCCTGGCATTAACAAGAGTGATCGTTGCAAGCATATTTTTTCCCACGACAGTACAATTCCATTGAAATATTCGGCGGATGAATTGCAACAACTTATTACAAAAACTAACCGAATATACTGATCTGCCGTCACACCAATATTCATTCGTCAAGAATCTGACTTTTGAACTTTTTATTCTACAGGAGGATGATAGCAAGAAATCGAAAAAGGAAAAGAAAGAGGACTCCGATGTCGAAGATAGTGATTTTGAAGAGCCCGAAGAAGATACACCTGCATCAAGCGATTCCGATTAGAATAGTGATCAGTCATAAAATGTTAAACACAGTGTTTAGCCAGCGTACGTTTTGCAAGATAAATTGTTTAATGAATCGTAATAACTCATTCTACAGTATTTGCCGAGTTATTAATATACTTGAACTTTTGCTGTACATTTGCAACAATATCATAGTTTACGGTTGATCACTCTATTGAGAATACTTTTATTTTGCCTCAGAGTTTGTTAATCATTAGTACCCACAGAGAATTGTAGAATGCACTGGTACTTTAATTTTTCTCATTCAACGGGTAATTAATAACTCTTTGGCGTTTCTAAAAAATTAGCTCAGAAGTACGCTCAGTTTTTGTTCGTGCTGACGGAAATGAGGTCAATTTCCGAATTCTTATCTTTCACGTGCAACGCCTGCTAATTTGATGGCGGTATCGCTATATTATTCTGAGATCCGTTATGCCAAATCTCGTTTATTTTCACCTCACAGACAAATATTGGTATTACTTTCACACTGCGCCAGAGCGTAAGATATGCTAACGGAGCAAAATTATGATAATTTTTGTTCCGATGCTCCAGTTCATACCCGCCCAAGGTGACATTCAGAACTTTCGTAGTCAATCGTATTTCGAAGCGAGACTCAAAGATTATTGTATGTTTGCAAGATTATGATCAGTGCATAATCATCATCGAGTAACGGCCTCATGTGGGTCGGCAGTGGGTCAGATTTAGTTGAACAAAAGAGTGAAGATCGGGGCCATGGAAAGGACGAAGTATTTCCGAAGACCTGTGACGACTTTTCGGTAACCGACAGCGCTGAGAGTACCCATTCAAGGTAGGGAGGAGTCTTCTTTTTCTCTTCCTGATAATGATGTGTGCCGATGTAGGAAGGGGTCAATGTGATTTTCGGGTGGGAATGGCTTGGTCCGCATAAAACCGAATCCATTTCAGTCGTCATCCAATTCGGTGCGTTTCAATATTACAGGTGAAACATTTTTTGATCTTGCGCGGTATAATGCGACCGCAAAGTTTTTCGAGTTTTCTTACGTTTTTACTGAGTATAGGACACCCGATATTGGGTGCACGGGGCCCGATTCAAGACGCGATACAGAGCGGGGCCGCTGCTGAATATCATAGAGAGGATTGCATTTGGAGGAGAGAAAACGAGCACCATTGTCCGGACCCTAGCGTTCGTGTCTACCTTCACAGCATCGGTAAAAAAAAGATCGAGCTTAAGTACGATCCATACAATCGCTCGGGGTGGCTGAACAACAATCACTATGACCAGAAACGCGAGGATGTGTTTTTGATTCACGGATACAACGGAGGGGACGGTAAATTACCGATGGTAATCCTGAGGGATACTTATCTGAAAAACGGTAGCTACAATGTCTTTGTAGTTGATTGGGGTGAACTTGGTGAGGCCCCGTGCTACCCGGCGGCGGTTGCAAACCTCCGTTTCATTGCAAGTTGTATTGCCCAAATCATGTCAGTTCTAAAGGACATGGGATCATCGGTTCCAAGAATAACTTGCGTCGGTCATTCTCTGGGAGCGCATTTGTGCGGAATAATATCTAATTATCTGCTCTTCCCGATCTACCGTATCGTCGGACTTGATCCAGCTAAGCCCTTGGTCCGTCCAGGAAAATTTAACAGACTCGATAGTGGAGACGCTACATTCGTTCAGGTGATTCATACAAACTCAGGGTACTACGGTGAGAACTCGCGCGAAGGTCACGTAGACTTTTGCGCCAACGGAGGAAAAAATCAACCCTTTTGTGAGAACGCTGAGAGAGATCAACTCTGCAGTCATAATTGGTCCATTTGTTACATGGCAGACAGCATCGACGGACGAAGCGAATTATTCGCTGAACCTTGTTCGGGACGCTGTCCACCGACACGTAAAATCGGACCGAGGAGCAGTAATTCATTAGTTATCGGTCATCACACTCCTGTTACTACGAGGGGATCTTTTTGCGTGACCACCATAGATTCGCCGTATTGTCCGAAGGATGCAAATGATAGGGGTGACCAAAGATGCTGCGTTTGACGCACTGATCGATTTCAGCCAGTGATTTCAGCTGATACGATCCTCGCTGCGAAAGAGACTGATAATAAGATACGTAATGCGATTGTAAATTCGTAAAACTTGATCGGCTATGCGTCATAAATTATTTTTATCGTAGCCTTTCTCTAAATGTGGTTTCAGAATAAAAAATTGGGTACAAGCAATGCGTTTTATTTGACTGCACGTTGACTAAAATGTCAGAATCACACATTAATGCCATAAATTTGCGAATCCGCTGGGAAGAAAACCAGAAAATCCTTTTCCAAGAATTTTAAAGCTGAGTTCCGTAAAATTATTAGCGAGTAATCTGCTAGAAATTTGAAAAAGAAGAAAGAGGGGGAGGAACTAGTTGAGAGAACGAGAAAAGTCAAAGTCGATACCCTTGGTCGATACATGCATGCTTAATGCTGTCATCTGTGTTTGGTGGTAAAAAGCAGTTGTTGTATTTCTTAAACAAAAATAGTAATAACAGAAAATTTAAGATAATTAAGTTTTCAGTGTCATAGGTATGTATAAAAACAAGTTTTGAATTACAACTTGGATCGTCAATGTCAATATTTATGACATTTTACACAACAGTCACAAAAGTATTTTCTTTGGTTTGATTCATGGCTGTAACCTATAAACGTATATGTTGCACTAGGATTACGGAAATTTACAGATTATTGCAATGACTTTGGATGGGCTACCAAATGAACAAGTGATATTTGTGACTGGAGGCTATGACCACGCCATCAAAATATGGCAAGCCCATACCGGAGTATGTCAACGGACTGCACAGCACACTGACTCTGTATCCTCGAACCAGTTGTTAAGATTATAAACATAACAGAGAATTTTCCATAGTTTTCTTAACAAATTTATAGCAAGTAAATGCCCTGGATATTACGCCGGATAAGCACCTAGTCGCTGCTGCTGGATATCAGCATATTCGTATGTACGACTTGGGATCTAGCAATCCTAATCCTGTAATCAATTATGACGGTGTTTCCAAAAATGTAACTGGGCTCGGCTTTCAGGTAATTCTATTTAATGAAATACAGATTGTAATGTTCTACCGTTACGAAACTGAATGACAAACAATTCAGCTGACAGATGGAAGATTCTGTATTCTTCAAACTGTTTTTGTACATTCCTGATCCATCCCTATTTACAGGAGGATGGAAAGTGGATGTATACTGGTGGAGAAGATTGTTCTGCAAAAATTTGGGATCTCAGGTACAATTTTATTATATGCGTAGTTGATTTGAATCCATCTGAAATGGCACAAATTGTTCGGAAATTTTTCGATCTTATGTTGACTTAGTTCCATTACAGTGCGCATATTTTTACCCACAATTTTCCAGGTCTAGAGATCTGCAATGTCAAAGAATTTTTCAAGTGTCTGCACCGGTGAATTGTGTATGTCTACATCCCAATCAAGCAGAATTAATAGTCGGTGATCAGAGTGGTGTAATACATTTATGGGATCTTCGCTCCGATCATAACGAGCAATTGGTGAACAACAGCAGATCGAAATAATATCACATGAACGAACAACGGTGGAATAACCGCTTACCGTATCATAAAATTCTAGATACCAGAGGCAGAGGCATCTATTCAGGATATAGCGATAGATCCGGAGGGGACTCATATGGCAGCCGTTAATAATAAAGGAAGTTGTTATATATGGGCACTAACAGGCGGTGTGGGAGAAGAACCAACTAGATTAAATCCGAGGAAAAAGCTTGACACGCATAAGCGTTATGCGCTCAGGTGTCGATTCAGTCCCGACTCTTCGTAAGTTTGATTCGATGATATTATATTTGATGTAGTCCCTGTGGGTCGTTGGGCAAACAGGCATCGCTATTTATTGTCAGGCACTATTTCTGCATCCTATGTTGATAATAAAATTGGACGCCGCGTAAATGCCTGCAGGCTTCTAGTTACAACGTCCGCCGATCAAACAGCCAGGGTATGGGAGACTACAGACTTCACGGAAACACAAGTTTTGAAACACGAAGCGAAAAGATGGGTGTGGGACGCAGCATTCAGCGCAGATTCTCAGTACATATTCACAGGTAGTCGATAGAGGAATTTTAACGATATTCTGAAAATTCTGTTTAGCCAAAATTATGAAAATTTTGCTCTTGTTGGACTTGTTTCTACGTAGCTTCCTCGGATGGCGTTGCAAGGTTATGGAATGTGGCAACCGGAGCCGTCGAACGTGAGTACCAAGGCCATCAGAAGGCCATCACAGCGCTAGCATTTCGAGATCAAGTTCGTCCATCCCCGTAAATGAACAATTACAAAATATATCGCTTAAACTTCATTGTTATTATAATATTATTCATATTTATACATACACAGAGAGATTAAACATTACGTCAATCTACCTCTACTGCCTGTTTGTTCATCATACTTTTATTCTTCTTCACAATATATTACATCAGCAACGTAATATATCACTTTCACCAAGCTCAAAGTCAACAAATAACGAATTTCAAAATAAGTAAACACAATATCCAATAAACATCACGTTTTAAACTTTAATGTACATACAATTGTAACTCAAAAATTCTAGTACGCAATTGTGAATCCGCAGTGGCTTTGAATTAAGTGATTTCCAATTTCTCATTGGAAACCAGAAGTACGAAGATTCACGAGACTTAAAAATACTTTATAGACCTTGGTGTGAGTCTCTAGGGTGTAAAGATTGATACCATTATACTTTGCTATCTAAATAGGATCACTTAGCCGATTTAAGTAAGCATAGCATCTCACAAATTATTTATGCATTTGGTAACTCGTCCACTTCTCCCATTTCAGTCACTGTTTCGTCTTCCATTGTGTAGCTCAACATGAATTTCAATGAAATAGAAACCTGGAACAACATATCTCACGTCAGCTCTTATAAGCCTGTAAAAAATTTGACCTTGAAATGAGTTTAAAATCAACTAATACCTTCTTTGGATTTGCAATAAGCATAATCTGCGTTATTGCCGAAGGTGGTAAAAAAGGGTTATGGGCAGGTAGATTCGTTCCCGAAGGTGGTTGAAGTCTACATTTGCATGTCTGGTGAAGAAAATCAGTGGAATTATTAAATCGTTTGAGATCGATCTGGTGGATCTATTCGAGAAATTAGTTGTGACGATGAGATCTCACCTTGGGCACAACAGCTTGGAATAGGTAATCACTAAGAGGGTTGGAATTCTTGCTCATCGTCGTTACTACGATGACAGACACATCTGGTCGGGGACTATCTCTTGCGAAATGCAAGACCACGGATATCCCATTCTTCTCCTCTATCACCATCAACGGTGGAATTGTAGCTACGGAATTCAATTAAGAATTTAAGACTCAATTCACCCTCTCTTACTGATTCACCCGATTCAAACAAAGTTCGAAGTTTGCTTGTTATTACCTGGCTTGATAGTTTCAAGCGTAACGTTGATATCTGTCAAAGGTTTGATTTCCAATTCCGTAGGGGTAGGTAAAGCTTTTACTTCCGTAGGTTTCGACGTTTCATCAGTTTTAGATTCTGTGACTCTTTCCTCATTAGTGTTGCAAGTAATATCGACCAACGAGTCATCGCCGTTTGACAAACTCCTGGAAGTGCTCAAGAGCCCATTTTTCAACTCCAGCTCAGGTCTTGGTCTCAAACCTTCCAGAATATCAATTTTAACAGAATCTCCCGATGATAAACTGGCTTTTAAAGAGCCGTTAACGTTTGGTGTCGTTACAGGCATTGTCATACTGTTCATCGGCACTCTTGCAGGAGGTTTACTGCGAGAAATATCAGGACAGTTACATTCCCGTAGATAAGAATTTGGCCGACAAAGACCGCAGAAAATAATCTCAAATCTGTATTCGATAAAATCTTCAATGAGGTATCTACCTGGTGTTATTAAATTGTGTACGTGGAACAGAAAATGACGTCAGATTTTGTTTGAGGAGAGACTCTCCTAAGGCGTCCAAATCTTCGAGTGCTTTTGCCTTGCCATCGAGCTTTGCAGGATCAGTAGGGTCTTGCGCTGTTGCAACAGAACAACTGAGTCATTCAATTCAGGGAGAAAGTTAATTTCAAATCAAAAAATCGCTTCATCGATACCCTCCTGCGATCTCGACAATAGGTACCTTCGATAAGCTCCAATTTATCTGAATGTATTCATCGGTGGAATAAAATTACGTAAATGATTAAACACGGACGAACCTTTAGGGACTATGGGAGAAATACTGACTGGTTGCATAATGGTGGTTTCTGGTAATAGTGAAGGTGTATTTGGTGTCGGTGCAATTGAGTTGGTATCTAGTGAACTGAATATATCGCCCAAAATTTCCAAGTCAGTCTGTGCGTTCTTTGGTATAGAATCAGTGTCTTTGCTCGTAGTAGTAGGAAGGGTAACCGTGGGTAGGTCGAGATCATTGGAAGTCGATAGATCCAACAATGAGGATCCATTGTTTGCACTGCTTTTCGTTTTGTCCAGCGGTAGACCAAGAACAATCACAGCTATATATTTGTCAAATACTTGACCCAACTCATCATTCGCAGCAAGAACTTCATCTATAACGGGTGAAAAAAATTCATGACATTTTTATGCTGGTCACTTTTCAGGTATTTGTTAGATAAATCTTGATGAAATTCTTGAACGCTCCCGGTACTGATACTCACTGAGCATTTCTTGATTGTCTTGAGACTCGTTGGCTAATCTGAAAATGTTTGGCCTCAAACGTTCACAGGCTTGATAAAGTTCTTTCATTAGTTCAAGGTCGTCTGCGCTTGCTGTACTCCTGTTGTAAGAATCCAACATTTCAGATAATAGCTTGACGTTATTGTGAACAGATTCCAGTTCCATAATTCTTCGCGAGTTTTGTTGTACTCTCCTCTCATCCTAAAAAGATTGAATGTATTGGATCTGGGTAAAACGAATCTATACATTTCCTAATCACACTAACCTCTTTGACCATAGTTTTGATAAGCCTATTGGCAGCGAGTAAATCATCAGGGTTTTTACTCTGTAACAACTTCTGCAATAGTTTCGACTTTTCGTCATCTTCAAATATTGGGTGCTTAGATTTTGAAGGCTTGTTTGAATCTTCCGAATCAGTTGAGACACCTGCGATATCCTCCTGTTCATACGTCACCACAAACTCATATTAAGGCAAAACATCAATGTGGACATGCAATTATCAAACTATTCCGGATTACTAAGTTAGTCTATTGAAGAGAATGGAAATATAGAAGGGGGAAAAGAATACATCAACTATAATAAGTAAAAAAATACGTGTGAATCAGCTTCGACTATCGTCGACAAACATTAATAGAAGTACTTGTTATAACTTGAATTTAACTAGTTGCGCCAGCAGATTAAATTCCGGGCTGGTTCCTACCTTGACGACGCCTTGCTTTCTAAGCATTTCGTAGGCTTCTTTGATCTTAACTTCACCTGCGTACTCCTTGGTCCACGTATATAGAAGCTTCAATACCATTTGTTGAACAGTGGCAGGTGTCCGGCTTCCGAGATACTTTGGTGATACTAGTTTAATCATTTCATTAAGAAAACGGAACTTCCCAACCTCTGCATGGAAGGAGGGTCCACACCGTCTCATACAGGCATCCAGCAACTGCAAAAATACTTTATCTTTTATTCAGTCAAGCATGTCTTCGATCTTTACAGTAAAACAATAAAAGCTGATGACTGTCTTAGTACGATTCTACTTGCCTTGATGATGACAGAAACAAATTGTCAACGATATGATTTCCAAATTTTGAAAATTCTACAGAATTTTCATTTGTTGGTATTATTTTGATCGCAGTCACATAAATACTGACTCGGTAAAAAAATTGAAAGTGAAAAACAAATTTTTTGAATAGATAAGAAATGATAAAAGAAAGGTAGATATTAAATGATACCCAATTAACTCTACTTCACAAAGCAGCATTGGTCAAAGCATAAAATGTAAATGTAATTTATAGAACTATGCGTATTAGAATTGTTGACATACAGCGAGAGCTTGCAGAGCCTCCCATTCTGTGGGAGATTGTATGTGCGTCGCCAATAATTTACTGGCAATGTGAGCGCCTTCTGGTTCTTTGCTCAGCATCACACAGAATGCTTCAATCGCGGCTATGTCTGCGAATTGATTCTGGGGATTGGTAACCCTTTCTGTAATTTTGAAGATAAATTTTCATTAGATTTCACTGACTTATCAGATAACAAATAAATGACAATATGTCCAAGCGGCACATCAAACGTGGGTTGGGCAACTGACATGTCATATGAGTGATATCATGCAGCTCGATTTGAAAAGAAGACAGTATGAAATGCCCATGATTCAGGAGGTACATCATTGTCTTTTGAAGTGTAAAATTTAAAAATTCGTGTAAACGTACGTATTAGGGCCTCAAGACTGGTCGTCACCACATCCATGTTTGTCGTTTATTTATGCACTGTTGTTTGCAGCTTCAGTCATGTGAGTATTATGATTCGATACTGACGGTATTGTGACCGCGAAAGTCGGCGTTTTTCAAAAATTTTACTTTTTCACGTACTTGTACTGTACAGGTTTACGCTGCAAAATGAGAATATTATAACTAGCAGCGACCATCTTATAGACTTCTGGTATCAGTTATTGTTGACGTAGATAATGTCATCGGTGATCGTTAACGAAAATTTAATTTGGAGTTATAGGTAGGTTCTTGTTACACACTCGGTCGATTCGGTTAACTGTTTGACATGTAAAACACGGCGTCGGTTCCAATGACACATCTTTTTTATGAATTCTTTGCGGGTAGAATTTTGATACAATCAAGCCCGGAATGTACTGTGATTGTAGAATCACAACTCCAGCGTATTTGGCAATCTCACGTCTTCTATCGGAGAACCACCGATTTCAAGACATGGCTCCACACTTGCTCCAGGATCAAAATCGGTCCGATATTTTGAAGGATTTTCTAAGTTTTTCCTAAGTTCTAACCAATGATTAGCTAAGAAATCCGAGAAATAAAGATTTGTCGCCAACTATAAACTGGACTGTAGACTGACGTACGTACCTATTTAAATGCTTGTTTCCATTCTCGTTCGCAAACGGAGACCATCGTCAAAATAGCCGACTTTTCCCGAAGCAGCTGAAGTCGTGGTTTATTTTTGGTTCAATCTTGATATATCGTGGTGAACGTGAAATTATGATATCACATTAATTTCAGCTGACTTTAGTTGGATGGTGATAAAAAAATGTCTTTGCATAGAGTAAAGTTATTGTTATCGGGCTTAAATCCCCCTAAAAAACTGAGTGCTAGCGACATTTTTCACCAAGAAAGACGAACGGTGACAAATACACGTTCAGGAAGTCTCCTTCCAGAGCCGAAAAAAACACCCTTCGGTATTCTTGGTATTATTTGTGCGGTTATCCCGGGTCTACTTATTGGTGCTACTATCAGCAAAAATATGGCTAATTTCCTCGAAGAAAATGAGCTCTTTGTTCCTTCCGATGATGATGATGACGATGACTAGACTCAAATCCTGTAGTATCTTGTAAAGGTAAGTCCACGAATTAGTAGTTTCTTTTTCCCTACTAGTGAATGATGAAAATATCTCATAGTATGTTTATTAAACCATAATAGAAACCACAGCTTTCCTAGACTATAAGTAGATTTTTTTACACCTTATGTCAAAACATTCAGTCTTGGACTCGCATTATCAGCTCATTGATAATAAGATGATAATACACCACAGTTTGCTTGTGGGCAGTCTCTTTAAAAGGTGTATTATTTTCCAGGAATGTTGCATTACGATCCTTACTTGCTTCATAGCTTCACGCACACTGCAACAATATGATCTGCAATTACAATGGTCTGAAGAAGTTAAGGTACAATTGTTGGCGTTTATTTTTAAGTATTTATTTACAAAAATGACAAAGTTTTAGTACGCACAGTAGTAGTTGTACAAATTACAATTACCTGCAATATAATGATCACAATGTTTATTAAATTAATAAATGGCAAATAAATATGTATATATATGATATGCTGTAGTCTCTTTCTTTTACAAATATCGTCTTTCCTATCTGAATAAGTTTTGTTGGCCATGCAGAAGGACCGAGACAAACAACAAACACATTATCTTTTGAATATTCGCAATAGAAAAATGTACTTTTGTAAATACTACATCGTTAGCTCTTGAGACGTGGCTGTCTAATATGTACACTCTCCGGGACAAATGTTTGATAACATAGAAATGAATCCCAAATACAAGGGAAAAATAAGACAATCCGATCTTAATTATGTAAAAACTTGCCTGACAAGACCTAGATTGTGAAAAGAGAGCCGCACAAGTGGTGTCTATTGAAAAGAAAATCGTCACAATAAAAATCCAGTGTCAGGAGTTACTCAAAAAGCACTATATATGTGGAAGACTACTGTTGGTATCGATGCTCTAATATTGATATCCGATTGATCACAATTGAAAAATACTTGGGGTAACTGTTAAAATATATTCGTTAAAACTTCAGAGAGCCCGAATTTGAAATGTCAGTCATAAAGGAACGGTATGCATACTATAGCAGAGTGTCAAACAAAAATAAAATTGATTGAAAGAAAAGTGAACTACCTTTACAAATCAGCTTGAAAACTTGATATACGGTAATGAGCAATGGGTAAAAGTGAATAAAACATAAGGTGGAAGCACTGCATTTTGATGCATCAGCGTTATCTGAGAGATTATTCTGGCGGACGCTTGTGTAGTCCCCAACCGTGAAAGCATTTCGTAAATCTGCGCGATTCTTTACCCTTTGCGGTAAGAAAAAGTTTTCTTGGTGTTTCAGGCTGCTTCACACGCAGGTGTTGTAAATAAACCTGTGTAGGAAGAAGTATTGATTGAGAATATAGTTCAGAGACAATAGATCGATATGAAATGGAATCAGTGAATAATATCTTACCTGCGCTGATTTGTAGGCAAGTTTAATCTCCACTTCTGAACATCGAGCACCGAGCCATAGAAATACTTGCTCACCATTGTCTAGCACCATAATGTCGTCATCGGCCAAGTCATCCTGCAGAAAAAATTTGAGGATTCAGCTTTGTGGCGAAAAACATTCCACACACACATTATTTTAGTAATATTATGGCAATACAATACTTTGATAGAACATTACCTGACAAAAATCTGTACATTTCTCGCTGATTGTGAAGTAACCTTTTTCATTTGAGCAGCGAAATAGTCTAGTGAAGTTCATGTACTCGGCAGTGGTATCATATGGTTTTTTCCCTCCAATTCCAACCCAGAAAAAGTTATCTGGTTCTTCACCCTCGTTTAATACCTGCAGACTTATCCATGGCTGTTGAAGAGAATATACAATTAAATTTCACGCGCTTTTACAGAAATGGGAACTGGAATCGTTCAGTTCATATGGTATTTGAAGTAGCAATACATACGTTGTTAAACATTTCTTCTGCTATCTCCTCTGTAAGTCTGGCTTCTTCGCTGTCAGCTTTGGATCCAATCCAAACGTAAACGATACCAGTTTCGTCGTCATTATTGAATGGCACATTTAATATGTAGCTGTAAAATTAGATGCATTCGCATTGGTTAAGAAAATGATTTTTGTACTGTTCAGAACGATGAAATCGTCTTCTGGAATAATGAGTAAATTATTACCAAAAAGCAGAATTCAATAAACTGGCATCCGGATTCACTTGAATCAATCTTGTGCACAAGGCACTGCCGTTGCTTCGGAGGTGGTAAAATTCAACTTTATTGTTAGCTGGTGACTTCGGCTGTTTGCGTCTTCCATGGCGTATAATGAATTTGCGTTTGAAATGCGCCATGAATTTTAAATTTTCTTGTTGTTGATGGGTTCTGACTACTTCCAATTTTTCACCGAATAAGGATTTGAACTTCTTCTGCAAACTGTGAGTAAACCACAATTTAGCTCATACTATCATCCGACGCAGCTAAACGAATCAGTACTCATATGCGTAACTGAGATGACTTATCATTACGTTTTGATTTCAGACTTGTGCTAATACCCAACAGTTGTGGCGTACCTGAAAGTGAAGGTGAGCCAACCCATATTCCCCGCATCTCTACCTTGCCAAAAGTATACCACGCACTGGAAATCATCTTCACACTGGTCATCACCTTCCTCGCTTCCATTTATATCTAAAGGCTGGAGATTATGAAATTGGAGAATGATGATTTTTGGTCGACCGATTCATGGAACAGCGATAAAGGTTTAAAATTACTCTTACCATCCAATATCGGCACAAAAATACATAACAGTCTCCACTGTAGAAGTGACCAAGTTCTTCTTCTGGAAGACGTACAAATTTTCGTCCCTCCAAAACAAAAGCTTCCATTGCTTCCAAATCATCGTTCCATTCCGCCATCAATTGTTGAGCTTCTACCGCAGACATAAGTGGCTGGCGAGGCATAAACAGCGCAGCGAGATCTGCCTGAGTTACGGAGGGATATAAAATCACAGATTTATTTAGTGGTTATTATAATCTCGATGGAATCTTCCATCGCACAAAATACATACTTTAGTATCTTGTTGCTTAGCCCATTTGGTAAGATCTGCGCCAGTCTTTGCCACGGATTCGGCTGTTCTCGTAAAATCAACTGCAATTACTTCATCCCAACCAGTGAATTTGGACTTGAATATCTATCGGCGTAATTAAAAGTGGGAGTCACGTCTAGTTTATATTTTATAATCGACGACAGTTACCCCACATACCTGTGATTCGGTGCCTTCTTGTAATCTTGTTACCAATGCATATTCAGGTCGATCAATCATATTGAACAATTCTTGAGAAAGTTTGACAGCAGCTGCGCGAACAAGTCTGGTCGATTTCTTGCCAAACCTGTCAAAATTTGATCATGTCATCGAAGAAAAAACGCAGCTCACTGACTAAGTTGAGTGGACAAGAAAAAAAGCAGAAATTCGCAAAAATTTACTTACCAAACGAACACGTCCAGATAACAGTCTAAAATATACACATTGCGATTGTTGAGTAAAGTATTAATCAACTTTTTATGTGGAACTTCGACTTGTGGCAGTTCCAAATATCCCATGCCGAGTCTTACTTGATACAAACGTGGCGTGACTGGTGTGAAGTCTGGATCGACATGCTCCTGCTATAAATAACGGCGTAAGTTTTCGTCGGAATCCATACAAGTATATTTTTTTCAGTTGCCGAATGTTTGTATCAATGAATGCAATAATTTCATGTCATGTGAACTTACTATATTCACGATCCCCGAAGATCGCACGTTAGTCTCGTCGAGAGATTTCCAGAATTCCTCCGATTCAGAGCCCATCATCTCAGTAATAATATCCGCCTTGTTTTTCCGTTCGTTTTTATTAATTTTCTCTGCCAAAAGTCTCGCCTTGGACTTTAGCGTGTTCTTTGCTTTGGTACCATACCACATAAATATTTTAGTTCCTTTGTCCAGAACAAACACAAATCTCGGATCCAAGGATTCAACGCTTACAGGAACTGCTTCTAAGTGGATCGACGCACCGGCAGCATGGACTCGATAAACCCTGGTGATGGCTGGCTGTGGAAGATAAGAATCTTCACACATCTATGATAAATCGATGCTACGGCAACCGGACACTTTTCTAGTGGATTCATTAGTGACGTATCTATCGCAATGAATTTATGTATACAATACCGGGTCTTCGATGGTGTAGAAGCCGGAAGAGGTTCGGCCTCCCTCTATGTACGTGATTTCCGCATCAAAAAGTAAAAGAAACTCGTCCGACTCATCTCCTTGTTCTTCTCTTATTGTGCGACATTGCGCACCAAGATAATTGCGTAGGTTCACTGCGTGAATTGCAGCGCAGGCACGTTTGTCCAACTATTATGAAAACAATTATTAAGGTGATAAGCATGAGCGAAATTCTCAATCATTGGATAAAAAATATGATTGCTATGACGACACCGCATCGGTACTGTGGATGAGATCTGTAACTCTTGAATTTTCGAGATGGAAGATGAATGAATTTCTATGAAAATTGTTTCAACATACCGTAGCCTTTTCTCCGATCCAGAAATATATGGACCATGTCAGCGAGCCTTGTTCGTCAACTCCTGTTTTTAATACGATGTAACAATCTCCTTCATAGAATTTACCATGGGCAACTTCATCTATTTGATTCGGGAGGAAGTTTTCTATTTCCCATATGGATAAGCCAGGAATCTGGCCCGCATCGTCATCAAATATTTCTGAATAATCCAGCGGAGGTTTTTCAAGCGTTTCATCCCATCTCTTTGGCCTGTAGATTTGGTAAGAAAAAAAGAATGAATTATATAAAAAATCAAATAGAGTGAAAATGAATTTAAGGAATCGGAACAGTGAGCTCACTTCAATGATTCCACCTTGGCGTCTTCTGAGCCTTTATCCTTATTTTTATCTTTAGCGATATCTTTCAACCCCTAAAACATGATAACTGCATCTTATTATTCAAGGCTATATATAAGTCGTCTTCCATTAGCCGCAACACAGAGGCAATTGAAATACCTTCAGAATTTTAGCTTGGTCTTGGTCAGCCTCTTCCTGATCCCTCCTCCGTCTCAAACGCATTTTCCGAGCGATAGGATCTTTGCTACTATCTATAACACAGTATTGCAGGTTGGTGTGAAGATTCATCGTTACAAGTAACTACAGGCTGAAATTTGATGTATAATTTTTTGAACAAAAAAAAAACATACTAGCTGTCTGAACTGGGGCTGGTACATTTGCTCCAGCAAGACGTAATTGATGCTGCAGTGAAAAATCGATGTTGTAGAATTCTATCCCTGATCCTCTTTGTACCTCCATCGGTTTTGGGGGCATTACTAAATTTGGATTATCTCGTAGATCAAGCTGATCCAAATCAGTAAGTAAATGTATCGCATCAGGCACCGTTATTAGTCGATTGGACGTTAAAATCAATTGTTTCAGAGATCCACATCTGTAATCAGATGATACAATAAATAGGTATCGTAATTCGTAGTATTATATTAGTTACTAGCATATTCGATTCATAAATTATTCATTCTACCTGCATAAGCCCTCGGGTATCATTTCCAGGTGATTGTTTGCTGCTGAGAAAACTTGCAAGGAAGATAATTTCCCTATCCCTGAAGGGATCCCTTCGAAGTCTAATTCATTATCGTTCAGGTAGAGTCTTCGTAATGTATTAATTTTGCACAAAGAACTAGGCAATGTTGTTAATTTATTTCTGCAGAGGTTCAAGGTCTCCAGTTTCTGCCAAAAATCTGTTTGTAAAGTTTAAAATTATATCAATCAAATAGTGATATCGTTACTGTATCAAAAACTTGTACATTACCGATAGCTGTTGAGAGTTCGGTGATTTGATTATCGCTGAGATTAAGGCGACGTAAGTTCGGAAGTGAATAGAGGGCATCTGGTACTCGTGGCAGGTCGTTTTGCGATAGATCAAGTTCCTGTAGATTTGTCAGACTCTCCAGACTTGAGGGAATGTTACTTAACGTACGCTGAGTGTCTCGCATTTGTAGCGTAGTCAAATTCATTAGAGATGGTAGTTGTCTGGATTCACCATAAAATATGCGTTATTACATTTTTATAGGACTGTATACAAGTCAAATTAAAAAACATTTGCTTGTTAATCTTTACAATAGTAAGAAAAAATGATTTGATGTTAAGACCTTAGTTGAAAATGTCCCAGTGGATTGTGGTTGAGATTCAGAGTCTGTAAATTTGCCAACCGACGAGTTTGAGGTGGTAAAGTTTCTAGTTGGTTGTGACTGAGATCCAAAAACAGCAGGTCTGTTAAGTGGATGAATAACGTGTTCGGAATCGTTTCAATGCTGCGGATGAACAGGCAAAAAAAATGATAAAAACAAAAAGAAAGGGTGTTATTACTAGACATGATGTATACTCCAAATGAAATTAAGTCAGATGAAGGATGAAGACCTACTGATTATAGCTGAGGTTTAGGTTGAGGAGGGATTTTGCTTTCTCCAAACCGTCAGGCACTTCCTTCAGATTATTGTGACTAAGATCGAGAGTAGTCAATTCTTCCAAGTGAAACAATTCCGTCGGAATGCCACTACTTTTGATATTGTTGTGCCGTATATTTAATGTTCTCAGGCAGCCTAATTCAGTCAACTCGCCGTATAAACGCTCCAATTTATTTTTTACTAAAGAAAGATGTTCCTAAAGGGGTAAAATGATACATTACTGTAAAACCTATTTTGCTCCATGCCCTAGTACAGGCTGAGAAAAAACTTGTTGGAAATTATTCCATACTCAGTTGGAAGAATTAGTACGATTGGAATGATTGAAAATTTACCAATTTCAACAACTTTCCCATCTCTTCAGGTATCTCTGACAAATTAGTTTTGTCCAATTTGAGCCATTGTATTCCAGTCATCAAGCGTACGGATGGGGGAAATCTTCCTTCCTACAAAACATAGAAATATTGGGAATAAAGAAGAGATAACTGGAATCTTTTGATTGTTCGGAACTCTTTGAGTTCACAGATTATCGGAGGACTTCTAATTTGGAATATGTGTCAATGCCAATAGATTATCATCCAGAGTTACTTGACCAGCAAGATGTGTGACAGGTGTGATCTAAGACAGGACTAGAGCTTTGCTAAAGGAAGCATTGAATAAATGTGAAATTACTTACGCTGAAATCATTGCTGCTGAAATCGACTCCGCGAACAAATGGTAAAACACCTGTGTTGGCCATTGTTGATAGGTGGTATTCACTTAGTTTCAGTTAGATTTTCTCAAAAAAGGTGTCCACAACCAAATTTTTAGTTTCGTTGATCATACCACACCTTTTTAAACGTGTTAAACTAGCTAGGAAGTACTATTTGCTAACCGAAGTACCATCAGAAAGGTTAAGTTGCACGCAGCGATAATGGGCCTGTCTTCTCAGACAGAATCATTAGAATTATCCGTCGTGCAACTTTCATTAATTTTAACCGTAATCCATTCGATATTTTTCTCACACTCAACGTCAATAAAAAAGTAAAAAACAATAAAATGCAGGAGCCATAAATTGCCGATAAGCAAATTAGGGTGACGTCAACCTCAGAGTCAAAAGGAGTGTTGATTACGGTGCGTCGAGGGGTGCCTGATGGTAAAAGGATGTCTGAAACAAGGAGTGGTCTGAAATAGTACGATGTTCGAAGAGCCTGAAATAAGATAGCATTGGAGACAAATAGGGATCTCATTACACGAATTGCGCATGTGTGTCTGTCACTACCTATTCGAGTGTATTCAGCCTATTTATTGTGAGATGATCCAGTATAAACGTAGTAGTTACTCAATTTTGTAAAGACTGTGGAGGAACTTCTAACGGCACGGTGGATCTGTCACCGCTCTGAATGTTGCAATTTTATTCCTTGAAAAAACTGTCGACCTCAGTTATTTTCCATATGAAAATCAAATAGTAAAAGTATTTCTCAATGTCATGATCAATCTGAAATTCCACCAATCTTCCGGAGAGTAAGAATCATTTGATTCATCTTACAAAATACGCGACTTGTATTCAAATTTACCGCGGTTCTTGATTCTAACGCACAGCAGACGAACGGCGCCCTAGCGTTCGGGCTTCTATTTGACTCAAGCGGTGGCGGTGTTCGCCGAGTGCCGGACTGCATAGGCTGAACTTTCAGCAAAAGCCGTCTGCACGAGGGCAGGTATATGGATAAGAGTCGTCCTGAAAGTGGAGAAGTTCAAATTTACGTTCAGTGAAAATTATATAGAAATAAATATCAATTGTCATTCAATTAACGTATATGGCTTCAGTCGAAGAATTGGATCAGTTGGACAGCGGAATGGGCAGCAGTGACGCGCGCTCTCCAGAAGTAAAGTCGATCCTCCCGGACGACGACGAAGATGAGGAGGTATTTTATCATTCACACGATTTCAAACGCACCTTTAATATTTAATCACCCTTGCATTGTTCAGCTCTCAAATCATCTGTCTATCAGCGATACAGCGATACTTGTCGTTCTCAGATTAACTGCCCCGTTTATTCTCCATTCTCTAAGTGTACTTTCGGAGATTTTTATGTTGTTTTTGGCTCAGAATGATATCAGTCAAACATATTCAACTAAAATAATTTTGGTTTGATCTCACACTTTACTATGACACTTTTTCCACTGATTCAGCATAATGATTTTTCCATTGCCCTAAAACGTGTGTTATAAAATGCTAGTCATTGGATAGATTTTGAAAGGCCCCTAGACATTCAATTGTCGGTATATCATCCACATTAATTATATAACAAGATTCAAACAGAACGATTTTTTTTGCCTTAAGGATGAAAGCATCGTTGAACGGTTGGTCGGCCTCACAGAAATGTTCCCCGAGGATGTGCGACGACTGGGATGTACTGTTGGCTCTAGTCTTTGCAGTTTTGTTAAAGGTGAATTGTTTTTCTATGGAACGCCAGTGAACATGGCATGAAAATTGAAGATAAATAATGTAAATCGTGTCACAAATTACTGCAAGTTGTGACCAGTATCGTACGGTGTTGGAAGTTCTGAAAAATAACTCATAAATGTGGGGCTTTCAGGATTGTACGGGTTTTCCTGTTCAACAACTTGGCTGTTCTTCAGTTCATCAGCGATCCTATTTGGGCCAATAATATTTGAAGTAGAGCGAGCACAAATGGAAGAAGTGCAGCGAACGCAACAGAAACAGGTCTTGTTAGGGCCAAATTCCGCCGTTTCTAACATGGGCTCACCTGGCCTTCCAATGTCTCCGCCTGTACAACGATAGACTGTGGTGTGCTGCAGCTCAATCGGATATGCATTGAGTTTCTCCACTCAATCGTAACACTACGACAACTAACCATTATTTTCTCAATCATTGTACAAGTCGTGCGTAGATTCATTACCACTTGGCCAAAACTCCGGCAAACATATACACATTAAAGAAATTGCATGAGTATTTGTAGTTCCAAAGTCTCTCAAAATGGGTTTATATTGTTTGATGGCATTTAAGAGTAACATAGAGGTTTACGGGAGTGGGGAATACAAGACTCAGATTGGTTCCAACTTTTCTTTGGAAGGTAAAAATGATGAAGCTGCTCTAGCGACGAAACAAATTTATTGCAATTGCGGTGGTCAAATTTACTTGTGCAGTACCTTACTTCCTTGAAGTCGTTCTTGTCATCGCGGCAATGCTAGTTGATACGTAAACCGAGGTTTTCTGACAGTTATTAGGTTTGATTTTGTACAATGTGACAATATTCGTTACATATCCCCAAATAAATTACTTGTATAAATATTTTTAACTATACTTTAAACTTTTGCTGCTATCGTTGAGGTAGACCATAGTTCATATTTAGTTATGTCTGTACGATATTCTCACTTATTGTTCAAATGTTAACAAAAAAGTAAATAAAATGTTAGTCAATTGAACAACAACGTATCGGAAACCTCGTGCAAAGAGAAGAAAGAAAAAAAACGTCTTCAAAAAAGTCATCAGTCATGTGATTATGATTATTATTATGGATGAATGGAATGAAAAATAATTAGATGCACTCCAGTTACAAAGCATTGATATATTATCACAGAAAATGTGTCCATTGCAATAAATAGCGTTATCATGACTAAAACTACCCCTTAATGACAGCAATGGGCCTTAATTTGATGGATTTGCGCGATATACCAGCTGCGTGACAGGTGTTGACGACATCAATCACATTTTTGTAGGATTCAGGTGCCTCTTCCATGACCAGGTTTGGCGATGCCACTCTGATCGATATACCAAGTTCTTCAAGTTTTGCTAATACCTCTTTGTAATCCAGATTACGCCGTGCTTTCGCACGCGATAATGCTCGCCCCTGGTAATAATTATTGATATTTAATAATGGGGAATCAATAGATGGAAAGCATGTAGAAAACTGATGAGAAAAACTAACCGCCCCATGACAAGTTGAACCAAAAGTTTGTTGCATGCCTTCTTCGGTTCCTGTAAGAACATAGCTGCATGTGCCCATTGTTCCTCCGATCAAAACAGGTTGGCCAGTTAATTGATAATCGACCGGGATGAGAGGATGGTGTGGTGGAAATGCCCGGGTCGAACCCTAAGTAAAAGAAGTGTTGTGCATAATAGAATAAGATCGTGTTTGACGAAACACGATATTGTTTGACGAAAACACAACCCGCATGGTTCGAGATTGTGCATTACCTTTCTATGAACTAATAATGTTTTTTGCTTCCCATCAACAATATGCTCTTCAACTTTGGCAATGTTATGTGATACGTCATAAATCACATGCATATCCAGATCGTCAGGAGACATGTTGAACTGCTTTGCAAAAGCCTGAACATATAAAACGGAATTTTTAGACTCAGAAGTTCTTTACTGTTACAATCCCAGTAATCTGAAACAAATTCTACTACCGACCTGTCGTGTGAGAAACGTCATGGAGCTGCGATTGACCCAAGCAAAATTAGCAGCGGCAGCCATCGACTTCAAATAGTCTTGTCCCTCGGTAGAATTGATATGGGCGCAAGCTAGCTGCCTATCATTTGTTTGGATGTTGTCACGTTTCATAGCTTTCTCCATTTGTACAAGTGCATCTGTAACATGTTGTGAAGCATATCATCTTGTAGAATCACCAAGGCCACTAGTTTTCACAATGTAGTATCAAATATACCAGTTGCGACTTGATGCCCAAATCCTCTACTTCCAGAATGAATCATAACACAGACTTGGCCTTTGTCTTCGATGCCCATTTTGCTGGCAGCCCATTTATCATAAATTTCTTCCACCACTTGTATTTCTGCATAGTGATTACCAGCACCTAATGTGCCTAACTATGAAAAAAAAATTATTCACAACTGTACGAAAAAAGAGAATAATTATAATATATTGACAAAAATGTCATTAAATACCTGTGGCAGACCGCGCTTTTTGGCCCTCGTCGATACTTTTGACGGATCAGCATTCAGCATACGACCATTTTCCTCACAATGCTCTTTATCCTCCGCCCAAATATATCCTGGTATGGAAAATAATTGATTCAAGAATTCGAGAAACTCGCCATCAGTTTCCATTTGTTAAAGAAATTTGAAAGATTGAGGAACAAACCTTCTCTAAGAGACCAATCCATTCCCATTTCCAAGGCTTCTTCCAAATCCTTGGCACCCATTGGTATAATTCCTTTTGATCCAACTCCGACCGGGATATGATCGAACATGCTCTGAGCTATTTGTTCCTATGGATAAAAGATTTTTCCTAAGTTGAAATAAGGTGGTTCGCCTCAAAAAGTAAGACGAGAAATTCAAATGAATTGCTTACAGGAATTTTTTAATGAAACAGAGTAAATTCGTTGAGAAGCAAGTAATCTTTCATCAATTTATGGAAAGCCAAATATTTGCTCACCTTGATTGGCTGGACATCTTTCTCATACAAGTTTGTTCGAAGCAATCTTACACCACAGTTTATATCAAATCCAACTCCCCCAGGGGAGACGATTGCTTTTGGATCATTCATATCAAAGGCTGCCATATTACCTGTAAAGACACCTGTATTTAGAATTAACGGTATTCCTAGTTACAGTCAGACATCTGAAGTTATGAATGAAAATTTACATCAATTCATAATTATGAAACAAAGATGAAAAGGATAAATGTTGTGGCTCACCGATGGCAAATCCATATCCAGAATGGACATCGGGTAAACCTACAGATCTGCCAACAATCCCTGGTAAAGCAGCTACATTAGCGATCTGTTTTACTCCCGGCAGAAATCCACCAACAGATCCAGGCTTACAGGAAAAGCGTAATTCTTCAAGCATCAAACGTTCTAATGTACTATTCACATAGAATATACCTTCGACCTTGTATTATTGTGGAAAAACAAGCAACATTTCGTTATTTCATAAAGTTTACGCACCTAGGGAGGTCATCTTAAATATTCAGATTGGGTACATTTCTCTTACATTCATGTTGGGCTGAAAACCCTTTTTAATTCTCCAAGAATAGTCATTGATTTTTTCCAGGTATTGTAGTTCTTCCTGATACTGACGGACCACCATGTTTCCTCTACAATGACTTTAAAATTATGTTTAACAAGATTAATAGAGTTTGACAAGTTGGAATACGACAATCTATTTTTCAGCGTTTCAATTAACAAATTAAACGACGTAGTGATGGTTAAATGCACGGTCATCTGGCATATCGAGTTTCGAATGCAGTAAAATTAATGAATGTTAGGTAAGTCAATTTTTCATGTCTTTTTTCATGTTACATGAATGAATTATTTTTCGGGATTATGGGATGAAACGGCTGGGCTTGCACGAAGTTCGATCGGATCAAAACTGCCAGAACATCATGCAATAATGTGTAATAATGCGCAATAGTGATAATAAGTGCTAAGTATTGCAGTAAAAAATCAAAATTGAATCAATACTGGACTACCGGCTTTTATCAACAGGTAAGGAAAAAGGTTAACTCGCTCACGCTTGCCGTCAATTAGCTGTCATTAATAATCCACAGTCAGCCTACGGAGCTTTTCGTGTGCTTTTTACTTTACTAGCTTTTGGCGACGAATCGAAGATGATAAAACAGCACACCCGTTTCATGCAATCGTAGGTTAAAGATCCACCGGCAAGAGGCGCCAGTAATCGTGTTTCGAATAGGGATCCTCTATAGTGAAGGATACCTAGTTTCGAACGGTCCAGAGCGAATAGAAACGTGTATTTTTGATAACAAAATTTCTATGGCATTCAGTATCCGTGCGCTAAAATAGGCTAAAATAGTGTCAAACGATGCCTCGACGGCATAAAGTGGTGTTTCGGACATTTGAATTCAGATAACCTTATAATCAAGGTGTAACATAGGATCTCACGAAAATATAGCAATACGTAAGATATTGATCTGCTGTTAGAATATAAATGACTTGACCATGTTTTTTCTATCGATGTTTTCACAAAGATAACCTCATACTCATAGAAATGAATATATGCGCTCTCCTCTGATGACAGTTCGCAATTCAAGAGTCCGGAATTATCTGTTATATTAAAAATAGTCGGAACAGAAATGTCTCAAGGCTCTCATCGTTGGCTCGACATTCGTACTACGGTTTTTCGCCCCGTGCGTGACAATTATGTACATCAATAGATTATTCACTGATACTAGTGATCTCTTTTGAACTAATATTCTGCCTATACTTATGTCTATGTTCAAATTTATTTTCTTCATTAGATACTTTGAAAAATGAACTAGTGTATCCTAGTGCAGCATTATGTGCATCATTATAAACATGCAGTTTTAATCTTTTCGCTATTATAACTTTTTTGGTTTAACTATTGTATCGTACTAAATAGAATTTAAATCATATATTGCTTCGATACGATAATAGATTAGATGAGATGGTGGAACGTGAACATTGATTTTGAATGTGATCATTTTATCTTGGATTGAAAAGTTTGATATGTCTGTAACCATTTGAATGAATACCACCAATTTGTTTTGAATCAATTTATTAATTCTTGAATAATTACAAATACCGCGTGACATCATGTAAAACACTTCATATTGTTACATGCTCACAAAACCTCGATATCTATGAAAAAAAACCATTAAAAATCGCGGTAGTTATTTCTGTATTCAACTCATTTGCATTATTTTACAGTGACATTTGTCACTAGTGATGCTGACATCTATACTTCGCAGTGATCTATTCCAGTGAACGTGTAACAAGTGAATAAAATATGGCAGAGGCAAAATCATCAGGATTGCGGCTTCCATCGAAGATTGGAAGACCATGCTGTGCCGGTGGACCAAAGCCCAGTATACCACCATCTCCGCCAAGATCGCTAGCGAGTAAGTTCATACCTTGCATGAACTCTTTTTCACATTTTTAAGTGCCAATAAGTTTCACTTTACTCTAGAACTTATCTGTAGCATCCACTTTGATTTTTGTGTGATTTGGTTTGTCTGTTTATGTAGAACTGTAAATAAAGAGCTTCAAATGTTTTTGTTTCTGTCGTGGTTTCTACGAATAGTAGATCGGAATGGAAAGGTATGTTCAATGCTGGTATGGCGTTGTATCAAGCCAGTCACAATTTTTTCTTTGAAGGGTTTTTCGAGTTATAAAAATTTCCTCTAAAAAAGCTTCTGGTTCGGCATGTAACTTATCCAAGAATGACGATCATTATTCCTTTTTGGACATCTACAGGATATAATTAAAAGATGATGCTGGGGAAAATGCAAAAAATTCTTGTGTTGAATTATGGTTTCTGACAAAAAATGTATCTTGTGTAATCAGTAATCTGTACTTTGCCGGCTACCGTTCCAGCTATCATGTGAAGTGAATGAATTTGATGAATGGTCTTTACTTGTATTACTTCATGTTTCACACCTATTCAAACAGTAGGAATGTGTATAAATTATCGGTGGTCTTCTCCAAATCATGGCTACTTAATAAACAGTGTTAGATGACCGTTCACGTCATAGAAGACTGGATATTTCTTTCGGTATACATATTTAAAAGTATATGGCATCGGACTACGGGTTGTATAAAAGGTAGCAATTTCACCTGCCCTAGATAATAATCACCCCAGTGTATCCACCTTAAAATTATTTCTGCGTTGTATTTTCGCCGAGACAGCTATTTACAGTGCTAAAATTGCTCCGAATCAGTCGGGCAACTTATATCATCGGAATAGTATTTGAGCAACGTTTAAAATAACACGTTTTTCTAAGGACAATTGTTAATTAGATTCGCGTCGATTATGTCCCCCCACGCAATGAAAACGACCTGTCTCACGATCTCGGAACATCTCCCACAAGAGCCACAATTCCCGCGGCTCCCCGGCTTCATAGCCTGCTGCCCGCTTTTTAAGATCCGAGAACCCACAAGTCACCTTTTCGTCATCCACCACGAAGCATCACGTATTCGATCAGCTGGTAAATGTTTTTATATTATCGATTCCCAAAACACTGTTTAAGCATATCAGTTTCTCCGAGCGTATAAAGGAGTTGTTTTATATTAATTTGCTCCAATTTACGTGTCATACTGAAATTTCGGATTTTTCGTCTGCGATTTTCAGAGTTTCAAGCTTAGTTTTATACATTTTTCTTCACTTTTCTGAGACCGAATATACCGCAACTGTAATATAGACAAAAACTGTAACGTAAAGGATCAGGGGTATGTTTTCTTAAAATTATTGTGCCAAAAAATACACCTACTCTAATTACACAAACTTTTAATACGTGAAATTAAAAACGCTGTTGCACCGCATTTCGTCGCTGTGAAATCGTCCTGACATTGAAAAATTTAAATAACCAAGCCTTCGTGAGGATATCTCCGGTGTTTATCCTGTTTAAGATCTTTTTATCGATCGTGATACAGTACGTCATTGTTATTAATATTATACGACCGCCCGATACTCAACATTGAACATTCTCGCTGCACCTACTCCTCCGCTTTCTGCACTTCGCACAACTTTTTATGTATCACATACATAAAATTATACCTCATATCCTACACCGCAGGCGGATCTCCCAATAGGTGGGGCTATGTTTTTTTAACATTTCTTGAATTCGATTTTGTCTCGCGATTTTTTTCTTTTCATTCCTTGTACACCGCAGAGATGAGTAATTACGCATACACTTACATTCCTACCTAACTCTGCTTACCTGCCTGCATCAGATGCACTCATACTTGTTACTCTCATCTTGCCTTATTCGCTGATGGACTTCTTAACATTGCTCGTATGGGTCCCATAATAAAAAATCATGGTCACCCTGCTGAATCGCGCCCGCGATGACGCGTACGATTTCTTCTGATTCTTATGCAACGTCCTTTACCAGATATGCCTGCATCTCTTCGATGCTGGGCTCTTTAATCGTCTTTCGTATTTTGAAACGTTTGATTTATAATTCGAAATTTTAACGGGGATCGTTTGATTGGTGAATACTCGACCCAAATTCACCGTTAATTGATATTTGCAGCGACATTATCATGTTGATATGAAAATTTGTTTAGCGCTAAGTCATCGCTCGGAAACATGTATACGTCTAACGGGTCGAAATGGTAATAAGTGTCTCTCTATTCTTCGGAAATGAACCGGGATATTCTACTTATTCAAAGTCAAGATATTTCGAGTACAGAAAGCCGGCAACATATCTGTAGACGTCTGATATCTATTCAATTTTATTTTTCATTTGTTTTTATGTACGTGATTCAAATCCGGGACGAGTGTACTTCGTGTCATAGGTAATTTTTAGTCAATGGCTGGAAAGTATTTTTAAATAAAAACGCGCATATCTTCTCGGCGCGGTTTGAAAAATGTTGTTATTGTTAATAATTGGAGTATGATTATAGTATACCTATCTGATGCAGACACCTACTTTAGATAAATGGATAAAACTACGTGTTCGTCCTACTATACTCGGACGCCTACGATTTTCATAAATATTTCATGAAATCTTGATCAACGGATAACTAGATTCGACGCTGATACCATTTCAGGTATTACATCTCCCACGCTGATCATTATATCCTACACATTCTTTCCCAGTGATTTTTCATTCGCATTTAATCTAATCAATAGGGAATTCTTGTTGCCATACGTTGTGCAACGAAGAAGAGGCAATTAATTCAAGTTCGAAACTCACGTGAAATTCAAATTTTGTCTTTGAAAATCTTTCCAACAAATGCCTATCGCGTATCGCATGTAGTCGGAACTGAAGTTACGTAGGTACTCGAAGTGTATTTGAACTTTGTCTGAACTAAATCATATGGTTGATGAAAATAGTTTACAAACATTGAAGATATCCATCGCTTTTCTTAATTATTTTTAGCCAACGGTAGCTGGAAAAGTTGTAAATGTGTCATCCCCCCCCAGCTTTTAGAACGTACCTCTGCGTTGTATTGTAGCTAATTGTTGCGATGCTTTTTAGTGTCATGTGTTATGTGTTGCATGGTTCAGCAAACTCCATGGAGCACCTTTGGGAGACGCATGGTCGCCGTCTTAGCGAGGCAGGATTGCGAAGAGGTTCAGGTAGGTTCCAACGCTCACTCCATCGTTCCTTGATCCGTGATGAATGTAGACGCATCCTTTATAATGCACCAAGTATTTGGATCCCCTCTGTGTATGTAAATTGTTTTTTGGCTATCCACCTCGCTATTTGTAGTCGTTGCAACCTTCTGAAGTGATTGTGCAAAGTTTGTCATTATTGTATGTTTAAAAATTTATATTTTTCAATCTTGGTACAGCGAAAAAGGTGTCTTCAGCGAGTCCTCAACGATATATATTCACTATTTCATACCTGCGATTCTCCTAAAACTGAGATATCAGCTTTGTCATTTAATTTTGAAATCGTTAAATCATTGGTTAAGACCTTCAAATAATAACTTAAATCTGGATAGATACTAGCGTTATCCTAACGGAGGATACAGACAGCTTTATAATCGGGGATCGAGTTTGGGTAGGAGGCACAAAACCCGGACTAATTGCCTACATTGGAGAGACTCAATTTGCTCCAGGAGATTGGGCTGGAATCGTACTCGACGATCCAATTGGTGAGTAATGAACAGACGACGAAAAAACGTTGATAGATAAATGAAGTAGTTTGATCCAACGTAGAGTACCGGCAGCGACAATTTAATGAATGCTTTTATAATTCGATCAAATTTGAAATTAGGAAAAAATGATGGATCCGTTGCGGGCTCCCGATATTTTCAATGTGAACCCAAAAGAGGGGTGTTCTCCCGGCTCACCAGGCTGACGAGACAACCTTTGACCGAAGCAATGTCTTCATCTATGTGCTCTTCGACTCAAAGAGCACCAACGTCTCCAACCGAAAGTACAAGAGGCAATCTCAGCAAGTCTGTGTCACCGTCACTAAGTAAGATTCAGAAATCAAAAACATTGCCAGAATAATTTTCAGGAGTGTAACGACTCTTAAAAAATCCTTTTTTCCACTATTATCTAATTATGAAGCTTGAATCGGATCGCTTTGGTGGAAAATATTGAGCTTATTTGTACTAGAGTTATAAAACAATGAGAATAATAATTTTGCATTGCACACTACTCAAAAATAATATTGACAATGTAATCGTACAGACACCTCAACAACAAGCCTCTCGTCAATGTCGCATAGAGAGTTAAGATTAGGGGAGCGGGTAATAGTGTCTTCCAGCCAAGGTAGTAAAGCTGGTGTACTAAGGTTTATTGGATCCACTGAATTTGCCACTGGAGAATGGTGTGGTATCGAGCTAGATGATCCAGTTGGAAAAAACGATGGAGCTGTCGGTGAAAAAAGGTGCTATTCATTTTTCAAACAAGATATCCACTTGAAAATTTTACTTGTACGATACCGCAGCTTGTTATAGACTTATACTTACCTAACATCAATGTTTGATTAATTTAGTCTAAAAAGCGAGTATTGTCACTATGAATGTTAATCAAACTTATCTGCCCTCATCTCATTGAACTTTTTGAGACGCTCATCGCAACTTTTTGCCCCCAAAATACAACATATTTGAAATCACATTTTTTCAAATGTCTCAGATTATCTATAACTGCTTTGGTAGGTACTTTGAATGCCGTCCTAAGCACGGTCTTTTCGCTCCGGTGCACAAAGTAAGTCGTTCACCATCGAACAAGAGATCGTCAACATGCGTCGTCCACAGACCCTCTGGCGCAGCGTTGAGTATGTCGCTGAGAAAGCTAGGCTCTAGAGAGTCTTTGGCTTCAGTCTCCAGTATTGCCAGCACAACTGCTAGTACCGCTGCTAAAAATGCTACAACTTCAGCTAGGGTAAGATTTGCGATGCCTGAATAAAGCATCAAAGACCTAAATTAATCCGTTTGTGTTTTTTTGGTTGGTAGTTCTCTAGGATTTACCTCATCTACTTACCTATAGTAACGTGATATTCTATTGCTACATTCCCTTTCAAGATTCGTTATGAATGACCAAATTATCAATGATGTTTTTTGAAAAACAATCCAATGTATACTTCGCTGATGTTCAACTCCTCAGTACTCGATATTTTAAAGCTGCCCTTCATTGAACAGTAATATTGTCCCAAACATTTTTGAGAACGTATTAAATTGATGGGCAAGGGAGATACCGTATCATTTATTGGTGAATGTAGTTGTCTACCATCGTGTTCCATTATTTTGTATTCATTGTCTAAGAAGTAGAAATTCAGCAATGATGTTTTTTAGTACCTCCGTTAAAAAATTCTGCTTTATGTGACTGTTGCTTTATTGATAGTGATTTTTAAGAAATTATAATTTATGTTAGTATTTTACGTTTATTGTGTATGTACAAGGTAATATAATTATTTCGTTTATTTTAATATTGCACGACGCATCGTTTTCCCTTTTTTTTTTCTTCAAGTTCTGAACTTTCAGAGACCTGGTTTGCGCACTTCGACACCTGCGAGAAATTCGATGCAGGTGAGACCATAGTTCTGGCCCAACACTTTTTTACAATTATTATTTTATATCAGGAATCTCACAGTAGATTACTTCTTTAGCTTGTCAATTTTGTGTCATATACAAAATTTATTTTAAACCATGTTATGTTTTTGCATGTATTAAACCTGTACCTGTGTTAATAAAAGTATTGCAAAGGTTCCTTCATTTCCTTCAGATTGAATAGGTGTATTTGGTGGGAGTAGTCTTCGTTATCCCGAAATTATTTTTTAGTAAGTAGTCAAAATTTAGATTGATTCTCAATGCCAAAGATGCGTTGAGATATCGTTAACAACGGGGAATGCACCACGTGTTTGAGTTGATATCCAAGAATACATTTCCTTAGAATACCTTAATTCATCGTGTGACACGAATAAGATCTTGTAAATTACATCGATCTAAGCTGTCGACAACTGATGAAAAAAAGAATTTTAAATGGGACCACATTCTTTACATTGAGAATTTTTATTGACTTACTGATTACAAATGTTGTCCTAATTACATACGATCAAATATTTGATTATTCCGTATGCCAAAAGTAGTATTTGCAGTGTAGATACGTATGGTCATTGACCATTACGTGAGGGGTTTATTATTTTTGATTTTTAAATTCGATTCTCAGTCGACCATTCTTATATTTGATCATTTTTAGGAGTGACTGTATTTTTGAGATCAGAACGTACATGTTAACAAGTAAGATTCTAGTATATTATTGTGTTGTGATGTAGAATTGCACAGGGAATCCACACTTCATATTAAGTCAAACCAGTATCTTGGGCAATGGGGCATAGTTGTAGTTTTTTGGTTTTTTATTTCTACGTCCATTGAAAAAATATTTTTTTTCCCTTAGTTGATGAGCAAGTCAGATAGCATTCCGAGGAAAATGAAGGATCAGCTCATTATTTCTATGTGTTCTCATATTTAGGTTTTTCAAACATGGTTTATCTAATTAACATTGTATAGCGGTAACAATCAACGTAGTATGATGAATGATTTTGATCTCTGTAAACGACAATTTACAGGAGATGCTAAAGGACAAACAGATAGAAATCGAATATCTTCACAAAGAGAGAGACTTAGAACGTCAGCGGGTAACGAGGGCTGCCAATCAGGCTGATCAAGCGGAGCAAATGGTGATATCGCTACGACTAGAACATGAAAAGGTATGTATTTTTATGAAGAATCAGGTACATCGTAATTAAATCCGATGTTAATTATAAAAGTAACATACTCATACATTAATGCAGTACCGAGAAGATATGGAAAAGAAAATTCAAGAAGCGCAGTTAGCCTTGGCTAAATTGTTGGATGAAAAAAGTTTATTGGTTGCGCAGCTTGAAGAAGAACGTAGAAAATCTGAAGACTTATTATTTCGCTACGAAGAAGAATCCATCAATAAGGATGACATTCAGGTATATCATTGTTAGTCGTTCCTGTTCTTTGTTTTGAGTTACGTTTTGAGAAAGTCTGTCTGTTGTAACAATCTCATTTATTCATTGGGTGAGTGGCAACAGCTGAGAGATGATTCAATCTCATAATGTGAGATCGTTTAATCTCCTTGACAGATCATTTTATTATAACATTCTACAAATACGGGCAATAGGATTTTACATCACTGATAAATCATCAAATTTTGGAAAACCAATTATACAAACACATCCAAGTTCTATAACAATTATGATTCCGGTAACATCAACTCGTACATCTACAATATCACAACAGCATGGGGCATAAGCACATGGTTGTGGACGGCACTCGTACAAACTTGCAATCATTCACTATCAGCTTAAAAACAATTTTCAACGGGAATGGGGATTGTGTAAATTAACTAGAATAAACTGCCCAGAAAATTGTGAATTGTATTTGTCTCTAGTCTGTTGAAAAAAAATTTTTATTGGAACTATAGATAACACCGTCAATATTTTCTGGACAGTCATTTTTAACAATAAACTTAACACCGGAAAATTATGATTCATTTTCAGGAAGAGAAGACTGCCCAAAATGTGAGTATCTGAAGCGAACATTGCTACATTACAGGAAGTTCATGAGTCGTACTTCTGCACTGCTTATTTTTACGGTAGATTTATCACTTGGTAGAGCGTTCCACCGCATGGACTCATTAATGAATTTTCAACTAACCCAGATGGGGAATCACATTCCAGGTGCATAATCAGTAGGGAGCTTTTACTAACGTGCAAAGTTTTAATTACAGTACAGACGTATAAATTATGAGTTAATGATGTCAGTCATTCTCATTCTATAAAAATTTCAAAGTGATATCGAATGTGTGTGTTTGTGCAATAAATTTTGCAATGCATTTGGATGAAAATTGCCCCTTTTTCCGTAGGTTACAAATACGTTAAATGAAAATAAAATCAAGGAACTTGAGCAAAAACTTTCAGAAGAAAGAGAAAGGGTAGTTCAACTCGAACAGGAAAGTGTTAAGTTATTTGAAGTAGAAGAAGAATTGACGAAGCTACGCACTGAGCTGTCTACCACTGCAAGTCAAGATGAAAGTGGTTCCAAAGGTAAATTCAACAGCCAAGATTATTGAATGATATCAAGAATCCTTGTCTGCAGAATAACAATTGAGGGTATTGGCTGAAAAAGTGTATGAGTACATTTTTCAACGTCATTTTAAATTCGGGCATCACGGTTTTTGTGAAAAACTACACTTGTTTCAACCAACCCTGCCTATTTAATTGTTAATAAGTTCAATTATATCTACGAATACTTCATTCAATACTGAAATATCTTAGACTTCCAGGAGCTACAGAAACTTTTGGAAGAAACGCAAAAGTCCCTGCAGCATAAAGATGAAGAAAAAAGTGTCCTTGTTGCAAAGTATGATGCTGAGATAAAAGCCTTACAAGCACAGTTGACGGACAATGAAAATATCGTGTCACTGTTGAAGCATTCAGAATCCACAATTAAGAGTGATTTGGATCATGCTAAACAAAGCCTGGATAGTAGGAATTCAATAATTTCAGAAATGAGTCAAAAATTTGATCTTGATACAACAAATTTGAAACAAAAGCTAGAGCAATATCAAATTGATATCGAGAATATTACGAAACAGAACACAACACACGACGAATTGGTTGCAAAGTACGAGAAGATTATATCCGAAAAAGAGAACGTTATCAAAACTAAAAATGAACAGCTGGATGCTGAAATGCAACGCAATTTAGAAACACAACAGCTAAACTTAAAACAAATCAAAGATGATAACACGAAGCATATCGAAGAACTTTCGAATAGATTTAAAAACCAATTGGACGACAAAGAATTACAACTTGAAAAAATTATTCAGCAACTTAAAGAAAAAAATTCAGAAGTAGAACAATTACAGACTGAGATACAAAACTTTAGTTTGAACAAAGACGATCAGCTTCAGAAAGCATCTGCACAACTTAATGGTGATTACATATAATTATCAATTTTGGATTATGGGGTTTTTAAATTTGAATTAATTCATTTTGGATTCGCATAGTAAATTCATTCTGCAAAAGAAAATATACTTATTTTGTTCTGTAAATTTGATTTCAGATTTAAATGGGAAGTTAAAATTATCGGATGAAAATAACAGAACTCTCACAAATGAGATACAAGTTTTGCAATCAAAAGTTGAAGAGGATAACCAAAAAAATAATCAAGAAAAAAAGAGACTCGTTAGTACAGCAATTCGCTAAGTTACTCGCAATTCTCAACGCAACGTTAATATTGTATGAATAAATAATGTGTAGGAACAAGGCATCGCAGATCTTCAGAAGTCGTCGCAAGAAACTTTGTCCCAGTTGAAAAACTTGAAGGAAGACTTCACTAAAAAAGAAATAGAGCTTGTCAATCTAAGCGAAAGTAGAGCAAAAGAAATTGAGGAATTGACCAAAGTCTTCACCGATCAAATTGCAGCCAAAGAACAAAATCTCATAGAGTTGACATCAAAAAATGTTCACACGACCGACGAGATCCAAAGTTTGCAAAAAGCTATATCAAATCTGGAACTTTCCATAGCTCAGAAAAATGATGAAAACGAACAGCTATCAACAAAATATGAAGGTATGAATTATTTCTTTTCTTGAAGGGCGGTATTATTCTGTCAATGTAAGATGTATTTTTACTTAGTGTTTTGACGCCAGCGTCAGAAATGATGTTGGCTTAGGTTCAACAAACGTCAAGTAATTACCATTGGTGTGCGGAAATCTGATATAGGTATGTATAGATAAGCATAGACCAGTATGTGCGAGAGAAGTTTCGTTATTATAATAGCATTTGAATGATACCTTTAAATCGAGCATCAAAACGCTAAGTGAAAAGGCACCTTTTGCAGTATTATCCTTACTTTTTTTTGTACAAATCATGCAAATCGTTGAACTGTGGAGAATTTTTCAGAGCTAGAAAATAAACTGTCATTGGCAAAAAGAGACAAGGCTTCCATTGAGACCGAAGTACAAACGTTCACAGCTACCATTGCTGATTTAAACCAAAAATTGATGATTAGCGAGGACAAGTTTTCTCTTCTGACCGAACAAAAGAAAAAATTGGTTTGTATAGCGTTGTTGTACATCTCACAAGGACCCGTCCCAAACTCCAACTTCACTCCTGATCTTACAAGACTACTTGATTGTAGGAGGGGTCCGACATATTCAGCATGTGTATTTTTAAGACTGCAAAACTGCGCCCTGAGATAATGAAATTACTACCTAAAAATGATGGATCTCACTCTCATTAATATCTCCTGTTTCTAGGAGCTGGATATATCCAACTTTATAAGTTCTTCCGCCGACTCTTCAGACCAACTTACGAAGTATAACGAGGATCTGAGGAAGAAGGAACGGGAGCTGGATGAAGCTCATGACAAAATTCGTCAACTTCAAAGTTCCTTTGACTCAAATAAAAATCAATTAGATACGATTCAACAGGATTTGAAAAAGTCGCGACAATTGAATCAAGAAGTTAATTCTAAGTTGGAGGAAATACAAAGTCTGTATACATCGGAGAAGAAGTTGAACGAAGAATTAACCTTGCAGCTTACATCCATTAAAAGTCGAGAACAAGAGCTCCTTCGGATCATCGACAAAAATAAAGAACTGAGTGTTGATCTGGAAAAGAAAATCACTGAAGTTTCTCAATTAAATACTCAGTTGGTATCATGTCGCGAAGAAATTGAAGAGCTGAAAAATAAAAATTTAGAAATACAGAAATTGCACGATGAAGTGATTGAAAAATCTAATACTGAAAAAATTTCAAGTGAAAAACGTATACTCGAGTTAGATGTAAAACTAGAAGAATTTTCGCAGGAACTCAAACTGTTGCATCAATCGAAACAGAAACTAGAAAATGAACTAAATGGAAGAGAACAATCTATTAACGAACTGGCCGAAAAACTCAACTCTGAAGCAGAATCTAAGGCAGATTTGAACAAACTATTGTTAGACACAAACTCCAAGCTCAGTCAAAGTGGAATGAAGATTCAAGCTCTGCAAGAGGAGATAAATGCCCTTGATAGTAATATCAAGTTTATAAATGTAAAGTACAATGATTCTCTTACGGAAATAGCCCTATTGAAGTCTGCGAACGATAATTCGGCTTCAGAAGCTCAGATGAAATTGGTAACGGTCGAAAAACAACTGGCCCATATTACCACTGAGAATGAAAGTTTAACCAAATCTCTTGCGGAAATATCAAAACTTAACAGCGAACTGACTACCACATACAACGATGCTACCGAAAGTAACAAGGCTCTTACGGGTAAACTTCTAGATATTGAGAGTCTAATTCTAACGAAGGATAACACCATTTCTGAATTGAACGCCAAACTTATTAGCATTGAGGAAAATGCTGCGCAATCGAAAAACGATTTTACCAAGGTCAATGAAAGCTTGAAGCAAGAGCTAAACTCTGCGTTAGAAGAGAAGCATCGTATTCAAGAAATAATAAAATCCCTTGAAAACCGATTGCTTCAAACGCAAAATAATATGTTGGCTAAAGAAAAAACGGAGTTAGAATTGATTTCCAAATTAGAGAACTTAACAAAGCTGCAAGAAAAATCTCTTCAAGATGTTGAATGTTCGAAAGATCATGAAATTGAGAATCTGCGTAGTGAAATGAAACAGGTAGCATTGAAAAATGTGGAGCTGTCGCAGAACATGGATGCTTTGAAAACTTTGATAACTACGAAAGACACCGCATTGGGTGAAAAAGAACTAGTTATCGAGAAACTCAATGAAAAGATTAAGCAGGCTGAGAAACTGGAAGCTGAAAAATTTAATTCTGATCAAGAATTCAAAATGAAACTCACATCACAACAATCCGAGCTGGATCACATAAGTAAGCAGAACACGGATTTAAAAACTGTCAAAGAATCGTTAGCAACGTCACTGCAAGAAAAGCAGAACAGGATAAGTGCGTTGGAACAATCTTTGAACATTAAAGAAATCGAACAACAAACGAAGACCAAAGAATTTTCGGATAAGTTAAATCTCACGTCTGCGGAATTCATGCAACTGAAAGAAGCCCACTCCTTATTGTAAGTTCAGTGTTTTACATTAGATGGTCCACATCGCATTGAATTTCCAACGATTCATTGAGTTCTTTCACTAAGTTTAATAATGTTATATGACTTTCAGGCAACAAGAATTAAAGAAAACTAATGAAAAATGGATACAGGCGAAAGAAGCCTTAAAATCAGCGACTCTGCATCCTAAAGATCTTCAAGATGTACGTAGGATGAAATTGCTTTCGGATAAAGTAGATGTTTGGTATCGATTGTTGTTGAATCATTTATTTCTTATGTGAATTTCTCAACAGGTGGATGTTGTCACAAATAATCAATCCATTCATGCTGCAGGCGGCGATTCAAATAAACACAAAAATAATGCCAGTGGTGAGTAAGATTAGTTTTTTTTTTTTTAATACATTTTTGTGGAAAATAAAAATCTAATATCTCTGTTGTAATGCAGGCAAGGACTCCAATGATGACAAATTATTAGAGGAATACGAATTGGCTCAAGGACAAATTGAATTTTTAAATTCAGTTATAGTTGATATGAAGAAAAAGAATGATGCTTTGATGTGTAAGGTGGAAGTTTTGGAAATGGGGATTCCACCCAGCGAAGCTGATGATTATAATTTGTAAGTTTTAATAACATCGTGCTTCCTTATTTCTTGATCTATGTTGTCATGCTTCTTGTCCTCGGATTACCCATCAATGATTTGACATTTTAGAAATTCGATCAACGCTAGGATGATGCCGCCCCGTTTGTTCTGCGACATTTGCGATCAATTTGATTTACATGATACGGAAGATTGTCCGCGTCAGGCACAAGGATCTCCAGAGCCAGTACTATCAGCACGAACCCCGACTAAGGGCCCGGTAGATAGACCTTACTGTGACATATGCGAGGGTAAGCGCTCGTCTCCACTTTTATCTCGACCGTATCATCATGTAAATTAAAATAAAAAAATATCACCAAACTAAAAACATAATTCTATGGCTTTCAGCATTTGGGCATGACACAGCAGACTGCGACGATGGAGAAACGTTTTAACTATACAAGCATTCTGGTTGCTTGGCGAATGTTGTCTTGCCTATGAAAATATGTTGAGTTTTCAGAGTATATTTTTGTATTGGAAATCTTATACGTAACGCTAAAGTAAGCTGAGTCTTCCTGTTTGTAGTAGAATTTTTTTTTTTCTCTGAAACTGAATTGTCCCATTCGAAACCTTGCAATAATGTATTGAATCTTGAAAATGCAGTACATGTATTTTCGTTTATCAACAATAGATCTGATGCTATCGCATATACTTCCACAAATACATGCTTCACCAATTAAAATCATTATCAATTTACCGCTGTCAGAAACCCTCGTCTAATCTGAAATCTCAAACCCCTTAAAGGGCGACTAAGGACCATTTCTGTGTGTTTGACTCCTCGATCAGTAACTAACTAAACCAGAAAGGAGATCAACTATCTGCAGCAATGGTGATTCCGTAAAACTTTCGAGAATAGGGATAAAAAGCCATCGGTAAAGGTAAAGAAACTTGTGAAAAACAATGAAAACCCAAAGTAGGTACAGAGCAACAACAAAAGTGGACGTTGAGGGGGAGAGGATTGAAAAAACTGAGTAGATTTGATTGCCTGAGATAGTGATTTACGTACAAAAAATTTCGAACAAGCACATTAGAATTCTGGTAGAAAAGATTCAGAAAAATGCGATGCAGTATATGGGGTAATGAATCAACCAGATAAAAATTAATTCCGTCGTATTTCGTGGTGTTCAGCTCACGGTGAATTCGGTAACAACTAAGCAAACATATTGGGCATGAAAACACATAGAATTATATAGAAATAGAGGCTTGGAGAATTTTAACTATTCAGTAAAAATTTAATCATTTCTATTGTAGTTATGTACACATATACATTATTTATCAAATTATGTTATCTCATAAGATATTTCATGATTATTAATATTATATTTCTAATTATACTTCACAGGCAAATGTCATGCTGGGCCGTAAAAAGAAATTTGCTTGAGCTATACACGGGGTCTTAGCTTAACTCATTACCAGTCTGATTGCTCGAAACAGACTACAGATTTGTAGAGTTACTTTCCGAATTGTGAACAGCAAAGTTGAAAAGTTTCTTAATTTTGTTATTTATTGATTATCTATTGCAATTCATAACAGAATATAATTCACACGTTGTTATTAATATTTCAGACAGAGGAAGAGCCCTATCTAGGCGCTCAATCCAAGCCATCCTTCTTTTCTTTTATTGCTTCCTGAAATAATACTTTACTTAATAATACTCTACACATTACCCCCTCACCCTACCCCTGTAGTTTTGAACTATTCTATTCATAGCTGATAGGTGTGGGATAGAGGGCTGATGTTTTATGGATCTAATGACCAGCGAAAATAGAGTTTTCGAAGCACATCTGGTCAGGAATAGAATTAAACAGATTTTTTCAACATACCTTGAATCGTTCTTCGAATAATGAAAGTTCCGCAATTAGATCAGTTATAGCATGCATGAATGCTTCATGTGGGGTATAATCAGACGTCGTTTGTATACGGATTACGAATTTGTGCTCCAATGGATGCGGCAATTTGTATCCAGCGAACAGAACTTGTGGATCTTTCAACAGCTGACTGAAACATAAAAATTAGTCTATCCGTTACAATTACTTTCATATACTTTACTGGGCTTTGTATACAAAAGTGGCAACACAACACATCTCACAGAAGTGAGACATTCATCGTTATTATTCGCAGATCCAGTACCAGTTGGCTGATCAAGGGGTAATTTTTGAGTTTGAAGACTTAGCTCTTATGCCTCTAGAAGTTTCATTCAACATAGGTACCTACAGAAAATTTCAAAGAATAAAGGCATTCAGACAAACTTACTTCCGAATCATATTTCCCAGGGTGTGATCTTCCTTATTGACTGTGAAAATAGCGGCGTTTGGTACCTTTGAATCTTGTTCTTTGATTATCCTGTACAGAAAATTTTGCTGTTTGAAACATCTTTGTGTTCTAACCTAGAGAAATACAGTTTCAGCGAATACTCACTTCTTCTCTCCGTCATACAACAGAAACGATTCGAAGGTCGGTGGTGCATTCATTTTTTCAGTAACGTGGTGCTCTGAGGTAGATGAAAATTTAAACCGGCTCTAACGTAACAATAAATTCAGTTTCAACTCAAATGAAAACGATTGTTGTGACGTGACAAATGTTTGTTATCTCCATTCTTCAGTCAACGTTATGTCTGAAAAATTGCGAAGACAGTAGTACCCTGGACGTTGTAGAAGTGATTTTTCAGAAGATAAAGCTAGCGACAATCATGAATTGCTGCGCCATCTTTTAGTTTGATGGACCTAATTTTGAAATAAGTGCGCAGAGTCTGTGACATAACGATCATAACATGTTCATAGTTTTCGGATAGTGAAAAGAGTGAAAGCTCGCGAATGCTGTTGCGGCTTGGATGTCGAGCATAGCGAGCTTCGGAAGAGCGAGAGGAGCCGCCAGCCGCAAAGTAGTTGTCAAAATGGCGGGTGAAGGATCGGCAAGTGTAAATCCCAACGCAGAATTTGTTCGAGGACAAGTGTTTGAGGTGGGACCGCGGTATACCAATTTGGCGTACATGGGCGAAGGCGCCTACGGGATGGTTGTGTAAGTTTTCAGCAGACATCGTGATGGTGAAACTGTTATGTTTCAGAGGTTCCTGAACACCTCGATGTCAGACGATAAGATAAACAATTAGAACTATTCGCAGCCTAGATATTCTATTTTTTTTTTTTAATCATATCGATAATGCATGAGTTTCTACAAGAATATTCAACCTTTTTGCTGCCATTTTTATGTATAATACGACGAACCACACCTTATGCCAGCTGTTGATTATTTTTAATTGGCGCGACATTCAAATTCACGTCACACCCCTTTACTTCGTATCATCATTGACTTACTACGCCGATTGTTATCGATATTCTCTAATATTTTACCGTTTAATCACCATATCCATGTGACTGGGTACCAGGAGTTCCATTTTTCAAATAACTTGTGCAGTTTGGTCTTGATGCCTCAGAATGCAGAATGCATTTGAATCCTATTTCATTTGACACGAGGCACTGTCAAAAATGTGCAAAAATTCCTGTCAAATCTCATTGTACTGTGTTGTCACATGATTGTGCGGCCAAATGATTATTACAACAAGATGACGGTATAAAAGATATTCATAAAATCAGTAGCTTCTCACTAAAGAAATTTAAAGGTCTATTCACACAGATCTGATCTATATCCATACTTATATTCATACCATTTTCACACCATCAATAATTCCTGCTTATATACATCCGTATCACTTGTTGTTAGTGATGGAACAATCTATATTTTTTTCACTCGTTCACAATATCTGTTAAAACACTACAGTGAGTTATTCGTTGTAACCATTGGCATGATCGAGCCAGCATCGAACCCATCGGTATTCATTCAAATATTTTTGTCGATTGCTGCTAAATCTTGGAAACTCTCATGAAACAATCGGTAGAATATCCATATGGTTTTGATCTGCGTTAATCGCCTGTAATATGTGCTAGTCGCAATATCTATACGACGAAATTACTTAACTTTGCAATGATTCTCGCGTGGTTATTGTTTCCAAGTGTAGCTGTAACTTGAATCTGTTCTAAATTATTCTATTGGTTGGCTGTTAACAACTTATTTTCCATTCTAAGATAAGTAAACCATAAAACCACATCCTTAGTTGCCATGTACCAGTTATGTCAAGGCGTATTACCTAATTATAGCCATATTATATACATATAATTTTTTGTTTGCTTACATAATTCACATGCACCTTGTAAGTATCACGTCAACCCTGGTAAAAACTTCATCTTGTGAGAAAGTTGGTCTTTTAACGTTTTTTGCTGTAATTTTAAACTGGTCGTTCCATAGAATGGTTTTTGCAAACCTTCTTATGCACGGACCACTTTAAGGTAGCAGACATTACATTATTTACCTTTTATTCTTTCAGGTCTGCGTACGATAATGTAACAAAAACAAAAGTAGCTATCAAGAAAATCTCGCCGTTTGAACATCAAACTTACAGCCAGAGGACTTTACGGGAAATAAAAATTCTCACCAGGTTCAAGCATGAGAATGTAAGATATTTATACAACTTGTCTAGCTTTTTTCCACTCCGATATAATTCAGTCATTATTCGGTCGGTCACTGGGAGATTCGTAGTACGCATGAGCCATGAAAATAATCCCACAGTTGACTAGGAGACCACTCAAGAAATGTGAAAAAAATTCGATTGGCCTTGATGTTTGATCAACGCATAGCTGTAAAAACTCTTTTTTTATCGAGCGAGTTTTTGTTTGCAGATCATAGACATACGAGACATACTAAGGGCACCAACCATAGATCAAATGAAAGACGTTTACATTGTTCAATGTCTGATGGAAACTGACCTGTATAAGCTACTCAAGACTCAGGTAAAAAATGCAAATTGCTTCTGAACATTTATTGATATATTGTTGAATGGAAAATCGATCTTGATTCGATTGATCGTTGATGATTGGTTGACAATTTATATATGTTTACAGCCCATTAGTAACGATCACATATGCTACTTCCTCTACCAAATACTGCGAGGACTGAAATATATTCATTCAGCGAATGTATTGCACAGAGACCTGAAGCCCAGTAACTTGCTGTTAAACACCACTTGTGACCTTAAAATTTGCGACTTTGGACTCGCCCGAGTTGCTGATCCTGATCATAATCATGCAGGCTTCCTTACAGAGTATGTTGCTACTCGATGGTATCGAGCACCAGAAATAATGCTGAACTCAAAGGTGCTCATTAATACTAATAAAATGTCATTTGGGGTGACAGGTTTGAGATGGGATAATAACCACCGTTCAAAATTATCGATAACTTTTTTAACATGGTCTGCCACTGTACCAGCTGGCTTTTTTATGTAAAAAAGGCAATGTGGCTTCAAAGTTGGCATCATCTCATCTCGAAACCTAATATTTATACAAAGCCAATAATAGTAACAACTATTCATGTTATGGGGCGTGACATTGCAAATCTTGTGTGAAATATCTAATTTAAAAACGAATTATTAATCAATGAAAATTAGTATAATGTAGCTAGTAAGCGAGTCTAGTGATTATACATTATGAGTTTCATTTTTTCCAACACCATGTTTAGGGTTATACCAAATCTATCGATATTTGGTCAGTCGGCTGCATTCTGGCGGAGATGCTTTCTAGGCGAGCCATATTCCCTGGTAAACATTATCTAGATCAACTCAACCATATTTTGGGTGTACTCGGTTCACCATCCGCCGATGACCTCGAATGCATCATCAACGAAAAGGTATGAACTCTAAATTGCCAGGAGATTCTCCGGCTGTCAAATAAAAAAAAAAGTGAGCTTCCGCAAAAGCTAAGTAACAAATTCCATCTCAGATCGGTACTTCTCCACTACTTATGATCGATCTAATTTCTGCAACAGGCTCGTGGTTACCTTCAATCTTTGCCGTACAAACCAAAGGTTCCATGGACAAGTCTCTTCCCAAATGCTGACTCACGAGCTTTGGATCTTTTAGATAAGATGCTTACGTTCAATCCAAACAAGCGAATTATTGTGGAAGATGCTTTAGCTCATCCATATCTAGAACAGTATTATGATCCAGCTGATGAGGTGTGTAATGCGACTCCCAGCGTCGGAGTGGCAAAAAAAAAAAAAAATCATTAAAAAAATGGCCGATTTTCTTTTTGGTTTACTCTGTGCAGAATTTAAGATTAATATTTTTTGAAATTTCTCACAGCCCGTTGCAGAAGAGCCGTTCAAGTTCGCCATGGAACTCGATGATCTTCCCAAAGAAACTTTGAAGCAGTATATTTTCGAGGAAACTTTGCTTTTCCAGGAAAACAATCAAGAAAATGCTATGTAGTCCAGTGGTACGTTTAAATTGCCTTTTATATTCAGTAGTGTTCCGCTGCTCCGGTGAGATGACGTAAATCTGAAAGCAATTATCGAAGTATCGATGATACGCGGAAATTATCATGTGAAATCGATGATCTTTCAGCTAGGTGTCACAGATTGCTGAGTGAGGGAAAGTAATCGAAGGGACAATGGTGGTACACCAACCAAACTGAGTGCGATTAACGACGGAGATGGGGTGTTGGGGTCTAAGGTTTGTAGGGTGACTCGGTGCGAATTAGATATTGGTTGGCCAGGCACCCGTGCCATGCGTATACACTTGTACATTCACAGTCTCTACCGAAATATAGTGATTTTTATCACACTAAATGCATAATATTAATTTGTATAATAATTATTATTTATCCTGAGTTATAGATTATACTTACTTACGCTACTTTAGAAAATTTATTAAGAATCAGTAATCACCGTAATGCACTATCTGTGATTTAATTACTGAGCAATTAGGTGATTCCGCTATTCGATACAGTACACGTTTTCTTTTGACATTAATAATGCGGTGATACTATGAAAAAAAAACTCCCCGCATAAAATTCTTCAATGAAAGTGTACTTCGTTTCTTTGTATATTAGTGTACATTAAGCAATAGGCAGAAGAACTGGACCTCGGTCTTTCAGGGATATCACTAAAATTTTATTGCCAGAATTTCGTCATCGATAGAAAAAATACAAATTATTTATTATATCATTTACAATAGATAAGTGTTCTAATAATGGCCGTGTTCAAGTTTTTTTTTTTCTTCTCTTCTCTTCTCTTTTTTTAATATCGTTATTTTTTTTTACATTGTTGGTAATTTTTAACTTATGAACGACTTACGAAAAAAGTTCAACAATCAAACGTAAGAATTTAATCCAAGTTATTGCAGAATCAGGGTGATTCATCGACTTAGTCGAGCGTCATCAAGGTTGACTTTTTCAAGGTCGAGCACTTTCTTGGTTGGTCTTCAGACGTTTGAAGGGAAACCGTTGTATAACGACTCATAGCATTGATTGTTTATGGTTTATCCCTCAATTTACAAATTCTCCAATCTATCAGACATTCACATGAAAATATTCGGCTTTTTACCATCATTTATATGGATATAAAATTTTCGGAGAAGTTTCGGTAAACATGTTGATCTGCTTTAGGCTTAAAAGACCAATGATGGTCACGTGCACGTTGAGATTAGTGAAAAATAAACGCACACGTTATTCATATCTAGGTGAATGTAGACGATTTGATTAATTTCAAAATTTATTTATTACCTCCAGGTATTTTGACTTGTTTAATTATTTTTAAATGCAAGTTTCTCAGAAAATTTATAGTCAAAGACCAATCAAAGAAAGGCTTACCTTATCGAGTAAAAGACAAAAAATAAATAAATTTGAAAAAAAAATAATAAAAATTAGTTTCCAATTATTGATGACGCGAGTTGGACCATAACATGGATAAGCTAAGCACATACCATTATTGTGGGACGATTATGACAATCTATATTATTCAATACGATAACACTCTTCGTTATAATAAATCAAAAGAATTTTTTGCAAACGTGTATCGCATGTTCGGTTGAAAAAAAACCCGAAAAAAAGAACAAAAATATAATTCATGTAAATCTATCTTTTTCACAAATTATTGCCGAAAAAAAATGTTTCTAATTATATAAAATATAGTACACTTATACTAGCTTTTTTTTTTAATTTTACCCTACCACGCATAGTAACAAACCCTTACGCATCTGATTCATGCAGAAAAGTAAGCGAACGATGCAGTGTTATTGTTGAGAAAAGGTGCTGCTCTCATTGCTCATTTAATAATCTTTCTTCTTTTTTTTTTTAATCAACAGCCAAATTTTTTCGTTAAATGATGAACGGTGTATGAAGACCTAATTGAGCTTATGTCTCCATCATGCTTTTGTTTGGTATTCTCTTGGAAATCAGTGGGCGCCAGTATTGAGATGAGTACCTTTTATGCGAGACCGTTTCTTCAATGATTTGCTCCTAAGAACATGTCCATTCTAAATAAAATGCTGACGTTAAAGTACCTAATTGGAAATTTGGTTGAAAAACTATTGCGTTCACTGTAATTCAACGGTAAATAGTAATTTTAATCAATTTTATTTTTATATAAAGCGCCATCGCGATGAGGTATTGATATTATGCCACATTGTTTGAACTATATTCAATGTCGACTGTGTTCTGGGGAATACAAATAAATCATTGTTGTAATATTACTTGTCACAAAGCGAATGTCGTCAGCAGATTGCTTTGTATGTGATGAAAGAGAACTTCAATCGAAATCGTTTGGTCGCTAGAAGCCTTAGAATATTTTGATGTAAAAACTAAAACCTACCAATGAAAGACTGGCGTTGGTGGTGACGAATTTCTGACGTGATGTTCAATTTTTTAACGATACGTTATTTATTTGTCAGTTGTATCACGATATATGTGCCCGAAATTCTAAGAATAAGTTTAACTGATTTTAATTAATAATGCTTACACACCTCTTGTTGTGCTCATCACCTCGCGCACATGTAAGCTTGAGAGTTTACCGGTTCGATTTTCGAAATCATATTAATATTTGTTTTCTTAAATTTTCTTGTTAAAAATTGTTAAGTCGACCTCTTTGATAATATATTAATACTATTTAATTCGATCTATATATAATTATAAAATATTAAATAACTATATTAAATATTTATGGTATAATTTTGAGGATCAAAGATGTGTTGCTTGGAAGTTGGAAGCGTATGAAGAGAATGAATTCTTGCGTACCATGTCGTTTGTAGATTAAAGCTGGACGTGCAAGTGGAATGCAAGTAAGGATAGATCATATTATACATATAAACATTGATACATTATCAATATCATCTGGCCTAATATACTTAACGTTATGAATGTGTATTTGTTGTTGTTGATAATTCATAATATCTTGTATCCAATATTATTAAAATATTTCGTCTATGGATTTTCAATGTTATAGATTATTTACAAAAGGCTGTAATATCTTGATATGATGAATTAGGGGTTAACTTGCTGGTCTCGGATTATCTTCTGATAAACCTAGTGGGCTCTAGTAATACCGAGAGTAATACGTACAATAGTAGAATAGCACACTGGTAAATTACTTTTAACAGACAAGACTGACGCTTTGGTTTTAAAATTTATAATCTAGATGAACGCTTCTATTTGGATGAAAAAAAAAAATATATAATAAATGAAAGAAAGAAAGAAAGAAAAAAGCACAATAAATCAAATCTTGTATGAAACCCCAATTAATGTTCAATACTAGCTTTTCAAAAGATCATTTTTGCAGATTGATTTAACCACCTAAGCTTTACCCAAGCCGATAAATATTTACATTTATTGAAGAAATAATGAATGTTTCAAGCCTTGCTAAATAACTCTCATGGTTTCTGTATATGATTTGATCATTGTGCAGCATAGACATATTGTCATTAATGTCTCGCTTATTGTATAGTGTAGTAATTTGGAATATTTTGCAATTTTCACGAATAAATACTAAGCTAATATTTGCCAGTTATTGCGGGTTTTTCAAACACTTGAAATCACTGTCGCAACGACATTCTGTCTTGTTTGTTAATATATTCTAAGATATTATAAAATACGGTTCAGCTGCATTCATAGATTTGCAGTATACGTTTGTTATTATCTATCAATTACCGCTGTGGATTCATAATCAAATTATTCCAGTGCCTGCTAAAATCTATTGCCATTACTTATGCCAATAAATTTTATCTTCGATAAAAAACCAAAAAAAAAGAAAAAAACCAAAAAAAAGTAACGACTTTATTCTTTGATCAGCTAAAACGTTGTATCGTTATGCTTCACTTCGAATCACATTGTGCTTTATGCAATGAATTGCTTGATAAATCTTAAGATGAAAGGCAAGCCTTGCACATATCTAGATACAACTTTAATCTAAGGTGGTTTCGATCTGACATTGTCGGAATATTGTCCGTATTTTTACCGTTTTGTGAAAAAAGACAAAAAAACAGAAAGAAAATAATATTAAATATCAGAGATTTCTCGCAAGTAGTAACTCATTTGCGTAAGGAAAATTAGGTGCAATGATCCATATCGTGTCTACAGGGACAGGCCGAGCTATTATCTCGACATTTTTTAAACTAAGTAGCACAAGGGTTTATCATCCTTATTAACATAGCGACTTAATGTTGCTCGCTGTGAGTTCGATTCGAGCTCTGGGACACGTCGTTGAATTTTTATAAATAAAATAATCGGTGTTCTAAACGTAGTAAAAGCATCGATGAAAAGCAGGCATCACAATTAATTTGTTACTAACGGATTTAGTAATCGTTTATCATATATAAAAAGAAAAAGAGTCGATCTTCGGTGGCAAATATTCAAACTGAACGTATACCTATAATTCTTTTTAGAAAATTCATTCGAGTCTATGAATGTAGCTATAAGTGTCTGACATGCATACTCGCTGTAATATGCAGATACACTCTTTTACATTATAACTCAGTTTTTCCGATTATTGTTATCATTGTAAGATACATGTATTTGAATTATTATTATCAATTATTGTATTGAGATTACTATTCGAAGTATTATTGTGCTAATATAAACAGGCTTTATTGGCCAATTATTGGGAATCACCGTTCAATTTTTCACCTCAATCACGAACTGAAAACTAATTGTAAGTCCAACAATGAAATTTCATACCAAAGAATTCGTTCGGATGAATGTAATCGCGTGCGTGACAAGGTTTGTTCTAAGGGTAGATGTCTCGATGAAAATCAAAAAATACAGCGACCAAATGAAGAAAAAAAAAAATTCATCAACTAAATGAGTATTTCATTTCGAATTTATGAATGATGACACGTGATGATCGATTGAATAGTTTTCAGGAGTTTTACTTTCAGACGCATACCTATAATACATTTAAATTATTTTTGAAAAATTGACATTTATTTATTTGTTTCTTTTTTTTCAGATTTTACAGAGTTACAGAGACACTCCGTTTAAAACTTAGCCCACACTTTAGGATTAAAAAATATTTATTTTTAAACTTATAAGTGACAATATCTCATTGACAATGGACGAATTATCTAGTTACTATAAAGGTAGTAAATATAAGGTATTCACGATCTCATTACCTTTTTACAAATTATGTAAAGTAGGTTGGAATTTAGATAAAAAAATTTAAATTCGTCTACCTAGAAATTTACAGATGAAACTTTTTCACAACAACTGGTTTACCGTTCGATATTGCTCGTCGACATACTCGAAAATGGTATATTTGCAAATATTAGTGCGAGCATTGTTGCAACTCGGTCAAATATCCAAATGAAACGTCATGTTAATATTTTACTCATACAAATTAGTCAAGATCCAAACCTGTTCACAATACTGAACCTGGTTACCAACAAGAAATTGGTAGATAAATCATCCCTCATGCAGACGCTGAGGTCCCCCGATCAACCTGATGCAAATCTTTTGTCATCGACCTTTATTAGGTGACCACTGTTCCAAAAGTATATGTTTCTTTTTACATTATTCATTCATGTAACACTCTACAATGAATGCTTCCTAACTTAGTTGTGATGTCATAATTTCCTTAACGAGAGGTCATTCGGAATCACTGTCGTCATTTGCATACTTGTCATTTTTCACTTCTATCCTCAGCGGTGAACGTCCTCTGGTTTGTTTTCCAAGTCGCGAGCGCAGATCACCACGTAAAGTTTCTCTCAAATCCCCCTTGGTTTCGCGTCTGAGAAACGATAAAATTAATTTACTACGTAGAACTAAGAAATTCGATAAGCGCAAACTCCAGCCATAAAGCGCTATGAAGGATAACTGACCAGACTTTTGGTATACGCCAGAAAGTGCAAACTAACCTCTGTTTCAGAGTTTCGCTCTCTTCGGGTCTCTTATGGTTCAATCTAGCCCAAACCGTTGAGGCTACACGGGGCTTGTGTTGAACCACTTTTATCACACTCCCCCTTGGTCCCTGGACCTCCTTCTCTGACTCATCGCTATCTTCTTCCTCTTCCTCATCTTCGTCACTTTGGTTTTCACGACCACCCCAACTTTCATCTTGCGAATTTTCAACGGTTTCCTTACCATCGTCTACAATTTCGCCTTCTTCCTCTTCGTCCTCTTCCTCCACCGCAGGTTCTTCCTGCGAATTTGTAGAGTGTTTCTTGACCTTGTGAGGTTATATTTGTGGTTATCATAAATGTAAAATTTGATTCTCATTCCCAGCACATGTTCGGGGCGATTTATAAAATTACCTCTATTTTGTTCACCTCAGATCTGTCGTCATTTGGAGAATGCGATGCGCCCATTCGACTATTTGCCACTACAACCTGAATGGTGTCCCGAAAAATAGCAGGTGGTGGTCTGGAGTTGCCCAGCCTAGATCGTAAGTCATTGCTTCTGGATGTCCCAATTGCGGCCACCTGTACGCAATGAGGATGTATGCAAGTTATTAGGTGAATTGTTTTTTATAAAAAATGACAAGATCATTCGGTTCCTCGTCTTTAGAGACAGACTTGCCTGGTTTTTGATTTGTAATCGACGTTTTTGAACTTTTGCTTCTTCATCGTCCGCATGCATGCGCATTCTCATTACTTTGCTTCTCTTACACCATTCTTCGCCGCGTTCAGCTTCGGAGCTGTTTTCCGATTCTTCCGAATCGAATTTCGCGGCCGGCGTAAAACCGAGACGTTCTTTCACACTTGTGCCTTGATCTTTCGATGGCAGTGTAATTCCACTGAGGAAATCATCCTCTGTGAAGTCATTCACACCCCAGGTTTGGGAAAGAGACCCCCATGGATTTCTCGATTTCTTTTGCTCTGTTTCATGAACCCCTGAAACTTCGGCCTTTGATCTTTTTTTCCCGTGTCTCAATTCTTTGAACATACGCTTACGTGACTCCGTCAATATTCCTCTGATTCCTATAAAGAGAACAAAAATTGTTCAATAAAACTTGTATTACTCTAAAAATCGAAGTGAAGCTGAATATATGAACGGAAATGGGAAAAATACATGGAAAGACTCGAACGATTCAGCACGCTTACCCCCAAAATTAGGATTTCCATACTTCCTGTAATAATCACTCATTTTTTCAGCATTTGGTTGTTTTTTATCAGATCGTGTGGCAAAACGTAACAAGATATTCTTGGATTTTGGATAGTCGACACCTTTTCTCCATAACCCAGGAGGCAACGGACATTTAATGTCTTGGATGTTTATTGAATTTTCAATCTTCTTATCATCCACACAATCCATCGCATCATCTCCAATTACCTCGATAACGCACTCTTTGTTTGCGATGCTGTTTTCCTCATCAAAATTATTTGTCTCTGACACAATATTTTGATCAGCCTCAACTTTATCACATAATCCGTGGATCCTTTTCGAAAGACGCAACAATGCTCGTGCAGCAGTAACATCGTCCAACCACACAACATTGCCTGAAGAATAATAAATTTAAAATTAGTCCGAGTCTAATAAGAATAGCAGCTCTTATCTTGGTGACTTTCATTCACAAACTGCAATTTGCAAGTTGCAGAAATGTGTTCGGAACCTTACAGGACACGTCATTGATCCATTCGATAGAAGCTGGAGCATAATCTTCAAAATATTTGAATACATCCTTAGTGCTCATTTCTTCAGTTCCTCGCATATGCAGAACATTGAGTCTAAGGTATTTAGTAGCATCGTTTTCTGCAGCTATTCCTAGGCTAGAAAATCCAATTCGATTAATATGGTATTTGCAATTTATATTTCCATTACAGATCTTCTATCATGAGATTCATGATCGAACGTGGAGTGGAAAATATTGGGTTGATTTGAAGGGACGTTTATGGTCATCCGTGGTATTCAACTACCTGGTATACAGTTCTGGCTCTTGTATTGAATTTTTAGTTTGCTCGGTAAGGCCAAATCGTTTGGCACGCTCTTGCATTTTTATTTTTTCTTCCTCTCCGAATATATCGATACCAGTTGTGAAAGCAGCACCTCGATTCTCATAGCGACTTTCCTGAAAATAGACAATATAATATCAAAACATTAAATCTCTGAATTTCCAAGGATAACGTATACTGTTACAGACTAAGAACGCTCTTGATGCATGCGCGTGAAAACAATTTAGAGAAATTTAAAAAATAGATGCTTCTTTTGTGAAACAGATCAAATTTAACCAACAAGTTTATTGTTACTCGGGGTAACATGACACAATATGCTAGTAAAGTGTCAATAACAATACCGTTGGAACGCAATTCACCTGGCTTGTGATATTCACATCTATGATATTTGGTTTGTATAATTCATTAAGGGAAATTTTTGAGTCTCCTGGATCAACGAGCTTATCATTTTCGAAAGATAGGCTAGAATCCATCTCCATTGGCTCTTCGGTTTCATTCATTTTAGAGTATAAGCAGGACAGTACGAAACGTAGAAGTGTTTACACCGTTGTGAGTGAACCTAACGACATGCATAAAACTGTGGTCAAGATAAAACGCGAAAAACATCCACAAAATAAAAAATTGACAGGGTCACTGATAATCGTGGTGTCATACCACAGGATAATACGGAGGTCGTAGAAGACGTAGAAGACCATAAGCATACCGCAACCAATTTTCTTCAACGCTGATAGTTCATCGACATTCCGAGGAGCAGCACTAGCATTTGTGGACTCTCCCGACTCATGAAATCTTTGAAAAAAGAGAATTCGAAGACAACGCTTTCAGTTACACATACTTCTGATTTAAAAATACAATTTAGACCAGTCGCTTAAAAAACTTACGAAAAATTTGATCTTAGGTTCCAGAAATCGTAAAAATTCCAATTGTTGTACGTAGGAATAGCCCATAAAACCCCATAAAAAATAGTTGAATTTTAGTCCAAATTTTGAGAAAAATCAAAGGCTATAGGCTTGGTGTTTTTTAGGGGCAAAAAATGAAGTATTTTCAAAATTGATTGCAAGATGCTTTTCTACCGTATTGTGACCTCAGGAACGCGAACCCGCCGAGTAAATTAAGCTAGGAGTAAGATTTTCTGAGATAACTTAATTTTTCCGCAACTGCAATTTTAATTTATCATTTATACTCACCTCTGTACTTTTTTTTTCAGGAGTCAACCGAGCAGCCTACGAATCAGTTTGGCCCCTCATTGGGAATAGAAGACTATCCTCGGAGCATTAACGAAGCGTATCATCATATGTTCGGCGTAGATAATTTGTATAAATAAGTTATGATAGATCGTCCTGTGTACATATTGTTTATTTATTTTTTAAGAACTATCAAATTAATAATCTACTGTTAAGCGAGATAGAAGTATTGTCCTACAAACTATTGTAACTTGTTACGATCATATAAGAATAAATGTATATATGTAAGAATGAATCCGTAATAGTCATTACGATGTCCTAATATGTATTTTTGACCGTTGATTTATCAATAAACATCAACTACTATCAATACACGATTGTTCAACTATTATTGATCACACCCCTGCACACCTCATTCACCAATATTCCTTGTTGGCAAAATACATAGATCATATCGCACATGATATCATACATCATCACATGCATGCATGCAGGCCTCATCCTTTGCTCGGTACACGCTATCATACATGATGGCATACATGATCACACACGCATGCTTGTCATCTGTCTCGGACTGGCTCCTCGCCTGTCCTGTTCTCCTGATACCAAACTCGATTTTCGGGCAAATTTGCCAAACCGGAAGTGATAAGGTAGATCCCTACAATACCGGCCCTGAAAATCCAAGGAAAATTTTGGTCAAAAATTTATTTTGGTATCAGGAGAACAGGACAGGCGAGGAGCCAGTCCGAAACATCGAGCCATCATGTGCATGCATGTGTATGCATGTGTATCGCATCATACTCGTGTGCCGAATGATTAATCGATGATATGATCATATGCAGGCCTCATCATGTGTATGCATGTGTATCGCATCATACTTGTGCGCCGAATGATTGATAGATCATTTGATTCTATGCAGGCCTCATCATGTGCATGCGTGTGTATCGCATGATGCTTCATCACAACCGGAAGTGATAAGGTAGATCCCTACAATACCGGCTCTGAGGCAAATTTTGGCCAAAAATTTATTTTGGTATCAGGAGAACAGGACAGGCGAGGAGCCAGTCCGAAACATCGAGCCATCGTGTGCATGCATGCATGCCTCATCATATGCATGCGACGAGGCGTTCCGAGTCCGGGCCTGATGTCGTGATGTGTTGCTTATGAAGATAGTTAATGATGCATTCAATGTTAATTAAACTATCAATTTGAGTGGGCTCTTTGGTGATGGATGAATAAAAGGGAGAAAATAAATTTGAACACATTATTAGGTATATTATGGATTTATTCACACAGAAAAATCTCTTATCACAATGAATCTTACAATGAAATAGATTCTTCGTTAAATGACCATTTCAATTTTTACAGAAAGTATATGATCTATGGCTACGTGATAAATAATGCGCCGAAGAGTCTTGTGTTCCAGATGTAGGGTGGAGTTGCTTTGAGGCTGCCAACTAATTTCTTTCTGTAACAGAAGAAAAGAAAGTTAATAATTAGAGATAAACTAATTCACAGAATTATTGAGTGCTTGGATTATCTAACTTTGCCGACTTTGCGTCTTGGGCCCAGAACAATTCAGATATTTCGATGGGATTTATTCTCAGCTTAATTTATTCAACAGAGTTGTATTCCTGATATCAAAATACGTTAGAAAAGTGTCCTGCAATCGATTTTAAAAATACTTTATTTATTGCCCTAAGATTCGCAAAAATCCTAAGCCTATAGATTGATTTTTCTCAATTTTAATTAAAAATTAATTTTGGTTGGGTAAGAGTTTTCATATTTTTAAATTTTATTAAATACTTCGGCGCTAGGTGGCCGAACGAACAAATGCTTCCGATAAGCAATGAGGGTTGCAACCGATATCTCGCAAGTGTTGATCTTGCATTAAGACACTTGCAAGGTATTTTGAGACTTTGTCTTTCTATTACGAATTGCTTGAATATCATAATATTTCCAGAGGACTTACTCATGGCTTGACCCGAGACAGTGGATGATCGTCAGGAGACAAAAATATCCATCATTGGTTTTTCGTCGCCTTGAAGATTTGGTATAAGCCAGCAGAATGGCTTGCCGATTATTACGTGCATACGAGACTGTTGTAAAAGCTGCACTGCAGGTCCGCATGCCCAATCATGGTAATCGCATGAGAACATCTTATATTTTCTTTCCTAAAATTTTCCAAACATTACAGAGATTCTGCACAAATTTTAACGCTGTACAACAGCTTTCCCATGACATAACCTCGAGTATAATTTCCAGGACTTGAATTACCTAAACGATGTCTGGCTACGTCGGTGTCCGAAAGTCTTCTCAAAACACGATCCCCTTTGACGTGTACAGTTCGTTACACAAACTTCTTCAACAAACGTAGGTTGAGCATAATATTCATACCTCATTGTTTACCTGGAGGAAATTTGAGCAAAATTAATCTCTGATGACAACCTTAATTATTTCTATGATTAAGGGCCTGGAGAAACTCTATGGAAGGCTGTTATGAGTGTCAGTAACGCCGGTAGGAAACGAGGTAGAGGAAAAGGGAAAAGAATGAATAGGAATTTGAACAGAGGTCAAGTAATTGGTTCCGGACAGGCTAATATGATATGGCCAGGTCTAACTGTACCAGTATTGCGTGGGAAAGAACTTGTTCAGCAAGAGAAACTTCCTGAAGACCCGGATCGTATGGCAAAACTAATAAGATTACGTGACACCCAGTTTGGTCGTAGATCTCTCAAACTGCATCCCCTAGATAGAGGATGGACAGGGAACAAGTTACCGGGAAGAAGCGTAGGACCTCCTGATCCTAGAGGAGAAGGTAAGATCAGTAGTTGTCGACAAGAATTAAATACAGCTCACCATGAGTGCATTGTGTCTATTTACTCCGTTACCAAATTTCAATTATACGTAGGTATTTTCGTATTTTAGAAACCTTTGAAGGATTTGACTCAAGGTGCTTAGAATCAAAGGCTGTTTTCAACATGACCGGTAACATGGGTCGTAAAAGGAAAATGAGTATATTTGTTATAACGGGTAATGGAAACGGATTGGCTGGGTTTGGACTTGGCAAGGCCATAGATTCAGTCGCAGCCCTCAGAAATGCTAAAACCCGAGCTGGTCAGAGGCTCTTACACATCGAAATTTTCAACAATCATACAGGTAGATTGATTATGGAATAACTGAAACTGCGACGCAATATAAAAATATCTAGCTGAAGACAACTTTTTGTTTCAACACAGTGTTTCACGACTTTTACACTCAATTTGGGCGTACGAAAATTTTTGTTCAAAAGAAGCATCCGGGCTATGGTTTAGAGTGTCATAGGGCGATCAAAACTTGTTGCCAAGTAATTGGGATAAAAGATTTACATGCCAAAATTGAGGGGTCGACCAATGTGCAACACATCGTCAAAGCCTTTTTCATTGGGCTGCTCAAACAGGTAATATTGTTTTCTACTCACAGGGTGCATGTTACGAATAGTTAGTTCTTTACAACCATATCCGATCAATTATTCCAATTCGTAGCGACAGCTGATGTTCTGTATGAATAAATTTCTATATTTTTTATCGTAGAAAACCCACGTTCAGCTAGCCGAAGAGAAAAAACTGCATTTAGTTGAATTTCGAAAAGAAACCGGAGAATTTCCGCACGTTGTGGCTACGCCATCGGTTGTTAGAAAACCAGAAGAAATAAATAACAGTGAAATTCTGGACTTCAAACAATATGTGATGGAAAATCGTGTAGTATTACAGAGAAAAAAGATCCCTCCATTTTATACAAAACTAAAGTCATGGGAAGTTCGGCTCAGGCGTCAAGAATACCTCAGGAATCAAGACAAAGTAAGAATTCGTATGCTGGCTAAGCATGGCGAACTTAAAAGTTTCTTGACCGATAAATATCCTGAAGCACGACCCCCTAGACCTGGACAAAAATCAGAAATCGAAGCTGAAGCATAATAACGAATTGCTAACTATTAAATCCATTGTATACGTATAGTGTACTGTTAGTTTGTAAATAAATCATATGGATCAGTTAAGCTTCATTTATGTTTTCTTAATTCACCTTGACAAGTCACTAAATTTTCTAAAGCATGATAAATTATTTCCTGCAATTTCTACAGAGGTATTTACACGGTACCAGTTAATTTTGAAAATTGTTATAATTAGATAATAAGATGCTTTCGCTCGTTTTTTTTTCCTTCCTTTTCTAAACTGATATAATCCGCAACTTTTCGATCTCATTATATTCTTTTTCACAAGTATGATAATCTGAGATAATTTTTATCTCGTTAAAATATTTGATTTTCAAATGATCAGAAAACACAATTCACTACGTATAATTATCCTTTTTATTTTTTTCTGAATTTAAGTTTATATTCGAAAACTTCATCTTCACATAATTGTCAGCGTGGTACGTTTGTTATTATGATTTTTTTTTGTTCTCTTATTGTTTTTTACATGAAATGAATCCATCCAAAAAATGATACAACATATGATACAAAACTTACAAAGTCAAAGAATAATCTTGGAATTCATAATAATAATTCTTAATTATTATTACACTGTTTTCATTTATGTTATGTTATGTTATGTTATTTTATCATGTATTATTTTTAATTTTTTCCTCAGACCCCACCTCTCAAAAATGAACGAAAAACGAGGTGAAAAAAAAAAAAGAAAGAAAAAAAAACTAAATTCAAGCTCGTCACTCACGTATTGTAGAGGTAACGACGAATATCATGTAATAATACTATCCTACAGGATATTTTCAATAAGTACATTATTATAGCTACATTCATTTCACATTGTCGTGAAATCTGTTTTTGTTCATTATTTGCTTATTTTTTTTAATTTTTTTTATTTTCTATTTTTTTTTATTCTTTTTCCATTGCATGATTGTTAAATTACGAAAATAATTAACTTGAAACACGTACAAATGTATGGCAATATAGAGTTTTGATTCATGAAATTTATATATTACATGTTCTTAACTTTTTCACATATTATCAATATTATAAGTAATCATTTTTTTATTAATTGGCAAAACTACATTTCAATTTACTGTTACTATAGTATATTCAATTCTACACGTAGCTTCGTTATTTAAGTAATATATATCCTTAAGAGTGGTCACCGAAATGACAATTATTTTACGCAAAAAAAAACAAAAAAAAACAAACAAAAGAATAAACAAAAATAAAATAAAATAAAAATAAATAAAGACAAAATAATAATAATAATAGAAAGAATACTTATTTTAGAGTTAAATGGTCACTTGAATTAACAAAAGAATAACATTGATTACTTTGTCGACAGCTTTTGCAGGATAATATCTATGAATGAAATTTTGTTAATTTCATTTCAGCCTAGCTTAATGCAGATATGAAATTCAAAGTGAATTCCAAGACAACTATCACATAAATAATTCAAACTACAATTCGTATTCCAGCGTTTCATTATAACAAGTTATAAAAATAATATACACTAGCCTTAAATTTAAAAGAAAGAAAAATAAGACCGAGTAAAGTAAAATGAAATAAAATACCGACATTATCAACTTCTCAAATTCTTTGATTCGTCCGAGGTGAGGTCAAATCACTTTTTCCTTTTTTGCTGTTTGTCAGATTTGTTGTTGTTTTGTTTTCTCCTCGTTCCGTTATTAAGATGATCTCCTTTCCCAGCAAGGAAAAGTTTTCTTAGTCATATCATTTTAATTATTTTCTCTTTAACATTGTTGAGTCGATTCTATTTCCACACAGCGTCATTTACCTCGCTTTGGTTGACAGTTAAAACACATAATCATTTTATCAATTCAATTTCTTTCACTAATTCGCTCAAAAATTCTATGTTAATGATCATCTATCTATTCAGTTAATGTGTTGGGTAGATAGGTAGGTGCTATAAAATATCGCTGCATAGTTTATAATCGATGTCTATAAACTTACACAAAAATTATCATTCACCTAGTATCCGTAAAGTAATCAATCTATGGAACAGTTATAATAATTGTGTGCAGAATATTATCGCCGACTTAGAAATTTTTTAATTGTTGCGAATTTTTTGCTCAACTATTTACTCTAGACGACATCGACGATGAATTCCCAGATGAAAATGATAACATATCAATTTTCAGGAGCGAATGATAAACTTAAAGTTCTTGGCTGACTAAATTCTCGCGGTAAATGTATGTTGAAGTTTGATGACTAAATACAATACAAGTATTATATACCTAAGGCATGAGTAGATATAACAAATATGTATATTTAAACCTACTATATATTTTGTATGCGGTTGAATTCCTTTCTTTCTCAATTTGTTTTATTTATATTTTTTTCTTGTTGTTGTTTTTTTTTCTATCGTCAACCTAAAACGGTTTTATATACAATGCAACCTAAAACGTATGGTTAAATACTTAAACCCACTTGGGGCGGGGCTAGATCTGAATTGAGAAAAGGCACATAAAAGCCATGTTTTCGGATAAATATTAAAAGCCAGTTGGAAACAAAATGACTTTATTCGTTTCGTTATAATCAATTCATATGAAAGTTACTGTGTGCTGATCAGTTACGTTACTACGTTTGCTAATAACGGCTTGCGGGTACGATTTGTGTCCATTTGTTTTTGTTTTTGCTTTTCATTTCTTTTCTACTTTCTCGTTTTCTCAGCAGATAATGTTCGCGTTTATAAGGAAACTAATACCTGATGCTACATAACAATGTACCCATTTTTATTTATTAACATAATCTTAAGATTCAGTCGCATTGCATGTAGGGGTACCAGCTACATAAAACGAGGAACATGTATAATAAATATTGGAGTAACAGTTGGTACCTATAATATTAAAGTACAGGTTATTAGAACGTGGCGCATGTATCATAGCTGCCATGAACAAGTACACCACACATCGTTCAGAATCTCGCGTATGTTATTTGTTATATGTATATTTATTTCAATTATTCATTTTATTATTATTGTTATTATTATTATTATTTTATTTCTCATCGTTACCTTTACTCGTCCTGCTCCTTCCACATTGCTCTTTCGCCCCACCTTTTTAAACCAGTTATTTTTAAAAGCTGGTTCAAATCTATTATTGTTTATAATCCTAACAATAGACTTTTCGAAATGTCCAACAATCTATACACACCCGTTAATTATTCACACACTTTTGAAACCATCTTTTCCATTTCTACATCGGTGTCAATGTCATGATGTATCATGTTGCTGCTCGCTTCGATATTGCTCAGGTGTGTGATTGCGTCATTTAATGTTGCCGTTGGAGTAACCGCGGATGTCGTCGAGGTCGGTGGTGTACTCGGACTGTCAGGAGTTTCGACGAGTTCCAAAGGCGAACCTGGGGACGAAAGGGGCTCCACTAAATCCTCCAAGCCCTCCGGTGTTGGGAGTTTGTTCAATTCGTCTCTTAATAATCTGTAATGTCTCTGTAAAATAAAGGAGTATATTTTAGCGTCAATACGAGCATATGGACAAAAAGTAACAGACAACGATTTTAACCTCAAAGTTTCATCGACTCACCTTAAGTGCTAGAGCGTTGAGAGAAATGGTGCGCCCTGATCGACGATCGGCTCCATGTCGCTCCATGTCTCTTATCCAACCTTCGAGTTGCGCAACAATTTCATGTCGTTTTATCCAGAAATGGGTGTGGATGACCTGTCGGTAGAAAATGGAAAAAGAAATTTGTCAATTTAGAGACGCTGCGAACTTGTGCGTCACATCGTCGATAACTAGTAACGAAAGTTGAAAAAATAAGACATACCTCCTTAAAACAGGGGCAAGGATTCCGTATTTGGTCAAGCATCGCCCACCTAGCAGTAGCTTGGTAAATATTAGCATTATATTCTTGACTAGATTGAGCTCCACTGGACGTCCCCCGTGATCGCTCATAGCCTGGTTCGTTGAAATATGGCTCTGATACCAGGATTAACGACTGTATCGACACTAGAACCTAAGAACCGGAACAAGAGCGTTCAAAATTTGATTGTAGGAGAGTCAGCGGCTACGAATGACGTGAAATCATCGAAGCATATGCATACCTGAAGAAAACTACTGGTATGGGCGTTCCACTTTTCTTCCGGCCGACCGTGCCACGTATTCAAAACGCTGAGGCATACCTTTCCATCATTGTATAAATTAGGATTAAATCTAACTGTCCGTCGACCATTTGTCTCAAGGTTTATCAGCATCGGACTATTGGGATAGTCCGGTGGAAAGTACACGTCAAACTCAAAACAACCATTTGCGTAGGGAGTCTCTGCTGGCCCTGTTATTAGTACCTAAAATAAAGAGGTGAAAACATCAGTTGACTGAACTAATGATTAACTGAGTGATGAATGATTGGACGTAAAATTTTATATAAGTGGTACCGATAATAACCTATCCTACCTTCATGACGTCGAGTCTATCGGCATCGTATCTCACAAACACACTGCTGCTGTAGGAGAGAGGAAGTGCAGTACAAAGAGTGGTGGCCTCTTGCGCTAGCCTTTTCATTCTAGTTGGATGACTACGTTCACCAGCTTCTCTCATGTTTGACTCGAAGTGATGAGATACAACAAATTTGTAACCACCACCTTCGGAGTTTTCTGTGATCATTTCATAAGTGTCTGAAAATATGGATGAAATTTATTAGAGACGTGAGCAATCGACAGCATCGGGATATGGTATGCGGAGAAGGCTAGCGTATTCAATTTATAAATATTCGTTCAAATGCATACCGAACTGAAGATTCTTCATAACTTCTAAATATCTCTGTTCGACGGATCGCAATGGAAGTTCCGAAGCTGTAGGACTCGGGCCTGCAAGTTCTTCGGCAGCACTAGCCAACCTAGAGGTAGCGTTTTGGACAATATTTGCACTATCTTGAATGTCTGGTATCAGCGTAGCCAACCCTTCGTCTTGTTCCGTGTCCTCTGGGTACTTGGAAGCAGATTTTGATTTGCTGCTCCTCGTTCTATTTATTTTATGCATGTACGTGTCTACGCACACCCTCATACTGGATAAAAGTGATACGATAGAGAGCTCGGCGTTCCTTCCTCCTCGAGGTAATAGAAGCGGAGCTAATTGGCTCGAAAGAGCCATTGCTCTGAGGAGTTGCAGGACTGCCCTGTACAGAGGGATATGCCTTGCCATGTCCAAGACGGAGTCGTTTCGTAAGTATGAGGATAGAGCTGGTAGTAAACAGGAACGTGCAAGGAGATCTGCGAATGAAGTTGGTAATTCTCTCTGCGGTGGCCCATTGGGTCCCACATAATTAGCTATTACTTGCAACAGAACTGTGACGTGCTCTTCCTCGGAACGTTGTCTCAAAAGCGCTTGTTCCACATTCCACGATTGTTGCGTCGATCCTGTTCCAAACCCAGTGCCCTTCGCCCAGTACAAATGTGACTTGTCGTCGCTACGTCCTCCGCTCTGTCCCAATTTTTGTTCATTGCTTTCGTTGTAACCAGTTTGATGTGTGAAAACAGCCAGACAATTTAGCAGTAGATGTACCGCGCCTATGTCGATCGCCGTTCGCCTCAACAGTAAACCATCATCTGTAGTTGGCGGTGTTGCCTCCAGCAATTGCCTAAGAACTTGGAAAGGGAGTGTCGGAAGCGAAGCGGCGAACGGAGAGGCCAGAACATCACCTCCATCTCCGTCGTCTGATACGCCCAAAGAAAGCCTGAGCAAACACTGAGCGTGTTTGCGATCTCTGAGCAAGACTTCTGCGTAGCCTGGCAATCTGAGGAAGAGTCCGAACGCGGCGAGAGAATGGGGAGGAATATGAGGTGTGGGAGGTGGTGCTCTCGGTGAGCCAACGTTAACACCTTCCAAATCTTCATAAATTTCATCGCTCGCTTCAACTTTCACCCAGTCGGCATCTGGCTGTTCCGGTGACGGCGATTTTTCGGTATACGAGGCGGACCTTCCAGAATCTGGATAGACGAGGGGTAAGTGTGTGGCCAGAATCGCCAATCCACCTGTGGCGCTAAACACTCCGAGCGAACTCTCCGCGCTTCGATAGTTAAGCAATTCGCTGTCGCTCTGCTTTGTCATCTCCTCTGTAATCCAATAAAACATCGAATCATTAACCACGGGTCACATGGGAACTTGTAGAAATCTCCACTGACTGACTGGTTTACTTAAAGTTCGTTCAAATTACCAGGACATTTTCACGTGTCAAAGATAGTTTCTACGAATCCTGTTAAGATATGCGGAAAAGCAAAAAAATGTCACTGCGACAGATTCTGAAATAATTTACTCGGACAAATATACATACCTTTAGAATCTTTGTTACGTTGACGCAATGACAAATAGAGGCAAGGTTCAGACAGAGATGTTCCACTGTCTTCTACTATAGCGAGCAATTGGGAGATGGTAAGTTGAGGAGGGAGTGGAACGCCTGGACGTGACGCATGAGTCAAAAACTGTTGGTTTCCTGTACTTGACGGGCCCCCCTGGAGAATATTGGAAGAGCTTTTTCCAGCTGTCAATGTTCCATCTGTAGATAAGAGTCCATTAAAAAATAAGTTTCCAAAATTTCTCAATACTTATTATGATTCGAATCGAAATCTAGTCAGAAAAAGACTGTTTGCTTTATGATCATAGCAGACAATAGAATCTCGATGATTCAAAACGTGATTGAAACCTTACCAGCATTTGTTCGAGCCCTTCTGAACAATGGGCCACGGGTTTGAGATCGAAGCGATGCTTCTTTGGCTCGTTTGTCTTTTGCTGTGTTACCGGCAGCCACGCTAAGGGTATCTGCCACCAGAGCCATACCAGATTCCCAAAGTTCTCTGGTACGGTTTGAACCAGAAGCTTGATTCTCAGTTCCCTTGTAATTTGATGGAAGTAGCAATGGAAGCCAAGTCCCTAAATTTGTTTAAGATCTTCGATTAAATAGCAATTCAAAATGATGTTACGGAGACTGACCTCGTTGAAAAAAAAAAATCATGTACTTTGAGGCATAGATTTTGAATACGAACTAACCAGATACTTGCTGCAAAATATCAGCTACCGTTGCTTGGGTAGGAAGATAAAGAAGTTGATGGTAATGGCCAAGGGGATGTGCCGGATGTGGAGGCATAGATGGCATATTGTGCTTAGCTTCGGTAGTCACAACTTTCATTGGCGTTTCAGATGCAATTGCGACTAATACTTTCTCACCCTCCAGCAGAAGTTGTAAAATTAAGCGACGAGTGAATCCAGAAATTCCATGTAGATATCGGACACCTGAAAGTTTCATCATGTCAACTACAAATTGATAATCGAACAGTCGAAACGACTGATGCATGTTGCAGTTCATCAAAACTCGTCGATAAGTTTTTTTTCCTCCCTTTTTTCTTTCAGAACATTCATTAAGCTACGGTAACACGTTTTACATTAAATTACAGGAAACGTAGAAGGATGTGGACTTACTCGGTGGTGTTCTCTGTTGCGAAATGACATCCGTCAACAGCTCAGCGAGGATTTTCTGATTCACCGGATGACACCAGCAACAACGAGAAAGGAATTTAATCATGGCACTTTCCAAGCTGGAATAGGAGACGCTTGTTTTTGAGCACCTGTAAAGAAAAAATGAAAAAATAGAAATTGCTCTCGATCCATTCGATACGCCCACATGATAATTGTAAACGAATAGCCAGGTACGATGACAATTATAATGTTGCAAATAGAAATAATTAATTTCTACGGCAACCTAAATTGTACAGCGAATTAAATTACTCCGTTGTTACGTACCTAGAAGAACAGACAGAAGGATTTTCAATCGGGCGATTGCTTAGCAGCGATAAAAGCGGTAGCCAGAAGCTGCGATTGTCTTCTCTTCCCAACCAATCCCGCATTCTGCCTTCCGAACATATCAGTGACAGGAACTCCAATACCATTGATATACTCTCAGGTTCTGTCATGCACAAACCATTTGAAAATTTGGATGCAATGATTGCAATTAAATATTTTAGGTGTACAAATGAAATATTATTTTCTTTCTAAAAGTGTAACACCTATTTTAATATTACCTAAGTTATCGTTGGTTCGCTGGAAGGATATTCCGACTTCATCACTGTCCGTGAGACTTTGACCAGTGTGATTTGTACGACATCTTTCATCTTTAGGCGAACGTTGCTTTATTTCTTCGATGTCACAAAATTCTGGAATCAGATTACAGTCAATCAAGCATGGCGCATCTATCGGATATCACAACGACATGACAGGTCCAATACTAACGTGTAATTAAGCCAGTAAGCAGAAAAGGAAGAGTGGAATCTATGAGTTCCTCTGTGACGGGTGGCGATCTAGCAGCAGCAGCTACGGTGAGCAACTCCCCTTCGCTAAGATGGAGACGTTTACATTCGAGCAGTACCAACCTACAGTACCATACTTTGTCGTCATTTTCACTCTTTTTGTCATCGGTCTGTCCCTCGCTTTCTTTTCGATCATCGGATATAGAGGCAGAATGATCTGCGTGCAAGTTGGGAACCAAAATCCTAACTTTTTGTAGTAGGACTGACAAGAGCGATGGTCTCACGTAGCAGAGAGAGCATATCATAGAATCGATCGACTGTTTCAACGCTGTGTACGTTCCTAGTGTTAAACTCCATTTGTACAGGGCGCTGAAAAGTATCAAGTGTCATAGAAATTAGGTTCAGCGGTTAGAAGAAAAATTAAAAAATTAAACTATCGTCATCGGTTCTTACTCGAAGAGTTCGTTGGTGAGTAGAGATTGTAAGTCGTAATTAATATCGGTTTGTCGATGGGCTTTCCATACGATGGCAGAAATGCAATGGACGTATACTGCCGATGGTGAAATTGGAGTAGTGTTGGAATTGAATCGTGCGACTGCACTGACTGCTGAATTATACAGCCATGACAGGACAGCCAACATTCTTGCTTCTGTGGCTTCGTCTTGTGCGGAGCACAGCTGCTGCAGTAGCTCGGCCACCAACTGCACCGTTGATGTTTCTTGGCTTCCAGATGTCAAAGTACCTAGAAACAAAGTTTACATGGCATTAGGATCGAGCGTGCCCAACTAATTATAAACCTTGACTTTATGTAAAATGCAAGTGAGTTCCACCTTGCAGAAGCGGAGTGGATCTGTTGTTCAGTAAAAGATTAATCAGGCGTAGACCGAGATCTCGTGAATGTAGACCCAGCTGTAGAAGAACTCTTTCTAAGTTAGGAGTAAAAAGAGATGGGGCTGGAAGTAGCAACAAATTACAGCATGCTTCCATAAGCCCTTCGACGGATGCTGCAGAGTTTAAAACCGCATCTGCGAGGCTGCTGTTCAGCATGCTCACCGACAAGCACTGGTGCACTAACCGGAGCCAACCTAAGCTGTAGGACAAATGAAATCGTCTCTTCAGTAATGAGAATAAAAATTTGTCGATAAGCAATTAAAAAGTAGATGATTTTTCAAGAGAAGAAGAAACAAAAATGCAACGAACTTACCTCGTCTTTGTGAGCTGTTCTTCGTCTATCGCTTCGGTAGTTGTTCTTATTTCACCAAAGGCGGTCATACCTAATAGCCTTATCTGACTCAACCCTAGATTTGTAGAGTCTCTAGGTTTGTAAAGTCTCACCAAAACCGCAGTGACCACTTCTGGTTGCGACAATGTCAATCTTATGAACGTTAATCCTGCCGTAGGCATGGGCGGACAAACGGGTGTCAAAGTCGTGTTTCCTTCTCTCGCTATTTCCAGAGCAACTGCGGATGGACAGGCTGTAAAAAAAAAATGCGTACTTCAATCGACGAAAAATGATATCAGCAAAAAGTGAACCATATGTATCTGCGATACACTAAATAGACCTAACCTAACAGATCCTAAAATAGTAGTAAAAAGGGAACTATGAATCGAAAATTATACACGTAACAATAAAGAATAGTGCAATATTATTCTATTGAAAAAAACAAACAAATTCTTATCAAACTCACTGGCAAGCGCGGTGAGATGTGGTTGGAGTTCTACTTCCCTAAGCAAAATTGCGCAAGGTAAAGTAATTGTGAGATCCACCCAAGATTCATCGGGGTAGAAGTGGTAAGACCACGCAGCGGTTCTAGCTCGTCTATGAGGAGCAGCGCTCTGAATAAGAACATCTGCAGCTTGCGCCGTAGGATTTGACCACGATATTGTTCCGAGTGGTGCAAAATTGAGTAATCCATCTTCGTAATACTCGGCGGAGTTCGTACATTTTTTACTGCTCGCAGCAACGTGGGCAAGATTTGGCGAGTTCGAAAGATGTTGCATAACCAAAGCTATTACGCCTGGAGACGCCGAGTTACTACCGCTACTGCTACTGCTAGCCTTAACCAGATTTTCACACAGCACTTTTACACCGCCCATACTTGTAAACACCGACAGTGATGCTTCGTTGTCGAGGACTCTCAATATGTACCAGAGCAAAGGTTCCGATAATTGCATTACTCCCAATTGTCGCTCTCCTCCTGTTCGACCACATGCTGAAAGCAGAAACAAATGAAAAAAAAGAATCAGACAGGCGTGTCGACAACAATATTTTAACACGATGTGTAATGTTGATTGAAATTGAAAATTGACTGCCACGGTTATCGAGCTTACGAATGACACAAACTAATTTCAATTTGATTTGATTCAACGTTTGCTCCGAAATCGTTAATTTCTTTTCATCCTATTTCTTAGTACTTACATGATGCGAGATACTGATAGAGCGGGTTAAGGACCAGAGTAGGACTGCTGGCTTTTCTGGTAAGAGTGGAAAGTAATTGGAAAGTGGCATCGGGAATCGACGAGGGATCTCCTAGTTCTGTAGCTGCCCCTGCGCCTTCTCCCAACAACATGGCTAACGACGACCCTGTACTGTGTCCGAGAGCACCCAACAGCCTCATCATAGTTGGTTCATGCTGTAAGACTGGAAAAAATTGATAACATTAGCGAAAAGATTCCTCGCTTATCAGGTGGACGCACTAATTCAAATGAGAATGGACAAATGAAATTACACGTAATCGACCATTTCCGTGTTAACTTTGGTCTGAAAAATGGTAAAAAGATGTACCTGTATCAGCGACGCATGGAACACGTGCTTTTGTAGCACTGTGCTGATGATTTCGAGATGAAGTTTGTTGTTCGGCTACTTTGCTCTCATCCGTTTGAGAGGTATTGAGTTTCTCTTGTTCAACGCTGCTGCTTGAACTGGACCTTTGCGATATATCTCCGATTTCCATTTCCGTTGTACTATCTTGCCTGGTGGATCGTGCCTGAAGAAAAATTTCACAAAACATACGGTCAGTTTTTTTTCGCACGTTAATGTGAGTGGCTCACAAAATCCACCGTTAAAATACAACATCGATCACAGAAATTTGACATTTAATGCTCACGTTAGGCAGAGGCGTCTGAATAAGTTTGCAGACTAGTTTGATGAGCGCAACAACTAACGTATCCCATGTCGCAGGACGTCCTTGCCTCGCATCTCCACCGAGAACACAAGCGAACAGTCCTCCAAATCCTCCGGATTGGTTACCATTATCAACCGCACCTCCACATTGTGCACCGACTATTAAGAGGTCGAAGATTTAAACATTAATTGAGAATTTCAACAATGAAATATTAATCGGTTTTTTGAACTGACTCTAAGCCTCGATCACCGTCAGAAACAGAGATATTCCAAATATGCATTGAAAATGATCAGGGATAAATTATACTGACCACCAGATCCTCTGACATACGTAGACACCAGGACACCCACGCATTCGGATATGCTCATTGCAGTGCCCAAGTCTGTGTTGGCAAAGTTGAGATTGATGAGAGATGTTATAAGTTTACATTGAGCATCGAGTGGACCTCGTCGAGCAACTAAAGCTCCTCCGGGCTGTACGAGTTGATAAACTACCCAGAGTAGTAATTCCTTCAAAGCATTGCCTAAAGAACTGTTTGGCGTTATGACGTCGCATCGCATTTCTAATCGCACCAAAAAATCTTGTAACGCTTGACACACCGTTGGTCCAGCCTGATAAAATAGTAACGATATGAGAATACGACTCTAATAACCCACGTCATGAAATCCAAGATTCTAAGAACATTTACCATGACATATTGCTTGTCCGTGGTGTCAACGTTCAGTCCATTGCCTGAGAAAAGGCGTAATAACATTGGGCCGATGTTTGGTTCTTTGATAATGCAGCTTGCCATACCGCCGAGTAGGCCGTCTAGAGGTTGACAACTGCTGGTAGCCTCAACATTTTCCGCAGTCGTCTTCAAAGGTTGATTACTGGCTAAAGTCAAACATTGCAGCGCGAGACACCAAGCTCGTAAAGATACTCCCGGATGCCTGGATGAAAAAATTAAATTCATCAAAAGTTGAAGCGTAAGAGGAAAGTTCAAGTATTTCATTCAACGTAACAGATCTTCTTCGAAAGACTTTTGAAAGAATTGATAGAGATGTGCAGTAATTCTATGCAAAACAGCTTGCAAAATTTATGAGGATTTCAATAGTTACCAGGACAAGGCAGATATGAGGCCAGAAATTGCTGCGGAACTTAGTGGTATCGCTGGGAGTAACGACGGATCGAACGAATTTGAAGTATTTGGCGGGTCATTTGCACCATCCAAGTTCAGCGTCAGCCATAATTGCAATACGAGTTGCAAACTCGTACCTGCATTCTGTTAAGAAAAAAAGAAAAAAAAAACGTTCATCAGATTGCATTAATCGTAATCATTTAGTAGAAAGCTTGAAAGATCTTTGTTTTGATCATAATTGCAGAAGAATTCAGTTATATTATCAATCCACAAAGCAATATACCTGCAAATACAAGTCTGTGAAGATTTTCTCAAAGCAACGAGTTAGCATACGTAGACTAGAAGGAGCTGCGTCGCTAGAGTTCCAATTGTCTTGATTTCTATCGTTCCAACCAGAGTTTCTGGAAGTCGCTGAGTGCGTGTAGCGGTTTGATTCCGCGGGAACCTGTTGTAAATATTTACCAAAGTATTGAGTCTGTTCGTTTGCAATGAAAAATTTTTTTCAAGTCTTTTAAAATCGAAGCATACCTGTATCGTTGCGTTTACGCTTAGTGGTAGGTTATATGCTCCGAGAGTAGATAGTCTCCGCAAAGCAATTTCTACACCGGTCTCTACTCCATATTCTAGTCTGGCATCCACTGCCAGAGAAATGCTGCTAGAATGATAATATGAAATGAAAAATGTCATTCGTCTGTTGGACTCAATGTGATTTTGGATAGTATCAGCATTTCCTTCGTCGTTAAAGCTACACAGCTCTACTCGAGCTAAACAAATTAAATTACCCCGAGCTTGCCGAAGCAGGAAACTTGGATACTGTGGTTCCTTTTCTGAGAAGGTTTCTACCACGCTCTAATATGTCATCTAGGAAGTCTTCGAGTTCACTATCATCAGACTCGAGTAGGGATGGAAGCGTGAATCCATTGGACTTAGACGTTGAGGCAGTTGCAGGTGTTATGACTACGCTGTCTTGTGTATCCTCATCTCCATCGCCATCCGCGTCACCAACATCATTGCCAAATGTTGTAGCAGAACTGCTTGGTCCTGCAACGGCTGTCGCTTCTTCGTCAGCGGTGCTACTTTCTTCGGCTGCCAATGAGTCAAAACTTTCTTCCGAAGGGCTTCCTTCGCGAGCTGTTGATGTTTTTGGGAACAGTCTACCACCTGGTTGACGAGTCATTTCACGTAATTGATCAATGTATAACTTTTAATGTTCTTTCTATCGTAATTATCTATTCATATGTTCATAACTTTACCTTCTAATAGATCTTGTAGAAGACATGAAACCGCATGTGATGCCCAAGCAGCGTCTGAGGCGCCCGTAGCCAACCTGACTAACCTGAGCAACTGTTCTTCGGTCATGAGTTCACCCAAACTGATCGCAGGACGAGTCGATACGACTAACCGTGCCACAACCTGAAGCAAAGAAATGATTGAAATAAGTATTTGGGATGATCACGGTTCGATTGAATTTCATGAAACTCATCCTACACGAAACCTTTGTAATAAATTTAAACTCACCTTGCAGGCTAAGAGGAACATATCGACGTTAGCAGCATTATTTAAAATGAGAGCCACGAGACCACGTGCAACTGGGAGGCAATGTGTGTGTGATAAATGTCCTGTAGTTTCATTATCCGCGTCCAAGCTTGCCTCGGTTCTGCTGTTATTGCAAAAAATGTAAACCCTTGTCAATGATTCATTCTTTAGATTAGTGAGATATTCACGGATAATTTTTAGTCGAAGCAAATAACGCAGATTATCGTTCTCGTCATTGAGAATACTTGCCAACGTACTATCCCTTCGCTTCTTAAGAAAGTAAATAATTTTGGTTAAAGTAACACACCGGTCACTTACCTCGAGCTAGGTTGTAGTGGTGTTGGTCGTGGATGTCGAGCTAAATTTTGGGACTCAGTTCGTCTGATACTAAGTATATCCTTGAAATGTTTTGCCGAGTGTTGTTTTAATGTCTTTTTGAAAATATGTTCCTGCTGTTTCAACGCTGCTTCGAGTTTACTGGTTAAAGTAGCAGCTTGGGATGACAGGGCAGACAAAGCCTGAAAATAAATATTCTGAGTCAGAGTCTCCATTCAACGTCGGAGACTAATTTGAAACAAACATGGCTATAATAACTTTGTTATCGCAACATAACTAACTTGTACTTGGGTAGAGGCATGAAAAGCTTTTTTGGCCTGCTCAAGATCCTGCAGTTGTTGTTTATGATGCATCAGTCGCTTTTGGAGTTTCTTACGATAATTACGAGATGCGGACGAGCGACTGGCACTAACAAATTTTCGTTGCATCGCTGATTCTCCCTGAATAAATTCCCATCTCGTAGATAAGACTAGAACAAATGTGAAATTTTACAGAGTCGATTACAGTTTTCTAAAATCTCCATTCAATGAGTACGCCAACGTTGTGCTACGTCGAGTACTTCATGCTCTCTAAAATGTCGAATTTGAATTCCATTGGATAAATAAACGGACATATGGCGATACCTTGATCTTTGTATTTGTCATTGTTTTCCTCATGCGAAATGGGTTGGGTATTTGTCGTATCCAAGCAAACGGAAAGGAAGAGAAGAACCCAACCAATGAGGGTGGTGTCCAATCGATTTGTGTTTGATGCTTGACCGTTAGACAAAGGAGTCAATAGCCTGCCCAATGTACGAACCATGGAATCTACCACCGATGATTTATTAGCTCCTGCTATTAGTGACTTTCGTCCAAGGAATGTTAGCAGTATGAACACCCTAGAAATTAGACATACATTATAAGATAACCTGTTTTCCTTGTTCTATGTTTCTGCGACACATGATCAGAGCTAACGCTGTCCAATCTTCACTTTTAGAACCTCTCTCTACATTTTAACATGCTACAAGCAGCTAATGTTAGAAAATGTGGGTTGTGTATATGTAACAAAATCTCATATTATTAAGGAAAAAAAAAAATACACAACAGGCATAATTCCGAATTCAAATTTTAAGTCGCATGCAACTGTATGGAAATCGCATATTCCAAGTAATATAAGTCTTTTTCTTAACATAGGTGAGGCACGAAAAATCTTGTGAATAATTCTTACCTGTCTTGAGGAAAGATGTGTGTACAAGAAGCTGAATACAAATTGATCAATGTATTGGCCAAAAAATCTCCCCACCAAGATTGGTGGCCTGCCATACGTGCCAAAAGTGCAGCCGCATGGAGTTGCAGCCTCGGCGCAGCAGTAACAACGCAAATGGAATGGAAAAACTTGTCGCAAATCATTGGCGTAAATACATCGCAAAGTGAAATGGGAATCTGTAATAATTGACAATTGAATATGAAATTACTTCATCCCGTCAGTTGTAGAAACGAAGCTCCGCTTTCAGTTCGAAGTCCATGATTGAAACTTCATTTTTCAAGTATCGTCGCTCGAGAACTTATACTTACGCTAGGCACAGGTCCGATTTCATATACTGTGTAGAGAAGAATGTCAAGTAAAGTTTCTCCGAGGGCTCTAAGTTTGTCGGTAGGTGCGCTAGCCAAAGATGGTACCGGTATGTGTTGAGATCCTCTCCAAGATTCCAGTCGTCGCCATACACTGCGTACTACGTTTAATTGTTGTTGGAACACCATACACTCCTAAAAATATATGCGCCTTTGTATGCAATTTTACTGTATTTCACCAAATCCAATCGGGATTGCTGGCCGGATTTGTTTCATGTTTACCTGATACGTGGACAGGATTTTAGCAGACGACTGTTCAACATTCTCATTCGAAGATTTACTTTGATGTAAATAATGCTGCATGTGAATGACATTGGGTGTTTCTGTACACAACAGCGGATCTAAAAGACCCTTCAGCCGCTCTGTTGCCAAGCTAAACCTAAAAATTAAATCATTACCACCGTTATCAACGATCGATCTTTTGGCGAAATGTGCAAAGTTTGAATAAGCGTGAAGAAAAAGAAAAAAAAGAAACATTGACACGGAATAGCATCTGGAAAGCATCTAAAATTATACAATTACGATATACCTGCACTGGACGTCTTCGGCGAGCGCGGAAAGAATACTACATTGAGATTCTATCGACGCATGTACAGCTGTGTCCATTGTATTGTCTTGCCCATCATAGGAGGTGTTTAATTCGAAGTAATCTTCACCTGGAAGCACTACCATATGTCCATAAAACATGCCTAGAGGGATCTTGCACCTTGTGGTGGACATGCCGTAACGTCCAATCGTTGTGATCTAATGAAGAAGAATGAAAGCGATTCAGAATTATCTGTGAAACAGGATGAGAAAAGTTTGTTTTTCTTCGACATCTCCAAAAAGTTCTGATACCTTAAGATATCGACAGACTGGGGGTGGCTGCAGATCGCTGACAACCAGAGGCTTAGAGCCGATATCTCCTGCGACAAATAGACGAGTTCCGTCACTTTCTTCGCTTTTCGTCCAGATATCTATAGACAGGGAAACTAGATCGCTGCACGACGGTATCATCAGATCGGTCAATAACACAGGGGAGCCAAAGTCCAACACGACAAAGCGTCGAGCCCCAGAATGCATTCTTTCAACTACCAAGGCTTGCTGCGGAGGCCAGCATAGCAACCTGCCCCATGGAAATGTGATGTCTTCACGCTAAAAACGTATTTTAACATCAAAATAGTTCGCACCGTTATATATGTGACTACGATATCTCTACTAGCAAGAAATAATAAGTCCAACTTTTTTATACAAAATTCTATATACCTGTAATGGTACCGATGAAAATTAGCTAATTGTAAAACAAATATACTACTGAGTAATAGACGAAGTGAATTTAATGTATTACATAAGGTTTGATTAGGATAACTTTGAACTAATTTTGCACAATTATCACGTGTATATTAATGGCAAACGAATTTCGGACATGTTAATATCCTGCAACAATAGGCTGCTGAATAAATGCATAGCAAAATGAATAAGAAGAAACATACACATGAGGCCATGATGCGTACAGTCGAGCAATGAAGTTCGAGTTGCATGCGACATGTACTTCTGCAAGTCACATGCGTTAGAAACTTCATTGCTTGTCTGTGCACGAAAATGTAACGCATGGTCTTTGGTGTGACGTAAACAGGTAAACGTTTAATGTTTTTTTTTATGAAATTTTTAGAGTTAATTGAAAATACGAAAAGACATCACTAAAATCAACAGCAAATAGCTACCACAGGACGAATTTGAAAAAAAAATTTTTTGATTGAAGACCAACACGATTTGTTGTTTTAAAAAAGAATTTGTCCACCGTATTATGCGGCGCACTAAATACGGTGAGTAGTTAATAGGAGGGTAGAATTTTCCGAAACAATAAATGGTTCTGCTTCCACTTGTTTCATATAATGAAATTACGTATTTTGGTTTTGTCTCGCGAATATGTCTGAGCTCAGATGATTCCTTATCGCAAATCTCTTAATGTAGATTAGTACATTTTCAAGTATTATGGACGCTCTTCTTACGACCAGAGAAAATGTTGTTAATGATGTGATGTGTAAATAGTTAAACCGTTGTCAGTAAAATTTGAAAATAATAACATACATCTAATAAAGATATATAAAATGAAATCCTCGTCTACAAAAACTACCTTCTTGTTATGGTTGTCCTCAATTTTGTTTGTAGCTGTACTAGCGTTTGGTACTGATGATTTTTCTTTCGATATGAAACAAGTTATCGTATGAGGGTTAGGAGCATCGTTTTGATCGGTGTGCCAGAATTTAAATTCACCAGGAATATTATTAGCTTCCTCACTGTCTGATTGATCGTCAGGTGTAAGTGACAATAGTGCTGCTGGCTTTTTTGGGATTTCTGCGTTACACTGACTAAGTAGATTACTTATTTTTGTTGCCAACTTATCCTGAAGATCTGGTTCTAGCGATACCGCATCCAAATTCTACAATGTACAAATAGTACAATAATTTCTAAATGTATTATTTTTTTTCAACCTTAAAGTCAAATTATTAACCGATTTATCATCAAGGGCCTCTCGAAAATTATCCCAAAGACTTTTGAATTTATCCATAATAATTCTGCCTAGCATTGGAACATACTTTCTGCGGGCTGGGTATTTTTCGCATATGGATAATAAAATAACACATTATTTCAGCGTTCCTAAGTAAGATCAAGGTCCGTTAAAATAGGAGGTGTTTAATTTTCAGAAATACTATATATATTAAATATACGAACAAAGAGATTCGTGCCACTGTCATTCAAAGACCAAAATTTTTTTGCGCGACAATCGGTTCTACGTTAAATTTATTTACACATGATATCTCATGTGAATTTTTCATTGACGATATAATTATTTTTCGCCAATGGTTATATAATTGTGTAAAACTTATCGTGTGAATATGTATTTATGTTAAGACATCTTTTCTCACAATTTGAAATCGACATGCTATTGCATACTTTGTTATTAAATTCAGCAAACGCAAAGTCGTGTCAATATAGTATGGGATACTCAAGGTTCTAGTACGAAATAAATAAAAGTTATTACCGGAATTACTAAATAAATATGGCTTACGTATGACTGATGAATAATTTTTATGTCTGGCACAGGGTTGTTGTTGTTGTTGTTTGTCGATGGATTATCATAAAGCGCTGTACCAATATTAACTGTGTTTACGCCAGGATCGATTTTCTCCATCTTAGTACCATCCGACGCTGAGTGACAAGTAAAGTGAAGAGGTTCTACCTGTATGACAAATTTTTAAATAACTGAGTGAACAAGTAGCGAAGGAGAACATGTCAGATCGATTCGGTACAACAGAAATTCAACAGATGATTTAAAGGTGGCCAGCAAATAGCGCGAAATAACGCATTTTAGTAATCGCAGAAATATCATTACGTTTTCTCGTCGAACAATAAAAATTTGTTCATAACCTAAAAATGAATTTGAAAATAATACCTCCAGAAGACCCTTCATGTTATGGTTTGCACAAAGCGCTCTAAGCTTGCTCGGCACTTTAAGCTCGCTAGTAGGATGCGCCGGTAATGTGAGAAGATCCCTCAAATCAATGGTTTCTTGAGAGTGTGCGGGGTTGCTAGCAGTAACGGAGGCTGTCTGCTCTCCGGTGACTACTGTAGCGTAAGTTACAGGGATGGAACTGAATTTTGCGGGCATGGGTGGCTCCATGTCAAACAACTCCATTTCAAAGGGTGTGTTATACAATCCAAACCTATATGCGATCGTATCGGTATTAAAATTTGGTAACAAACATAGGTAATGGATAAAAATGAAAGTAAATCAGCGTACCTTGTTGCCAATAGCAAATGATAGGGGTTTACTCTGTTCGACATCTCGACTGCTATCTGTTGCACAAGAGTTATGCATTGTTGAGCAACACTGTGATTCCTATCAAGGGGTAACAATCGAGTTATAAGTACTGCGAGCCATCGCAACGAACCAGCCCATTGTACTCCCACTACCGATGGGAGTAAAGTCACCAAAACTGATAATACCGCCTCGTCAAAAGAATGAGGCAAAGGTTCGTCCAAGTTATGGAGGCCCCTAAAAATAAATAAATTTTTATTGAAATTTCTATCATTCTACACATGTTTCAATATGCGATGTCATTCACTCGTTACATTGATTTTTGAGTAGTATTGTTAGAAGGAGATACTTACTCGCTGCATAAAACAATCAATTTCACACATTTGTGAGCAATACTTCTACCAGCGTGTAGAAGACAAGTACGTAACAAGTCCAATAAACGTTTTTGTACAGATCTTATAGTTTCGAGCTGGATACTTTTCATTTCCGGATTAGTGTGTCCTGTTCGTAATCTCGCGGTTCTTATGGCGACAGCCCAATTCAGTATATCTAACGACAGAGACTGTGCTACTGGTGATCTAAGGAAAAAGATTCGACAAATTTAAAGAGTTCTGTTATGCTGAAATCTTTGAGGTTTTCCGAGAATGCTACTTTGAAAAATTTTCCGTCAAATAATTTCAATCATTAGCTGTTTACGAGACGACGTACTTATCTGACCCATCCAGGCAGGCGACGTTCAAGATGTTATCGATAAACGATTTAGATTCAAGCATTGCACATCGCTGCATTCTTTTGATTGGTATGTTAGTTGAATGAACCGTCCTTATGGTAATTGATATCTCATGAATCCAATCACAGCCTATGAAATGTTAATTATAATAATTATGATACACAATAGCATTAGGATGCTGTTGGATCATCGCACATAGAGAAATACTTAATATTCTATCGAAACTTTGAGACGCTCACCGATATAGTATTCCAATTTTTTGTTGGCACTGGCAGCGATCCTCTCAACTGTAGCCCCTGGTAGGAGTGGGCCGGCTTCGCCAATTTTCAATTTTTTGGTAGTCGGAGGTTTGGTTTCCATTATATTCATTCGGGATTTTGTAGTAGCCTGTACAAAATAAGGGATATACTGCGATGCACGTCACTCATCGTTTATTTTTATATTGGGAAATGAAATAGAAATGATATTTGATTGTATATTCTAACTACCACTCATGGGATTCTATTATTATTTTTTCAAACGAGACAAAGAAAGAAAGAATTGATACAGGTATATGAACAAGCATTATACACACCCCATCTTTTACTGGGTCGATTAGCGCTTTTATGTGAACAAGGATCGTTCTGGCTTTTGATCGGAAGAGTCTGGGGCTTGTGAGAGTGACGCATCCAGAATAATCAGAGAGATCTGTACACCGTTGTAAGTTTATAGGACCGCATAAAATCTCAGTATTATGTCGGCGTAGGTATTCACTGGTAGTGACAGGATTTTCACCCTTTTGTTCGCTACCAATGGTGAAGTCTATCCTTTCATCGACAGGTGTTAACGGAGACTTGTGATGACCGATGCCAGTTATATTTTGTTTAAGCAAGGTCACTTGAATTGTAGGAAGTTCTGGACAGGGAGAGTGGAGGCTGAATCTCACATCAACATGACCTACACTACCTGCCGCACCACGGGGTAATGTCAATTCAAACACATGTTCATCCCACGTCGTTCTACAAAAATTTTCACAATTTTACACTTCCTTACACAAAACAATATCCCGAACATAGTTCACAGATGACTGAACAGTCGCGGAACAAGAATTTACGGCAGAACGCTACTTACGAATCATTTTGGAGGCGCCAGGTACGCGTGTGGTGCTGATCCTCTGATTGATGGAGGTGTTGCGGATGACGTCGTTGTCTTTGTGCTTGCATCATTTCACTCCAACAAGGTGGAACGGTAGCTCCGTATGCTGGAGAGTGGCGGTCAAATCTTGTGAGTTCATACAATGTTCTTAGATCGGAATATGTCAGATTGCTTCTATGCGCCAATATGGGATCTCTGTAACGCATAATTCGTTACATATTATCAGTTTTCATCAGTAGTCTGGTTCAACGATAGTAAGTGACGACCAATCGTGAAATCAACCTAAAGCTGTATTACGACGAAGATGTTTGTCTTAATGTAAAAAAAAAACTGAAGCAAACCAAAATACGTACTGATAGGAAACTGAACAGGTAGAAGTACTCGGAGCAATTTCATCGTTATTACTGGCTCCGATCTCTGGAGACATATTTACATCGTTGATATCTTCCTTTTCTTCGGTCGAATCCTCTTCTTCCATCGTCGAAAAGAAATGAAGCGCTCCGTCATTTGTACATGCGCACAATCTTTCCCGACCTGAATACAAATGTTATTTTGTTTATATCCATCGACTAACATGGAATGCAAAATGCAACGGAAAGAGTATAACTATCGAACATCAACAAAAGTGTTATCGAGCTATCGCAGGAAAGTGCTGAATTAATCGAGGTAAGTGGATTGACTCACTGTTACAGTATGTGGCTGAGACGAACTTGCGCCCTTCCAGTTGTGCTTCCGCAATAGTTTTCAAAGTGGCAAGTTCCAGTAGTCTGACAACGCCGTCTTTGCATACTAAAGCTATCTGGCCTCTTGGCTCTTTGGATGGAGGCGGAGCATTGATAGAAGTAGAGCCGGAGGAACATGACTGGCTACGATTTTTGTCTCTAAGTGGCAGCAAGACATGTTCAATTGGAACGTGGCTAACGGGTAGTTCACGCCTAACCACTGGCTCTGGTACAAGCTTAACGACTTTGCCAGTTAGATCGAATGCGTAGACGAGTAACAGCGCGCCACCCTTGCATGGATTATTGTGATCTTCCCCGTTGATTAGCTTGGACGTTTCAACCTCGTTTTGGTCCCAGTACATGTAACTCTTTGGTGGTAGGAATTCACTCTCCTCGTCTATATCCATTCGGTTGGCGTTCGTAGAGGGCGGTAGATCCGTGAGCGCAATATCTGGTGCAGGGCATAGTGCGACGTAAAGGTGTCTTCCATCTTTTGACGGAACAGCATAGGTGATGCGCTGGACATCTGGAGCATCTATGCGAACCGTCTGTATCACTACGGGCTCTGTTTTTAGGGTTTTCATCAAGTCCAGTGTCTTTTTGTTCAACCCGGTAATATCAGAGGTCGATGCAAATTGCTCCCACCCGTTAATGGGATTGAAATTAGCATCGAACGGAAGGGTAGAAGTTGGAAGAACAGCTATATTGATCGGCGTAGAACACTGAATTCCGTTAGATGAGGACGCTGTGAGGGCATCGAAATGGGCACCAATTACCATTTCATCGACATCTTCGATTACCACATCTTCGATGACATCTTCGATAACAGGCACCTCGTACAACAATTTGCTCAGAAATAATTCCTGATACAAACTTTCTTGCCGACCACCATTAGAGCTTGCACTGGTTCCCGTCCCGGACAAGACCTTCTTTGTTTTAGAATCCTTCGTTTTGTCTATTTTGGCAGGTTGGGTTATGTCAATCTTGTGGTAAAAGTCGTACAAGATTAAGTATTGTGATCTCGATGGCGTGCCTCTATCGGCTACTTTCATAATATCTAAACTGTCGCTAGCGGCACTATTTACGCTGTTCATGGCTCGTACTAAAGATGAAGCTGGTGCCAGATCGGTAGATGCAGCCCAAACATTTTCTAAAGTTCTTATTTGCGATGAATTATTTGACGTAACAGATACACCACACACCAAACATGGCCTAATTCCCGTACTTGTGGTCTCGACAAGAGTAGTAGAAAGTGTCGTATTCATGTTACTGGTTTCCACTTCTACTTCTGGTTTAGGGCCCCCCGCAATAGATAGGGCAGTCAACTGTAGTTTATGAGATTGTGTTCCCAATGGTTTGTAATCAGATAGAGGATCCGCGTCTGAGCCGAGGTTTGGCAGATAGGGTGTTGCCAAATTTCTCGCCGCGTGAAATTGTATAGATTCCTTGTTGGTTACATCCTGGTCGGAAGTAGCGACAAAAAATGAAATTTCTTTCTGCAAAACACACACGATGTAATAATTAGTGAGTAGCACTTTCACAGTCAAACTAAATCTGTCGATTTAACTTTAGGTTGGTTAAACAAACTGTGGAAAGTTGTTAATTGAAATTGATAAATGACTTACTTTTAATTGGTTACTGACGTTCCAAACGTTAACAAGGCCGTTATACGAAGCAGTGGCAACAAGACCAGCAACGTTCGTTGTGCTTATTATTTCAACATTGTCACCAGATTCTCGTGCAGGAGCCGTAGCTAAAGCAACTGTTAGAGGGACATTTTGTGTGTACTCTCCTTTGACAAATGGACAGTTAGGTGTGTGACGATCGTGTTCAGACCATGGTTCATCGGTCGGTTCCCAGCATACCAAGCACACGTTGCAAGTGAAGCACATTGCTCTGTCATCCCCCGTCGAATTTGGTTGATGGTAAAACCCAGCCTGTGCCATTTTGTCAGGCAGTGCCCATCTGGAAGTCATTTCTCTTCATGGTATCGTCATTTATCAAATGAAATCAAATGCTTTGCTCTTTTACTACATTTTTTCGTTATTCAACAAACGGTATGTGACGCATAAAACAATGCAACGTTTTTGCACTGATTAGATGATAGAAAATTAAAAGAACTGAACTACAGCGGTTTTTAATTAAAGCCAAATACAACTTACTTATAATTCATATGAGGCCATTTAGAAAATGTGTCCCGTCGAGCCGCTTCACTAAACATAAGTGTTCTATCTGCCGGCCCACCTTCTAATACCAATCCTGGTAATAGGCCATTCAGCTGTTCGTTGATTGCCGAAGCAATTGGCAGTGCAGGGATGTGCCTGTTCTGTAGTTTCAATTCTGTGACCAATCCTGAACATACCAATTTCAATGCGCCATGCGGCAGTTCTAAGCATATGGTATTCCACTGGAAACAAAAGAAATATGTGTTAAGAAAAAGTCAAGTTTCAATTCCACCGGCAATGAATCAACTACTTGCACGGCGATCAAGAGTAACTTACTTTTTGTGCTTTGATGCCCTTTTTCTGGGTTGCTTGGGCCGCAAGGATTTTTGCTGACAATTCTTGCAGCACTTCTTGAACGTGATCACCTACGGTCAACTCTACGCATCGTAGGCACGAGTGCAATAAGATGGCTTCGCTAAGTAACAGCTCTAGCTTTATTATATCTTCACTGCACGATACGGGGGTCTGCAATATTGTGTCCAGTAGAAGAACCCCGTTGTGATCACTGCGTACACCAATACCTCTTCCATCTGTGTACAATACTTTGTCTACGCCTTCCGCTAAATATACCCCCTGTATTTTTCCACCTGGTTTACCTGCATATAGTGAGTGAGAAGGATATCATTTCCAAGATCAAAAATAAATGATAATAAAACTTGAATTTTCGGCAGATAGCAGAAGAGATGAGTAATACAATGGTCGTATCTCTTCCTAAGATCAAGTTAGTGTTGGTCACAAAGTAACTCATAAATATAAAGCTAAAAAAATTAACAAAAGCATTTTCACTAATTCGAATCAAATTTAGGATTCTTAAATATCAAGTATCCCAAACTGAGATAAGCTTAACGGTACTCTGAACCTGTATGCATATCCTCAGTAATCAAGATAAGGCCTTCAAGTAGTGGAAAGTAATCAAGCCAAGAGTCAAATTCAGTCAACCGCTTCATTCATCTCATCCTTGTGATAGATTTAGATGTTTACAAAACAAGTATAAAATTCAGAGCAGGAGACTTGTTCATCACAATTACTGTACTAGACAAGATTCAGCGAGGTGAAACTTAGAAAATTAGGAAGCTACAAAGTAAAAAGCAAAGCAAACAAACGAAAATTAAAATCCAGTAATATCACCCTGCAAAATAGGCGAGCAAAATTCGATACATACTTTTATAGCTTATTATTAAATTTCAAAAAAGGTTCTCAAAAATTGTGCCCGGAAATGTAATACGGCCTAGAGATGGACACATTATTCTGCTATTTTTTCATATAATATTACGTTTTGTCAAATAATTTGTCATACTGATAGACATCTTGTATATTATGCAATAGTAACTATTCTCGAAATACTAACGATTACGCTACGAGGAAATATTCTCCTTATAGTTAAGTATGCAAAATTTACTAGATAAGAATTTGAATCACTCGGTGAATAACCATATTTACCATACCATAGATGAATATTTTTTTCCTCTAAAACCATGAGGACATAGCAGCCGTACAGTAGTCCATCGTAGCCATTGACACAAAGAAGTATTAGCTAAGTTTTATAGAAATCTTGAATGTAGAGTTTACATCGATAATCAGCAGCATATGTTACAAAACATCAAGTGCCATTGACCATGCTGCATTATCCTAGTCAGCATAATCGTATCATTTCTAGGTAGATTGTTTACCACGTGGTAGAATTCATCTGATAGCTAATCATCTCAACCGAGCAGGTTCTCATGTATTAATAACACGAAATAGCTGCAGTAGACTCAAAGAGTACAAAGAAAAGTATATAAGAAAAAAAGCTTATCGTACAATATCTGCAATAGTGTGAATTGCTCATATCGATGAAGAAGAGGACAATACGTATAACGGAATTGTTATGAACATCCTTAGAGGGAAGTCAATAATGATGCCGATGAAAGAAATCGAAGGCAGAGCTGATAATAGCACGGAATGTTTACATTGAGATTTTACTAGATAAGTATTGTCGGGTGATGGTATTTGGGCACGGTGGATAAAAAAAAAGAAAAGGAAACAGGAATCGTGAATCGCGCCTGACATGTCGCGAAGGAAACGACCTTGACCATGGTGAACGTCTGAATGACGTTTTGGTTTTCGAACGTAAGAAATGTGTTTATTATCACTGATTGACTCGGCGATGTTTTATAACAGAAATTAATAACGAGAGGCTTACCCGACAAGGAACTTTTCTGCAGGATCACTCCAGAGTTGACATCAAACACGTATACCTGTGCACTCCCAGTTGTTATTAAAATCACATTTAAATTTGGATGATATATTATACTCTTGCACTCTGTATCTACATTCAAATTGCAGTCTTCTTTTAATAACCACGGATCATCATCAGCCATTTTGCTCATATGAATTACGATTCTCAAAAAAATTTTCTAATGCGCGAACATCACAAAAAACATGGCGTACTCATCACGGCCATCTTTGAGTCGAACGTCAGCAATGCGGTCTGAACTCAGACGAATATTCACGGTAGTCGAAGGACGATAAATCGGTACAACATGGTGGTAAACTTCGATTTATCCACGAGTCGCAAAAATAAAAAAACGACGGAAATTTAAACCCGACACGATAATGTCGTAGAATGTAAAAGTAGAGAAACACGCGATACAAAGCGTGATCGTTTGGCAAATTCATGATCTTACAGATATTTTTTTTCTTCGTTATCAGGTACTTGATCCGTTTGATCTAGATGGATCCCCTGAAATTGTTCCGTTTTGTTTTCACCATATTCACCCTCATGCGCCCGATTATAGGCAACTTGTGACTCCATTCCTGGACGCATTGCCAGGACCGGGTGGAACGGAACCTTCGATTGTTCCAATGGATTGTTCGAATGTCGATTCCTAAACAAAACGGACGGGCCGTAACCTAACGTATAGGATGTGTCTTTTTATCTGAAAGCTTTTAATACGAAATACCGTTAAAGTCTCCGGTTTCAAAATGGATGATGCGGTGTCAATATCAAACGTTGAGAATATCTGCAGACTCTGTTTGTCGCCGGATGATCCGAAGTCCTCAATTTTCGATGGGGATGATTCGTCGGTGCCGCTTTCCTTCAAGATACAAGCCTGCTTAGCTATACAGGTTTGTAAGCACTTATATGACTTCCAGACATCTAAAATTTCGGCGATTCATTCCTCGCCACATTATCCAATGATTTACACTTTAATCTGCGATAATAGGACGATAGCATTACCAAACTTCAAGGTTATGTTTCTTTTTGACTCTGAGGCTGTATCGTATTATTCCTCTTCGAAAGATACAGTACGATCTGTCTAGTTGAATACCCAAGAACGTAATACAAATACACAGCTCTATCTTTCTTGCACTTTTCAGCCCTACTGCGTTTAGAAATATTGATGGCGTATTTATTCCTCGGTCACAACAGAGTTGACTGCTCTACAAAACACATAGCCTACTTTGATTAGAAAAGTTAATCAGTAGCCATAGTCTCTACTCTCTCAGATTTGCCTCAACCAGCGAAATAAAATGTGCAAATTGACTCAAGTTATTCGATTTTTAATGCTTCAAGGATGTGTTTGTTTTTGACCTGATTGCATTTTGCACTTGCGTTTTTCAGCCTCTACCTGTACACATTTTGCTGAACTCGCAGCAAGTAAGACAAGTTATGACAGGATTTATTTACTTTGAATTATCCTTAATAATAATGATAACTATTACAGTGAATCTCATTGCTATCCCAACCATAATATGCAAGCTAGTTGCAATTTATAAAAACAAATTGATGAATGCGGAAAACAGTCACGATATCAGTGACTTTGTATAGCAATCATAATCACTCCAGTAAATACAACAAATTATATCGTTACAAGATAAATCCGTGACTAGAATATCCAAGTGTTGAGATGAATGAAGTACAGTTGATTGGTTCCTTACTTCGCAAACTGTAGCTTTTTCATTAAATTATCTTTATATCATTGGAAATTAGAAGTGAGTTGAAGGATGAGTTGCTGATTTTGTGTTTTAGGTACAAACCACGCGCATTTAGGGATACTGACAGTAAATTTCATTGCAGATCTCATCCACCGATAAATTATCAACGCTTATATGCCGACGATGCATAACGAATGTAAACCAATGGCATAGTTACAGAGAATCTTGTCTTAAAGCTCAAGACAAACTTCAACAGTGGCAGATGCAGCAGATGCCCACTCATACGGTAATGGCCTTCTATACCTGTAACCCATGAACTGTATTTATTTTAATCAACGATTGTTCAATCATAGATGTAAAATTCATGTTTCTGTACAGGGATTAACCATAAAACAAGAGCCAATTGATTTAGATTTTGATACAGATCAGACAGAAGCCATAACAGATCCACTTGATACGACTCATGATGAGCAAGATGAAGTAAGTGAACCTAGAAGAATAATGATCATTCAAGTCCTTGTAATACAGTTATTTACATATATCCCAATAAATTCGTAATCTCTATAAATATCGGACGTAACTATGACAAAGTAACTTTTAGCATGTTCCATTAACAGAAAATAATTATCTGCCGATACTTCTTAGAAGCAGATAATTATCTATGGCATTATTTTGTGATGGCAAATTAATGAAATGTACCGAATTTTTTCTTCCAACTGTAAATGTAAATTTTTTTATTATTTTTAACAAGAACGACGGTGTGTGGGCGCTGCATATTACCAACGAGCAATCGGTCCAATCTGAAAAGGAAATGGAAAAACAGACAAAAAGTGAAGTTCCATGGAGAAGAAGAACCAGAAGCTTTGCCATGCCAATATCTCCGCCAACTATATCGCAGGAATCTGAAAGGAACACATCAGCCTCAAAACCCTATTGTACGGTAGAAGTTAAAGACGAACCATTACAAGAAGATGAATATGATTCTAATATAGAAATTGAATCCGTTACGGGTGGTGAGATTTTGCCAAACCCTGTGGCTGCAATTTGTCCTACCGAAGACAGAGTTATGGAGGCTGATTCTACGCAGAGGTCAAGTTCCGTGACTTTCAAACCTAAGAAAAAAGTGAAGAGGGGACCTCATACGCATTTGCGAAACAAGCATCAGTTCAGAAAAAAATGTGTTTTCTGTCAAATAAATCTTCACTCCAAATATTCTTACGGAAAACACATGGAGAGGTTTCATACTCCTCTCCCTGAGTCCGAACAAGTCGATAGCAAGACAAACTTGAAGTTGGCCATAAAACAGAAGGCTAAAAGTACAAAGACTCAATCGGCAGCATTTCAAGATGAACACAGATTTTTTAAGAATAATTACCAAGGGGAGAATAGTGGCGTTGAATCGAAGAGCTACAACAAAGATGGCGATGAAGAAATGATCGAGGATGTGGAAGATGAAATCGATAAAATGGACAGGAATTCAGAGACTCCCTTGTCGCAAGTCCAGCAAAATATCATCGGTCAATTGAAAACGTACTCTTGTTATTCTTGCAAACAAGTTTTTCCTGATCGAAGAACTACCCTAAATCATCTCAGACAGCATTTACCAGATCTACGTCCATTCACCTGTGTGGCTTGTCTTACACAGTTCCCAGATCGTTCGATTTACAAAAATCACTGTTATACTTCTTTTGAGTGCGCCATGAAGATAGCTATAGTTGAGCCAAAGTCTGGTTTAGAAAAATATTTCACTTGTAATATGTGCTCAAAATCTGTGGCCAATAGACAAGAATTGTTGAACCATCTTACCTCGCAACATTCTGACGACCAAGTGGCAAATGAAATGCCGTCATCCTCTAACCAAACTCCAGCAAGGATATTAAAAAAAGACCCTGCGTCAGCACCTGCTCCTTTGAATTGGTCACACTTACATTTACCTGGTCCCTATGTCAATGGGAATCCCGCATTTAATCTTCCCTGTAACCTATGTGGAATGATTTATAAACACAAGCGAAATTTGTTGGAGCATCAAACAATTTGTAGGCAACGTCCTGCGAGTGATCGAACGAGTTATGCTTGCGTACATTGCAGGATGACTTTTCTACTCTTCAGAAAGTATACCAGCCATCTGTACAGCGTGCACAGTACAAGTGAAATTATTTGTTCACTTTGTCGTAAAAAATTCAATACCCCCACTGATTTTTTGGTTCATCATAAAAAAAATCATGCGCTCGAAGGTGGACAAGTTGACAGCGAAAGAGTTTCGGTTAACCAGGAAAATTCCTTGAAACAGTGGAATGATTATGAGGAAGAGTTACGCATAAATGAGTCGAGAAGTAGCCGGCAAAAGTACAGCTGTGCATTATGTGGGCAAGAATTTTCAACTAGAACGGAACTCGGGGAGCACAGGAATCTGCATTTAAAGGTGAAAATATATTCGTGCGTGATTTGTCGTAGTATGTTCAGTAGTGCTGGGGCTCTAGAAGTCCACATGAAAGACCATGGCATCGAAGATCCCGCTGAACAGAGTGCTCATACTTCTTGCGTAGAATACGAAGGGGCAGAAGATACTAAAGATATCACTCTATTGGACGATTCGCGTGACTCGAATTCCGAGTCTGGTGAAACATGCAACATTTGTAACAAGAGTTTCACAAGTTCTGCCAATCGGAAAAGACACATTACAAACGTTCACAAGAACAGTAAAAACCGTCGAAAATGCACCGAATGCAGAAGAGTGTTCACCAAGAAGAATGCGTTTGAATATCACGTCAGGACTGAGCACAAGCATCCGTCCACCTCTTCGATAACTTGCTCGATGTGTCCCCAGACATTCACGACTAGAAAAAATTTGAATTTGCATTACGAAACTATTCACATAAAGAAAGTGGATGCGTTGCACGAGTGCGATATATGCGGAAAACAGTTCAAGGAAGATTTGTCTCTGAAAATTCACAGAGGCTGGCACACCAGGAAGACTCATAGATTGATCAGCGATGTCAAAGGTCTGAACAAGTCCCTACCCATACCACGGACACAGGATATTTTCAATAACTTGACAGCATCCGTACCGAAACCTGCAAGAGCTAGAAAATCATTCCCAAACTCGCCACCGTCGAAGCCAAAACCTCAGTTACAGTGTCAAGTTTGCGATGACAAGTTCACCGACGTTGCTGATTTGAGAAAACACCTCTGGGATGTTCATTGCTCTCGCAATAAAAATGAAAAGAATTACACAACGAGCGATTTGCAGTGCGAATTGTGTACTCATACGTTACCCGACAGACCCAGTTTGGAAAGACACTTGGAATGGCACATGGAAAATCCTATATTGAGCGACTCTAAGAATGGTGTGAAGAGAAAGAGATATTACACGCCGAGAGAATTAAGAACCCACCCCTGCGAAATATGCGGTAATTTCTACACGTCTCGAAGGAGTTTATTGAGGCATCAAAAACTACACAAAGTTAGTGGCAATGCTGCTGTAAGGTTTCAAGCCGCGGTAAAAAAGCCACTGGCTAATCAGTTTCCGTGCAATGTTTGCCACAAGATATTTGATACTTCAATTAAGCTTCGCAAGCATAGAGTCTACCACCTTGTGAATTCCGCGGAAAACAAGCGTAATTCGGTTGTCGAAAAATCAGACTTCCAGTGCAACCTCTGCTTCAAATATCATACTTCCGAAATGGAACTGCAGCTTCATTTGTCAAAGAATTGCCCCTATCGTTCCCAAGAAACGTTGAGTCCTCGTGTCAAACGTCGCAGAATCATGTCGACCGTGGAAAGCAATGCCTCTGTTGATTTTGAACAGCCAAAACCTGTACCTGTATCTTCAAAATCAAATTTTAACCTCGCCGTTGGCTGGCGTACGAAAAAGATGTGGACTTGCAGCATTTGTCTAAAATCATACCTTGGAAGGAGCTCATTGTACAAGCATAAAAAGTCTGTTCACGGAAAAGATACACTTAGTCGTGAAGTATTACTTGCGAAGAAGAAATCAGCTTCTAAGCCCCTTCCGTCGTTGGAGCCTAGCCGTTTTCCATGCATTCTATGTACCAAGAGTTTTCCCACCGCTCTAAACCTGAAGCTTCACATGTCATCTATTCACAAAGATTCAAAATCAAAAAGCTGCAACATTTGTGGTAAAACTTTTAGCAGCAGTGTGGGCATAAGAAATCACATGCAGAAACACTCCACCAGTACTTACAGTTGCAACCTATGCCAGCGATTATTCCGTACGCGTCAAGCTGTTTATATGCACATCAGGCGTCAGCATCCGGATGAATATCTAATAATGGAAGACGATAAGAGTCAGTTATGTACCGAACTAATCTCCAAACCTGAAATTCCCAATCCTAAAACAAATACGCAGACATCTGTTCGTTGTGAGTATTGTAATAAGAGCTTTGAAACTAACAAGGGGTTAAGAGTTCATGTTAAGAAAAGTCATTCCATGCATCACTAGTCTTAACATTCAGAAATCTATAATTCTCCTATGCTCTACTAGTATAAACCATTACGAGCACTTTTGATTTGTTTCTACACTTTGATAAAAAAATCTCTATTTCCAATCCCTTGTGCTTCTCCGCATTTCTCCCCTTTTCTTATTCTTTACTAAGTTCAGCAAAGTCACTATCCACCAATTCACTTTATCGATGAAGAATCAGATTGCTGTACAGAATCCTACAGTTATTATTGTCATCATCATTATCATCACCTTCATCATCATTGTTGATATAATTATTACTACTATTATTATTATTATTATTTTCATCATTATTATTAATGCAATTAGTTAATGACATTATGTTCAAGCAAAGGTTTATGTAACACCGATGTAATCATGTGACGTCTATACTATATATTATTTAAAAAAGAGATTTAACATAAATTTTTCTATGTGTGACGATATATTTACCCTAATTCTTAGTCCTATTTGTTAGCTCTGGTATGTGCGTTACAACTTTACATTAATTAGAATGTTTACGATTTACTGATTTATTGTTATCTGATTACATCTATCTATCAGTTCCACCAACCGTGTATTGTTTAGAAATGAAAAAATTTTGAGGATTTATAAGTGAGGTCAGTGGTATTTAGATTATTATCTATACAATGGATTACAAAGTACGGGCTTGATATAGGAAAAATTATCCTTTGCCGGGCTATTTAGGTATACGTATATGTATAAGGTTGAGTAATGGAAGTGATTCCTTTGATTGGTGTAAAAGATGCGAGAGGACTTCAACAGTCAGATATAAATGATACCTGCAGATTGGCGACTTTGTATTGTTACTAAAAATTATTATTATGTACTACAAAGATTTTATAACAGCTTGTTGTATCGATTCTAGTATGATTCTAGTAATATTTGTCTATCATTTTTTTCATTATTCGTAAAATTTAGTTGTTCGCGTCAAGTACGGATCGGTTTGTAACCCGAAGATTGTGCGACTGTGAAGTATTATTTGCGTAGAAGGGTTACCCTAATCCACGCGAATGATAATTCAAAATTGATCAGTCATTGTTGTCCGACTCAAAAAGTGAAATTTTTGTCAATATATAGGTACAATAGTATAAGTACACTTGCTCGAAGGTATTTTATTATTGATACCAAAAACTCAAAATGTTCATAAACATTGTTGTTTCTTATCGAACAAACTGTGAAACCCGCAGTTTTTAAAAAATCATTTCTTTTTTTTTGCCTCGCAAAAAACAAAACCGTGCAACGATTATTTTTCAAAAGAAAATAATCAGCTTTTCAATTATTATTCCGTATACGGGTGTGAGAGAAATTGTGAGTAATGATAACATTTTTTTTTCTTAATTTTTAATTTCCATTATTATTATTCTTATTGCACATATAACGTTAGTTGTAATGTATGTAAATACATACGTAGACGGTATACTTTGTTAGGATGTCTACAATATAAATAAATTTAAGTCACCGTATTTTCTTAACGACTGTACAAAAATTAAATACGGTAATTATTATCAATGTAGGTAATCGCAGGCGAACGCGACGAGAGCCAGAATAATTGTTGATAAAACGATATAAAAAAAAATGAAAAAAAAATAAAAACTTATATAAAAAATAAAACATTTTGTTTATAGTTAGTCCTATAGAATAAAAAATAAAAATAAGAATGATAAAACGAAAATATATACAAAAACAATAATATCACGTCTCTTTTAGTTGAGTTATACTTACGAGATTAATTGTGACAGCGGAAATATACCTAGACATGTCACCGGAAAGGATAATCTTATCTGAGATTTTAGTTTAAGAAGGGCGTGCAGTTTTCTCCCCCCTTCTTGCATTCAATATACCTATAGAAATGGATGGAGAGTGTATTATAATAATAGAGTGTCATGTATTGTATACATAAATGTAAAATAATAATAATAATGCCACCACTAATAATAATAATAATGATAATAATAATAAAAGATGACTTATACGATACTCCTGTATCTGTATTGCATTTTGTAATCTTCATTATTTCTACCGCATCCAACAATTTTTTCAGTTCGATTATTTCAATCCATCATTTAGCCGGCAAACGTTATTCCAAGTTCGAAAGGTAGGTATAATATCACGTGTGTCAATATGTTACTTGTCATGAGACTTTAAAGAAGTATATACCCAGGTGTTGCAATGTCAAATTTTAAGAAGTGGAAAAATATATTTGTACGTATGTATAATAATGTATGTGAGTTAAAAAAATGCGTAGATTTTTGGTGAAATTCATCACAGGTTTTGTGTAAAAAAAATTTGAAAAACGAATAACTTACGTATAGTAATTTAGCATTTTATAAATCTGAAATGAATGCGAGTATAATAATGTCATTCCACAGGTAAAGTTGTCTTGAACCGTTGATGAAATTATCGATTTTGTTACCATCGCAACAATGTTGAGAAACAAACGTATTTAATCTTATGTAAAAGGATCGCTAAACGAAAGTAGGTATAGGAACGTCGCGGTGCAAAATATCTCTCTGCGTAAAATGAATTAACTCATTGTTAGTTGAATATTTTATAAAAAAATGTCAACGCATGTATTCTCAAGACACAAACGTTCGTGATATTCTTGAAGATTATTTGAAAGAGGAAAAGGAATTGGAGAATCAAATCAAACAATCGTAATGTTTTTGAAATAATACCATAAATAATTGTATGATGCTTTTTGTATATCACACGATAAGTAATCTAAATAATTTCACGTATCATATTATGCAGCGCGAAAAGCCGGCTCGAAATTGAGCGAGATGAGGAAAAGAAAAAAATTTTCGAGTGTTCGAAACATGAGATGGTTTATGAAAGCTGCATTAAATCAGCAAGGGAATCGGAACTTCGTAACCAAATATTTTTAAAGGTAAATTATTGTTCTGATTTTATTACGTGAGGATGTATTTTACCATGATAATTCAACGCTATAGGATCTGGAAGGTGCTAAAGCCCGACTTCGTACAATTGCGTCGTTCACACCAACTGATCAGGAGCTTCGTGTCCTCGCTGGGGCTTATCGCGGCCTACTTGGAAATGTGGCACAAAGTCATCAGCCATAGCTGCAGGTTTCTGTGAAAAAAAGCAAGAAAAAAAAAATTGCTCGAAAGACACTTTGAACGAACATTTTTAAATACTGCATCGCATGATATGAGAATTCGAATCATGCAGAGCTTCGCGAAACTATAAATAATGATCCTTGGTGCAAGCGGATGAGAAAATGAAAACTATTTTTTATTCAGATTCCTTCGAGATCTTCGTCATTTTGTTTACTGCAATCAGACCCCGTTGATAATCATTCCCTCGCGTTCTAATGAATATCATTATAACGTTGGCCTAATAACTCGAGCCGAACGAACAAACTTTTATATTTAAGTTTGTTGATCGTTGGGATCGATGCATCAGATCAACGACATTGTTACGTCGTAACGGATGCGAACCTTTTCTGTAAAAAATCAACCCCTAGGAAAAGCTCGCCAATAAGTAGCAAGCGTGTGTACTCGGTTGCCAACCGCCAGGCGCCAAGGCTGACCAGACAAGATCTATTTCTACTGCAAAAAACGGGGAAAAAATCGTTAAATGATTAAAAATCAAAATGACAATAAAACAACCTTCATTCGTATTTTCAACTTATCGTCATCATATCAAGAAAAAACTATTTATAAAATGGCATTAAACCAACTCCATTTTTTGCGGATAATCCGTTTATGATCGTGCATTTTGAATTATAACTAAATCCAGCTAAAACTTATGCGTATAACATTCTTTTGTTTAATAGTAATTGTTATAAAAATTTTTCAGATCACGAATAAATTACGTAACAATATCTGTTTATTTTACTATTGATAATCATAGCGGTACTTTTTTTGTTTTTAATTTTTATTAAACTTACCTGCTATAAAGCGATACAAATACTTGATCATTTGAGCCGATCCTTAAAAATCGCGGTTTCGATCGTCATCTTTGTTTAAGAAGGTCGCAACAACTGCTTTGGCGTGGCCATCACAGTCTCGTGTCTTCAGCTAACTAAAGCTCTTCCACCTGTCCAAATGATATAGTATATTCCTGTTGAGTTTCCACGTGTTATGCCACGCTATCGTCGCAATAATTATCCACGTTTAGCTAGGTACTTGCAGTTGTCGTCAACGCTCCCGTCAACGTAAACTCAATTGATAGGAACAAATATCAACGAGTTTTCAGAATCATACTGGGTCGTACAGAGCTATGAAATTGTAAAGCTAATCGTATAATGTGAATGTCGAGTCAAGATTATTGAAAATATAATATGAAACGATTTCAATAACTTCTCCTTGGGAGAAAATCACAAGATCAATTGCTTGAAGATCTTCGTAAATTTTAACCGCGAGATAATAATTCAATTGAATCAGATAGAACGAGGTTCAAGTTCGATATGATGGGAAAACTCTTCAATTCAGTATTGGAATATTTTAAAAAGAGCGAAATTCGTCGGCCAATTATCTATTATACATTGACCAGAACATGTGTACCACATGATATTTGAAATTTTCGGAAAATTTATATCTCGTAATTTTTTATTCATTCTTTGTCTTATTTTGAAAACGTTAAAATAATAACTTTAGCCACATCAGACAGGACACAAATTCGTTGAATTGAAGTTTTTTTTTTAATAATTTTACGCAACTTCGAATGTTACTTATTTCCATGTAATTTATAATGTATAAGTTACGCGCGGCCAACTTGCATCGAATGAGATCTTTTAAGCAATAATTTTTCGTTTTTTTTTTACAAATTCTATTTGGTTTAGTGGTGAGTCTGTATCCAGACCAACGGCAAACCACGTCAGCTGGACAAATAATAATGCAATAATATATCTCGTTATCGGAGAAGTTATATTAAAAAATACGTATCCATGGGCCTATGTGTACGTGAAGGGTATAAAGAGAAAAGGAAACACTTGAATAAATACCACGGTCGCTCAAAATCCATTGTGGAAATAATTCAGGCTCGTTATACCCAAATATCCGATCTCACCTTTCCATACACGGGTTTATTATGTTTATACTGAGGAAAAACTTTGAAACTGTGTATGAAATTTATATATTCATTTAAAAATTGAAAATCTACTGGATTTCGAATATCCTTTGTTAGGAATAAATGTATGAAGCTACGTCGGTAAAACGATGCTATGGTAAAATAAATGAACGAAAAATGGAAAAATGTGATAACAATATTATGGGCAGTTATAAGACAGATAATTTACAAGTTATCGCGGTTTCGAGGCAATACCTATCGTCTTTGTGGTTGCATAAACAAACCGGTATTCGTTTTTACTTGCGCCAAACTCCCATTATTGCATACGTTCTTATCATTTTTATATCGTCACCGAGTGAAAGCCAACCTTCCGAAGTCCTATAAGACGTGTACTTTTTTTAAATGCATTATGTACCGAATTCTTTCAGTTTCGCATATTTCCAGGTTTGAGAAAATAGATTCCACGAACTAAATTTCAAGTATCGTGGTTGACTATTCAATGACTCATGAAAATTCTGTATAAAATTGATTAATTATAATAAATTAATTAACGTTGAGAATTATCTCACTCTGATGATAATGAGTTCATGGTGTCCAATTATATCGAAAAAATTGATAGCCCCAAAAGTTTTATCCTATCACTAATAAAGTGTTCAAAATTCTCCCCATTCTCCTAAGAATTTGTCACCGCCGAGTATGGGTACTTCCCCCAAATAGCCAATAAGATATTTAGGTCATAAGTGAATCATCATTAATTCATGCATGGCAAATTGTCTTTCAATCAAAAATAAATGAACGTGATTCACGTGCCGTCAAACTTTGCAGTTTCATCACATCTGATAACACTATGAACAACTAGATGATTTTCTTTAGTCTCATCCATGTGATAGTAGCATTATTTTATTTAATCACATTTATAAGGAGTGATACGGTACTAGCTTTTCTCGTCTATCGTGGAAAAATATTTTTCATGTGTCTATTAACTTAACATATTAACAGAAGTATTTCTGAATGGAATTCTACCCATCAATGAGTTGGACTTTCAAGACTCTAGATTGTTCAATATTTAAACTCTGTGATACAATCGGTTAGGAATGAAGTAATATTACGGAATAGTTTAATCCCGTATTTAACAGTTAATAATTTCAGCTCTACACATACTTTCAGCTGACCTCTATCGATGTAATTTCGATTAATTATACATAGTTATTTCGATTCACTGTAGCTTGCTTCGGCCAGTTATAATTTCTAACTAAAATGGCTAAAAGATATCTACATTTTTCACTTTAATTACCCAAAGCATCTAAATGAAGTTCACCTTGGAACGACTTGAATTAATGTTGTATGAGTATGGTCTAGATTTCGTTTTTGAGGCCTGCTATTTGTAATATTTTCTTCCGTTCAACATTACATAATAAATTACTCGTCCAACAAACAAGATGACATCTCTACAGCGGTCAAAAAATAAAAAGAACTCAAGGGTTTTTAAGTGGTTTACGCACGGTTACATATTTTCAATATATTTATGAAAAAATATGGTAGTACCTAGATGTCTCCTTCATTAGTCTTCTATAAAGTCGACAATTATACCGATTATTCTCTCAGGATTGTTTAGATGGACATGATGAGTTCCTTCTACCTCGTGGTATTCAAATCTCTTGGCACCTTCTCTAATAACATCTAAAACCTTATGATAATTCTCAGGTTGGTCAAATTTCATTCCAGGAACCGCACGGATGTTTAAGTAAGCACAACGAATTTGAGCGGCATAGGCCAATGCCAAGTCTATAGATATCATGCCCAGCAGTGCAACCTGAAACGAAAAAAGAAAAGCAATGTTCTGAAAAGTACTCGTTGAATTTTCATCGCAATAATCATCATAAATAATTCAAATATATTTGCCTTGAGCCTAGCGTCTCGAGAAAAGTAAAACTGCTTCCCAGTTGGTGCTGGCTGCATGCCTCGCTTCATTAAAATCTCTGCACTCTCTCTGGTGATGGAGCCATCATATGCATCGTAGACAATATCGATCATTTCTTCATGCTTGTAACATGGCATACTATCGAGTGATAGATTTTCATACTTGAGATATTTATCAATGCTTTCACCTGTGGCATTGGCGATTCTTTCAACGTTTCTCACGCAAGGACTGGCTATATCCAAACTAATTAGAAATTCCACTTCTTCTGGGAATGAAGCTGCGTAGAGAAAAGATATCGCACCTCCGAGAGAATGACCCAATAACTTTACCTGGGCCAAAAAGTTTCCAATTTGAACCTGTACTCTGAGCTAGCACGCTGGAGAACATAGATTCTGATATAGCAAGGCCCGAAAACCAACTATTATATTGCAATGATGATGTAATGTACAAAATTGTGTTAATTACTAATAAAACTAATTCTGGCAATTTTGAGACCATTATGAGGGGTGATTGTCACGATCGAGTAATAGCCTTTGTTAATAATTGAGAAAGCCTTACAACAAGCGAAACATGTGAGTTCTAAAAATTTATACACCGAGTGACAAGATGCTGTTTACTAATGCATGCGAGTAGTCAAAGTAATTTTGTCATCGATGAAGAATCTGGTCGACCGGGTCCTGAATGATTTGATGGCCATTTCCATGCAGTAACACGATTATTGCAAATATTTATGATCTTGATGATGCGATAGCTAATATTTTTCAGGCGGATAGTTACTAAAGACAATTTTCTAACCTTGGTCCATTTGAAATATTTAATGATTCTACGAAGCAACATGAGACCGTCGAAATGAACGTAATACGACTGGCCCTTTGGATAGTGGGAAGACAAGCCATGCCCTGGCATATCCAAACACAGTACGGAAAGATGAGGCGGCATGAGAGGCATCAACTTGTCAAAAGTTCCCGCATTGTCTTGACGACCGTGCAAAGCCAATATTGGTTGGATCTCTTTAGAACCCCACCATTTACCTGTAGGTAATTCACATATTAATTTTACAGAATATTGCCTTTCTAATATGGGTAAGATTATCAGGTTTCCATTTGGTGTTATCTGCTTGTTTTTGCAACCATTATGTTAGTACGAACTGGATCACAACTGGATTTGAACTTTGAAGAATATTAAAGGGGAAAATATCAACGACCAAGTAGCACATCGTCAACACAAATTTGGTTCGGTAATCACCCGTTGGAAATATTCTTTACCGTGCAAGGAATCGCAAGATAATTATGGATATTTGTTGAAAAATGTGGAATAAAGAAACTACTAGTACAACCTATGCAGTATATCTATATTTCTTGAGAACTGTCAACCGATTTTTGAATAGCGAGATACTATTTGTCCCCATGCTTCATCGAACTATGGCCACCAAATACCCTTACTATCAGCACTCTTGGGTCAAGCAAACATTGTACATATTGCGGACGTTGAATGGCGACTTATTAATTACATATGAAGCTAATGAATTGAGGTAATCACAATACAATGGGCGATTCTATTGTTGGGATCTACGCCAAAAGCTCACAGGCTATTACTTGAATGCATAATTAGATTGTTGAACAATTGACTTCAGTTTCTCTCATTCACAAGTACACCACAACTTTGTCAACTGTCATCTAACTTTTACTGGCAATAGAGAAGAGTAACGGAAAAGCAGGAAAAATCTTTGCATGGCTCATTTTCAGGAGCAGCTAACCTTGTCCCACTTGTAATGTTTAACGATTCTACGTAGGGTGATAACCCCATCCCAAAATATGTAGTAGAATTGTCCATCGGGATGATGAGAGGAATATCCATGGCCTGGCAGATCTATGCATAGAATTGCTGTATTCCTTGATAATAACGGAGCCAGAGTATCAAAGGAACCCAGATTATCCTGCCAGCCATGTATTGCTACTATAGGCTGTACATCCTTAGGGCCCCAAAGTTTTCCTAAATGTATCATGAACTGCTTGGTAATGCTGTTATCGGCTTGCCATTAAAAGAACTCTTACATTTGGAACTTGGAAAATTAAAGGATGGATTGCTTGATGAGAAGAGATTCCACTGCAGCTAGGATAAGGATGTTACACGGACAATAAAATTTTAGTGAGAATTGATCTCCTGTTTGCTTAACTCATGTGAAAGTGATCAATTATCACATTAGCAGTACAGTTTTCAAAACCAAGTATTTTGGCCAATCTGTGGTTTGGAAAATTTGAAGTCTGAAATAACAGCTTACCACTTACGATACCCCATGGAACAGGAATCTGAATATTTTCTGCATCTGCAATAGAAAATTTATTTTCAATAATCGAACATAAATAGATGTCGATGATACTCTCAGTGCTCGAATAAATTTCAAAGTTAAAACGAAAGAAACCAAAATAATGTTAATTGGCACAGATAACATAAAAGCGAACAATGGTTTGTTGATTTTCTGACAAAAAGATCTCCAACTGAGCACAAAACCCATTAAAAAAAAAAATATATACAATTACGGTTGTGCATTCAGAATTAAACCATCCATCACAGCAATTCAGTGTTGCCAAGAAAATACGTACCTCCGATCCCGTGCCCATTCATGTTATCCATTGAACTCATTTTGGACATTAGTTTCGATCGACTGATCAGATTATTTGCCTAATGTCCAGCTGTTCGTTGACCGCCAGTGGAATTAACCCTCACTCTCTTTTGGCTGCTCGAAAAATCGTTGTTAAAAAATAACGCTCGTCATGCAGTAAATTATAATTAATCAAGATTCAATATGTTAATACTACTTCGGTGACTGAGAACTTGACAGTGGAATTATCACACTGATATTTTATCAATGCTAGTTATGTCACTGAAAACGCATGCCACAATATTTGTCTCAGTAATTTTCCTGCTGACAAAAGCTATTTTTCCTTAGTAATTCCACACAACTCCATCCGGTTCAAGGTTACATGTGTCATGTCATTCATGAATTACGGTTCAAACAGATTTTAAAGATCTCACAGTTGAGTCTCGCCACCAATGCTTATTGGTTACTGTCACTCAATTGTTTGTCGAAAAAATTCCGGTGTGCTACGTACTCCAAAACAACTTAACAAAGTTTTACCAAAAGTGACGAGAATTTCGGTCAGAATCTGAAAAACTTGGTTCTTACAACCATAAGTTTATCTTTCGTCTCATTTTAGTAGCAATTCAGTCGATTCTTGGACCAAAATAATAGTTAACAATAAGGAAAAGTACTGAGTTTGATGCACTTTTGTGGAGTTTCAGATGTTTTCGGTCTACAGCTGACAGAAGCAGACGATAAGCGTACAGCTGTCATATAAGATAGGTATTTGCTGGTAATTTACCTGTAACGGCACCCTCGATTTACAAAGAGACTTGAATCACTTCAGATTTTTATGATCGCCGAGAAAAACATTTCTAACCTTTACTAACGAGATCAGACTTCACCATTAAGAATAAATTAGAATCAAATAATAGACGCTCCACATGTATTATTGACACTTATTACTTTCAAAACACTCAACAACACCCAACAATGGAAAATAAAGAATTTATACAGAAAACTATACTGCACACTGGCACCAAATTCGTGAACTTCTCACCAGGAACAAAAGTTAGTATCAGTGAATAAAACGATTTATTGTATTCTAAATAAGACCATGGAAATCAGACCTGACTGTTTAATTGACTGAATGGGTTTCAGGTTCGTTTTCACTACAGGACGACTAGATGCGACGATGCAAAAACTGTAATTGATGATAGCCGGACCACAGGAGAACCAATGGAATTGGTGTTAGGTAAAAAATTTAAACTGGAAGTCTGGGAAGTGATTTTACAAAAAATGGCTTTGAATGAAGTTGCCCGCTTTAGAATCGACAAAAGCGTAAGTGTATTGTCCTGAAAAGTGAAAGTGAAGTTTAGTCTTATTTAAAGAAATTCTTTTCTCGTTATATTCAGCTAGTCACTCCATACCCATTTGTATCAAAAACGTTACGTGAAGTTGGAAAGCCACGTTCAGAAAAGCGTAACCATCATTGCTGTGGAGTAACGCTGCAAAACGAAGGCATTGGATATGATGACTTGAATTATTTAATAAAAAATCCTCAGGATTTGGAATTCACCATTGGTATGAAAATCTAGTCTCAGCCAGATTTATTCGTGCAAAAAATTAAGGAAACCTTCATCAAGTTCTATCCAACAGAATTATTGGAGGTCGTATCTCCTGCTGATTATGAAAAAGAAACTTGGCAAATGACAGAGGATGAAAAACTGAAGAACATACCAAGCCTGCGAGAGAAGGGTAACATTCTATTCAAGGAGAAAAAATATAAGGCTGCATCCGATACGTATGCAACAGCCATTGGAATGTTGGAACAATTAATGCTAAAGTGAGAATCTGCAATGATGCTACTAAAAAAGTGAAACATGAAAAATTTACTCAAATTATTTTAAGGGAAAAACCAAATGACGAGGAATGGTTAGATCTACAGAAAATGAAAGTTCCGCTTCTCCTAAATTTTGCACAGTGTAAATTATTGAATAACGAATTTTATGCTGTAATCGAACATTGTACTACGGTGCTTAAGAGTGAACCAGGTTAGTGATTTTGATAATAACGGCAAGAAAGGCAATAGAAAGATGCAATAAACATTGTATTTCTTTGTTTTACAAGATAACGTGAAAGCACTTTATCGTCGAGGTAAAGCACATATAGGCGCATGGAATGAAAAAGAAGCCAAAGAAGATCTGGAACGCGTAGCTGAATTAGACCCAATTTTACGAACGGTCGTAGATAGGGAATTACATAATTTTCAGGTAGCGATTAAAGAAAAAGAGAAATCGGAAAAAAACAAACTATCACAAATATTTATCAAATGATTTATGCAATTCATGTCAGGTGTATATTCAATAATTTCAATTCAGTACAAATGTTAATGAGTGTGACTACCGTCGAAAAAATGAAAATCTCTGTTAATCTGAATCCAAAGTAAATATGTTGTAAATAAGGTTTAAGTGTCATTATTAATACCGAGTACATTGTTTACCATTTCTACACGTTGATGATGATGATGTGATAAAGAAGTAAAATAAAGTGGATGGTATCTGTAAATATTGCGTACAATAACCAAAGTTATAACATCTTGTTTAATTACGTAATAATCCGACAGTGGCATTAAAACGCCACAAAAATTTGAGTACCTAATAAAAGTCTTCTTCCGTAACCTTGTTTTTGCTCGTTTGATTTTTTATCTGCTCTTGATTATTGTACATGTCCGCAACTTGTTGAGCAGAAGTTGCATCTTCGCAATTTTTGTCGTCGCGTATTCTAATAAATCGTGGAAAGCGTAAAGATATACCTTTTTCCGGATCAACCTGTAGAAAATAACAAAAACAGATTTGAATTCTCTTCGTAGTTTGAAATAAAATAACCTTAATACGTGAAATTTATAGTTTATGACTAACAATGCCAGAAGCTGCTCTGTAAACTGGCGATAGGGAAAGATCGGCGCATTTAATTTCCCAAACTTGGGTAGCGTCGAACCAGTCGTCAGGTTCCTGGCTTCCATCATGTCGGTAATATGATTTAGGTTCAGGGATGATGTGTTGCTTTAAATATTCGGTGTGTTTTTGCAGAGCCTCGTCACTGAAGCCGGTGCCAATCTACGATAAGTCATAACAGGCATTCTCTTTACACAGAACTATCATCGCTTACGTAAACTAACACACCAGATCTAAGATGAGAGCTTTCCCCCGTTACTTAAAATGTAATGTACCTTGCAAATACTTTGATACTCTTCGTTATCTTGGTCATAACAGGCCAGTAAAAATCCCCCATAAGTTCCAGTTCTTTTGCCTCTTCCAATATAGCCACCGATGACCACTACATCCAGGGTATCGCCAACTCCTTCCAGATAATCCTTTTTCAATTTCAACCAGTTTCGAGATCGCTTTGCAATCTCATATGTAGCGTCTTGCTCTAAGGTTTTCACCATTAAACCCTCACAGTTTCCTATCGATGCATATAAATTTGAACGATAATAGAGAAAGTATCGTAATACTGTGGAATCTAACTAAGCACTGAACGAAATGACATTTCTTACCTTTAACAGACTCCTCCAGAAAATCTTGGACCTCTTCCATTGTGCTTGTATCTAAACTTGTAGCAAATTGCCATTCACCTTCTACTTTTTTAAAATTTTCTTTCAACAGTTGCCGCCGTTTTATGAATGGCTCTTTTACCAGTGCTTCTCCGTTCAAATAGAGTAGGTCAAACATGAATATACACACTTGAACTTTGATGTCAGCTTCATTTGCATCCTGCAATCAAAAACAAAAGTTCACGTCACGATGATCTCAAACATCCATCAGCTGATATAATTTACCTTCCGTTTTCTGGTGCTCAGTACTTGGAATGGAAGGATTTGCTTTTTCTCTCGATCCCAAGCAACCGCTTCACAGTCCAAGACACAGCTTTTAACATTATCGGAACGTGTATTGACCAGCCTTCCGATGACATCTGGATATTTGCTAGTGTTATTCTCTTGATTTCTACTATATATTGACACGTCGTTATTTTCAGCTATATGTATCTGGAAATTGACGATTAAAATGTTCATGTATTATCAATGGAACTTGGGGAGTGATTATCAAATTTTATACTGTTCAAGACAGACCTGTGCCCTTTCTCCGTCATACTTCCACTCGCAAGTAAATTTCAGTCCTTCAAATCGTGATAGAACTTCGTGAACCCCTTTTGTCGGGTGCGCCAGCATGGGTTTTAGTGGGATACCAGGAGTGAGCTTGCATTTAATAGGCAAAACTTCAATTCCATCTTTCAATAAAACAGGAATGATCAGATCATAATTTGGACACTCACTGTAATAAACATGAGAAGATAAAAAATTTGAGGGTTCGAATAGGTTGCAGTAATACAGTTATATGATATTTTTACCAATATGTAGTTTTGAGAATCAAGGCCTTTTCATCATATTCTCGTTTGAACTTTTCAGCGGACATTTTTTCACTGGATTTTAAAATTTGTGGAGGGTAATCTTGGCCAGGCGGAGTCATAGCGCAAGCCAATGCGATCGCCTAAGAATCATGGAACGGACTTATAATTATACATTTTCTCAGACGGAATGAAGCTGTATTCTTTTAACTTACCTGTAAAACTGATTGCTCAGCCAGACCTATCCTAAGCTTTCCAGCTAAAGAACGTATGAAGTAACGTGCTTCAGAAAATCGACAAGCAATGAAAAGAGATTGAATTTTATCCACCTTTTTGACCATGGACTATGAAAAACAAAAATGATCGAGCAATGAAATGATAATAATTTATTGATATTGAACTATGCTTAAAAATACTTCACTTACAGCCTGTCCAGTCATCTGCGCAATTTCTTTTAGTTTAATATATACGTTCGCAACAGTTAACGGGCCTGGTTGGAACATCATTCGTTGATTCGAGCGACTTTCTTCAGCAACGACTCCTAAATCTCCGACTTTTTGCGCATCTGATTTTATCTGTGCAATAGTCCTGCCGGTACACTGTGCAATCGCTCTCATTAACGTGGTTTCAGCTATTCCCAACTCTAGACCTGTTAATTTGAAAACGACGATGTACAATTTAAGTTGTGCATCATATTGTACAATGATGATTCAATGGTACCAGGAAATATTCTGATCCATCGCAGGATCTTGCTGAAAATTTGGCTTTACCTTCATAAGCTGGGCCCAATTGGTTGAGGCAGAGATAAACACTGGCAAGTAAGTCGTCGGGGCTTAAAATAATAACAGATCGAAGGTAATTCGAAAGAATTTCGATCATCTTTAACCTGGCACTTGTGTTTTCAATTACTTCTAGGGTACGAGCTAATGCAATGTACGGCACTCTGAAAATACACGATAAGTTGTTCACTTTAGAAATCACTGGAAAAATACCTCCAAAACTACAATAAAAGTATTTCATACTTTTCGTTTCGCTTCCAACAAGCATCGTCTATTGGATGGTACTTTGGATTGCTTGGATCATAAGGGTGACCTGATGCTTTATCCTTGCCACCGCTAGATTTCTTAACTTCTCCTTTTGGATCGCTCTTTTGCTTAGAGGCTGCAAGGCGAAAAATTCATTAGATGATCGGAAGAATTGCATGAAAATAATTATGAAGGCTGTTGGTAAACTACGCTTACTAAAAAAGCTATGAATATTTTTAGGGGACTTTTTAGTTGTTGGCGGACTATTTTGTTTTTCGGTCTTAGAACTCTTCTCTAATTCTTCCGCAGAATCCTGGTCGGACGAGATAGCTTTCTCATCTTCGGAATTCCTCTCTTTTTTAACAGGACTAGCCAGAGATGCTTTATTGTCCTGTTTCACTGGACTATCTGGAAGCTGAAATTGATTGAAAATTCCGGAATCAGGTAATTGTATAACTGGAAAGTCTCGGATCTCAATTGATCTCAGAAAATGATGAAACTTTACATTCAAGTGACCGTCATCATCGCTGGAATCATCGACAATTATTCTGGATCGCTTTTTTGAGGCTTTTTTGCTTTTGGAAATGTGATCATTTTGTTGAGTAGTTCTACTTATTGGGGAAGCCTTCTGAATGCTTTCTTTCTTCACTGTGGGTGTGTTTTCCTTTTCTTTTTCTGAATTTGCTACGTGAAGTCGATCAACCGTTTGACCTTTTTTACCTGTCTTTTTTGGAGTGGGTAAAATTTTTTTTTCATTCTGCTCTAGCTGCTTTGCAATTTTTGTAACAGATCCAGATGAGATTTTCGAAGGTGATGGAGATGCAATGCCATTATCAGCGCCAGTCTTTTTTACAGGTGGAGATCTGAAAAACATATTCAGGGTTAATTAAAAGTAAGACAGACATTAATCAAGAAAAAATTTGTTCATGGTCGATTTACGTGATAGATCCGTTACTGCCGGCACTATGGTTCCGTTTTCTTTTGCCATTAGACGGACTGACTTCCTCATCCTTCTTTTTCGATGTACTATTACCAATATGCAACCAATTGAAGGAACACGATACACTGTTATTGTTTATCAATCGTGCTAATGATAATATTGATGGCTCGTAGAACAGAGTTCCGGATTTAGAAATAGTGTTAATTATTTTGAGCCTGAACATATCTTTTTTTCTATCGAGTGGTTTTTTTGGTTTTTAAAAAATATTCTTACGTGTTTTTATAACATTAAGGCATACCTTGGCTGGGGTTGTCCCTCATTCTTATCAGTGTTTGGAACCCGTTTTGTGAAAAATGACCTGAATCAAATTAATTGAATTAATCAGGGTGTTGACTGGGTGTAGAATTTTACGTGTTCATTCACATTAAATATTTTTTCGATCGCTCACTTTAATCATTTACTCACGTTATAGACTTTTGCGCCATTTTCCCGCGGTTTTAAACCTAACCTACCCAAAACAATTTGACGCTTGCGTGCGGGTCTACCATAGCTCGAGAATCGATCGACATCGATTGTAGTAAAAAATTTTCAGTAATGCAAAAGTGATGATCATGAAATTTCCATCAGCAAAGGAATAAAAATGTTTGGCAAGATGTTCAGCTCATGCTGCAGATATTATTTACAGGTTCCCCCGAGTGTTTGAAATCATATTCATTTCTTTTTTTTCGATTAATTTCATTGCAAACCTAATCTCATTCAGTTGTATACTCACTGAATAATACCGCTATGTATACGTAGTACTATAGTTCAGTGGTTGCACTAGCGGTATCGCAGAGTATCGGCTTATCTCTATCCGGAGATAACCCGGATAATGCGCTATGAAATGGGTGTTGAATGAAACCAGAATCAACGCCAAAATGCATAGAATTTCTCGTACTCGTTCTTCGTTGCTTGTATGTCAAAGCTGCCGCACAAAAAATTTGAAAGCCCATAGCTTCCGTTTTCGAACGGAAATCTATTGACATCTGCATTCATTTGTCGGTACACATCTATCCTTTTTGATAGACATTTACGTTGCATTTACAATCAGTGCACTCTTTGACCAGTTGAAGACGCCATGCAATCAGTCCGACAAGTGAGTGGGCACTGAACTCTATAATATACAAGAGTTCAGTGGCTAGGGGTGATACCCGTAGGGTAAACAAGTGTTTGGTTCTGGCTCTTGAACCACGCTCTGAAAATATGGCAGATCCAACTATTCAGACTTTTTGTTGTCATCACAACAACAATACCGATATTGCAGTGATAATAATGCAAGAATTCAACACCGATGCTTACAACACCGTCTGCATGCTATCCTCGACGATGGGAATCCTTGGTGCCGTTTATCAGGTGAATATCACATACACGTGGGTACTCGACCATTCTCGCGAGTGGATTGATAATTGTTATCATGAATCGGAGAGAGTACATGAGACGAATCATGCGTGGATCCGGTCATGAAATAGCCGGAAACATTCCGCTGAAGAGACGTCCGTCCAGTCTGTCAAGATTTCTCTCGATATGCCCACTTAGGAATTGATTCCAAGGTTGGGGAGAAATTAAACACTAGTTCAAAGCACTTGAAACAAGAATCGATTCTTTATTAATGCAAAGAGCCTTTGTACAATAACTTTGGAGAGCTATACTCAATGCCTCAAATGCACACACTCCTCACTTTTTTCCCTCTCGACAATCATTCAATCTCTCATTCTAATTTTTAATCGCAATAAAGTCTGTATTATATTTATATTATCTACAGGTTCTACCGCGAGAGGAATCGCAATTTCCGCATCGTTGGCATACATTCTCCGCAGCTCGAGGACGCGAGATTATCATCTGGCTAGCTGTTGCCGATTTCTTTGCTTCCTTGGGTGTGTGATTTGCTCAACTCCGCTTGAATAATTCAGCAAAATTCCTCCTACAGTCACATGTGAACCAAATCCAGCCTCATTCCTTCCCCTTTGCATCTTCCAATTGTTTCCTAAAGTTAGAGTTTCAATTTATAACATCACTCATCTAAACAAGTATAACGTTTGATTTCTCGTCTTCTGTCCATAGGAGTCTTCGTTAGATCGGCATTATGGATTAATTTCAAATCCATAATGCCAACCGAAGACGACACATCAAGTGTGGTGTTCTGCGCTGTATCGTCGGTAAATGCCAAGATTCACCTTGATTTATTCTTAGGGTGATCAGAAGAATGGAGGAAGATTCTCATATCTTATTTAGTACTTGGAATAATAGATCATAGATTGGATGCTACTCAAAGAGTATAGAATATGGTTATATGTGCTGTAGTTTCCAGGCTTGGACGCAGTATTTTTATATGGCAACATGGATCTGGACTCTTTGTTACGCAATAGATATGAGATTATTGCTGAGCGAACGTCAGGGTTATCCGCATTATTACCACGCTGTTGCCTGGATATGTCCTGCCGTTGCGACGATCTTTGGCCTATCCATTCTTTATATACCTGATGCCAAGTGAGTCCCAAAATATATACATGGAACAATAATTTAAGACTAGACTACACATGATATGCTAGTTTGAATTGTCAATTAACGTTATTACTAATTGTCGAATCAATCCTGAATCATGCTGAAGTATTTGCAAAAAAGTAATCATCTCTCGATTCTTTTGAATAATAGGTAATTGCGCAAGCCTGTACTCAGCGGCAATGATTAATGAAATACATAGAAACAGTAGCAGATTCAAAGTATGCAACAGTGTATGGTTCTAGATTTTAGCCATCTCGTGGCATCATGTGAGGTGTGATTGCATCATCCCTAAATTTTATGGGATTTGTATGGGTATCTGTTAAAAATGCTACTGCTTTTTTTCAGCTGCCATAACTCGTCTTCGTTATCTAGTGCTGTGCTACGAATATTGCCGAATTATTGTGCTACTTACATACCTTTGACCATTGTGATGGTAACAAATCCTGCGCTTTACCTAGCATCGACTCGTGATCTCACTGCTGCCGTGTCGTGGAGTCTGTCACAGCTCACAGGTCGTGAGAGAAAACTGGTTCAAACTATCAGAGTGAAGTTTGCCTTGACTAACCTAGTTTATTATATTTGCTGGATTCCGAATTTGATAAATGGTATTCTACTCTGGACCTTGTGGTTTAAATTACCGATAAAGGTTATCATCACTTTGTGGTATATAATGGTGAGTATTGTTTGGATGAGTTGTGATGCGCTATTGATTGTATCAGCAACCCAATCGTTGCAAGACAATGACTCGAAAGATCGACTCAATCTGTACGGCCTCTTTGGTTCTCAGGCAGTCACGAACCCCCTGCAGGCCTTCTTCAATGCGCTGGTGTATCAAAGATGGGGCAGAGCTGAAAAGTTTAGATTTTCATGGCGCAAAAAACTGGTGATAAAGGAATACTACTCAAGGGATATCGGCACACTGCTGCCCGAATCGACTCCGCTGCTCAATCAACATTTTACTCCGCACACGAGCATAAATGGATCTTCCTCTCTCTGATGGTTTTGAATAGTAAAAAGACCGTTCAACCAGCTATGACCCCTGATATACTAATGTAATGAACTCAGGTAACAATGGAAAACATCTTCTAGTACCAACAATGTATTATGGATAGATGAATGTGTATGATATCTGTTCAGCATTGTTTTCAGAGCCAACAAAGAAATATTGTGATATTTAATAAATTTTCACACAATTTATAAAATTCAAAATAATCATTTCCATTTTAATTCAGCTTTATAATCTATTGTTTTATTTGTATGCCCGAGAGTTTAAATATAACACTTGAGCTGTCAGCTTAATAATTTTTATTTCGTAATCAGAACAGCACCATATGAAAAAAATGAGATTCCTATCGATCTAAACTTAATTTATTAATATAAAAATACGAGCTTCGTAACTGTTTTTTCAACAAATTGTTGTTTTGTGACGAGTGATTGTTCGTAGCCAATCGCTACCAACAATCAGGTGTACACCGCCAAATGGCTACACCACGTTCTTATACAGGCGAACGTTTTTCCACGATTAGCTTGCTTGCTAAAATCTCGATACCCCTCTGTGTTTACCTCTAGTGCCCCTTGATAGAATAGCAGCTTTGATCTGCAACAGGCCAATCATGATTCCAGTCTTTGCACTGGGTTAAAAAGAATAATTCCCTTCACTGGTCCATTTCAGAGATTAACTTCGTTATTGGCACTGTTCTTAGGTTTTTCATCACTTACATACTGGGTGACACCGAGACACTGATTACCGCCGAGACATGGATGCTTGATTAAAGACTTCAAGTCTGGTAAGAAAAATCAAAAAATAAGTTTTGAGAAAGAAGCAAAATAGCCACAACAACTACCTTGAACTAGCCTGAGACAACACGACGTCACCTCGATAGACAACTACACTTTCTTACGATTGATAAGAGCTAGTTACCACTTTCATTCCATAACGCTAAATCAATACTAGTTATGTCTACACTCATGTCTGGATCAGTTTTCGTTTTTGTCATGGCTATCTCTGATCAATAATTTAACACACGTACACATATATGTATGTACTCTTGGTATCAGCAATAATTCACAAAAGGTACCTGTCTAATTCTTTCCAAGGCGTTATCGTTAAGTATTATATCAGCGACACCTCTAACTTCTAGACCTATGTAAATTTGTTCGAATATCAGAGATTGTTTACAATTGCCTGCCAAAAATTGAGACAATATTATACCTAGGCCAAGGATGACGACATTGTTATAACTAATGGATACAGCAATAGCTGTGCACAGAGCTTAATTCTATTGAAACTGTTTGTTTTACTATCTTTGAACGAGGTGGCTAACGGAGATCATAAAGATGCACGTGTGCAAATAGGTTACTGTTGAGATTCTGGTCTCGGGGTATTGAATTTGAAGAAGTATCCAAGACTGCCACAGGTTGGATAATTACCACGTTACTCCTGTAGTTTTGCCTTTGGTACAAAAACTATGGAGTAGCATCAGGACGAGAGGTCTCTTCCTGCCGAACATCCTAATGTAAGGCTTGTTATTTCTCCAACTATCATCTCCGCAATCTTCCACGCCATTTCTTCCTTAGCCTGATTATACACATTTAACAATAATTCAACCAGATCAGAATTGTGCGCAATACAATGAATAAAATAATGTGTAGTACGGGTTATTGAACGAGTTTGTAATTTAAAGTTTCCGGCCCTGTGCATAGAGGAATGGGGCTGATCATCTATTAGAATCATCGTGTATTCTCACACGTGAATGGTTAGCAAGCAAGCCAGAGGGCTGCAGTTGATATAAAAAATTCACTTTATACTCGTGGACACTTAACCCTTAGAGGAACGGCATTTCAAAAATTTTAGGAGCTTATTATCTAAATTGAAATGAGTTCGGAGGTCCCCTATTCAGGACCGAATCATAGATGGATATTGGCCAGTCAGCCCACTTCATGTCGGTACTCCAAGGGTTAAAGAGTGAAGCGTGGGATGCACTTACCTTATCGTTCTCGACGTTGACCAACCTTTTCATGGCTCTAGACAACCGAGATTCTGAAAATAATGTGCGACCTTTCAAGATCTGGTATAGGTTCATGAACCTAGATACATTGTCTATCTATTTGTACGTCCGTTGGTCTATCGATTCACCTGAGCATCTACACACATACACACATTTATGCACATTTATGCATGGATGTACACGGTATAATATGTGTCCAACGTTTATCAGTGCTCAGGGATAAGGTTGCGAAAAAAAGGGCTGCCCCGAATGCCTGGGAGCCCGAATATCTGTGGTAACAAATGTCACCGCAAGCAAGTGAATCGTACTAGAATTTGAGTTTACTGTGCGTATTTACATAGTTACATGTTCTTATATGGATATAATGGGACAATTGAAATTTTTTTAATGTCATAGGTACTCACCATATTTGCGATGCGGATTAGGTTCTATTTCAGTGACAAATCTGCCCATCTCATTGACGTATCCAACGCTTAGACTGCAACAGATGTTCAAGTGAAAGATGAGTCAAGTTATAATTAAAAGTGGCAATAGTTACTAGGTTGGGTAACAAAATCCTCACTTGTACTTTTGTCGCCGCCAGAGAGAATCCGGATCATGTAGCTGTCTGGTATCTATACTTAGTCCCTCGTTGGCACATAGTCTGCCGTGCTGTTCAGGCAAAGTCTTTTGCGTCCCAACACTCGCTGTACTCATTTCGCTGCTACAGTCAGAACCTAGAACGATCGTCAATTATTCGTTACAGCATAATGCCGAGCTCTCATTTCCAATTATCAACAAGTAGGGGGCTCACCTGTTCTTTTCAGTCGCGGGTGTAACGCTGGACACGGGCTACTTTGAATGGTACTTATCAACTCCGAAAGATATTTATAATACAACTGCGATGATAAGAATGCCGTCAAATAATGCTGAAATAAAATTTCCCAGATTATATGATAAATTCTGCAGCTATTAATGTGAAAAAACAAGATTCAATCTCAATTGTTAGCCAGCTAAACTCGGGTTGCAAACCTTATCCAGATATCTGTAGATTATCCGACAGGGTAGGTCGAAACAATCAGGTCCTGGCCCTTGCCCATCCTCTCGACAAATGTTTTGTTCTACTTGGAAGCGTACCTTATCGCTGAATCCAAGCGACATCGTTGCTTGCAAGCTGAAGTATCTGTCGAAACAAATACCACAATGAGATGCAGTAAACTTTTCCATGAGGCAGGTACTATTTTATACAGCAGAAATAATCTTGACCGTTTGTTTACTTACTTGTCGTAAATTATAAGAGCATCTGTTTGGGCCTCTGCTGGATTTGTGGTATCTTCCTTTTGCAGTAAATTGTGCTTGTAATTGATCGCCGCCATCCAGAAATCCAAAAGTTCCCGCTTACCCTCGATCTCCATGAACTAGAGTAACATCCATGTGCCGTGAAAAGACAGTTAATGACCCACATCAAATAATTCAATATCAGGGGCATTGTAACCCAATAATAATTATGTATGTGGTTGTATCGTGTCCAGGTATGCTTAGGGATGCGCGTATGCATAAACGTAAATACCTATGGGTGTACCCAGGTATATATTTCGAAATAGGCAAACCTAATAGGTGAAATAGGCATTTGTATGCATCTACCTCCATAAAGTGGAAGAATGCCGTCTCGTTGTACAATATGTCTGCTAGCTGGACGTTTCCACTGGTGAGTACATCGATTTGATGCTTGCAATGAAAGTCGCTTCTCAAAAAATCGTTCATATGCCTGCACAAAATATGGATGCATTTTTTAAATGTGATCGAGTCATGGGAGAGGTCTTGACTGTTACTTACTCTTCCTCTAATATCCTGTAAACAATCTGCTGTAAGTCACACAAGCATTTCAACATTGATCCCATGTTTTGGGAATGTAAAGCAGACTGCATGATGTTTAGCATATCATTGGGTATCCTGCCTGGCCCAAGGGCCTCTTTAACTATATATCGTTTGTAAATGTGCGAGGCGTCCTGTTTAGAAGCAGCAAAAGCAGCAGATTCAGGCTTTCTTATTTTAAATTCAAGTTTTGATTCATCGGCTCCATTCAACAATTGACTAGTGTTTGGTGTTCCGTGACATTCTGATAGAGGATCGTTGCTATTTACACTATCGTTGCACGAGAGTTTATCACGAGAACACACATCCCCTGCCATAATATTATTGCACCTGTAGTTGTCGTTACTGTCCGCTAAGCCAGACACATCTTCAGTTGCTTTTTTTTGTTCACAAACACTGTCCAACAGATCAATTCCGCTTGTCCTGATATCTTGTATACCACATGAGCCACACACGCATTCTACTTCGAGCCAGAACTTTATTAAAGCCACGGATCCTCGAGCTTCTAGGAATTGAAAAAAATAGCCTAGTGCACTTTTGTCAGATAGGATCTCTGGTAGTGTTTTTGATAGTCGAGATTTCATGGTAGTGCATTCTGACGTTTCATCTTTGAAAACTTCCGCTGCATCTTCTTCTTCTTCCAAGCAAGACCACGAGCCACATTTCTGACGGAACACATTTGTCTCTGATTCACCCAATACTTCTGACTTCGATGGTAAATGTGGCGATGTTCGGGACTTATTTCGTGGCCCTGTAAATTTTTTTTTATCAATGACAATCGTAAAAATTACAACTACGAAGCAACAAAAATAGCCTTTAGCAACAGATCACACTGGTACACTTGGTTGTGCTGGGACGTATACAATGTATGAGATATCTCACCGCCACTACGATCAAAATCGCTGGATTTTACAATTAGCGCGACGAGCTATATCAAACTGTGATCAGTTTGTTGAACAAGGGCAAACACTGGCCCTAGGTGCACAAATGTACACAGTTCAAAATTTCTTTGAAAAGTGTTTATGCGAGGCCATAGAACTTAGGCGAGGTTATGGCTTGGAAAAAATTTGTTCATCCCATCACCGTACCAGTGTATGTTAGACCGCGGACGTTACATCCGTGCGATAGATGACAAAGTGTTGTTGCTATTTTGCTATATGAGTGAATAATTACCAGATTTCTTAAAGAATGTGAGCATCGTTCATGTTGACAACAAACATGACCAGAACTGCGTTCCGTCCGCGGACATGGGTTGAGATAAAATGACAATTAAAAGATAGCCGGACGAATGAAACCTCGCAACCAGCTGGCATCACAACTCTTGATTTGCGACTACAAAGCACCGACCACAACCAAACGTAGAGCAAGTTCGTCCTGCGATTTCCGATGCACTTTAGCATTTTATGCTCGAAAGTTGTACATAAGTGACTTACATGTACATACCTGTATGTGCCTGTATATGTAGCCCATGCGATAGCCATAGCTGCAATATAATTTCCTAGTTTTCAACCAATAGACAGCTTGGTAACTTTGGGAAAATTACGCGGGGAGATTTATAAAGGAGACATAATTGAAAAACCTTGCAATTCACAATTTTTTTACATTTACATTGTAATGTAAGCGAACATTGCAAAAATATTCAAGTGAGATGGAATCATGTACATTTAGAACATTGTAGATTCCCTAGAACATAGTATTATCATAAGGACAATGTCTAGTAAGCGTGATAATCCATGGTGTGACGCAGTGTGACACACTCGACTTCGTCAATTTTCAAGGTATTGGCTTTTATATTAATGTCCTCCTCCAACTGAATCTGCGTCTTCAGCAGATAACGGAGCGATGCTTGCACCTGGAATATTGAAATAATCATCTGAGTAAGTACTTATAGTATAAATTTCAAATTTTATGACTCATAAACACTACAGTTCATTTCTCAGGGCGGTGTTAGGCAAGAGACGGTGAGGTCGGAGGGAAGATTTCAAACTCCTACCATTACACTCGAGTCTCATTGAAATTCCATGAGCGGGTCTATGAGTCAGGGATGGTGAAATTATTTTCAAACCCACTTAGTCCTACCTAATTAATGCACATTTTGACCCAGACCTAGCTTCAATTTCTATACATATAATCAGTGATACAACACATCAATTTTACCTCATTAAACATCTGTTGTAACAAAGATACTGTGGAGCGCAGATCATGAACCTCTCGAATAAGACATGTCTCTACAGTATCACGATTCAACTCTAGGCCGGGCCTTTGACAGCGATTACCAAGCCGGGTATGAGCCAAAGCCATGTATTTCTCCTTTTCAGCGATGCCCTTCTCCAAACGCGTCAAATCACGAGTCATCGCATTAGCCTGCCGCATAATCTGTAAACCATGTTTTACTGAATTGCGTTCGTCGGTCTTAAACATGGAATTTTTGTGACTCGAAAAACATTCATCAAAGAAAAGGTGGAAGTGATCGAACAAAAAGAAACCTCTGAGTGTTGCAATTCCAATTTGAGTTTTGCTGCTCTAGTTTCCTCAATACGCTTTTGAAATGCCTGATCTGTTGCATTCTTTTGCAAAGTAAGGTCATCGACAATCTGTTTGAGTATAGTATCAATGTAGTTTCGCATTTGTCGTGCACCATTTACTTCTTTAGAGGCTGCAACAATGTTGTTGTTTGTCTGCATTACCCATTCACCCAGGCTAATAGTTCTGAAACGCGAGGAATTGATTGATTGATCTCAAGAGCAAGAAACACTATAACTTGTTGTGATTAACGCAATGAAAAGCTAGAGATATAAGATTCGAATGTTAGTAAGTAGAATCAGTCCAATGTAGAGTTCAACTATGCGTACGATGGATCAAGCCTTGCTGTGCCATGATAGAGACTCAGATTGAAGCTATTTTCTTTCAGAGTAAGATTGTGACGATCAATGCGTAGATTGATCTCCTTATCTTCGAGATCCTTATCCATGTAATACATGGTGGCCTTCAGTCTGCGCATTTGTTCGTGAGCCTGCTCGGTGGTACGCACCAACAGATTCTCTACACCCTTGATCACCTCGCACTCTTTGCGCAATTCCCGCTCGACGTCATCATGTACCAGATCAATGCCCAAGCGATGTTCACTAAAATTTAGTAAGCAATAGCATTAATAGCCAAGCACAGTTTTCTTATTTAACCATATCATCGATATCTGTGTACCAACCGGGCTATAAGGCATTTGTGACAAATAATAAGAGCATTTCTTCTCACAGAGGAGAGAGCATCGGCCAGGCGTTCTTTGAATACATGGAGTGCATCCACCTCCAGAAGAACTTCTTTTCTAATGCGTAGAAGCTCATCCTTCCGGAATTTGATATCCGTTAGCTTTTCATCCAGGCGATGATCCACCTCTTTCTTATTGGCATTGGCAGTTTCAGCAGTAAGTTCGTAAACGCGATCAGATTCGGCAAGCAATCGGTCGGCCAGTTGTTGTTGCGCCTCAGAGCAACGATACTTGAATCTGTTACTATGGTACCACTCATCTAGCGTGAAGCGTTGTGGTGGTGGTGGTACAACGGCCATCGCCCGATTCATTTGCATTCTTGATTCAGTTTTAGTAGCCATGTAGTGCATCAGGATTCTCCATCACCTCTGTCCTGTACCAAATCACGGAATTCTCGATTCCAACTCACTGTTTCTGTATTCTTGTGGAGCTGTATTCCCCGGGTTGAAACGGTAATTAAAACTACCCATCCGCTCTTGGATAATACTTTATTGCTGGTTACCCTGGTGATGCGTTTGTAAGGAATTGTTTATCCTCAACAAATCGCCGTGACAACGCCGTAGATTTCGTCAATGCTCGTCGATTCGTTCGAATATTTTCCGACTTTTGTATAGTTGAAAATTCGCGCCACTTGATTGTCATCTGACTGTGGTCGCCGGTTGGCGCTAAATCGTTGGTCGTATCCACCACCATCATACGGTCTACTCTCAACAAAGCTTTCAACAGCTTTCAACTCTATATGCTCTATAAGCTGCTTTCAACCAAAGAATTTTCTTTAAGTTTGCTTTCAAAAACGATGCTCTCGCTCTCACCTTGGTGGTTACGATGCAGTAGTAAAATACGATTGGTTTGCGAGAGCGCCATCCCAGTCCCACTACCACTCGTTTTCTCAGGGGTATGCCCTGTTAGTTTACCTACTACCACAGCTTGTACTGCGCTACTCTTACTACAGTATTCTCACTGATATTAGAGATCAGTGATTGTTCTGTTCTCTTCTCTACTACCGTTGAGAGAACGCTACTACATACTACACTGCACTACATATACTGTACACTAATGGAGGCTAGAGAGAGTACACTTTACAGTGGTATACTGTGTCATGGGGTAGTCTCTAGCTAGAGTCGCTAGTAAATATTCTACAGTTAAAAGGTGAGACCCATAGTGAAACTGCCTCGCTGTGGGCTGCACAAGCTCCATTCAACCGTATCAATATCTTTAATCTGCTCTTCATTCTGCTATAATTTCGACTCGATACTTGGATCTGAAATCGGAATTGGGCGAAATGTAGAAATTTTTACCGGCATTTAACTGTTCGACGAGGTTAAGACCTGGCCAAACATTGACGCGTACACACCCCGTACATCGCCAACCAGAAAGGCTAATGGAGCATTACGAATGTCACTCGAAAAGTAATTAGCTGGTGTTTCAGAAGACCACAGGCGTTCGGCGAGGTCTACGAGGTACACATTCCCATTAACCGTTCTTTAATCAAATAGCCGGAGCAGAAGCAATGCAACCAGATCAATAACTACCAACTGGTTAGCCTGTCAACTTCATGAATGAAATACAGTGGTTTTTTTTTTTTTTTTTCCTTCGAACTTATTACAAATGTCCTGTCTTTCAACCTATCATATAAACGTACTAATTATAAACGTTCGTCTATTAGCATTTTGTTATTGTTTTATTTTCTCCAGAAACACCAGCAGAATGTCTAAACGATCAGCCGACACTGGAGATCCGGGTTCTCAGCCCCCTATAAAAAAAGTTCAATTCGAACCAATTTTGATAGGGCCAATCTCCACGCTGGAGGAAATGGACATGAAGGTCTTGCAATTCCAGAACAAGAAATTGGCACAGGTACAATTTGACAAAACGTCGACTAACTCAATCCTCCTCCTCTTACGAACGAAATGTGTTTACTTGGCTGTTCTAAACATCTTGTGGACATTTCCGTGTTGTCAGTAGATAGTTGTACCACCCTCGATCAACCCAGTTTTAACAGCATTTTCCTCAACCTTCGTCGAGCTGGTCAATTAATTAGACTATGATCTATCATGTGACAATGAAAAAATATCGACGTTTTAGCGGCTGGAGCAACGGCATCGAATGGAAGCGGAGCTGCGTCAAAGGATTGAACAGTTGGAAAAGAGGCAAACTCAAGATGACGCGGTACTCAATGTGGTCAATCGGTATTGGAACCAACTCAATGAAGATATAAGGGTTCTCCTCCAAAGATTCGATGCTGAAACAGCCGATGAGTCTGAAAATAAAAGTGAGATTATATTTGTGGGTTTGACTCGGTTGTCTATTGCATCGGTGTTAATGATTAATACCTTTTCCTTGTTTGCTACTAGATGAAAGTGAGGCGACAACTTCATTTCTAATGCAGTTGTCCTCGTGGGACAAAGAAGAACTCGACGACAAGCTAGCAAACCGTGTCCAAGTGTCCAAGCGAGCAGTTTCCAAAGTTGTTCAAGCATTTGATCGGCTCTCTCAGAGAAATGAAAAAATTACACTAGCTTTGAAAGGCGAATTCGATGGCGGTAAGATTATTGCAAAATTTCTGAAAACTCTGGAGCATTAGTGAGAAATTCCAGCTCTTCTACCGCATAGGTTTTGCTTGGAGTTTCTCTTGGGTCCTGTTTACTTACAGAGTAGGTAATTTTCTTTTGTCTGCAGAGGAGGTTCCAAATATCGATGACGTTGTTAAAAAAGCCAACGCTGAAATTCAGATGGAGAACCGAAATTTACAAGCGATAAACATACAACTCCATGAAAAATATCACACCATTTCACTGAAGGTATTATTGCTTGTAGCGTAGAATAATAAAGGCATTTTAGCGCACTAAACTTGCATGTGTCTGGAAAAAGTGTTTCTTACGATCACTTGAATAATGGTAGCGATCGAACTAGAAGAGGTTAGGTGCACAACCCCCCTCTCGACTCTTAGCATCTCCCTGACCATCATTATTTATTCTGCGCAGATGTCTGAGCTGCAAGATACTATAACAGGAAAAGATACCCTTGCTGCCGAACTACGCAATCAAGTGGATGATTTGCAGTATGAGTTGAATAAGGTACGCTCTAGAAATGACAAGTTGGAGCACCACCTCGGGGAAGCCATTGAAAAGTTGAAGGCATTCCAGCAAATACACGGAACCGATGAGAAAGGATCAAACAAACCCAGTACATTGGTTGCTTCCAGTGTCTCCCAGACAAAGGTAATTGCAGAGATTAAATTGGGACAAAAAGCTTCGATTCTCATGTCGTACCAACTTACTTCTCGATTGTTTCAAATTATGCCAGAATTTGATTGCTTGATCTATGACTAATGGGTCTTGGCGTACTTTAGGTCGAAGACTTACAGCGAGAATTAGAAGAAACACGCGAGCTGGCGAACAATAGACTGCAAGAATTGGATAAACTTCACCAACAGCACAGAGACGCGCTGAAAGAAGTGGAGAAATTGAAAATGGACGTGAGTAGTGATTGTGGCGTTTTAATATCAAAACCCTCCTTCAGATCGATTGCCATTAGTCCCAAGTGCCGAGTGATTCAAATCTGACGACAAGGGTTGCTGTACATTTGTGTCACAGATTCGCCAGCTGCCAGAGTCAGTCATCGTCGAAACAACCGAATACAAGTGTCTCCAGTCGCAGTTCTCTGTCCTGTATAACGAGTCAATGCAGTTGAAGACCCAGCTGGACGACGCTCGGCAACAGCTTCAGTCTAGCAAAAACGCTCATCTCCGGCACATAGAGATGATGGAGGTAAGGAGACTCGTTAATACCGCTGATAAGTGTGTGAAATATTTCCTGGAGGTGTGATAAAATTAGCAATCCTTGGTTACAGAGCGAAGAGTTAATGGCTCAAAAGAAATTGCGCGGGGAGTGCATTCAGCTAGAGGATGTGCTTGCTCAGCTTCGAAAGGAATACGAAATGCTGCGCATAGAGTTCGAACAGAATTTGGCTGCCAACGAACAGACGGGGCCGATAAACAGAGAGATGCGACATCTCATCACTTCCTTGCAGAATCATAATCAGCAACTGAAAGGAGAGGTGCATCGGTACAAGCGAAAATACAAGGAAGCCTCTGCGGAGATACCAAGGGTAACATCCTCGTCAATATTCTGTCTTTCTCCTATACCGATCCATCTAATCCATTGATCGTTGTATGACTATGGAAACTCTTATCCGTGACTGTTTGTTTTCTTTGATTTATGGTACGACCGATGATCTGCGCAGCTCAAGAAGGAAGTGGAAGAAGCGACAAACAGATTGGGTCAGCAAGCAGCACAAGAAAACAAAGAAGGCAGCAGTTCTGATTGCAGTGGGAAGGAGGAGGACACATCGAGCTCTCTATCAGGATCGACTCAGGTGTGTACAATTTATCTCATCGTCATTTGAATTTCATTTCACCAAATGGCTCTCCGTCACTCAACATCGCCATGCTTGTTTTGTAGATCAAGGAAGAGTGCGGGGTCGCTATCAAAAGGGAGAGTGGAGCTGACGAAGAGATTGAAACTGTCGAGGTTGGCGAGGGAGAGGGTAGCAAGGGGACCCCCGACTCGCTGATCCTTGCATCGCCTACCCTCAGGAAGGAAAAGGACATCAAGAGAGAAAAGGATATAAAAAAGGAAGCTGTTAAAACGGAACATCGCGATCTCGGTCATCGATCTAAGGAAACGAAAATAGCCGACTCGGAATTGGTCAGAGATCTCAAGGCTCAACTCAAGTGCGTATCGTATTCTTCGTTCGACTGGCCGCGGGCGTTTGACTTTCGACTTTTTTTTATCAGAGGAACTTGTACATTCAATAACAAACGTGATGAAATTTTGTAGGAAAGCAGTAAACGAGATGAAGGAGATGAAGCTATTACTGGACATGTATAAGGGCGTTGGGAAGGAACAACGTGACAAAGTGCAACTAATGGCTGCCGAGCGTAAAACACGGGCGGAAGTTGAGGATCTACGCCAACAGATCAAGAAAATACAGGTATTGTTGTCGAACGATGCCCCAATAACTTTCCACGACTTCTGTTCGCTAACTCGTACGTACAATTATCAGGAGAGCAAACGCGAGGAGCGTAAAAAGCTAGCCGACGAGGATGCGCAATTGAAGATAAAGAAGCTGGAAGAGCAGGCGTACACTTTACAAAGACAGGTAGCCTCGCAGAAACAGGTAGATCACATTTCCACGCTTTTCGTAAGTCGTTTATTGCATGCATTGCCACTAATCTGCATCTTTTACTTGAATCGTACGAAGCGTTGCCAACTAACATGGGTAATCTGACAGTGTTTTTGCACAACAATAAGTTTCTCGTCATAATATTTGTCCATTCCTAAGATTCGACTTTTCCTATTGTCGTTAAATAAAACATGAGATAAATATTAAGACTCGAACGCGCCGGGAGTAATCGTCCAGTGTCTCGAGCCCGTTGATGTCCAGATCGGGAAATTTGGCAGCTGTAGTTTCGCTTATGCAGATAATGGCTGTGCATGTTCGTAGTGATAGTCTTGGTACGGGGATAGGATGGAACGGAGATGTAACGCTGAACAGAATTGCGTCTGGCTGCAGGAGGAGGAGGCCCTTCTGAACGAAATGGAAGTCACTGGGCAAGCATTTGAGGACATGCAGGAGCAAAATTCGAGGCTTATACAGCAATTACGGGAGAAGGATGATGCTAACTTCAAACTGATGACCGAGCGGATAAAGAGTAATCAGCTCCACAAGCTGGCCAGGGAGGAAAAGGATGTTCTTAAGGAACAGGTGATCACACTGACCACCCAGGTTGAAGCTGCCAATGTGGTCGTGAGGAAACTAGAAGAGAAGGAACGACTGTTGCAAAATTCACTCGCGACGGTTGAAAAGGAATTGGCACTGAGACAACAGGCAATGGAAATGCATAAGCGGAAGGCCATAGAGAGTGCTCAGTCTGCTGCAGATCTGAAGCTTCATCTTGGTTAGTCGCAAACACCATATCGCTCAGCGGTCATTTTTCCGAATGTACAAGGTCTAGAAACCGGTCATCTCTAGTTTCATTTTTTTGATCCGAAGTAAGATTACTTGCAGGATCTGTATTCGACTGGATTCACCCAATAATCCTAGTATTCAGTTCCCAGCTGCACCAAATTTTTTTTCCGCTTTTCATCTCTCCCCACATATTCTGTAAGGTTATGTTATTTTTCAGAAAAGTATCATTCGCAAATGAAGGAGGCACAGCAAGTTGTGGCGGAAAAAACTAGCTCCTTAGAAGCGGAGGCATATAAAACTAAAAGATTACAGGTGATATGCCTATTATCCCCAACTACTTACGCACATACCTTTTTTTTCTTGCACAAATACTTGATTCATAAAATTTGCTCCGTATTGAACGGGGGTTGCTTTCCGCACGCCATCATCGGTCGAAAAACTGATACGAATTTATTTCTCCGTTCCGTTTAATATTTCAGGAAGAAATTGCACAGTTACGAAGAAAAGTGGAAAGAATGAAGAAAATCGAGCTGGCAGAGACATTGGACGAGGTGATGGCTGAAGAGTTGCGGGAATACAAGGAAACTCTGACATGTCCGTCGTGCAAAGTTAAGCGCAAAGACGCTGTGCTTACAAAGTGTTTTCATGTTTTCTGTTGGGATTGTTTGCGTACACGTTATGAAACCCGTCAACGCAAGTGTCCGAAGTGTAATTGTGCGTTTGGTGCTAATGACTATCACCGACTCTATCTATCGACATGAAGACCTGGTTGATTGGCTAACATCATTTACCGTCCACTTGGTTCTGATGAGGTCGAAGAAGGCATTTGCTCGTAACTGAACTCGAATTTCTCAATTAACTTTTTTCAATGTACACCGCAAATTGCTATCTATCGATTGTACCGGCACTCTCGTAATACTTTCAAGCTATTCCCGCTGGTATTCCGATTGCCGATGGAAGCCAACGTAGTCCGATAAAATTCTTGAGCGCCACGTGAGGAAAAAGTTTATGAAGTTAGGTTTTAATTTATATAGCTGGAATTCCGTACCTCAGGACGCTCGTACACCGACTGAGAGATATCGTGTACAAATGTTTAAGATTACCAACAATATTTGAATGGATTCTTAACGAACATACCTGTTTTCGCTTACGGACCACCGTCACATCGTAAAGTGTTGGGAACGTAAAGTTTTCCTCACTCTAATCCTGTGTCAAATTGATTTAAAAAAAAAACATTTTGTATTTTAGATATTTTTTATTTTCTACTAAAAATATGTATCAGAACAATCGGGGGTGAATAAAAATGGTAGACAAGTAACGAATTGGAGAAAAAAAAAGAATCGAACCGATTAATCAGGCCATCTCGATGTCATCGGTTCGTTTAGAAGGTGCCGCGAGTACGTACGGTTCGTAGTCCCATCTCGGGAATACCCTTTTGTACAAATTCATCAGAATGGTATCTTGAGATTTGAGCTGCCCGTCGAATACACACTTCATATGACCGTGAGTACCTGTAATTGGACACGGTGTAAAAAAGTACGATGAAATATACGATAACGCAATGCCAAGAAACAAACCTAGCGGCTCTTTGATGTGACCTCGTCGACCGTGCTTGGTGCGCAGCTGTACAGGTTTGAACCAATTGATGTCCTCCCGGTTGAAAAACATGAACCGGACAACGGCGGATCGCTTGTGAACTTTGAACGGATACCCACTGAGAACGACTCTTTTAATGACTAGTCTATCCGGATTCACCGAAAGCACGCTTCCCGTCGCAATCAGTTCCTAAAACACATCATTCAATGGAAAATAGAACGGTTGTCCTCCGATGCGGTAAAAGCTGGCTTACCATATTGCCGGCTTCATCTTCGTTGTAACACATAACTGGACAGGGCGGAAATGTCACTGGCGCATACATACTAGCCACCACCGTACTTCCAGGTTGGAAGTATCGTTCGTACTGAAAAACGATAGCAGGTATTTTTTACGAACCTCTTACGATTGATACACGTCGGCGGGGTTCCTAGTCATTCGCACAGAGTGCGTGGTGAGATCGAACCGGTCGTGACTGCGGTTGTTTTACCTTATGTTTTCTGCCATTGGTATGCTGACTGAAAATCGGCGAAGCGTGAAACTTTCTGAATCCACATTGAAACAGTAATCTTGTCTTGGATTCGATAGCTTCTTTATTATTGGTCGTGCGCTTTAGGACAACGTTTAGAACGGACATTTTATGTTCGTGCGGCAGCAAGCCAAACAGTATCAGTGGTTGCTCTTCCTCTGTCATGTAAGCCTCGTAGAGATCCTGGTTCACGTTGGCAACATGTATGGTTATGTACCAGCCGGGCTGCAACAATAATTCTATCGATAATGGCCAGAGTCTGATAATGAGTCTAATTAGATTTCATTTTTTTTACCCAGATGCAACCTAGGTGTAGTTAAATCGAGGAGACGCAGCATTGTGACACGAAGGATCATAGTTAATCTTACCATTGCTCCGGACTCGTTCGAACTCTTCTTTAATATACGTTTTCGCATGCGATCAAAGTTCTCAAACTGGAAGATTCTTGCGTAGTCCACCGGTAGGTTCTCCTTTGGGTCCCAAGGACTCGTTCTGAACGACTCGAGGCCTCGGTATTTCGCGAAATATTCTCTGGCTGGTACGTCTTGGGGTGTATCCTTTTCATCGGGAAACATAGCATCCAATTTTGCTTCTGTACACAGGCAAAAGTCGTATATTTAATTCATTCATTACTATATCTCGAGCAGTTCCTTCGATCGATTGTGAGATAAAAGTAATAGACCAACCTTTGAATTTAACGATAGCTTGACGTTCTTCTTGCATGTCCATCTGTTGATCGTATCGTTGATCGTCAATTGCAACTTCGGAAGAGATGGTCATGGTTTCGTAGTCGTTCTCATCTTCAAATCCATTTTCGCTATGCTCGGACATGGAATCTGGCTCCTCCGCATCAACTGCCATCCCCCTATCGACTTCTTCATCGCACTCAGAGTTCGACCCTTGATCCAATTCCTCTGTAGAAATTTTTAATTCACGTCCAAAATAATACGTCAAGTAACAAAGACCGATGTCAATAAGAATCAAACACCCACCATCGTCTACATCAGGTATCCAAGCTGCTTGATAAGCGGATGTTCCTTTGGGAAGTAGTTTTACGACCTTCTTTTTTTCCGATTTAGCTTCGGCTTCTGCCAATTCTTCTTTGGTTGGCCAGGTTTGTTCAGCATCCAAGGGATCTGGTATATTCTCCGATTGCAAAGATTCCTGTGACCGGTAAAGCTTGCTTCGAACATGTGCCAGCAAATATGAATAATGACAAGAAGAAATACCGCTCGTACCTGAACGGTTGGGTCAGCTCGTTCCAAAATTCGTGTCACATCGTTTTCGTCCATCTTAAAATCACTCGGCGCACGAAGATCTCTGGTTCGTTTGCTTTCCAAGGGATAAATGTCCTCTGACGCATCGATTTGTGACATTTGAAACTCTCCAAATCCAGGTATGTGTACCAGACCATTCACCGACATTTGTGCGCCACGTAAGTAACCAGTTATTTTCAAGGTGCCGTGGCCATTTGACGTCTGTTTAGTAGTGGCAAAGATTTAACTCGTTATACAATGTTCCTATAATACCTAAGATTGCTCATGAACAAATGGCAGGGGCAATGGTTGCTGGCTATTGGCAAGGATCTCAGCTAGCAATTGACAGCAGTACATACGGTTCGGTCACCAGCTTTGAATGTCACATCTTCGGCGAGCAGATGTGGTCGGTTATTTCTATAAGACAGGCTCCTTCGCTTTTGCAATCCCAGGCGTCTAAGGACGTTTAATGCATCTGCTGCCTTTTCTAGGGGCATAACTTTTTCATCTGGTAGCCACTTGGAAATCAACTTTTGCACTTGTTGCTTGCTATCATGCCACTTCTACCGAGAGGAATGAACCATGTAAGTTTTGAAAAGTAATCGTCCTAGCGGCAAAGGACAAAATCTTTTTGGGAACTTGGGTAATGAATCGTAATACCTTAGGATGTACGGTATCTAAATCCATGGCCACTACTACGACGCTAGGAAGACCCTGGGCTATCAATGCGGTGATGACTTCTTCTCCCCAGTTATCGATAGACGAGTCCGTTGAATCACTCGTGAATTTTCTAATAGTCGGAACCAGGAACAAAATTGTATCCGCAATTTTAGCGGCGTCCAAATTGGCAAAAGTGTTTCCCGCTGGGGGGATGACGAACGAAAATCTCTGCTTAAATCTTGGAATACTGAAAATGTAAGAGCTTAAATCAGCGAGTGAATCCAATATTAGCTGGATTGTTTGTTAATATGGTGTACAGGGATCTAGACAGACGTGACTTTTTCAAAAGAGCAGAGTAAATTGTCATAAGTCAATTGAGTTGTAGAGAGGTGAAAAATGTGGTGTGCTTTCTCTGGTTCTTAGCCATCGATACTGTATTTGTTCGTACCCCATGTGAACGACGCCCGTGGGGCTTTTTGAAACGGTCGCAGCTTCGTCAGCACCACTTATCAGAGTCAGAGCAATATTGGGATGAATATCCTGATTGAGTACAATTACAGCAACGAGTGACGGAGCTGCCAATGATCCGCCAAGGTTTCGCTTCTTTGTCAAAACCTCTTCGCGTTTGTTTTTGCGTATCTGCTGGGACTGATTTCTGCGTTCGTCCTTTCTCATTTCCCTGCGAACTCGTCTCAACAGTGACTGTGCAAGGGCTTTGCCTAAACGATCATGCACATGGAATCCATTAGTGAGATTTCTTTGCTGTTTGTTGTACGAATATCGAAACACGAGAGCGTTCAATATATTGTTGGTCAAGTACATACCTTTCGCTTCATTATCGATGCTACCTTTGCTACGGTGTCTGCCAGTTTTGTGTAATTTGTTCGACTGTTTAAACACACCCGAACGGTGTCTATCTTGTTTCTCCATTCCCGTATTATTGGTGGCAGTCACTTTGAGCACATGAATAGCGACGAATAATCCCAGGACGAAGTCATATGAAAACGATCGGATCTATAAATGCCTCACGTACTCGGATTACCTTTTTGCAGGACACGGAAACACGTGGATGCAATGATGAAAATTGTCCTAACCCAAAGCCCGCCAGGGTTGTCAGTCGACTCAACAATCGCAAAGCGAGGATCGCGTGCGCGAGACTACCAAACGCAGGTCAGTGAACGCAGCGCAGATGGCGCCAGCGAGCTAGGTTTAAAGGTTTAAGCAGAGGTTTAAGTTTGTCTTCCACGATTCCCAAAATTTGTCGCGGTCGGCCAGGCTCTGTTGGCACGGGGAGGCACGGAGGCCACTGATCAGGAGGGAGCTTGGCAGTGGGAACGTCGATCTTTTTAGTTTGTCTTGTTTTCAATATTTACCGATTAAGTTTCGTTAATGTTTTTGTTCCTTTTGTTCCTGATGGACTCTCAAGAATTAATGAATCCTAAAGTAGTTTGAAGGAGCTTCGGCCAGCCGGAGTACACAAACAACAAGTATCAACAAAAATGGCGTTAGAAGAGGAAGCCCAGATTTGTAGGCTCTGCGGGCAGTGCGAGAGCATTTACATTGATGTCTTCGGGGAAGAGGGAACGAAGAGATATCTGAGCCTAAAAATTCATACGAAAGTCAACATTTTGGTGAGTTCATTTCTAGTTACTAACCCCGTAAGATTTTACTAGGTGGTAACGGTAAGCGCCGCTGTTGTTGCGACACGCCGAGAATCCTGTATACAACGACCACGTGGACAGGCTGGGCTTTAATTTTCTCTACAAGCTCATTACCCACGATCAAATCCGGTGTCAAATCGATTAACAGTTATACAGTTATTCCCTATACGAGGTGTTCTCTAACTCCATTACTCAATATCATCGCATGTTCCTATTCTTTGGACTTAGCATAACAAACAACATTCTGTAATGAGTGACAGTCGCTATTATGAGGAATACCGCTGAGTTCTGGCGGGTATTTAGTAAGCTCATTGGACAATGAAGAAGAAATTATTCTCAGAGCATCGTAATTCACAACTTTGATACAACTTGTCTGATTGCTGTATGCAAATTGTTGGTGTAATTGCAGGTTGAAGTTTTGCAATTCCAGATGTTCAGGTAGATATACAATAGAACAATACGATGTGCATGACGATGTGTTCTAAGCCCGCATTTAGCTGTGAAATTGTCAAACATGACTAATACTATGTATGAGTCGAAATTTTTTGCAATATGAGTCTACCGTTTCATGGTCAGATATTGTAGTTTCTACGCTGCCATAGGTTCACATTAAATATAAGTAGCATCAACCGCAGTAGGGTATAGAGCGGTAGGGTTTTGAAATGACTCGTAGTTGGTTTGTAAATTTTTCAGTTCTTAGTTCGATTGGAAATTTCGTTACATTTTCAATCTTACCATATCCAATTGAGCATTAAAACTATAAATGTCCCATCAAATACGATCACCTTTTTTTATTATTTGAAAATATATATCCCAGTGAAGAATGTTTGATTTTTACTAGTTTTTACTAGTTTTCATCAGTGCGCATCTCTCCATTACCCACTACACTCTTAAGTCTTAGAATTTTTCTTTGAACCACAGATAGATGAGAGGGACCCGCTGCCCAAGGCGATCTGCGTACAGTGCCTGGGCAAGCTGGAATTCGTTTGCGATTTTCAGGAGGAATGCCTTCGCACCCAACAACTGTTGCGCGATCGTTTCAATTGGCCATCTCCCAGTGACATTGTAAGTCATATATACCTATTGTTATCACTTGTAACATTTGCTATATTTTCATAGCTCTGCCGCTCTATTACTCATCATGCCAGTATTCTCGGTCGTGAGTTGTTATTTTTCAAAAGGGAAAACCACCTGGCACACGAATTTATCTACTTTATGTTTCTCTGCTAACTTCCTTTTTGCTTTTCGAATTCAATCCAAACCACTCTACAGTTCCTCTACAGGGACAAAAAATATTTGTAGCTACGTATCAGTCAGATCAGGCGTAGTAGTTCTGGTAGTTTCCTGCTTCGGTGCGTCTAATTTGCTCTGTCCACAGGACGAAATCAAAGTTGAAGATACTCCAGTTTCCTCAGTAAACAACAATAATACCAACCAAAATCAGAACCCTCCGGACATTGTCATAAGTGATGCTGACGACATTGATTGTTTCAAAGAAGAAGAGCAGAGTTCATCTTGGAACGTTGCACCTCCCGCAACCAAAGAAGCTCCTAGAATTTTGGTTGACGTAAATCGAGTGGAACCGTTAACTAGAAACATACCAGCTGAACAATACAACGTCAACACTGTCACTGGACATGTGGCGCAATCTCTAACAACAGCCTCAACTCCGTTAGATATTTTACCAAACGATGACGTCTCGAGTATTCAAATTTCTTCCACAAAGGATGTCTTACCTGAGTTTGACATCAATGAAATCTGTCGCAGTGTTCCAATTGCTAATAGGTTACGAAGTCAAGGAAACAATAGCGAAAGCAATTCGTCGGTGAAATGTCATACCTTAGACAGGCCTTGTTTTCTCCGAGAAAATGACAATATGATACAAATACCAACATCGGCTCTAAACAAGGTTCTAACTACTATTGCCAATTTCGAGAATACGCAAGTCACAGTCAAGGAATCTACTAGTGTGAACGATGCTAACGAGGATCTAAATTTCATCGTTGAGCTTCGTCGTAAAAAAAATGCGGAGCTGGTTACCATTCTGGCTAAAGTGTTTCCCGATCAAGGATCATGTATAGTGGATCGTGGGGCAATTGTAAAGCTCTTGGAAAATCAAAATGATTCTGAGATGCAAGCGATCGTCGCCAAAGTTTTGGGTCAGTCCAACTCCAATGAGGACATCGACAACGATGAGGCAAAAGTGGTTGTCGGAAGGAATCCCGAGGACCTTTTCCGCATGGACGGAGAAGAAATAAGTGTTGAGGAGAACATAGAACACGTGATCGTCGAGAACCGTACCCGCTACATTTGTAGACTCTGTCGAAAAAAGTACAGTCGCAAGGACAAATGCACCGTGCATGTCAAAACTCACCTGGGTATAAAGCAATATCTCTGTACTCTCTGCCCCGCAAAGTTCGTGTGCAAATCGGACGTACTCAAGCACATAAGGTCGACACACACGAACCCCAGGCCGTTTCAGTGTCCGAAGTGTCCGAGAAGGTTGCGTTCAAAATTTGACCTCATCGAACACGACAATGTTCACGAGGGTATAAAGCCTTATTCGTGCAGCGAATGCGGACTGAGATATCATCACAAAGTATCCCTGCAAATGCATGCCAAGTCTCACCTGCCCTCGCAGAATCTTGCATGTGAATACTGTGGCAACGTTTTTCCATTCCGAACGAGACTTTTAAGCCACATAGCTAGTGTTCACATGAAGAACAGGCGCAATTTCCGTTGCCACTTCTGCTACAACCTATACTCCAGTCTTTCAGTACTCAATAACCACATAAAATCTAGCCACGCTGCTACGCATGTGTGCGAAATATGCGGTAAGGAATTCAAGGTCAAATCGAAATACAAAACTCATGTCCTCCAGCACGAAAATCCAAGACCATTCAGCTGTCCTGTTTGTAAGAACAAGTATGCCTCGCGGACTTTTTTAAGCGAGCATCTCTCCAAGCATCAGGGGATCCGTAAACACATATGCCAGAAATGTGGAGCCACTTTTGCTCAGGCGAGCCACTTGGCTGCGCATCGACATGTTCATGGCGAAAAGAAATACTCATGCCCCGATTGTGGCCGGAGATTCAACAGACAAGACAATATGAAGGTGCATAGAAAACGACACTTCAAACCGGCGTCCACTAGGCCAAAGGATAAAAATCGCCTGCCCAAACAATCTCCGAAAGAGGACAGCACCCCGCCTCCTTCCGATTGAAAAAAAAGTCCCCGTATACGCCCACCATTTATACGAGGGTCGGCCAAAGTTTTGCCATGATTCCGATAGTGCTTCTATCTCATTACTAGACTGACGAGTAAATATACTTCATTTCCGATTTGCCCTTTGAATTCATGAATCGATACGCAGGCAACTCATGACTGTGCACAGTTGCCAAATTCCACTTCAATTCTTCACTTCGACAAAATATTTTCAGATATCTTTCACGGGCTACGTAAGCCAGTAAGGGCTTCCAAGACAGAATTTCCTACCAAATGTTATAAACTATCTCAAGGGACACGACTCTTGAGAAAGTGTGGACACTTGTAAAATGATTATCCAGAAAACGTAAATGATATAGGCATTACGAGAAATCTATAAGACTACTTTTGACTTTTGTACTCTATAGTAACGAGCGAATATATATTTTCGATAATATTAAATTTTGATAAACTTATTGGTTACGTTCCAAGTCGTACGAGATAACCTAGATGATAATTTCTATAATAATTTTATAGCAATGAAGGAATTTTAACGGCTCTTGAGCAGCGCTGCTCTTGAGGGTCCTTGACATTGAGGATGGTTAAATTCAAATTTTGTATTTGAATATTATAGGCAAGTAGTAACGGTCAATTGTGTACCTACATACGCGAGTGCCTTTACTGGAGAAGATATTTCAGTTTTAAATGATCCAACATTGAGAAGGAGTAATACGTTCTCCCGATATTCTGCTCAGTGCTGGATATCATAGTTTTTCAATGAATAGCCTTACATTTTCTTCGTTATTATTAAAATTTATTTCTACAATAGCTTAAATTATACCACTCAATAAAAAAAATCTGTTCTATTCTCTGAAGAGTTATAAATAAAGGCATGATTTTTATCCAAAGCTGTAGATTTTGCTCATCTTTTTCAACTGTATCGGAATTGTTTTATGTTTTTCTCAAACTGTGAAAAAGAGTAAGTATATCCAGATACTCGGCCGACATTTCAAACGATGAGAACGGCTAGTTAAAATGATATTTGGCCCGTTCCATTCTCCTCAATCATTATTCGTTCGATATTTATTTTATTATTTGCATTTTATAGATCAGGGAAAACGACGGGCTATCGAGGAAGATATGCATGCGATGTATAGGCACTCTCGAATTTGTAACTGATTTTCATAACAAGTGCCACCAGACACAACACCAACTTTTGATAGCTGTAAGTGTGATACAATTTTTTTTTTTCTTTACCATCTTATTACGCGATTGAAAAACATTCGGAGTGTGAAACAAAAGAACGTGCTTAAACATCCAAACACTACCGATACCTTGACTTTTTTCCATTCCAGAAGGAGCATTCTCGAAAAATTGCCAACGTTGACATCGATGCAGAGTCTGACAAAGAGAACACCTCGCCAGCCGACCCACTCATGCAGATTGGGCATACGACAACGGGGATCACTGATTCTATCGTAAGAGCGATTGATTCTGTAGAGTACGGTGCCTCAGGCTATTTCCGTGATCGCCAGGGAGTTGCAAAGTATGGAACTATCTGGACAGAAAGTAAAATTACCAAACGCGAAAAATCCGGCTCAGGTAAGATGATAGAACACGAGCACAATGGTGATGATCCGATGGGTGAAACGACGAATTCGTTTTTGTAGTTATCGGTGCATCGGAGACAAAAAGTCTGTGCAGTAAAGAAGCTGCTCCGAGTTGGGAATGTGATACCGCTATACTACGAAATCAGAAGCTCCCAGAAACAAGGGCCCAAAAAAAGAGGGTGAATGGAAACGAGCAGTCCAAGCCCCTCATTAGTTGTCTCAAAAGGAGAAGACGAATGCCGAAAAAAACCGAGAGTGCTAGAAGAAACTGCAGGAAAGCACCTCTATCCATCTCTCGAGAAACCAAAGTTGACGACAGGATTGTAACTGATAATTCTGACGACTTGTTCAATATGAAAACAGCGCCTATGGACGCTAAGAAACCGGCACTGGTACCGTTAGAAAATGTTCTTGCGCCAACGTCGAAAGAATTAACGCAAAATTTCAGCGCTCAACCGACTACCAAGAATCTACAGCCAGGTGAGAACGCTGACAAAATGCAAGTCAAGGAAGGTGAAGTATTCGAGGGATGGTTAGAGAATAAGCCTGTTGGCGACGAGTTGGATATCGTAGGCGCATCGCAAGGTTACTTGAAAACGAAAGAGGCACCCGAACACCTGGTTTTATTTTCCAAAGAGTTGAGCGAAAATGTTGAGCCGAATGTTGGACATTTCCGCGATCGTCGTAAGAAATCGGAGGGTCAATTTGGAAAGTTATCCGAACTAATAACTAACGAACAAAAAAAAGTCATAGAAACTCTATACACTATAAACATGGATGTGGTTGACGATGTAGAAGTCTACCGAAATATAACCATTTTGGATAAACTAAAATTCAAGTGTAAACTATGCGGAAAAACTTACCCGAGAATGGATAAATGCCAGGTAACTTTGCTGTTCCGATTTCATTACTCCTTCGCCGATTTGCGTTCATCGTCTGTTTGTAAACGTTACCCAAATCTCAGTATTATAATAAACAGGTGTTCGTGTCCAACAGGTTCATGTGTGGGGCCATTTAAACATGAAACCGTACAGCTGCAAGTCGTGTGACTTCGTTACGCTCACAATAAGCAACATCCGATGTCACATTAGGAAACGCCACTTGAAGATCAAACCGTTCCAATGCAATCTTTGTGAAAAAACTTACGCCACCGCAGTGCTGCTGGAGGAGCACATAAATTCTCATACAGGTGCAAAGCCTTACTTGTGCAAACTCTGCGACTTTGCCACTGCCAACAGGCAGGTGCTCAGTTATCACAGAACCACCCACAAACCCGCTAAAGTAAGTAGTTGTCCATCGAGCGATGGAATCTTCCACGGATAACATCCAAGCTCCATAAATAAATGTACAGATTCATCTATAAACCCCATTTCCCTAAATTACAGGATATCTCGTGCGAGGTGTGCGGCAAAAAATTCTTCTCAAATTGCCGAATGCGGGCACACATGATTACCCACAACAAAGATAAAGCTCTGAAGTGCAAACTTTGCTCTACGTATTTGTGTAATGCCGAGGCACTCGAGAAGCACTGCCAGAAGGTTCACGCGCGCGACTACATCTGCAATATTTGCGGGCTGCGGACTCGTTCGAAAAAAGCTCTGACAAACCACGAAAATGTAATTACATTTGACATTGAGATAATTCTTAACGTTTCGCTAATCGATGCGATATCCATGACCAATGAATTCCGTGTAAATTTAACACTAGGCATTGAACCACGCTCGAATGTAGATTCCTACGTGCATATGCTTATGGCATCCGACAATACTAGAGGTAACTTCTGGTCCGAATTTCAGGTTCATTCAGCGGCCAAGTACAGATGTTCCCTCTGTTCCAATGCATACAAGAGCCGGCACATGTTAAAGGAGCACCTTTTGAAGCACCAAGGGATCCGAAAGTACAAATGTGAATTGTGTCAGAAGTCTTTTGCTCAGCAGTCCCACATCGCCGCACACATGAGCGTGCATATGGGGAAAAGGTAATTGGTCCTGCAAGCACCCATGTCAGAATCCAATTCCTGATCGCCGATCGCATTTTTTTTAGATACCCGTGCCCCGGTTGCAATAAACTATTCAACAGGCGAGACAACATGAGGATGCACACGAAACGCTGCGAACTTTTCAAGTCTAAACCGGATTGTAAGAATTATTTTTCCGAACAAAGTTCGGCCCGTCCGCTCGTAGAAGACGATCGATTAGCCGCAGTAACGGTTACTGACTCCTCCGGCACACCGAAAGCAACGAAATCGACAGAGAATTCCAAGACTGATAAAGAGAAACAAAAGACCGAGTTGGCGTTAAAAGCGACCGATTTTTCGAGAAATAAGACTGATTCTAGTGATTCGCCTAATTTAAAGGAGGATTTTTCGCGCGAGGATTATTTCGTTCAATTCAGAAACGATGACGATGGAATTCTCCAATTCGGAGGGGTGGAAATATTCCCACTCTCTAATCCCATTGCGAGTAATCTTCAGAGCGAAGGTAACATGGCTATTACCGAGACTGTACTCAGACCCGAATGTTTGTAGTTCCTTTACGCCTGGTTAGTGCCCCCCCCCCCCCCCCCACCGCCGCCTTGGATTTTATTTTTTTCCCAATTGTAACTTTTATCATCGCATTCGGTCGAAAATCAAGAAGTTGAGGATGCTCACACCTTTCGACGATTAACGCGAGTTCCGCATTTTGATGGTTTTCAAAGTCATTGTGATCTAAAATTATTCGTCAGCTGAAGAGACAAAAAGCAGCTAGATGTTTCAGTCCTTCACAAGCTTGTGAAATATTTGACCGATGTTGCATGATTTTGGTGGTAATTTTCAAGGTCGCGGGTTTCTAGGCGTACATATCATTATACATACATACACAATGTAGTTTTAAGTAAATATTAAGTATTGATACAACGCCCAAGCACTTGTTGTACCTCGCGTGTAAATTTTTTTGGAAATTTACGACGACGAGTAATGGAGTGACTGAAAGACTGATTTATCCTGAAATTGTAACATGGAGTTCCTAAAATAAAGTCGCTTTTTGTAGTAAAAAACAAAAAGAATCACCGAATCAAAAATAGGAAAATTTTATTATCCTGATGTAAGATGAACGATCTCCTGACAAGTTTCAATGCGTCAAGTTTCGGACAAGGAACGTATTAGTGCGAATCTAACAAAAGTACAGCGACGTAAATATTTCGGTATTAATTTTACTTTTTCTTGCTTGAGAAAGGCTTTCACTATTTCGAACAGGTCCCCCCCCCCCGGGCTCAAATGATATTCATCTTGATCAGGTTTCTCTGCTACATCAGTATCCTACGACAGGGAACGATAATCCTCTACATGTGCAGCTACAATGAAAGTGTTTATACGCAGATGATGAAGTAGGTATGTAAGTACAGCTAATGTTTGACAGCCTAGACAGATTTCACATATATCTAGTGGCTGGAGGGGGAATGGCGGTAGAAAAGGAGAAAACTACTTGCTCAAGTGAAAGTCGCCGTATGACCCGAATTCTCTCAATGCTATCGTCAAAATTCAGTGTCGTTCGTTGATCCTTCAAGTTCGCGCGGTCCATCCCGTCGCATAGTATAGTTGCAACGCGGATATTCCTGGATAACTATATACGAAAATATAATAGTATTGTTATAGCGTTATACGCACGGATTGGAAGAAGGGTTCGGCGGGAAATACAATAACTTGATGAGAGAACATAATTCTAAGTACGCCTAAAATGAGTCTCGAGCCACCGTCGTACCAATCTTTGGATGAAAAGAGAACCCAGAAATTGCTCGCGCTATTTAGCGGCGAAAGGACCGGATGGGTTCAGGTCGGGGAGAAGAAATGGTTCTTTCCACACCGGTACGTTGAACAAGGAAGTCATTTTTTCAACTTCAAAGCACGGCCGGACGACACCTGGGTTGTCTCGTATCCAAGATCAGGTATAAGAGGTGTAACGCACGAATTTCGTTGCCAATAATTTATGACGACTTTTTTGTTACGGCTTTTTTTATAATCGCTGAATCTCTCAACCAGGTACAACCTGGACGCAAGAACTCGTATGGTTGATCTCCAACGACTTGGACTTTGATACCGCGAAAAAAGTACACCTCACCGAGAGATTCCCGTTTTTAGAGTACGGTGTTCGCCAATGTTTATCAAGATCTTTTTTCAATACCCTCCGATAATTGATATATTGGTAACGTGGTTTGTTTCAGAATAAGCCTGTGCGCTCATCCTCAGGTAATCGATGAGCTAGTCGACGCGGTAAAAGATCATCCAGAGTTGGCTGCCCGATGCCGACAGGTTGCCGAGCCCGGGTATAGAGTTCTTGAACGGCTATCATCCCCGCGATTCATCAAGTCGCATTTCCCCTTCAGTCTACTCCCGGGTGTCTTGAACGTCGGTTGCAAGGTAATTATTTGATTTGGTTTGTGGAATTCCAAAAGAATTTCAATCCATTGTCGAGCTACACGCGCTTGAAAAACAAATTGAGCAAAAGTCGTGGCCAGGATGATGACCAGTGATACCGGGGAACATTAATTTCGATTCTCAGGATCGCTGATTTTCATCGATAGGAAAGCTTTGTTGTTCCAGTCGCGCCAACTTTGATTCTCAATTTTGAATTAGTCGGTCATTATTTTTAGGCATTCTGTTGAAACTGTACCGCATACCTAACATGTACGCGTGTTTATCGTGAGCGCAGGTCGTCTACGTCGCGAGGAACCCAAAGGATGTGGCTGTTTCCTGGTTCCACTTGAATCGAATTTTCAAGACCCAAGGTTATCAGGGCGACTTCCCGACATTCTGGAGTTGTTTCCGCAATGATCTCAGTGAGTCCTAAGATCACAGCACGACTATGTGCCGATCGACAATAGGGTCGGCAAATGGTTGACAAGAATACGCTTACTACAGTTTCTAACGCAGGCTACCTGATCATTCACTTTTAGCTACATGGTCACCGTATTGGGAACACTTGAAGGAAGCCTGGGCGTTGAGAGATCATCCGAACTTGCTTTTCTTATTTTACGAGGACATGAACATGGTACGTGCTACCAGTTCGCGTGTGCACTTGATTTATCGTCTAGTTTATCGCTCGATCATTCGTTCGGTGTTTCAGGACTTGCCCGGAACCATTGACAGGGTGGCCAAATTCTTGGGTAAAAATTTGACGCGCGAACAAACGTTCAATCTGGTCGACTACCTGGACTTTAACAGTTTCAAGAGGAACGGAACTGTCAATGGCGAAGAGTTGAAGGAATGCGGTATCATAACGACGGCTAGTTTCATAAGGAAAGGTCAAAGCGGAGGATGGACGGACACATTTACTCCAGAGCTAGAGGCGGAGGCGGATCAGTGGATCGCTGAAAATCTCAAGGATACGGACTTTTCGTTTCCTGTGTTGAATAACAATGACAACAAATATTGAGAAGTATTTATTCTCATTACGATCCTTCGGAGGTCAGAGGATGTTGCGTTCGGACAAGGCCAATGTTAGCGGTAGTGGATCGACGATAATACTTTAGCTTAACTTGATGTCTATGGATATCCACTTTATGAAAAAATAAATTAAAAGTCACCATTTTTCAAACAAAAGAATTCAATTTCGTAAAGTCGGGGGAGGATCTTTTTATCAATAATTGATTTAGACTTTCTGTAATGGTGGGTGTATGACTAATTTCAATCTGACCGGTTTTTGTAAATTCTTCGTCAACGTTGCTTCCATTTCTGCAGCCATGCTCCTCAATTGTGGCTTTAGCTTGCGGAGGATGACTTTAAACAATCGTTCGTTGGGACATCCGATCAAAATGTAGGTAACGATGCTTCCGTCATCAGAGACGTTATAATATTCCATCTTTATATCCAAGTTGTGAGGAATTTCTGCTGGCAAAGCATTCAGCATGCTAGCGCGTACAATCCGCACGACCATTTCTTCCGGCTCCTGATCGGTAAGGGTATCCTTCTCATATTCCCAGTCTCTCGGCTTCGCTGAATCTAGCAAATAGTCCTGATTTCCCAGAAAAAACAACGGTAACACGATTACTTGGCGAGTGTTGAACTACCCATAAAAATTTGCGAATGTCAATCAAATTTACCCTCAAGTCCTGCACTCCGTCTCCTAGTAAGGCAGACAGCATAAACACATCCACAAAATGTGGCCATCCCTTCGTTCCGGTCAATTCATCTACAAACTGCAAGAGCCGCGTCTTGCTCTTGATTTTGTCGACTTTGTTCAACAGTAATAAGGATTGGACATTGGAATCCAGAGTCTTTAGTAAGCTGATGATTTCCGGGTTTATCTGATCTCGGGTAGGGACATGAGATATGTCGTGCAAAACACCAACAATATCTGCTGTACCAAGGGATTGGCCTGGATCCAATTGGAAGGTTTCTTCTAATTTGTGCCTCACGACATCTCGACGGGTTACAACCCCCGGCGTGTCAATAAATACCAGTTCGGTATTCTTGAAGTGATGAATGGCGCGACATGCCGAGCGAGTAGTATGTTTTCTCATCGAGGAGGCACATACCTATGTTGAAGGAACAATCGAATGCCAGAGCAAAGGAATAGCTGGGACGAATCGCGTACAGGTATAAAAGCACAAACAGTAGAACGTACCTGGTGCTTAACCAACTGATTAATGAGAGTGCTCTTTCCGGCGTTCGGGGCCCCGAGAATGGCAATTCTAAGAGATCTCCTCTCTTCTCGTCGCAATTGAGGAAAATTATCCTCTGCTGCTATCGGGATGTCGTATTTTTCGAGTAGCTCGTTGCTCCCTAACCTTGCCAAGTTAGCAAAGCTACAGTTAACGTTAGTCCTCGACAGGACGCGAGTCGACACTATACGGAGCCCGAACATTTGAAAATTCTCTTCGTCGATCACTCGCTAGATCCAAGTTCACTTTATTTTGAAACCTGTCGCGGATCAGAGATGGTTGTCGGTGTCGGTTCGGAAATATTACGATGCTCATAACCATACTTATAGTTGTTGCGGACCAGAGTGTATGTATAATTATACAAACCCATACATGTCACGTGCGTCTCACATCTATTTACATGCTCCTCGACGTCACGATAGGTACGAGATGTAACGATTTGCGATGATCAAAACTCGCGAACACTCGCAGTCGCAGATGGAAAATGGCGCATGCGCCTGGCGGCGCCACCTTGCGAGTAGTCTGGTCTGTAGGGGTGATCAAGAACATCTTCTGTGGTTTTTGTGTATCCCGGTTGTTGAGTGATTTTCATCGGTTTCAGAAGTGTTCTGACGCTAATTTGTCGTGACAAACGTGAGTATTGAAGCAATAGTTTTAACCGAGCTGCTGTCGAGTGCCAATTCCACAAGAATATTTCCCATATTTGCCGATCTTTCGAAACCCAGACGTGACGAGTACCATCAAAATGGCCGTGCCCTACGTACAACAAAACGGTTGTTTCATTTTTCACGCGATTATTTTCACACGAGCGGAATCGCCATAGTGCAAGTGCGCTTCGTACACCGGATGAGGAGCCGGCCGAAAACGCATAAAAAATCATTCGATTCGCGTAACAGTCAAGACTTTTACAAGTACGTTTCAATCGGTGTATCAAAGTCGCTAGACTTGGAATTGATTTTTTCGCAAGGTATATGGTTGCGCGGCATACGGAAACTGTGACAAACGTCTACCGAACGTTTCGTCAAAGCTGGCCGCCCTGTAATCATCCTTGCCTCGATTCTCGGTTCGGATCAATTTCCACCGACGATTCCCCCCCGCTCCTCTCCCCCCCATCCCCGCAAACACGATATCGGGTACGTATGTACGGAGCATCGACTACGGGGAGCAAGTTCTTCAATTTTGACAGTGCTGCGTACGCTCCCCCCTCCCTCTCCCTCGATCAGCTGTTACTCCTGTCAACGTGCGTGTTGGTTAGGCCCGAATGGCAAGCAATGCGTAGAAATAGTAAATGGGATTGAAAATACAGTCGATTGTAACGCACTCCTACAGAAGCTATCCAATCGAATGGCTATTTGTTATCTACTAAGGTATTGCCTATTTTCTCCCATCGTTTGCGACTCGCGGGATCATCGACGATGTTGTGCTCCGCTTCGTTTCACCCGCCAAAAGCACTCCGTGATCTCTCGAACCAAAGATGCGCTCATTTTTCTGGCCTATGTTTGCGCCAATTCATCCAATCTATGCAAATTACACGGAATCATTCCGCCGCAAGCGCATCCGTATCCGCGAGATATTAAGAAAGAAGTGAAAAAAATTCAAATACCTACGTACGAAGAACGCGAAATTCAGCGAAATCGGTGGGGTTTCGTTTCATTCGACGAGGGTTACAGATTTTTAATGCACCGTGGCAAACTCTGATTCTGATTATTGATTGAGAAACGAGAATGGTGTCGCGTGCCGTACGGGGGCGACGCTCCGGCGCCCTCCTGATTCCAACGGCCATCGGCGACTCTCGAGGTCTTTGTCTTCCGAATACTTTACGACACAACGACTGATACCTAACCGTCTAAAGTTCATTTGGCTTACAATTAGCAGACGCCCGAGTCGATGATCCTTCGACTAAAAAGGCCTGGGTTTGTTTATTCCTGCGCTTACCGAAGAAGCTACACAGCGATCAGCATCAGAGGGTCGCGATGAGTCATCGTTGCTGTTGTTGTTGTTGTTGTTGTTGTTGTTGTTTGACAACTAGCGATGTATCCCTCGATCTGCCCATCTCCTCGTCGAGCAACGTGCGACACGATAAAAAATAGGGAAGAAAAAGGAGCGTCGAATGGTGAGCAAACCGTTCGAACCGGCGTTTCTGATCTATCGTTCGTGATTTCGTGCGTAACATGACGTCACCGATCGTGAGGTGGTGAGAAATCCCGTCGGAGTTTTGCTCGGTCGTACGAAATCGGTGATAACAGGGTTTTGATTTCGTATTTCGTAGGGTGTTAGATCGTTGTTAGTTTCGAGGGCTAACCAGTCGGCGAGTGCGTTCAGCATTTCCCGATCGTCTCGACCGGCGTTCAGTCTTTTCTTTATTATCTTCTTCCAGGTGATGACGTCAGCGGCAGAACGTTGAGGCGAGGCTGGTGGAGCCAAAAATTTAGCGGTGAGGACTCGAAAAAGCCCTGATCTGCACCGGAATCAATAAGGATCATTCAGGTCACACAAGGATCATGAAAATGGTCTTGTCGCAACGTCAGCGAGAGGAGTTGTGAGTATTTTTATTCCCGATCTCGTGTCTCGCACTTTTCAGTCCGCCAGCTGTGCGGCGCGTCGAAAAAACGTGAACGACGGATGGTCGGAGCAGCGCGCGACGCGACCGAGAGTTCCTAGGAGATCAATAATACGTGGTATTTGGTATATCCACCCTTCCGACGTATACACCGTGGGTACGTGGCGTCTCGACCCACCCTTTTGACGTCATTCCCGTGGGACACCCACGACGTTACCCAATGGCACTTATCGGTAACCGGAAATATGGATTTCCCCCTCCCCTTCCCCGCACGTCCATTAACGCACCGTCATTCCCCGCTGTCCCATTCAGGGTTGTGTGAATAAAAAATATCGCCCTTTCGATAATACGCGTTCGGCCAACTTTCATTTTGAGGAAAAACTATCGATCGTTCATCTCGGACGTAACGAGGGTCGGAGATCTAGCGACGATCGCGGATCTTTCTCCCATCGTATCCTGGCGTCTCGTTAAATTTGTCAAATTCGTTTCTCGGTCGCGGTACACTTTTTTCTGCAACGTTTAATGGCTTTCGATAAATTACAGAAACAAGGCGATCGCGGACTACCTGAGTAGCAATGGATATCAGGATGCTTTGGAGGCGTTCAAGAAAGAGGCGGATATGCCCGGTGAGGTCGAACGCAAGTATGGAGGATTGCTCGAGAAGAAGTGGACTTCCGTGATAAGGCTACAGAAAAAGGTTCGACATCGGAAACGACGCGGACGTCTAGCGAAATTACTTATGATCTATAAACACGGGTTTTTTCTTATTCGCAACAGGTGATGGAGCTGGAGTCGAAACTCTCGGAGGCCGAAAAAGAATTCATAGAAGGGGCGCCTACACGGGGCAAGAGATCGCCGACCGAATGGATTCCTAGGCCACCGGAAAAATTCTGCCTATCCGGTCACAGGGCCCCTGTAAACAGAGTCATTTTCCACCCAGTATTCAGTCTTATGGTTTCCGCGAGCGAAGATGCGACGCTTAAGGTGCGCCATCGAGTTATAAATTCTAGCCTCGCCTATCGGCGATGCGAGTCTGTTTTGAGTCTTCGTTAATTGCCGCGTAAAATTATCAACGTGAACCCCCGCAGGTCTGGGATTTCGAAAGCGGTGAATTCGAGAGAACCCTCAAGGGACACACGGACAGCGTCCAGGATATTTCGTTCGATACCACCGGAAAACTCCTGGTCTCCTGCAGCGCTGACATGTCCATCAAGCTTTGGGACTTTCAACAGTCGTTTGCCTGCATAAAAACGATGCACGGGCACGACCACAACGTCAGCTCCGTAACGTTCATGCCACAGGGAGATTTCATCGTTAGCGCATCTCGGGATAAGACTATCAAGATGTGGGAGGTGAGCGGACCCTGTTTTTTATCGAGTCGAAACATCGCCGGTGGATCGACGATAACGAGCATTGTATATCGATCGATTTTCAGGTGGCTACCGGATACTGCGTCAAGACCCTGGTGGGGCACAGGGAGTGGGTGCGTATGGCCCGCGTCAGTCCCTGCGGCGAATTAATAGCGAGTTGTTCGAATGACCAGACCGTAAGGGTGTGGCACGTCGCGACCAAGGAAACCAAGGTACGACCGGTTGTTTTTGATCGTTCGTTAGTTTTCGGCCTCGCCCGGAAACGCTTTCAATTGTTTTTCCCGTTCAGGTGGAGCTCAGGGATCATGATCACGTGGTAGAGTGCATCGCGTGGGCTCCGGAAACGTCGCGCGGAGCGATCAACGCCGCTGCCGGTGCGGACAACAAGGGGGCCCACGAGGGGCCCTTCCTTGCCTCAGGATCGCGAGACAAGACGATTCGCGTATGGGACGTAGGGGCCGGAGTTTGCCTCTTCACCCTCCACGGCCACGACAACTGGGTGCGCGGTATCGTTTTTCATCCCGGTGGTAAATTCATAGTAAGCGCCTCGGATGACAAGACACTACGGGTATGGGACATCCGCAACAAACGGTCTATGAAGACGCTCGAGGCGCACATGCACTTCTGCACATCAGTTGGTGAGTCGGTTGCTTTCGATCGTATTCCCCCTTTCCCCGTAAAGTTATTTTCGAATCGAATATACGAACGGTGAATTACACCGGCTACGCCACCCCGTTAACGTTCTTGAGATATTTTCTTTTTCCGACAGACTTTCACAAGAGTCATCCGTACGTGGTGAGCGGTAGCGTGGATCAGACGGTAAAGGTTTGGGAGTGCCGCTAGTCACCTGGATTCCAAGCTCACGAAAATTTACAAAAAGTCCAGTTCCATATGGATACGGCGGAAAAGTAAGCGGCTGAAAAGCTATCGTACATATTACTATGAAGCAGATAAACACATAAAATTAAGAGCTCCTTAATTAATTTATAATAAACTATAATTAGTAATTGTAATAATATTGTTTAACAGTAATAAAGTATTCAAATTAAAGGGCTACGAAGGGCTTTAAGAGGCTTCTGAAGGGGCGATTGTGTCATAGGAAGGAAAGAAAAATTGACGAACGCAGATCCGGTTATTGGAGAAATGTGTTTTAGGGGAGTTTTTTTTTTTTTCTTTTTTTCTTTTTTTCTAACGAGTGGTTCCGATCAGTTCGAGTTAATCGAGAAGGCTTTGCATTGATCGATCGGCATCGAATTGAGGTAATTCGGTATTAATTGAAAATTTTCAATTAAACTCGAGATCGCGAGGACACATGTGGTGCAATTTTTAATAATGGAAGCTCGTCACCTTTAAACCAAACTCAAGTTTTTCAAACAATTGTATCTACGATCTAGTTCTATCAAGAGCAGAAGTTTCCTTGAACCACCTCACGACTATCGTGTATTCCAGGAAGAACGTGAGTTGATCATACTTATGATTATAATAAATTTGTAGAATTAGCTTTCAAAGACTCTTGTTGAGGCCTCTTGAGCTTGACGAGGATCAAGTTATGAATTAAGAATTATTATTAGAGCCAGTTAGACTCCAACTGTCTGTCGACCGTTACAATTCCCTTCGTTCTAGCGCGATACTTGTTTGTCGTGATTCCTTCTAAAAGCGCTTGCACCGAAGCAACCGATATAACATATTGGCATCGGTATTGACAAAGCAGATTTGCTATAATAAATCGTCCAATAATTACTCGACATCTGCTTAGCTGTTGACCCGATAGTGGCAAATGGAAATGTTTTCACCGAGGAGATTCCTTTGCTTAACTTTAGATAAATGCTTTGGTAGTCGAGCAGTCTTGCGGTTTGCTCGAGTTTTCCAACAACCGATCGACAGAATGAAAATTTTATTCATAAACGTGGTTCAAAATGTTTTGGAGTCTACCTGGCTCTACTAGAAACTTTACGCTACTACTTTATTTATTATACATACACGTACGATATAGTATTGCTATTCTATACTATTCTACATACATATTAATATTAATTCATTAATCTACCTACTACCTAATGTGACTACTGTACTCGAATTATTTCGACACCCTCGCTACACATGAAACTGAAATGAAATTCCCCAATATATTCAATTGCGTTTTCTTCTGCACTGACGAAGTATGATGTTAGTACCAATATTCACCATCTATGTTCCGATTATAGCTAAGCTTTGCTCGGTACTTGCTGTTGCTGGTTCTCAATTGTTATAAGCAACATCTTTGGGTCTTGTAAAATTTGCTTTACAACCTCTGGTCAAGTTTGTTACTATCCAACGTCAACTCTCTACTCATGCTGAACAATTTTCTGGTGTACATTATCAGCATGATATTGTAAGTTGATCGAGGATTGTCGATGAAATTTAGAACATTGAAAATACCAACAACTGCGTGGAAATTATGACTTCTAAAGGGATCCGACACGAGGTACATTCTAGGGACTAATTGTAAGTATTAAAGGGCAGTTCTAATCTGACTAATAACACTTTGATTACACGTAGCATTTAGAGCCCACACGACTTGCGAACAAGATAGACGTAGTAAATAATAATTTTAAATTAGTCACCATGATATTGTGCCCTACCAATTCATCCCTTGCCTTCTTCTCAACCGACGATCGTATCAAATTATTTTGCTTTAAAATAAACGACTGTCTCCAAAAATATATCTATGAATCATTGAGTTGGCTATTCCAGGCGTCGATTACAAAATCATTACAATCATCGATCGACGTATTACGTTATTTATTTCACAATTATACAAAATTCTGTCGCAAGTTATACATTTATGGGGCTAAACATCTTTGTAGTGTCGATCTAATTTTGTTGAGAAGCATCATCGATGAATCGATCCTTTTTCCGTCAACTTGTTTTAAACAAAGTTCGAGCTATGTTGGCACATAATGCAGGCATATCTTTGGGTGATGTATATTCCGCAGCAAGAATGGCATTGATGCCTGCTATAGTCTCGCGAATAGATCTGGCCTTTATCCAAACCTTGCCATTCATTCCAATCGCTATTTCGTATGCTTGTTCTTTGGCTAGCAGCGCTAGAAGTTGACATTGCGGATGAAGAAGTTTCCTCACCAAACTGAGAGAACAGTCGAACAACATTCCATCGGAGCTCAAAACACCCAACTTTCCTTTTTTTCCATGGGAATCGACGCATATCAGTTCCGGCTCCATGTCTTTGCTGGCCACTAATAATTTGGCAAATATCACATCGCCAACCACAATGTCGGGACGATTTTTTTTTGTTGCTCCTTCGAAGGCCAAATAGGACAGGCCAGCTTGCTCGCCCCCTCCAATATCGACTCTGAAGATATCACCAACCTTTTGTGTGACTATGCCAACAACGTTCTCCCCTCTACTTGGTACATATCTGAAATGAAGAGTAGCGGAGTTGCAGAGATGTAAATGCGATGCGAAATGTACACGGCGCTCTCTTTATCCGCTAATTCCGGAGACCAGAGTGGCGTGGTAACGGATCAGGCGACAGTTATTTCCGAAGAATGGAGGTTGCGTGCACCCGCCGATTTCTGGTTAACGTCACACCTTCGCAATGACAGGTTGACCTGTGTTCCAATGACGTGATATTCACCTTTTTTGATAGCTATCTATGTAGTATATAGCCGGTTTTCGTTTTCTAAGGACCCCCGCCTTGGTCGTGAAGACGAGCTCGCCGTCGCGCCGCAGCCCTGGGCCTAGGATCACACGCTCCTTGTCGTTCGTCGTCACGATCTCCTTGACGACATCACCAGGTACCACAACCTCACCCACGGTTACTTCCATTCGTCACTACTTTTAAAATACTTTTCCGACGATTCCCACTCGAGACGTCTTCTTAAGTAAGGTTAGAAACGATTTTTAGGTTAAGTTCGGTAAACAATCATCAAACAATTGGAAGCGCGCGCATCGGGACAGGAGCGATGGCGGCACTATTCTAATCGAAATTTCATCATGATTTCGCGACTGAATGATTTGAAGACTTCCGTCAACGACGAGACAACCAGTATTTCACGGTTTTCGTACACATAGCAAGACAAATAACAAATTCGTTATTTATTAATCAATTTTTATTACGAGCATGGATCAGCTTGATTCAGATGAACCCTTTGGATGAACCGGTGTAAAATTGACAATTATAATTTTACGAAATAAAATTGGCGTGGGATTGTATTCTTCATCGGAGTTTTTCGGAAGACCTCGACGAAAATTTGCAAATCCAATTTTCGCCCGCGATTCAAGAAGTCGGAACAGTTTCTACTCTCGTTTGCACAGGTGGTTTGTTTGAATTCGAGTTTGGGTGAATCTTGGAATAGCTGTGAGGATGAAAGGTATGAAAAATGACGTCGACGGGGGAGCTTGACGCGACAATATTAAAAGTGTTCTTTTTTCAGTTTACTGTCTGAGGAATAGGGCGGAAAGTGTACTCGATACATACTTATTTGCTTGTGAATGCGGCAGTGCTCATAATTTTTCGAAATCGTAGTAGTCTCCAATTTTCTAAAACAGGAATTACATATATACCTTGTAGGACACCGAGCTAAAACTAAGCGATGAATGTAAGCAATTTACAACTCAAAACGGCAAGTATCCCAATTTTGGAAAAAATGAAAAATGAATGAGAATAAAATCGAACAAAGTATTCCCAAATTCTCCGTGATTATATGTCTTCATCCATAACACCTATGTATGTGTGCATAGAACTGAAATCATGGAGGTCCAACTCAATAAACATTTACACATTAGATCGGTAATTAAAGTAATGAGCAATTATATATTATATCACCAATTTGATGCACGTTTGCGTAAGATAGACCTCCCATATATGTAGTTTATTAACTGCAATACTACTCGAAAACCAAAACAACCGACTCAAGTCGGCTCTACCGAAAAATTGTTCCAGCGCATATTCGCTCAGCGTTGCATCCTTAGCACCAGGTATCAGATGTGCAATTACCAAAGGAATAAGAGAGAGACGTTAGGGCAGGTATGTGCAACTCAAGGCCCAAATTGTATTTTGCATGTTTTGTCAAATTTTTTCACATTCCTTACAAATAATTTTTGATCTGTGAAGGTGCCGTTTCCCCTCCTCTGTCGTTGCCCTGCTCTTTGTTGTTCCGCTGAACTCGTAAAGTCAAACAGACGCACACGGTATTTTGTTGTCTCTCGCACCTTGGTACCGTTTTACCGATGCGTACTTGTATCATTTTACACATCGTGACCCCCTGTGGTATTATATCATAGATTTTTAATATTATGTATATGTTACAATATATGTATATGTATACTATAGTATAACGCTGCAACTCCTAGACGCGATGCAGCACTCTAAATAATTTTTTTAGGAATATCGGCAGTGAAATTCCATCGACAGATGCAGCGGTGGGCAGTCAGTCTGACAAAGTCTGTTACACTAGCACTACTGCTCGGTCGGTAATCCACGAGTACCCCGCGGTGATGTGGCGATGACCCAATCAATGGAAACCTGAGACCCTCTCGAAATGTCCACAACATAAATGTTACTAATATTAGAAATCACAAATGAAATCACAGACTTTCGTTGGTGGTTCGACAGGGAGGTATACCGCACATTGCAATTCTAACATGGTCGTCAGTATTTGCGATAAGTCTCAATTTGACAATTGGAGGTTCACTCCAATTGCCTCCCACACTCGTTCACTCCCACCCATTCTCCTTGATCATGTGGGCCAGCTCGATTATGAATTTGCCTTCTTTGTACTTCTGACTCGACTCGAAGGCGTGCTCCTGCAAACAGAGATTTCAGTCAGGCGTGTGGCCAGATTTTTCCCTCCTTTCCCATCGACTTACATATTTCCAGCCAAGCGTCGTCTTGCAGCACTCGCAATAAATGTCAGCCACTGCGTGTAGCCCCGTCAACAGTACTCGCTCCTCCGCTGGGCCACAACCGACGTTCACCCTAAATCCCAGAACTGATTTTCAGCAGCTACTCAACACTCGCCAGATATCCCATGTTATTGGATGTTCTTCTACATTTTACTTCTGAAGTAAACAATTATTCAATAATGCAAAATTATCGCAAATACTTACACAGAGTTGAAAAGATAGGCACGCCCTTGACTACCTTGAAAGGACTGAAATCACAAAGGATATGTAACGGTTTAACCACATGAATCTTTTGTGGAAAAATAGTAACGGTGAATCTAGTTTCAGTATTTGGCAGCGGCTCAAAATATCCAAGATTTACCTTTGATATAAGTTCATCGTGGTTGGCTAAGTGAGCGCGGCAATGAATGCACGAGTAAGTGCGATGACACGAAGGCAAGTATGCCTGAAAAGTTTTCACCATGATGACGTATCCGATGAAAAACTTGAGCCGCTATCCTACACCTTAGTCGATTTTCTCAAAAAGGTTGCAGCTTTTTCTCTCACGAATCAGACTTATCGGTGGGCAGCTCAAAGATACCGGATAATATCGGTTCCGTGTGCGGGGTGGTGGTGCAGTTTGTGCCCCGATCACCGCCGCCTCGTGCTCCAATCAGCTGTTGAGCTGTTTCAGGCAGCACCAGCCCTGGGGCACCTGGAACAGAATTTTTCAAATGAAATACAGACAAAAATTTCAACCGGCTTATCCAGGATGTGAATATTATCGATGCAGTACCTGTGTTAGTTTCCTTTCAAGTGAGTTTAGAGCTTGGATGATAAAAATCCAAATTAATCTTACAGAGTTCATTATCCTATCTTTGTTATCGATTTCAGAGTATACTTTCAGAGACAAAGGTAATCACACCTCACCGATTTGTGCGATAAACTACCCAGAGTTTCACAGAATATTAGATTAGTATAGGTAGACGGATACGAGTGTTTACGAATGTCTATTCTTCCGGAATCTGCTGCCGCGCAATAATACGTAGAGATTCGCGATGCCGAAGCGAAATTCTACGCTTCAAGCTTGTTTTGGTGAAACCACCTGACGTACGTCAGATACACGCGCGATAACAACTCAGAAATTAGATGACAATGATAAGATCACACGGGTAGTAGAAACGCACGAGGATATTTCATAGAAGTTATTTATTTTGTCGAGGATCTCAACATTTTCTTCAGTTACCAAAAATACTAGGCCGTCGTTATTCACTACAGTACATTACATCGAATATTCAATTAATTAACATACTTGGGTACCGCGCGATGATATTTCAAAATTTTCGTTAGTAGGTTGCGTTTTTACGACTCGCCGTAGTACGTTGTGTAAATTGTAATATAAATAAATCAGTCCAATTGATGAGGTTTTCCGTACTAATGCCGATCCGACGCACTATCAAACGTAGCTACGGGGCATCGATTGGCGTGCTGGTGTACGTTGGTGAAAAAGAAACAAGTGAAAATAGCGCAAACAAAACAACAACAAAAATGAGGTGAACAAATGTCAAGTGGCGTCGACCCGTCAACATCACGCAGCAACAACAGCATCCGTATGGCGTAAGGCAGACTGGCAGCTGACAGTAGTCATCAGCTGTGAAAGTGCACAAAGCAAAGGAACCATGGCACTGCGCTACGCTGAAACCAACGGCGAAACAACGCCTGGCAATTCCACCCGAGGAGACGTGATCTGCAGGCGCCTCAGTCCCTCATCCCGATAGGCGAATGCACGGAACACAACATAAACAAAGTGCGTGTCGCAGGAATAGTATTGCGTAGTTTCGACGGTTGATAGGAGTCGATCGTAAACGAACGTCAACTGCGTTTCGGATCGCGAAGGGAGCGCGGCTCCGATTATCGCGACGGTGAGCGCAACGCAATCAACGTACAATCGGACGCCCGAGGATAAAGGACAAAGGCATTGTCCGAACGACGAGGTTCGCGAAAGAAGAAAACAAATCATTTACATACCGCGAAAACATTCAACGCTGGTACGGAAACACCGTTCAAAATGGCAGTACTTTCCCCCACCCCCACCCCCTTCCTTCCCTTAACTATTTCTCTGTTGTCAAATGCAACAAAGAAGACACGGTTTCAACACCTCGTGAATACACAATATAGATATACACGCGTACATGTTTTCTACGAACCTCCATATGCATCCGTGGCTCTCCTCGCGAGCAATTCCGATTATTTTCCAAATGATTTTCAATCCCTCAGCGCGGGTCACGGATTTCTCTTCACGTGGGGCGCCGAAAACAATACGTTTTGGATCATCACCACGCACGACGAGCGAGCGTCGTGCTACTGCCGCCGCTCAAGTGAATATTCCGCGTCTCGCCAACGATTCTTCACGGTCCTCTGTGCTCCTCTGGTTCGTTGTGTCGATTCACTTTTCACTTCGTCCGACAGGCGATGCGATGCAACACGCAGGCGCAATGCGCACCCACGTACTTCCGGACACAACGGGCAGATGGCAGGCAATCGCTCTTCACACCCTCCCACATTCTAAGGTGGTCTGGTCCTTGGTCTCTTTATCTTCCACTACATGCACTACACCTCCACCCGACATCATCCTTTGTTTGTATATTTACACGGCTGTGGTATGCACTCGTATTTGGTATGTACGACGCAGGTACTACATACGTGCATTATGTACCCATCATACGATCCAGATAGAGGCCAATCTTTCATCTCAATGGGTATAACTGTATACCATTCATGTACGCATACATACACGTTTCCAGGGATCGATCAAGTCCGTTTATTCGGACCCGCTTGACGCTGCTTGACCACTGCTGGACATGGTCGCGGAGATGCCACGTCGCGACGACTCCGTCGACGCGTCGTTTTCCAAAGGGTATTATTCTTTGTCATCTAGTCTGACCGTTCTACTCTTTTGTCTACTCGTTCGTCGCGGGGAGGTCATTCACTGGACAATAGGGTGCTCGTGGTAAGTTATCGAGAAATTTGGGTGCCCTACGAGAGTGAGGAATCAAATTTCTCTCGCAAAGTTTTCCACGCCGCATAGTAAGCTTGGGGCAAGACCGGGACGAATTCGGTTCCGAAAATCGGAGCCAACGATAAGCGGCATATGGGGATAGTTTTTCCCTTGCTCGACTCTCGATTGACCTCAAGTCACGCACCCCTGTCCACGTCTGATCGTGAATGACCGAGCAGGTGGCTCTGCAACAATTGGCAACACGGGCGGTTGGGTTGCGGTCAGGTTTGTTTCTCCTGAACTCCGTGCCAGAGCGACGAGAACGTCTGGCACGGAGTTCACAGGTATGCCGACCATTGACCTCGGCCACGGGGAGACGCTAGTGACGAGCGTCGAGTCCACTCCGAATTAACGAACCAGCCGACGCACATTCCAAACCATCTCCGCCCGCGCCGCCGATCCGAACGGCTGATCGAAGGCGCATTTCGAAACCTGCGACTCCTTGACTCCCAGTCTCAGAGTATGACGGAGATGGTAGAGCAACGATGACATTGCCACGATATAAACGGGAACGCAATGATCACACCGTCGATAATCAAAATAGCAATAATCGTACATGACAATGTCATTATTGTACCAAAGATAGTCGTGACAATGACGTGAAGACGAGGGGAGTTTTTTTTTCGTTTTCGCTTTGTTTATTCAATATGATTTTTTTTCTTATAAATTGATATCCTACGAACTAAAATAAATGAAAAATAATAATAATAATAATAATAATAGAATAAACCAAACAATAGTTATTATCATTAAATTTCATCATATCGATAAGGCAACTAATTTGTTTAGTACTTCATTTTACATATCTAAAGTAAATGATATAAAGTATATGTAAAACACTAATACATGGTTATTTTTATTTACTTGTTACAAGCCTTATACGATAATTAGAATATAATATATATATATGTATATATATATAATTTGTATATATACTCTTGTAATAAAATTGATTAATTCATACCTGATTCTAAAGATAATAAATATAACTAATGCGTAATGTTAGTATAAGAGAAGTGCGTGCAGAGGGTTGCAGCTGGGTCTGTGTCCGGGGGTGCGATCCTTGTCCCAAAGTGGACATCCCTTTCTTCATTGCCGGTCGTTTCAACCACGTACGCCATGGTGTCTCACATGGTGACGTTTAGCTGTATTGCTTTCGTATCGACAGTGCAGGGCTGCTGCTGCTGTTGTTGTTGTTGTTGCTGTTGTTGTTGCTGCTGTTGTTGTTGCTGCTGCTGTTGCTGCTGTTGTTGCTGTTGCTGCTGCTGCTGTTGTTGCTGCTGCTGTTGCTGAACTTGTTGGACTTGTTGCTGGACCTGTTGAACTTGCTGTTGTATTGCTTGCAGCTGTATTGCTTTAGTGTCCACGGTGCAGGCTTGCTGCTGCTGTTGGACCTGTTGTTGCTGGGCCTGCTGGGCGGCTGCCTGAGCAGCCTGTCTTTGCTGCTGACGAAGCAGGCTCGGCGGAGGATCCATGTGCTGACGCTGATGAAGCAACAAGTGGTTCTTCTGGAAGAATGCCTTTCCGCATTTGTCGCAAACGTGGGACCGGATATGGCAGCTGCCGTCCGTGTGGCGGCGCTGATGCTGAGAGAGTCCGTGCTTCTGGGCGAAGCCACGCCCGCAATCGGGACAGAGATGGGGCTTGGGCTTGGGCCCCGAGCCCACAGGCGGGGACGTTTGCGTGGCTCCGTGCATGTGGCTCACACCGGGGGTTCCGATAGGGCCGTTCATCTGTAAATACTTGAATCTTAATGTGATGAGCCTTTATCTCGATAAGCGGAGTAGCTTACCTGATGAGGCCCCGTCGTATTCGGCGTTAGGAAGTGACCTGGCGTCTGTTGGAAAGCCGCAGCCAAGCCGCACAGGTCCGTGACGAGGGTTCGATCGCCGGAGTGCAGCCTCAAATGCAGAGTCAATGCCTCACGATTGGAAAAGTCCAATCCGCATTCCCTGGAAAAATATAACTCGATTGTATCGCAATGTAAGACAATGAGACTTTCCCTATCGAAATCTTGTTCTCAGTGACCGAACTTGGGAAGCGTTACGTGGAATAGGTGGGTGTAGGCGCTATACGCTTGCAGACGACCAAAAGGACACAGAGGGGAATAGGAGGTGGGTGATGCGAATATACCTGCAAGTCAAGGGCTTTTCATCGGGACTTGTATTATTGTTGTGTATCTTGGAGTGTGCCACCAGATCAGCTTTGCGGGGGAAGGCCTCGCCGCAGACGGTGCAGGCAAACGGTGTCTCCCCGGTGTGTAGGCGCATGTGAGCAAGTAAAGTACGCTTCTGTAGAAACTCTTTGCCACAAACGGTACACGAGTGTGGCACTCTACCGTGTAACCGTCCATGGTTGACAAGCTCAAACTTTCTCTGGAAGGTGGCTCCACAGTCGTGGCAAACGAAGGGATGCAAGCTGCCGTGGAAACGTGAATGCATAACGAGATGGTCCTTCTGTGAAAACGATTCCCCGCACTCCTCGCAGACGAATGGTCGTTCGCCAGAATGAAATTTGCTGTGGGTAACTAAATGACGTTTCAGGGGAAATGCCCTGCCGCACTCCTGGCAAACAAATGGCCTCTCCCTCGTGTGGACTCGAGTATGAGTGACCAGGTGATGCTTCAGCGTGAAGGACTTCTTGCACTCCCGACACTGGTACGGCCGCTCAGAACTGTGCAGCAAAAGGTGAGTATGTAAACAGTGCTTGTGAGCGAAGCTTTTGCCGCAGTGGGGGCAGATGTGAGGCCGCTCCCCCGTATGTACTCTGGCATGGGTAGTCAGATGATGCTTCAGTAGGAATGACTTGCCGCACTCGGAGCACGAGTACGGGCGTTCTTTTGGGACACGGACCTGGCTGCCCATGTCCTGCTGCTGCTTGACCTTGGTCTCGATCTGTACGGTATTCACATGAGTAAATACATGGCCTAGGTGAGCCGTACTGTCCGTCTGGCTGGTCGCTACACTATTGGTTGCCTGATTCGAAGCAGCCACAGCCCGTTTCATTAGGATTTCGTTGCACTCTTCGGCAGTTAGCTGGAGTGGGCCGAGAGGAGTCATGAAATGCTTACTCATGGCGTGTTTGTCAGCTGCACTAAATACCAAAGGGTTGGAGAAGAGCGATGGCGGGGGAGTAGGGTGAGCAGCGTCGCAGTTACAACCTCCTTTATCGCAGGTTACTGAGAAGCCATCGTGGTGCTTCTTGGTACGAACGTGAACACCGTGGGTTTGATTGTGAGCTCCTGTATGTCCGTGATGAGTAGTCGGCGGTTGTTGACAACTCTCATTCATAGCAAACACTGGGCGACGGTGAGCACTGTTGGCCAACTTTGCCGGTTTGACGTCGACTTGTATTTTTTGACTCGAGCCTTGATCCTGGTTATTGTTTACCGCGTAACTAATGTTGGTCGTTAAATCGCTTTGTGCATTTTCGCGAGCATCAGTGCCTGGTCCACCAAATGACCAAGGGTAACCAAATCCGGCACCTGCATTTCCAGGCGTCGTGCACATATTGCCAAAGGGGGTAATTGAGGGAAAGACGTCGCCGTTGTTGACCGTAACGTTAACGGATCCTTCGCTCGATGTCAATTCATTGTTCGATCCCGGGGACTCCACGACTGCAAAGTTTTTATTAGGTGATACGCTGTATTCCCTGGGGCCCGATCAGGCCAAGAGAACGTCACGCTCCGGTATCCTGGCAGCGGAGTCGAGTGGTCATTGTACCTGCTTTCCAACAGAGAGTGAGCAGAGCAAATCAAGCCAGTGGTGCGAATGTTAAGTCGGAAACGAGGAGCTCCGCTAATCTTATTAATTAATAGAGCCGTTTTATACCTTGCTTCGGTTCTCGGTGCGCCGACACGCGCGGACGAATTCAAAAGAATCAGACAGATGCGTGAGATTTGCATGTATTGAAGCTTATTAGTGTCTGTCTCCGCAACAACGCTGCCCGCTTGGAGCTCGCTTGGAAGCTCGCGGCGTCCACGGTCCCCAAAAGACAACCTCCACCTCTTTTACGGCCCTCCCAAGTCTTCACGCGTGTTTCTCACACTTTTCATGCACTCGGCGGCACTGAACAGACAATTTAAAACATAATCGCGCACGGCTGATGGTCATTAATTTTATTAAATAGTATATTTTATTGTCCATACAAAATAGCCTCATATATCGGCCATTTTATTTGTAAACTACCAAAAAACAATTCTACCAACCCGGGGGCAGTTTTGGAGGGAGCAAGCGTCACTTGTTTGCGATGGCAGCACTGCGTGGTACAACGACGCCAACGCCAGATGCTCGGACGACAGGACCCGTATTACCGCGACGAGACACCGCCATAATTCGAATTATTCGCCAACTAGTCGGAGACGAGCCTTTCAGGTTTGTAGATATATTCATCAAATATACCTAAACAAACGGTTTTAGTTGTCGCAGCACTCTAGTCTAGTCCGTCAAGTCGAACCATCGAACGTCCGAACCTCGTCTTCAGCCAACGCACGTTGAACTATATCATACATAGGTATACAACGTTGAGCTTCAAAGCGTTCGTTGACCGAAGTTACAAATCTTCAGTCATCGTTCAGAGTTTCATGAACAGCCCAAAACTTTGCTTCTAGCGCGTCTACGGAAGCCCAAAGAGGAGAAGCCCCCGGATAAATTCATAGGAAATTTGAAACACATTTTTCATTCCACACGCCGCGCGAATCTGCTGCCACTCGTGCTGCGCTGTTGTGCGTACTAATACATACAAATACTTGGGCAGATTTCAGATGCCATAATCTCAGTCGGTGCACTGATATAAAGATCATGCGTATCGGCATAATCTTCGTGTAACGGTGTATAATAGGTCAACATATCCCTTGGCGAGCAGAAACATCCCGTGGCCATCGTTTCGTTGGTCAATATGGTCATCTTACCGCCACTGCCACTGGCACCGCCTAGGTATAGGGAGATATAAGTATATACATACACATAGCGCTGCGTCAGCAGCCGATAAGAGCAGTGGCGCTAATGGATCGCGCGGTTTGGCCAAAAGCCAATGCGTGTCTCAGCTGCCGTCTCTGTATTATTATATGCATTCCAAACTTTTTCCCTTTTCTTTTTTCAGATCGGATTCGCCCCTTCACCGCAACTGCCCGCACCCGCCGCGACTCCTTCCCTTGCCTAGGCTGTCGTAAAAGTTATGCTCCGACCCGTGCAGGTCTCTGGCATCCCCCATTCTCGACATCGTAAAGTTTACTCGCATCCACATCGTCGGATCTCGAATATTACTACCAGCAGTATGGATCCAGAATCCGGGAAGACTTTATTGAAAATTTGACGAGTCGGATGTCCGATAAATCAAAAATTCGACACAAATCTGGTAAGCAGTCTGCAGGAGCGGCAACGCACATCTTAGGAAAAGTCTTTGAAAATCGTCATTTTCGGAAACAAGTGCCGCTTCCCGCTGACACGTAAAGCATCGTCTCACCCGGAGTTATATTTCAACCGGCATACGAATACCTCATACAACGTCTATATTACGTATACATATACCTCGCAACGTCGATTATAAAAACTAATACGCATATTCTGTTCATATCACACGCACGCGATTTCGTGCAGGTATTTAGGAGCCCACAGCCGGAGGAATCGCAGAGGAGGGTATCTCGCATTGGTGGAGGGGGCTGTTTTGCTTCCCCGCCGCGCGACGAGCGAGACGCGAAGGACGGAGAAACCCAAAGCTGGAGCAGCGAAGTGTAAACGTGATACGGCGATAGTCGACGTCGGGACGTCGTGCGTCAAGACCATCGAGCAGGCGTTCCGAGTCGCACTGCCCCTTTCGCCCTACAGGGATCGCGAGCAGGAAAAACGGGAGGGGGGTGGGTGAGAATCCCCCCTCGATTTGTATCAATTGCTAGATCCCGCGAGTGTACCGTAACGCCCCGCACTCTCCCGCACAGGGACGACGCGCTATTGTCGTCGGCTGCCTAATCGTTACCTTCGCTATAGAGGCATAACGGTTATCGCATCCCGTCCTATATACGGTGCACCCCTGCAACCCCCACGCAATATTTCGCTGTGGCGCGGCGAAGATCAACTGCAGGGTTGATCGTCTCTTTGGAGCAAAACGTATATACATGTATTCACGCGCTCTGTTCTCTTTTTGCACGATGCATATAATGTCTGGTCGGTTTCGGAAACTCCGATAACTAATGAAACCGTTTCTTTGTAAATTCGTTACCTAGTTCACGCACTCGATAATCCGCATTGACCTTGAATTGCAGATGCGGAAACTATGCGGTTCCGAAAATTGTGTCCCTCAACCTTCTGACCATCTGATTATTCTCCCCGAACTGCATCACGCGCCTCTCTAGATAGACGAATTCGATCGTATAGGTACGTACCTATGTATACCTATATACACGAATATCGTGTTACATAGGCGCAAGCTTATGTATTTATATAACTCGACTGCGGTCATTATCCATGCATAGGTATATCATAAATCGCGGACAAAGTTCAGGTATGGTTATATGATTGAAAGTTTGCGGCGCGATCCACGTGACGATGCCTATAAATTATAATGTATGGACAATTATCCGTTTTATAAATCATCGATCGCATCCCTGTGTATTGTTGCAGGTCTTATCGGCGTATACAATCTCCATGGAAAATATGCCCTTCGATTCCTCCATTCATATATACCATAATAACGGTCGGCTGAGACCGTCGTCGACACGATGGGGCGCTAACAAGGCAACAGGTTGATTTTTTACCTGCGCCGCTCGCCGGTACCTCTTCAGGATATACCTTACCTGTTCGTCCGACCGCAACTCCGATGAATTGTATAGGCGATCGCAGAACCCGGCGAATGCAGCCGAACGGAATATAATACAGGTAAGGACGCCGAATTCTGCTCACAAATTTAGTTTTTCTCCGCAAACTAAGATATACTTTTGGATTTTTTTTTTTCTGTTTCTTGCTTCGAAGGCAAAATCACAGTAACAAGTATATTGGTATATCTTTATCAGAATTTCGTAACGCGCCCGATAATTCGTATATACTGCAGCTTCCACAAATTTTGACTACGTGAAATTTTAGCGATTGTCGTATTTTTTTTTTCTCTAATTGTTTCAAATATCGCCCCGCAGGGGTGGATGTCGTGAAACCGAAATTGAAAAACTATCACAAAACAAATAATGTTGGGAAAAAGAAATGATCAAGTTTTATTAACAATTTTAATATGGCCTGGGATAACTGAAAAAATTTTTTCGCTACGATGTACGTATACATTAAGCGATATTTCGCGATAACGATACCGAATGCGAGTCAATGTTTTCGATTGAGATGGACCCGAGCGTACGATACGATCTCCACCTTCTCTACGGAGTTGTAATAGGTATACCTATGGGTATCGAATCAGAGTCGCTCGTTCCGTGCAGTTCTTTGTAGTTGTATAGAGAGAAGAATCGCTCCCAATTAGACACGGTATGACGTCGGCGGGGCCTGTGACGAGTAACCCGATCCGGTGTTTTTAATCTTTCCATCGACTATCCCCCAGTGAGATTCCGAAACTGTATTTTCAATTGCCCCCGGTCGCCTTCAAACGTTGCAGTCCGTCTTCATCTGCTTTGATCTCGACCCGCTTTTGAGCGAATCTGCAGCAACTCGCGCGCAGATTGGACCGGCATACGTCTCTGCGATGCAAATTTTGCAAATCCTGTCAATTATTGCGTATAATACGTGTTACTGCAGAGTGCGGGAGAATCCGGAGAGACGAAAAGTAGAAAATTCATAATACATGTGCCGACACGTTAGCATTATTAGCTATCGGATCCCCCCGGAACCCCCGCTGCGTGCGTCATCATTACTCGCGTACTTTGATATTTTTAATGTGCAATTGATTTTAGTCGTTATAGTATCTCGGCGAGATTTTGTAATGCCTGGAGGATGCTGAGCGTCGGGTATATCCCAGATTCAGGTATATACAAGGTGTACCTTACAACTATAATGTATCTTTCCAACAAGAGTCACCGGCTGGGTTGCGAACTAAATAAAACTTCGGGCGCCCCGCGGGTCGAGTCTGTGCTCTTTTGTAGGGCTCTGTATGAAACCGCGGCTATAGAAAACTCCCCTGCAGGGAGGGAGTCACGCATCGTTTGTCGTAACGCCATCGTGCGGATAGACTTTATTATCCTATCCCGCGTCAATCTTCACGGTTAATGTCCGAATGTCCCCGATGAAATCAATCGTCAGGGTATAGGGAAGGCTCCCAACATCTACACCTAGATATTCTACACGCGCACATCGTCCCACCGCACCACCCTGTAGAGGGTGACGCAAAAGCACCGGTACCTACCTCAGAATGATTTTTCAACTTTTTTTTTGTCTCCGAGCGTTTTGAGAATTTCATCGCGACGACCGGACCCCCTATGTCCTCTATGGGTGCATCTTCTTGGCAGCTACTGTGGCCAACTACACGACCCTTCCAATCTCTTACCCGCTTCTTTGCGACAACTTTCTCGCGCTGTCCTCGTCTGTGAAACTCTGACGCGCCGCATAAGTGGGAAAACGTACCAGCGAGGTTCACGAATTCTAGCGTATATTTTGAAATTTTCGGTTTGTCGCCGTATGTAGGGAAGTCCCCGACTCACCTACCCCTCGCCTCGCCGCCGTCGTACGCTCAGTTGCAAATTGCCGGCGAGAGAGATGCGGGCGAGCCCCGTGTAGCCCGAACTCATTTTCGCAAAACTCCTCCTTTTTCCGGCCCAGCCGTAATTCGCGGCACCCGCCTCGGCATTGAGCAATAATTACAATTACGAGCATCAATTATCTCGCGCAAAACGTCAAGTGATCCTCGACGAGGTTCGTGCGGTGAAAAGACCCGTACGCGCTCCGGGTGTTCTTCATGCCACTTACTCGGATGAGGGGTTATCGCGACTTCCCCAGGCGGACGCAGCTGCATACGAGTCGAGACTTTGCCTTGTAGGTATGGAACTTACACCTAGGTGAATGCGATGCGAGATGACGTCACGCGTAATACGTGTACCTGACATACCTTCGTATTATGAACTCGAGCATCGGCATATGTATCGGTGTACAGGGTCTCGGCAATTCCATAATTTTACAGATTGCGAGAAAGCTTTAACACTCTTTGGAAACGACGTAACTCGGCGGTCCTCGTAGCTGAGCTCAAATTTATCGGGGTGGGGGGGGTCAACGAGGTTATCCTCGGCCACGTCAAGGCCAAAAACGCCAAACGAGGTTCGCGCGAAAACCGTTCGCTACAGATAATAACTCAGGGTTTCGACGCTTCTTAGGGTCATCGGTCGGTGCCAGTTTATAGCGTGATTTTGTGCAACGACAAATCGACCGAATTTGTAAACAACGCGTTCTTGTACTCGCATGAAGCTAGAAAGATTAAATGGAAACAAAACGATGTAGATTTCCAAAGTCAAATCAAGCGTATATATATCCCTCTAACATCTTCGCTTCTTCTTTCACGCACACACGTGTATCTATACCACGGATGTACTTTTTCATCGGAGCGGGCTAGATTTTCCCGCATTTTCTCATCCAAACTCAAGTTAATATCATTGCGGATCCCCGATTTCGATGCGGCGCCTGACATAAGTACGTATAATACACGATGTTACTCACGGAAATCTCGCGAGGGTATATTTCGTCTTTGCCCGAAATCGGAAAGGAATGCCGGACCGTGTAACCGAGGCTCGTAGAAAACTCTGAGGAGCCCATAAAATTTAATTAGTCGAGGACGGCGGCGTCGAGGGGGGACGGGGATGGGGATGGGGATGCACCGTGCACGGTCGGGGAAGCTGCGCCGGGTCACGGACGTCGCGACGGTCGGCATCGGAGGATATCTCATTGTCAGGTGGAAATCTACGGTGCAGGGGACGTGCTCGCATGTGGGCAGCAGGTGCACACGCACATGCGGGAACGATGCGGACTACATCTATAGCCGGCGCATAAACCAACCCGCGGCAGGGCTGTGAGCTGTCAGCGATAGCTCCCGGATGATTGATATCTGCATCGTCGTCGCTTCCTTGGGCATCTCTACGCGAGGTGCACGTGCATCCATCTCCGGGTCTCCGACTCCCGGGCGCGCCGACTTTACTTCTCGACCCTTTCCGATCGGGGCCGGCCGGGCGGGGCGCTCCTGATTCATCCCACGTCGGTCCATGTGAATCCATGCGTGCTGTCTTCGACGTATCCAGTCTACATATTTCACAACCGTACACATGCGCGCGTATGACCGATTCACGGTTGATCGATGATCAATGATCAATGGCCCCGGGGCTCGATTTATTTCCCCATTGGCATCGATCCACCGTTGATGAAACGCGTGTGGGTACAGCTGGGTGTATTTTCCGAAATCGATGCGTCTTCGCGCCGAAATTCCGATGACGTACCCGAGACCGCGATACTTCCAAGGGGTACCAGCTGATCGAAAGCAATATTCGTTCCCCCGACCCGGAAACACTGTATCTATTACGATCGACGAAAACGTATAATAGAAACCATCAGGATTTTCCATAGATAATTTTACCGGCGTGCACCTTCAATTTATTCTATCTCATCGTCGCGACGGCCACGGTATATTTTACAGGTATATTTTATATACGTTATACACGCATCTGTTATACCTTTACAGCATCGATGTTCGAGCACACGAATAAATGTCTATCCGTCTCCCGGCAGGATCTTCATTTTCACTGAAAAATCGACATGTGAGCTAATGTTGCAGGTCCGAGACAACATTCGACGCCACGTTCTCCTTACGGATCGTTTTCGCGCCGGTCCTTTCAGGCTGGATAAATCGGACCCTCGGGGGTGAGGGACGCTTCTTCGAATCGTACGAATCGCGTCGACGGATGCGTACGTTGCACACGCTGCACCCTCCAGACACCGGAACAGCGGCCACGTCGCGACCACCGTCAATCGTACGGAACGCCCACGGCGTAGTTCGGTAATCGAGCCTCGTACTCCTGACGAGAAGGCGTCCGCACTCGGCACTCCGCGTCCGTCTTCCATCTCTGTGGTTTTCGGCGGAGCGGGGATGGAGGACATCAGACGTATTTAAAGGGGGCCGCGTACGAGCCGCTTCAGTTCTCGGCCAGCCTGGTCCCCGGTGCAGGAGTCCATTCGCGACGAGCCGCTTCCATTCGCTATCCCGAACCGGAATCGCGATAACGTGAAAATCTTTCATTTCATTCTACGGACCAAAGTGCGCCTGTACAACATACGATCGACCGATGCAATATCTCTTACTCCAAATTTCGTGAATAACAAAATTAAAACAAAAAAAAAACATAACAACAACAAAAACAACGGTGCGACGACGACGACCATACGTCGATAAGACAACAACAATAATAATAACAATAACAACAACAATAATAACAATAATCAAAAGAATCGTTCGGCCCTCACGGAATCGAATGCGGATACGGTTACAGATACGATCTGATCTGTGATCGATTCATCGTTTAAATACAGAGCTGCGGAAAGTGGACGGAGAATCGGTTTTCCCCCCCCGGGAGGGGTGTTTGTATAAAATTGTAGCCGGCTAGCCGCGAGTTAGGGTAAAGTTTACGAGAGTTATATACCTAATTCGACCGTAAGTAGGTACGAAGTGCAGGACAAAGAAGGCCATGCGGATGCCGTCGCTGTTCGGGGTCTTCCTCTTGCTGCCGTTCGTCGCCGGGGATCTTCTGCACCTGAGGAAGTCCGAGCGACCCTCGAACAACTCCTCGATCCGGGATGGTATCAGGATCAGCAGGTTCTACCGGGACGGGGAATTCCAGCGCATCACCACGTGGCCGGGATTCTGTGCGAAGGAAACCTTCGTAGACTGGGGGTGCGTGTCTTATTCGCAGAATCGAACGATACCCCGTTATAAACAACGTTTCTTACACTCCAGGTTTTATCTTTTCACCCCGACTCGTGCTCCTCCGTTCCTCGCTCCGGCTTCGAACGCGGCATTTCCACGTAAGATACGAGTGATCGTATATGTTATCATTTTCATTTACGTTTCAGTTCCCGTTTTCGCGACGACGAATTATACATATATGTCGGAGCAACGGATAGATGCGAACGGCTCATGGAATTCGGGTGACGATGCGAGCGCGGAGATACGCGGGCAAGAAGCAACGTAAATACTCGTTACATGCGCGCGTACATATCCTATTTACGTGTACATACGTATGTATGGATACTTCGATCTCGTAAAGTGCAAGAAGCGTCGACCGCTCGATTCGACTGTGCAGGGTTTATAAAAGGGAATTTTTTTTCAGGCTTGTCGGTCCACCGACTCGACTTATCGCTGCATTACCTCGATCACTTCTTCTGCACGCCGCTGCAGAGAGAGTGACTCGTCTATAAAGAAGTAAACGGGAAGAGTTGTAAAGTATTCTGAAACTGCACGTGGATCACGCGTGTGACGCAGCCCCGGATCGCCCCGTCCCTCTGTACCCGTATGAGTAGCGTACGTCGATCGTAAGCTGACGCGGGGTGAGAATCTAAATCGAGTCGGAAGAAATTATCCGTGACGCCGCGCGAGCGCAGAAAATATCGCGTTTCGACCGATATGTGAGGTAGAGAAGATCGTGACATTCTAACGCATGTATAGGTACACGAGATTGTCGGGGTCACGTAATTAACGCGGGTTATGTGCAATAACTCGAAGAGACGCCAACTCTTTTGATGTATTACAGTTGGTCCGCTCGCAGTTCTTATCGAGGCCGTCGGAATTCGTCTTATCGGAGTCGTTGCCAGGGAATACAGCTGCAACATTCGCGATCGGACGAGGGGAACGTGCGGTCGATGGCTGACGATGAGAATCTTTGGAGAAGCTCGAAACCCCTAATTTTATGGCTCAGAATGAAATTGTTCGGACTCGAAAACGCTGATGATATGTCGAATCTCCGAAACGCTCTACCAGCGATTATCAGAAGCATAGATGAACGATAAATAAGAACATAGATTAGGCGTCGCGACGGATTTATAATTGGAAAAGGACGAGTCGGTCTTGGATCTACGGCGTCGAAGATCTGCGGCAGCTCCGCGAGACTCGCGTACATGGTAGATACCCTGCATCTAAATTGCAAGGGAAAAAAAATGAATAACGCAAATTTGACAGCGACGCGCATAATTATACGAACGAAAGGTATGATGCAACGTTCTCGCCGAACCATGGAGATGGAAACGAATATCAGGTATAGGCATGAGTACAGGGAAAGTTTGCTTCCGCAGCACGGGGGTTGAAAAAACAATCCGAGGACGAGGAGGCGCGACCGTAGCTCACGGAATAAGCTAATTCGGTGGAGCTAAGCCGCAAAGCGATAAGTTAAGTATACGTGTGCGAAGGATCAGGATGCGGACGAGGTGCTCGGTGGCACGGCGCTGGCCCATCTCAGGCGAGGCAAGGGTCGGTCATCTGCCGGCACTCCCACGAGGATGGCGCCAGATCTCGCCACCGCGAAGCGTCACTTTGCACTTAAGCTACACAAAATCCATCATGCACGGGGAAACGGGGAGAGAAACTCGGACCGGGAACCCTCGCTCATACGCATGACCGCGCGGCCTGCATATACGCGTATTATAACGTCCCTCCTGCGCCCTCCGTTTACACCTTGATACAGGCACAGACGTACCAGGTATGCTGCGTGGTGAACGATCTCTTTCGTCACACCTTTAATGCGCGAAATGTATACCTTACTATAATACACTGCAGGATAATATAAGTACAGGCATTATATCCTGGTGTATTATATGCTGCAGGATAACTATGGTATGATCCTCGTTCCGCACAGGCGACGGCGTTATTTCATTGTCAAACTCTTCTTTCGCACGCGGCTGCGACGACGGTCTTCGTCTAGTGTCGAAATTTTATCGCGAATTTCTTTGCAGTAGCCGATGAATTATAGAAGAAAAAACGTCCGCAACAGCCGTTAGCGCCAGAGCTAGATAGGAATTAGGTGCAGTCTTTATCGTTATTACCACGTGGTACGGCACGTGCGTTAACCGACGACAAGTATCGTTTCGTCGAATTCGAGCATTCGATCGAGATTCATACATGAATACTTATGCAAGTCGGTATGTAATCGTAAGAATTAAATAAGTATACTCGTGCGCTTAATGTTATACATTCTGCGGAATCGCGCGTTTCCCGCCACGAGCTGCATGCGGCAGCATGTAACATGAGAAAAATAGCAGCAGAGTCCGACGTGTATTACAGATACGCGTATCTATACAACAAAAGCAACTCCCTTTATTGTACGTACATGTCGGAGGGCGATGAAGGTGAGGGTTTAAACTTTGTTCATCCGAACGGTTCGCTGCATCATCAAGTCCAAGATTATAACGTTTCTCGCGATATCGCAGCTGCACGGCGGCTTGCCTCTTATCCTTAATTATTTATACAAAATCGATCGTATAATACGGTGATCAGCGATTTGTAACAGCTGATTTGCAGCTGATTTGCAGCTGATGACTGCGTTAGATACCAGAGCGTACATTGCGCAACCCGTTCGCTCCGTTGCACGCGCGGTGCAGGAGAAATTGTGGAGCTGTCGAGTGATGCGGGTTATACGTATTGATAACCGTATCGGGCGTGCATCATATTTACACGTACACAAATATAGCTGTACGTATGCGATACGTACTCACAAGAGCGTATACCTATAGATATGCGTGTAATGTATTACAGGTAAACGTATCACAGTTTGACGTGTTTCGCCTCCGTGTTGTAAGGTATATAATGCGTGTATATATTAAAGTGAAGATGCGTTCGACGTCTATATGGGAATCGAAGTAGCGTGACAAATCTATAAGTCGCGCAGCATCGATTAATAAATCTGTCTATGTATAGTTTAAATGTCAGCGTGATCATAAAATATACTCAATTAAACGAATTGATACGAGCTGTAAAAATTGAACGTGTATATATCTATAATGATAAAAGTGGGATGCAGCTGCTGCAGCACTCGCCGCGATGATATTCATATACATACTTGTATCGGTCACGTGTACGAATATATATTACAGCGAAACGCGAGTAATTTTTCGATGTAGGTGTGTATGTATGTGTACATGTGATTATACGTACGCGCGATACCAAATTAATAAACGTGCGGGTATATCTGAGAGTATTTTTTGACGGAGGACGAAGACCTCTAGGTAGGTTGATAAGGTCTCTTCCGACATTGACACGATCCACTCTCCCGTTCGCTTATGTTTCCAACGGTTCTACGGAACAACGAGAACTACGAGGTGGTTAAACGTTGGTGATCGAGCGGCCGCCGCAGAGAGTTGAAAAGTCCTCGAGGACCTCTTAATAAAACCTAATGTCCGTGCGCCGGCTACCGCGGATCAGAAGAACGACGACTCTCTCTCTCTCTTGACTCTACGCCTGTATTTGCCTACATACTTTTCTAATTGTTGCAGTGAAATCGACGTGACTCTGCGAGAGGTTTGGCTCCAGGGAGAAAAGCGTAAGTTGCAGCTCATCTACGAAGGCGGGATCCTCAGCGATTGTTTCGATGAAAAAATTGAGCAGGGAAGCAACGACGATGTCGCCGAGGAATGTCGCGTAAATACGCCCGCGCAAAGTTGGTGGGAATACGACGACGAGGTTATCGTGCAAAAGGAGCGGAAGGAAGGAGTCGGCGCTGGAACGCCGAGTACCGATTCAACCTTTGGCGATATCGACGATTGGTTCGTCTCGGCAGACGCGCTCCGTCAGCGGTGTTTCCGGATCAGAACCACGGTTAGAAATCAAGTTCTGGCGCGGCAGGAAATATCGTAAGTTATTCCGCAGGTGCGACGGAAAGCACCCTGCGCAGATACCCTTCGCTGCTCGCTACGCTAACAATAAGCTGTGTCTTTCGTTCGGCCTTTCATCCATCATTTGTCGAGAAGTAACCGGATAGGCCGCGGATCGCCGGTACACTCGTATTTGGTCCGTACGTTGTTCACTTGTTTATAAATATTGTAGCATTACTCACGATTCATATTTTATGCTTCTGTGTCTGTATCGTGCTTTTTAATAACCGGTGTGGCTATTGTGATTGAAATCATTCACGTCGCGGGTTGAGGGCCGGATCAGCGGCCGACAGCGCGCGACGTGGCGTCAACAAAAATCAGACGGCTATAGCGGGGCATGGATCTAACGCTGATATTTCTTTTAACAATTGCCGTATCTGCACGTGTGGTCCATGCGGAGGCGCAAATGTAAGCTTATAATGGATACGCGCCTCTGTGCACAGTCATTATGCGACGCATCGCAACTAAACCATATACATCGCTGCACGAATAACACTTATGTGGGTGAGAATGATAAATCGTTAAGAAATCAATAGATTATTCTGCTTCGAACACCCCTCGGCGGAACAGGTGGGGTGGATTCACAGGCGCCATAAATCTCCGATCACAGCTCTTATCTCAATTTTAACCCGTGCCTCTCGGCTCGATGAGTTGGATTTTTAGCTATCGAGAATTATTTTTTTTCAATTGAAAAGAGAAAAAAAATTATTTTTCATCAATCTGCAACTCTATAATTATCATATCCAGAAATCTATGAAATACTATCGCAAGAATAAAGCCTGCAGAGTTACAAAATTTTTAAACAATCAGTTTAGCCGCGCGGGAAAAAAATTGAACGTTCGGGGACAAAAACCCCATGTTATTTTAAATGGGAAACTCATCGAGCCGAGAGGCACAAGGGTTGAAATTGAGACAAAAACATGTAATTTTTGGAGGATATCTTTTGATTAATTTCCAAACTTTTGAGCTTCTCTGAGCATCGGAATTCGAAAATATCCAAAATAAGGGCCACTTTAATGTATATTTGCACACACCTACATCGACGATGGTAAGATGCAGGTCGTGTTTGACAAGTAATATTTGGCGAGTTTAATCCGAAGAGTGCGTCGCGGTGTTGGTAGGAGAGGCAAACGAGGGATCCAGGACCTGCTCTTCGCGCCGGGGACCAAGTGGTGCGGCCCTACGCAGCTCGCCTCGAGTTACAACGAGCTCGGTGCTTTCGATCAATTGGACAGATGCTGCCGGCGCCACGATTATTGTCGCAGGTCTATCCCCCCGATGACCCAGCGTTACGCCTTCTATAATTACATGCCGTTTACTCTGAGCCACTGCGAGTGCGACCAAAGGTAAAGATCAAGATTCAACCCCCAACCCCATTCTGTGATTCGGCGAGTGAAAACCCAAAAAGAACCCAAGGTCAATGACAATATTCACATCAGGAGGATTCGTTACGCCTATACCTATAGATGTATGCAAATTATTTCGAGAGAGGAGAATTGTGACCGCTCGAGAGCTGTATAATATTAGCAGATTCTTGCGATAATTGGCGCGCAATAACACTTTGATTTCATATTTCACCGACGCCCCGCTGTTGCCGTCGCTGTCATCCGTTGACGTCGACGTCCGTCGCTCCATCGACTCTCGTCCACATGGATACAGCCGCTTCGGGAGGACCACCTTAATACTAATAGAATCGTATCTACGCGCTAAAATCAACCACGAATCCATGGCACGCGAATTACGTATTATACGCTATAATCGTTATGAGAGACCACGACCCTCACAGCTTACACGTGAAACGATATACTATGAATAGACCAAAGCTGCGCACAACGACGTACCGCACCTGAAAACTCGCACGTTGGATATGACAGCGAGCATTTCGCCCAACGTTCAAATCTGCGATATATCTGGATAGATAACATCGTTGTGTATCATGTTATACGGTACGTAGGAACACCCGCGGTGCACCTTACAATAATAGACAGGAGAGTGACGCGTCGTCGAACTTCCGCGATGCGCCCGTGACGTGTCGACCGGACGATCGTTTTGCACAGCTTCTGGTTCAAGGCCTTGTCCATTTATTATGTTCGGAAGCGGTATACGTGCGCAGGGAAAGTAAGGATCGGTAGAGCCTGATCGTGGTCTGTAAGCATCGCGAAAATCGGGCGTTGTTCTTCGTTTACCTCAGGGCATGCGGCTGGAACGAATCGAAGAGAAGACCGAGGCGGTCACGACCGGGACGAGGACGGGGACGACGCAGACGGGACCTGTTGCTGATACCGGGCACGCAGTGGTGTGGCCGTGGTCACCGGGCCACGAAATACACGAATCTCGGAGGATTCGGAGTGGCCGATGCGTGCTGCCGTCGTCACGACACCACCTGCCCATTCTTCATACCTGCGTTTCAATCGAAATACGAACTATTCAACTGGGGCGTATCCACTATCATGCATTGCGCCTGCGACGAGCGGTAAGGCTACGGAAACCGTTTCAATATTAACTTTATAGTGTATCCGAAGTAACGGAATTATGGATAATAGAATATAGCTGGTGTGTAAAAAAGATTCGTAGCCGCGATCGTACGTGCGGTCATTTGCAGGATAGCTGAGAGGGCGCACGCCAATCAAATGCAGAAAGGTGTAGGTATCGGAATGATTTCATGCAGGTATACGTGAATGACCAGAGTATACCTACGTATAATTCATCGTAATTGTTGCATGCACGTTCCTGTATGTTATGTACATCTTTTCTACATGCATACATGTATAATATAACATCACACGACATATTATAGGGTCAACTTCCGTAATTAGACGCGCAGGTTATTTAGAACCGGCTAATGTAATAAGCAGGACGGTTCGTTGCATAGAACAAACTGCCGCGATATGGTGATTATTATTTTTCTGTAACAATATACCTCTCGACCATACTCAGCATAGAGTCGCAGGACGTTCGACCAAAGATCTTATCTGCGGGTTTTCCAAGCAAACCGACCACATTCGACCCTGCGTGCTTTACTGGAAATCAATTGATGCTCGTCTACAATGATATTGCGTGACAAACGGATACCGTCGTGCTCTCGTTTTCATCTACAATTTTATTGCAATTTGATTTTTTTCCAATCGTGTAATTGACCGATCGTTTGTCCCATCGGCTCCTCTTTCCCCCTCCCGCCCATCTTCACCTCCCCAACTGCATTTTGGAAGATATATTTGGGAACATACCTGTATAGATCTACAGCTATCGCCGTATCTTTCGCGCGCCAAAGCGCGTACCTGTACATGGGGTAGTACAACCGAGGTGTAAAGTATAAAAGTTAAGGCGCGTTACGTCTGCGAGGCGTGTTTGCATAAGGAGTACCGTATACGGCGTAGCGTGTACGTGTGTATTAATAATTCGTACATATGTATTTGAAACAAGTTTTTCTTCGATTCGCAGTTTTCGAACGTGTCTGAAAATGGCGGGTACATCGTCGGCGAATTTCGTCGGAAAGCTGTTCTTCAACGTCGTGCAGACCAAGTGCTTCGTTCTGAAGCCGCAAAAAGCCTGCCTGCGAAGATCTAGATGGGGAAATTGCGAGCAGCACGAGTACCGGAAGCAAGCCCATCTCAGAGCCAACGTGCCATACTGACGAGCGAGGACGGTAGATCCAGATTGCATCGGCCTAATGAAACGGAAGAAATTCAAGAATATCGCAATATTTTCGCTCCTCCAATGTAGTTGTATAAATGTCAATCGGCCAGGGATCAGGGACGGAAAATCGATCTTGAAATGGGACAGAATCGTACGTCGTTGTACGATGTACGCGATAATAAACTTTGCCAAATAAATATTTTGAAATCATCATTCACGGATTGAAATCGCGCCGCACTGTGGTTCGTCGTGTTATTTCCTCGCAGCCAGCGCGACGCTGTCGTCGTTTCCTGCAGCCTACGTTCGACGCGGAAAATCCTGATCCCGTATCCCGAGTTTCACACGATGGAACAACAATGAATCGCGCGTGTTATACGAACATAGCGTAGTATGGGTGTAACTTTGTATCGTGTATAGTGCAGTACGGTTACTGTATTAGTTTTGCCTATCCAGCACCCGCCTCCGTGGCTTCCCGGAAATGAAAAGAATCAATCCTAGAATATACATATTCCATAGAAATTATTAGGGTAGGAAAATAAGTGCGGAAAGAAATTCAATAGATTTGTTATATACACCTATATTTCTCATGATTCTGTCCCCGCGGTCATGGAATTTCCAGCGACAATAAAGTGACGACAATAATATTCGGTGTGTGCCTAGGTGATATTATTGAAAACAATAGTACTTAAAGAAAAAAAGTTTTAGCCTATCAGACGGTTTGATCGTTTTTGATGCGCGGTAGCGGTGGCGAAACGAATTATTCAAGTCGGCGAGTGAGGGTTGAATTGGAAATGCGTGCATCGAAACCGGAAAGACTTGTGATTGCAGTTTTATACGCTATTACGTTATCTCATTGTAATGCTTGGTTCCGTGAGTTCTGAGCTCGATATTGAACGTATGATAGCCGTTTTATGCTCATCGCATCAGATCTGTGAAATCGATTGTCAAATAGTATCACAGACTCGGATAGCGCGAGGCATACACAGATAATAATATCGACAATTATTGTCCCCACATTTTTGTAAATACCTATTAGTAGAATAAGGAAAGGAGATAATAACGCAAAGATAGACAGACTTCAATATGTCATGCGAATGAAGCAACAAAAAACGTAAATCTGTGTACCTATACGTAGTACTAAAAGCCTCATCTAACAATATGTCTATCTTCATTTCCGTTGTTTGACGATCAAGCTGTAATTCCAACGACCAGCTACAATAAATATTTATTTCTGGAAAAGCTCAAATAACGCTTATAGAGGAGGCTAGCCTCATCTATTTCGTATGTTTACTCTTAATTGTTACCGAGTTATCTTTGCAAGTTGGAAAACGAATTGCAAGGAAACGACAGGAAAGAATTACATTAATATAGTAAAATTCCATTATCTAGTAAAACAACGCGTGCATCAAGCGATGCATAAACTTGAATAACTTTTATCATTATTCAACATTTGTTAAATAAATTTTAAATAAATAGTTGCTAGAAGGGAGAGACTGTTGTATAAGAGCTGATCTATCTCATCTTTGATAATCGTGTTCAAGGAACATCGTTTTATTGTTTCAACTATCACCAAAAAGCTTCCAACGATCTAGTATGGTGACTCGAGATTGATGTTTCTATCAAAATGATCGAGTTATCACCTTCCTATGAGCTCCGGAAGTGGAAAGATTCAGATATCTCAATCAGTTTTAGTCTTGGCTTGACTGAGTTGTCAGAATTGCGTTTCTAAACAATAAGGTAAAAATACACTAGAATACAGCTGAATGAACATTTGTTAAAACTTTTTTAGATTCGTTTTCCTGTCGGAGCCTAACTATGTGCAACTTCCGCATTAGACGCATTCCAACACCTCCAGATCGCCTGAATCTGGGCGCGCGCAAAAAAATGAGCATCCAAGAAAAATTTGGGGTCGGAGACACTAGCGGTACCAAATGGACTCTTGATGAACTATTTTCGTATCATCGTCTCCCAGCCACAAGAATTCGCGAAGCTGTCCGTCGTGAAGGACTGTTGAGGATTGTTGCGCTCCATAAACGAACATACGGTTATGGTATAATTGTGACACGAATCGAGCGTTTTCATTTCTACGAACAACGATCTAGTAATCGTTCCACGAACGAAGGCAAATTGCAGATATAATATACTAATATACAAATTATCGCGGCAACTTTGCCTCAGGTCAGCCTGCTACAACAGATTTTCAGTATCCAGCCGTATGAAATTGCATAGACCGTTGCAGTGGCATTTTCCGATGGCTGTGTGCGTGCCGTAACTGCAGCTAGCGTGCGCAAGTCCAAGTCACGCACTATCTTCCTGCAAAGCGCTGCGTGGTGCCTACTAGAGTTTTGACAACCAGAGGGCCACCTATTGCCACTTGGGTATTTTATCCGGATCAATCCGTCATTCACCATCCAACAACAATCAAACGTTTGAAAAAGGGATTATTGTAATCTGGCCGAATGAGGGGCTAAGTATATAGAGGTGCGGAATGGAATATCGTAACTGCATACGATTCTATACCAGTCAGCGATCTCCTTACAATTGAGTAACTATAGTTCGTAAGTATAGTTACTCAATGTCCCTATTAATCTCTGCGAACGATGGCAGAAATAATGTTGGTTGTTGTAAGCGGTCGACGATGGCTAGTAGAAGAATGTCTGCGATTTGTTTGCAAATATCGCTCACTGAACCGTATTACTTCCCGACAGTGGACGTTGTCGAATTTCCGTCGAGGTATTAATTTAATATGTGACAACCGTGCTGTTGCAAGCTTACCGTTATCCGTCGAAGTTCGAAGCCCTTGGGAGGCTGCAGGATCAACGCCAAGATCTGAGACTTTTTCAGTATCTACCGAGGGACCCGATGAGTCCTCTCGTAGGCACTATGAAGATCGTGTCATCAAGATCGGTGAAGTAACTCAGGTGTTGCAGCAACTTGTCGGCATTACTCACGAAGAAGCTGACCATGCTATCAAGGCTCATCCATTATTTATTACCATAGACTTAGCAGACATTTCCCGTAATTACCATGCATGTATCGACGCTGGTCTTTCCGAGAAGACAATTCGAAGAAACCCCGGACTGCTGGCGTATCCACATTTTCTTCTCAGGAATAATATACGGTTGATCCGTAGCATGAAAATGACAGACATCAATGATACAGTACCATTGTTCTTCATGGCGCCAGTTACGTTGCGGTTATTGAGTGTGCGAATTAGCAGTGAAAAGATAGATTGCATTGAAGCCAATAGAATTGAGTACCTTGCCAAACAGCTCAAGGTAATAGCACTTCCATCTCGGTCTCTGGCAACCCTTCTCAATCCGTCTCTGCTTAACAAGATTTTCTTTTTCCTCAGTGTCCCATGGTCGACGTTTATAAGGTTTTTGCCGAACGCCATTTCATGCATACGATATCATTTGGCAAACTTTGCCGTGTATTGGAGATACTATTGGGTAAGGTCAGTTTGACCTCAATTAGTCTAATCATCAATTATTGAGCCTTTCATTAGCAATTTTTAAATCTGCTTCGTGCCTACAACTTTACAGATTGTCATGTGACGCAAACAGATATACTCAGGGATGCATGGGCCTTCAAATACAACCCAGAGGCAATAGCTAAAAGACTGCACAGACTCAGGGACAGTGGTGTCTCTCCTATAAAACCTTGGATGATACGGTGCACGGAAGTAGCAGTTAAGAGGTCACTTTTCTCATCAAAACGCTCTTACATTCTAGTGTTACAGAAACTTACTTGCACACAGTACCCTCTTTGCACAATGTTTGATGCATTGCTATATTGTTGGCTGGAGCTAATATACCCTCAATTTTGCTACAGGTTGATTAATAGGGAGCACCAGCGTCGCATCCTATTGGGAGACGATGTGACGATTATAGAGTACCTGTCGCTCCGATTCAAGTGCAACAAAAATTATATAAGCGATATCTTGGCCAAGTACCCACAGCTCGCCAGCATAAACGTAGAGAAATTACAGCAGTTAGCGGACTTTGTGTTGGAAAATGGCTATTCACTGGAGCATGTGCAGCGTGTGCCACAGATACTTGTCCAACACTTGGAAACGGTCCAGAGACGCTTTGACGAACTTGTACAGTATGGGCACAAGCCGAACAGCCTCAGAATATTATGTGAGGATAGCCAACTGTTCGATGAATACTTAACCCGAGTGAAGGTCAGGAGGCTTTTGAGCAGCAAATAAACTAGATGTAATTCCTATTGCTCCGTAAGTAAACTACTGTAGTGTCCTCACCGTCATTGCATTCTACCTCAACATTGCAGAGTTGCTTTAGTAGTAAATTTTGATACATATCTCGTCAAACTTTGAGGCTTCTCCTGCTGCAATCTATCAATCTTCATCATAATTAAGGTAATCATTTTGGGTAGCTTTGAAAAGTTGTGTACACCCAATGCACCTACGCCCTACGACGCACCTCGATACATTTACAGAAAATTAATTAAATACTCGTATTCCTAAGACTGATGAGTTAGGGAAAACCCAAAGCATCTACGTCGATGAGGTCTTGTGTAAAAATTTGTTTCTTTATTGCGATTAAGCTATAAACACGTCAAGCAGTAATTTATGTATCTATGATTATATTGAATCTTTGGTCTTATTATTCGTAGAATAATCAGTATGAGAATTCTCCATCATGTTATTAGTAGTGTATAGATCGAGCAGGTTTTGTAGATGATCAGGGTTTTCCATGGCGCATTTCTGGTGGATCAGAGTAGCTTTCAGAGAACATTCAGCCAAATCAGGATAGCCATTCTCCAACTTGTGCCGAACCTCAAATTGGTCGACCCACACGGTGTTACCGATATGGAGAAGTACCTGTGTGACATTCGAATTTCAATAATCAGATAGTCGCAGAGAGTGCTACAATTCGGGTTGATGAGAATCGATGTCAAACGAAGCATAACTGACGCGCATACCTTGGCAACAGTGTAAGACGTGGAAGTGTTGGCCAATTTATCACTAAGCCAGTCAAAGGCGATTTGGTTTGCACATGGGCTCCATGTAAGCTCGTTATCGAAGGGCGCTATACCGGTGAGATAAACTTCTATGATATGCGATGGCCATTTTGCAAGTTTCTCCGGAAGTTGGAGTAGCTGATATATCTGCGAAAGAGTTTGTATCCGATTAGTTAACCATCTTGTGAAGACAAATGACAGTGAGCAGAGTATTGGCAACGAATTCGTGTTAGGCTTACCTTTACGCAAGTTACGTCGCCATCATCGACGAACCGCACATTGACCACAGGCGTGTTGCACGAATTTTCGTCTGTGACGGATAAAACCTCCACCCTCTTATAATTTCCAACGGTTTCTTCGACGGCATATATGTCACCAACATTCACCGGATTTGCGGACCTCCTGAAAATTATACTTGTAATTACGCAACGAAAAGGCTGAGCTTACCTTTTTGCTTCGACATTTTCGAAGCCTCACCTGCTAGTCGGGTTTGAAAAATATTTTTGCATATTGACTGTCAGGTTGGCGAATTCCCGAAAGGAGAATGGAACACGTTCGGTACTGCCCATCCTAGTATATTCCGTAATTCGTGCGGAATAATGGCTGGCGTCGTGAACATACGTAATAACCAGTCTCACGGAATCTCCACTGCGGGAAAATAACAGTTCACGAGCAATACTATGCGAGTATACATTTCATGAATTAAATTGATAAAATGGCGTAGAAACTAACACTTCGATCGATGTTGTCAAACGATCAACCGTTGGTATGACACAGTGTCGATTTTTGCATGATTCTTTCTGATGGCAGACCCCAAAGGCTTTCACGTAGTTGCATAAAGGAAGATTTGTTTTTGCCATCTCTGAAGCTAAAAATATTTTCTGTGGAAATAGAATAATTATTTACTAACGATGCATCTCTGACGAGGAGAATCTGACATGTTGAAATCAGATGTTAACGAGTCAAGGCAAAAAGAGATCTTGTCCAACGAGCCGTAGATTTCTGAAAGTTTTGCATTTCGTGATACTTGTCAACTTTTTTCTCTCTTTCTTCCGCTGTTGCCTTTTTCTGTTTTCCATTTTTACATCGATAGATACAAAGTATTTTTTCAGCTAATTTTCAACGAAAAGGAACCCATCGATATGTATCAGATCGTCGCAATCTAATTTCAACATGTCTTATAGTCTTCTTGTAGGTCACCTCGAGATATGCCTCTGTAGCTGGTGGCAATCTAGTCTTAAGCCTCCGCATGATTGTGACGACAGCACGTAGCTGAGAGTCGTTGCTTTCATCCACCATTAGGACAAACTTCGGTGTCGATGTCTCCTGAAATTGGTGTAAAATATAAAGCCTTCTGTGGTATAGATGTAAACAATCGAACGGCAATAAATACCTTTGCGCGTATGCGGCGAGAAATGATGTTAGTCAGCATTGAGAATCTGTAGAAGAATTGCGTCTTCGTACTCGAGGAGAGTGAGTAGTGTATCAGCCATTCAGCATCTCTGATGTTAAGCTCCGAAACAGTCGAATCGGTGCATATGAGGACGGGGTATTCTCCCGAAATTCCCGCAGCCCAAGTCTCTTTGACACCTGCGTTCACAACGTTCAGTTGCATTTTATACGCATAGTACACATCGGTAATTATTCTACTCAGTTATCATGTACGGCATTGGAATAACGATCAATTGTTCATTAATAAACAGATAAAAAACGTAAGGTGTGTCACAAAATACCGTAGCGTATTATGACGTCATACCTTGTGTTGCCGTAAAAATCATATCATCATCGGCGATGAGGGTGACTATCGACGCTGATTTTAGGAATTCATTAAGCTCCCTTGCCTCGTGTGTAGTTGCGCAAGCTATGACCGTTTTAAACATCGGCCACCGATTGTCCAATAATTCTGTTTGAACAAATTGGGTTATGTTCAGAAGTAGTGTTCCCCCCTACCTGCCCCAATCAGCGATTCATATGTACCTGATACATGAGAAAAAAATGTGCCATGCCAATCTCATACCTACGACCGTTGCTGCCTTTCGATCCTTTGGGCAGATAATAAGTTTCGGCTTCAGCCTGGCGTATACCACTGCTTCCATGAAAGATCCAATACAGACGTATGGATCTTTTATGAATCCTCGAACAAGCAGATCGAGCAACGGAGTCCAATGCTGTGCAACTGCTACTATTTGTAGCGGTCTTACTCTCTGTGCTCTAGAACGTATGCCAGATGTGAGCCCCGCAATCTTTAATATCGCTCCCAACTGGGGTAGATGAAAAACTCGATTCAAAACTTGGAAACTTGTTCCGGTGAGCAGAATAAAATATCATTTTTGCCGGGGTTAACGCATGCAGCGAATAACCCGAATGTGCGAGAACGCACGAGGAAGTTATTGAACATCTTACCGAATTGTGGTATCTGTCGAGTATAACATCTGTTTCATCGAATACCAGGTGCATCAGTCGGTCAAAGTTCAACAGCTTTCTGTCACGATTGATCAGTCTCGTCAAATAGGGAGCCATTGAGATGAGAATTTCGCAGCCGTTGTAAATTTTTGCCTGTACAGAACATTGTTCTTTGCATTATATTTCTATCAGCGGATCAATCAGTGAAACAGCTAATTTCTAGATAAAAGCAACTAGACATCAGTTACCATCAGGCTTTTTTCTTTAATACCGTTGTAAGCAGCCAAAATTCTGATTCCATCGTAGTTTTTTAGTAATTTCGTGCATGCTTCAAATATTTGAACTACGTCTGAGCAGGATGCGCATACTATCAAGGTCATGGGTCCATTGACTCCACTTTCCTGTGCAACAAATTGTATAAATAAAGTTTTAGCCAGTCGTTGGGATTTTTGTTGTTTCAATCTTCAACTGCTTTTGTTCATAAAAAAGACCGGTGGAAATACCTTTATATCCTTTTTGCTAGCAGCCACAGAACTCACTAATGGCACAAGATAAGAGTACGTCTTGCCAGATTTTGGAGGATTCACCGCAACCACGTTGAAACCTTTGATAATTGCAGGCCACACATATTCTTGAAGACGCATGAGTCTTGTTATCGACAGAGAGCGCAGTGCCTTGTGGACTTTTTCAGGAAATCTGGCTTCGCTCACAGAATTGAGCTGCTCACGCCAAACTGTGTTGCTATGAATCAGAATTTCATTATCTGAATCAGCTTGGTGAACTTTTGTTAGTGATCTTTTGAGAGCGCATTCATATACTGCCGTGTTCTTGTAATGCCTGAAACAAGATGCTGGTTGTAACATAAAAACAGATCCATAGACTCTTGGAGCTGCTTCACCAATAATTTATTAGAGGCCATACTGTTCGAAATAATGCCATCAACCACACGTTATTGTATGTTATTGTTAACTACTTCATACTTATTGTTAGTCGGCGATTTGTTCTTCTTTGGTTCACTCACTCCTGTGTATCCATTCACATTACACGTCAGATTACTTAGTTTTATCATGCTGCATCCATTAGATGTTTGGGTAAGGGTATCATTTTTTTCAATGATGTCCATTTGGCCTGAATTATCATAGTCGTTATTATTATCGCTACAACTGTCATTGTTCTTTTCTCTGATCATCAAAGTTAATACCTACTCTCGCTTATGACCGTTGCAAATTGACGTGAGACTAGCTCTTTGCTCAGAGCAATAATTTGATTCTGTAGAACTAAGTACAGCTCCCCGAACATATTTCCAGAGTTGTCTGATCTAAGATGGTCAAAATATATCTGTGCAGACGCTCCTATCATGTCTCTTGTAAATTGAATGGCATCATTGCTCCAGCTTTCTGAAATGCTATGCGCCGACAAATGAGCTGTCAATATTTTTATACATTTCTTAACAGAGATACAACGGACATTACTTACCGGCTAGTGTTCTCTGCTGAAGTGATAGGTATAATGTCTGCGATTCCAATGGTAGATGTGAGAAAAGTATTTGATATGGTACATGGTGGCAGGATCCTCAGATCTTCCAGATGAGATTCTACAGCGATGCCGTAATCAGGTAAGAAGACTTTGTATTTGGATAGCCGAGTCTGTACCGATCCCACAATCCCCCTACAATACCAGGCCGGAAGGTCAACATTGAAGTTGTACTTGTTGTCAATTATTACCATCTGTAGGAGATGGAAAATTTGGGGTTTTTTCACTGATAACAGATGTGAAGACGCTAACTAGAAGACACAGGAAAATATTGCAGAGACGTACATCACCGATATGAGGTTTTGAGTGCTCTCCGTATCCTGATAATTTGGTATTTGCAAGTTGATGCAATTCATTTTCAAGCAGAGATATTTTTCCATCATATCCCTCACTTTGATAAATCCTCAAGTGGAATGGGTTTATGACATTAGTTACTACAACCGGCATCGCGGTGCTGGGAATGTGGGGATCATTGGCAACGAATTTAGACTCATCTAAAACATTGAGTAAACGTGAAAGTTTCGAATAATCCAAGGTACTATCGAATTGCAAGAATTAGCCAGCTTACCCATTTTGGGAATGACTGTATAATGATAGCATTGATTCCGTGGGATTAAATTCGGTATAACTCGGCCCTACCACAGTCCACTTCTGTGGGCCCTACGCTTCCATTGGGCGCACTGTATCAAACCACATCAAACGTTGATCAAAGACTAAACATACATGTATAAATCAAGGTATAAATGAAGTTTGCCGGCGCATGTCAGGTACGTACTTAGCTCGCTGGCGCCTGAGCTTCGCCACTTGGCCGGTAACCGACCCCAATTGAAAAAGGAAAGGAAAGCTGATTGCGTCGTTATTGCATCACCTAAGCATTTCAGTCAACGACGTAAGTGAAGGTCCATTTTTGGGAAAACAATATATTATTTAAATATTTCATCAGTGGTGATTCGAGTTCATTGTGAGTTTATTATTTCAGAGTTTATTTTGTAATCTAGTTTAAGCGAATAAATCCACGAGGCCGCATACACTTGAGCCATATACTCCTATGATCTGAACATATACAAATGACGTTTCTAGATCTCTAACCTATTTTTTTTTTGATTCCTTTCTAGAAATTTCAGTCAAAATGATGCTGGCAAGAGTTTGTCGAGCCTCGCTCGCACCCAATATCAACAGTGTACTCAAAGCACCAATAGCTCCGAAGTCATTCTCACCGAAATTAGAAACTGTCCGACTCTTTGCAAGCGATGGACGGACTAGCTTTGCTCGAACTGCCCGACGAAGGATGACAGTCGTTGAGCAGGCAATGGCACCTGCCAGTGAACGTGGTATTTCAGATTTTATGATTCTATAATATTTTTTCATGTTGATATGTTATTTTTCTGACACAATAAAATTGTTCTCAAAGCATACGGCATGGGAAAAAGTGCTCTCGCAGGATTTTCAGCACTGACTTTGGGTGGACTTTGTTACTATGGATTAGGGCTCTCCAAATCAGCTGGTGCCATTGATCAGGCAGCGTAAGTTTTATTAGATATACTATGATGTCATTTTATGATTGATCTATTTTCTTCAAATCTTTAGGTTTTGGCCAGAATATGTAAAAGAGCGAATCCGATCGACTTACATGTACTTTGGCGGTTCAATTCTAGTCACAGCTGCTGGCGCAGCTTTATGTCTAAGGTCTCCAGCAATGATGAATCTTGTAGCGAGACAAGGATGGCTTGCTCTCGGAGCTACTATGGTTGCGATGATCGGTTCCGGCATGGTTGCACGGAGTATTCCTTACAGTCCCGGATTTGGAGCTAAACAAGTTGCGTGGATGGTCCACACTGGAATAATGGGTGCTGTTCTGGCACCTATGTGTCTTCTTGGAGGTCCTTTGGTAGCCAGAGCAGCCCTGTACACAGCTGGTGTGGTTGGCGGTCTTTCTACAGTTGCAGTTTGTGCCCCTAGCGACAAATTCCTGTACATGGGTGGCCCTCTCGCCATTGGTTTAGGCGTCGTTTTTGTTAGTTCTTTGGGTTCTATGTTTTTACCTCCCACCACCGTGCTTGGAGCTGGATTACATTCCATGGCTCTATATGGTGGTTTGATACTTTTCTCCGGATTTCTCTTATACGATACGCAGAGGATTATAAGAAATGCACAAGTCCACCCCGTGGCACCAGTCGCACAAATGAGGCCCTATGATCCGATCAACAGGTAAGAAAATTTTGCAGTACGAGAAAACAGTTTTTTCTTATTCATGAAGAAGGTGAGTGAATTTTCGTGTTCCTATCTTTTTTTTTAGCGCTATCTCCATCTATATGGATACGGTGAATATCTTCATTCGAATTCTAACCATCTTGGCTGGCGGTGGTGGCAGGAAGAAGTAAAGAAACTTATGGTTTTGTGAACGAGCAAAACCCACATGTGATGGATGAGGTGAATACTACTCTACGAGCAGAAAACTAGACAAGGTATAAAAGCCAACCGTAGTCGATTGGTATAAAGATACATCATGGAATACCAGTCAAAGATATGTAATGGTGCATATAATTTATGCTTACTTTATTAATACACTATATTGTACTCGACAAAATTGTACCAGTTTAAGAAAAAATAATTACACGGACTGAATCATTAACAAAAATATTGGGGTGCATTTCCATTCATATAGATTCGATAATAATGATTCAAGACAAAAATATCTTCGTATTGATTTTATTTCATAGCAGAGGAATTAAGTTTGTAATTTATAGTGTATGCATAAATATTTACATTATTAGTTGAGAGTGCTACGCGGAATAAATAAAATTTCAATGCAATTTATTGTCTGTTTGCATGCACATTGTTTTTGTGTTTTTTTTTCAAGATAAAGTTACGATAGCATCTTCCAATAAATATCTTACAAACTCAACGTAAAAAATGTATCCAATCTAACCAAAGCTAACGGCAAATTGTAATTGTAATTGATATTTTTTTATGACTAAGTCATTTTTTTGAATATAATTTTCAAAATATAGTTGTATGCTTATACATATTTAGGTCAAAATTTAAAACGACGTAGTGAAAGGATAGGCGCTTGGTGTGATGTTCTGCCTTTACGAGCCTTAGTTTCGTATGAAAATTCACACTTTTCAACTAAACTACTTAACATGGAATTTGAGTCGATGATTCATGGAATAATTACATACGCGGTTGAATGAAAATTAAGTACATATGTAAGAACATTAAACGTGTAATAATTTTTACGACGATATCAAGCTTGAGAACCCGTTTGCCTCGCTTTTCAATACCTATTTATAATTCTCACCGAAATCATTTCATATTTTTAAACGTTAACGTAATCTTGTCTTCCACTTGCCGAATGTCTTCTTAAGTAACCAGCAAATAATTGTCTAGCTTGATTTAATACTCTCGCTACGTTATGCCGTCTGACCATCTTGTCGAAATGCATAGCCATCTCGTTATAATCCATTTGATTACGCATTACAAAATCACGGTGTTGGAGTAGCAGTGTTATGCACAGGAACATAAGGAATGGATTTCCACCACCAAATTCACTAGGAGGTGGTAGAGAACTGCTTCCCAATTGATCCTCGCTAGTTCCTGCTGGTATTAGATTTGTCAACTCGGTCGCTTCTTCGCAGTGCTCTTGAATAGGTGGAGGTGGAACATCTTGCGTTGTTGTATTGTCATTTTGTCTCCAGCTGTCTGTACCTTCGCTGTCCGATGCTGATTCCGACCTAAAAGCCATCGATTTTTCATATAAGGATCAAAATTTATATTCAAAATACTTTGTCGCGTAGGTGAGATAATTACCTCGTTGCACGTTTCAGAAGCCTGATCGGTGTCACTGATTTGACGCCATTTTGGTCCTCTAGAATTTCTCCATCGTACTCTAAGTCGGCTTGTTCGTCAGGAGTAGTAGGGTGATGACGTTGCTGTAATGTGTGCAACGGATTTTCCCAGACAAAAACATCAGCGGCAGGGCTGCATCTGGCTACTTCAGTTTCTGTCTCACTTTCGACTATCTCACTTTCTCGTTTTGACAGAACACAGTCGCACTGTTGTTCGCTCAAAGGAGAGGGACCGAATACTTGTCGATCCAGCGATTCTAATTCCAGTCTCAATTCTCTAGTCATGGAAGTTGTCATGGGAAAAAAGTCAGTGGAATCCTCCGGAGAGCTTGTTTCATCCCTGACAACTCTGACCACTCCGCTTTCGCTGGAAACTCTTCTCAACTCCCTTTCGTCACTGGGAGTTACCTTGCTCTTGTTCAACGTCGTAAAATTCAGGAATTCGTTGAGGTTTTTAACGACCCTGGCGCACTTTTTCTCACCATCACCTTGTTCATTCTTCTCTTTATTCACTAGGGACAGTCTTTCCTTTAATTCTAGCAAGTTACTTCGCTTCGTTTTATTTGGCAAACAATCTGTACTCATGTACTTCTCACCCGACGCGTTCTTTCTGTTTTTTGCGGAGGTCAAGTCGTATTCAGGTTCAGAAAATGCTTCGTAAGGCGACGTGGATCTGAAACATACGATGCCCAAATGTAATAAGTATTAAAACTGTTTCAAACTATTTTATACATACCTCTTCAATTCTCCATTTTCACTAGTTGTTTCCAAAGGAGGTTCGTCCGTGCTCAGATTTCTTCTTTTGCCACTTGCAATACTTGCCGAGGAACTCTGTCGCCTTATAGCGCAAACTTTGGTGTAGGCGTTCTCCCTTATTTGTTTAACATTTGGACTCGGAGGTGGAGATGCCGGAGGAAACGAAACTTCGGCTAGAGAAAGTTCACCGTTTGGTGGGGACGCTGGTAGAGCAGCCCAAAGGACTTCGAGCATTCTCAAAGCATCTTCCAAAGCGAATTCTCGTTTCATTTCTAATAACAACCAGCGGTAGCAAAAGAGCAGGTCATCTGCCTGGTGCAACTTCAAATAAGCGTAGAAGTCAGGATCGTAATGCTGCAGACCTGGAACGGATGAATAAAATCAATTGAAAAGGGATTGATTACAGGCGCGTTGGTTAAGTTCATCCATTATAGGCAATCATGTTATACTATCTAGTACCTTCGGCTAAGTGGGCGAATTTTGTGGTCATAGCTATACCATCGAGCATGAAGTTGTCTTTTAATCTCTGCATCAGAGCACACAAGCAGATGTAAGCCTGAGCTTCGTCTCTCATTGTAACGAGCAAAGGTGAAGCTAGATCGCTCATACCTTGGCAGTAGCTGACGCTGGGATGATTCAGTGCGTAAGTTGTTAAAATATTGAATAAACTGGCTGTGTTTTGGTTATCGTCTGATCCGCCATAGAACTTGTGGTGCCTGTCTGTTCGCAGTACGTCTTTTCTTACCATTCCGGTCACATATCCCAGATCCCCGACGTTTAGATTTTTCTGCACCAAGGCTCTCCATCTTTCTCTCAAGTTCTGATATTCCTGAGCCTTTCGTTTCATGTAATCCATTCGCTCTCTTCCAGACATACCGTCAGGATAAACATTCAGAATGTGTTTCCAAACTACTTTCCTCAGACTCGGCTCGATCCCACCAAAATAAATTACTGCCCGCAGTTCTTTGGATCGAGTTACTTGTCCAATGGGATCTAAAAATCTACGAAACTCAGCGTCGGTCAGAGGAGGTCGAGGTGGTTGAACCGTATGATGAGAATCTTCACCTAAATTTCCTAGTGCTCGTTGAACCATATTTAATGTTCTTTCCATCTGTAAGTAAACTCATGAACTTTTTAGAAATGATTTCAGATTAAATGATAACTTAGCAGAGATGTGTTCTTGCCTTGTTCATGATGAGACCAGGTAACTTTGGTGTTCGATAAGGAAAACCTGTATCGTGTCTCGCCGTAACTTCTTGAGCATTTTGTTCCCAATCGCACTCGCAGTCTCCAGTTTCCCCAAATGGTTTCAAGTTAACTTGAAGATAAAGGTAGGGTTCAGATGCGCTATAATGAAAAAAGAAAGCGTATCAATCGAATGAATAAAATACCCAAATAATGATTGTGTGTAAAATAAATTTTAACCACCAGGTTACCTTATGAATGCTGCATCCAAATCCCAGTCCGACAGTAAAAATAGATACGTTTCAGAGCCATAATCATCGATAGCTCGGTAGGATACAGTAAATTCCCTACAAAATATTTACATTGTAATTCCATATCAATCGGTATGCAAATGAATTAATATCGTCTTACCCTTTAATGTCGAAAGCCTTGATTAAAATACTCTGAAGAACTTCAATAGAAGTTATTTGTGGATCAACACTGAACTTTCGATATTCTGGCTGATGCCTGGCTTCGCATTTCTGTAAACCAATTCATTTACATATATCCACATATCCATGTAATCGAGTCGTATTATTTGAGCATAGGTGACTGAAAATTTATCCTTGAACACAATGGCATTCTTTATCAGATATAACTTGACATCAATTGACGATAACTCCTTCTTTTTATCATCTACGCAGCTTTCGTTAAACGGTTTCTAATCAAACAGATAAAAGATTGATATCTACCTTGACTTTGACTCGAACAGCCTCCCTAGGGCATCCGAACATTCCTGACATCGTAGATGTTTTTGTAAGCCTTGTGAATACTTGTACGAAGTACACAAATTAACAGTGAAAATATCTTTGGATCATAACTGAGTGTGCGGTGTAATGAAATTTTATTTGAGGAATGTGCGATCACCGACTCGTAGAGCAATAGCGTGTAATAATGAAAAGTAACTTTCTAAATAATTTAATTGGCAGTTTTATAACAAACAAGACAGAGGTAATCAAGGAATATGGTATGTATTGTGTATAATTCTATTATTTATGCATCTGTGTGTGTGTTATGCGGGCTCGTCCAATTTATTATTTAATAAGTATAATTTATGGAAGCAACGGTTCACTCATCGCCGTCTTTTAAGTGGTTAAATATGGCATTCTAATATTCGTACGTACGGTATGAGCGTACGAACGAAAAGGAATTAAATTTGATTATCACGTTAAAATCGACTATTAAAAGTGACAGCTTTACACCACAGGCGAGACATGAAGTCTGCGGTATTAAAACACATTTCCTCTGTTCCAGTTCAGTCCTTACAACTATCGATCTTGATAAAAAACTACCCTACGGGTCCATTGTTGCATCGAAAGGTGGCGTTAGCTTTCATTTAAACATAAACATTTGGAAGCTTGTCGTGACGCGCTCTTTACACTTCCATCAAATCCTCTTTGCTTCCACCGTCACTGAATCGTGTCGACTGCCCCTGGATCTTTGGCTAGATCCTGAACCTACCACAAACTGCACTTCTAACCTTGAGAGAAATGGATAACCCGTTGTATTCGGTTTGCCGGCCTTGGCGGAGGGGGATGACGTCAAAGCGTCAAATCGCCGGTGGATGGTCAACACTGCGGTCAGTGACTCCTGTACCGGTAACGGAAAGGCTACGAAAAAGGGTTGGATTTTACAGCTGATGTTATGTCAGCGGTTCACTTGTTGGTGGTGGATTCAAAAAGCGTTCGATAAGCCCGCCACTAATGCATGGGATCATCATGGGGATGGATCTTTATAAGTTTCTAAAAAGTATCCTCACTGAAATATTCTCTCTTACAAAGTTGATTTCAAGTGTTATTATATTTTCCATAGCGATGAAGGATCGTTGATTTACAATCGTGAAAAGTTTATTGTTTATTACATGCATCATGTGTTTGGAGAGTCGCCATTGATTCTCATGCATTCGATGACAACATTCGCCGAATGTTAATATTCCAGTCGCCTTTTTAACGACCCTTCAATTTGTTGCAGACGATGACTTCGTTGCTTTTATCCAGTCGATTTCCAGAGCAGCAACTCCTGGGTGATTATCCGGCAAATATTGTCCGTTGTCAACTTTTAAACCGACGTTCGTGATCGCCGCGATATCCAGAGGGTTCGTCTCTAACGGTAGTTCTCTCCCACGATGATACGGTTTGAATTCAGCAAGCGGTAATCTGACGGTCGCAAATTCCTTCTCGGGAGCCTGTAAGAGGTAAGGTGACGTTTCTGATACAATGAAAATTCAACGCTCATTTATTATCATCCTGTGTGCGAGTTGATTTTTACCGAGAATATTTGACCGTAGACCGCGGAGTCCTTGCCGAGGCCCTTGTGCCTCAGAAGCATTTTGTATTTAATGTTCACACCCTGACCTCTGCAACGAATTGTTACGTTACTGAATTCCGAAAGGTCGAAGTTCGTCTCGCATCGAACGGAAGCAAACCCGGATCCGTTCGTTTGGGGGTTGAAAAGCGTGAACAATATCGCACGCTGGAATAACTGCGTTTTTTGCATCACCATCACTGCCTTCGACATCCCCGATGATCTCACCGTATCCGAATGCTCCGACCATGATCCCGCCTGGTCCGGACCGCGCGTGAAGTCGAACAAGGTCTGCACCGTTCTAAATTAAAAACAAATGAGCTCCAGATACGTGGATTACAACCGACCAGCGTTCATAGTTTATAGTTTTTGGTCAATCTCCGGATAAATAGGTTTCCTCACCCGGAGGCAGTGGCAACCATTTCATTTCCGTTTTCCCGATGGATGCGGCTGGATTTTCGAATGCGCGATCGTCTTTTGGATGTTATCGTATAATCACGTTACTTTCGGTAAGTGCCCGCGAGGAACTGAGCGACGTTTCTGCAGGACTGCTATTTTCGCTGTCAGGCAAAAGCTCGATTCTTCGCTGCAGGAACTCCGTGCGGGCGAGAGAGCAGCGGGGATGTCGAACTGTTCGTGACTTCTCGAACGCCACCCTAGCCGCCCGATATGGAATCCAACGTCCTTGCGTGTCCCGATGACATCTAAACACCGGCAGACTCGCGGACTTGGTACATTCCCAATAAACGATCCTAACGAGAACCCTTAAATATTCTCGCTCGATTTATGGATTCTCAATTCGGACGGCAAATCGCATTGAAATTTCATCAAAACCGACGCAAATTCGTTTAACGCGGTTATTAGCTACGTGGTGAGATTTCAAAAGTCTATTTCTTTCAATATACATGTATGATCGTGATCGGAAAGTTTGAGATAAACTGATTTTTTCCAGAGATGTAAAAAAGAAATATATAATGTCACGCAGGAAAATTATTCGTCTGAGAAATCAGAGTATTATATAAATTATAAGTTATTCGACTGGGAGCTCTCGCTAAACTTGCTCGCCTAAACTGCGGCGACGTTTATCGACTGATTGACTGTGCGAAGTGAAATGTTTGATCAATTTTCATGTCAAGTAAAATACTTCGTCGCGAATTTCCGAACAGGGGTTACATGAGAATATATCAAACAATGCGCGTCCGCTTGATAATTCCGGTGTTTCTGAGCTCCCGCGTTTTAAAATATCCTGGCAATCATTTTTTCCGCAATACACCGTGTACATCCGAATTAAGAATCGCGCGTTCGCAAAATCCGATCGGAATTTTACCTTCAAACAAATTTTATCGACCAAACACTATTTGCAAGTATAATAATAAACGATATTACGTGTTCGCAGAAATATGGAAGACGTTCATGTCTATTGACAAAATTTTTTTCCGACAATTTGCCGGAAGCTTATCTAATAATATCCCTCTATTATGGCAGCCCGATTGTATTACTTTAAAAAACAGTCAAACATGATCTACAAAGTTCACGTTATCGACTGAAATAACTTCCGCGGGAATTTATTACAAGGTGGTACGTGGCGAGAGAAAAAAAAATTACACGGTGATTTCAATTCAGCTGAAATAAATTTCCGACCTGTCTTACAGGTTTAATGAAAACCTGCTAGTTATATAATTTATAGTTCGCCAAAAGTTTTCTTTATTGGAATGCATTATATACATCAGATCTGAATTGGCAATCAGCCTACAATCTTCAGCTGATCGGAAATTTTACGACGTAACGGTGATCGTGTTGATTTCTAGGGATGATACTCCACCCTGATGAGTGGGCTCGTAAACTCCGCCGTAAACTTGCAGCCCGAAGTTGGTGATCGAAGTCACGTCCAAGGGATCCGCATCAGGAACTACTCTGCCCCTGTAGTAGGCTTTGAAGTTTGAAATGGGCAACGAAATCGTGGTGAAATCTTCCGGGGAGATCGGGACCTGCGATGAAACCGATCGTCTACATTTTCTGAACGAAACCAGGTAGAAACAAAAAGTCTTTAAAAATCTTTATCATTCGTACCGTGAAAAATTGCTCGTAAGTTGGATTGGGCTCGTTGTCCTGTCCTCTGTGACGTAGCACTACTTTGTAGCCGGAGTTGTTGCCCTGCGCCCTGCAGTTTATTTCGATATTTTTCATCCCTGTTAAATCGAGATTGGTCTCTGTTCTGACCCCGGCAAACCCGGCGCCGTTTGGCTGGGGGTTTAGGAGGGTAAAGAAAATCGCCCTTTGGAACTCCTGGGTTGTTTGCAGGACTATGACTGCCTTAGATTTTCCAACCGTTCTTACTGTGTCCGATTGCTCTGTCCAGCGGGAAACGTCATCTGAAGTCGTAAAGTCGAACAGGATACGGTCGCTGTAAGAAGTGGAGGGGAGTTCATTAATTTGCTTTCAATCTATCGCTCATCTAATGTTGTGCAACATCTCAAGATAATAATGAAGCGAAAAATCTGAAGACCATATTACGGTGCGAAGTGCGGCAAGTGCAATTTGGAAAGGTGTGACGAGATGCCGATACTAATTGTGCGGTTATGTTATTGATTTATTATTCAAGAGAAGATTATTCAAAAATTGATTACGGCATAGTGTATTTGAGCGTCTTCTCATCCGACGAATTTGCAGCTTGTGATAAAAATTCTCTGATGATAATCTGGGCTTGGATGTTCGACAGAACGAGAGATTGGGGATTCGAGTTTAGCCTACGGATACCAGTTCAATATTATGTCATCGAATCAAGGTTTTCACTCGCATTTTTTAGCCGAACACTGCGAAATCTGTTTATCTTACTACAAAAATGGATCGTAAAATGATGCAAGCTTACCCTCTGACTGTCGATACCATAGCAGATCCCATCATTAAGAGGCTCGTAAGTCTGAGAACATTGTTGAACGACATAGTGTAGAATTATTCCTTCGAAAGATTGAAGTGCGTGCGAAATAGCATCAAACTGGCCGGTACCGCACGACTTTTATTACTATCAAAACATAACCGCCTACTGACCTATTTATATTAGTGTCTAAAGATATTACGTAACGGAAGAACCTCAGTTACGTACCGTATGCGTCTGACAATGAGCATATATTACTGCTCTGAGGAATGCGTAGTATATCGACTGCGAACTGCCGACCGCATTGTCAGAATGATTGTTAGAGATATTTTTCGAGATTACTGCTAATTACCGGTTTCCGTTTCTAATCATTTCGTCCTGCATCTAAACGGAGTTCATACCTGTACAGCTTGTACTTACTAGAAATTTTTCGAGCAGTATGCTGTCGAATAGACAACAATCATAAATTATTAGTCGGAACAATTCTTGTTCATGCGTCGCATTATAATTTTATAAAAGATCCGCAGTCACGGGGCCGCCACCTCGTGTCGTTACTCGACCCGGTCGACGGAAATCGACTGAATGCCGCCTTCGGCGACCTGGATTGGTTAGGAGACGTCCCCGGGTAAATTCGGATCGACTCACTGACCCGATTCGGGACGTCGGGAATCGCGCGGTTACAGCCTCGTAGTACGTTTACACGTTTCGAGACTATTGTAAAGTAATTTCCGGTAGTAAATATAGGATGATTATATCGAGGAGTAAATACAAATTACGTTGCATGTGGTGTCAATAAAAAATATCGTATTTCAGTGATAATATATGATCAGGGCTTCCAAAACTGGCCACACTGGTAACTTATTGATATTGCAGTTTCAACTCTGTGGAGTCAATCGCTGATTACATTATTTACATACATTGATTACTAAAATTGATTTCGCCATCACGCATACGTATAAGGTTTATAATCAGACGGCTAAGTAATAGTCATCATCCATGTGTGAATCAACGTAAGCATTTTAAGATTATAGACAGCCTTCATTTCAATTTTAAGATGCGATACAAAATAGTTATGCAGATATGATTGCAATGATGTTTTCTGAAAATTTTTTATGTGTATGGACAATGTTTTGCGTAACGGCAACAAACTGCCTAATTGTTACTGCGTTAATTCAAGAATTTTATGACAACTTATTAAAACTGATCTAATTATAGATTAATTCCACGATTGGTGCTCTTGACGTAACTCAAAAGTTCCTGAGAGTCTTCGCAGACGAAAGGTTTCTCGTGATAGCAGGCAACATCGTGCCACGCTATTCCATCGTTGTAGACGTTGTTCAGAACGGAGAGGCATGATTCATTGGTGCCATTAATGTCAAATTCAGCATTATCGGGTTGGCGAGTCTTCTTGTGTCCAGTCTGAGACCAGGGGTTGTATCCCCATCTGTTGGGAATTTGATTGGTAGGTGCCATCTTCTCCCTATTTGCTGACCAGAACCATCCGTACAGAGCCTTGGGTTCGAGATCACGACGGTTTTCACAACCTTTGAAGTCACAAAGACGACCAGAAGTCCAAATGTATGGCACGTTGTCTGTAAAGTTTTTATCAATAGAAAATGATTAGGCAATGTTAGTTTTATGACTTTTTAATGGCAGTCGCATGTGTAGAGTTTCACTGATAATTAAAACAGGAGAAAGCCTCAGAAAGATGTGATAAAAACTTACTCTGTTGAATAAGTCTGAAGATCAAATTGTTCTCTTCTTGACTTTCCAAGGATACTAAATCCATGCAGTATTCTCGGCAAATATTCCTTGCGTCCAGCCAGTCAACTTTGAGATTCGAATGGGCAGGAACGTGCCCACTGTAGAAGTAATTATGTCCACCAAAGTTAAATTCCTTTGGCCCTGGAAAAAGATTCCATTGAAATCATTCATTGATCTTTGAGAACGATAGATCATATCGATCAGTGTCAGCGATAAAAACACTTAAGCTGGCAAAAATACAAATTTCTAGAAGTCAAGGTGCGCAGAGAGTAAAGAGATAAATTCAAATTATCCCTGGAGTCGATGCAGTGGAAATAAGTATAGGTATTAATGAGCACTCAGTTATAGGTAGTTGAAGATAGTGAGTAATAGCCTCGCTCGGATGGATCAGAATAAGCCAGAGCTAGGAGGTCAGAGGCCGGAACGTGAGTTCTTAGGCAAACACAAATTATAGGTATGTGTGCTGACAAGCCGCCGATTGAGCAACTTCTCATTCTTATTCTCACTCTCATTTTCTTTCCTATTCTTCGTGTTCTACCATTGCAGGAAAATTATATATTATATGAATCTGCGAGCACGTCTTCCACGATGAACAATGTTAGCTCAACATAAAGCCTCGAGTTTTGCAGATGAGAGAAACGAGGCAAAACCAATCTCTCGTATAGAAAATTCAAAGAGTACATAATAATCAGGTATTCTAAAGAGGTCAAGTACCATCCGAGTAATTACTATTTCTTTATTGCCCCGTCAAGGTTGACGACCTTGTGCATGTATCTATATTATACGGAAATAAATGACGCCGTAAGTTTTTAAGTGTTATTAACAAAATGCTGATATTGTTTTTTGAATGCGTTTTCATCTTTATTCAATGTTTCACGGATCTCTAAAATCTTTTTACCTTTTAAAGCCGTACAAAAGAAGATGCAGAATAGGGAAGAGCGAAGAAGCTGCAACCGCAGGTGTAGCCGTGACCTGTCTCATTGTCTAGTATTACCGTGCAGCAGGCGCATATTATATTCCAGAAAATATGAAATCACTGTCATTAGGTAGACTTATTTCTTTGAGACAGAGAAACTTTTCTCTAATTGTAAGCATCGTACCATTCTTCCTTTCAAATTGCTCTTTTCTACCTTTCACGGTCAATAGCGTTCAAGTCAAATGAGATTTGGTGCAAAAACTCACGTAAATAGAAACAATAACCACAATTGCTATGTATTTTCATACAAATTTAATATTCAACAATCTATACGGTTGCTTGTCGGAGGACAATGCAACGATGAACCTCTAGGTGAAACTAGGGTAACCATGAGCTTTATTAGCAATTGAAATCATCTGACAATGAGAATAATTACAAGGCTCCAGCCTTTCTATGGAATTGAAAAAGTACTCATTATTTACTTGGTTGCAGAAGCATAATCAGATTCTGTAGGACATCTATATTGGTTTTTTATTTTTTCTATTTTCAATTTCTTAATTCTGCTTTATTCAAATATATCTCTGGTGTAATTTGCTGGACATAAGTCTGTCGCTAATGTCAACTGTCCATCTCTATTCGTATAATGCAAGAGTTTATAGTATCTTACAAATGACTTATGTAAACCTCCAACTCAAGTTGAAAAATAAGAGACAGCTCTGCCTTGTTGCGTTTGCCTTTCAATCTGTATCAGCTTTGACAGTATTTGAAATTCAAATCAACGAAATTTTATAGTATATTTTTGTATCGTATATACCTTTGAAATATTTTTTTTCATTTCAAAATTATTCACGCTACTTTCGATTCAAACGTGGTCAACTATTTCGTATGCGAAGTGATTACATACACCTTTTCGCGGACGTGAATACATATTAAATTGACCAATGAAAAATCTTGGGCAGATACGCGTAGATTCGAAAAATTAGCGTCGGCCTAGGAGACAAGTATAAAGTATATGCCTAGAAAAAGATCTCCTCGCCAACAATGTGTGTCACGGTGCGTAAAGAGAATGAAAAGAAAACATTTAAAAAAAAACACTAAACGAACAGAAAAAATGAAACAAATACGATAACGTTCGCAATTCGATGGCTATTATATAACTTGTTGTTTCGGTAGCAATCAGGCTGGTCCTGTATCCCCTTCACAAGTTACTTTGATGTACTTGGAATTCTTCCAGTCCGCGCGGCTGCCGCGCCCGTCTCAACCGCGTCTCGCTTTTATAATGTTACGCCGATTCTTCAATCCGTGAGTCCGCAGTGCTCGCAGACTTTCACGTTCACGATACGACGTGGATACGACGTATCATAATATCACGCAGCCTCTCAAAATATTATTTACAAATTATCACGTACGGCAAAAAAACGTCCTTGTATGTTTTGGGACTGTGGTGTTAGAAATTTGATTCAACTTTATCGTCGGACTAGCGACTCTGGTCTTCAAGAGATTAAACGGCACAATGATATTTGTCTATTCGTGTATTTGCAGGACTGGGAATAAGCAATTAGCGGTGGCTGTGTCTTTCTTGGCTGGAATTCGTTACGCGAATCTTACGACCATTTCCGCAGATCTTGGGAGTATCTCCGGGCGATAGTTCGAGTTCGTATATCATGTAATTGGCTCATGGATCATTTATGGAACTGCATCTGAACGAGTATGTAGAAAGTACTGCACCCGGAGCAAACACATCACTTGGGACAAAAAAATGTATGAGAAGGTATGTGTGTGTGCGTTCGTACGTAATGACTATAAGCATAGAAATTTTTGGCTGAAAAATCAGTTCATTTCATTCGGTTTTGCGGTAATGTTGAAAAGCGAACAAATTTTTTCACACCCACACGGGCAGACGATAGCAAGAAGAAGAAAAAGAAGGGAAACCAATTTCCGGAAAAACTTGATAGAGGAATAAAAGTGTATCGGCGCGGTTCGAAGGGATGGACGATTGGCTCGCAGGGGACGCGACCTGGTGCACTACTTTCGCAAATTGCAACATCTGCACCGACGCGATGCACGAAGATGAATAACATATCTTCGTCTCGAACAGCAAGAGCGTGAGTAGCGGCAGTGACGTGATCGGTTCGTTATACCGAGTTACGGGCTGTAGTAGCATGATTTTTTTACACTTTGTAGTACGGAGTGTACGGAGACCGAGGCATGTAATATCGTCTGCTGCACCATGCGCCGCACGATCGTTGCAATAATATTGTGCAATGTAATGTAGTCGTTGCGATATATTACGACCTGTACGTATACATATTATGAAATGAATCTTCTTGGTAACATAAGAAACCGTTAGAAGTACACGACCGTATCGAAAAATGCTTGTGCATAATGTCTGAGAGATTTATCAGCTACATGCACAGATGTTAACAGAGAGATTCATCGATAGCCGCCTAGATGCGATGATTTCCAGTTCTCTGTACGTAGCTATTCGCGAAATTTATATTCTACCTAAGATTATATTTTAATTATAGTTCTCAAAGATGATCCAACGTTTGGATTACTGCAGCTGCTGCATTGACCCGCGATGTTGTAATTCTTATAATGGTAAAGGAAAAGGTGAATATAATTGAAATGATCCAAGAATAGAAATGGGAGTCACGGGATGAGGATAGGATTCGCGACGTCTGACCTTTTCGACTTCTAAATATCATGCAAAGTGGAAATTCGATAATTACGACCCTTTCTTCACATCGCATTGATATTTTCTTTTAACAACTATACGCTTGTTAGCGAAAAATTGAACCCCGTGGACGCAAATTCCTGCGATTAAGTCATAACCGAAAAGTGGGACGAGGATCCCTTTATTCTTTTTTTTCCTTTTATCGACACGTATCTAACGAATCTCACCATGCAGAGTGACACTTTAGAAAGTTAAAGAATCTATTCGCATGATAATTATGTCATTCGCTAAGTACCCATGTAAATGGGTAGGTAGCTTTAACGTAATATACAGCCATGCCAATATTTCAATCAGTCCGCTACCAAAACATCGACCGGCATTCGCCAGTCCTTTTTTTTGCTACGTATCATTACGAAATTTCATGATAATAATAACAATAATTATATACCTATAATGATAAAGGTAATTGATCACTGCCCCCGGGGTTTTTTTAAGAAATTTAAACTGATTGAAAAAAAGAATAGAAAAAGAGAACAAACGAATAAATAACTACATAATTGATGACTGAAATTGAAGTATGAAAATGTTGTCTTTGTTTCTAAGGTTTTCATTATTATAAAGGACGTGTGGCGGGCTCAAGTACCGAAACTTTCTTCCGCTGTTTTCTACGCGCTCAGCTATAGGTCGTAACTTACGTGTAAAATAAACACTCGTTAACTCTGCCGTATTCTCATGTACGTATACCTCTGTGTAAGGTATTTCAAATGAAGCGAGCCACCTTCAGGTCTCGATACCTTCGATTTCGATTTCCTTTTACGATGTTGATTTACATCATGAGAAGAACCTTCGCTAATTTTTTTCAAAATTTCGCGGACCCTCCTCTGAGACTGCTCGAGAGCACAAATCAAACGGTTTGCGAATACCAACATTTTTTTATCAACGTTATTCGAATTTCTTTATCCGAAAGAAGACGCGATCGGTTAGAAAAAAATGTATAGAAGGAGAAGATTACTGAATACAGTATTTCGGATACTTCGGCGTATTTGCTCTCGAATCGATTTTTGGTAAAAAAAATGTTTTAGTGAAATAGAAAAATATTTTCCTTCTTTTTTTTTTGTCTAAAAAGAAAACTGAGTCAAAGGTAGGTATAGAGTTCTGCGGGTGGCCCACTTCGAGCTAAATATCACACACATAACGAGATAGTTATACAAATATAGATGTTCATTATTCAACTCGTGTCGCTACTGCACTTTCTCAAATTCCATTTTTGAAAGCCCCACGCGTGTATTTTTTTAGATATTATCCACAACACATTTCGTCTGTTTGCGATTGTTTGCGGAACGTGATCAAAAGTAATAATGATTTTGATCCTGACGTTGAATGAGTATTTAATTTTTCTGCGATTTAATGAAAAAAACAAACATTCCGAATCTATTTGCACGGGAGAAATTTGCGAGAATAAAAATTTAACCCTTGTTCGGAAATGAATTCTTGAATTTTTTTACTTACGATTCGCGCATTTTTGTGGCACAGGTAAGGACAGAAATCTGCCAGGACGATTACTGTGAGGTCTGACTTCGCTGATTGCGGGATCAGCGGCTACCAAAGCCGCGAGTATCACCACCAGGCTAATGGGCGCTAACATCATCTGCGATACAAAAACAAAACGATCTGAGCAAATGGATCTGGAAGACTATGTGAATATCGGTAAGGGATTACCGGGATTTATTACAGATTTAACTGTGCCATTTGCATTTTTTTATTAATTATATATTTCAGAATTTGAAAGAACTCGTTCGAATAATCGCTGCGGTGGACCTTACCTTGTATAAGAAGATGTGAGAGAACTGATTTCTGACCGAGAACTGCACTCTCGAATGTGGTATGTACTGTATATAACTGTTAGAATATGAAGAGACGTCCGGTGGAGCGACCGGTTATATAGAAAAAGTTACCCTCTCCAATTCCGTTCTCCGCGTTTCATCTCCCACCGCGGTATATAATTTCCGACGCCCTGCGACGCCGCGACGCTTTTACGACTAACAAAGTCATTTACGAGGCGTCCCACCTTGATGCCCCCCAAAAACCATGCCGGTGCCCATCACTGGGTAAAAATCATCTTACCAATAATATTAACAATGCGATAGGATTTTAAAGATCATTTTTGAAGCCAGTCCGACCTTATGTACACGGATTTTCGTAGCGGTTTGCACTTGTGATTCAGATAGCAGAAACATATCGATCGGTGATGCAATTGCACATTCAATTCATAACTAATTTCAGGCGCCTCGCAATTACGTACAGGTATAGAAAGATTTCTCTAATTATCGCTGACGAGGGTCAGCCTCATAGGTTTTGTTTCTTTACTTTTCGTTTCTTTAATTTAACCAGAGTGGGACGGAAAGGTTCTACAGAGGGCTCCGACCGGACCATATATCCCAAAATTTTCAACGAGGATTTATAGCCGAAAGACGAAAAGGGTTCGTTCCCCTAGTTCCACGACTACTACTCGTACACGGCGCATGTATGCAGTATTTAAAAATTCCGTACACGTGATGTAATATTTTTGTGAGCGTGGGTGTTAAATGGCCGATAACGCAAAGAAAGAGAAACTCATATTTCGGTAGCCACCACCGTGACCGCAGACTTTTCTGAGTGATGGTTCAATTTTTTCATAAGTAAATTTGACGTTTGGAATTTCTACACGAATTTATTCTTCCCACCAAATTAGGGATCGAGACATATCCAGATCGTTATCACTCATAGCAATATAGTTATAATCCAACTATTATTTAATTGGAATAATTATTTTCGGGAATCCAGCGGCAACTCCTATTACGTTTATCGTAATTTGTAATACGTGCAATATATGCATGTTTCGTAAAGTTGTAACATTATAACGGCGATTATTGAGCGTCACACACATACCGCTTGCGACTTGAGAATTCACTCGCATCTTCGGTAGAACCCGTTCTATGTAATGTGGGCCGCATGACTGTGTACGTGATTACTTTATATGCGTAAAGATATATGGTCAAGGAACTTTCGTTTTCAAATACATACAGCTGATGCTCGCCAACTATAATCTTGCACTTAAAACGAACTCGACTTTGCACCTACACATACATTTTTCAGATTTTTTTTCGATCTGCAAATTGCTTAAACATATAACTAATTCGAATGACAAGAATTACGTCAACGTTCGAAGATTTTACTAGACGAGATCGGTTACCGGTTTATCAGCCAATGATTACACCCATTTTTGACCGTAGTTTGAACCTATAAACTCGAAAAAAAAAACGAAACTTCGCGAGAATCGCGTTATTCTTTTTTTTTTCACCTGAATTATGAAATGAAATCGCGTCGCTCGTATATAGCGACGAATTCCCATCGTAATTTGATTCGCCTGGTTTTTTTTCTCAAACAGTTTCCAATTCCGTTGACATAATGTAAAAGATGTTGAAATCCATCTAGATTGAAATTGAATGATTCTGTTTCAGATTTCCTGGTGCGATCGTGGATTGGTGATTCTTGAAATCGCTCAATCATTGATCGGTACGGAGGCGCGGGTTCCTCTGCGAAGTTAGGTACCTAATTTAAACCCCATGTATATCTAATCACCTCTAAGGCACATTCGTAACCTTGAGGATGCGCCAACTTAACTTTCACCATTCAGCTGGCTCAACCAGCTCGTGATTTACACGCACATCTCATCGGATATAGTCAATGTCAACCTGCACCGCGGTCGTAAAGTTCTCCGTCGTTTTTCATTTTTACTCGCAAACAACAAGTCCTTCGCGCTGCTTATACTCACATTACCAAAAATCATCTCGCGGCAGTTTTAACGATTTTTACAAAGCCTCACACGGATGTTACGTTAAAATCCGATCGGGTTGCACGATCGGAATATGCCGACGTAAAGATTGAAGCTAGTCACATTTTAATTGGCTCGATCTCCCACGCAAAAGTAGCGTCGCAACGGTAACTAAACTACGTCCCACTTTATCTCAAAGTGTCTGAAAGATTATCTCCGTATCATTATCGACGTTCGTGATCCAATAACTATTCGGCATGTATTCGTTACTTCTATTAATTTCCAAACGCAACTCTTACGGCCCTCGTATATTTCCTGGTGGTGCCCGATGCAGCTGATAGATTGTTAGTTAGTCGTAAAATAAAATTAAGTGCGTGAGTTTTATAAAAGGGCCAGATAGCTTCGATGGTTTTTGGTTATTTATTTATCAAATGTTTTTTTTTCCATTCCTTTCGTTTTATGGGGTCCAGAGGAAACCCGCCGTGTAATAATAATAATAATATCCGTCAGTCGGTCGTCGCGTTTGACCTTATTTTCTATTTTTTTTTTGTATTTTTTATTTATCTATTTATTCATTTCTTCGAAAGCCTTGCAGTCGGCTATACTCGATTATTTATTTGTTTATTTATATGTTTATTATTTCCCTGCATCGCGCGCTCGACGAGTCCCATGTTATACAGACAATGAATTATAGAGGCATTCCTTTATCGCGTGATCACATCGTTTCAATGCGATAAAATATTAGAATGAATATTTTCTATGCTTTGTTTCGATGTGTACGTGCGAATATTGTTACTTTGCGCGCCAGCTAAAATATATCAGGTGTACGAATATAGGTACGCGACGAATATTGCTTTACTATTTAGCATATGATCAAATATACATTTTTACCGCGAATATTTTCGGCCTTCGAGACACCCGCGCGAAGTCCTAACATTCTCATTCATTAATTTCTTTCACCTACTGCTTCGCATTTGTAATTTTTTTCTTCGTTTTTTTTTCAACAGCTGCTGCCTGAAATTCGAAGTCCTTAGCTTGATAAACTACGGAATACGTTTAACACAATCGCCTGTACGGCTACCTTCCCATCTGCCTACAACCTATCTTCCCCGCTACTTTATAACTCCGCTCGTGTTAGATTGCGAAGCGTTATCGCTGCGGTAGCTTAATGGCTGATGCTAGTCAGCCAGACTGCCTACCCGGGCGTTCGAGTCTCCCCCGCGTATTTCTATAATAAGGAATACCGCAGAACAGGCAGCTCGGAGACTGAGGAAAATCTATCGTATACGTTTAGGACGTCTTGCGAGTTACTCTCTACAGCCACTATGCGATATTCAGGTAAATAACGAAATGAAGTTTAACAGCATTTTGAAAATCACATAAAAATAATATCTCAACAATGATTTATTACGAAGGTACAAAGTTTGTTTTCTTTTGTCGTTAGTAACTGCCGTTGAAAGCGACAAAAAAATTGAAAAAATATATAAACAAATGAACAGAACACTCAGACCGCAAACTTTGGAGTATTCGGAAGCTTCTGTAAAAAATTGACGTATACATTTTTTTATTCTCATCTATAAAAAATGTTCAAAGTCGGCGAAGCGCGCATGATTCGGCGGTCACTGCGCGGTCAAGTCCGGGTTCGGACACCCGCGTGAGGTCCTTCTGGCTCATCGCATGAACCTACGATGAACGGTCTTTACAATCTCTATGAATATACACGAAAAAGCACAGTTAATGATATTCAAATGCAGTATTTTTCTGGGTTTGCGAAATATTTCATCAGGAAAATCATAGGCTTTCGGAACGTGCTTTGATTCGTCGAAAGTTCATCGCGAGAGGAAATATCTCAAGAATCCCGACAAACCTTTCTTTAAAATGTGAGAGCTATGTTTGTAGACACCTTGGAAAGCTGTATGTGATTTTTTTTCATCATTTTTTTTCTACTCTTCTTCTTTCTATAGATTTGTTTGCAATTCGTTGCATCGCAAGCACGGAGACCGCCGAATCGCGCGGACCAACAACTTCAAACATTTCTTTTCCGGAACGAGGAGAAAACCTGAGCATCGAATTTTTCCAAGAATTTCTAAAGACTACAAAGTCAGCGTACGAGGTTTTGCTTTTTTACCATTCTTTCAATTCTATCTTCGTGGATTAAAAAAAAAACAAAAATCCAATTACAAATATCTCTATGATCAATTCTGCGAATCCTCCTGGGTCGATATCTCGGAACCGAGCTCTGTGGCTTCTCAGTAACGATTCGTGTGTAGAATTCAAAAAAGTATATTTGATACGACATATCTTTCTATCCAAGAATGACGCGGTGTATCATGATATAATCGCTTTTGTCGAAGCTCATTACATTACACCTGTACGTACATACCTATTTATATTTATATTTATTTTTATTTCTTCTTATAGCGCAAATTACTGTTGCGTTTGACATTATTACGTCTGATTCACACGGCGGTGGTATACCTATGTAGCAGCCTGTTGAGTGTACAGAGTCGTTGATGGCACAATTTTGTAGCCGCGAGGTGAGGAGGATAATTCTGCGTGTACACCTGCACACGGGTCGGTATACCTGGTGTAATGATATGTGTGTCATAGGTATAGTATAGGTACATAGCTATATATATATTATATGTATGCAGAGTTCGTCGCGCGAATTGCTCAAGAGAAGTCGCATCTTACAACATGATTTATACATGCCCTATGCAGATAAATGAACCTCGCAAAGTTTTGCTGTATCATTTGTTTTCTCTTTTCTTTTGCTCTTTCTTCTTTTTCACCCCATTTTCGTTCTCTCTTCGTGCATTTGTTGATTCAATTCGATTTAATTTAATTTAATTTTTTTTTTCTTTTTTTTTTTTATTATTATCGCCGATAAATTTGATGCCTAAGGTCGAAAATACATACGTGTATGTAACATAGCAGAGATTGTTGCCTCATCCTCTGATCTAAATTTCAACTTTGAATGTTTCTAATCCATCGTGATTTAAATGGTCAAGGATATATAAGCAGGTGTCTTGTGTTACCTAAATGTGTAAAGATACTCGAAGCATCTCAAAATACATCGCGTATTCGATATTTCGATCGGCCTTGAGATAATAAAAACACCTCCGAGTAACGAGAATTAGTGCAGAACGATCTTGTTCGCGATTTATCTACGTATACACTATATGTGTTACTGGTTTACTCATCGGCGCAACGCAGATACACTTGCGTTTTAATTTAATCCAAAGGTATAAAAGTTTGGCAATTTTTTTTTAAATTCTACAGGCGTCATCAAAACATGGTATATCCTGAACCCTAATTTCCAACTCGTCGATTCTCAAGGTTTTATATCAATCTCTTCTTTTTTTCTGTTCATTTTTTCTTCTTCATCGTTATATAAAAATTTCAAAATATCATTCACGATCAGTATTCGTGTATACATGGTGTACCATATGCAGGTATATAGTATATTTAATTTGCAGAGTAAAGGTATTTATAACCGTGGAAAAAAAAGCGCCGGAATAATCGAAAGAAAATACATCTCTGATAAACATATTTCTTCTTATTGGTCAATGTCCCGCGAGCCTCGCGCAAACTTCCCCCTGTACCTCCATCTTTATGTAGGATTTTCTCTTATTTTTTCACGGCATTCTCGGATTATTAATCAGTTTCGACGAATTTGTCGAAAATAAATATACGCAAAATTAATCTGTGATTCCGGTATTTGTCGGTAACAAATAGAAGATAATCATATCCTACTTTATCATTCTTTTACCATTTTTTTGAGAATGTAATAAGTTTTAAATCGCTACCGTAATTATGTCTACTTATAGATTCTGGAAAAGCTCTTTGACTATACTTGTGCGCGGGTCTATATGATTAACGTATTTACGATCGTATCGATTGGTTGCGAGAAAACCGTTACACTGGCAGGCTATAATACGGTATGCCCGCGCGATTCGTTAATGAGGATAGGAATAATTTCGATCTTCAAATTTGAACCGAAGTAGATCACTCCGCGCAAAACATCTCACATTCGACCGTCAAGGCCAAAACCTTCCTAGGTCGAGGACCGGAGAACGCGCACGGAGTTCGAGAGGAGTATAAATTGCGAATTGGTGGTTGAATCGGCGCCCTTGAATTTGAAAGTAATAATGCGGAGGAAGAGCTGCTCGTGATCGTTGAAAATTGACATAAAATTAACTTAAAATTGGCAGAACACGACGGAGGTTTTTAAGAGAAATCATATTTCTATCTACGGATCACGCAATTTATAATACAAACCGAGGGAATTTTATGAAAGATCAACAGAGAAATCGATGATGATTATTGTTGGTATGATCAAAAGAATTCATTAAAGTTAATAGAGTTACGAATCGAATCGTAGGACAAAGCTCGCCCAGAATTTTAACAATTCTGTACAACTTTTTTTTTCTTTCTTTCACCCTGTATATATGTACATGACGATATACAGAAAATATTTCTCTCGTTTAATTTTTTATGCAAACTTATTGGTTTGTTGTATAATAATTTCTTTTTAAAATTGATGAGTTATTCGGTAGTTAAATTTATTCATAGCATAATATTTCGAGTTTTGTCTGAAATTTGACGCGAGGGAGGTCAGGGTCGTTTTAATGATTGTGTTACCAGCTGCAGGAGTGAGCGTGAATTGAGTAAAATAATAAAAAAAGGTAATAAAAAAAAAAGAAAAGAAATGAGTAAAAAAAATTTCCTATGAATTTAACCTTAACGCTCGAAGATGAGAAAAAGAGATTGCGGCAGTAGAGGGAGGCGAGGTCGTTTGTGCCGATCGCTAATGCGTGAAAAATTAAAATCAATTATACTGAAATAAATAAATACACCTGTAAACGTGTAAGTAAAGATACGTACTTCGTCCTACACGCGAATCAATTACAGGTATTAATTTTTACTTCATCCTTCGCGCGCGCGTTACTCATTGTCGGAGTAAAGTTTATCATAATTCTTCGCCTCAATGTTACAGTAGAGGTGCAATTCAAACGGAATCATCGATTTTAATAATTCAACAAAACCTTCGAGGTGCAGTTCATATAGTGATATTTTTTCATTCGATTGTTCTTGTAGCATATTTTTCTATAAATTATTTATGTCATTCTCACGAGTTCGTCGAATTGTAGTTCATTATCGGTATTTGCATACGAAGGGATGCCGCGTCGACTGATCTCTGTAATAACGTAGAACCGGCTATGGCATATTTATGACAATTGAATTCGTCATCTAGGCTATTCGGTACTAATTTGGATGCGAATCGGTTTCTGTTCTTCGATAATCACGCGGTAGATTACATATAGGTACGTAAACACACACTTGTGCAATACACTCTACGTATCCTATAAGGTATTTATTTTTGCATCAGAAGCGTTACTACTGCAAAATCTACGTCGGTCGTTCCCTTGACATCCGATGCCCACGGTGATCTTTCCTACGATATCTCCTGTTACTCTCACGAATTGATATCCGCTCGTATCTTAGATAAATTCTGGTCTCTGACGAGCGACGATCTTTAATATTAGATCCTTGCGGTTATAATTACCCATAGCACAGATCGAATATCGATTAGCAATTATTTGTGGCATTGGCGAATCGACGTTCGTGTAATGTTTGTAATAAATGTCAAGGATTGGTGCACGTCGACGGATCTTTCATCCGTCCGGATGACTCAGGATTAAAAATGAAGTAAAGAAATCCTAGGATTGCTGTTCAATGAATCTGGGAATGCATTTCGCAAAGAAAGTCCACATAACCATTTGATAATTTATCACGGTCGAGGGTTTTTGCAAAAATTTTCAAATCAAAACTCGCTTCAAACGATTATGCGTAATCAACGATCGCCAACAAAGAGGCGTTCGATTTATGATTAAATATCCGGGCAAGAAAATGCCAAGGTAAGAAAGCCGGACGACAGGATAGAGAGAAAAGTCATTGCCAACGAACAATGGTCGTGCCTTCGAGTATAAATTTTATCTGGGGTCATCGAGGAAACATGAATTGAGGATACAATAATTTACGTAAATAATTGTAATTTAATGGCGACGTAACGTGTATACATTTTTCAGTATAGTTTACATTAAAAATAACTTACAAGATTTCGCTTTATGTTCATTCAATTATTTACCTTCGCGTACATAGGTATTTTATTACCTCTATCTGGTAATATAATTATGTATGATGCAAATTATTACATTGTTATACATACACGACGCATACTTACAAAAACATGAAACACTTTAAAGTTGTATTTACCATGATGTCTATTCAAATCTGCTATCGTTTCTTCTATTGTTTTATTTCGCTTCAACCGTTAGATAAAACCAATAAAATTCAAACATAGTTCGCGATCTTATAGGAAAAAGAATCTTGAAATTACGAGACACATTTTCCTTCGATAAAAGAATCATGTTACCACCAGTCTGACGTTCAGTTTCCATTTTTAAAATAGGAGTAGCTATCGAGACTAGAACGCAAAGGTTTATCCTTTTTTTTTGTTTTTTTTTTTTTCTTTTATTTTCACAGTATAGTATGTTACACAAGATTATGCAAGTCAAGTCTATTGAGATAAAAAAAAAAAAAATAAAAAAAAAACAACAACTCTAAGCTGACTAAAAAAAACTGCAGAGGACTTCTTACAAGCTTCAGTGACAATAAATTATAGCGAGCTACAGTACGTTTCTTTTTATTGTTAGCGAATTCATTGAATTTTCACTTGTTGTGCACCCTAATATTATGTCTGTATGTAACTAAAGAACTGGATAATTTAACATGATTTCAAGGCCATAGACTCTTCGAAAATTTGAGAAAAAAAAAAAAAAAAATGAAACGGAACAATAATTACCTATTTCGATTAACATTTAAAATCCAGATTCTTTGACTGCATTGGGCATATTTATTTAAATAATATCAATAAAAATAATAATAATAATAATAATGATGATAATAATATACAACTTGAGTAGAGTATAGAGGAATTTATCTATAACATCATATTATATGTATTTTCGCTTACATCATATGTTGCCCATTAGGCGGAGCATATTGAGGCTGTTGGTTGATCGGTGGCCCAGGAGGTCCGGGGTAAGGTCCTCCAGCAGAACCCCTTTGAGGTGGAAATCTATGGAGGGTAGAAGGAAATCTTAAATATTTCCTTGATTCGTTCTCGATAACAACTATGACAATAATGTTGCGAGCATTACCCTTGGTGTTGGTAAGGAAGGTTCGATCGATCAGAGGAGGGTGGCAGGCCCTGAGGGTGAATGGGTGGCGGAGGACCAGGCTGCATATGAAAACGTTGAGAATTTGGATTCCCAATATTTCCCACAGGGCCCATATACTCATTTCCTGGTATGTTCGGGGGATATGCTCCTGAAGGTAGACCCGCTGTGTTGAACGAAGGCTGTTGGGGCATTCCGTTGAACATCTGACGTAGCAGTGAAATTAGTTTTATAAGAAAGTGTTACGACAAGCTTTGAGGATTTTTTAAGGAATGCAACTGAGCAGATGAAATACTCACGTGAGGCGGCAGTGCGCCTTGATTTGGAAATTGATAGGCATTGACATGTGACGGAGGCATTTTAGGCAACGTGTAGTTAGATGGTGTTGGGGGAGGTGGCTCTCGCATTAATGTGTGATAGAGATTGAGAGCGTCGACCAAATCCGAACTCAATTGTGTGAGTTGAGCGTGTCGTCTATCTACTTTTTCCAGAGCTGCGTCGATCAATGGACCCATCGCTGTAACTTGTTCTGCGAAAGAAAGAAACCAGAAGACGAATTTCATACATGGCGACAGCTTTCATGAAGTTTTATGGAAGTAAAGATTATCTCGTAAAATTTCTACCTTCCAGATCTAACATCTCCTGGGTATCGGTTGAATCACATTCAGGGTCAGCTTCGTGGAGCAGATGAAGAAGTCTGTCCATTTTATGTTCGTCAATTTCGACTTCGATTATTTCTGGCTCACGTTTTACAGTCTTCACTTCAACTTCCTCGGCAAATTGAACAGACTTCTTATTTCCATGGTCTAATTCTAGGGAAAAATATTAGACGATTATTTAAGTTTGAATTCATTCACTCGATCTTAGTCATTTTTAGCTGTTCTTTTCTTACTAGTGAATTGCTCAGGTTCAACGGTGAGATCTGCAGTTACAAAGTTTGAGGGAAATAAACCTTCTCCTCTGTGATTTGTTCCTTTCCACCAATTTGGATCTGTGTCATCCAGAATGTGAACTGTAAGAAAATTGGATTATAGACGATGCTTGAGTTGAAATTAAATAGGTGAGTAGCCAAAAGGTTACTTGCTTATTTCTCCAGCCAAGAATGTCAGCTCGTTGTCTTCAGCTGCTTCAAAATCATAAAGAGCTCGAACTTTCCTTCCTTCAACGTTGCTAGTTGAACTCAACGCGGTACTGACACTGGGATATAAACTGGTAGTCCGCTTTTGAGATGGTGAGTTATGTAAGATTGTAGAATGATGATGCTGTAGTTTGTTCTCTTTCAGCGAGAGCTCGATTGCTATTAAAATTGAAAAAACAAATTAGAATCGAGGAATAGAATTTTTTCTATTATCTTTTCTATTACCCTTTGCTATGTCTTCTTCCTCTTGGGAATTTGTTACAACATTCGGGTCTCTGCTGATAGCTGCCGCATGCTTTGGCTGGAAAGATTGAGCAAGTTCACATTAATTTTATGAAACCAATGAAACCAATAAAAGCTAGTGGCCAGCTTTTAAGCGGAAAGCTCCGAGCTGTGAGTCAAGTATCGGTCAATTCCAAGGTGATATTAATTTTGACGTCATGTTTATCAGTTGCATATGTAGAAGGAGGTGGCTGCAACAGTTGCACAGCATCATCACTCATTGATCGCAGCAGTACTTAGGTTTAAATCCTATTGTTCGAGCTACAGAACTTCAGACAAAAGAATTAATTGACTTGATTATTCAGCGGCGTATTCAAATCAGCTGCAATTATGAAAACAGTCTACATTTCAGATAAAGATATGTTATCTAACGAAATTGAACTCTAGTTACATGTGCCAATTATCGGAGATAAATATTGCTAACCATAGCTTTCTTCGTTAATTACAATGTGTTTATATTGTAATACATTGTAAACTCTGATTCATTTATTTATTAATTTCATCCACAATATTTCTTACCATATCTGGGGTCGAAGAAAAGTCGAGACCTTCGCTTTTCAGTTTGTTGTATAAGCTGGGGATTAAATTAAGTTGTGGATCCGTCTTGAATTCACCTTCTGCCCACTTTTTCAACAGCGATTTTAACTTCTCCGCTACTTTGGGCTGAGAACGATTTATCAGTTTTCGTAGCTCGCCTTCAAAGTCTCTAGATGCTATCTCCAAGTGAAATGTTTTACCGCAATTACTTGCACAAGCATCCAGTAACTATAATGCCAAATTTCAAGTTATTCTCAATTCAACGATCATCTAAATATTATGAGAGCCAATACTAACGGTAACAGCCTGCATAACGATGTGAGGATCCTGAGCATTGAGCCTTCTGACAATTGAGCGAAGACAATCTTTGGCATGAGTGCTGGAGTTCCCTACTTTATCGCATATGTCCATTATCATACCCCATTCTTCCGATGTATTTTTTTCGTTGGTCGCTTTTTCTGTAAAATACGTGGCAATGCAATGACCCATTACATTTTGAAAAGGACAAATTTATTACGCGAGGACTATCGTGTGACAGCAATAACTTTGCGAGTCTTTCAATCCAATCATTGCAAATGTACAAAATCTAGATCCCACAGAAATGGGTCAGCGTATAGGATAATGGTAGGATGCATTAATTGGGATGAATGAAATCTCTATGACAGCAATTGCAATAGGGAATGTAAAGTCTGGTATAACATGGAATAAGGTGTGACAAGATAAAAATAAATAAAGATAGCGAGTAACAGGAGCGAGTATATAATAAATTGAGTGAAAGTTAGATGAACTCTTACCGACGTCAGCGTCAAACGGTGATGAATTTGAGAAAAGCCCCATTGTTTGTGATGTTTTTCTTATTATATTCAACAAAAAAAAAAAGAAAAAAAAACAATATGTTAATATTATCACAACGTCCTTCAACGATCAAGAAACAATACCGTTTTCACTACCTCACTGTCTACCCGTTTTTACGTTTTGCTACTCATCCAGCTGATATTTTAATCATAAATACACTCGGGTGACTAATTACACCCTAATCTCATCTCGCGTTGCAGTGCCATTTTACGCCATCGAACTTCTTTAATCGAAGAATCCGTACATCGAGGCTTAAATCGAAACTCGACCGTCATTTGACGCCTACTTCACACGTGTAAAGTGACAGTTGACCGCACGGTTGACACGTGACCAGCCGGCAGGCGGGCCTTCGAGTGTTTTGTCGATAGGAGTCGCCGTCTAGAGTGATTTTCCATAATTATTTACTACTACTATTTGAAAGTTGCGGCCGATAATCAACGCGGTCGTTGAAATTCTAGCGCTACAATCTAAAATATACAAGCGTCGATATCACTCGTTTGGATTCGGAACGATTTAGCTGGCCAAAATGACAATTGTAGGTGAGCCGTACTTATCTGTCATTGTTAATTGCCAGTGATCGTGACTTTCTTTATTGAATGAAAAACGTCAACGTGGGAAAAATTGTCCCGAGATTATTTGGTATCCGCGAGAAAATCCTTGGGAAAAGGTTATCACATGCGGCGTGCAGTTGCAAATTTCTCTGCCGTTCTAATTGTTGAATTATAATAAAGTAATTCCATACGAAACATTTTACGTCACATACATTACCCCTGAGTCGCGCATAAAATCTGCAAGAGTACGAATACACGAGACTAGTAGCTGTAGCGGACTAAAATCTTCTTCGGCATGTTCAATTCTCAACTTAGCAATTCTGTTTATTTTCGCCATACATAGAGCTCTGTTACGTCATCATCATGAGCGTCAATTTCTACGGGTATGAATTAAATTCGCATCGCCATCACGAAATAGGGATTACCTACCCGCAATTGCTATAGGGAGGTAGGAATGCGGAGCAAATAATGTACGTACATACATATTATATATATCTACCCACATTAAATTATAAGAACCTCAAGCCGCTGCACCACTTCCAGTAAATTCCTAGCCAGCCCATTCCCCACGTATAATTCTTCTCGAAATTGCACAATTTCTACAACACTATATTATATGCAGCCGGCTATGCGATAATGATTCGCTCGTATATACCGTCGTTAGAAAAGAATTGTTTTTTATTATTTTATATTATTTTTTTTTCGTTTCACGGTCTCTCAAAAGTCTTCCGCTTCGCAACGTTATTCCTATGTACTAAATCTGAAGTTTCAGCTAAAATCGTAGAGGGTAAAAAATGCTGTGAATCTTGTTCTATGTTTTTATCTATTCATCAGGCAATGTTGATTGAATTTCTCATGCTAATATCCGCTGCTCATATCGTTACAGCAAATCCAATGGATACGAAATTCCGCACGAGGACTGGAAGGGCCGATTCTGCTCCTATCACTTGTGGGACCTCCGAATCGAGGATGCGTACAGCCAAATTGCGTTACACAGCAGCTTTCGCAGTTGATCCAGAGTATAATCCACATTCACCTGCACCAGCAGCAGGAGCCGCAACTCTCCCTTCCACGAATAGAATTCCCACCACCTGTTGTTGTCTCCGGAGCTGTTTTCTTTTCTTCTCTTCTTGCACCGCAGGAAGAAGGAGCCGACGCCGTCGCCGTCTTCGTAATCCGAAAGTGGTAAAACTGAGCCAACTTCTCCAAGATCGGACAGTCTCACCCCGTCCTTCTTAGTTGCGCTATTGATATCGGTAGGTACAGAATACAGCGGTATAAAAAATAGTCGCGCGACCTACGAGGGTTCCAAAAAATGAATGATAACAATTTGTTCATTATTTAGTTCTCTCGCTGTTAATATTCACCTATATCTATAAAAAAAAATTTCTGAGTCACGTGTACGCATATTTGTTATGAGGTTTTAAACGATATATCGTATTAAAATACAGTGAACTTGTTCCGAAAGTGAAGAAGAATTAAAGAAGCGATTCTGCAACGACAATTGGCAATTGGCAAGATGGGTAAACGGAAGAGCTGCTACCTCGACCGGTCGATGCGGCTTACACCGAATTTCCGATCCGCTGTCGTTTTCCTCGCCTTCTTAATTCTCGGTGCGGAAACCGCAAACCTCTCTACGTCACCATCGGGGCTACAGACACCAGAATTCGCAAAACTGCGACAAGTGAGTAACTAAATATTCAAAAAAGCAAAAAAAAAAAAAAATTCACGAGTGATTTTCATAATTTTAGTCGCCTATGGGTAACAAGGGTCGTGTTTTGTGCCGCTTTTTTAATAGCATATATGTCTTCATTAGGAACGAACCGGTCATTTTGGTGACTAATATGCTCTTAAAACTATGCGCAAATGAATTTGCCAAAATAATTTAACAGACCAGAAATAATTTACACTATTTTGTAAACAGCTGACCTCTCTAACTCTTGCATGTCTTCGTTCTTTCCAGCAATCTTTGTGCTCGCGCACCGCGTCTACCATTTTAGATTATAACAGCCGACTCAGAACTATGCCTAAGTTCAATTTTTCCGTCGAGAGATCCAAAAATTATATAAAAAAAAAACAAACGAAGTCTTCGAAATCGGAATACAAGCGGCCACAAAGAATTTGATAATATGTCCGGTTAAAATTTGATAATCTTCGGAATGTACAGTTGCAGTCGCATACGGAAGATAGAATTTGAAGTACAGGAGACACGGTTACAGATTCACCGTGTCTAGCGGGAGAAATCTAGCAATTATAAGACACTCGAGGCGGTAGATTTTATAGCCGAGGATTTGTAGGATACTTTTATACCCAGGTATTATAAGTTGGTAGGTAATAACTTTGCGTCGCATACACGTATATTCTCGCTGCAACAATGTGTCGCCCATGAGTACAATACACATATACTGATATACCCACGTACAGTATGTATCTATGTACGTTTAAATCGCGGTGGAATAATTAGCATTTGTTGAAATAGAATCTGAAGACGAGGATAAATTTTCGTTCTACAATTAGAAAAAGGCAACAAATAGCCTGCAGCGTGTTTCGCGCGGAACACACGTACGTTTATGTGTACGTAAACCTATGCCGCTGGTACGTAAGGGTCACGAAGTCAGTCTGTTAGTGGGTGAACGTACCAGAGATCTACTTTCCGGTCTGCGAGAGATCTTGCGCGGCATCTGCCGCTGTTGCCGCGCGCGTACGATTATAACTCGTCTGATCATCGTTTTTACAGTTGGTTTCGACCCTGAAGAAAAAAAAAAAAAGGAAGAAGAAGAAGAGACAATGTTAATGGAACGTAAGTTTCAAATGGCATTTAATTTTTCTTGAGGCAGCTCGTCGGATGTTATTGATGCACGTGATTAGGTATATACATACATATATACTTCCTCGATTTCACGTTGATCATCATTTTTCTGAATATGCAAGCGATAAATTCGACTTAACTTTCTATCGCGAAACAGTGAAATGTTATTATCTTCATTTACCCATCGGTCAAACCCACGGACATCCTCTTTTCGTCCCCGCGTTTATGAATTTCGGAATTCATGTCATATAGTATTTTATTTATGAGTATAAAGAAGAATGGAGAAAAAAACGAAGATCGTCTCCCCTCGATCTTTGCGCGTCATCTTGCATCTGCCGGACATGAGAGTTACATAGGAACTAATGGAAACCGCGAAGATATATTCGAGGCGACGATTCTTGAGGATGAAATTTTCTCAGTAAATCTGCTGTACAACTTCCTAGTTGCAAATTTATACCGTAGTCGTATAAACGGAAGTTTTCTTCTCTTTCCCTGGCATATAATAATCTTCGTGGATTTCCGGCCCGCCTCTATTTTCAATCCTTTCTTCCTCTCTCTCTCAAACGTAGGTATATATGATTTGTTTTTATACGAGTAGTTTATGTGTTTAGGCGGTCTTCACTCTCCTTTATACTTTTATTGTACTTCACTTTTCTACCCACGCGATTACCATACATCTTGTTCCCAGCGCACAACTACAAGTGAGAGTAACGCGATACAGGTATGTACACGTGTCTCGTGCATACGTATACCTATAATAACACAAATTCGTACAAAGACGGCAGCGGTGTGCGGGCTATCAGACGACTTTCACGTTCGTTGTATCAAGTTGCATTATTCTGTTAAAATTGAGATCTTCGTTGCTTCCGGAACCGGTTAAAATCGAGAGAGTTATTGTAATAAAAGTAAATTGATCGATGATTTTTGATTTTCTTATATGTTTTCATGTTACCACGAGTGATTGGAGTTCGTCGATCGGTGCACCGGAACTAGGTGCCTGATTTATAGTAAAATCGTTGGTGGGCTTGAAAACTTTCATTATCGTCATCCGATCGGTTTGATGAGTTTCGAGCATGAAATCCGGAGGGGTGAGAATAACGTATGAATTCATAAACTTCGGTTCCCCATTTCGAAATGGAAAGTTTCCCCGACAAGTTTGAGGAATGCGAGGAGACACGAGGTGTGAGAGAAGAGAAGAAGAAACTATAATCTTGTTTCTGGCGTGGCGTTGGATGAACCGGATGATCTGAGCAAGTTTGGTTGCACGCACCAGGAAGTGAGATGTGCGCTTTCCCACTTGGTCGCTCAGGAGGTTGCTCCTACTTAAGGTGATACGGAACAATTACGCGAAGGTGAAGGATGTCCGAGACCGATTCGAATGTACTTTCACCCGGTGCGAACGCAGCAGCAGGGACCGCGCAACTATCCATAGCGGTGAAACGTACGTCGCCCGCGCCTCGAGTTTTGCACATTTGCATGGACTTTTCAGAGATTCAAACAATCCTGATAATCGAGGAGATAAAATGCCGATCATAGAAATCCACGTTCCGTTATTAATTCGTGCATAACACAAAGACAAACGTCAATCTCGATGCCTCGTTCGCGTTATCTATGTATAAAAATATTATTGTTCGAATTCACGATCGTAAAAGTTTTTAAACAACGAGGTGTTACATCCCGTTGAAATAATAGTCGCGAGGATTTAGCTATACGGTTATTATAATGTTCAAAAGGAAAGTCCGCGAATTTTGTCGTCGAAATTTTTAAACAATGATCTCTACGTGCGAATTGCAAGCTATCATCGTCATTATGTGTTTATTAATTTAGTATTTTCACCGTACATATTGCACAAGAGAATTCGTATCCAATTGCAAGGTAAAAACTGCGAAGTAAATAATAAAGTTCAAGTTCCGAATCGTGTGTACAAAGTTTTCTCAAATCTCGTGCGGAGATTCAACGTTCTTCAAGTGGAGCGGGAGCTGGTAGAAATTTTTTCTGGCATCTCTCGATTAAATCCCATATTAGATGATAGCCAGTCATAATTACGTGACGATTTGAATCCGTCTCTTCTACCAGCGTATACCCGCAAGCGTTGATCTACGCCGTATAGTCAGACTACGTAGATACCTAGAAATGTAGGTAATTCCGTAGGTAAGAGTTGCGCACTAATTAGAATTCTATTTAGCATATGATATTATCCTCTTCCTCCTCCGCCTTCTCAGAGTTTCGCAGTACAGCATACAAATATGGTACAAGCAGTATTTTGACTAATTTTAACCACTCGGGGTAAACGAGCCAGAAAATTTAATTACGATTTAATTACACGATCTGATTACAAACCGTCTTATTATACGTAAAAGTGAACCTATATACTGGCCCTGTTTACTTTAACATAAATCCTGTAACAACGCGTACCTACTTACGTTTCAACCCGTACGACTTTTCTTTCGAGGTTCACCAACCACGTGCCAGATGTTCGACATTATTTTTTTTTAGATTTCATCTTTCATTTATCATTGATGAGCCTCAATAACGTGAATAACATAGTATAGGTCGACTATAAGCATTGCGTAGCCTGAGGCTGTCGAAAATCGGTATAAAAGAAAAAGAAAACAAAATTAATAAATAAAATTAATCGATGATACTGGCGAACTGGTTGCAGTGCATAGCGTACCGAATGATTTATTTTCACGTGAAAGCGAATCCCGCGTTACTCTTGAATACAGAGATTTTAAATATGGCAGCCGGTATAATTCCGAGGGTCATATACAATGAAGGAGCCGTTGAATGACCACTTGAAAAAGACATTTCGCCGTTAAAACTTTCTTATGTTACTACGTGTTTATTTAAATAAATATAATATCATAACTGCGCTACGTAACGATAAATTACGACCCTTTCATATTCAGATATTTTTTTTTTGTTCAGTTATCAGACGCGACAGGACTCGGTGTGATTTTAACTTCATCTTAGATCCGCGCGAGAGGAAGCACCTTTTTAAACGGTACAAATAATATTGGAGAGAAATTCAAACATCGCATGTACGCGTATATTGTATCCACATTACCCGCAATTTTGCCTCATACCAAAGGTATATAATCTTCTATTTCACTTCTGTTACACGTACGTTAGATTTTTATCTTCGAATATCTCAGACCGCTTGTTTCACGTCGCAAAGAAACTGTTTGAAAAATATTATAGTACATACCGTGTGATAATCACGCGTGCTACAACTCTTCAAAGTGAATACAAGAATACATTAATAATTTTGCTGCAGTTTCAACTTTCTTCCACGTGATTATATTCGATGTGCTGCAGCTGAAGCATCACGCTTACGAGTTGTATATATATAACAATTTTTAGTGCGGTAATCAGGAATATTTTTTTTTACTTTATTTTATTTTTCTTCTTTTTTTTTTAATTAAATCGATACTGTGAAAGTTGTAATGAAATTTATGGACATATTTTTAGATTTTTCTATCTCATCAATTTCGGCTAACATTCATTATAAGGTCATTCTCACTCTCGCTTGGATCATCCTTTCACTAGTGACTGAATGGGGAAAGGAAGTTAGAAAAAAATCCAAACAAAGAAGGACGCGATTGAATCAAATAAAATTTAAAAGAATATACATTGCTGAGGGATGATCGCGCAGTATCGACAATCGACTCTTTCAAGTCTGAAAATTGTTCGTTGAAAATTCAGATCAATATTATAAAAAATTTAATCGAATTTTGGGATGGGACATTCTTTGTCGGCAATTTCGGAAACCGTATTTTCGAGGTGAAGATTGTCACGTCTCTCGCTTTCTCGGTAATCCATTTGAAATTTGATTCAGTTCGTTTGCCCGTAGGTCAGAAGGTGTTCGTGCGGCGTTCACCGATCGTTTATTGCTTGCGGAGACAGCTTTTATATATCTTCAAGAAAACCAGCCAATCGTCCTCTCGAGTTCCTCTTACCGTCACTGTAACCGACGGAGTTGACTCGTATACGATAGTTTTTTTTATTTTTTATTTTGAATTAATTGATCGTATGTAGAGAAATCGATTTACGCAGCAGGGAGACCAGTTACTTATGTTCTGAATTAAATTTAATCACGGGTCAATTTTACGTGGCCGTCTATTCAACATTTTACGTATTGGTAAGCGCGTGAAAGAGGAAATTGTTCATTAACGACAGTTGCGTGTAGCCGACGACTGTATAAAGTCATTTGACTTTGACCTTCGGAGTGTCGCAATTAGTCGCGGAAACTGAACAGGAGGATATGGAATTCTGATTTTGGAATGACAATAAAAAGGATTATCTATATCGTATTATCGTTGCATGGAAATACTTTTGAACGATGAAAGGCGAGAACGAATTATACCGGGTTTCTATTTCTGGATTCTTATAATTGAAACCAATCGTGTATGGGAAATGTGCGGTATCTTGTGAGCGGTATGCACGTAATCGAACTAATGCTGCAATCAGGTGCAGCAAACTGGACTCTAGAATCTTGCGATTATGCAATGCTCGGTATTGCGTGAAAGGGATCTCGTTTGAAGTAAGACATTATTTAAACTGACGATAACTGAGGCGAACTAGATGTCGATGGTCAGGTGAACGCTGCAAATAATATATTTTTACATTTGCCTAAGCTCACCATATACGAATATGTGCATAACAACGTAGAATAATTAAACCTCCCCATAATCGATGTAACCAGGGCGGAGGATCCCTAATTATAACTAAACATCGAGGTTGGCTAATAATGAACTCTTGGACAACTGTAATTAACGATAATTAGAACGTCAAATTGTTGAGCGAAATTATTATTTACTCAAACTTCGTAGATGCATCGCAAGTTTGTACTTGCTTAGAATAATTTATAATTTAACATATCGTTGCGTGTGCCACTTAGGAAAATTAAAGTGGATTTTTGTGGCGAATAATTTATGGAAACGCAAAGCGTATAATTGTCTGATTATCGCAGACTGCTACTACTTGTACATTATATACATATGTTGTGCGTAAAATAATAGTGGTCGATTTGCATCACGGTTAAAAAATAGTTCTGAATTTAAAATCGGTTAATTATATCCGCAAAGCTTCTCAAGAAAAACGATTAAATCTGGCGCTATAGTAACTATCAGGGTGAAAGTACACCAGCTGTAAGAATTCCCATATCTTATATACACTTATTCAGTTAGGTATTTCCTAACTGATGGTAACCACAGCTATCAATCAGTCGAATAGTTTTTGTTTTTTTTTTTTTTTTTAGTTTTTAATTATTTTTATTTCTCTTTCTTTACCCGCACCTTTTACTGCGGTGTAGGACTCATTCCGATACGATCTTTCCTCGTGGCGTAATGATCGGTATTTCGAACTGCGGTGGGAATCAGTTTTTTTTCTAACACTTTTTCTCGAATCTCTTCATTTACACCTGCAATAATTTGTTGAGATCTGCTTCGATGAACACTTATTTATTGTGTATAAATTACTCAAACGTAACTATATTATCCGTGACATAATATAACGTGGCTAAAAAACATTTGAAATATAAGAATTGTCATGTCGAATTACAGTTGTCCTTATTCCGATATTACTTTTCCACCACTTCCTGAAAATTATTTGAAATTCTCTAAAAAATTTCCAGGGTAATTCTCAGGTGGAACACCAGAAGCGTCAACTGTCTCCTGCTGAACAGGCTCAGATCCTCAGTGATGTTCAACAACATCAGTCAAGGTTTAATAGGGCCAGGCAGCCCCAGCAGTTGCCCTTGTCGAATTCTCCGTCCTTCCAAAGTCTTGCAAAGTATAAAGTAGACCGTGCAAAACAACAGCAACAACTGTTGCAACAACAGCAGGCATATATACAGCAGCAGCAATTGAAGGGGAATCAACAATTAGGTCAAAACTTTTTTGAGACTGCTCAAACCCAGTATCAACCCCAATCGGTAGAATTCCAACGACAGAATCTGTTCGGTCAGGATCCTCTTCAGCAACAGTTCAATCAATATCAAAGGTTACCCGTTAATAAATTCCAAAACTTACAACCGGAGCTCGGCTTGAATCAGCAAGTTTTTAGCGAAGAGCAAAACATCCAGCTGCAGAACTACTTTGAAAAGCAGAGACAACTTGAAATCCTACAACGACAGAGGGAACAATTGTTGGCGGAACAACAGGAACTCAGAAGACAGCAGGAATTTTTGCGCCTCCAACAGCTTCAGCAATTAACAACGACAACAACGACCACCCCAGCTCCTGCACAGACAACATTTTCGCCCTTGCTGCTCTCCTCGCCAAGTGCAAGGAAAATTACTCTGGCCGAAAGCGATCTTTTCCTTAAAGCAATCGCCAGTCATCAAAAGAAATTTTCCACAACCAGCATTCCTCTTGTTACAACTACAACGCCGATACCGACTACAGTGAGTTCAACGGCAGCTAGATCTGTGGGAACTCGTAATAGAATTATTACAGACAAACAGGAGATACCGAAGGATATTTTGTCCCTCATAGAAGCACAGGAGTCGCAGAGCAGTTCTAGTCTTTTGGGAAATGGTAAATCCAAACCACAGATACAGATCATTTATCAGACGGAAAAACCTGCAACTTCAAATAGGCAGAAATCTTCGTCAAAGACTAAATCTTCACAAACCTCAACCCAGAGAGATGCACTCCTCAAGCAGTTGAAACTTGCACTTCTTCAGTCCCCAGCTGATGATGTTGCTAAGAATCTTTCGACCAGGGATATAATTCTTCCGAATGGAAAAACTGTTCAAGTTATTCGTGCTCCAAATAGTTTGCCTTCTGCCGGTTCCGACCTACCCTCAGAATCCATTCAGGAATTGTTTAAGGAAAGTCAGCCAGCTACCACGAGCATCAGACCACCGAATGCAATCCTTGAGGAATTGACGAAAGGCGTCGTTCCCCCAGGCACAGATTTCGAAATATTGAGACATAAGCATGATGGAAACTTGGAGGAGGTTGGTACAGGCCCCTTGGAGAATTCACCGGCTAAAAAGGTCACCTTTGTTGTTCTCGAAGAGCAGCCAGATGGAAGCTACAAAGTTCAAGGTGTTAGGGGTAATGCGGATAAAGAGAATGGTAGCAACGTCGAATCTATAGTAGAAAGAATAAAAAGTGGAGAACTCAAACTACCTCCCTCTTCGTTGAAACCTTCATCAGCTGCCTCTGCTATCAACGAATCGAAAAATACAAGTAAAGGAATTTCATCAAGTTCTAAAACTTCCAGCATTTCTGCTGTCTCAACAAAAACTGTAACTACCGTCACAAGAGCTCCTCCCACCACAACTTTCAGACCTCGTGCTTCTCCTGAAACTGCAAGGAACATAGATTTCAGTAAATCTTCAAACGATTACTTTCCGTTTGTCACCGTATCCTCTGCCGGAGCATCTGCCAATGAGAGGTATGTGACTGCAGCCACGACAGCATCTAGCCACAGCTACAACTCTTTTGGAAGCACTCCAAAGTCTCAGGTCCAGCAAAATCCATCATACACCTCCGTGGCTTCGAAGCATCCCAGCCCTACAAGAGGCTACTTTATTCCAACGATGGCTCCCGTTAGTGAGATTGTTACTCAGTATCAGACAACAACCACGACTCCTAATCCAACTACAATATTCCCAGAATATTCCAGTACTGTATTTCCTAGTCCCACCACATTTTCCCATTTTGGAACGAGGACTCCGGTATTTCCTACGTCTAGATCAGTCTCTGGCACACCAGGAGCAAACGTTATCTACCAAGAAAATTACCAGAAGGCGAACACAGACCTTGCTTCCAGCTCCCATGACACGGTGACACCATCAACTTCCGATTTTACTGGTGATAATCTTGTTCGGATTCTAAAACGGCAGGGACTTTACGCAATGGCTAGATTTCTAGGGCAATCTGGACTTGACAATGTTCTCAACGACACTGGTGAGCAACAGTTTCTTAACAATTAATGAGGTTTTGCTGTTGAATAATATTTATTCAGTAAACGTGAGATAAATTTTATTATCGTCCACGCGGAGTGCATAATTGAAGTCAAATATTTAGCAATGATTTAAGCTTGCGCAAATCCGAATAATGATTCCAATCTCACGAACGTTAGAACTGGTGCAGCAATCCTACAAGTAAATATATCTATAAGGCAATTGCATTTACTTTCTGATGATGTTCTCACGCCAGAAATCGTGCAATGATAAAGTTGTCTCCAATTAATTTGTGGTGTAGCGTCAAGAAATTAATTGATAATAATTTGCTGTCCATATTATCGGCAAATAATTTTCTATTTCCATCGCTCACTGTGATATAGAAACTGTAGAATCGCAGCGCGCTGTCACATCTTATATCGCGAGACATAATAGGAGATATGATACCATATATTCAATTAACGCTGGTATAGTTCGTGCCCCATTTCTCATGGTCAGAAATGAATTATTAAAACTAATTGGGAAAAGATTGCGTGTATGTGACACGTTCGCAGAATGTCTTACTGAGACTTCCAGAGGAAACTTGACGCAACGCGCACTGACGTACCATTGAAGCATGAGCATGGGAAATCCTTTCGAAAGAACCACCCCCGCGCGCTTTGTGCACAATCGGCGTTCTTCGGATTGTTTATTCTACTTTCATTCCACAGGCGAAAATCGACACACTCGGCATACAGTGATGTGATTACAGGCCTGTGCGTGCGCCAAATCGTCTGTGTGCGTTTGCATACGTGTGATAATAATTAAAGTTGCAGCTTTGTTATTCACTTATTATTCTCTAGGTCCCTACACGATATTTGCTCCAACCGACAAGGCCTTCAGAGCTTTATTGGTCCAGCTTGGAGGGCCGGAGAAAGCTGAACAAAAATTTCGAGAAAACCCACGACTTTTAAGCGGGGTATGTGAGAATTGAATTTTAGCATTCATCGCTACCCTGAGTCTCAATGACCCATTCACTAGTAATTACTTTACTCGTTTCAGCTTCTGTTGCACCATGTTATTCCTGGGGCTTTTAGAATTGATTCGCTTCAGGATGAAATGACAGGCGTCAGCCTAGCCGGAACCCAACTCAGAGTGAACGTGTACGCGATGCAAGATATCGAATGGAACGATGTGAGGGTACTGTCTCTTACAATTAACTTGTCACCGTAACGAATAGTTCTGTGTACAATTTTAGCATCACTGGCTTATCTTTTGGAAACATTGCATTTTTTTTCTAAGGTTCCAATTAATTATAAATACTTCAAGGTGACAACCATCAACGGAGCCCGGGTTTTACCTGACAAACAGGACATTGAAATCCCTCAGGGTATCGCCCATGCAGTTGACCGTGTTATGTTTCCCTTGCCCGTTGGTGATCTGGTGCAAACTCTACAAGCAGATCGCGAACGTCGTTTCACCATCTTCCTCAGAGCACTACACGCCTCTGGTTTGGAAGAAACTCTGTCTGGTAATTTCATACGAGTTTGAGATTATTATTTAACAATCATTTTCATCATCGTCTATGGTTTGGTCAATGAACTTTTCTTTCAGGCTCAAAAACTTTCACGATATTTGCTCCAACGGATACCGCATTCATGATCGCATCTGCTTCTCCGAACGGAAGTCCCCCGTGGCTTGACGATGAAGATAATCAAGAAGCAGCGAAAGCTATAGTCGCAAAACATATCATTCCCACAACCCTGTTTACCTCGGGTATGAGGTATTATCAACAAAAGGAGACTCTTCATTCCGACGTGCCTCTCCACATCCATAAAAATTCTGGTAGGCAATTGCGACTTCTTTTGTTTCCGAATTGATACAACATCCGTTCTAACTGTCCACCGCTCTTTTTGTTTCAGGTCGGATAAAGGTAAATAATGCACAGGTTATTACTTACAACATTCCAGCAACAAACGGAGTAATACATGCGATAGATTCGTTGGTGTAAGAATTTTTTGAAAAGCCATTTTCATGGACATTGTTCTTCTTTAACGGGATGAAAGAAATGAATTTTATACGAAGCATATTTTGCAACAGTTGGTTGCGGAAAATGACGAAAAAAAGAACGATCCCTTAGCGTAGTAACTAATGGATTGAAATAACATTTGATACGATCCGTCCACCTGCGTCAGCTACTGACTACTGTCGCTTTAATTTATTCGATACCAATGCTTTGGTTGAATATACCGATAAGTTTCATTTTAGATTTGAATAACTAGATCACGGAATCGCCAAGCGAACCAACACGAATATGCCATAAGTGTTACTCGAATCTCCATTCAATAACTTTCATCACTTGGGAAATATATATCGACAAGAAATATCATAATTAAGTTAAATAACTTATAATAATAGAAACACATTGGTGCTCGTCTGCTCTCAAGAGTAACCGCTGAATAACTCTCTTCAGCGATGTGCGCCCTTGTTGATTTAACGTGTATAGTAGCTCGTATTAATTTTTTTTAAATATATGTACAGAACTTTTTCAATAACATTCATTATTGTAAAAGTGGAGCCTTGACCTCATCCTCTTGGTCCTGATTGAAAAAAGCCAGATTCTTATGAGAAATTCTTTACTGTAATGAGTCTTCATTATATACAGATTACAACGACGGTTTGCACACATGATTTAAGTCTATATTCACTGTTTTACAGTATAATCATCCGGTGTTAATAAATAGTGAGCCCCTCTTTAGGTGGATAAAATATAGATAGAAGATGTCAAATTAAATAAATAGATAGTACACTCACCCATCAAACTATGAGTTATAAATTTTGTGGAATATTCTCAGTTTGGTGGGTTGGAACAATTGATACGTAACGTAACTGCTCGAAGTCAGCTTCAGTAATTCGTTCTGTACTTTTTAATCTCAACCATGATGTGATGAATGTTGGTCAACCGCGCTCTTGCATTTGCAGGTAAAATTTTATGTAATCGATGATAATACTGAACGAACTGAGTCAAAGCTCTTTGGAGCAGCGCTCCACCTAAAACCAAGCTTGGGAAGGACCTGAGAACTTCGCTATTAATTAATGCCAACTCATTTTTCCAGCACTGCGTAAAGGCCTCAACTAAAACCAGCGCTTTTCCTTCGTGCTGTTTGAAATATTCGGCTTGACCTTTATCCGATAGAGCCTCAGTCTCTTTGACCAATTGTATTATGCCCCCGAAATGAGGGCTGAGGACCTCCTCAACGTACTCGGCGGAACGCGCATTCAGTTGTTCCCGAAAACTGTCAGCTTCCTTCGAATTGTCCCGCGTCCTTTCCTGCAGAAAATATAATTTCTTTACCGTAGTTTCTTACCGATACCCGCAATACTTTCGTCCGAAGAAAGGTACCTAAGGTGAGCTACAAATGTAGTAAACAACGTTACCATAAGAACACCGAGCACCAAATCGTAGTTGTTAATCAAAAACACCAATTGCTGAGTTCTCTGTACAAAAACTGCAGCCATCCTGAGCAAAAAACATTGTACAGCTTCCCTCAGCTCAGCGAGCAACTGTGCAGCTCCCTCACATGGAAATCCTTCCCCGACTCCAACCATTGCAGCGCTGAATTCTGCATAGCGTCTCGTTATCTAGAACGAAGACCAAGATGTCTGTAGTATCGGTATTGTTCATAATCATCGGAGTAAATTTGCTGAGTTAATTTCACTCACGTAATGAGGTCCTATATCTTTGTTCAATTTCCAGGGATCGCAGTCCTTGATACTTTGAATATTCAAACGAAAAACGTATTTGAACCTGAATGGAAATTACGGTCAATCAGACTTGAGGAATTGGTTCGAAGCACAAAAGCTTGAGCGAATAAAAAAATATCTACCTTGGCCAAACGACTGAGGTAAGATTGTCCCAGTATTTGTCCAGAGCCGGAACTGCTCTTTTGTGACAGGTCATTTGGTAACGCATGACCAAATGTAGGCAGAGAAACAGAGCTATCGTGTCGTAACAATCGTCCACAAAGGACTGTAGATTTTTTAATAAGAGGTGCAAAGTCTTTCCCATCACCTGAGGGAAGATATGTTAGAATTAGATACACCGGTCCCCTGAATCTCCGAAGTAAAATGAACGGTTCAATTTACTTGATCGAAAATATCCATCGCCTGTGTTCCTCTGACTTTGAAAAATTCTGCCAAGAACAAATATTCTCTACAAGCATTATCGACCAGTGCGTATTGCTCGCTTCTGAACAGAGCCTCGTAATGGTACTGTAAATGAGATACATGATTAGCTTTTAGAAATCTCCAGCTATTTATATTTCCAAAAAAAATTTTGAAAACGAACTCTGGTCTTGGAGGCGGTGTGTGGAACAATTATTGGAGCTTCTAATTGAGAATTGAGAACCTCTCCTCTGGTTCCTATTGAGAAAACGGTGCCTCGATGCTTGAGAATAGTTTTATGGAAAATACCTCTGCCAGCCGTGTCTTCGACCCCCATCAAATCATCTTTAGTGGCAGCTTCTTCGAACTGTTAAAGTGAAAAAGTATAGAAGAGAAATACAGAGTACAGAAAATTTTTCATTTTTCCTCACCTGCAGCTTCATTAATCGTGAAGAGTACGATTTGAAGTAAGAATAGTAAATCTTACTCATAGTATCGATGTATTCTCCACATATTTCTTCAGCTACGTTCCTCTCATTGGAGAGCACAAACTCAAAGAAGAATTTATATTTAAGCATGTTATTCTGCGGCACTTGATAATTGGTCATTGGTTTTCTAAATTTATATATCTGCTCCAGTAAGTAGGTCCGTATTTTAGCCATTGCTTTTATCTTCAACTTCTCTAGTATTTCTTTAACGTCATGACATGACTTTGCTTCTTTGAAACTCTGCTCTTTGACAAAATTTATTTTGTGATTAAGGGTTTGCAGCTGTGTTAAAAATTCTTTTTCGGTTACTGGGCAGTCCATTATTCCCCTACAAATGACATTTGTTAATCCAGGTAGATAATTAGAGACAAAATTCATTTCTGTTCAGTAAATCTTGACTTACGTAATGAGGGCTTCAGAAACCGTCATATCCTCGATAAATTGACTTAGGGGTCCTCGAATAACTTGTCGATTAGACAGCTGCTGGCTCATAGCGACGGACTTTCGTTGGAGGTATAAGATCTCCGAGCTAATGCTCCCGAGGTCTGTTTTGAAACTCAGCAACATCGATTCCATTTTCTGTAATGAAATATGAAAGTCGGAGAAAAATACTTCATCGGTGTTGAACCATTGCAATGGGATTGGCTAACCTCTAAGATATTATCGCAAGCATCGATTTGATTGTGCAAGCTAGCTATATTCTGACTTTCTTGGATGTAATCTTGGATGGATTTAGTCTCAACTTCCTTTAGCTCTTTCTCAATTTGCCTGGAATATTGTCGTAAATCTGTTCCCATCGTAAGTACTTGCTGGACAACATCGTCTTCGAGATCTCCTTGTGGCATTGAATCCTCACTGTCTTCAAATAAATCCATTTCAGCTGACATTTTATGAAAGTTCGTTATTATATCTTTTCTATGAGTCAAGTTCGGCGATTATAGAATATCATCAACAATTTAACACAGCATGAAAAAACGTCAACAATATTGACAGCTGAGCTGGCTGCCGTCTGCTAGATGATAGACGTCATGACCGTCACCCCGTCGCCCCCACAACTTGCTTCATTATCCGAAAGAGCGCGCGTACCGATTGACAGATCGCGCTGGCAACTTCCATTTCCATTATCTTTCATCAGCTGTGGATAGCAGGTATGGAAATTGTCGGTGTTCGGCGACCTATGTCGCATTGATTGTTGACAAACAGTGATGGTATTTTTTGTGCGATAAACAGGCCACATGAATACTCAAAGTCCAAGCAATACGTCAGGGATTGAGGAGGTGCCAAAATGCAGTGTGCCAGGTTGCAAATCAAGTGGAAATATCGAGATAAACCTGAAGAGTGTCTCGCTGTTTTCATTTCCCACCGACAACGACTTGTCAGTAATGATCCAAGTATTTGAACACTTCTGACATTCGTCTCATGCTAATTCTTAGATCTTCACCGATAATTCAGGATAGTCATTAGTTCTGAGAATCATGACAAGTCATTCAAATGCATTGCAGTTTCCTCCACGACATAACCTAGATCGGTCTCATTGCATTGAGCATTGGTCATTAGCGAGTCTTTGATTACTGATATTTTTCAGGCTTTCTAAACAATGGGAAGATAACTCTGGAGTAAACTCAAACAAAACTCCAAATGGGGCGAAAATCTGCGAACTTCACTTTGAAAATAAAAGTTTTGCAGATGAGAAACGGAATGCTCTGATACCTGATGCAGTTCCTACAATATTTGGTGAAATAGTTGATTCTTATTTTACCTAAAAACATTTAGTTTCCCATCAATTGAATATCGTTACGATAATAGGAACTTTAATTCGTAGAATTCAATAACAAAAGGAAAATAAGTGACGCGCACAAAACAGATCTCACAGATGCTTCCTTGCCAAAGCAGAGAAAATGTGAAGAAACTGAATTGCCTGGTGGGGAAATGAGTCCGCGCCAAAATTCTTCTTCACGACCAACGCCAGAAAATTTTGTAGGTTTTTAATACATTTTCATCATATGCCATCACAGTATTGTTTTTGATTTGTCGAAAGTTCCTGATTCTTTCAATACATATTCCAGCACTCAAAGGAGCTCCAACCAGGGGAGCCAATGGAGATATCGGACCAGGTACGAGATGACCTAAAGATGGAAAGCACAGTGCCCGCAGTTTCCTCAAAGGAGATAGATGTTCCACAGAAAGTTTACCGTCTGATCATACGGATAGATAAAGTGATAAAAAATCCAGAAAAAACGCGGTTTGGAGCGTCAAACATCACAGTACCCAAGCAGCCTACTGCCGGAGAACCGAAACTCTTGACCAAGAATGGTATCGACCTAAAGCCTTGTGCCAAGCGAGGCTGCAAGCTTATAAAAACATTTTTAAATTCCACGCCTGTGTTTCAATGTGAACACTGCAGCAAGTACTACGTCGTGAAAGAAAATGTCAGCAAAGCTAGTTCCTGGAGGTGCTATATTTGTCAAGAAGAATTTCCGAGCTTAGATTTTCTTGCTTATCATATTCGCAGACATTTCAAATGCGATATGTGTCAGGCTCAGTGCGCCACCCAAATATCTTACGATAAACACCTCAAGCTTCATGTCAGCACCGATGTTTTGCTGCCGTACAAATGTCACAGGTGCTCGAATACTTTTGCAGTAAAGGCAGAGCTGCGTCAGCATTACGCTGAAAAACATCCACAGATTGACGAACAACATGTAAATGCAGAGAGTCTTGCGAATGCCAAAGCTTTGTATCAGTGCGAGTACTGTTATATCTTTTTCAAAAAAGAACGGGCCTACAGAAACCACCTTAGCTCTCATATTGTTCAGACTGAATTCGACTGCGATTTGTGTAGAAAATCGTTTACAACGGCACAACATCTGGCTACCCACAAAGCCGAACACTTGGGTAATTATAAATTCACCTGCAAAGTATGCAGTGAATATTTCACCACGAGCGATGCTATCGAGGCCCACATGAAAACGCACGTGGAGATCGTGCGTGATGAAAGTAAATGCAATATTTGTAAAAAACATTTCGAGAGCGGATTGTTACTCAATGATCATATGAAGGATCATTTATCACGTGCACATCGATGCTCGCTATGTCATAAGGCTTTTGTCAACAAAACCACGCTGAGGATGCATTTCAAGTCTCATAATGCAGGTGCGATTTTAATTAGGAACCAGTAATGAGTGTCCTAGCTGAACTCTTTCATGTTATCATCATCGTTATTTATTTGTTTTTCAGGAGGTTCGAATAAAAATAACGCTAAAGGAACGGCGAGTAAAAAGTACAGTTGCACGCTTTGTCCGAACACCTTCAATACTCCCTCGCGGTTGTACCGACATGTATTGACTCACATAGAGAAAATGCACGAAACGGGAGTGGAAGATGCCCTGATCGATGAACTTGGGAAACTCATCGAAAGCGAGGAAGACACCGTTTCTTAGCTAATGCACCAAATTTAAATAACAATTAAAATCAATTTCTTGTGATGAAACATGACATCTCATTACAATCGTAAAATTCATCAAATGGCAGTTTAATAAATTTTGGATATTTTTTATTCCACGCTCAGCATATCAAGAAATGAAATTTACATTTCGAACCGAAATATTCGTAAAAGTTGAGCAAGTTATGTTACAGCTCACTTCGTACCTAAGGAATTCGGGTATTGAGCATCATTACAAAAAACAACTGACTGCCAACAAAATCGACAATTGTCAAATTCGTTATTTCGGTATCTGCTGTCAGCAAAATCATTATGTCTTTAATATGCTTCGAATCCTCAACTTTGTTAAAGTTTTCACGCAAATGTTGATAAGATGCTGACCACGGGGATCCTGCAGGGCGGCATCACCCTTCGGTCGATCGCCCCCTTCATTCTCGAGGGAACTGGCCTGTTGATAATCTTCTTTGCTGCTGTTTTATTAGCCACACCGTTCGTCACACGTATCAACTTGAATTTAGTACGTCCATGCAAAATATTGCATTTTCAATTTCGGAGAATTTAGTTCCTGGACTTACGTGCAACTGTTTATACATTACAATATTTCAATATGTTTCTCTAACCCCTAGGGGAATCAAACGAGTAAAATCAAGGGAAATAAGAACGAGATCACCAAATTTACCGAAGCAGCGACGTACCCTTCCTTGCCTCCTTTACCGCCAACAAATTCTGGATCTATAATAAATTCAACATCTGAGTTGTCCCTGCTGCATCTAGCGTACCCTGGGTCGGTAAACAGATCCAGTGAAGAAATAAGCGATGCGGAGGAAGCCTGCGACAAAAAAACTCCGACCAAAGGATCGTCGGAGCCACAAAGTCTTTTATTATCATCTACCGCAATCCCTCCCGAACGTTATCCGATATTCGACGAATCGACGATTGTTAACTACAATTCATACCGTCACAAACTGATCGAAGAAACTCTCGCGAAACAGTACGGCGGCGATTATGCCCCCGGAAATGTTATCCTGAATTTAATTCAACTGAACACCCCCGATTCCCTGGCTAACGTCGTCCTGGCCAAGAAATACGACAGGATCAGTTTTTTCGATCATATTAAACTCTGCGATGCGCTAGTTAACGTCTGCGCCACCCCGAAGCCGGATATCGAGTATCCAGATCCGCTGTCTCATTTCATTCCCAGAAATATGCGCAGGCCTTCGACGTCCGAAATGGAAACCGAAACTGCGGAGCCCTCGGAGACCGAAATAATCGGGGCAAAGCCCTCGGCTAATTGCACTTCTGGACCGACGACTCAGACTTATAGTTGTCAGAGAATCATCCCCAAACGATTCCCCGAGGGCGGAGGAAGAGGGAGCGTCGCCAGTTATTCATTTGCAAAATCGCCGTTCGTTACCCCAGCGAATTCGCAAGCCCCTTTGAATAATTCCGTGGCGTTGTTAACCCCGCGCGGCGCAACGCGGGTGGAAAACGCCAAGTATGAATCGCAGTCACATTCCGTTAGAGGAGAAGATCCTGCGGCCGGTTTTACCGAGAATTCGTCTCATCTTTGCGAGCATCCATTAACGGAACAGCTGTATCGCCGTGACGATAATGCGGGTCCCGATGTCGTCTCCAGGACGCACGTCGAAGCGCAAGATTATCTGAGTCGTATAACGAGAAAAAAACATCAAATCTCCACCGCAAGGAATAACAGGCAGACGGCGCAACAGCCTCGAATAAAATCGTCGCTTAAAAAGAACTGCACACGACGTACTGCCGAAGACGACGAGTATTTTAGCAAAAACGAAAAGACTATCGATGCTACCGCGAAAGTCAAGCAGAAAATATTTAGGGCTGCAGATATCATTCGTTTGTCAGCTTCGAAAACGACGGTATGGAATAATTAGAGATTTTGTACAAACGCGAACAATTATTTATAGTTCTGCGAATAATAATATTCCTGGTGAATGAGATTTTTTTTATTGCGGGTCACCAAGAAGCGGAGGGCGCGGCTCCGCATCCCGGAATCTGAAATTCAAAAGTCAAGAGTCGACAGAAACTAGACTTTCCGAACTATAATAGCTATGGTCTTGCGGTCTTTTGTTGAGAATGGCAATGATTCCGCGTCGGGACAGTTAAAACTCTGAAACTCGTGGAGTGTGTTTCCCGCAGCGGGGTTCAAAGGTGCCGGTCCTAAAACCTGCGTACAAAGACGTCAGAATCCTTGCTGTCAACGGTTCCACTTCAAAAGTAGCCGCTCTCAATGTGTTTATTTAGTTAACGTCAAATTTACTCCAGAAAACATGAATGAGTATAGCTAGAGTCGGCAAAAAAAAATTCAAAGTACTATTTGTATCAACTGAATTCGCAAGATTGCCGTGCCGAGGCGTGGCTTTTCTAAACTATTGTATCACTAACCACCGTGAGGACAACGAGGTTGGACGTTCAAATAAAAATCCCGCTGATGCACGACGCTGTACGTATATTGAGTGTATTTATTCAATTCACATATTTCGATATTTCAAGACAAAGTATTACAAGGCGAACAAAACTATTCGGCGCGTTCGATGGAATTCTAAAATTGATTTCTAATAAATCGAGGCGTGTTTCATGAACCCGCAATACCCGGCATCGATTAAGTTCCATGTAAAAAGTCCATTTTTTTCCATTGAAATCGCGAGTTTTCCTCGTTTTTTATACATTTGTATCGGAGCATTATGATATTTCTTGGCTTTTTCCACTTTACTTCGATTTTATAGCTGAATCTGGTACTAAAATATGTGCCGCGTTTAGTCTCGGTCTGTTATACAGAACAGATGTGAGAAGGATTTTTGGACCACCTTGAAGGTGACGAGTCTATTAATTTGTTGCGCTCTTCCCGCGATCTTCCAAACAGCAAACACAGATTCTTTTGTGGGATGGATGAACTAGAAAGTCGAAGCCTTTGCGGAGTGCCATGCGCACAGATCATCGGATATAATACGCAACACCTAAAGAAAAATGCAACGGGGTTTTGCGTGACAAATTCCAATTCGCTATGTGCTCCCAAAAATATCCCCGAGGAACCTAGTGAGCGCTCAATTTGTTTCGATTTAAACGGACAGCCCCCCACCCCCCACCCCCCGCCCGTTGCATTTCATTTATTAATATGGTCATCCTGATTTACCTGATACGTCGAGAGATGGAGGACGGTGTGATTTTTTTTTTATTCATTTATCTTTTTGATTCTTAGATTGTTGCAGATTCTTTTGCACTGTAGATTCTGACGACGGGGGGTGAAATGTGAATTTCGTCGGCAACTTTACGCGCGGCGAGGATAAAACGGGCGAAAGGGTTGAAGATGAATGTCTGAAAAGAGGTAACGGCGACAAACACCTAGATATGACTATTCACAAAAGCACAGCGAATATTTCAACTCCATCTTCTGTGCAACGTCATAGCTGCATTGAACGAAATATATCTCGTCGGGATCTCCAGGTCTGATGCGGAATAACTTGGCTATTTATAAGCTGCTATAAACCGAACCTATACAGGTGCGAACTTTCTTATCGATAATTTTATTATTTGTCGCACATGAACGGCCGATTTTGAAAACCGGATTTTCCGTTTGTTACAGTTTTTGGCGCGAGCCTGAAGACGTGGTTGTGCAGCCTTGGCACAGTCGCTTGAGCCAGGGAGGCGCGGTTATTAATCAAATCCGAGTTTCCGCGTCAGTGATCGACTCCTCCTCTCTCACCTCTGAGAAGAGCCGCTCCTGAAGAGAGTCGGGTAGAGAAAAAAATAAAACGAGATGAATAGAGGGAGACAATATTGCCCTCTCGACCAGATGGCCCGTGCCGCGTAAGTGCGTTTCTTCTACCCAAAACGTCCATAGGTTACTGCAGAAGCGGCGGTCGTTTCAACGCGGATGACAATCCAAAATAGAAAGAGAAATAAATATGAAGCGAGAGATCCGATCGCATGCATATACGTGTATGTGTAATATAAATAATCCCATAACGTCAACGCATTGTTACCGTGCATTGCGGTGTGAACACATTGTGAGCTGTGGTTTGACTTGCTTGCAGGACCTTTTAGCAAAGGTGTATCTATGGTGACGAGCACGCCAGGGGGGATAGCGGGGACGTCAACAGGGGAAGGTCCCCGTTAACCACGAGGCGGAAAAGAAGCGCGGAAGGATGATGTACGAAATTGAATGCGTGCCACCTGAAAGTTAGAATCATAAACCGCCGCGCGTTCCCCTCGATAATAATCAAGGTAAAATATGGCGTTTATTAAGTTTCCATCCAAGATTCGAGAACGTTCTTGTCGATACGAGAGAAAAAAAAAGAAAGAAAGACGAAAAAAAGAACGACGATGTAGAACGTGTCATTTGCGGTGGCGCGTACTCGATAACAACATGAGATACCGGGAAGCGAAAGGCAAAACGCAACAACGTCTGCCGCGAATACTATTTGTCAGCCACCCTCGCATAAATCAAAACCAAGAACCATGAGCAGCAGCAGCAGAATCACGGGTACCCGTCGTTTCTCCCGGTTATAGAATCGAGGGTGTCTCGCAGGATCATCCGTGTGGAAGAACATAATAAAATTTCGCCCGCCATGGCAGGGGCGGTGACTGCGGTTGCACTTCGTTGCTCTGGGGTGGGTCCTGCCCCTCAACTATTACAAGGGGTTAGGGGTTGGCAGCCCTGGTTGCCAGGAGGGAGCGTGCGACGAAAGAGGCTAGAGAGGCACAACCGAAAATCAAAACCTCCCCGCGCGCTACCCCGAGGGCTCGACCATTCGAGCCTTAAAATCCCGGGCACACGATGCGAACGACGATTTTTTTCAACGATATATGCCTGCATTGCCAAATTTTGCTCATTCAACTCTGGCATCGAAATGTATATCTTCTGTTTTTTTTTCACCCGGTTTTCGGCGAACGTCGTCATTTTTGGGCATTTTCTCGCCGCATCGAACCGCTCGATTTCGAAATTTCAGATCAGACCGAAAAAAAGACAAACGACAAATTAGACCGCATTGATACAATGACGTAGTTTCCTGAATCATGTAATTCACGATTATATCGATCCATCACGCTCTGGACAGCCAGGACAATCGGTGGCGCGAGCCATAGCAGTCTATATACCCAGTGATCACGCGCGATCGGTCAATCAATCTCCGGATGATCTATAAGAATTTTTTTAACCATCGCGTTATGAAAAAACGATAACTGAAACTGCCGAATGTATATTTCTCGGCCTCACTTCCCCGCCGACGTAAACCTCGTCTGTGTTATTATCTCGTACTCATCGTCAGACGTTTCATCGTCTGCACGGAAAACTCGTGGTAAAGTTTAGAGTAAATATGGAAATTCGTACATTGCGAGGAGGGGGCGGCGGACGACAGGTAGGCGAGTGCCCCGCGCATCAGGTGTCGGAGATGGGAAAACCCGGCGGAGTATTATAACCCTAAGAATTAAGCATATTACTCGTGGTATTTGTTTGTTCTTTATAGTGATACAATGTAATGAGCTGTGGCGCGCGCTTCTTCATTGTCGGTGTATTTAAACCTACCTGAATTAAGGCCGGAACCTGCAGCATAAGGTGGGAAAAACCTGAGGCTTTTCTCGCACTTACTCTGCCACTAAATTCCTCGTGTCTCTAATTCGGGTACTATAGCTGTAAAGATGGAATATACTCGGAGTGAATTATACCTGCTTAATTTTACGCGTGGACGAGGAATATTGTAAATATAGAAATCGTTTAAAACGGTTGTTGAATTGAAACCAACGTTAAATTTTGCGTCGTCTTGATCGCATTTTGTTTTCACTTTTTCCAGGATCTCTACTCGAGGAAGGATAGAAAAAAAGAAAAGATTTTGGAAGGACACACCGGATGTCGCTGATGTGGTAAGAAAGTTTAAACACCCAACTCTCTGCTTTTGACGCCAGGATTAGGACAAGTGTGTTGTGACTTTGAGGGACGGAGTAAGATGGATCAGCCGTATACGTCGGAAGATCCGCACAGATATTTTCCTAGCCTCTAGTTTGTACCAATTTTGAGTCACCTGAAATAGTCGGCTTTATAACCGCCGTTATTCCGGTAGGATCAGAAACCGCAGAGGTAATTCGTCTTCCGGCGTGTCAATAATCGATCAATTCGTTCTGGCGAATTTACGCAGAAAAGGAGGTCGGCAGAAGCAAAAAGAAAAAAAAATGAAAAAAAAAAAGAAACAGACGAGGATAAGTAAACGAAATATTTTGCGAAGGCTCTCGAATAATAATTCAACGTAGATTGTTTCCTCGATCTTTATATATTTAATTCAAACGATTAATTCGTGCATAGAATATCTAATTGCACAATTCCTCTGATAAATAACGTAATTAATTCGTCGAATACAAATTCGTCTTGATGAAAACAAGGGGATTTTGGAGGATTAGTAATAATCGGAAGGACCACTCTGTCTCAAAAGATGACCCGGTGGTGCGTAGCGGGATATTTGCGGCCAGTTATTATAGCTTCGGGGACCAATGAGGGGAAGATAAACTCGGCTGCGAAGAGACGCAGGGAATGAGAATTTCGTTAGTTTCGCGAAACTTTTGAGGTACGCCCTGGTCAACGACTGGTGGGAAAACCCAGCCGAGCTAACAATTGGTGATTAGCCTTTGTAATTAATCCCAATTCTCGACCGAACAAGGTCCGGCGGGTAGAAGACAGGTACCATTGTCAGAGTATTTATTCGATGCGTAAGCAACTCGTGGCAGTAAGACACTTTACGCACACATTTATACATAAACCTATGTATTTACCACAGTTTACATTACAATCTCGGAAGGGATGTCCGATTCGAGTGGCGGCTGCTGACATTTCTCCTATTCACTTTCATCGGGCCAGGAATTCCCCACAGGCTGTCACGTCCTCGGTTCAATCCCAAATTCTAAATCCCAACCGGCACGAGCGAAACCATCGCGGTGATCCGGTGCCGATTAATAATATAACGCGGGATTATATATTCCGAGCCGATAACTTATCGGTATGTACATATTTACGTCACGGATGATCAATTATCGCGATGTCACAACTTAAAAATTGCATAATCGGCATATGTTTAATCCAAATCAGAGCAGATAAATCGAAATGGAATTATGGGTCGATCCTGTGGAACGAACCGTGAAGGTGCGAATGGCTCCGTCGCGTCGCGTCGTCACGGTAGAGCGGTTATTTTCACACCTTCGCACCTTTCTAATTGCGTAATTACTAATTAAAGACAATGGGCGTGGGCTGCGGTTTCGCCCTCGGTAAGAGTTGTGCGTATATATAACACGAAAGCGATGAAGTCCACGATTTGACAATCGGATGTATGAATTTTCTTTTCAAACTACTTTTTAACGGCGCAATAAAACTGCGATTCGAAATCCAGTAAACGCCAGATATTCGAGTGGGGCTTTTCAAAATGTCGTCTCCAGTATTCAGAGGATGCAATATTGGGGTGCACATAATATAGTCGATTCGCGACGCTCCCGTGACTTACACGGGGGTTTACTAAACGGTAAGGTATATTCATGGATGCTTTAGTCTGCTTTAGTCATTAACAAAATTTTTTTTTCTTCCATTTTCTCTCTCTTCACGCGTGTATTAATCGGTTTGTTTTTCTATTTCTGTTCGAGTAGGTGTTCAACCGGAGATTTGCTCAGAGTTTCGAGTGCCAACAAAATTGAGCACTCCCCTTTTCGGTATACCTATATAGCGCATCACAGGGTGTAACGCGCTGATCATTTTTGGACAAAGGAGAGAGAGTTATCTATACAGCGTTCGGAGTCGTGGATCGAGCGGTGCAGCAGCTTCAATGGATAATTCTTTGAGCATTTTGGTCCTGGGGCACGAGGTTCTCAGGGATACAAACGGCCCTCTATGCGTATTTCAATGCGCGTAGGAGGGTCTATAACTGAAACGAAGAACTAGAGAGTTTTACTACACTATACACCGAGGGGTAAGCTTCAGCCGCGTTTCGAGTGTTACAATAAATCAGCGCCCAGAAAATGCCCCACCCCCACGACCGAGATCGTTGAAAATGGCATACATACGTTATTCTTACAATCCTACAACGTCAACTATATTTCGTATTGTCAACCAGAAGTGCTTGGTATTTACCCTCCACTTTATTCTCGCCGCTCCTCTCCACGATTATCGCTTTGAAATTTAAATTATATCCTCAGATATAATATGATCGAGCTTTTTAATTCGCGCTCTTCCATAAAGATTATATTATCCTCAGATATAATATGATCGAGCTTTTTAATTCGCGCTCTTCCATAAAGCTGATCATACATAGGTTTTTTTTTAAAACAAATTTAAACTCTCAATTCGTTCTCCTAGTATAAGAATATAATATCATTAAACATCAAAATGTCAATTAAGTTCAGCATCTTCATCGGGGCGCGCTGATCGTCGGTTAGTTTAGACGCCCCCCCCCCCTGGCCCGGGGGGGGGGGGAATGTATTTCAGCGTTTTTCACATATAGGTAGGTATGTAGATATGGTATACGTATAATGTAAGAGGGCCTGGATCATTGCGTGGCTGCAGATTAATTCCGGACAAAAGATACCTCGTATCGCAGTGCCTACCGCAGGCCCCTAGAAAGCCTTCCCGAGCCCTTCTATAAACCCCACCCCGCGCCTCTAGTGCAGATCGAGGGTGACCCTAAGGGCCGAGGGCGGTTACAACTGATCCCCACTTCGGGAAACGGCGACGGGTGGTTGGACACCCTTCTGTATCGGGGGACCTTTTCAACCCGGCCCTCTTCCCCTGAGTATATATTAAAATCGTGGAGAAACTACCCTCAGTTAAACGAGAGCGATTGAGAAGTGAGGAGCGAAATAGTATTGGCGAAATTTTATCGATATAATCGTACATCGTTATCGAATCAATCTCAGTTATCGTCGCGCGGTACCGTGAACGAAAGCGAAAATGACTTTCAATAATAAAAACGGTCTCTTTCGTCCTTGGGACGAAGACAACGAGGACAAGGATATTTCCCGGGACATCGAAGATCGCGGGCATGGAAATTTTAAGTATTTAAGTGCAGTTGACGTTAAGTGCGAACGTACGGATGAAGAGGATCAATCAGCCTCGGGACCCGGTTCGTCCCCAAGTTCACCGGACGAAAGTGCAACCGGTTCGAATTCGAGCTGCAGTAATTTGATCCTTGATCAAGAGGAGGAGGAGGATACCCTGCACAAATTAACGAGTCTGGTCGACAGGACGATTCTGGGACTACCAAAAGCTGATAACTCCGTAGATAGCAGTTCTTCGAGTAGCGAAGCTTCCTCCTCATCCCCCAGCCCCGTAGACGATGACAATCTTTCGCAACGTTCCGCATTTGTTCCCGCAAGACTGAATCATCAGTCGGCATTCACATTCGCCGGGGTTTCTTACCCCCCGGTATCCCAACGCTTCGAACCAAGCGGAGGAAGTTTCGTTCATCAGGATATATTAGCCAGACAGGAACACCACGTTGCTTTCGATCACTACGCCGCTCAGCAGGGACATTTCGCCCTCGAGGAAGCCGCGAGACTTTTACAACACCACGAGGCTCTGGTTAAACAGAACAAAAAATTGAGACCAAAGAAATTCAGGTGCCCGCACTGCGATGTCGCTTTCAGTAACAACGGGCAACTCAAAGGACACATTCGCATACACACAGGTGAATAATCTCTAATCGTTGAATCGTTGATTTGTCATTATCGTGATTGAAGTAAAGAAAAAAAAAGAAGCCTTACCGCGCGACGAGGAAGCAATTTTTATAATCAATTGGTTGTTTGATTGTTTTTCAGGCGAACGACCGTTCAAATGCGACGAGGAAGCTTGCGGTAAGACGTTTACCAGGAACGAGGAATTGACGAGGCATAAAAGAATTCACAGCGGTGTCCGTCCGCACGCTTGTCCAGCTTGCGGAAAACGTTTTGGGAGGAAGGATCACCTTAAAAAACACGCCAGAACTCACGAGATGAGAGGCCCCGCGATTTACATACCGGCGCCAGGACCATTTCCGTTTCCAGCTCATCCACCGCTGCATCCGTTTCTCTTTGGACTGTGAACTCCGTGAAAATTTGATCCCGAGCGGAGGATTGGAATTGAAATCAGAGTCACGGAATCCCGGAATTGCCAACTCTTGGATCTCTTCAGATTTTCAGTGACGAGGGATGGAAGTAGAATAAAAAATGGCGCGAATATGAGCGAACGAAATTCAGATGCTTGAAAACCATCGTTAAAAAGAGACGCCTATCTTCGTTGACTCAACGAGGAATTTCACAGTGCCTATATTTACGGATAAAATAGATACCCGACTTTTGATACAGAAAGTACAGTAAAAGAAAGAGTAAAAAAAAAAACAAATTTAAACAGGGGCGGTCGAATATATCGGTCCAAAAGTATTTTTTATACAAATTTACCGCTATTTAGATTTCGTAGCATAATAACGAGGTGTCGGATCGAAAAATTCTGTACCTACTACTATATGAACGTATAAACAAAAAAGACCCCATGTAAATATTATGTGATATGTAAATAAGATATTATGTATAATAATTGTAAATAAGAGATGGATATTTAATATTTCATGCGAAGATAAATACAAGATTTTATTTATAAGTAAAAAAAAAAAAAAATAAACAAATTTATACGACTGCAAACATAACATGGATTCCGATAATAATTCACACCGCATATTAAAAATAATTAATTGTAGCAACTTCAGTTGTCGCATAGTATAAATTCCCCTGGTGAATGGATTTTCAAAGTTAAACAACTCAACGACCGCGATTTTAAATAATCCTTGATCGTTGACAGAAAAATAAATTATAATATATACGAAAATTATTCTCACATTATAGCGAACAGCGGGAGAGGAGATCCGCCATTTTCCTCTCGATTGAATTCAGCATGGCGCCGGGGAGGGGAGGCATTTCCCCCCCTCCCCCTTCAATTACATTCCCTCCGTAATGCCACAGGCAGGGGTTGCGCCCTAATCAAAATCCCCCATATCCTTGCCAAAGCGGTTGTCCGCAACTACCACAAGCTCGATGCCATTCAGTTTTTTCTCGGATATGTTTTTTTTTTTCTACTCTTTTTCATTCTTCTTGTTACGCGGTATGGATATATAGATGCAAGGGATGAGCTAGCGTTGAATATGAGGATGCGAATGTTTCGGTTGGTTTTTGGGGTAGGTACAACCCCGGGTAACTCATACACGTATATACCTATAGATATAATGACCCCGAGGGGAAATATACCGCGTAATCTTTTTATGCCACTCGACTTTCCACTCATTTATTACTGCCCCCTGATTCTATTATAATCAAACTCCACACCGAACAAATTTCGTGTACCTTTCCTGATAGAAACTTTCGCAAGCAGAAAAAAGAACAATTATTCCCATCCAATATTATTTGGTCATAAATGAGGTCGATCCAGCAGATCCGATTGTTTTCAGGGGCTTTTAACAAAATTCATATTTTCTGTTCCAGGAGATTTCTTTTGCCTGAAGCCATCGTATTATGGAAACCGAAATATTGCGACGATGCAAAGGAATGATCGGCAGATATTTTTCTCACACTTGAAATTCGCCTGCGGGAAACGATCGTTGAGAGAGTCACTGCGATCTGTGCTGACGCCCCCCCGCTGTGTATGAAAAGGACACACGTTCGTAAACGGATCAAGAATATTTACGTCGTTGAATACAAATATACCTATATTGGGATGTAATGCTGGTAAGGGAAAAGTATGGCGAAGAAAAGTCAGGATAATTATTGAATTTATATATAGCAATAGGTATAATACGTGACTTATTATTATTATTATTATACGTTCAAATCTAGGACTCCCGATGCAAGCTATAGATGGATGCGGCCAATGAGATTCTGCAGCTCGGTTTATTGGGCTCCCCCTGTAAAGTTTCTCCCCTGATTTCTCAACTTCCCTTGAGTATAAGTATAGATATATACCTATATATGCATATGGACCATTCACCACACCCTGCAGTCGCGGCAGCTCACTTTGGCAAAGCTAAACGATCGCTTACTCCGGGATTACAAGACCTTGATTCCTTCGAACCGTCGGGATTACGTCTCAACGATGGTAAGTTCTCCGAACTTTGAAAAAAATTTACCTTTCCTTCTCTTCTTTTCTACCGGGCATATTTATAGGTGTATAATTATGTAGGGATAAACAGTGGAATAGTTTTTATAGCTATCCATACGATTTTGAACCGAATTATCAAATCAATCGTAACTTTTGAACTTTAGAGGATACCGAACCGAATTTTTTACCGGTCTCGCATCCGCTCTCATGGAATCCTGTCTCGATATTTTACGAAGAAATGAAAAGTGCGAAAAGTCTTGTAAACATCGAATCATCGATCGAGGCATTGATAAACTTACATCGATTGGTAGAATGAGGTAAGGTAGTATAATACCTATATTTCATAAAACGTATACTACGGTACGTTGGAAAAACGCTGCAGATCTCGAAGAAGGGACTATTTGGTGCTTCCGAAATATTTACCGTTTCTGTTGATATCCCATACCTGTATACGTGCACGATACCATATACCTATCGTATACACATAAGCGTTGTGCATTAAACTATTTAAGAATCGTCTTTGGAAATCGTTGAAGAATCGAAGGGAAGAACACCCGCCGCGTTTCGTTGACTGACTGATATATTGTAGATCTTGCATCGGTATATTCCAGTATTCGAGGACCGCCATACCCTATATGCATTCTGCAGAGAAACTCTGGCAACCTTTTATTATTGTTGTTATAGGTGTACGTGTACGTGGATTGCGTCGCCTCGACTCTCCGGACGCCAAGATATAGGCTGAAAGCTAACCTATTAGAGCTAAACGGTATTAAATGGAAGAATCGTCGAGTGTCAGCGCAACAACAATGACGAAGGCAAACATTCGAATACAGCAGGGTTCCGAACCGCCACCCGCAGCGAACGATGCGGACAATGGCGAGTGCAGTGATCGATGCCTATTTTGCCAGGGTGATCCAATTTGATCATTGCACCTAGATCTTATAGGTATAGTAAACGGTCGTCTTTTTTTCACTGTACTTTACGTTTATTTCAATTTATTTTTCCGTGACAACTTCGATAATTACGTCACACATAACGTGTGATTCAATCCGCACGGTTAGCGGCGGTGCGTAAACTTTGGAGTTGATCGATTCACGATGAGGATATTATAGCCACTAGGACCGCAGTTGCAAATAAATCGTAACGAGTGAGAGGAAATCAATATTTGCGTATACCTGCGGCACATATCGGGGGATAAAAATATCATTTTATCATATCGCTTTAGAAATCTAATATACGTTACACAGATTTGAAAAATACCTTGCTTACTCCCGATGAGCACCTGGGACCGCCCTCCGCTACGGTATACATCGGATGACCGAGGAAGTTACCCGCTGGTCCATAATTGCAAATCAATCGCATCGTGTTCATTCGACGTTTCCGGTCCCAGAATTTTACCTTTCCGCATCCGATTGACGACGTCTTCGCCCAGACTAACTGCGTGTAGTGACCCGTGGCGTGCCTGGAACTGCAGGAGATTAAAACAAATCAATAACGATTCGATTATTCGTTCACAAACCGCAAGTCCCGGGTGCAGAGTCAAGGTCATACGCGGTATTCGTTGCGTAGGTATTTACCGATATCGCGACACGTCCGCACAGCTGAATAATTTTACCTCGTTGTACCAACCGTCCACTAGCTTTTCAATCGGGTCAGTTATTTTCTGGCTACTCCAGGTGGTGGCTACGTTTTGGCCGACCTGAAAACGTTCTGAAAAGTAAAACGAAAAAGGCAGAAGATCAAAATTATAAGAAAAATTTAAGATGGAAAAGATTTGTTTTCCTCTACAGGTTTTTTTTTTTTCTTCCTTCCTCAATTTTACTTTACCGACTTCTCTGCAATCGTCGTGAGGTTTTGGGGCGCACTGATCGCCCCATCGTTGCGCAATTGTCGCCAGTTCCGCATCCCAACTCTGAAAATCATGCGTGGAATTTGGTTGGTTTTTATGTTGAGATTTTGGGAATAAGAACCGCGAAACTCGCCAGTAGTTTCATGTCACTGGCCGGAGGCTGGGGTCCGGGGCTTCCGCGCGTTTCTCGACCTTCCGCGACCTTCATTCTCAACTCATTATGCCTGTCTACCAAAGATTTTATCTCGCTACTCGTCAGAGGCTCGTTTTCGTACTTGTCACAATTCTTCGACGGAGTACTGCTCTAAAACAAACGTCAGGTCAGAACCGAAAATTTCTAATCTGCGATTTGCATAACGTTCTATTCATTCATTTTTTATCACTCACCGGATATCGACACATCGTATGCGCTCCGCGGCAAAGCAAACAATAGTCGGTGGCTTCTGTCCAGGTAAATTTATCCGCGATACAAATAAACGCGCAGGTAAAACTGAAAAGGTATAAACCGGGCGAGATTCTTGATCCAACGAACATATTGCAATCGGGATAATTGTAAAAATATGTGCGCCGAATATTCCGAGTGCCAAGTTCCTACTGTCTCGTGTTGCTACTCATAATATAACTTGCATCTTATTCACGACACTTTTCTTCGCTACGTTCTCGCTTGTCATCGACGATGAGAAATTTTTTACCTCCCAGTAATTCGCACGAACTACTTATAATCAAACGCGACGCTGACATCAAACGAGAGGGAGGTTCGTCCTTGTAATCGCAAAAATAATACTGGTAAGTGTGTCCGCGTTCTTTGAACCTTTTAACGATCGACTGGCTGGAGATCGAATTTCTCATCACCTGATATTATTATTTTCAAGAAGGTTCGAGATGCCGAGGAGAAACAAACGGCCCAGCCGAGCTATGGATGAAATGTCATGCAGGTTCAGTAGCTCGGAGAATTGAAGACGTCAAGAACGCAGAAAAACAAACGAAAATCGGACCGGCGTTGATGCCGTTTCGATCCATCGATTGAATTCTACTGGGATTCATAGAAAGTTGGTATACGATGAAAGAAACTGAGTATTTTAAGTATCATCGCACTCTAATTCTTTCACACATCGCTATATCTACAAATTAAACCTGTAATCTTTTTAACGTTATTATTTTATATACTCTATACTAATTACAGAGACTCGGCCACGCTCTGCTCGTGCCCCTCGTACACCCCGAGGCGGTTTTTCCGATAGTGTAAATTCGCTGTCCCAAGACGTTACCCCCTGGTCCATAATTGCAGATCAATCGTAAGGTGTTCATCCGACGTTTGCTGTCGTAGAATCTGGCTTTTCCGCAACCGATCAAGGACGTCGTTGCCCACACCAATTGCGTGTAGTGACCCGTTTCGCTCTGAAATCTGCAAGGGACAAACAAAAAAACAAAAACAAAACACCGTTGGCGGGTTTCTTACCGGACCAGATTTTGATCGGTCGAAATATTGGCCGATATTTATTCTCCGTTTACCTATATTTTGATACATCCGAACGGTTGAATATCTTCACCTCGTTGTACCACGGGTCAACTAGCTTTACGATCGGGTCGAATGTGTTTCCCGTAGTCCAAACGGTTACCACGTTTTGACCGACGTAAAAACGATCTAGAAAAAAACAGAGAAGCCAAAAACGGGTAACGACAGTTTTGAAGAATATTCATTTCTTATATTGGCACGCTTTTTTCGCATAAGTATCCATGTTATCTTACCGACTGATCTGCAATCGTCGTGAGCCGTGTCCGCGCACTGATCAGCCCATCTCTGAGCAACCCTTGCCAGTTCCGGATCCCATGCCTGATATAAATAGCGTAAAAATTCATTGATTCTTTGTCTAAGATTCGATGAATAATTGGGAGACTTACGAGTGCTTTCATGTCGGTAGCTGGAGGCTGCGGTCCAGAGGCTCCCGAAGTTTCTCGACCCTGCGCAATTCTCGTTCTCAATTCATTATGCCTGTTTACCAGAGCCGTTATCTCGCTGTTAGTCAGAGGCTCGTTGACGTAATTTTGACAATTTTGCGACGGTGTGCTGCTCTGAAACAAAAAAATTGGAACTGTCAATCCTTCGAGTTGCGTTATAATCTTCGATAACCATAACATTTATCAATTCTATCATTCATTCTTCACAGCTCACCGGGTATCTGCACATCGTTTGCAATCCGTTGCAAATCGAACAATAGTTGACCGTTTGCGCCCAGGCAAATTTATCCGCGATCCCGATTAGCGCACAGCTCGTCAGAGCCAGTAGAAATAAATTGGACGAAACTCTTGATTCGACAAACATTATGCGGCCAGGTTAATAGTTCTGCAATTATTTCACGTTTGGAAATGTTAACAGACCGTATGGAATGTGAAGTTCCTTCGCCCTCTTGCCAATACTTATAAACCGGAACATACAACGTGCACTTTATTCATGACTTTGTTTTTTCCCCGAACTCGACGTCGCTTATCAACGACAATGCACGATGTTTTACTATACAGAAATTTCCAGGAACACAATACTTACGCATATTTACTACACCTGTTCCCTGGTATGTAAAGGTATAGTATGTATGTGTATGTATTTCCGCGTCAAAGTATTGAATGTGTGCTGTAAGAATTTAGTCGTGAAGCTTCGATTCGTGGATTTTCCCATGACTTCATTTTTCCGTTATCTTTGCTAAAAGTGTTTGAATTATTATATTCGCATCGTTTTGACGTTATCAATGATTTCTTTACATATGTTTTGCTTATCGCGTCGCGTTTTACGTATAGTGTACACATCGGTGCAACGCCTTGGAATCTTGACGCGTTTTGTAATTGAAAAATTTCTTATTATCTTGGAATAACACAAACGTTTTTACAAGAATAGCAATAACTTCAATCTATGTAAACGAACACTTGTCGCAGATGCTGTTACCGATCTTGTTTTTTTTTTTTTTGTTTTTTTTCCATTTTCGTTCTTATTATTATTCATTTTTTTATTTTTCCTTCGCTGTAGTACTGCGAATTGCGTAACAAGTCATTTCCATTCTTTACCCACCTACGTAAACTAGAACATGTAATATAGAAATTATCGAACGCCGACGAGTTTACCAACTTTTTTATCGTCGTTTATTTGTTCGAACAAAAGAACTAACTGCGCAAATGAATATCGTATCGTTACGTATGTCTATGTGTTTATAAATTACGCTTCGATTCTTTCCGTAATTACAGATGAGACGCGTTATGCGGAGGATAAACGGAGTATGCGGAGCGGCCGCTTTTGAGGATTTCGTTATTAAGAAGAGGCGTTATAAGCTGCATGTCCTCATTTGCCACGGAGTCGAGATATAATTCGCCACGATCATCCCCAACAATCGAACCCTATTTCGTAATCCCATTTCAGGGGGTATATAAAGAATTGGGGAATTAATATCGTTCCTCCCAAGTTCCATCGGCCATCATTATGTTATTCACGCCCGCACAATGGGACGAGGCAAAAATTGAGGGACGCGAGAGCGTTTAGGGTATACGCTTGCACAATTCTTTTACTAAAAAGGAAAAAAAAAACGAGAAAAAAATCCTCTGACTTATGAAAGCTACATAGTCGGCGGTGGTGCACCGGCTGATGGGAAAATGTGGAACTTGTCCCCATTTTTCATCTCCTTCTTCGACGCAAACTCCGTATGCTCCCATCCTTCTTGACGGTCATCTTCTTCTCCTCTGCATTTTTAAGAATGGGCTCGTAGTGGGCGGGTGGCTGTGCAAGGGGGAAAAACTATTCAATGGATGAATCGAATGAATGGGTTTTCAAATCCATTCATATCTAGTCTCGCTTACGTCGGCCGTGAGAACACGCCAAGGGGTGCAGGTTAAACGTCCTAACTTGGTAAAGCATATTTGTCAACTGTACCGTATAGTTTGTTGTTTTTTTTTTTTCAAAATACCTCCAGCTATGATCAAAAATCATGGGAGTCAATTTAAAGAGAGAAAAGAAAAAAACAATGTCGGATGTTTATTGAAACAAAAACAAAAAAATCCCTACAAATAATTATAAATCTCTACACTAATTTTGGGTCAAATCCGTTGAACCGGAGTCGAAAATCTGATGCCTATTTTATTTTCATTGTTATTTGTTTCCATTTTCGGCAATCACGTGAGTCGGTATTTATGGAATTTGAATTTATCGTTTCGAGGATTTCGTGGGAAGAAATAACGCGACATTTAACGCTGTACGGGCTTCGACGCGGCTGACCATCGAGTTTAAATTTTAACACCTACTGCACGGTTTTTAACCTTGACCTGCGGCTATTCACCTGACTCATTGTTATAGGTAAACTTCAATGCAGGCCCAGAATTCCTTGCTAAAAAATCTAGTGGGCGTTGGTTCCAGTCGCTTTTTAGATCTCATGAATGTAAGAATCAGATTCTTCAAAAATTTTTAGACCCTGTAATAAAACAAAACAAAAAAAAGCAACAATAAAAACTACGCGATAGTTCGACAAATTGATTACGTTGAAATATAATACGTTCTGTTTTATTCTCTGCTCGATGGATGGCGTACAAAACTTTGAATTAAATTAGCCACACGTTCTCAGTTAGACGTCGTCATTTCTTCCTTTTCTTTTTTTTATTTCCTTTCTTTGCTGGACTTTTGTCTTCCACCTGTTGCGGTTCCGCAATCGGTGCAGGAGGTTTGGGGTTCGATAATTTCTTCGGTATATTTCTCCACGGTCTCGGTGTGCGAAATTCAAGGTCGATGTTATTTTTTCTCTCGTTATTTTCGCTTCTTTTGCGTATCCTGAGTAAAAAAATATTTGGGTTCTCCTCCGTTTCGATGATCTTCGCCATTTCCGATAGTCTGTCATTTTTCTCCTTGTTCTTCGAACTTTTCTTATCACTGTCCAGATCCTCGTGACGCGATGACGAAGATCGATCATTCGCTTCGACCTCTGCAGCTGGATGCGGAAATACTTCGATCGTTCGACAACTTTGACCCTTAAATTCCCCCCTGCTTCCTGCGCCAGCTGATTCGCTTCCGAAATTACAACTATTTCTCGAATCATCAGCCGTTTGAAAAACTACGTTTTCCCCGCACTGCCTCGGCGTCGATCTCGCACCTCCGCCTCCGAGTCGCATTTGACCTGTCAAACAATTTGAGAGAATTTATTTCATCTTGTCGACATTTTTTCACAGATTCATTATCCGTTACCCTGGTTCATATCTTCGATGCAGTCGCACGGCGGTTCCCATTCGGATTCTAAAGATTCTCTCTGCATTCGGATCACCATGTGATTGTCATTTATTATAGCCTCAATCTCCTTGTAAGGTTTGCCGTTCGTAACTATTTCAGAGACGACTTTACTTCTGGGGAAAACTCCGGCGCAGCAAGGCGAGCAATTACCCTTCATACATTCGTGGTCCGGATCGCCGGCCCTTGGACAAGGACATTTCGATTCATCTTCTCTGGAAACGTATGGAGATTCTACCGGATTTTCAAAAGGCTTGCGCGAAGATTGCCTGAAGTTTTTATCAATTGGTGTTCTTCGACGAAGGCTTGAACCCGCCGAAGATGGCGTACATGGCGGGGGGCATAGCGCGGAGGAAGTTGGAGACTTCGGTGTGACGATCATTTGAAAATTCTAATTCGAAGACTTATTGATTATAAGAGCAGAGCATCACATCGGTGAGTTGGTTTCACAATTTTGAAATTTTATCTTTTGATTTTGTAATTTTGAAATTTTTTTATTCAGGTTAGTTGACGAAATCTAGTATGAAAGAGTTTTATCGAAATATTAACGAATGAATAACAAATGACTGCATCATGTAGGTAGGGTATAGTTTTTTTCATGACGTAATTATGTTAAGTTGGTTACAAGATGACGTTTAACTAAGCAAAATTCACCATTAATCGTTCGCACAATTTTCGAAATACAATTTGACATAAAAATTATCAGTACAGAAAAAACTGAATGAAAATGCAGGAATATTATTCAAACGCAAACGGTGAGGATTGTCGAAGAACGTAAATGATTAAGAGGTTCTTTCTAGAAATTTATCATAAATGAAAAAAACTTGTCAGTTTGCAGATCTCCTCCGACTACCCCAGGGACTTATTCAGTCGGGCCCGTGACTCCAAACACACCCTGTGAATCCGATGGAAAGTTTTACCAGGAGATAGCGACGGAAATGGTCGGAAACGCGTTGATAATTCGTGTAGAAAAAGACAAGAATAAATCAAGGAACAGAATGCGAGGGCGTTGGGATCCGCCTTGCGATTGCGATATGGTTGAAATAAGGAGGCCATCTTCGAACAACGAAAGCGCGAAGATAATCAATGGCGGCGATAGCAATCAGGTGCTTTTTAAAGTTTTCTCAAATTCCCAAATCCCCAAGGACGACGCCAACTACAAGCCGCAGACTATCGCCTACAAAGTCGGGGCTTGCAGGGGGGGTCCTCACAGCAACGATCAATGCAGGACGATAACCGTCGAACCGCGACTCGGAGGACCGGGATCTCAGGAGGTCCATAGCGACCATATCCAGGAAGGAAACAGAGACGTGTTCCTGCTACGTATTAAGAAAAAAGGAGACACTCTGGATCCAAAACAAAGGAACATCGAACTCGAATTAAGGACTCCGCTACCTCCCTGCCCGCCAACCGCATCTGCAGAATTAACAACTCCCGAGAATATCATCGCTGAAAATCAATCAGCGTCAACGATCATCGATGACAAGAAAAAAAAGAAGGGGAAACGAGAAAAGGCCAAGGGAAAATCAAACTGAAAAATTCCGGGTAAATAAAATCACTAAAATTTCCCCCGCACCTACTATTACCGCCATAAACGTTATTCGATCAAACGTGGTAATGATGTCTCAACTTTTTAGATTAGAAAGGTGAAAAATCAAGCGCTGCTAACCACCTGACCATATCGTCTGCTGCACCCAAAGACCCGCTCTACCAGCTACGTGCGACAATGGGACGGTCGTAATTCTTTTTTCACCATGGAAGTCCATTTGGCGATTTTTGCAAGAGAATCAAAAGTCGGGCCATCGACAGGAGTCGCAGTCAACGGTCGGCATTTGTCGAGAAGGTACACTAAGTAGTTTTACTCCGTACAATTTGGTATGCCTGGTTATTCTACTCGTTTGTTATTGTATTACAGGGTGAGAAGTGGTCAGCCCCAAGAGGCGTCTCGGTTTCATTCATCACCTCTGCAGAGTCATAGTTTAACGGTGCATTATCGGAGGATCACGGAGCCCCCGTAAAGACCAGGTCAATGAATAGGAAGGACGAAATTTCCTCCCAACTTACTATTCCCGATGACGGAATGAATGAATAATTCACCTCTGGCTAACCTTCGACTCTATTGAGAAACTGATATTAGTAGAATTATACGAGGTAAAGTTACGAAGTTTAACAAAATTCTCGGCAATTGATTTCGCGCTTTTACAGCAGCGACGGTAAATACATTTTCATTGGTTATCGCGGACTTATACCTATACCATGGGGGTAATCCGCACGTCGAATATGTCCTTGTACGTGCCGTAAGATTACAGATTTATTTCTCAATGGGATTTCAATGGTGCGGAGGAAGGAGAAATATATCGCGGTAGAATAGAACGCGCAGTCGACAGTCGACGGGGGACAAGAATCGCAGCAGAAGAAACGCACAATAGTTTCTCACCTCAAAGTTTGACTGAGAAATGATTACGACAGGTCAATAATACGCGGAGTAAAAAAGAAGTGGTTTATTCTTATATTCTCTCATTCATTCTCTCTGGTTCCGAATGATAGAGCTGCATTATTAAACAGAGTTTTTCACGGGAGTCAATAAAAATGTGCTCGAAAGCAGCCTATAAATTAGAGACTATGAAAGCATGCGGTGGTCAAAAAAGATCGGGGGATGGAATCCTGACCGCAAGAACGTGACCACCGTGATTCTTGCACGCGTATTGTGTACGTCTGCGTATAGTGAACCGCAACAACCTTTCTTCGACACGAATCGATAAAATGCTGCAGGCAGAAGATCTACAGAACTGCGAAACCCCTCTGATTCGAAATTATTTTACGGATATTCTTTGGGAATGGGACAGAAAACAGATGAAATGAGCTGTGGAATCCACGTGCGATAATTTTTATTGCGAATTAATCGTTCGAAGTTATCTCCATCTCTGAAAATAAAAATGCTGACATCCTGGCCTGTGGAAACTTCTTTCTTCTTCTTCAAATTCAGATTTTTGCACACTCGACTTATGACTTACATAATTCTCCTTAAAAATCCTAAGAAAATAAAACGAAATTATTGAATTGAAAATCAATGCTACAGAGCATTGCATTGGTCCATTGTGTCTCGCTCAAATTTCCCATCTTTTTCACCCATTATACATTTTTGATTATATTGATAGCTAATACAAATTCTGTAAATTTAGACTGGCTTCAGATTTTCTCGATTCTTGTGCCAAAAATGTAGTATTCTGGAAATCAACGAAATTAGATTTTGTTTGAATGTTTTTTGATCTCAGGAACACAAATTCTTCGAGTAAATTAAGCTGGAAATAAAACCTATCGAGATATCCTTGTTTTTCACTTTTCGGAGCGATAAATTGGCGATAACTTTTTCAATTTTATATATAGATCAATTTGGCTTGCGGATTTGGATTCCTGGGATCAAAATACATAAGAATAACCTATAAAAACAAATAAAAAAAATTGTTGAATCTTGGCCTAAATTTTGAGAAAAATCAAAGGCTATAGGCTTAGGATTTTTGCGATATTCGAAGCGGAAAATGAAGTATTTTCAAAAACAATTGCAAGACGCTTTTTCAACGTATCTTGACCTCAGGAATACGAATTCGTTGAGTGAATTAAGCTAGGAATAGATCCCATCGAAATATCCCAATTTTTCCGGCCACACGTAGCAAAGTCAGCGATAACCTAATGACTCAATAATTCTACGATTTAGTTTATTCCTGATTATTAACTTTCTTTTCTTCTGTTACAGGAGAAAAGTTGGCAGCCTCGATGCAACTCCGCCCTACATCTAGAACACAAGACTCGTCGGTGCATCTGCATAATTATTCATTATACTTATGAACTGAATAAGAATTTAGGTTTACATTATTTATCACGTAGCCATAGATCATGTACTTTCTGAAAAAATTGAAATGTTAATTTAACAAAGAATCTCTTTCATTGTAACATTCATTGTAAAAGAAGATTTTTCTGCGTGAATAAATCTATAATGTACCTAATAATGTGTTGAAATTCATTTTCTCCCTTTTATTCATCCATCTCTAAAGAGCCCCCTAAAATTGATAGTTTAATTAACATCGAATGGATGATTAACATTCTTCATAAGCAACATATCACGACATCAGACCCTGACTCGGAACGCCTCGTCGCATGCATATGATAAGGCATGCATGCATGCACATGATGGCTCGATGTTTCGGACTGGCTCCTCGCCTGTCCTGTTCTCCTGATACCAAAACAAATTTTTGGCCAAAATTTGCCTCAGAGCCGGTATTGTAGGGATCTACCTTATCACTTCCGGTTGTGATGAAGCATCATGCGATACACACGCATGCACATGATGAGGCCTGCATAGAATCAAATGATCTATCAATCATTCGGCACACGAGTATGATGCGATACACATGCATACACATGCATGCACATGATGGCTCGATGTTTCGGACTGGCTCCTCGCCTGTCCTGTTCTCCTGATACCAAAATAAATTTTTGACCAAAATTTTCCTTGGATTTTCAGGGCCGGTATTGTAGGGATCTACCTTATCACTTCCGGTTTGGCAAATTTGCCCGAAAATCGAGTTTGGTATCAGGAGAACAGGACAGGCGAGGAGCCAGTCCGAGACAGATGACAAGCATGCGTGTGTGATCATGTATGCCATCATGTATGATAACGTGTACCGAGCAAATGATGAGGCCTGCATGCATGCATGTGATGATGTATGATATCATGTGCGATATGATCTATGTATTTTGCCAACAAGGAATATTGGTGAATGAGGTGTGCAGGGGTGTGATCAATAATAGTTGAACAATCGTGTATTGATAGTAGTTGATGTTTATTGATAAATCAACGGTCAAAAATACATATTAGGACATGGTAATGACTATTATGAATTCATTCTTACAGATACATTTATTCTTATATGATCATAACGAGTTACAATAGTTTGTAAGACAATACTTCTATTTCGCTTAACATTAGATTATTAATTTGATAGTTCTTAATCAATAAATAAAGAATATGTTGACAGGACACTCTATGTATGTCATAACTTATTTCTACGAATTATTCACTCCGAACACATGGGGATTGGCTTCGTAGATGATCTGAAGATAGTCCTGTATTCCCGATGAGGAGCCAAACTGCTTCGTGGGCGGCTCGTTTGTCTCCTGAAAACACAAATCAAACATAGGTGAGTATACATGATAAATGTAAATTGCAGCAGCGAAAAAATTGAATTATCCCGGAAAATATTACTTCTAGATTAATTTACCCGAAGGATTCGTGTTCCTCAGGTCAGAATATGTAGAAAAAGCATGCTGCAATTAATTTCAAAGATACTTCAATTTTGCCCGAAAAATCGCCAAAATCCTAAGCCTATAGCCTTTGATTTTTCTCAAAATTTGGCTCAAAATCCAACAATTCTTTTTATAAGGTTTTATGGGGTATTCCCTTATAAATTGAGCTCAGGAATCCGTTTCCACAAGCCAAATTAATCTATCTATAAAATTAATCGAGTTATCGTCAATTTATCACCTAAAAATTCAAACAAATTGAGATATTTCAATGGGTTTTACGTGTCGCACAATTTACTCAATGCATCTGTGTTTCTGCGGTCAAAATGCATCAGAAAACAGTCGTTCGAATGATTGAAAACAAAATCCGTATTTGATTTACAATATATAGCCATAACATAATCCTGTAACGTATACTCGTGACACATTTCCATACCTATTATACACCTACAAATATACCCCCGTAATTTTTAAACGCTCACAATTTTTTCCCAAAACGCGCCGTATAACTAACGTATAATTAAAACTAACTGACTTGGTAAAACGCGCATATCCTGTTGGTTTAGAACAACACTCAGACTCCGGCGCGAAAGTGGTCAATTTTCAAACGCTGATATTTTTCCGAGAAATTCATCAGACGAATGAAATTGAAGGCTGCATCATCTGCATTCGGCGAAGTCTAGAGCAGTATCAGCAAAGCCTGTGAAAAGGCAGATATTGATCGAAACAGAGCGCCCGACGTCAGGCAATCTGCAGATGTAAATCCAAAAAGTAGTTTGATCCGCATATGATGAGTTGCCAGCAGGGGATGAAATAGGGATGAAAACAAATTAGTTCGTAAAAAATCCGAGTAGCAGCACTCGCATTTGCAACTTTTTAAATTGGATTTGAACATTAGCTTTCTCCCTATTGATGAAAAATGGAATGTCTCACTCGATCCCTGTTGCAATCCCTCGAACAATATCTACTCCTGAACCAGATCTTTTCTAAAATCCTTGATTTTTTTGCATTTTTTCTACACTCTTCTGTCTTTCTATAAAACATATTACCTGCAGTTGCTGCACTTCCTTGACAGCTAAGAACTTTTCAGACTTTTTAGAAGCGAAAAATTATGATAAGTCTTTGGATTAAATTAGCAGACGTAACTAGAGATCCTCAACAAAAAAACATAACTAACAAGTAGGTAAAGCCTTAGAAATAGGGCGCGATGACCGAATATATGACTGTACTGGAATGAGTCCATCCGGAAATGATAATTCATTGTGTCATTTACCGTGAAGTTCGATAAAAAAACTTGTTTTACATGGTAATTCAGCAAATTATAAAACATACATGGCATTAATGTGGTAAAATATATTTGGAAATCAGTTCGATTCCTGCGCTCTCTGTAATCTGGCGGAACGTCTCACTCTCGGTGGTGCTGAAACGAAAATGAACAAAACTTGTTAAGAAAATAACGTAATCCACAACAAAAGTACGAAATATTCGTGTCTAAAAATTTCAATTTCTAAGCAGTATCGGAACGAAGTCGTTTTTACTAACGTTTTGTTGGTGTTTCGAAAACAATGAAATCTTCAATAACATTGGCCGAGGTTTCCTGACTTCGGTCGTGTCTCTTTGGAGTTACAGACTTTTCACGGAATTTTCTCGAACTCCGTTTCACGCGAGGCGTCATACTGTAAACAGGTTTTAACTCCGAACATGCGGTGCAGTCCTCTCCTGTGGAAAAAATTGAAAAACCAATTAGAATTTTTCTCCTAATTATTGAATACTGAAATTTACAGTCATACCAACAATAGTAATAGTAGTAAAAGTAGTAGTAATAACAATAATAATGTTCAGGATAATAATTATATATTACACACAATCAATCACAGTAATTTTACCTGTAAACCTGACACTTTTTCTGGTTGATTTCCTGAGCTTTCTCTGTTCCGGAGTATTCGGATCACAATTTTCTTTGGGGTTCTCTTCGGTCTGAAGAATGAACAATACATATATTGAACATGAGTCCAATTTAACGACGATCACTATTTTCAAAATAACTCACAGGTTGATAGTCCGCGCTTCTATCCTGAGATTCCTTTTTTTTTTTTCGAGCAGCCCGTATCATGTCTCGTACAGAACTAAGTTTGGATGACCCATTAGTCCTCCTAGACGTTCGTTTTTTCACCACTACTTTTTTTGCTTTTTTTGGTTTTGCTTCTTCTGCTTCTTCTTTCCAATCTCGATCCTTCAATTTCACAAGCTTATCGAATCGAGAGTTACAATCTTCAACTTGCATGTATACCATGTCCCAGAATCCCTGCAGATCTTCACAAGTAACTTTTTTCTCTCCACGTCCACTCTCACAGTCAGATACTAAGTCTTTGAACTGTCTGAATTTTTTATCGATTAATAAATTGGTTTGGCCAATCGTTTGATTAATCAGCAGCTGGGCTTCTTCGGGAACATTTATATCCGATCGTACCACCTCCCATAAGGAACACATGGCTCTTAATGCACTTATCACATTCTCGGTCATAGATCTAAAGTACGCTGGCGTACCTTCTACTTCTTCAATGCGTGTTTTTGTGCTTCGTGAATCAGTTTGGTTGGTTGAAACTTCTTTAGGTAGATACTCAGTTATCGATGTTTCCAATTGGCTCATTTTTTCGATTCGTGCAGCTGCCTTACCACGAGATATGACAACATATGGAGAGAAATAGGTGGCACTGGCCGTACCTTTTTTATAACTAGTTAAAGCTGCTTGTCCAAACAATGGTACACAAGAAAGCCCATCTGGGGCTTTAAACTGATGATTTTTTGGAGCAAACGAAGTTTCAAGCGCTAGCTTTTGGGAAGATGCTCTTGAATTTTTTTGTACTTCACGATGCTTGGTCGTTTGAGTAACTGGAACTGGGGTAGGAGCTGGTAGCTGCACAGTGCTTTCCGCCTTTGCTGCAAGTCTCTTAGCGGTAGCTCTGGTAATTCTTCGGACTGGAGATTTGACTTTAGAAGGTCTAACTGCTGGTCGTACTTGGTGCATATATATCGGAGAATTGAGTTTGTGATGGTAAACTCCTGCACGGAACACCGGTTTCCTAAGCTGCGCCTGCAGCTTCTTTTGTAGTTCTTTTTCAGCTTTCCATCTTAGGAGTTTCGTTTGCCTGTCTTCTTGGAGGATTTGAGCTTCTGAGATATGAAAATGCGATGTGAATAAAGTTCTCAGTGAAAAATAACTAACGTCGAAATCAAAATTACTTTACCTGTTCGGGTTTCAGCTGCTGGGACGACCGGCACAGGAGAGGCTGATGCCGCGATTCCTCGAACAGAATTGTATAAAGCAGAACGTCTTTTCCGACGATTTTCTTGCTGTGCAACTTCTCTCAAAACGCGTCCTACCTGGACGTTTCCGAATCCCGGTCTCTTTTTTTTATACCGAAATTGATTATCCTCCATAATATCGCACCGAGCGTCTACGATTCAATAACTTTTTTACGGTCAGTCTTCACGTACGTGAACGACCATCTGCATTTTTTGACTCACAATCAAATCTAAACAGTCAACTGAAATTTGTTTGAAATAGTGCATCACGGGTAAATTTCCAGCCCTTTTTTCTGATTGGCTCTACTAACCCGAACTCAAGCGCAGTATTGTTTATGCAGTTTTATGAACGCAAATGGAGGTAATGCTACTCGACCGCCTCTGGTGGTCAGGCGTGAGGTTTACGTTTTACAAGCTGCTTCGTTCAATCGGCGAATAACATTTTTGTGTGATGAATTCTTTGAAAGAATCAATGAAATCTCATCGCTTTTCGTTCGTGTAGAGGCATACTGTAATATTCGACAAAACAGTAATGTTTTTACGGTATCCTGCTATACCCTGAAGGTACGCATCACGTTACATCTTACTTAGAAAAACTTTCATTCCAAACTGCTGTCACTGTTGAATTGAATATGCTCTGAAGTTTACAGTATTTAGTATAAACTCGTTGAATCCAAAAAGATGAGAAAAAAATTCGAATTATTATTGCGTTATCGTAACTAGCTTATTGATCAATGACTATGCATCAGCCAAAATTCATACAATTGGAACCCTTCTAAAGTATTGTTGGAAAAAAACAAACAGGGTAATGAACATATCAACAATATAGTCGTATCGTTAACTTACGCCTGTTGCAGGTACTCAGTCATGAACCCAAGCACCAATCCCCTGGATGGAGGTGGACTCGAAAAGCATCCACCAGAAGTCAGTCAAACTCTGCAAAACATAACGGCGATACAGAATGTCCAAACCATTGTACAAAGCAATGTGTCGACCATTCAACCGCAGCAGACAATAGTTGGAACATCCTCAGGACTCATCGGTAAATCAGTTTCATTGGATCTAAATCCAAAATTATCTTTGATGAAACCTATCGGACAAGCTGGAAACATATCGTCGACCGAAGCCGCCAAAATTACTACCACGGTAAGACCAAATTTCTTTCCGTAAGCTCAAGCAACAGGACTACCACATTATCGATATCATTCCATTCCAGTTATGTCCGGTTGGTTCAACGGTCCGAATAATATCCCCTGGAATGTTGAGCGCGGTAGATAGGCAAAGAGAGCAGCCGCAGCCGTCATCCCAAATTGTTTCAAGTTTACCCGCAACTTATCACGTGCCGCGAGGGCCAGCTGCAGTCGCTAATATTTCAGCACCTAGATCTACCGTTGCCACTCCCATTGTGAGAGCAAGTACTGGTCAGCCAGTACCAATATCAAGAACTGGGTTTGCACTTGTTACATTTATTTTCTCCATCATTCAATAGAGTCCACATAAATCAATTCGGAACTCTTCTTTTTCATCTCAGTCCGAACACAACAGCTTCGACTACTCAATGGCCTTCGAAAACAACTTCCATTGTATACGCTCAGCCGCAAAGACATGTCGCTCCGCCTGTAAGCAGAGTTACGCGACCTGTCACTCCGGTCTATTCTACCCAGCAGGCAAGGCTCATAACTCCTCCGCCAGGTAGGCCTGTACAGGCTACCGTAGTCACTGGAGTTTCAGCTACCCCTGCACGCTTAGTGACTCCAGTTTTACCGACCAGCAGTACCATTACCCGATTGCCAGTTGCCCATGGGCGGCCACCGACACCCCAAGTCAATGTAGCCGCACAGTCTGGCAGACCACAAGTTCAAACGATTTCGGTAGTTATTTGTACTCGAATCATATGTGGATTGCATCGAAGTGCTGAAATGTTTTTACCCAGCAAAAACGTCCTAAAAATCTTGTGTTGTTTGTTGCAGACAAATCAAACCAGCAGGCCGCTGACGACGCCAGGAACAGTTAGTAGAATAGCTGTGGCTGCGCCTGTAATGAGTTCCAGTAGCAGAATAGCGACAGCTGCATCTGTATCGATCCAACCAAATGTTGGAAGACAGCTAGGAATCAGTACAGCTGCGAGTACGCAAAGTGGCACAGTCAGTCGTATAATGATTCCCCAGCAACAGGTTAGCGTTTGAGAGATAGAATTTCATAAAGAGGCACGACTGGCTGCCCCCCAAAAGATTGTTTCAATTTTTTCTTTTTTTTCTCATTTTTAAGGTCCAACAGCAACAACACCAGCCGCAACAATGTCCCCCTCGTATCGTTCAGACGGTAACTTCTCTCCCCAATCACGGAGCAGTTACTCGCGTTATCACAACGGCCGCTAATGTATCTGGTATACCCCGTCCAGCTCAGCAAAATCCTGCGCCAGTTGCTCGTATAACTGGGAGCGTCATGTCATTGCATCCTTTACCGTTGGCTTCGACGAGGGTTACCCCAGCCATCGTCAAACCCACTCAGTCGACGACCATGCCTCAATCTGTTCAGCTGAAAACTCCCACCCAACAATCTGGTCTGAGAATTTCTACGAGCACTCCCAACACCGGAACTGGAACTGGCGCAACACACTCAGTTCAAGGTCAATACTTGCACACCCCACAAACCACTACTTATTACTCGTTCGAGGCCTCTGGTAAGTACGCTAGACAAAGGAGTTCAAAATTTCAAAGCGCAATAAGCTGCATCTTCTCGGTACCTTTTGCTTTACAACGATATTATACGAAACATAAAAGTTATTGAGCTCGAGCGGTAATGCTAATATCGAATTGATTTACAAATTATTGATCATTGCAGGTTCGTACCCTCAGTATCGTCAGACTTCCATTCAACCGGTCAGACTTTTGGTAGATCCTAGTTACGAGGAACCTCACGCCAAGCCCAATGCCTCGCCAAGGCCAAGTATACTAAGAAAACGCGACCACGACATTTCCCCAGTAAAAAGTGAGTCGCCATGTTTCTGGACATCTAAATCCTACGGTCAATCATGAAATTACTATTTTTTATCTTTTCTCTAATTTTCTCACTCAGGCGCAGCCAAGAATTTAGTGCCGGTGTTAGCGTCCTTACCCCCTGTGATACAGGCAGCGAGTCCACCAGGATCTCCGAGAGGTGATCGAGATCCTGGAGGCTGTCAAAGTTCTGGCTCTACGACCGTCTCCGCAACTTCGTCTCCGGGACTAGACGAAGAACCTGAACAATCTCGGATCACTATAAACCCCACCGTTGAAATGTCACCTCGAAAAAAACCGCGCAAACAACAACTTACCGGGGTCGAATTGACGGAGCCCAGATGTACGGAAGAAGAAATGCAATTTATTACGGAAGAAAAAATAAAGAAAGAAATCAAAACGGAAATTAAAGACAAGACAAATCACGAGAAGAAACAGAACTCTAATAATCCCCAGGACCATCCATTCAATATGCAACAACAAACTTCTATACCTGTCAGAAGCCGGCCGACGCCATCTTTGTTAGGTAAGATTGATCGCTGCTTTCATAATAATATGTATGAATTCCCCCCGATATTCTTTTTTTTTCTTATTTTTATTCTCATTATTAAAATCGAAAGGATCCTCGTGGAAGAACCGGTGGGATGGACGATTACATCATTATAGAAGACCAAGCGACGTCCGACCACGCGAAGAGCGTAGGCCAACAGTCGCGGAATTGGCTCAGCAAAAACACGTATTACAGAAATTGAATGGCTGGAAAGTGTATCACCTTACTACGCAAATGGAGGATTTGGCAGACCTTGAAAAACAGGTAACTCAATTATTGCTGCTTGTCGGTTGCCAAAACTCTGGATGCCCGCGTAACGGTTTAAGGGAGCTTTCGAAGATGATAAAATTGAATGAAACAAATGCTTTCAGGTACACGAGAAACTGAAATCAACCTTGGCCATGCTCGAATCGCAACAAGGTGGTCGAGGCAGACAGGAAGAAGCGTTGGAACGTGCTAATGAACTGATAAAGGGTAACATGCAACGGAGTAGTTTGATCAGCGAAGGGATGAATGAGGCCAGAACGCAGCTAGTAGCGATCTTTCAGCATAAGGGTCATGTTACTGAAATTTTACAACGGTGTGGCAACAAGCGTACTCACAAGAAAAGAGACAAGTAATCCTAACTAGTGTAAACCGTAAGTTGTCAGTACTACGACTGTTAATACTGTTAAAGTAAAAACCTTTTCAAAGATGAGGTTGAATCGCGATATTTTTAATTCTGTCAAATAGAATCTATATTAAAAAAGAAAAAATAAATAACATGGTTTTATATGTCTTAAGTTACATCGTTTTCATTTCTTCATAACCTCTCATGCCGGACTGTAACTATGGAAACATTTGTGACGCTATTGATGGTTGCTAAAAACAAGTTGATACTTGTAGTTTTTATTTTCCTTCTGCTTGCTGTCAGATCGTAAGTTGAAGCTTGAGATTACAAGTCTGAGATGTGGTGGGGTTACAGTCAGCCGTTGGACTTGAGAAAGGAATTGAAAGAAGTCAGGGACGCGGATTTCAGCATACCTATAGAGATTTTAATTATAGGCTCAGGGGATGCTCGGCATATTGTCAAGACCCTCGCATCGTCCTACAAACATACGAGGCGTCCTATCAACTTCCATGTAATAGAGCCATTCTTGGAACAAGTTGCGAGATCTATTCTACTTCTGAGCACAACTCTAGAAATGGGATTAGGTAACGGTGAATAAAATTCAAGACTTATTAGTTCAGATTATTAAAACAGCATCTTACTTCATGTTAAAGGGATTCAAGAAGCGACAAGATATTACCTAGAGTTAATGGGAAATACTTTATTGAGACCAGCTACAGCCAAGTATTTGGTGCGACGGGCGCAAAGCCTGATTGACATTCCTACGCAAGGCATAAACTGTCCCTGGTTGAACTTAGAGAAGCTTAAATACAAGGAAAGAGATAATTTGGAGTCAATTTTCAAGTGAGTGTTGTGATCTGGTAAAGCCTAACTCTCACGTTATGTTATACTTGCTACATTCCTGTGCAAAGGTTTTGGGAAAGAACAGCCCGAGAAGGGATACCGATCCTAGAGTACTGGGATCGCAGGATCAGAAAGGCACTGGGAGAGCGTTACGATTACAGGGAAGGTGTATTCGACTGGGACTTCCATATGGTCCTAAAATCAAGGGAAAAGATGAACTTGTTGCTGCACGAATACAGGTCAACATTGTTCTGTGTCCCTTGAGCACAAAATGAAATTAAAAAAAATTTAACCAAGTAACATAATTATACAGATTTTGGCGAAACAATGGCGTTGCTTTTACATGGTTAGAAGGTGAGCCTGCGAGGTGCAATCCGACTCTGATCAATAACATTGTGAATTATGGAAAAGGATTTTTGCACCATGCCTACATGGGAGATATCAACACCGGGCCATACTTCACATGGAGTTTGGGAATAGAAAAGAAAACTGAGTAATAACATCAAACATTTGAATAGATTCGAGTTACTATTGTACTGAATTCATTAGCAATCCATTGTACAGAAAATTGAGAGCTACCGATATTGCGGAACGAGAAGTTATGCGAGCCATACATGAGATCAGAACTAACGAACCAATGTGTGATGAGGCTGCCGCAGCTCATAGAGATCCATCGCTTCTGAATGCAATAATAGTGACAGAAATACCAGACATTGAAATAGAACAGGGAAAATGGTCAGCAGATGAATTTGTCAAACAACGTAAAGAACGGATAAAATGGATAGGTGTTCAAGACTTTCAAGTATGAAAACAGTAACTTGGTCAAAATTTATCCACGTATCGATAGCTCTGAAGGTGAGATAAATTTCTAAAAACTTTTAGGTAATATTCCATCCGATATCAAATCTGGATAAATACAAAGAAAAAGAGGAATTCCTTGGAAAATATGACCTAGTATGGATTGCGCATAACATGACGAATCAGCTACCTAATGTTGTACCACTGGTAAAACTGGGTGCCAAGGTAATAATTGAATCTCGGAAGTTTATAGTCGACTTGAGAAAGGAAGACTTAGCAAAGTTCACTGAAAAGCTAGTAGGAGAAGCCAGAGATCATGGGCTTGAAGAACTCGTCAAGTTTGATTCGGAGAAGGATAACATCGCCAGATTTGTGAAAAACAAAAATACTAGTTCTTAGAAAAGTATTTTAATTCAAGTTGAACTGTTACTGTAATCAATTACTCCTTCGAATGAATGTAATTCATACCCATAATACAGACAGACTGAACTCCTATTGCTGCTGCATTGAATAAACGGAATAAACAATACCAGCTCTATTCCAATTATGCTCTCAATACATTTAGATTATGAATCAACAACCGAGAAGCTGACCGACTCTCGGCAACGTTTATTGAATAACTTTCGTTTGACCGATATCCGAATGCGTTACTCACTGCCAACAAAATACCTTAGGCAAAAGTATACAGTGACACCTACCGTTCAACATAAATGTCCAGCAACCGAGAGGTCTGCCGAGTAAGTAGTTTGTTCGATCTGTGCTTCCTGCTACCGACAAAAGGCAAAAGCAAATGAAAAAGGTTGAACGCCAGCCTGCATCGAACTCATTATTGCTCTAATTAATTATAAAACGGAAATGAGAAAAATCAAATAAAGCCCAACTTTGAAAGTATCAAATTTTTGGTTTGAACATTGTTCTAATTAAATCAATGACCGGGCTCGAGTCGGTCATTTTCGAAATAGAAAAAATATACATATACCTATATAAACTATATACACGTATATAAACGTTCCTGAAGAGCGATTATGTTACAGTACTTCTACTCTTCTGGCCCATAATATGTCCTTCACAAAAAAACACATATTAAGTATACCATCAAAAGGGAGGATTTGCAGCGACTGCTGTCTGCACAGGGCGACGCAGTAGGGTGAGGAAATAGCATGTATTTCATCGTACGTGCCGGAACCCTCCACAGGGCCTGAAGGAGGGGATGCGAAGTTTACATAGGGGTGTACAACTTTTACATACCTAAGCGGTATAATCGTCCTAGAGTATATACAAAGATGCGACAATCCGATTGGCTGTTACCCCAAACCAATGGAAACGACGAAGGCGTTCCTGCACAGAGCTGTCCTTTCATATAAGTTTTTAGACACCCTAATTTCTGAAGAATGACCATAAAGAGATGACCTTTCCTTTTTTTTTTAATTTCTTTTTCTCTTCTTTCATTTGTAATTTCGTCCTTCTATATACGATGCCACTGCAAATTAGGTGATAAAAGTACGTTGTTCAGTTAACTGCATTACGGGATCCGTGCAGTTCAATATTATTGCCCATAATATATAATATGGTGAATTACCGGACGATCGTAAAATTTTCCCAGATTATTTTACCCTGAAAGTATAAACATAGGTATAGCGGGACAAGTTTTTGTAATATTAGTGTCCGCGCGTGTATCATAACTTGTTGAGAAATACCACCGTAAAAACCCACTATAATAGTAAACATTCACATTCACAGCAATCACGAAATCACCTGCCGCCTGTCTATGTGACTAAAATTCTGCTGGTCCGCGGCGGCAAACGTGAGCCTCGCTCAATTAAATTATACGAACTGCAGTCGTGTATGTTTTTAATATTATGCGTTTATATATTTTAGACATAAACACAGAAATTGAATGCAGGTCTATTTACTGCAAACTGTGAATCAAAGATCGTCGATTCGATGATGTATACATGTAGTATATTAGTAAACGGGACATCCCACTTAAAAACTTTCAAGGTCGCGAGGAGAAAAGTTTCGGTGATTTAATTCCTCGTCAACACATATGTATCTAGTTATAATATACATATCGGACATATCCGTATGTGGCAAGGAATTACTGTGACTCTGCACAATTATGTGCATGCATATGACGCATATGTCATGATTTTTTTTTTTCACCGCGCAAACAATCCCAATATCCTTGTGATTGCATTATTATTCATCTTTTCCAGGATTCGTTCTAAATATACCAGACAATGAAAGTAATTACATATCATTGTGCATCGTAAAAGGATCGATAAAAATTTAGAATCAAATTTTTAATGGCATAATAAAATAGGATGTGCTATTATGTTTAAAATAATCTATTGCGCTCTACGTACATGCACTGCACAATGTTTTAATCGGGGGGAATCCCGTGCGTGTATAGGTATAATACATATGCAGTTATGTCGTAACTTTTCAAAATCAATTTATTATATCGGATTATTTTATCTGATCATGACGTGTCATGCAGATTTAATGTCTGATGCTGCTGCTGCTGTAATTGTGAAAGCTATGCGGACAGGATAGCAGTGCAGCGATACGGCATGTGGTGAATTATTAATATTATATACGATTCCTGGATGAACTTGTATATGTATATAAGTATAATTTATAAACATACCTACACCTCGCTTCTTTCTCTTTCCAGCTGGTTATAGTTCGCTATAAATTTGATGTTGCTTAAATCATCTGCATCAAAAGTGAATTGACCGGGAGCCGCGGGTATAGTAAGAGCTGCAGCGTGTTGTGCAGCCGAGCCGGTTAAATGGGAGCAAATTCGAGTTAAATTTGTGAATTACGAACGACCATATAAAAGCGACTCTCGCATATCATAAGGTAACGTGCGTATAATTAAGTACAGCAAGACTTTGCACTTTTCGTTATTTATACCTACTGCGGATTGTCAGCTGTAAAATATTTTAACAAAATCCAGATATTAAGATTCACATATACATATATTATACCTATAGGTAAGTTCTGCAGTCGTCATGCTATTATAGCTGCTAGAATTTCTATATACAAGCATAGTTTGAAAAGTATTGAGATAATTTTTTTTAGCTATCGAATATATAAACTGTATATGGGTCGAAACAAGATACTCGAAACTGCAGAAAACTATATATAATAATATCTATATAATAGGTACATGTGTAGTGTATAGATCTTAATCTTATATACCTACATATAGTTCTGAGCATATATTATACATATATGTGACGACGATCTTCAAAAAAGATCAGGTGCTGAAGTGTATAAGTTCCTCCGATGAAGTATGAGATTCTGTTAAACGTCTGCAGTTGTTGGAAATCCCTGGCCCAAGGGTTGTAGGGGTTGCGTTTATACTTCCATCCCCTCACGAAACAAATATCGCTCCAGCTCCTATAAATACGTATGTATAATACCAGTTTTCGTTTCTATACAGTGTATACAGGGTGTCTCAAATCTTCCTATATATAGATATACAAATCCGCATTGAATTTCAGCCCCCATGCGCGCGTATAAAAATCTAAAAGTGAAGGAAGAAAAATAGAAGTAAACAAAATAGAAAATCTATATACTTGCATTTCTCTTTCAGTTCGGGTGGTCCCTGGCTGCAACGGCGGCAATATGATCGCGGAGGGTGGATTGAAGTAAATATGTACGTAGAGTGGAGTCTCTTTAGCTATTATCTTCTTCTTTTTTTTTTCTCTTCAATACGTACATGACCCGACGAGTGGAAGACCCCAGCGAATAGCTGCGAGTTTCATCCAAGTAGGTTGGGCTACTGGCAAATGAAAAGTGTTCGTCATCAGGTGGGGGGTTCAGGGGCGGTTCAAAGGCGGGGCGAAACGAGCATGACCCGATGTTCAGGACTAAAGAACGTCAGTCTCCACTGGGACGTTGAACGGAGTTATTATAGTTCGCGTTGTAATCTAGAGAGAGAAAAAAAAACCGTGCTTTCTGTCAATACTAATAAATATTGCAGAAATAATATCATACACACCCCACTTCCTCACCAGCTAAGGATTCAGTGAAATAAGCGTTCGAATTTGAACAAGTCTACGTATGTAAAATAAAGTGGCATAATTCCGGAGGGTGCGAAGATCTTGAAATCCAATTGTCGCAATTAATCGCATAATAAATTCCGTCGGTTGGTTCGCCGGTGCATTCGGAGTGCAGCATAACAACACCTCGACCAAAGGAGATTTTTATCACCCCGGAATAAAAATGATGCAAATGTCAATGAGCAGTAACGAGCATGCCGGCGGCGCCGGTGGTCTCGGTGTCGGAGTCTTACCCTTCGACGGAATGGGACTTTACGAACAACCCAGACCCAGACTCGTCTTCAAGATGCCCCGCGTCGTTCCGGAACAGAAAACTAAATTCGAAACCGACGAATTGTTCAGAAGACTCAGCCGTGAAAGTGAGGTAAGTTGTACCCGATTCACAATCTGTAATTAGAAGTTATACAATTAGTATACAGGCAAATAATTAGATTCGATCAAATATGAGCGATAATGTCTTCGGCTCTGTGTTTTGTCAAAATTTTCTCTACTCTTCGCATATATTGTCTCACGATCTTTTACCTGCTTTTAAATGGACCGCACAAATAGCTGGTAGCGATTTGAGGACCTGTAGCAGCAAGATAGCTCGGCAACAGGTAGGAAAAGGTGTTGCCCAGTTCCCAAAACTATATCTCGATGTATTATAAACGGTGACCCAAGAGTCAAAGAATTTCTCCCTTCCGGAACTGAAATATAAAAAAAAAGCTAGACTCGTATATGAGTCTATAGATATAGATACATGGATATGTCGAAAGTCGTATATTAGTATAGATAAAATATGTCAAATTACGCAATAATATCAGAAGCAGTCAGCACGCGTCGACCAACGATCGGTTTTTCCGTACGAACGCGATGAATCAGCGCGCGAAGCGTCGCCGCCAATACCAACTAATTATTTTATTGCTCGCAGCAATAATTAATTACTCGCTCCTCGACGGTGCATAATGATAAAATTTATGAAACGGCGCTCTGTAATGTTTCGTTTTTTTTTCATCATTTTTCAGGTCAGGTACACCGGATACCGCGACAGACCCTCGGAGGAACGACAGAGTCGTTTTCAAAATGGATGTCGCGAAGGTCACACGGAAATTGCATTCGCAGCAACCGGGACGAATCTTCAGCTAGTTTTTACCCCCGCTTCAGCCGGGTTTGGTGGCGATCCAAGAGAGTGCGATTTTGACAAGGAACACGGAAAGGTAAGATATAATATTTGTATATAATGCACACCAGATATTCCTCAGCCCAAATAATCCCGAGTCCAGAATGACCGTGAAAATACGCGATATACTCAAGCATATTTACATACCAGGTTAAGTTACCAACATTTATTGCATCCCCCTTAGGTATTATTATATTATATTATTGCGAGGGACGAGCGATAGATATATACGACCATATTTTTGCTTTGCATATCTACGTCTTAGTCGAATAGTAAAGCAAGGTATGCAAAAACGCAGTGGAAAGGCAGTGAAATGAGGAATTATTGGCGATAAATTAGGTGGCCTAAGAAGAGGAGAAGTATTGTTATAATTCTGTACGGATATTGTTGCTGAAGGTCATAAAAACGATTTTAGGAACCGCGGTAATTATGCAGCGTCGGGCTTTTCCGATCATCACGTATGCATATACCTACCTGTACACGTTGTACGTATACTCGCAATTTTGCCCCTCATTATTACTCCTACATAAATTTACCGCCGAATTATCCGCACCCTGAAAACTATACAGGGTCGAACCGTGCGGCAAGGACGTTTTAAAATGTCAGTTTATTAGCGCTACTGCTGCAATTCCCATTATATGAGAATAATTGGGGTCTCCTCTGCGTGGGCACCAAGATTTTAACGACCTTAAAAATTGGGCCTTAGATATACCAGGTATAGAAATAGTTGCCTTTCTTCAATGTCGTTCTTGTACCGTTTTATATTTACGATATAATATTTTCCCCTTATAAAATTTGCTTGTTTACGTCAACGATCAGAATTGATGTTGACGAACGCGCTCGATCACGCACATATTTTCATACATTGCATTTACGCGGCCATTGTTTAATTCATTTCCAACGTCATTTTAAACCAGTATTACCAGTAGTATAAGGATAAAACAAAAGCAATAGCTATATCTACGTCGCAGTCGCCATTTCGTTCGATATCACGAATTGTGCAACGGCACAAGTCTTTGAAAATCTTGAGACGGCGCTTGCGCCGCGAGATAAAAACGACGCCCGACGTCCCGACGACGCCATCGCGATCAATAACGACGCCCGATGCACAGCGTATATGTATGTACGACGCCATTTTGGAAGCTGATTTTTTTATTACGCTTATATGTATTTTTTATCGTTCTGCAAGCTACTGCAGCATTCAAACCTTCATTGTCAACCGGTGCAGAAGACAATAAGGAAAACAGTTGAAAAGAAAAAACAAAAAATTTCTAGAAGACAAACTGCAGCGCACGCGTAGTTAGGATAATATATATACTCACTGCAGCGGCGACTGGAGATGGACAATTAGCGTCTCGAAAAGTATTTCGTTTCATCTTCACCCCCGAAGTATATATATATATATGTATATAAGTACATGACATGCGCTGACGCCAGATGGTTTTCTCTGGGTCGAACGGTACGAACGGTGGAGTTGGAGAGCTGCAGTAAAAGAGGAGCTCGTAAATCTTTCGGAAGTCGACCTGGCCGCTGGCCCCTTGGGTAGTGATTCTCCATAGGCTGCGTGTCAAACGGGACCTGGAAAAATTAGGATAGCTGCAAGGTTAGGGAAACAAATATACACGAATCTTTAGCTATGCGAGGATTTGAAAAACGCTATTTCGTGACTAAACTTTCCTCCCGAGGCTTAAGTGGATCACTTCAGGGTTCAAGGATTATATTATACATACATTCAAAACTCAACCACTCAATGACAAGTCTCCGCAATTTTTATTCCGCACGATGTTCAATAATCTCTTGCTACCGATCTTTTTCGATTCGTAGATCTCGTTGCTGCAGCTGTAATTAATTGTGTAGATTGATTGCGAACAGGAGCCCGCAGTGCGGGTACTGTACAAATCGACGTCATCGTCGTCATCATCGCAATTCAAAAACCTGCAGTGTATGTGCGGCAGCGCCTATAAAGATCAATTATTATTCCAATATATACGCGTCGCGCAGCGTTTTGTTTTATCTGACAAAGCTCAGCTGGACACGTGCTGAGCATTGTTGCCCTCTCTGCAGTGGGTAATAATTACGGGTAGATCCATGCGCCCGATAAACAAACCCGCCTGCTCACGTCGGGGTTAGAAAAACCGAGCGGATCGAACCCACTACTTCGCTCCTGCAGGACCAACGACTTCCCTAAACGACGCACGGCGGCGTATATACCTCCATTATTTCGCCCTAATTCTTCTCCCTCATTATTCCATCGCTGCAGTACACCAGCCCTTTCGCATTCAACTGAATCTGTATACAGAACATTAAGATAAGCCTGACAACTCTATTATCACGTGTATACCCTAAAATACATATATGGTGCGTATACATCGGTATACTATACCTGTACAGCGTCGCACTTCTTTTCTTAATAATATAGCCCCGATGATTTTCCGGGAATCGTTGCAAACTTTCACACGTGACGCCTGCAGATTTTGTTCCTACAGTTATAATATAGGTGTAGATGAAATGAAATGGATCGCGACGATCGAAGCTGGACTGCAGCAGGTCGGCGAGTCGAAGCCGCGCAATGATCTTGTCACGCTCAGTGGATTCGGTGGTAAATTGTTTGGTGTCAGCTTCCGTTCGCCGCTTTTACGCGTGGTCATCGTTCGTGACGAGTTTAGTTTCACCTGTAGCGTGAAATACATATATATAACTATGACTATAAACATATATGTATACATAAAAGACAAGTTAAGCGCAGCGAATAGAATATAATATACAGCGAATTTCATGCGAATTATCACTAACTATTAAAGTATTTGAGAAAAAATAGAGAGAGGGAGGAAAGAGGAACTTAACTAATAGAATTTCACTCCCGGATGGTATATGTATCCTTATGTACTAATCCCGTGTTATGACACGAAACATTGAACGCGTGTCGCCCGTCTAGCGAGCTGCCTGGCTAGCTGGTGCGATTAATAGGATTTAAAACAGGGAAAACACGTCGAAATGTTCCGAGGGTGGCGACGTCGTATTTACCGTCCTTCTCGCTCTTTCGGGGGCACCTGCCACGTCTCACGGGACTCTAGGGCGAACTACACCATTTTATTTACTATTATATAGGTGTATATGGTTATTTAGTCACTAAACAAATCTCCGCATGCAACCTTCGCTGAAATTATTAGGTTATACGGATATACGGCGCATCGTAACGAACGAAGCGAAGAAATTAGTAGCTGAATTTCTATATCCTGATTTCGGCAGCTCATGGACCGTATATTGACCTCAGTTTTTACGTGCATTGTCGAGTCCCGCGTAAATCATAATTATGTAAAAAATTCCCCCGATGTGCAGCGTATTATGTGACGTAAGTTGCAACCCTATATTCGGTCACGTGATGCGTGTTGGGTTGCCGCGTTAGTCGGTACAGCGGAATATAATGTCCCACATGTAGATTTTTCAAAGTGACAAATATCCTCGCATTGTCCGAACTGGACCCTGGCAGAAACAAACGTCAGATACGCCCACTAAAACAATGAATTGGAGAAATAGGTGTCATTTGTATTATAGCCCTTTACCGGTTATTATTTTTATATATGTATATAAATACACGTATACGCAAGTCTACCAACCCTTTGAGCGCCCCTCAACGATGCAGCGTTATACGGGAAGGTAACCCTTTCGTTTAGTAAAAACCGACCACGTAGCCTTTTCCTTTTTCTTTTTTTTGCTTCTTCCTTTTTTTTGTTCCATGCAAATCAGTCGAAACTAAAGGGTTAAACCTCGACGGGTTCCGTAGCGATGTACGAACTGCTGCAGCTAGTTTACCTCGAAACATTTCACGGCTGGCAACTGTCGCGGTTCCTCGATGCTGCAACGCTACAATTTTAATAATCATTTTTTTTTTTTATTGTTTTTTTTTTAGTATATCTAATGGGTTACGCCCAAAGTCATTATTATCACACAGCGTGTACATTTGTACCTATGTAAAAATTTTTTCACGTGGGAATAATATGAAAAATAGAACATCTTATAAATTGCATGTATGTCGCGGGTTCCTATAAATAGACATGAAGATTCAACTACTGCGTGACAATTATATACCGTATATGTATACAAATAATATACGTACGTCATAACGTATTTCGCCGAAATGTATTGAATAATATAAATTACAATACCCGATTAGTATAAAGTATAATTCAATTTTTTTTTTCCACCGAATACTCGACGGATGAAAATTTGAAGAGAAAAATATAGCTGCATGTATGCGCAATCGTCGAGTTAGGGAAATCCCCGAGCTGTCGAACGGCGTCGAATGAAAAATAATACTAAGGATTTACCTGCTGCACGCGCGTGAATTCTGAGATATATAGCCATGTAGAATGAATTATAATAGATTATTATAAATCTTTGAATTGTTCTAAGAAAGCGGACGCCTTAGCGTTCTTTTTTTCCTCAATGGATCTTACATATGTATTATATACGGCGATTAGAACCCGCGGTAGGTTGACCCTATATCCCTGCACTTGAGGGAGAAGTAGATATTTCATTTCCTGCAAATGGCCCTATTTCCGGTCTTGTAGGCTTCACAACATAATGCGCAATGGTCAAAGAGCTTAACTCTGAAAATTGGCTTCCGAACGGTCAGTTTAAAAGTGGCCTACTAGTGCAGTGTACGGTTATACGTGTATAGTAGCCCGAACTGGACCTTCCCAAAAACGCCTCCATAACAATAAAGATTTACAAAAACATCATCGGGCTTGCCAGGAGACATAATGTACCAGGGAATACGCCGAGAGAAAGCGGAATATAGAGAGAAAAAAAAAAAGAGGAGAAAAAAAAAAGAGGAGGAGGGTAAAGGACGAGGAGAATAATCGTTACGCTTTGAAGTCAGCCACCGTTACAGCTGCACTGCACCGAACCGTCGAGTTCGAATAAAGAATATTATAAAACTAGCAACAAAGAATCGCCTTAGCGGGATTCGATTTTGGGTTATAATTGAACGCGCCAGGGTTACTCGGGAGTTTCAGAGTTTTACACCGTACTCCCGTTATAACTCCTGCAGAGTAGGCGGAACGTAGACCTTATAACCTATACGCGCTGCAGGGACGACGGGAAATTTAAAAATCAAAATTAAACTGTTCACCTTTTTGCAACCCTTTCGACCATCGCCCGACTATACATGTATACAGTAACTGTTCTTACCCCCTTCGAAAACGTCACCCGTGGCGATGACTTTGCGCGATGTAATTTTATTTGTACCAACTTAACGCGCCTCATGTATAAGCGGTACCGAATTTGAAAATGTAAACTTTAAAAAAATTGTAGATGCACGAAAAATTAAAATAAAATAACAGAAAACAACCTGCGCGCACTGCAGAAACTCGGAGTTTCAATTTTCAAGACTCGTTTATGTATCTTTACACTTATTTCTCTTCGTCGGTTTTTTTTTTTTTTTTCTTCACGTAGAAAATTGCTGGTCACAAACTTATCTAATTACATATTCAACGCAGGAGTTTGTGGCTAAGCTGCAATATAAGCGAGGAGCTGATTACGCCGAAGCATCGGTTATAATATACTGTATAAGAAACGCCACGTTGAACTCTGGGAAATATACTTAATTTTACCGGTAAAATTCAATGAGAAAAAAAAACAAAAAACGAAAAAAAAGAAGTCTGCTGGGGTTGGAAAAAACTCTCCTCTCTCTCTCTTTTTCTCTCTCTCTGTCTCTGGCGTTGTACATCCTTGAAATATAATATCGAAATATTGATTGAATATAATTAAAAAAAGAGATTAACTTTTTGTTTTCAGGTTCACCTCAGATCCCAGTTAATAATGAACGGAGTATGCGTCAGATGGCGAGGATGGTTGGACCTGGAGCGTCTCGACGGCGTCGGTTGTTTGGAACTTGACGAAGAACGTGCCGCCCAAGAAGACGCGATTTTACGCGATCAAATCGAAGGATATAATCGAAGACTCCGTGACTTCGACGACAAACAGCGAGTCTATAGAACGGGTGCCGCTCAAGCTTCGCATTTGAATCATCATCACCATCACGGTCATCACGGTCACCACGTATCATCCGGTGGAGCGCCAAGCGTCGAATCTCATCTTGCCCATCGCGATCCTGAGATGGAGGTCAGGCTGAGGGCATACTGAGCCCGGAACCGTATAATCCTCTCGTTTTCGTCCGCTTTCTCTACAAAGATAATTTTTGAACGAATTTTCATTATTGACAAAAAGCAAAAAGGGTTATATCTTGAACGCTTATACATATATATGTTTATACATATATCTCTACATATATACCTACTAAAGACTCGTGTAATATTATAAAAAATTAAGCCTGGCTGATCGTTCCGAATGTTATTATTATGTACGTCATTGTGGTTTCGCAAATTTATTTATCTTATTATTATAATTTTTCTTTTTACTTTGATTCTTTCTCTTCTTCATTCTTAATGTTTTTTTTTTTTTTTTTTTTTGTACTCTTCTTTTCCGCAATCGTATATATCGAGCATGGTGTACGTAAAATTTTCTTTTATAATGAAATATGTATTCACTATAGTCTGTCTCGCACGTGTTCCGGTCGACGTATATGATGCACCTACTTATATACATAATATAAATTTAATATCGAATAAGAATTTTCAAAATATAATATCACAACATTCGATTAACGAGATTTTATCATTAGATTGTCATTTGTATAAAAAATGTTGTTACATAGATGAGAATCGGTGATATTACGTTGAAATAAGCGCGAATATCAAAAGCGCGCGATTTAGTGACGAATGTTTCGTTGTAATTGAAAAAAAAACAAAAGAAGAAGTTTGTACAGATTCGCGGAAGTGATTAATCAAGGTTATTATAATGATGACGATGACGACAGATGTATGCGAAATTAACCTACATAGGTATGTCGAAAAAATTCAGGGAATCATCAGCGCGAACATCGAGATAGAGGAAAAAAGGCTCAATAAGAGGTCAGCTCGGTACATAAGTTTTACGTATACGTACATGTATGTGTAGTACTTACATATGTACGATATTAGTCAGTACGTACCGACCCATGTATACATGAACATGGAGGTAAATATATCTATATCGTCGTCGAAAGATCGTACGTGTTACGTTGCGTAGGTAATATGCTGTGGAGATGACGCGCGGTCGTATGTGACGCGGTCTCGGAACTCCTCGTCGTCGTGTCCTTATTCCTCTTTCGAGAACTGTAGATCGGCGTTATGCGTCATCATCGTGCGATGAATTATTTCTAGGCATTCGATTAAGTGACTGACTTGAGTCCGAGTCCGAGTCCGAGTCCGCGAGTGAGTCAGAGAGAGAGCTGCGAACATAAAGCGAGAGTCTATAGAGTAATAAGGAAGATATCCATCAGTTTCTAAGATTATATCTATAGACTATATATACAAAATACATGCATATTATAGAAGATGTTCTGCGGAAGCTAGGCATGTATTATGGTTTATTTTGTTTTTGCCAATTCCTTTTCTTCCTCTTATTATTATTATTTTTATTTGTTTATTTTTTCTTTTTATTTCAATTAAATATTATATCTGTATAGTGATGTTTTGTTGTATGTAAATATTTGTAAAGAGTTTATTAAGTAAATATAATTTTTACCAAAATTATTTCACTATTTTATTATTCTATTCCATTTATATATATAACATTTCACATGACATATATGTATAGAACACATATGTCACGTGATATACTTATTATTATTGTTGTTGTTGTTGTTGATATTATTATTGTTATTAATTTCGCCCATTATACGATAAAAATTACCGCATGGCTTGTTTAACAAAAAAAAAAAAAACACAATGATAACAATAAAAACAACAGTAATGATAATAGGTAAAGAAACGTCCGTTTTCCATGATTTTTCTATTAATTTGTTTATAATTATTGTTACTTTCTATTTTTCAAACTCCCCCTAAATGTGATGTACAGTAGATATTATACCTAACCCCCGGTATTGTTTTAAATGATCCGATAATTCAGCAAGTTCAAATAATTTTCTAAATTAAGACCAATGATTCGGGGATCAAGTTCGGCTTAGTTACCCCAATACGAAGGGTGGAGAATTATACATCCTATCTATATATATAGTATATACCTATAATCTGTTTATGCAGCGGGCGATTCAGTTTTCGCGATTGATTTTTTTTTCTCCGTTTTATTTAATTGTTTTCTTTATTTCAACTCGAAGATAAATTTTTCAGACGAACGCGCTGCAATTCTTAGAAATAGAACGCGGAAAATTATACGCGCGTATAATTATACAATCAATAAAATCGAGCAAAAAATTTAACGCTGCACGAAAGTCATTTTTAAGTATATACGTTACTTATTTTTTCTTCGTGTTTTTGGTTCAATTTTATTTGATTCTCGTTTTTTGTTTATTTTTTTCAATTCGTTTTTTTTTTGTTTTTTGAGGTATCGCGAGTTTCCCGAGTCGATGAAGTTTGTAAGACGATATATTCCGCAGGTAGTTTGGAATTCTTATAAGAAACCTTATAGGTAAGTCATGTGTACAGCTCGCGTCCCTTATTTTTTACTTCTTCCTCCTGCGGCACTCGAATTTTTTTACTTTTTGTTTTTCCCTCATCTTCAACCTCAGCGCGGAGTACACATGCATTGCGTATTAGGTATACGTAAATACGTTCCCACGGGTGAGAAGAAGCTGATAAAAATAAAAATATATAAAGTATAAAATATAATGTGAAAAAAATAGAAATTGAGAGATATAAGAATTACGATAAGCAAGCTTGGGAAATTATTCTCACATGTAGTCATATACGTACATGCACATTATGTGTCATGTATACATTTACCTAATTTGCGGTGCGGCAAATGTTGAAAGAATCGACCTTTTCGTAGTTATATTCTGATAATTGCTCAACCTGTATATATTAAGAATATATAAGTACGGGTATAGGTACATATATGTATACAACTATACATATATAGAGCGACTACTTTCTCACATTATAGTTTCGAAGTAAACTCGATAGTGTACGTAGCCTCGTTATCGCGTAGCCAACACTTTCAAACTTCCGGTGGTTAGATAAATAAAATATACTTTATCTGAACTTCCTACGGGTCAACAACTATATTATTATATATATATACGGGTTAGGTTGGGTATGTATATGAGAAAAATATAGCTATAGGTATCCACAGATACGGAATACGGAAATCTGAGTAAATTTCATCCAATAATTGGTGAATAAACAATCGAATTAAGCCGAAGATCGCGACCCCCGACGTACAACGTAGGCCGTTTGGCGAGCACTTGAACTTATTGATATATAATTGCCTTTCAAATATTCGCGCCCTCCCCGGATCGTCGGGTTCTCTAATAGAGCACACGAGGCACATATAGAGTATGAGGGGAACCCCCCGTGTCCCGTCCCGTACGGTGTTCTCCTCATCGCCTTGTATCGCTTTGTAGAAACAGTATTGTCGGAATCGTGGGGTGCTGTAGCGTAAGAACGACGTGTGTCTGAATTGGCCACCCGCTGATCCCTGTAGGCACTCGTCACATCTGCCTTCGATTTATTTTCAATAATAATTGATGACTTTTCGCTCCCCTCATTCACCCATATAATATTCACCTCCGCTTCTTACAGATTCTCGATGATAAATAGAAATACCCATAAATACGTGCAGTCCTGTTGAAAAAAAGAAAATAATCTATACATTTTGAGATATAGTATAGGTTGTATAATAAAATTCTGTACAGATTTTTGAGTGGCTCCAAATATAATGGGACACTACAAGGGAAAAAGGTCAGGATAAAAGTTTGTCAGAAGTTTTTCGGGTCAGTACGGAGGGTTTTTATTTATTTATTTACTTTTTCGAACGTTTTCCGAACGAAAATGTGCATATTCAGTAATAAATATTCCAGGGGGATTAGGGGTGAGTATCAGGTTTATTTTAAGATTATTCTATTTTGACAACTAGCTCGAGCGAGAAAGGGACCTTTTCTTCTTCTCATTTTTTTTTGCTTCGTTTGTTTTTTGTTTTAATATTCTCGATCGGTTGTTGGAAGACTTTCAAGACGTTGCCGCTGCACCGTTGACTACCGATCGTCTATCGAAAAATAAAATACAGTCTGTCACCGAACGCACGCACTAATAGAGCTTCTTTCGGATAGCCGACTAGAAAAATTACTCAAACTAATAACAAGTCTGCGATGAAACGTAGAAATTCATATTGATTCAAAAACGATATTCTATCCAGACGCTTCGTCTTCAATTTCTTTTAATAAACTGAAAATAATCGAGGCTTAAACTTATGAAAAAAATATATCAGCGCGCAGGTCTCCGGCTATGCGTATACCTATAAGGTACTCGAAAAAAATATTTGCGCGCGAGGGAAAAAGGAAGCAGATCCTGCTAGATATAGACTGGAAAAATGTAAAGAATAAAGGGAAGATGAAGACGAGGAAGAAAAAGGAAGAAAGAAAAAAAAAGAAAAAAGACAATCGGCAAACATGATCTCTTAGAAATCGGTTACACTCGTCCCAAGAGATCCTAGATCGTCGGTATTGCTTACACGAAAGACACTCTCCCGTCAAAGAAAGTTACTCTTACAGGATTATCGGCTTTACTTGCCTCCGTACCCCGGTATACAAAGTTATTGCACATATATGTATATAGGTATACACAGAGATACCCTCCGGTGAATTTTATGTCGAGGGAAAAAATCGAGGGGATGATGAAGAGAATTAGGACGGAAAGGAAAAAAGTACGTAGTAGTTGAGCTACGGAGAGTTAGATATATGGGAACCTGTAAACTTGTTTAAAGAAGAAAAAAAAACAAAAAAAAAACATCTTGTCAAACGGCGCCTCTTTTCCTGTAAGCCGGTAATGATTTTGTCGCAGGTTGTGGATTATACAGGATATAACCTTTGAAATACATGTATCTTTTTCTGCTCGAAAAAGTTTACAGGATCTCAATTCTCGTCCGCATGTTATACAGAAAACAGGAAAGAACAAAAAAAACAAAAAGAGAGAAAAAGAGATTCTTAATGGACCGAGTCAAATTTGGATATAGATCGTTACTGGGCACATATTTGACGAGTAATTGATTCGTGTTTCCATTACCTCATGTTATAGCTGAGATTGGGAATGCAACATCAACACCAACAACAGCAGCAGCAACAACAGCAACAACAACAAGCGGCGGCGGTCGCGAGGTGCCACACGGGTCAAAATCAACGTCATCTCGGTCTTCAGCCAAATCTGCAAGTACGAAACTTTCAGTCATGAATATCAAAAATCGAATATACCTATTTTAAGAAAATATCCTAGCTCGTGCTTCAGTTCTCATTCCATTTCTTTTTTGTTTTTATTTTTCGTTCTTAAATTCTATCGAGACGAATCGCGATCGGTTATTTCGTTTAGGTATATTATTGTACATGTATATACCATGTATAGCGCGAATTCTAACGTATATATACAGGCGCAATATTTTATATATATGCGATACTTCGAGTATAACTGAGTGCTGCATGTGCAGCGGCTCAAACATTTTCAGCACGTTTGGCTGAACGCCAACATAAAATCATCGTCAACGAGGATCTGTGTGCTTCTCTATAACCTATGCTTACACATATTAACTTCAGAATTCTCGATTAAAACTTAACACACCTATATACCCATATATATAACTATACATAGAAATGCTGTAGGTACTGCACATATAATAGAGAAACGTGTCGAGGGGGTACCCTTACGCTGCGCATACGTATCTGCGTATTTCATGTGTGTGTATTTTATGTATTATTACGATGTGTGCAAACAAGCTGTAAGTGCGTTTCACGGATGATCGCCTCGTATGAATGCAATAATATAGTTCGCCCACTTTCGGAATATACCATAAGACTTTATTTATATATCTGGGGGTCGATTAAGAAAATGTTTTTTCTTAAAAATTTATCGCGGCTCACTTTTACAATTGGAACCGTATCATTGAAAAAAAAAACAAAAGAAAATCAATCCCTGCACAGTCTGTCATCCCTACTCTTTCTCCCTCCCGAATTCGCCCCTCCTATTATACACCTTATAGATACATACATATATACTTTCAATTAATCAAACAAAATTATGTATGCGTATAGTATATATTATTTTAAACGGATTCTAACCAATTAGGTAATAAATAGCCGACCACCCACTCTCGTCAGAGTTTCTCCTCTCCTCTACCGCTTTCCACGACTTACAATTAGTTTTCAAAATGAAACAGGGCCAGCAGGAACTACGGGGTTTTATGGGGCTCGACAGGGGAGTGAATTAATAAAAACAACCCCAACTCCGTCGGTCGCTGCCGCTGCTGCTGAACGCCGCGTTTGGTCGGTGCAGCTCTACATAACACACGTCTATATATGTACACATATACAAATCCTTCACACATACTACAGTAAATCGAACATACTACACGTCTTATAGTATTATATACTTATACGTTGAATATATAACGCGAACCGGTAGGTATATAGAGGTAGTACGCCGGTACCCAGATGTGCAGCGATCGTTGAAGGCCCTTATAATTATGCGTATAAACTTTTATTTTATTGCTCCGCAGTTTTTTTTTTTCCTTACTTCTTTTTTCTTTTTCTCCAATTCTCTACTCTGCAGCATATATCGTACGAGTTTGGTATAATTGTTGTATTTGGAAGAAAATAAGAGAAAAACGAATAAATAAATAAAAGTAGTGCAGAATTCGAGAATTTTGTCGATGAAAAATCGCAAGAAATCTTTTTCGTTTATCATAAATATACACCAATACGTATATAACTATGTATTCGATACGCGCAAGCTGTATGCTATACATACACATTATAGATATTTTAAAATTCACATTCAATTAAATTCACTGTAAAATAAAATAATTTCACGTGATATATTATTTTATACGTATTATATACATCTACAGCATATTGTACATAGGACACCGAGTAACACCTGACCTGCGTCTAATGGAGCATGAAAAATTCTGGCATATGCAAAACCATTGTGAATCGGGTCGCACCCTTTAATATAATTCCCTTCTTGATCTATGGCTATGAAATGCATTGGCCTACGGTGCAGGGGGGGGGGGGGGGGGGGGGGAGTGTAAAATAATATATACCTATATGCATGTGTACATACGTAACACGAGAAACAAAATAATCATCTTACGTAAATTGGAGACGAAAAAAAGAAAGAAAAGTCGAAGAAAATTTTCGACGCATTTTTCTGAATCTATATCAAATTTATGAGATGTGTCATTATATTGACATATAAGATCAATTATAATCTTTTGTACGGAATTTTTTTAACCCTCAGAAGATCTTGAGGCCATTAGGCCCCTGGATTTTTGACGTTATTTGACGCACAATGCGTGTACCGAATACTATAGAAGTATAATACGACGCACTAGGCACTACTATGTGTTTATGAGGTGCCCTAACGGGCGCTTCGTGTCTGACGGTGTTAATAGTTTTCGTTTGAACCCGCGATAGAAGAGAGAAACATGTGCATGTTTATCGTGATTTATAGTCCTACGAACTCCCTGCAGTCGTACAAATTGAAAGCGCGCGTTGTTTTGCATTTAACGGGGGCGTGTAGCTAGCGTTGCTGTTGTTGCTGCTGCTGCTACTCGCCCGCTATTATTTAAAGTTGCACCAAATTTAAAACTCAATTCAGATTACCTATGTAATATCATATGCATCCGTACTGGAGTTTCGTGAATTTTTATCATGTAACTTTCATTTGTTCAAGTTTTGTTTCTCACACCTATTTCGACTGGTTTTTTGTTTCTTTAATTCAATTTAATTTTTTTTTTTTTACTCTTATTTTACTTCTAAGTTTGCCCATCCCATTTGATTTATCATCTTAGAATCTTATTATGGTACCAGCTGCTGGCTTGCATTCTTATTTCATGTATATAAAAATCTTTGATGTTACCTGCTAGGAACAAAAAACAAAACAAAAAAAAACAGAGTGAGAAAAACAAAAAAAAACAACAGTCTTATTATACACGATCTACATGCTCGTAAATAGTAATGTTAATATGCTAACAAGGATACAATATAAATGATGCTCATTTGTTTTTTCTACTTTTTCTTTTACAGGCGAGAAAGAAGAATGACTTGAGTCACGGTCATCACAACTAGGCCGCAATTTTACTTTGTTATACGTAGGTATAATATAATTCTTGTTTCTGTTCTTTGCGGTATTATATGTAAGGGATTTCTTAAGTTTTTTTTTCTATTCTTTTCTTTTCTTTTTTTACTTGGCCATTTTTCGCCGGCTATATATACCGAAAATCTGCATGTACTTCTCATCGTATGTATATCGCTACATCCAACTAACGCAAATTTGTATCGCAATTCGTCAAACCAAAAATAAAAGATCTCAAGCAAACGTCTGAAAATATATGGAAAACAGTTGATCCTGTTCCTTACTTCATCCGTTCAAAAATCCCACCCCAAAGTTGGAAAAATGATTAATCTAAGAAAAATATATTTTATTTTTTTTTTCGTTGTTTGAAATCGATTTATATATAAGGCACGTGGAAATTGATTGAGATGCTAAAAAAAAAAAAAATTAGAATTAAGAAAAAAAAAATTTCAAATACACGGAGTAAAGAGGATGATGCTGGTGAAATGTTGTACCCGTTTTCAGGTGGTTGATTCTTTTGTTAAAGTTAAATAAAAACTTCCGAATCACCGGGTTACGTATATATAACGTAACCCTTTTCAGGTTCGCATTTATAAGAAGAACTCTGGAACTAAAATGGGGCGGGATCTACACCCGGTTCGAAAAGAAATAAACGTCACCAAGGTAGGTACGATAAAATTTTCAACTGATTTAACTCACAACCCGTAAAGCGGAAAAAATTATCAACCCGAAGCGTTTTCTTTTTCGCCTTTTCTGAGGACCGTCTTCATATATTTGCGAATTTTCGTATTTGCAAAACAAATAAATCGTTTGAAGATTTCTTTTTTCTCAATATTCTGACGAATGATCCTAACCATCAGCCGAATAATTTCTTTTTTTTTGAAAGCTGTTGACATAGTCGAAAGTAAAATAAATCCGATTGAATCTATGCTAATAATAAAGCAAAATTCAAATAAAATCTAGATATCTAGAACGCCGTGAGATTAGCATGTCACTTTTATAATGTGGCGTAACTATAGCAAAGGGGTACGTTATTTAGGGTTGAACGAAAGAACATTTGTTAAAGTTATACACGCTCTTCTTCTTTCGTTATATGAAGAGCGTTGAAAACCTCCCCGCAAATAGTCCGCACACCGTGAAATTTTTGGCCCAACGGTAAGTTGTTTCTTTTTTGTTTTTTTTCTTGTGAAATTTTAATAGCAACGTCAGAATATTAATTATTTATCGAATGTTCTCTGTTTTTTTTTTGTTTATTATTAATTAAAGACGTAGAATTTTTTGAAAGATTGAAATAATCTTGTAATATGCGCGTTTAACACTTTAATCTACGCCCTAAATTTCCGTTAGTTTCTACTCGCTCTGCCCTCGGGGTGTGTTTCCCTCGAACAATATAAGGTATAAGTAGATGTATATGCGGGGATGAGAGCGAAAGTATGTAATTTGGATTTGAATTCGGAGGGTAGTAGAAATCCACGCAGTTCGTAGGAGGATGGGAAGGCGGTGCTTTGAGCTTCGAACGAGGGTCCAACGTCCTTCAGGGCTTTCAGATTGTGTGCGCTTAGGATTCCGGGAGCGTTTAAAAGCAGGCAGGGCAGGGAGAATCGCATACTCAGGTGTTCGCTCTCCCACCGGACGTAGAATTTTCGAATCAGAAAATTCGAGTTGGTATTCTCATCGAAAATCGGACGAGATGTGGCCGCCTCGGTGAGTGAGACCCGCAGATCTTCGACGGTTGCGACGGTCAAATAATTTTTCTGAAATTTATCGATAAATGTTTTAACAGACAGATTCTCACCGAATTTTTACTATACGTACACCTATATCGAGACATCAATCAACGGCGTTGTAAAGTTAAAGAAAAAAAAGTGTACCCATATAACGGCGTATAAAGAACTCAGACTGGTGTTAAATTGATATCAATAAAACAGGCTTACGGAAAGGGGCGAACGACCCTCGGCGCCCGGACCCGGTTGAAAAGGCAGCAGCCAGAGCCTTGAGCCTTGATCCCGGGCTGAAATTCTCCCCTGGATCGACGCCCGGATGATCCAGGCTTATCCCAATCATTCCTACCCCGTATCGAGCTCCTTCCTGGTGCCAATTACGTCAAATCAACGTCAAGGCACAAAGCCTGCCACATCGCTATATTAACCCAAGTTGATCCTTGCCGCGACGCTCATGGGAGAATTACACACAGAATTTTACAAATTTTAATATAACGACGTCACAAAACATACTAGATCTGCAAAAATATAATAACTTACTTCATATATGGCCGGCGGACTTTTTTTTTCTTCATTTTTTCATCGTTTGATAAATCGAGACTAATTGAAACGCGCCTGTATACGTATATAGCCAAAAGTTACCGATATTTCCCTTTTAATTTAGACAAATTATAAGGTACGTATATACATATAAAAAAAAAAATAGACAACATCCTGGTTCAGATTAGGATATTCAAGTTGTCTCTAAAGAGTGCAATTACTTTTAGTATAACCTATATATACGTATACCTATGTATATATTTTGTAAACAAACTTATTTCGTTTTCTAGAATAGCTTTACTGTAGAAGTGACGTGTGATCCGTCACTTACAAAAGGTTCCTCCTCGACTTTTAACGGCTCTGAATTGTACTCAAAGGTCCCGACGGCGCACTAGACTGCAGTGTAGTATATAGACGAGCTCTTGAAAAAGAAAAAAAAAAAAAATCATTTCGTTTTTCAACAACTCTAGGAAACTGCAGTGCCGTCAACCTTTCGAAAATATTCATCGCACTCCGCGTGATCGATGAACCCATTTTTTGTTTTATTTATTTTTTCATTTCCATTATGAAAAAAAAAAAACGAAAAGAAAAGTTATATATATAATGTATATAATGTGTTTGCCCAGGATTTATACGTGTATAGCTATATAATTTAAAGCTCGACGGTTCAGAGATTAGATTGACGTTTCATTTTTGATAAGTTTCATGCATATAGTTTAATCCGACTTATTATTCGCATGCGGTGCGTTGTCAGAGAAAAAAGACGAAAAAAAAATCTAAAGAAACGATACGGTAATGGATCTCTCTCCGCTTATCGAAAAGCATCTGCATATAGGTATTATATACGATCATATACAGATTAAATATACGATTTCAATCACCCTGCAGATCGACCCTCTTTCTATTGGGACAGAAAAAAATTTGTGAAGACGAACAAATAAAATTAAAGAAAATGCAACGAGTGTAAAACGCAAAACAGGTTCGTAAAATGTAATGATAATAATAACAATCGAGGAAAATCAACTCGCTAATATAATGTGATTTGATTCTGAGTCAGGAGTGAATTAACACTTTTGGTTTTTTTGTTTTTTATCTTCACGTCTTCATCCCAGTCACCCCATCGGTCGGCGATCCACCCCACATAAAACGAGTTAACGTAAGTATACATACGTATAAGTCATATATACATGTATAACGAATACATAGATACGGACGTATATGTATAGTTCACATATGGTAGGCATACGCGTACGGTGCATTATTTTTACGTTACGTATTTTATAACGTCGAAAGCCGCGCATATGTGATGACTTGACCTTGTTTTATAATATACGTTCATAGAATGAACGGGTAGAATATATAAAGAGCATCGAAATCGACAGGTCATATTCATTTTTTACATCTAACTAAATCTATACACACTGTGTACGTACATTGTACACCTATTCCCTTACGAGATGACGTTAACAAATTTGAGTCTGCCCGGTCGAGTGAAAACCTTATAATATGTATAACAGGTGTCTCCTCACTTTGTAAGTCATCAATCAATTTGAATCTTGACACTGTGTCGTATTTTGAATCATTTGTTTTTTTTAATTTCTTTTACTTTTCAAATATCGCGTTACCCCACCGGCTGTATATATCTATATATTTGGTACGATGAAAAAGTCAATCATCAGTCAGTCAGGTTTAAATATATAAGGGAGCTCGGTAACTGAGTCTGCGGATAATAAAGAGAAAGGGAGAGGAGAAAAAATATTCCCTACCAGTCAGTCTACCTTCGGTTCTTTCAATTCTGACATTAATGACTGGCTGTCAATGGCTAGCGATATAGGAAATGCGGGGGAGTAGTCGACGTTTATATAGCAATAGGTAATAGTCGTCAGATATTTTCTACACGTTTCATTCAAGGGTCAGTATACACGAATTGAATACGATGTTAGGGCTGCGGAATCACTGACGTACATTTGTTTGTATTTCTCTTCAATAATGACCCGACAGATTTCAAAAATTAGTGCCAATTAGTGCAGCTGGATGTTTAGGGGAGGAGGTCTATGGTTTAAAATTTATCATTGGTCCACAACTATATACCTACAGGGACCCCGAATCGAGATATAAAAATACTCCCTCTAATGGGATGCGAAATGATTAAAAGATGAGAAGATTTTCTCGGGATAAGAATTACCTGCAGTGATCTTGTACTCCGCTCTTCGATCTCTGAAAGATGAAATTTTCATATGTTAATTTATTTATTTATTTATTTATTTGTCGAAAATATTTTGCTTCGCACTTTCAAGGACACGCATACGTACGGTTAATTTTCCACGGGATTTTGACCTCCTGGTTCTTTCTTAGCCATTGATCGCTGTGGTATTCCATAATATTCTGCAGGAGGCGAACTCGGCCATGCGTAAGAAGGTCGTGTTCCGATCAGACGATCGTCTCAAGTCGTTGGTTTCGAATCGTAAATGTAAAACGTGATATGCGAGTCAGAAGTATGTGACATACCTCGTGTATGTTTGTAGTTAAGATCTTGACAGCTGACACGTCCCTAGGCACAAAACTTAGGTGATCGGTTACAGCGCGTTGTTGACATCGGTAGAAAAAGCGGTAGCAGTTAGCAGCGGCAGAGTCGAGAAACTCGAACGCACATAGGATTGTATAGAAAATACACCGACGTGACGGTCCTTTGTGAAGGGATAAGATGTTTATTTTTGGAAACTGTTAGCTTTTAACTCTTCGGAAATGGGAATATCTACATTTACTACAAACACCCGCGTTTACCCCGGTTAATTATTTATCTCCGGGGCGCGGACACTAAATTTCTGGGTTATAGGATACGCATAAGTACCTGCAGCGGCCTTGTTGTTTTTCGTTTTTTCTTCATTTTCGGTTGTTGTTGTTTTTTTTTTTTTTTTCATTGTATCTTATACGACGGTCAACTCGATGTAAGACGATATCTTCAGGGTTTCACGACAATTCCCACCCATATTTTATACTCCCCTTCGAAGTGACGGCAGCAGCCATCGAGTTGCGCCTCGATATTTTAGTCTCAATTTCTTCTTATATTCGGTATCATCGTATTAATTCATAACTGAAATTCACACGAGAAAAAAAGCGTCGTTCAACGGATCCGCAGATCCTCCGCTTTCACGAATCATGAATTGAAACAGTATAGGTAGTGTGAAAAAATTCTGACCTCGGGGGAAGTTGACGTGTGGGACACGCGATGTAATATTGAATTCGTTGGGCTCTTACGAACGTGTTTCCGTATATTGACGGCAGCGTGTTGGAAGCTGGAATATATTCATGAGGCGAAAAAAGGAAAGAGAAAGAAAAAAAGAAAGAGAAATGGAACGTATAGCTGGGTACCTTACATGAGGGGTAGGCACGCTCCCTGTCAACGCTCGACTGTCAACTAAGCTCACGATAATTGCCAGCATCAGCGGGGATCACGAGCCACGCGCCTCCGAAACTCCCTTTAATTACACGTCACGTTCTACCAGAGATCTTTGTTGGAGAAGTGAGCGTTTCGCAAATAGAAATTGAAAAATTTGCATTTCACAAAGATTAGAATAATTCCAGAAAAAAGTAGCGTTCGATACTCTCTTTTTTACTTCCTCTGATTTCCAGCGTCCGCTCGAGTCGCTGTATAGTTCATTTGGAAATAGAACGGATATCGCGACGGGGAAAAAAAGTTTATGATTTAATCGAGTCGGAAGTCGCGTTAAGATTATGACTAGAATTGGAAGCGTGGCATGTATACGTAAACTTGTAAATACGATCTTGAAATTTAATACAGACATCCTGTGAACTAGGTACTTTACCGGTGTGGTATAGGTGTACGTATAGGCGAAGCCTTTGGACGTATTTTGAATTCCGTGTTGAAAATAAATGAAAAATAGACCCCTGCAGTTCCCTGTACGTGTAGGAAAAATTCTGATCCAAACTGCGCGCGCGGGGAACAAAGAGTTTTCTATCAGCATATCGATCGTGACGTTGTGTGACGCCGCGCCGCTGTACCCGGATAGAAAGTATAGAGGATAGAATTGAAACTGAGATCCGCGAATGGAGATAACGGAACGGATGATCCGTGATATAATTTGAATACTCAAACGACAAGTGTAAAATCACACGGTGTATAAAATTGCTTTTATCGAATTGTATATGCGCGATGACGCGTTTATTTGCATCCGAATTAACCCTCCCTCCCAAGTCGCGTCTGCTCTAAACTAATTTAAAGAAACAACGACAAAATTTGAAATAAGTTCAACGGGCCTGTCTTATGAACAAATACGCACACTAAAATTTTCGAAAATCTTAGTGACACGTGAAATCTTCTCAAATTTCAATAGCTTCGGGCCCAAAAGTGGCCACCACGTCATAGCCGGTTTTGATCCGTGGCTATTTTTTCTTTTTCTTTTATCCATAGAATTCTCGTCTTTTGGGTGTCAGAAAAAAGTGAAGCATTTTTTATTTTTCGTTCTACCGTCCGTCCCGCGCCCTCCCAAGCTTCGCCCTTGTCCCCCAGCAACCCAAATCTCAGACATAGATTTTTATTCCACCTATACCACCGTATGAGCTTGTAGGGGTGAAGAACCCATATACAACTCAATTGAACAAGACGCTTTCTGTTCTCTCTCTCTCTCTTTTTTTCTTTTTTTTATTCATCTCGAAATAAATCCGGTAGCATTCATAGAAATGATACAGGAACATAATCCGGGGACTCGATGTGTTTGCAGATGTTTTACATTCACACCCCGTCTGTTTGCAGACACTAAATTACACGGCACAATGCGACAGAGCGAATACTATAGTATATGGATATCTGAGTATACGTATAAACGAATGAATTCAGCCTGCACAACCCTTTCAGCGCATTATCTAGCCGTAGGAAGGATTATAAAATCAAAGAATGGTAACGCGAGCAACGACGATGCTCTTTTGTCAGCGTAACTACGTCGCGTCGATAGGAACGATTATATCTCCTCTCTCCGAAGTTCATTCTATTTTATTTTATGAAAACGCTGCACCACGACTCCGCAGCTTTTCCTATATTTCCTCTTCGCCCTGATCAATACGCTTTCTGGATCCTCCGGAACCTTATCCACGGTTTCCATGACTACGCAGCGATGGCTGACTACGCGAGGGCGTTTTATATCAGCGCCTGCGTCGCGACGCCCCAAATTCCGCGTTTTCTCATCTGCAACATACACAAATATGTAGGGGGTTGTATCTACATCGCGTTATTTCGAAAAGAAAAATTCACCCGCTGCAGATTCAACGAAACATAAGTTCGAATTTGTCGAAAAAAAACAAAAGAAATGCATGTACAGATAAACTTCCGAAAGGAGGTACGTATCCATAGGTATATGTATACCTATACGAGGGAGTGATTTTTAACCGAGGCGTTCATCCGAGCATCGAAATAACGAACGGTAACTGAAAGCGACGCGTTATAGCTGCACGGCGCAGTCAATGCTCAGGAAACTGTGAACGTTACATTTCATTTTATTCGGAGGCACGACCCTGTGCGAGACGTTGAACACCAATGCGAGTTAATATCAAATAAATCAAAATAAAGGCTTGAGTACCATGGACCAGGTCACCGGGCAAACGGGCGACCATGCGGAAGAGCCTGAAGGGTATGCCGGGAACGACGGGATATAATATCACATAAGCAGCATATAAACTCCCGAAGGCGCACCGAAAAAGACCGCTGCTAAGGATTAGGACTTCAGCTATATCTATATGGAAAAAACTCGAAAGAATTTTGCTCAAGAATTATTCATTTTTCAAATCGATTTTCGCGTCATTGTTTTTTTTTTAGATATAAGCAACAATTTTTCCTCCATCCCTTATATTGGTATCCGTAATGTATGAGGATGGATATTTTAACATTTTGTGCAAGATTTTTTGTGCCCGCGGGCATGTCGCAATTTTTAGGGTTAAAAACTTACGATAAGTGGTAATTGATTTCACGCTTTTTTGATTTACGACCCACATATAAGTCAATTTGGGGTAAAACGGGGTAAAACGGGGTGAATCCAAGCCTCCCTCCTGTGGCAAAAAAAAAAAAACTCCCTACTCGGAACATGTGTCGATCGTATCGAGGTAAGAAAAAAAATATACGTACATATAAGGTATACGAAAGCGTTTGTAAAAATTTCCATTTTTATAGGGAAAACGAAACGAGTATATCGTTATAACTCGGGGGGATAACGGGTGTGACGGATGGATGTATAAAGATATCGAATAATATGTTCAATTTTGTTAATATATATGGTACACCTGTCGATAAAATTCTGAGCTATACCAAAATCTGGGAAAATGGATTTCTAATATTCTGTATTACTAGACCCTTTTAGAGAAGCAGAATTTGTCTCATAGTACAGTGCAGGGTTCAGTCGGAATAGTGTGGCGAAATGTCAAAACGTCAATTTTGCAAAGTGAACCCACAGCCTACTGTAGCAGAATCAGCCGCTATAGTTATACGTATTATAATATAGGAACGTCTCGTGTCAAGCCTTTGACGATAATCTGGACCGTCAACGTGCCTTTATAGTCCCGTAAATATATTTGCCGAGTACGTCCCAAATAAGCGCCGGATTATGGTGTTTCCGAAAACACGTCAATTTTATGTATGGGAACTGCAAATAATGTCAATGGCAGCCAGAGGGCTCGCTTTCCTTTGACATCCCGCGACAACAAACCGCATGAAAAATATATAAACCTGACTACCAGTAGCAGCTAATAACTTGATTGAAAAAAAAAATGTAATAAAACTATTAAAAAATGAACACCGTGTCGGTTAGTTTTTGTCCTTTCTTAAACTTACAGTTACAGTGCACGCATAGGTGCAGCGTTGATCCGTAGGCTCGCAGCACAGGCGATAAGAATCTGCGATGAAAGATTTGGAGAATCAATGTGCATGAGATACAACGTAAGGTCGGACGCTCTTCTACTATGGGAAACCGGGTGTTGCTTTTTTCGAGTATATATCCGTTACAAAGAAGGTGATGAAGATCTTGAAAATCCAGTAGTTCGTTACTCCGAACGCTCGAGCATAAGCGGCGCGGCATCCTTTGACCGAATCTCGTGTAGATACTCCGACCTGAAGAACTAAACACAACAAAAGTGAGATGATATAGTTTAACCAAACAGTATTTCCGTCGCTTCTATGCTTTAAAACTTCGCGTAATTTATTATCGAAATGAGTTATAAGATCGAAACGAACCATCATATGATTCGCGTAAATCTATACCTATAAACTTTCAAAATCTCACACTCACGCCAAAGCGGCTATACAATTTCGTATAAACAAGGTTGAAATTACACCGACCATCGGGGCTGATTTCGACTATAGGTATATACAGGGGGACTTAAAAATATACGGGGGTAAACAGAACCCGCCCCGTATCATGATTACATACCTATAATAATAGCGGAGGAATCCCAACATTATTGCCTTCAATACTACGATGAAATATTAGATAAAATACATAAAAAAAAAAGTAAGGCGCGCCTTGTCCGGATGTCTTGACTAAAGGGCCGTCCGGATCAACGTCAGTAGACTCAAATTCTTGAAGGTTCAAAATTCTAATCCGCTGATTCCGTTCGCAAACTCCATTGAAACGGGGCATCGAAAATATATCCCCCTACATTTTTTTTTCTTTACGGCATTTGATTCTTCGCCCCGCGGGAAGAATTTTTGACATATATAGGGGATAATGTGAAGCATATATAACTTCTGCGATTCCTTCCGCGAACTCCACCTACAAAGAAAACAAAAGAAAAACTAAATAAATGAAAAATTATTTCGTTAAAATGTGCTAAAAGTAAAAAGAGATCGTTTCTCATCCGAGGAATCGTTCGAACAAATATGTTAAAGTTTATATATACCTATATTGGTTACGAAGTATTGGAATAAGAGAATTTTCGAGCGGCGATTGATTGATGGCCATTGATGTGAGCTGACCCGTGTGATTTTCAAATTTTTATTATACGCACGATGCATGCACACCACTTTGAAAAAGTTTTCGACGTGAATTTGAATTTATCCGGCATTAGTTTTCCCCGGTATAGTAAAAACGACGGGTTCCGCATACGTTCGTAAAGGTATATAGAGACATAGGATTTGGTGCGCGCGTCCGTCGGTACAGGCCCTTGACTTTTGTGCGGTTGTCAGATTTCGTTTTGTGTAACAAAAAATTTTTGACGGATCCTTAACCGTTCGATTTCCACCGTATAGGTCTATACCGTATACCAATGCAGTTTTCTCTTTGGATTCAATTCTGCATTTCAACGCATTCGCGCATTTTAGGAAATATAATAATGTATACGTTGCACATGCGAATCCCTTTTGTCCGATGATCCTCTGACAGCTTGCTGCATGCACTCGTCGAGATTGTTCAAAAAATCAGTCACGCTTACCGAACCAACGTAATAGTGGAAGAAAGAAGATCATCGCAAATTCGTGCGCGGAAAACCTGCGTAAAACAAAAAAAAACAATTCAGATCATACGAAACGAGAATTTTGGAAAGTAAAAATAAAAATTTATGCGCAGTCCTTCTAGCAGCGATTGCCTTTCGGTGTGAATACAAGATAAATGTTTCCTGACTTCTCGTTTTCTTTGAATTACTACGGTACCTAGTAGGTATATACCTGTAGTGTATATACAACAAACGATGTCTCCCTTATTGTGTCCCAGTTGTCGAAACGTGGCGTCTTTTTTTCCCCCTCTACGTAATTCACCAAAAGTATTAGTCGTCATTAATCACTCTCAAGATTTTCATGCGACCCTTATTATGGAATTTCTTCACATTACACCGTAAATATTCTTCACAACATCGCCTGCAACAAAATTCACCTTATTATTGTGTACATACTTCACGCCAATTTCTTTCGCTACTACAGGTACTTAAAAATATTTATGCGTAGATTATCAAACGAAACTAAAACTAACAAAGGTATAAATGATAATAATAATAGTGCATGATATTTGCACAACAAACAGCGGGGAGAATAATTGCAGGGTGTCCTTTGTACTCCACTATGGTGGCAGAGAAAACATAGAAAAGAATTTAACGAGAGTCCAATTAGTGAAATGGTTGAATGTGACGCTCGATCTTTCGGTTTTAATTGTTACGCACGTTTGTGTTCGATTGTAAACGCCATCTTTAGTATGCATGAATATGTACCGATGTGAAGCGTGCCGCATTTATATAAGAGTGCGATTTACTCAGCTTGTTAGGTTTGGTTATATGGGTAATATAAATTTGACATAATATTGTAACCGAATTAATATTTTTTTGATAATATTTTCAAGGTCAGTGCATTGAGGAGGAAGAGAACCGAACGATGATGATTTTCTACGATAAAAAGAATCTTCAAATCGTTGATTCAATTTCGATTTCCGATACGATTTGTCCACCTTTCTTTGTACCGAAAAACGGCGTCTACCTACATAATCCTATGAGCCGGATCGGAAACGTAGAAACGAGATTTTATAAAGACGTAGTACGCGGCCGTCTTGGAAAAGGTCTTTTCTATTTTGATATTGAAAAGTCGAAACGCCTACGCCATAGTAGCTCTGCTGCTATAGCTCCTGATTTGTATAGGGATAGGTTCATAAGAATTGAGAATAAATACGTGAAAGCGATAGAATGTTTTCTTTGCGTCATAAATCGTTGTAAACGAGCTTGGGAAAAAATTGGGGGCTAGCTTCTAGTTTTCTATTTCGTTCGTTTGAGGAATTACAAACGAAGAGTCAAAAGTAAATTTTTCTCCTTCACTTCTTCGGGTCAGGTGACGACTCCACGCGGTGCCATTCAACTCGGAAAATCACTGCGAAGGAACTGAATAGAAAAACCTGTTTTTTCTCAATTTCTTATGATATAAGTTTTCGGAAACGTGTAGGTACTATACGAACAAGTATGATGAAACAAAAGTTAAAGGACGGAGAAAATTATCCTCAGGGATAAACGGAGTTTGAAATTGTTTTCAAGCGATTAAGGAAGTGCAGGATAAAGTTAAGCCCGAGAAAGTATTTGTATAAATATACCATAGAAAGACATGAGAGGAGATACCAATTTTTATATGCAGTCCATTTCGGATGCTCGGCGAACTGTAATTTCGGTAATTACCAAAAATGTTTTTCAGGACGAGAAGTTAGTTGGTATAGGTATAAAGAAATAAAGAAATAAAAAAAGAGCGTCGGTCACCCGCCCCCTAAAATTGGACGGAAAGGTTCGTCCTGCGGACTGCTGTTAACCGTGAGGATTGAAACGAATACACGAAGAGATTCCCTGAACGAGCGTCGAAAAACAGAGGTATAAAAAAATCTGTTCTGCCTCGTCCTCAGAAGTAGCCGGTCAATTGTTTAAATCCAAGAAACAAAGGACCGGGACGAGGACGGACCCTTCTTATTCCCTTTGTTAAATTTCAGGGCAGCGAGAACTCGGGACGAGCTGCAATGCCATATATATCTGTACGTATGGGGCGAGGGAAGGAGAATTTCGCGATGAAATTTAGCACCTAGAAGACAGTTACGAGGTTCCGCTGCGCATCAGAGTTCAGACTTTGCTAACCGCTAATTTCACGCCGGTTATTTAGCGACTATAATTCAACGAGATTTACAACGCGACGCGCGGGTTTTTGGCCACTGTCCGACGAGTACTGACATCATATTCCATTTTAAAAGACGTATTTTTTATTTACGAGCTTCGCGAGTGGTAAACAAAAAGCTCGCGCTCAACTATGTTATATTCCCTCTTAATTCCATCTGTATTTCTTTTCAAAAGTTAAGGGTTGCAGAGAGGATATTCCAGAGGGTTCTCAACGAGGAGTATATAAATTCAAGGGCTGTGTGGCTTTAGGAACTTCAACACCAGCTTGTATAAAAATTTTCGAAAGGTACACACGTAGGTATAGTAAACGAACGTGTACGTATAGTCGTCAAGATCTCAGCGTGACGTCAAAATAACTAAATCTCCCTATTGTCCGTTGGTAAAAGGGGTTCATGATCGAATTATAGGGGGGAAGCAAAACTCTCCCGGCCCTCCCGCAGTTCGTGTCTCCTTTTTATCAATTATACAATTCTGCACAACGATGAGCACAGCTGCACGGCACACCCTTTATACCGTAGTAGGTAATATCGCACGACGTCGTATAGTATACGGCAATATTTGAAAAAGAAAAAGCTCACAGAAGACAAGGCAACGCAATTTTCTTTTTTTAGATCAACTATACAGTTAAAAATCGGTCGATCAGGAATCTCCTGAATAAAATTTTTCTCTTCTCTCCCTCGTATAATAATTGAAAATATTATACCGCGCGGTGCATTGCAGCGTCGTCGTCGGCGCGTCAAAGCGAGTTATAATATAGGAAGATCTGCGAGAGTCGTTGGATCATCGGTAGCTGAGTTTCTAAGGCAAACAACTCATCGTAATAAAGCTCTGACTTTGTTGATAATAAAAGTACGTATGCGCGGACGTGTTTGTTTGACTTCCCGTCGCCTCTGATGTCTGGCCAACGGGTTACCCCGCTATTCGGTCGTCGTCAACACCCTGCGCGATGGCATCGTGAGCGTATACGACGCGAAAACTTAGTCAGTAGCCTTGTACAATTAGAGTTTTTGGACGACGAACTACCACGTCGAGCCGTCCCCGTCCGTCGGGACGCCCCCGGCGCCTGCTCGTAACAGTTGCGGGAAACGCCGTCTGTTTTCCACGAGATTTCAACCGCCTCCCAGGAACCCGTTAAGATAATAGAATCTCATCTATTTTAAGATATATGCACCACATAATATCCGAACAACGTCTGAACTAATTCAGTCGTTCTAATATCGCTTGTTTTATAGTTGTTCTTTTTTTTCCTGTTTTTTTTTCCTAATTTTATATAATCTTCGGTTTACTACACCCACTTTGTGAAAATTTTCTTCATCCGCACTACCACGAATAAAATATAGCACGGCGAATTTTTCGACACTATTAAATCCGAGCTATTTATAATTATATATTAATTGTGCAAGTCATCTTATGGTGTATCTAAAAATAGAGGAGGAATCGGGAAAAAAAAGAAACAAGATTACAAGTCAGAACCTTTATCCGAACCGGTACGCGTCGCGTCGGCCGGGGTGCATCACCTGGTTCGACCATCAATCACTACTTGAAAGAACTTCGAGGGAGGTCGATAATTTGTTTGCTTCACGAACAAGCAGCGCTGCTGTTGCTGCAAGGGTTGTACGAGTTTAACACGACGGTACCCATGCAACAGTTTCACCCCCGTTCGTCCGACTTAACCGTGGCAAATAAACTGTTGGCATATTACGATCTTGTTATGGAATGAACGAGTGAAAAAATATCATCTACTCCCATATTTCATTGACTCTATAGCGCGTTCGGTGATATTGCGGCACAGGGGATATTAAAAATGAAATGAAATGAAGAAAATTTTCGCAGGGACTATAACTGATACGATTCGACGCTCGTAATTCGCACCCGTTACCATATTGTTATCAAGGATAATTTTTAATAAGGGGTATCGATAGCAAGTACATGTGTAATAGGGTTGCGGTGAAGGGTTATCGAAAGGGAAAGAAAACTTCCGTTTTATTGAAGAAAATTAATATAACGGGATGTCAAACTTTTACCGAATATATGCATATTATATATGGGCGTAATAAAATCTATAACAATGTTATTTCTCGCAAATTAAATTGCAAGGATTATGTCTGATTCCTGGGACTTTAACAGCAGTGGTACCTACATACCTGCGCTTTATGGGTAGGAAAGTAGGAATTTTATTACGATTGACAACTATAAGTGCCCCGAATAATGCCGTGAAAGTTGTAGAAAAGGTCATAAAAGTACGTATATTTATTAAAATATGAGAAAAATAGAAATTCTTTGCGGGGTGAATTTGAGTCTACATAGAAAGGAGTCTCGTTTTACGATCGTAATATTCCTAGACTCGTATAGCGTATTAAGGAATAAGGAGCGACAGAAGGCAGCTAACGCGCAATTACTCTACTACCCGGGTCGAAGTTTAATTCCCTAATTTTTTCATTTTAATCAACGCCCCGTCAGCTCATTGTCGCGGATGGGGACATACGCCTATTGTTTCTCCCACGCGACACGGTGCTTTTGTCGCAGGGGTAGCTCACAGAATGACCCTTTCATCGCCTATAATCAGCTGTTACGTTCGTTTCAATTAAAAAATTAAATGGCACAAAACTAACGCGCGCGCCCCCGCATATTATTCATATTACACGTATACTGCACCTACGTGAATTGTTTTATTTAATTCCTCGTGACGTCTCCGACACCCCGACTAAAACTTTATATCGCAACCCCCTTCGCGAGTGGCTATAGAAAACTGCCAAATGATCATATCGTCCAGTCATCGTTTAATCATCCTCTAATTTTCTTTCCGTATATTATTTTTCGTTTCCCGCGTTTTGCTAATTCTCATCATCTGCGCTGCGGTGCGCGTATACGTACGATCGAAATAATCTAAAACAAAACAAAATGGAAAGAAAAGAGAAAAAAAAACAGAAGAATAACTAAAAGGATAACCCGCACCGTATCGCGCAGATCTCTAAATAGGTTATCCATATCCTTCGGCCAACTGTCGGAAGCAAAGAAACTCTCGAGGACCCCCGCGATTCCTTGGAACCTTGGAGAAAAAATCGAGTAGGGTCTGCCGTTGGCTACCGCTTTCCAGGATACATTTTTACACGGCTCCCGCATCACCCGTCGGCGACTTTCCGTCGACGCTCCGACGCCCCGACGCACGCCAAGCCGGAAGTTACCGCCTATTTATTAGCCCGATTGTTTGCTCAGGCTGACCCTTGAGGAGACCTCCTCTAACTTTCTTCGTAGTTATTTTTTTTCTCCAGTCGTATAGCGTAGCCAAAAACATCGGAAGACCCTGGGCCGCAGCTATAGGTATACCCAAATGTAGAAATGTATATGAGACACAGAACGATTATATTTGCAGATGTTCATTTTCACGCTATGTTATACGGTCTCAAAAAAAGAGAAAAAATAAAAAAATCTCAAGTTTGGCAAACTATATGCGCTACCTGCAGCAAAAGAATAAATGCACGTATATAGTGTGCATGTATAATAGTAAAAACGGACAATGAAAATATATGCGGCGAAGATAGCAACAATAGAAAACGATAATAGTTGTTACCATGAAGACGCGCGTAATGCAATATTGTAAGACACGTTGTATTGTAGTATGAAAGGCTCCGTTACAGAAGCTTGGTCCTTCAGTTGATCCTCGAGAACGGGGATACGTTCAATTACACGGTTACTTACTTTGCAATAAGCCTGGAGCAGCGCAGCGATTATATTCTTTCCATCGTTCAACTGACCGTTCCATAACCATAACAAGACTTTCACGAAGACATATTCATTATACACATCGGCTCAGAGACGAACGAATGTTAAGTCCCATGCAGGTCCAAAAATCATCGCTGAAATTTCATAAACTATACAATACACGTGAATCGGATCGCTGCAAAGAATATTCCGATTTATTCCTCCTTGTAATAATATTATATTATTACACATATAATACGTGCGGTATTATCGTCCAGATTCAGTCTCGGATGACTACTGAAAGTATACAGATAAAAAATATTAAACCGCACATTTCTTTTCAGGATATGTATATCGATCCAAGACGCGTATAATTTGATATCAATGGGGGCTATGCGAGGTAACTCAAGACTCGAGGCACACGCAAGGTCTCTCATATGTCTACCTGTATCTAAAATGAATAATATATATAAAATATACGTACGTAGACGCGTGAATTTTAATACGGCATAGTTTTCTGAACATTATTTGATAAGATTGAAAAAAAAATAAAGAAAGAATGAATAAGTAAGTGAAACAAAATAACGAGAGAAAAAAAAGAAGAAGAACGACAAAAAAACAATGTCGAACGGCAGCTGGATCGCGCGCGGAGTTTGAGAATTATGAAAAATTTCGGCGGCTAATCATCATCGAGGCCCATCTGGCGTCGTTTTCAGTTGTCAGTTTTCATTGTCGTGCCGGTAGAAATATAATGCCCTTTCAAAGGTTAATTTCTAAGCGAAGGTTGCGTGAGGAGAGAAATTATCCCGTATGAATTGAGTATAACTGCGGTAGATGGCCGGTGGATTTATAACTTGGGAATTTTGCGAGAGAATCCGAAGTTCTGTATGAACCGAATATCGACATCATTGACGATGATTTCGGATCTCCCTTGATTAATTTACCCAGCCATACGCTTGCGCACTAATTTTTATTGTTTCAACGTTCACACAACAGTGTTTGTGAAAACAGAGGAACTAAACGTCGCGTCGTCTTCGTGACCGGAAATACGCGAGCCGCAAGCCGCAAGCCGCACGGATGAAACGCGGCAGGAAAACAGGCAAAGTTTAATGTAAGCTACGTCGAAGCTTGCGATTGTTAGCGTCACAAAAACCGCAACCTCACAGCGTATAAATGTGTTCCAAGCCGTTGTTTTATTTTCGAATTATAACGATTATTATTTTACTTCATTCCGATGGAATAACCGACGATTCTAAGTTGAAGCTGATGCTAATGCTATCTGAATTCGCTGCAACTTCCCCTTCCTCCGTTCGCGTTACAGCATCGCGTCCTGCAGGCTGTCCCTTTTACATTTCAGCGAAACTTCAAACTTCGCTCTCGTTCTCAGGCGGTTGCTTGTTTATTTTCCCGTTCAAATTTTCGACCTTTTTTTTTTCATTTTTTTTGTTCGATGGTAACGTGATATACATACGTATACGGATAAATCTACCTACCTATAAAATAGAATATGCAGGGGTGCGCATATGACATATACATACCTATGTATAGGGTGAGTTACAGACGCCCTTGCGCAGATTCCACCCTCCATTGAGCCAATCGGAAGGCGAGCACGCCCCGTGACGTCACGAGATCTGCGTCCCTGCGCCCTTGGTATATACCTTAATTAGCCAATCCGATTTCTTCACAGAGTTATATACGTTTCAACCCCTGCAGCGTGTAGTCCAGCGTACATTTTCTCTCCCTTATAATATACACGCGATGACTACGGGGTGAGCCTTTTATTAGCCAATGGCGAACGTCGCGCATATTATACGACGTGCTGCAGGGGAGAGAAAAAATATCCGATGTATATACATGTATATAGACGTATATGTATATGTTATACTTGGCATTATGTATAATTATATAACTATAATAATGTGCAGAGAGAGGCGGTGACGTCATTCAATACGGCCTACTTTGGGTGCTGGGGGGGTATTCTATACAATGTTCCAGAATGTAGATATATACACAGTGATTTGAATCACAATCTGTTACTGGGATTAATATACATTTATGGCGACATGAATGTATTATATCTATATTTCCGTTTTATGTAAGCTTTTGTAAAATTCTTCTTTTTATTTCTTCTCTAAATAAAACATAATAAGTACCTATGCGTGCGTTTAATTCTATGATTATTTATTCATACCTTGGTTATATCCTGCGTTGCTGATTCGTCGTCGATATTATTTCGATAATGAAAATTATGTTGCGCGCCGAATGAATTGAGGGAGATTAGCTGTTTATGATGATCCGTGAGAGTCGATGAGAGACGTGAGGAGGACTCGGGATACTTTTCGGGACGTGTACGTACAAAGCATAGCACATATAGGCGAACGCTGCAGGGATCTGAAAGAGGAAGTCTTAAGATGTCAAGATAGGCGATCTAACAGTTGCTCAGAGCCAATAACAGAAGATGATATAGGATCAGGCGCTTCAAATTCTCTCAACAATGAAAAGTATAAGTATATACTATATTTCTTATGTACCATATACACATGTATATAATATCGTTTACGCTTACCTCTGAAACGTGTGCGACGCGTAACCGGTATACGTGTATACGTACGTACCTTATAAGAGTCGTGTTTATTCTCAGGTATACCTGTGAGGTATAGTATGTAAAGGGATTATGTCCTGCACACAGGTAATCCGCTCTAACGTCTGAAGAGAAACCGATGCCCACGTCGTAGTTTTCATTGTCGGCGTTATTGTGCCAAAGTTTTGTGAGAAAACAGCATTTTCGACGCTCGAGGTGACGACAAGAAGTAGCCGAGGCTCTAGCTTGTCTCCGTCAAAACACCAACACCAAGGAAAGACACGTAGGAGAAAAACAAAAAAAAAAAACAGAAAGAAAACAAGGAGAAAAAAATCACCACCCCCATCTCTACGCGTTTCTTCTTCTTCCTCTTCTTCTTTCGCTTCTCCACTTTCCTTTCTTTCTTCCATTTTATCAAGGGGATACCTGAAAAATTCCGAACATATTATTACGCTTCTATACGATGGCGTGTAACATGCGTACGACGCGGGAACAAATCTGTGCAACGTATAAAACGGGGTTTATTTTTTCACATAAAAATTTATGTACACCTATGTACGCGCACGTATGTATACATATAGTGCGTACATCGTGGGTCCCGCTTATGAATACGTAATCCTTTGGCAAACAACCCGCCGAGGCACGCGGCAGCCTACTTAACCGATTTAAATCCGTCGCGATATATTTCACGGATTATACAGAGGTTTCCTGAATATTTGCTCGATATTTCACGCCTCCGAAAAGGATTGAGATTGATGCCCGTTATTTTATGCCTGAATATATAGGTAGCCACCGAGTCGAATACTTACGAGGGATTCTTGTAGGTTATACCATGTACACACTTCATTCACCTATCTAGTCCATTCTTTTGTTTTTTTTTTTTCATTTCTCTTTCATACTATCGATATCGGTGCATGCGCATGGATAAATTTTTCCTTGGTTGGCTCGATGGACCTGCAGGGGTGTTTCTTTTTCTACATGTAATCAGAAATAACATCGCGTTCAAATATCACCCCCGATCAATGAAGGATGAAAGAATGAAAGAAATGGAAAAAAAACTCCGTTCGTAACATTATAGATTATATGAAAGGCTTGCTGCATGTAAGTATATACCTATACTGTGCAGCACGCGTCGCGATGTCAACACCGATATCGAGATATGCACGCCCTTTTTTTTTCTCGTTTTTTACTATCGAATCTGATGACTCACTGCGCAGTATATTCTTTGTACTTATAATAAACGATGTCGCGAATGCTAAAAAAAGAGAAGTGCAGACGCGTGATGGATGATGAATGATGATCGAATCTAAAATATCTATTATATAATACATAATATATACGTATTATGTATTTTCTTCACGGTTATCAGAGTACGTATAACGTATAAGTGGAACCGAAGAATTTTTCATCCTTTTATTATTTTTATTTTCGGGTTATATTTCAAACGGCAAAAACAATTTCTCTAACAATAAGAAAAAAAACTTGCGCGTATATGCATACAATATTCGACCTGCAGCAAAAGAGCGGGGAACTTATTATACCAGACGGTTTAAATATCATTACGATAAAATTGCAGCCGCAACACCATAACGTGTTTTTACGTTTTCTTGTTTTTTTCTTCGTTTCATTTTTTTGTTCTTGTTTTTGCTTGTTTTGTTTCCTTTTTTTAAGTCAGCGGAAGACAAACCGCAGATCAGGCGCAACGTGTCCGACATTCGGAACACGAGTTATACGAGCGGGCTGCAGTAAAATATTTATGTACAAAAGGTATAATATGTATACCTATACAAAATGAAGATAAAGATAAAGGAGAAGAAGAAGAAGAAGAAGAAGAATGCAGCGGATGTTGCATAGGGTATAACACGAAAGAAAAATCAAAAGAGATAAAATAAGAAGACTGAATTCGATCGGAGCGAGTACTGGTAATTTCGACGGATAACTGCTGCAGTGTAGTCGTTCGTATTTTCTGAGGAAAATATTCAAAAAAAGAAACAAGAAAACGACAACTTCATTGATTTAAAAAAAGAGATCTAAGCCCGAGTACTTTTCTTTCTTTTTCTTAGTCTCTTTTTTCAATTTTGAGTAAAGATTGTAGGCCGGAAGTTGGGTAATTTGCCTCGGCGTCGGCGTCGATTATCGATGCTCGATCACTCCCAGGTGATCGTAGAAAATCCGGCTATTCGAATACCCATAGAACGTAATCGTTCACGGGTCACGGACGGAATTACATTTTGATGTTCCGTGCATCAAAGCGTGTTGCTTTCAACAAAAAAGCAGAACAAAAAAAGAAAAAACAAAATGAGGGAGGACAGCGAAACCTCAGAGCTCTTCTTCACGGTTATCCTCCCGCGTATTATATTATCCGTATAAGTATATATATATGATGTGAAAATTTAATAAATCGCTAATAATGAAATAAACATCAAAAAATATGAAGATAAACTGAAGAATTCTATAATTACCCAACATACGGTCCACTTCCTAATCTTTTTGTAACTTCTTATTAATAATTACTATAAAAGGATGTGTGGAATCAGAAGTCAAGGTGATTGAACAATTTGAAAATTGAATCAGACAGTTTTTTTTTTTTTTGCTTTTTTTTGATAAAAAATCTTGTTTAGCATGATGTATTTTTTTTACCGTTTTGTTTTTTCATGCTCCTCTAGCATCAAAAATTGCAGATTCTACAGAACTCTTATAATAATGCATATATAATATAATACGATATACAAGAATCAACGTTGTTTTATTTTTTTTTTTTCTTTCTTTTTCGCCAGTTTTCATTCATCATGTGTATACAATCGCGTGTAGCATAAAACACCTTCACTTGCAGTAATAATTATTTATATAACTATATAGTATCTACAGTAATAACGAATCAACAGCATAAAATTATTAAGGGGGGAAAAAAGAAAACAAAAAAAAAAAGTTATGAGAAAAATTCAAATTTATCACAATTAGGAAAGGTAATTCATATATATTTGTATTATATTAATAATTATTAAGAAGCATCAGTTTTCATCTCGTAATCTTAGCTATCATACCGTATAAACTGTATATGACACGAATTCGAAATGATTAAGTTAACATGTTCATTAAGACAGATATTAATATATGACTCCACATACATACCTCTGCAAACAGAGGATATATATATTCTATATAAATTACAATAGATCTAAGTCCAGTTCTTCTTCTTTCTTTTTCTTTCAATCACGGTAAACAAACAAAAAAGGAAAAAAACAACATTCAAAATCATATGGTCAGAATAGATGTTCATGATACGATAAAAGTATATATTATGTATGTATATCGATACTGTTAAAACTGGCAAGCTCGTATAACTAGGTTATTGTTATTATTATTATTATTATTATTATTATTATTATTACTATTATTATCATCATCATAATTGTTATTATCATTATCATCATCCTTATTATCGCTATTACTACTATTATCGTGATCATCTTTATTAAAAATGTGTTACGTTACGTTTTCGTTAGGTTCTTGTTTTTTTATTATTTATCTATTTATTTAATTTTTTTCTCGTATTTTTTGTTCATTTCTCGATAACGCACATCGCAACCTTCCATATGCGCGACAATAGGGCGATAAAAGGCACGGAGATTAAATTATTATTGAGAAAAAAGATTCTTCAATCTGCTCATGACTATAAATTAAATCTAAGACAAATTTAAAACAAAAACAAAAAATAATTACCAAAAAAAAAAAAAGAAAGAACATATTTACAAATACTAGGTATGTCGACCAACGCGCGTGCCAGTATTATTTATATTTTTCTAAATCAGATTATTCAGTGAAACGGATATCAGTATAACTTTACTAATAAATTATTATTACATATTCACATGCACGAATATCTTATACACATAATTATGAGTCCGTGGGCGTGAATGTTAATTTTTATATATTTTTTTCTTCTTCTTTTTTTCTGTTTTTTTTCCTTTCTTCAACAATATGACCACACGTACACATATTTGCTTGAAACTAATTAAAACTCTTTACATTCGATGCATATAATAATAAAAATTATCATTCGCTGGTTTTCAATCGGAGGAAGATTAGAATTGTGGATGGAAACGCGGTACATAATATTCGGTTGAAAAATTAGAGAACGATAAAAAAGAAAAAAATTGTTAAAAAATGTTAACTCACGGATATGTAGGAGGGACAGCATCACGGTAGAAATGTCCTAAATTCTATCTGGGAACAATCCTTCCGATTTCTCTGGGATAAGGACGTTGAAGACAGGCGCATAGGATGTATGGGAATTTTGGACACCCTGTGGATACTGTAAATAAACAAGGTTATTACAGAAGCTTTCGGCATTCCATCATATAAAAGTCTTATAAAACATTCTTGCTTAGAAAAATACATTGGACGGAGTCCGGAGTAATTTTTTTTCTTCTTTTGTTTCTTTTTGTTTTATACATAAATATTTTTTTGTCTTTTTTTGTTTGTTTTAATGTTGTATAAAATGAGAGTGAGAGAGAGCTATATATTCGCAGCGGGCATCTACGTCATCCATAAGTACTAGTACCTGTTTTAAAAAGACATCGTTAAACTGATAACGAGCAAACTTCCTCCAATATTCTTGCTCGATTATGACATGTATCTACGTATACATGTGTACGTGATTGACAATAAAATTAACAGCGTATATTTATCATTTTTTTCTTTTTTGTTTTTAGTCAATTGATTTTTGTTTTTTTTTCTTAGACTCCGTTTCAGTCAGATGTAAGAGAATTGAAATAAAGTGTCGATTTCTATTAAGGGAAAATCTGAAATCAATTATTAATCACTAAGTTTTGAAGAGCGCGACGCGAATTTTCGATTCTCTCACATCAATTTTATACTCTTGGAGTATTTTTTTCTATTTTTTTTTCTTTCAATTTAACTAAGTTTAAATTTTTACTATACTACAGAGTACTCGTAACGACAGATTATTATTATTATTATTATTATAATTTTCGATCTAATACTTGATAATAATTTGTATATTGATCGGACGCACGAACGCTGCATTGCAAAAATACCATTTCACTTATATGCTATTTAATAAGAGAAAAGAAAACAAAAAAAAAAAAAAAAGATCTATTTACAATATGTTTTGAGTAAGCTCGGTTTCTTAAATTTATATATCATCCTTCAGACTAAGTTAAAACAAAAGAAATGTGGAAACACGTATGGGATTTAAAATCCCTTTAACCCAAGGTATATTACTATGATTTGAAAAAATTTCAATCAAGCATCTTAACTAAAACCTCTTCATCGATTTCGGGTCAATTCTGTACCCTAAATAAATTCTTACCTCGTAATTGTACGCTATTTGAATTGGCCCGTATATGTACCTATAATGAACGCGAAGTTACGCGAGTATTCTGAGGTGAAAAGTTTCTATTTTGTTTTAATATTTTTCTTTAAGTAAACACATGCCGAACACCTACCACGAACTTAACAGTCCGTTCGTCGTTTGTTTTATTTGTTTTTTGTTTGTGGTTGTAGTTGTTTTTTTTTTTTTTTTTTTTTTAATTCTTCCAATATGTCTCCTCAATCTTGAAACATCGAATATCGATATTTCCCTTGAACGTAGTTCACATTAATGGCATCACAGATGATTTTTTCGGTCACTGCACTTGGTCCATGATAATCTTAGCAAGTTTTTAACGAGGCGTTGAAAATAATCAGCCTATAAAGGGATGAAGAGATCATCATGGCTTTTATTCGAGGGCTTGCATCAGAGCCCCGAGTTCTCTGAACGTAGTCCCTATTTTTCCAGGCATGTTTTGCTTCGTCGACAGAAAAGATCTCACGGACATTAACTTCTCATAACACGATACGCACTTGTGGTACCTGCGAATTAAATTCATTGCGATTACGGTTAAGATTCTTCGTCGATCTTTTTATACCGACTAACCTTTCTTCTCGAGAAACATCGACTCCGATCGTATGCAGAGGTGCTTGAACGTTCGATTTAATTACAGGTGAAAAATTACGGAGAATCAATCTTAGCGCTGTACATCCAACGGACACGTACCTGAAAAATAAAAGACGATAAAAACGTTGTTGGCGGTTTTTAGTCGTCAAACGAATCCGCAATCGTATTGACCAACTTTAAAAATGGCGACGCAGTTCTTTTCGATCGTCATTTGAATTTCGAAGTCCTCCAAGTTCCGTATAAAATATCAATCGATTAATATCATTAAAATAACTGTACAGAATATTGTTGGTAGAATTTATTTTCGTATTTATGCTGTATTTCGCGTATCCGCAGGGGATAAAATGTTTTACGTGAAGCTCGCGTGCAGCCTTCGAGTTTTCGGCGTTGTTGTTACGCACGGACTCTCGGGTGCAACGCCCCATCAATATTCCAACACCCGACTGCGGCAGCATTTATGGCATTTATAACCCTTTCGATTCGGCACGGTGATATTTACCGGCACATTTCTATCCGTTCTATACAACATAATACGAGCCTGCGAACGCCCCGCGTTTTCCGTACGCGTCCAAACGTCCGAAACTAGTTAACCCTTTCTTCTACATCGACCTATACAACCCCGTGACGGATTTCAGGACATAGTAGCTTCAACTAGAGCGAACGATCTCCTATTGTATTTACGATTATCGTTATTTATTGGCTATTACGACTGTTTCTATCAATTTCCCACAGCCTTAACGATTCTTTTCCACGCACCATCTTCCAACATGGCCACGCCGTGAACGAGGCCGGTCAAAAAACATTTTATTATTTAATATTTTCATAGATAAAAACAAAAACCATGTATTTCGCTGCAGTCGAGTGGGTTTATTCCGAACATCGTTGAAAATCGACGAATATTTTTACATAAAGAGTATTCAAGTAGAATACATGTCTGTATTCCCCCCCCCCTTCCCCTCCACGTCGTGACATCTTTATACGTATAATACGTGTGCCGACGTGACACTGGATCGAACCCCCCGATGAATACATTACGTGAGATCGGTATTCATTTTTTTCTCACACGCGATTCATGAGCTTGTCAAATTAGACGCGGTGTAACTAAATACCGTGAAATTATTGACTCGGTGTAGGCAACACTCAAAATTAGACTAACAATTCTTTCGCTCTCTCTGCTCTGCGGATTCAATATTTTGAATTCGTTATTACCTAGACGAAGGGATTTTACACAGCGTCATTTGTTTCCTACAAGCTTTTGTAACGTACACCTGCAGTAGCGCCGCTTAAGAAATCGTTCGAAGAAGTTGAATCTAGTAGGGAGAAATTAGTTGAAAAATAAAGGACTGATGTATAATGTTGGACGAAATTGGTTCGTTCAGTCACAAGCTGTTGCCCATCGACTATACCTACTATACGAAGGGCGTAAATGTTTGCTTCCTCGCGTCTAACGCGACAGACGTTTCCCTTTCCAAATAAAATGAGAATAAGAGAAGTCGAGTCGGTGAAGAAAAAAGTTACAGCCAAAGGGCACGAGTTTGAAAAAGAAAAGAAAAAGAAGTATAACGAGAAATAAATAGATGCGGGAACGGAACGGGAGCCGTATAGAAATGCCGAAAAGTAGAAACGATTCTGCGATGATCGTGTGAAACGTGAAAACGTATCAAAGAATCTGAATGGCCTGAGGGATTTATTGACGTTTAATTATGAATTACTGTATTTTTTTCTTTTTTTGTTTGAATGCGTCGAGTCGTTGCCTGTTCCTGATCGTTAGGTTTTTAATGGTTTAATTACTTTTTCATGCCTCTCGAGTTGCGCTATAAAGTAGGGTATTGTGTTTCCGGCGTGAAAGGGCCGTTGAAATTATCCAGGCTGAAAATTAGGCTCGCGTTGAACTGACCGGCTCGCTCATTGTCAGATGAGCGAACTGCACTGCGTGTAAACGCGAGGATCACGCACGTCGGGGTAGCAGTAATTGCCTACCTTTTGATAGTCGCACATTATATTGCTCGAGGGGCGGTGTTTGAAGGAGAATTCGAATTCTTAAAATGTAACAAGGGAAACCCGCGCGCGTTGACTCCGCTCGGATCACGTTCTCGAGCACCATAAAACCGTGTACGAGTATAGGTGGAGGACATGGTGGATACACAAAACGTAACTAATTGACGATTACGAGCCCCATTCGCACTAGGTGTCCGGCAGCTGAACCTGATCATCTCCACCCCCGCCACAGGTGACCCTATACAACCGGTCGTTAAACTGCAGCCTTATCGTGGCTCGCCTACACCCGACACTCGTCGTCCGTTCAACCGTTAACACGTCCACTAATTGAAATTACATTCGATCCAGAAACGCGTGGGTGGTCATGGGCGTATCGGGTATATGAGGTAGTTTCAGCTGTCAGGTGTACGAAAATTAAAATCAAAATCTCCCTCGTTCCCCTGCGCCGTCAATTATAACGATATCGATGTGTAATTGTCATTCAACTTGACGTTGCATTTTCAAATTCTATGGCCCTTGATTCTTTTGTTTTGATTGTCGGCTCGAAAATCCAAACACCCATTCTCATGTGTATTTTTAGTCCGGAAATCCGAATCTGCTAATCAAATTGATCTATTTATCGAGATGGTCGAGTTATCGGCAATTTTTTGCTTTTTTAAGATTCGACCGGACATCAGGTTTTCCAAATTTTGTTTCATTATGAAAAATGGGAAATTCCCACGTACGTATTCTGAAGCCGATGAGAAGCGAACGCTGGCCGCGACATATGTACGCGTCTCACGTGCCCTTCAAATTTCAATTCGCGATGACAATGGTAAGTTGAGAATTCGGATTTGAATTTGAACTCGAATTTGCATCTGCTACAGTCTACTGTCAGCTCTCATCCCGATCTCGGTATTGTCTCAGCTAATTATCACCGTAACCTTTTCGCTCCTTGTCAAATACGAAACGTCCCATGCGCGCGCCTCGACGTCCCCGTGCGTTGGCCATTCTCGTGTATTATTGACGCACGACAACCCTTGTCCCAGCCCTCGCCCTTCTTTCTTCCTTTTTTTTTTTTTTTTTTTTCGCTACCATCGAAATCCCCGATCCGACATATAGCAGAGAAAACGTTTTTACGGGCGATGAAACTAGGGGAGAGAAAAGTGGGGATGGATATAAAAGGGCGAGGGCAAAAGGAGGGCTTGAGTTTCAAGGGGCTTCTACTTCAAAGCGTATGTGTACGACACGCAAACCAACGCAAGCGTTATGAGCATACCTATACGCGTATGCTTACAGAATGGGATAAGTGTAACGCGGGAACCCTCTCCTGAACAAGGCGTTCGGAGGGTCCTGTGTACGATCCTCCCAAAACAAGTTGCGCTCTTTTCGAGAACCACCATTTTTGCCTCACAATTGAAATTCGGACTTTTTCCCCTCAATTGCAGCTCGACGGATGGACTTCTCATTTTCAAATATAACACGAAACGTGAACCTTATTGCAATTAGCGATTCGTAACTTATGGAGTTCTGAGAAATCTGGAAGAGCTAGACTCGATCCCGGCTAAATATCATCCTATCAATTTCGCAGCAATATCAAACGAGAAAAAAAAAATTCAAATTATATTTTACTCACATTTCGTATTTGCTTTGAAGTAAGTCGCCGATGGATGTGAGCAAGGAATTGCAGAGATCCAAGTTCCAGATTGTTCTGGAACCGATTCAAAAAAAAAATTCAATCTATGGTAATCGAAACCCACCGCCAAATTAAACTATTTTCAATTTGAATCGTAGAGCGCTGTTCACTGGAATAAGAATGTAAAACTTTACTTACGGTTTAAGAGTAATGACTCCCAGAAGATCGACTATAACGGACAAATCGTTCATAGCCACCGCCGAATCTACCGCCGCCTGAAAATTGAAATGAAATATTTACGTGTCCCGTTTTAGATTCCATTTACTATCTTCGGATATTCAACTACTGAGATTTCGTTGGGGCCGAATCGCGTACCTTAAGATCTTTACTGTGCCATAACGAATAGACTATTTGCAGAGAGCGATGTCGACTATTAAGTACCGTCATCATAGACTCGTAGCCTCGCATCATACTGTTTAGTACTTCAGCCTCTGACATCTCCGGCAAAACGCCTAGTTGCGAATAACCCAGAGCTCGTCCCTGGTAACTGTTCTGGAAATGTGAAAACGATGATGTTAATCCAAACTGCGTTGCGCGGAGGTAAATTCAAATGAAAATCTACATCGATTACTTACCGGTAAAAATTCATCCATATCCAGACCGCTCGGTTTGTCAGCGATCATTGGGACGAATTCGTCTTTAACCTTTTCTTCCGCTGGTTGTCTGAGCTGTGCTACTCTTATGTCGACCTTCACGTTCGGTTGTATTTGAGCTTTGTTCTGTTTTTTTACAACGTTCCGGGCTGACAGAGGTGTGGAAGAGGAAAAATTCCTCTGCAACGAAGTCGACCTGGACTGCGCAGTGTTTGGTCGATTCAAAGCTGGATCGGAGGGACTGTGTCTGATGTTGTTTATTCTGTGACAAAACATAACGCAGTTTGAAACATCATTCTACACTCCTCTACAATTTTTTGCACTTACTGTATAGGATAATCGCTTTCGTAGCCTTGTTCTCCTTCTTTGCAACTACTCTGGCGTTTCAAGCAATGTTTAGGCGAGTCTGGGCTAGGCGCCCTGCTCTTCAATTTGCCATCATCCATGACAGGGGAAATGGCAGCCATTGGAGCAACTCTTGGGGTAAGAGTAGAGTTTGATCTTTGAGGGCCGAGCGGTTGGCTTGCAAGATTTTTCTTGCCGAGAAGGGGGGTAATACTTTGCCTGAGCGGAGGAATCGTGGAAATGTTTCTAGAGTTTCTATTTGCATTGTTTGCCTGAAGATTTGCTCTGATTTGACTCGTAGAAGTTATTAGATTCCGTTGAACGGGAGGAGAAGATTTTATCGGATGGACACGAACTGGCACTGGCTTCATCATCGGAGGCGGTTCTTCGTCGAATTCATTTGTACTCAAATTTGACAACGACGTTGATAAAGTTTGAAGTATTTGAGGCTGCGATGGATCTGGAAGGACAAAAAAATCTTGAGCAACACTTAAAGATCCTATCGTGAAAGATGGATCAGATGCAGGTTATGAATAAGGCTTTGGATACGATGAGGTGATGTGGAAGTGAGAAATTATTGTGCATGGTATTGTTGCGTTCAATGCCTTCGATAGCTATTCATATTTAGGACTTACCCATTTCTTCGGGTTCCGGAAAAGCTTCGAGTTCAGGGGGTGGTGTGCGAGATACTGAAACATATCGTGCAACAGCATGCTCTTTCACAAACTTTACGACACCTGATCTAAGTTTTCAACATATTAACATACGGGTGTTGCGACAATTATGCATTCGAGTTAGTAGTCATGTGCGTTTTATTTACGCGCAATTTGCATCGTACATGACTGAGATGTGAGAACTATTACTTGCTAAGATTAAAGATCAACGATAGACTCAAGTACTGAGTTCAGAGTTTCTGTGAACATCGAATAGCGAGAGAAAAAAAGTGATCTAGACGTGTAACATTGATAATTTTAATAACCGTCACAATTTACTTACAAGATCTGTTTGGCTGGAACACATCTCTGTAATCTGTGACACTCGGTATTTCGGCTATCATAACGTCATCTTCAGGATCTGTACCAGATTTATCGGCTTCCTCTATCGTTTTAACGTCTAATCTATTGAACAAGAAAATATCGTGACGTTTCCATAGGTTTAAAAAGAGAATCGATGCAAGAAAACAATAAGAACACGTATTTACTTGTGTTTCTTCAATTCCGGAGGTCTTTCTTTGGAAAAACTTTTTCTCAGGGAGTTACCATGATTGAAAGGTGAACCTGGTGTAGGAATTCCACCAAATGGTGCCACCTTTTTCAGATCGCAAACGTACAAAACAACATTTGCGAGGTTAAAAGATGCTCCGATCTAAAATAAAATCAATGCAATTACGTCAAAAATCTATCCAATAATGAAAAGCATTCTCAGTAAACTCACCAATTGATTTTGTGCAACGGCTATGTCGTGGACTTTTCCCCAACCGGTAGGTATGGTGTCGAGTGTTCGCGTAGGCTCCCAGCCATAAATCTTTAAAACATCCTGGCTGCCGGCAAAAAGACACTCGCCACCTTGACTAAAGTATAAACTTCTGGAAAAATACCGAATTATTACGAGGGTGTTCCATTTTTTCTGCGGCCACCTGACTTCCTCAAATTTACCTAATAGCTGCAGATTGAGCTTGCTCCGTCGATGAGACTAATTGGAAGGATTCCAAGTCCCAAAAGTGAACGGTGCGATCTGTGCTCCCACTGGCCAGTAAGAATTCATGAGGATGAAATTCCACCGTTGTCACTGGCCCCCTATGCTCGGAAAACTCTCTCAATTGCTTTCCTGCCCTCAGATCCCAAAGCTGTAGGAAAAAAAAGAGAAAAAATCAACTATATGATGAATTTTGGTGGATTACGAGCTCTCTATGAATATTTCATTGAAATTTATGCAAATTATTCAAGATTGGATAACATGATTGATATGCGCGGTAATATCCATCGAATTCCTAATCTGCTAATTTGCATAAGCCATATGTGTTCGAGCATTATCTCATTAAGATACCTACTCGTTTGAGTGGGTGAAAGGGCAAATGGGAACTGATTTAAACTATACATATTATTATTTTTTTTCTGCTTCATTTCTTGGATCTTCACCTTAACTTTCCCTTCCGCTCCAGCACTGGCTATCCACTGACCATCGGGGCTAAATTTCAAACTGTTCACTGTATCGGTGTGACCTTTGTAAGTGAAAATACAGCCTTTCCTTCGCATGTCCCAAAGCTTTATTGCCTTGTCCAGACTTCCAGAGGTGAGTAATTCTCCATAGGGGTGAAAATCCATGCATCTAATACCATTTCCATGCCCTGTCAGAGTCCGCGCTAGCTTGGCATGTTCCAGGTCCCAGATTTTTAATACTCCAGTTTGTGAACCAGCACAAACTAGGTCCTCAGTTTGACCAAAACGAACACATTCTATCGCAGTTGCGTGTCCGCTAAGGCTCTGTAAATCATGGAACGAAATAGGTTGATCAGAAATAATCAATTGTGACAATATTTATAAACGCACTTGAATACTTTGGGGCTTGAAGATAAGGGTCGATACAGGCAAGGGGATCGTTATGACACTGCTATCCTATGGGAATGGAGTTTTTGACAATTCAAGGATATGAAGGAATCTGTGGGTGACAAACTTTTTGCCTTGATGATTACGCAATGATGACAGCAACTTGGTACTTACCATAATACAATTGTGCTTTCCAACAGCCCATAAGTTTACTTTTCTATCATCACCACCAGTAACTAAAACGCGACCAGATTTATGTCCTAGGGCTAGGCAGTTGACGTTCGACGTGTGTGCCACAAAGTCTTCTGCAAAATTAAGTTAATACTGTAATTTGTGAATAATAGATTGGCAAAAATGTAGAAGCAAGTTGACCATAATTTCATATCATCCCCATGTTAGCCAGGCTATGATGTGAAGATATAGGTAAAGTAATTTGGTGCAGCAAAAATTTACTTTGTTGGGTTACGGTGAATAAAAAAATTGTTGGTTTCAAAAACTACTCACGCAATTTCCAGGATCTCTTAGTTGACGAAGCCATTGTTGGTTTGGTGTAGAATAAATGGTTCAGACTTGTTTAATAACAGTATTAATTTGACGTCTTAGATTCGGGTAGGAGGATTTTTTCTTCGTCGATTTGGAGTCCAACATTTTTACGATTTTCAACTATCTCTTGTATTAGTTGATTCGATTATTTATACCGCACCGAGCAATGCCGAGGCATATCTTGGTTCCGCAGAGAAAATTCCTGCGTCTCAATTTTCTGGAGTCTTTTTAGGAAATTACTTGATTTACAGGTTTGTTGTATCTCATTTCTATCAATCCTTGACATACAATTCCATCTGTGGATAACCCGTCCCGAACCAAGTGAGTATCGAAATTCCAACCGACGTTCGAGACCGAATGGACGTCATTCGACTTTTAAACCATCGACTATCCGAAAACGATTCGAAATGATACTGATTTCAGTTCAGCACGCTCATTTATTCCGTTATCATTCACGGCAGATGGTTATCCGATAATTTGATAAACCGTTTTTCTGGTTGCCAATCTTATTTTTAATTCCACTGTGATGTTTTATTCCAAATATTTTCTGCCAGGGAAAGGTCGCTTGCAGTTGCTCAAAGCGGTAATGAATCCGAAGTGGTCTACGATCGGCCGAACTTCTGTCTCATACACACAAGGGCAATCACCAGAACCCCGCATTCGCGAATATTTTTATTACATCGATCACCAGGGCATGGTGGGTCTAATTCTAAATTCAAGACAATGTTATCGCAGTCCCTGACCCATTTCATCACGCAATATCACCATTTCCATAACTGGGTCAGATGGTAGTAATTGAAAAATGTCTTAATGCACGGAAGGGATGTTTAGGATTGTTACACGGTATTCTTATGTCAAATAAATTCAAATTTCCGAGTTCGATTGACTTCCTATAATTCTTTCAAATTCACCGCAGTTATTTCTCGATGATTCTCGTATGAAGAACTTCACATCTTGTTTCAAAGGTTTGTAGAATTAGTTAAATGACGTCAAATATAAACAAAAGTTTTCAGGATTTCTAGAAAAAGAAATAAAGATTAGAATAAGTTTGTAAACATATTTGTCGAATTGAGACATGTCTATTTACTTTTTTCAAAAGGCAACCATTCCGCAGTCCACGTCAATTGCTACATGATATGAAAAATTCCAGACAAGAAGTTCCTGGCATTTTTCTTCAAGAGACTTCGATTAAATGAGACCGGCCGCTACACAGATGATTTCCCCTACTTATCAGTCTGTGGAAGGGAACGAAACTTTGTAAGATGCGATGACTTGCCAATTGTTTTTACGCATGTCATTACACAGGAAAATTTAGACAGCGGTACCAAGGAAAATCGATTCAGTTATGCTCATGCTGGCGAACTCTTAACGGTTTGTTATTTTGTATTTGTTGAGAATCAATAACAAAATTAAGTAGCAATTTCGTTAGTGTAATACCGTAAGTATATGTGGTGGTCGGCTTCTGTTGCAGGTTCCTTTTGAACCCACAAAAATCTTCATGAGTATGAAAACTGGACGGGTCTACCATCCAGCTCCAGATATTGTTGGTAGCGTAGGTTTGGTGCAGTCTAAAATTGCTATAGAGTTCAGCAAATTTTTTGAATTTCACAATGGCGAAGAACAAAGCCCAACACATTTTACATGGGATGAAAATAGATATGACTTAAATACTGATTGGTATAAACAGAAAATGGGCAAAGTTTTGTGAAGATATTTTTTTACAGAATGTCTTCACCTGCTTCCTGATTTCTATTTTCAAAGATCTAAAATGTACACATAGAGTAAATTATAAAAGGATTCATTCTTCCAGGCACTTTGTTATTAAATATATCGTGAGATAATATTTTTTATATCTATGTTTATATTTGTGATAAAAAAAATAACAATCCTTAAATTATCATCTTCTATAAATTAATGTAGACACGAGACTGTAAGATCAATAAAATAATATTACAATGAACGATGCTCAATGAAGGACTGATTCCGTGCCTGACGTAACTATATTGCTAATTCTATTTCAAGGCTGTAGTTGAACCAAGATCTAGAGGTTCGAGTTCTACGAGCCTTTGCGTAATTGCTTTACAAAAATATTAGGTCATATTGCTATTTGTTTATCCGCAAAGACCTCAATCAATGAGTATAAAATGTAGTTGTAATTAAGTTCTCAAGAAGTTTCAGCACACAAACATACCTTCGAGCCGATTGCCAATATCTCTTCTTACATTAAACCTTTGTTATCTCGTTTCCGGCTTGGAAAACGGCTGAAGCGAACCTGGTTGCACCCAGGAAAAACCAAGGACTTTATTTTCTCTTTCCTCCTGAAATTATGATCCCCATTAGAGTTTTGTACTTTACAATGTTGTGTCGGAAGATTGTTTTTTACTACCTTGGGCTTCAATATCTCTTCTCTAATTTCATCATGCAATGAACTATCATAAGGGGTGAAAGTTATGTAATGTGGATCGTCAGTTGGTGGGGGATCATAGACCTGATTCAAGCTGTCTGTTACGCTTTCTTTCGCGCGTTTGTGAAAGATCTCAGAATCACTGTTGAACCTAGAATAAAACCGAGTCATACGATATCCGAGCAAATGTTGTTGAATCAACCGATCTTTGTACAAGCTTTCTTACAACGTTAGAGCCTCCTGATTCACAGATGGCATTTTAGAATCAATTTTAGTGAATACTTTCACAATGTATTGCACCAATTGCCAGACTCTCGTGGTGCGCCTCCATTCAGGGAAACCCCAGTTTGTATCCAATTCTCCGGTAAAAGCATTCACGAGGGGATGAAAAATTTTCGATTGGAATATGACCTTCTGAAATTGGACCAAATGTAAAAAGACAGTTCTGAAACTCTGAATAAGTATGAAAACTTACCGGAGTACCACCATCGGGGAATGTCTGAGGCAAAGTAATCGTAAACCTAAATACACCGCCCTGGTAGAGTCCTTGTCTGATAAATATTACCCCAAACCACGTAAAAGAGTTTTGAGCAGAGGGAATTACGTAGATCCCTTTTAGATCCTGTTTTTGCATCATGCTATATTCAGAAAAAATTATGTACTCTTGCAAAAACACAGCATATTCCTTGCTGCTCTGAGTAGTGACCGGTCTATCGATCATTTTTGCCGACATGGCAAGCTGTGTCTCTGCGTTGGTGTTAGCTGGCAGTAACTTTCTAAATGATCCCTGTCTCTTTAGATCGTCACCGGAATCTCCATCCCCCTGTAGAAATAAAGATAACGGTTTTGATTTAGTACAAAATTGATTTGTGTGAAATTAAAAGTCTCCTCTTGTGTTGCACCAAATTCTTTAGGATAATAATGACAAGTTGAAATCATTTACGGGATCAAACACTTAATTACTGTACGTGAATATTGAAAAACGTAGACCTCGTGAGAATTATCGATGACGAAATTAATGAAGTTATGTTGCATACCTTAATTGCAGAAGTGATCTGCTTCGATGACATTGTTAATTGAATCTCGTTTTATGTTTTATCCAAGCAAATTGTTATTTCCACATATTATATCTGACACAATCGATGAATAATAAACTGGTTTCAAGTTTCAAACAGCTGATGCTGCAATGTACTGAAGTTGCAGTTCGACAGCAAAATCTTGATGCGATCTTGATACGATACTGTCATGTATTTGCGCATAACTTTGCTTCGAAGTACCACGCTAGCGTCCATAACCTGGTGAGGCACGGTTTTCGGCGAATCAATTAATATTTGAGTTTCTTGAAATGAAACACACAACAAATTCGATGAGGATAGGACACTAAATTTTAAAAGGTCTGATTTCATACTTGGATGTTTCATCCTGCAATTGGTTCGTGAATTTTTGACAGCAGATACCTAAATCACCAAAATGACTGCAAGAGAAGTAAACAAGACGAAATTATCCAAAGGGATCTTGGACATGAAGGTATACAATTTAATTTTTTCTTTGTAAACCCAGTTAATTTGATCCTTTTTTCTTTCCTTGCTTCCAATACACTACTAATGATTTTTCAGTTTATGAAAAGAACAAAAGAAAAAGTTGAGAAAGAGAAGTTCGAAGAAGAGGGCGAAGAGTACTTTGGGGCTCAGTTGACGAACCGCATGAAAAAAGGAGCGTAAGTTTTGATCATAAAAGTTCTGTTTTGCAATCTGTTTTGCTAGATTTAATGTAATCTACCATTCTCATTATTCAAATACAGGGGCCAATTCATCATAGAGCCAAGCTTTGTATTTTGTGAAAATCTCATTGATGGTCGAGTGAGCTTTCGTGGTATGAATCCAGAAATAGAAAGGCTCATGGAGTTGGAAGAAGAAGCCAAACGGACGTCTAGTCAAAAAAGTAGGGAAACAGAAGTATCGGATGAACAGATGGCTAATCATTACAAGTCATCTGCTGTCGATACAATTGCGAAAAAATTCCGAACTAAACATCAAGACAAAAAATATGTACGGGACGTTCGTACAGAAGAAGAACCAACGGGGAAAAAACCAAAATTTTTGAAACCATCTGATTGAAAATAAAGTTAAATAATCTGGTCTTTTAATTTAGGCACGTTATATTTTGTCTTGTTTCTGGTTCATTTGACTCATTTTCAATGAACCCAATATCTTCTGATCCATCGAATGTCTGGCAGTGACATTTTTCAAGTTTTCAACGAAAATTGAACATGAGACAATAAGTTATGGTGAAGTAGTTTGTACAGTTAGCGGTAGCTACATCAACTCGACTTTTATATTACACTTAAAATAAACTTACAACCAAAATATATCTATGTTAAAATATTCATCCGCTGTGACATAAATATGATAATAATAGTAAAAACAATTTCTTTTATTATACTATCTCTTACGAATCGATCATTTTTCAGTTGGTACTAAGGCTTTTATAAAAAATGGCACTGTCCTAAAGTCAAGATGACGATACTCCCGATAGAGAATACCAAGCACAAATACCTGCCGGTGATAGGAACTCTGAATAATCTAGCACACATTTGCAGTGATGATGCATAGAGTAATATCGTATCCAAATCTGATCCTGGGGTGTCTTGATAGACAAATGGTCGTATCCGAATTTCGTGTCCAATTCCTTGGATGGTAGAGCATGCAGAAGTTAATCGTGCTGCCTAGAAAAGCAAAGTTATACGATTACTTCAATATTTCCAAATCATTTAAGGATCCCTGAGGTCCTTACTGACCTGTATGAACGGAGCCAAAGATATTAAGACCCACAAACAAACGTTTATAACACTTATGTAGATAATTGGACTGCTTTGCACTTCAACATTATCGTATTTCAACAGCCATAGAATCCCAGCTGCAGCCCAAGAGAAATTTATCACTGTATAGATGCAAACAGTTGGGCCAAACTCATCGTTTAAGTACTTGAGCAATTTTTTAAATTCACTAATCTCCTGCGATAGAAATTTAATGGTATGTGTGTACTATCAATATAGAGAAAGCTGGCCTATGATGCTATCGTTTTTAGCTATTATCATTTATCAAATGTACCTTCATCCAATCTAGCGGAGCCAGTGTATGCTGAAGTAACTTGGCACGTAGAAAGTACAAGTGAGACGTTAAAAGTTGTCCTTGTAAGCAGTAGCTCGTTATAATTGTACCTTGAACCATATCGTGCCACAGGGTACAGATGATGAGCAACAATTTCAATGCTGTCTTCAATTGGTCCGGACTAGAAAATGCAATACTGAAATATAGCTGGAATGCCTTACTGGCTGAAACAAATTTCTCTTCGAATCATTAGCCTCACCTATTATCCAGCCACTGGAAAACGATACTACCTTGAGCCATCATTATGTTTACCGTAACCAGAGCTACAATCATCCATACAATGCTCAGACCAATAAACAGCCAAAGTATTCTGACTAATCTTCTCTGACTTCCCCGGTCTGATGGATTAGAAGACATGAGAAATGTTCTTTCCATCAAGTTCTGAAGCTGTTCATTTTCTCTGATTTTAAATAAATATACCGCGTACAAATATGCCGCCAAATGAAGAACGCTCGGGATAATATAGCTGAACTCTATACTTCCATAACATATTCGCTCGTATTGTCGCACTTTTGAGGCGTTTGATACCAGTTCGTACTCAACAGGCAAGAGCGTGTAGCAAAATCCACGATCTCTTCTGGAAAAGAATAGAAATTTTAAAATGAATGTAAGGGTTTGCTATGTATTATTCTGAACGAGAATTGTATGGATTGTAGAATTGGACCTGAAGCATGCCATGTACTGTAGAACGTATCCGATGCACATGAAGATAACGACTTGCAGAGTGTGAAGATTGGCAAGGATCGAGTAGCAAGAGTAATACCCTGCATCGTCACCGCTGGTTGGTCTTAATCCCATGACCCCTAGGAGTCGCAAGTATGGACAGAGTATTTTGCATTTGCAGTAATGTAGAACGGCCGAAATACTAAGAGTTTCATAGTCTGGTGTTTCGGTGATCTCGCCAATCTGATGCAATATATAAACATGACACTCTTTAGTCGGTAACATTTCCAGAAAATTAAACTTACTTCGGTACTCTGCAATTCGGAAAGGATCGATGGTGTAGACGTTTGCAACCGATTCCCATTATTTCCCAATGGGGCAGGTTGCAACTCCTTCGTGCTTCCTGCTTCGGTCGTGCTCCGCCCAGGCTGCAACCAGCAGAGCATCATATCGTGGTTAAAATATTCTAAAAATATCGGTGGTCGTTACTATGCTAAGCTCATGTCACCATTACCATGATTATCCTACTTGGAAATCATGGAGGTACAATACAAGTTTCAATAAACATGGAAATTACACCTGACAATGTCATTGTTCACAAAAATCATCTTCAGTCGAGTCAAAGTCAAGGCTAAATGTTAATATCACACGATAATTTCAATCTAATAATCACAGTTATAGATGATTACGATAATTAGTATGAAACACACCAATAGATTACTTTCAGAATATCGGTGGTAATCACAGACAACAAATTCAGACTTATATGTAAATAAGATGTAAACTGTAAATAAACAAGAGTATGACTTACCAAAGGCATTCCCTCTATTAACCGAGCAGCTGTACCACTAAACTTCAAAATATTTGCATGTATGTACGATGCATATTCTAGTATCAATTACCCCCTGACGTGATAATTCGAGTTAGCAATATTTTCTGATGACTCTTCACCTCCATGGCACTGATAAAAGACAATCCGAAGGTTGATAGAGATTTGTTTGTGAATGGAAGTAATCAGTCATCATTAGGTATGGTGGAGAACAATACGGTGTAGAGAATTATTCGTGAAGGGCAACAGTGGAGGAATAAAGATTTGTTATTTTGACTGATTTATTTACAAGTGCGTATACAAATTGTTTTCTTTTTTGATATCTGTAATATTCTGTCATACAACTCTTTTGCCGTTCCAAAATTTAGGCTTCAATTTACTACCGATTTTACCTGCCGGTCTCGACAGCCGTTTACGTTCTTCTCTGTGTTTTTTTATTTGTTCTTCTGAATATCCAGACCTTTTTATCTGTAAAAAAAATATTTGTGATACAGCGTAACACCGCAATGAATGTGTTATTGGTTCTGTTGTTCTTTTTTTTTGCTAATCCACTAAATTTGCTAATCCAATGAGACGTTTTTGTTTTCTCATAAGTGAATTCATACAAACAATGGCAAACCTTTTTGGTACTGAAGGTCATTTCTCGATTCCCCAACGAGCCGAGAATCCTGACGTTGTTCGTTTCTTCGTCGTGCAATCTCTGACCAAGGCTCACTCTGTGATAGAACATGAAAATTAATAGTATCAACAACCATGGCGTGAGGAACAACATTACTCATATCGCGGAGCAAAAAATATTTAATATAAGGTGAAATAGCCAATATCAATGTTATGGTAGTGCCTCTGAGTTTTTTCCAGGCGAAAGTTACGTAGCCGTAGGCGGCGTTGTATTTTATTCTCGATTCACAAATGGCGAAGATGATCAACATAGAGCTAATGGATAGAAAAACTTACCTATTTTGTTTCTTCTTGATGGCTCTAATACCCTTATACTCTATGCCTTCTTTGAGTTCGAAAAACTTAGTTGAATTGACCTTGGATGACTCCCCTGTCTTCCCTTCGTTATTTTCTATTCTCTGCGCCTTTTCTTCTTCCCATTCTCGATGCCTCGTCTCTCTTTTTATTAATTTGTGCTGCTTCTGGACCTCCTTTGCCCAGTGTTTTTCGTCATCTGAGCTATCTTCGTTGGAAGAACTTTCTTCAGAACTTGGTTTACCTTCTAAAGCTTCCTCCTCCTCTCTGGTCGCATCTAGCTTAGCTTGCATGTCTAGTTTCTTCTTCAACTCTGTCCGTCTGGATTTGTCGAGCTGCGATATTACAGGATTCAGTAAACGGAACTCCTCGGCGTTCCGATCTACCTCGAAATCTGGGTTGTCAAATAGAGCCTTGAAACGATTATCTTTCAGGAGATTCGGCGTTGCTTTCTTCTTTTTCTTTCCATTAATATCAGATTCATTATCCATCAGTTTCAAAGCTAGGTCCTTATTAACTGAGGGTAGTTTTTGAACCTGTGAAAATGAATTCAATACATCGAACCATGTGGAATAATTTCATAGGTCATTATTTACTGCATACATTTACTGTAGTACACACCTGTACCCTGTTGACACGTTCTTCTTCAATCTTCTGTCGGATTTTCTTCTTCTTATAATCATCGAATGCAAATGGCTGTGCAACGTCTCTAGCTTTTCTGTAAAGCCTAGCATCCATGAAATATCCGTGCATATATGCTCTCAGTAAATTTGTGCCCTTTAGATGCGATAGTCCAAATTCGTCCAGCTCTTTCTCTGTGACGAATTTATAATCATCGTAAACTGTGTCGAAATTGGACTCTTCCAGTTCTTCGGTAAGGTTATCGAGAAAACTACACCACCTTGGTGCCGGACCCAAACTAGGTATATAATAGGTTTGCATTTTTGTATTCTCGTTTGCAATAAACAACATTCCCGTATTCGGAACCACGCAAAGGTTGTTAAAGTCAGACTGCGCCTCTATCGAAGTGTACAATTTACCCTGAAATGTTATGAATACGTTATGATGTGCAAAGCTTTTCTCTATGCAGAAACTTACCGTCCCTTTCTCCCAAATTTTCACAACTGAACTGTCCATTGAATAAATTAAATCCATCTGATTGTGGAACTCTATATCTCGTATCGGCAGTCCGTACATGTGATCTTTTACCAACAATGGTTTATTGGACCTGATGTCATACAACAATACTTGTCCCGTAGCTGTGCCTACGCCCAATGTCAATGCCCCCTGAAACTTGAGGGCTGTGATCGATGGGAATCCTTCGAGCCTAGAAACATTTTAAAAAATTTCGAAGTAATGATGAAAATGATTAAAAACGACAATCAACATGAACTTCCAGGCTGAAAGTGAAACTACGTACTGGGAATTTTCCGTGACACAATGAAAAGCACAGTCCAGTGTTCCGACTCTGTCTCTTGTCCTTGGATCCCAAGCCTCAACTCTCCCCTCTTGAGTTCCAACGACAAGTGAATGATGAACAGGGTTTATGGTGCATCTATTTATACTGGATGCCTCTGTAACTAGTGATTGTAAAAACTGACCCCTTTCCAGATTTAGTCGATAGATTTCATTGCTGTAAAATAATGCGTTCGTTAGATGTTTAATGACTTCGATGAATGTGTAGAAAATGAGTGAGTTTTGTTGCAAGTTTTGTTGCTCACCTAGCTCCAGCAATGAATAAATCGCAAGATGGATAATGATACTGCATGTCTCTTCCAAAACGAGGTATCCTAAGCCTATAGTATTTTCCTTGAGCTGAATGAAATTCAACATAACGGTCACAGTGCAAAAATACCACCTGAAAGTTTTTTTATTCTAAGTGTAATCCTAGAGTCTTCGATAATCTGGTTTTCAAAAATAATTTTGAGCAAATTCTCACCTTGCTATAGTCATCGGACAATATTTCAAACGTTACAACTTCGGAGTCAAAACATCGCTCAAATTTCAGCGACAAATTATTGACGTCGAAGCATTTTACTCTTGGTTTGTATATTCCTGTAGCCAAGATATACTGGCCGTCCCTGGAAACCTTGATATTTGTACTAACTCCGGGCATATCAAAATCCTGAACAAGTTCAATTCGTCTCCTGATGTCTGTGAACGGGGATTAATGAGTATGAAAACATGGCATTAAAAACCAGATTTGAAAATTAGAACAAATTAGGGCAAAGTGGATTCAAATAACTGACCAACATTTTTCTTCAATAGACTCCTTCGTTTTCTCTCAGATAACCACTGAAATAGAATTGAAAAATGAGTTAACCTAGAGAAAGTAACCTGATTATGAGGAAATGTAAACCTTAATAAACCTAAAATAAACTAATCAGTTACAATCAGTTACCTCAGGAAGTGATTTTCCAGCGCTGAGATTGTATATTTTAATATTATTGGGATCGGAGACCTGCATTTTTCGCGATTTCAAATAAAATCTAAACTAAAAGAAATCGCGCGCACACGCGGAGCAGACTAAGTACATTTATTTACGTAAAACCTAACCTTAAATATTTGACATGTGCTCGACGAAGCATGATTCAAAAAACCGAGCCTCGAGATCGCAAATCTGTAATCTTTGTCATCTGGAGATGACAACTGTTGAGATGCTGTAGTAGCAGATCGCGAAACTAATCTCTCCAGTAACTCCTTGCAAAAATGAATCACAAAAGAAATGTTCAGCGATCTTTGGGTACTATTTAGATGATGGATTGTTGTTTTTTGTAGAATTAACGCCTGTTGGTCGATCTACACTTATCTGTAAAAGATAAAATTATCGAATTCTTCCCTTGTTATCCAATCCCCTCCACGAGAACATTTTGGTATCACAAGAATGTGAAGTAGGCGTGTCTTGAAGAAATTTTCTGTCACTTGTCAGTTGTCAGAATCTGCAGCTGGAGGCTACTGACATCAGTGCTGGAGGTAACCACGGAGGTAGTTAGGAATTGTGTTTAACGAATGTATAATTTATCTGTGGTGAAAGGAGGGTACAATCCCAAACGATGATACCGTGTAATTTGTCGATAGATAAAATACGTCGTATTTTCCAACGTATTTTTAAACGCGATCAAAAACGGTGTGTATCATCATGACAAACGTAAAGAACGATAAACATTTTTCCACACATTACGTCACTTTGGAGGTTAACTGTCACCATCTCATAAGAAATTGGTGCTAACAGAGCAATGGAGAGGTACATGTACTTGTGGCGAGGTCGTGATAAGATATCTTACACATTTGGTGATCAGCCAAACGGCCTTGTCTGCAAATTAGCAACTGTCAGAGACCACGTATTTGTTTCAACCACCACGAACAATCTCTATCATGGTGTTGTCACTCAACTCAGTCCCGAATCTCAGTGTTCCTTAACATTCAAAAGAGCGCAGTTCTACGCCGTGGATATTACCTCTAACTCTGAACACTTGTTTGTTGTTAACAACGAAGGGCAAGTCCTTAAAGTGAGTCCAGATGACCTGACTATTCTCGACACCATCACCTTACGTGAGGATCCTAAAACTTGCAGTCATGGATACAAAACGAATAACGAATTAGTCAAGGTAAAGTCTCTAGCCGTCAGCGACAATGCGATGCTATTTATTGCTGAAAATGGCCAGCTTTGGGCTAGCGGAGATCAGCCACAGATCGATATTAACACATCTGAGCCAAGGAAGGTGACATTTTTTGACGGTCGAATAGCGTCTGGCATCGCCTGTGGTGCAAACTTCAATGTGGCTCTTGTCAGAAAAGTGATGAAGACTATTAAGGATGACACGGATAGTGAAAATGACCTGGAGGAAGAAGTGTTCGTTAGTTCTTGCCCTCATTGTGTAAATGATGTCATGTTGAGTCCAGCCAGCCAGCCATCAACCGATACCTGTCCCCTTGGTTTACATGTTAGGCAATCCAGCGAAGATCATTCCACTAATTCAACTAGCGCTCCATCAACGGCTAGCAAAGACCATGATCACGGTTTGCATCTAGATGATGAAAACCAATTCGAGGACACTTTCAAGCTTCTGACAAATGGTGATGAGAGTTCTGATGGTTTAACTGTGAAGCTTGAACGAGAAGAGAAGAAGAATGTCATTTTTATAAATACGGAAGCTGCTAGGCAATTTTTAACAAGGCAATTATCATGGGTTTCATCTTACGGAAATGCAGGAGAAGAGTTGCTTGCTGAATGTGCAGATAAACCTACTAGGATATTGAAACAAAATGTATCTAACATGGCCAGTCTCGTTTATGAAGGTGTGAAAACTGTGGGTGATAAAGTAGTTACGCTCTCCCGACACATGAGTGGTAGTTCGGACACCAACGAAGCACAAGACAATGGCCAAGAAGGCTTCGAAGAGCTTGGAAAAGGTGAAACTAAACCGACAGCTACTAGTCTAGCCAATAGTCTTCGCTGTGAAGAATTTCCTTGGTCGTCAAGTGCCGGAACTTCGGAACGAGAATTATCTGAACAGGGAATAAATGAGAGAATAAACTCCTTGGTTCGTACAGGCAATAATTTGCTTTCAACCGAACTCTGGACCTGGGGAGATGTTCAATATGGACAACTGGGGACTGGAGATATTGTTAAGAGACCCAGGCCAGTTTTAGTTACAAAATTAAACAATTTGGGTGTAAAAAAAATCGTATGTGGCAGCTTTCACGTTCTCGCATTAACATTAGATGGTAGAGCTTATGCCTGGGGAAGAAATAATTCGTCGCAAGTTACACCGCAATCACCCACGGATCAAAGCTCACCAAAATTATTTAGTGGCCCAACCTTGTCTCCAACCGAGAGAGCAAGAAATATCGCTGCCGGAGATAAACACACGTTGATTATGACGCCTCTAGGATTATATTTGATGGGAAAATATAGGTTTGTAGCCAAATTTCGTATTTGTATCGATGACGTATGCAACTATGTATTTCAAAAAATTTTCTAGCTCGGATAAGACAGGGGAACTGGTGAAAATGGAAGTACCAGAAGATTCGGGGTATAGTCCAAAACATATTCTCAGCTCGGGAGTGTATAGTTGCTGTACGACGATAAATCAGCCAACTTGTAACATATCATTAGAGCTGAGAAATGAGCAGATATTTCTGGAAGAAATGCTGGCAGTTTATCAAAACTTGATAAAACCATTTCAGAAGAAAGGGGGAGCGACGCAAGAATCAAACGTATATGAAACCCTGTGTCAATGTTACACAGAGCTGATAAGTTTCACAGCATTGAACGTCCTGAGTTTGTGGGATTATTACGACCACATCGGCGAAGCTTACGAGGTTTTAGTTGTGGCGAGCATAGAGGAATATATAACTGTGTACAAACACTATCTAAATGCAATATGCGATGTCGTATCTTTGGGAGGGTTCACACATATAGCCAGAATAATTGACGTACCGCCAATTCTGACTAACATATTTACGGATGAGGTCAAAGGAAGTAAGGCAAAAAAAGCAAACAACGAAGCAATCATTGCACTAGCCTTACAGCATCCATTAAATAGACTGAACAGGTATACTGCGCATAGGTATTCATGTTTCCGCTCAATCATTAAATTTTCTTGTATTCATTGAGTTTTTTCGGCTGCTTTCGTATTAGCTGTATTTTACCAGCTTTCCAGTAGATGTTTTCTAACTTTCAAATCCAACAATATCATTTCCACCAATAACAACGTCTTTGTAAACTTTGTTTACCAGTTCCTTAACGTAAACCATTATATTATTTTTATTTTTAATTAAAGCCGCATGAAACCGACACTCAAATTGCACTTAACTTATCAATAACAGGTACAAGGCCATGATACAAAGCCTAATCAGAATCAACGGACCTAAATTAGGAATAGAAAGACTCCAGGAAGCCCTAGGAAAATGGGAACAAATATGCGACGAACAGGATCGTCGGCAGAAAGAAGCTGAAACTACTAAACAATTTTGGGAAAGTTCTGGAAAACTAGTCGAGCTGTTGAGATCACCGGACAGGAGGTTGATCAGAGAATCCAGAACGCATCCGATAGCGGTATTGAATTCCAGTAGATTTTCAACTCACTGGTTCGTGTTATTGACCGATATCTTGATCCACGTCAATGGAACTTCCCACACGGTGCACCCCTTGCCTACACTCTGGGTAGAACCTCTACAGGACACAGACACCCTGCAGGTGAGTAGAGACTGAAAATCTTCTGAAATATTTTAATCAATTTGCTAACGACGGTTGTAACTTGGAAAAACTTATCAATTTCTGAATTATTCCATGACAGAAACGGTTTGAAAATCGTTAATTTCAGTCATCGGAGCTTACCGAAAAATTGTTGTAATCGGGTTGGCTTGTCTTCAATTTGCTCTCAGAGTTTTTGAGTTTTTATGAAGAGCTTACGGCTTTTTTTTAAATTTGTGTGTTTGGATTGATTTTTTATATTTGTCTTTGTTTTGTTGGGAGGAGCATGTTGCATGGCGAAAGTTGATGAAAAAAGGATTGATATCGGTAGGTATGCACAATTATACTTTTTCACCCCAAAACTTACGCAAGATCACCCTTCAAGATTCGCGATCACACCTCTGAAATCAAAATAATTCTGTTACTTTGACATCGGCATTTTTTTTTTTACGCCAAAGTCTGTCATCGAAGAACCGCAGCTCGTGAATCGCGCGGTTTGCCAGTTTTAAATGAAAAAGACTCAAATCATTTTTTTACATATTTCAGAATGCCTTGTCCGTAACAACGCCGGAGGACAGTTTAGTGTTGTATACGCCAACTCCGGGTGAACGTACGGAATGGTTACAAGCTTTACAAACTGCTATAAAACGCAGTCTTCTGAGAGTGGTGGGTCACGTTCCACCATTGGTTCGATCAAGTTCGTTCGCCTTCACTAAACACAGCATTTACAAAGATGCCAAGTATACTGGTGCGTCTTGACAGGATTAGATCGATGATTTTTTATCCTCAATTACCATGAATTAAGACATTTGAACCATGTACAGGGCGTTGGTTAAATGGCAAACCACACGGTGCCGGAAAATTAGAATGGACGGATGGACGAATGTATGTTGGGCATTTCAATCGCGGCGTTATACACGGTATAGGGAAAATGGAAATACCTACTCAAGGGATTTATGAAGGGCAATGGAAAGATGGTCAACAGAACGGTTATGGCACGATGAAGTGTGTTTTTATAAAATTATTACCCATTCAGAGTAAACGAGCGTCGATCCTCCTGTGAATAGAAAATTTTCATTTTCAAATCATCTTACAGATACATCAATGGAGATATTTACGACGGGTATTTTAAAGATGGATTACCGCAAGGATACGGCATCAAAAAGGAAGGCCATTTCATGGCGTCTGTCGCATCCATCTACATCGGTGAATGGGCAGCCGGATTAAAACAGGGCTATGGCGTTATGGATGACATCACAACCGGTAAGAGGTATTAAAATATACTTGTACACGAGCAAAAAAGTCGTTCGATCAAGATGTGCAGATCATTTGGGATATTGAGAAGACATTTGCATCTCGATAAGTGATGTCGAAACGATTTTATTTCAGGAGAGAAGTATCTAGGTTCTTGGAGCAATAATATGAAGCACGGATGTGGCCTAATCGTGACATTGGATGGCATATATTACGAAGGAGTATTCATGCAAGATATTTTAACGGTCAGTTCAAGGTTATCGAAACAGGCTGTAGTACTGATAAATATTTGGAGGCTGATCATTTACTTTTACAATATCTTTACAGGGCCATGGTGTAATGATTTTTGAAGATGGTACTCATTACGAAGGGGAATTTCGATCCGCAGGTGTTTTCAGCGGAAAAGGCACACTGACCTTCAGCAGTGGAGATAGGATAGAAGGTAGCATGAATGGAGCTTGGAACGAAGGAGTGAAAATCACAGCTACTCTGCATATGAATGTCGCGAATGGGAGCTCGCACGTGAACGCCAAGCCTATGTAAGTAAAAATTCGGTTTCATTAATTCTGTTGAGAAAAAACAAAAAATCATCTCTCCGATGTGTGATTATCCTCCACCGCAGGTCTTTTGGAAAACTTTGCGTGCCACCGGATCAAAAATGGAAAGCGATATTTCGTCAGTGTTATCAGCAGCTCGGGGCTTTGGAGCCTAGTTCTAAGAATAATAACACGGTGACCAATAAAATCGGAGAAACTCAAAGAGTGTGGCAAAATGTTGCGGTGGTTATAACAAACTCGCATCAAGATACGGTACAAAAAAAAAAAGATCTAGCCAGTGACTTAAACAGCAGCGGAGAAAGACATCGCAACAATGTTGACCATTTAGAAAGAATACCACAGTTTGGATTGGACAGTTTAACCATCTCAACTTACGGAGAAGTACACGATTATTTGATTAAAGCCTTTGAAAGTATTCACCATCCTCTTGGAACTTTATTAACCGAAGTAGCAGCGGCGTACACAGCTACCTACGGGGGCGTGAGGGTTCACCCTTTGTTGCTGAGTCATGCAGTTTCAGAGCTACACAGTATTACCTCAAGAATCTACTCTGTGGTGACCTTGCTATTTCCAGCATTACCACCAGGCGGACAAGAACTTGTCCTTGAAACCGAAGATGGCGAGGAAAGGTAAGAATTTTCAACTCGTCGTTACGACACTGAACGCATGTAATTTGTTCGTCTGAATTTTTTATTTCAGTAAAGTTGTAAGCGCCGCAGCAATTCTTCATCCCGTACTTCTTCCGCGTGTCCATTCGGCACTTTTCGTCCTTTACGCGTTGCATAATAAAAAAGAAGACGATGCTTATTGGAAGAGATTAATGAAGTGGAACAAACAACCAGATATTACCTTGATGGCTTTTCTCGGGATCGATCCGTGGGTGGAATTATTATTCACGATTCATTTCCCGAGGCGCGTTCGAATTTTATGCGAAGTTTTCACGTTCCAGGAAGTTTTGGAAGAATGCCACGAACCATCTTGCTGACAATTCTTTATCTGGCAATTCCGAGCAATTGTTCGGAGATGCGGTCGAAACTCTGCAACAGTTGAAAACGACATTTTCTCCACTTGAAAAATTACTCGTCATCAGAAATACGTTCGAACAAATGACTCAGGTGGGATAATCGTTATTGACGGATGAAATTACTTGCGAATTATTCGTAATAAATACCTGTTCATTCACAGGCAGTTCAACGACAGCTTGGCTCTACTTATCTCTGGACGATGGACGAACTCTTCCCAGTTTTTCATTTCGTTGTCGTTCGAGCCAGAGTTTTACAACTCGGTAGTGAAATTCATTTTGTGGAAGACTTCATGGAGCCGTACCTACAGAATGGGGAACTCGGGATCATGTTTACTACTTTAAAGGTGAGAATAACACCTTATAAATATCGATTTCGGAACGAAAATACCTGAATATCGTTTACGTATATGTTCACAGGCTTGCTACTACCAAATACTTCAAGAAAAAATGAGCATGAGTAATTAAAACTTTTGAAATACGTAATAAATAACTGTAACAGAATGTAATCACGAGTGGCTCGCACAACTGGTGTGGTGCATTTTGGATGTGGAAACGACATAATATAATATATTTTATTTATTTGCATTCGATGTGATACCAAGTCGTGATATTCTCCAATAAAGCTTTGATTAATGTTAGGGTTCATTATAAATTGTAAATAGATTATTAAATGCAAGGAAAGAATTGACATATCAAAAACAAAAAAAAAAAAACAAAAAACAATCTTTGTTTCTTCGATTTTAGTATGTAGAAACAGTTTAAAGATACGTCTTCCCGAAATTTACTCTTTTCCATTTACACATTTCACGTCAATCATGTTGCTCACGAAACACCATTACCGTACGGAATCCTTGCTATTATCAAAAAATATTTTTAAGAAAGTTAGTGTCTGCGGCAATATTTATTGTGTGTTTTTTTGTTCTTTTTTTATTCCGTATTATCAACAGCATTTACGTCTTCGTTTATAAAATATGTACTTTTTTTCCGCCGATAAATCTTACCGGTATAAATATAAAGAAAAATAATCCCACGACGAAATCAAAACTATGAGATATGTAGTCATTAACACAAAATGAACGCGTTATTATCCGACCTGTAAGCGGATCGCCGAGATGAATTTTTTTCAGAGCTAAAACATCGGAAACTCATCGCATTCCATATTTGAAACAGTCTGTATGGAAACTTGGCATTTATTTTTAGCGAGTGGTCCAAAATATCTGACGTCAGTTTTCAAAGTTTTTAATTAGCTCGGTATAGGTGAGATAAATTTTTTGAAAAACTGAAAATATTGAATCAGATAACGTGATCGCACATTATTTGTATCATTGTCAGTAAATTAGTCATGAGAAACGAAAAGCTCCAAACTTTGGCCTAAGCTTACCGATATCTAAAATCTTGTTAGAAAGGTGAAAATGCTTCAAGGCATGCAATCTTACCGATAATATAATGTTAGACAGAGGTTGCTAGAAACAAAGCGATTGACTCATTTGTAAGATTATAACTTTTCGTGTGAATAGATGTTATTCCAATCAAAAATATTACCGTTACTATAGAAACCATTTAGCCGGCGTGTTATTTGGCATTTTTTGTTTTGTTTTGTTTGTTTTTTTTTTAAGACCTAATTCTTTGTCAAACCAATAAATAAATACATACGTAATACATACTATACGTATATGAAAGAAAATTATGCTATAGATATTATGACGATATGTACAGTGTTAAGTAATTACAGTGCGTCCAGTAATAAAGTTGTACGATCACTCGATATTTATTTGAGGAAAAAAAAAATAAACAAAAGAGTGAAAAGAACGCGTCAAAGTTGTCAAGAAAAAACAAGAAAAACAAAAGCCTTAAATTTTTCGATCATATTAAAACTGCAACGATAATGAATCACATATTGAAATAATTCTTGGATTATATGAGAAACGATAACAATACATGTTACGTAATATAATATACTTATACCTATAATACACATATATACATAGAAAAAAGAAATTATCGACGGTAACACATACAAAACTTCCTGTGATACCTTTGCTCTGGACACCCTTTGATTATGACGGATGGTGAATATTATTCTATTTTTCTCTTGGTCTCAATTTATTTTTGCATCAAGTATGTGATTGCTTACGTGCTCCTTTGACATATTTAAAAAAAACAAACATACTAAACTAAAGAAAAAAGAAAAACAAAACAAAACAAAAAAAAAACTTAGAATAATTATCTACATTTAATTATTAAAGAAAACGTGTAAGGAAATAGATAAAGTATGCGTAAATGAAAGAGAATTCATTATTCTATAAACAAATAAGCAATTTTATGTGCAGATCGTAGCGTGTACCTGAAATCATGAAAATCAGAGGCTAACAATAAGTACTACATACATTAGATTATAAAATTAGTTACGGGAATACTCATCTTTGAAAATATTTTCTTCTGTTCCAAAATGACAATCAACATCGTCAGAAATTATGCATGGAGAATAACCCATATGGCTCAATATCTTGAATATCAAACGATATTCTATCTAGCTGTAAAATAACGATACTTTGGAAATAATGAGTGTCACTATCATCACTCAGAGAAAATTATTATCGTCCTGCTCTGTTGTAAATAAAAATTTTCTTTCGTTGTTGAAACTCTCGCCTCCTTTAATTTCCTGCATGATCCTTTTGCAAAATATATTCCATACTTTCCATCGATCAGATAACTTCGATTGAAATTTTTTTTAAATTAACAACTAGGTTCGTAGGGCCCATTGGATCTGAGGATTGATAGAAAGATAGATGTGGAACTTCAAGATTATCAAATATATATATTTTTTTTATTAAACACAGAATCACAGAGCAAACCGGACATATTGGAGGGGTGGGAAAGATTACATTTGTTCTTCTATTGCTACTCGAATCGCAATGTCTCCCTTGGATATATTATTATCATTATCATCATCATCATCATCATCATCATTATTGTTATTATTATTATTATTATTAAGCTTATTATCATTATCATAATCGTCATTATCGTTATCAATATTAGCAGTGTTATAAAATGATCGTAGATAGTCGTGAATGGTATCTGAATTTTTTTTGTATTATCAAAACGTATTTTAAAATAAAAAAATTGAATTAAAAAAAAAAGAAGTGAGACTTTGCGAGCCGAGAAGCGTACTAAAGTATTCAATAAAAGTTCTTAGCAAGAATTTAGATTTATTTACAAATCAAGGCAGTTTGTTAATCATCTATGTATATGTCCAACTCTCTCGTTTCGTTAAAAAACATTTTATGACAAAATTTTTGTACAATATATTATCTCAAATCCTTATAGTCCATGGTTTATTACTCTTTTTTTTTTTTTTTTTTAGTTTTTTTTTTCTTTTTTAAGTTCATTTTTTTTCTATAAATCTGTTTGTATATAAAAAAGTTATGACTCCGTGCATCGTCATTCAGCTAACGGGCGTTTCGAGATTATACGTCATCTCGTCAAATATGTGATTACATAAATACATTGGGGGGCAGGGGGCAGGGGGTGGAGTAATTATCCTTAAAAAGCAATTGCTCTAAAATTATTAACAACTATTGCACTTTTTTTCATATCTTTCACCTCTATTTTCTCGATATACCAACAACAAGCTACGCAAAGATTGAGCAAAAAGCCTTTTATATATATATATACATACATATATACATACATATATATCGGCGCTCTAACAACGACGATAAATTATCGCGGAAGCACCAGCCTTGCTTTTCTTTCACTACTTCCATTTTCCAATTAATTGAAGATCGCAGGTTTTCACACCGATGGAGATGTGGATAATTACATTTTGTTTTCCCAATTATGACAATTACGTAATTTACACAACATAAAATATGCAACGAAATATTGTCACATTACATCAACGGAGGCTGAATAAAGGAGAAAATAAAACGAACAAACAAACGAACGAAATACATTGAAAAACTACGAGTGATAATTCACACGATTTACAATAATCATCATACAAATATAAGATACTACTAACGGTGAACGCCTCCGAACTCAATTACACAGTAGTCAGCGTTTCGTGTAATTTTTTTTTGTTTTTTTTTTCTTCAAATATTAGAAATTTCCAAAAATTTACAAAGAATAAAAAATAAAATTAAAAAAAAATTAACTGTCGACTCCATTGATTCGTGTTCTACAGACAAACATTGGTTTTACTGTAAAAATAACGCAGTTTCATCGTTCGATGACGACGTTACCCTGCTGAATGAAGGATGCGTTTACTTATTAAGTCCTGTCCAATTATATTATTCTAATCATCTGTACAAAACTCTTCCTTGGTGCTTGAGGGGTAGTTTAGAAAATAGTAAGATTATTAATGTTCGTTCAAAGGCATTTTGGGCAGCTTAAATATCGAAAATAATAACAATAACAATAATAGTAGTAGTAGTAGTAGTAGTAGTAGTAGTAGTAGTAATAATAATAATGATAACAATAATATTAAAAATAAGAATAATATGACGATGATGATGGTGGTGGTGTGGCGGTGGTGACGTCGATGATGATGATAATAATAATAATAATAATAATCATAATCATAATAAAAATTATTATCAAACTATACTTTGTTGGAATTTAGTTAGGACGAAAAATCATGTGCCGTAGCCATTAGTCTAAGGCATCGTTCATGACCTTTCGCAAAGCAGTATTTAGTCTGCGTAAGTTATAAAGTTTCGACAATCAATGGAAAATTTAGTATACAATAGTACGCCAATGTCACGGCTATCCCAAATATTACGGAGCGCAAGAAAAACTGATCGGTGGATTATAGCCAAGAGTATGCTAAGAATAGAGTAATAATGAAAACGTACTCACAGTTTTAGGTACAAATTATACGAGTAATAAAATATGATATCTCCGCTAAGTAAGTGTAGCATGAACATTTTGAAAATGCTTAAAGAAAATTTGTTTTTGTTTTTTTTTTTGTTTCTTTCGTTTCTCATACCGCTGATCGACGCCAACTATAAACTCGTAAACAAATGTACGGATATAATGTATTACTCGATATATGTATAATCATAGCTATAATAATGTAGTTTAGAAAAAAAACGAGATAATATAGTATAATATGATCTGTACACGGGTACTACGCTGAGAATTAGAATTCTAACATAATAATTAGTAAGTATATAAGTTTTGCTTTTTTTGCTTAGCTATTAAGGGGGTATGTACTTATAATTGATCGATCATATTTAAAGACTGTAGGATGCAAAGATTCGACCGTAAATACATCCAACGAATTATAGATACGCAATCGCATACCTACATTTCTTTGTTTATTGGAAGAAAAAAAAAGAAAGAAAAAAATTAAAAGAAAAATAAAACAAACAAAAACTATTGTTACTATCGTTGATAGCTTCTTTCCTAATAAGTCGTTGTCCTCATGAGTCACGAGGAGTGTTACTCTTTACATTTTCGGTATTCAATTTTGTTTACATAAGTTATTATTGATGCAATATAATTAGATAATAATATCTGATTAGTATACCCTGGAGGGAAGATCATGATATGCGTCGGATTAAAATTGTACTCCGACGTAGAAAAATTTCGAAAATTTCTCGCCACGGTATAATTATTTTAAATAATCATTTTTTTTTTCTTTGTAACCTAGTCACAACTTTGATGATATCGAATAACTGTAAGATTCCAACCATTTTCATAGCTATACAAATACGTTTGAGAGATAAATTTCGTCAATTTTGATATATTTTATTCAAAAGAAAATAATTTTTCTTTCTTTTTTGTAATCAATATGAACCAAATCTCAGCAAATTTTTATCGATAGTCCGTTGAGATTTGTGTTGATAAGATTTATTAATCAATTGAAATTTTCCGTAGAAATTAATTTATTTGTCCTGTAATTTCAACTTCTGGATAAAGAGTTTTTCGTTAAAAGACAGAGAAAAAAAGGCCCCTTCGTCAACTTATAAGTTTGAAGTGAACCAGTCGTTATAGTTATCGGTGAATTCTGTTCGGTACAACTCGTTACTTCAATTATTATAATTGCAGTACCACTTTAAATTTACAAAAGCGATCGTAGGGTACAACAATTTTTAGAATACTTTTACTTTTGCAGTACGAAAAAATATCAGAGACTCACATGGTCCAGTGCAGCCTGTCTGTGCATTGAATTCATTATATTCATCCTATTTATACCTATATTCACGTATTCGGGTTACGGTGACTCATACAAAACATTCTCACACACGCGCACGCACACTTGGTGGCACATTTGCACTTTTCTAATTGTAAGCCATTGTGAACTCGATTTTACATATACACAGATACTGCTTATTATTAGGTCACAAGATAACGAACTTTATCTGAAACCTGGTATTGCGTAACTGTTTCAAAATAGATGTTCAAGTTTCCATTCAACATTCACGTATGTATTAAAACCCACTAAACCGCTTCCTTGAATTTGAACAACCAAACGGTTCGACAACCTCACTTATACCACAGCGATGCGTATCGTTTACATTTATCCCTCGTCGACAGGGAAGATCTAATCAAAGGGGTGGGATGATCGTCGCAATTATAAGTCTGCAAAGTACTCAAAGAGAATTGTATACTCGCAGACTGCATTGCACGGTTAAAACAATCTCCGGTTAACTTGCTTGTATATTTGAAAATGGTGTAACACTGACTTGCCCTTGATCCTGACACAAATCGAGATAATTTCAAGAGATGTTTTTTATTATTGTCTAGCACAAACGTTAGCTTTGTGAAAATTCATGTAAAACCGATTCAAATATCGAATCTGAAAAGCGTTTACAAATACAAATCTCTCGAAACAATATCCGATGAACTGAGTTCATAGTACGTGGAATTTAATCGATTGGAAACTATATTGAATGGCACTTGCCTGTTCAGATTGATAAACAAAAAAGCGAAACAACAGATGGAATATAATAAGATGGAAAATATTCTCAAGGTAAGAGATGCTGTGCATGGTAAGGGCGGTTGGTAGTGGAATTTGGTTTTTCTTCCTCCCTGGCTCCGTAGAGTGGTCAATATTGAGGTACTCAAGGGACCGCTTGGTTTTTCTATGCGTATCAAAAATTTCAGTGAAAAATAGGAACAGAAATAACAAGTTAGTCTATAAACAGATTTTCACAAATAACAGATTGCAGATGATTGCGAAGAACTCTTTGCATTTCAAGAATATTATCCTAAACTTATTAATACCTGTTCATTATTTCCAATTCTAACTTAGGTAGTATTCTATTGGCATATCTTCATACCTTGTTCAATTTATACAGACTGAATCAACTGGAAACCAGAAGACAATAATGCTCGAAATATTATCGACACTAAGGATCGGGCTCCAAACATTTAACTGAAATAGTTCAAAGACATTTGTATTCGCGTTTTTAAATACAATTACATCCTGTATATTAAGAACTAGGGTATACCTACCAGAAAATGGGCCCGTTATCGATAAGCTTTAGAGATGGATTATGGTGACAAATTCAAAATTTGTTCGAGCATAACTCCATCTGTCTTGAACTCTGAGCAATGTGTAGTTACTCTCATCGCTCACGCACCGAATATGTTCGACTCACGCATCGATTCTTCCACAGATTTATATGATTTATACATCATGTAATTCAATTCAAGGTGAACGGATGGAACAAATAAACTAGCGCGAATAATACACAAATCTGAATTATTGGCTATTGTTTAGAACCGAGAGGCAGATGCATCGCAATCGACAATTCACAATGATCGAACGAGCAACTCTGGATGAGACACTCCGATCGTTTCTCGAACCCCCGATTATTCTGTCGATAAAAAAAGCTAGTGGTTCTGACCAAGCTTTGGAGATTTGCAGCAGCAAATTTTAAGCTCGCTTTGTTCTGAGCCAATTACATACGAGGGACTAGTGAACACTGGTAGTTGTGTACTAGTTTGTTTGTAACTTAGCTGGGCATAGTTGGCTGTCCGTAACACAACAAGTGAGCGATGTAGAGGGCACGGATAAGAGCCCTTCTTACGGAGTGCTGAGGGAGGCTGCTGGCTGCTGAACCAGATGTCCGACGTTGCTAGGAATTCACAACTGGGGGTCCAGAAACTGGGCTAGGGCTATTTTGTCTCGTTGGCGGAGCTTGATTGTAGGGATGGTTGCTGTTGCAAAGTACCGTATAGATATTATCCACCTTGGTTAACTTTTCAAAGAAAGGTATAAGGTCTAGAAGTTCGGAATCTGTCATATCGTCAAACCACGATGCCACTGGTACCTAATAGTGCAGAAAAATAAGCAAATCATCATCTATTTTCTACTCAACGATCAGTTATTTCGATCATCTTTGATGACAGATACGGTGCTCTTATTCCAGCTGTTAATGCACTTTGAGGTGAACAATCGCAAGATAATAACCGAATGCAAATAGCGTCATGTTAAATTGTCAAAACAAAGAGACTTTGGATGAAACATTTTTATCATATCTCCCGCTAAAACTTCCAAGTATCAAATTTGAAACTGTAATAAATCAGTCATGATTATCTTTATCATTACGAAGAGATTAGGAGCCCGTCGGATAAAAAAGTGATACACCGAAGAAAGTTGAGTCACAGCGAATGCTGATTGCAGAAAAAAAAAACAGAATCGGGACAAAAAGCCTGATTTGGGATGCGAAAATAGAAAATCTAAAATCACCCAAATCTTACAGTGGCACATAATAAAACATGGTCATCGGAAGCAGTTTCATAGCATATTTCGGATACAATATCCCACGTGAAAGCATACAGCATACGCGATTAATGAAAAGTAATGGCTGCCAGCCACAGATAGCGGAATAATCGCTACGCTCGACGCTACGCTCGAGTGAATGAAAATAGAATGAATATTATAGAAAAAAAATTATAGTATTCATGGGGATAAATAATTAAATATTCTCACCGCATTGTCTGGGTGGAAAATGTAGCTAGCAGGGCTATTGTCAACGATTATGATTTGCTGAAGATCGCGACCCAATTTATTTAGATCCTTAACGTAATTTCCTCTGTGGAAGACACACGACTCTCTGAATAATCTCGCTCTGAATACGCCCCATCGGTCCAATAAATCTGCTACTGGGTCCGCATACTAGAACATGAATAAAATTCGAATTTATCAAATAGATTATTTTTTTAAAATTAAGCCCACGTTTGAAAGTGAGTAAGGGGTGTGAGTGGGTGATTCGAATTAAAATTATCCTGAATGCCAATTACGATTGTTGCACTAAAGAAGCCTCTTCTGAAAGTTGGTGGATATCATCTACTCTTCGTAGTTCTCCGAAGAGTCATGGAAACTATAAATAGTGTTAGTTTTTGCCCAGCTCTGTCCGTCTCGAAATAACTCCATGAATTAATGTGTGTGATTTCTGCCCAAAGCTAGCCTGACAAAGACTTTTTTAAATGGATCTTTATTGGTATACTTAGAGGCATTGAAAAACAGGGCAGCTTTTGATAGGGCTGTATAGAATATGGGCTAAATTACTGTTAACTTCAAACTTTCTATGCTTAGCATAGAAACAATGCGTGATGTAACAGTAGAATTGTTGATGCTAATTAAAATTCAATGGGAAAACTAGTGGTATTTAGAAGTTGGGAGTGATCGGAATTTCGATAACGATATCATTATTTTTGAAGTTTCTAACTGTAATTACATTGTTTCAGTACAAGGGTGTGGTTCTGAGCCTGGATATCAAATGACTTGTAAAATTTGTGGTAAGACATTCCAGAAATTTGTTGAGGTGAACTTACCTTTGCTAGGCTGGCAGTGAATAAAACACACTCGTAAAGCTCGCCCATTCTTTGTAAAAATTCATCGACGTAAGGCCTCTTTAGTACATAGACCTGATGCACGGTACCATCTATTTCGACTGGTACGACAAAATCTGCATTATTAATTGGCTTGAATGAACTATGAACTAACGTTTCGTCCAAATCAATCACCATGCACTTTTTATGCATGTCCTGGTGGCGAACAGGGGGGAGTAAAAACCGTGGTGAACTGCTACCAAGGGATGGCGAAATTCTCCCATCGCCTTGCAGAGAGCTGGCTTTCGAACTTTTCGAGCTACCACCTCTTCCTCGTCCCAAACAACAAAGTAGCGACCGCAGAAGACCTCGCCCTCTCGGTTTTTTTCCATTTCTCGGCCCACTGGCCACTTCATTTTCCCTTGGTAATTGAACTGCAATGATAGAAAATTAGAATTGAGATACGTTTCTAATCCGCAGATAAAATCTTCCATGAAAATATAAATAGGCCTGGAAGAAGTTTCTCTAAACCTAAGATTTCTATCCGTAGTTGCGAGTTGGTCGATACTTTTCAAAATGATTGAGGAATAAATTCTTTTTCGTTATTTACAACGATCTTGAAACGTCGATAACATTCTAAATAACCTAGCACTGATTTTGTTTCAGTCCACACATGGACAGATGCTTATATAAATATCCAATCACATAGGTGTCGATACATGAATGCATTAATTAATGTACGGCCATAAAATTTTCATGCATATATTAGGCGACTTCGTATGAGTCTCAATACTCGTTTTTTGAATATTCTTGTGCTCAAGCCCTACGACTGGTCGTTTGGAATCAGGCTTCGAATAGTAATTCAATCTCATACCGAAGAGCAGCTAATTACATAATACTTGATGCAAACAGCAATTCGTCACATAGAAATGAAGAATTAGCCTCGACCACATCCGGCCACAGCCGATTATGCAATTAATAATCCTGCATTTACTTAAAGAGACAAAAAACAATATGAGAGGCTTGAAGATTTCTCTCATGAAAAGCCGGAAAAAATGTCAGTTTGTTTTTTCTACAAACCAACGTATAATTAAGGGTGGTTAGGGAATAACCAAACTTAGCCTAGAATGTAATTAGCTAACTGAGAAGTCGAAATGAAAGTAGACACTACTACAAGCCTCGAAGCTGTGTGAGTAGGTAATCTGCAAAGATCAAACAAAACATGATCTGCCTCAGGCACTCCCCACGTTCTAAACTCACTCACTCACTCACTCGCCTTACAACTATTTAGGCAAAAATAAACCTATTTATGGTATAAGTGCAATGTATTGTCTTTCAAGTTTATTAAATTCTGAAAAACTATGGAAAGATTAATTTACACAACACCATCGCAAGGTGTATATTTATATAAAATCATCAGATACATTGAAATACCCTAAACAAAATATGGTTCAATGCTAAATGAGAATTAAAATATTCTGGGAGCTTGTTATTACCCGATCATTTGACGTAAGAGTTTGTTTTCAATGCAATACAAACAATAACAAAAAACCTACCAATGATAATAGCACAAAATGTATAATCATAATGTTCTATTCAAATGAATGCTTTTCAATTAAAGATTGCAGCATATTACAGATCCTCATGTGTTTCATCATTCTTTTAAACAAATCATAGCCATAAATTTGGGTAGCAATTGACATATCGAATCAGACAAAATTGTTCTTGATTTTATTTTCAATTCATCTATCAATGAAATAAAGCAATAAAATCAGGTTTGGATAGTTAGATGAGTTTATATTAAACAAACGAATCTGAATAAGGTATTCTTGTATGTTTTTCGACTCAATAATGAAGGGTGATTTGTAGACGTAACACATGTAAGCTGTTAATTAGCTATTTGTGCAATATTTGTGAATATGATCATGGTAATTATTTATTACTACTCCGGAACACACGCCTATATTTGACCCGCCGAGAAAGTTTATTCGAATTAATGATTTGAAAATACGACGATATTAAAAGCGGATTACAAAACAATTTGAAGTAATTATTGGGGGTGCAAATTCGAACAATTTTGCAATCAGTTTATCAAACTGCGAACTAGATAAGGGCCGGGTTCAAGTCGATCTTTAGCATCTGGAGAAATCTGCAGAGGGGCTGAGAAAATTGTGATGAAAAACATACAGTAGGCGAGTCTCGGTTCTTACCTTTCTCGTTATTAAACTGGCCTAGTTCGTCATCCCGCGAAACTTGGGTTATAATGGACGATGCGTCCATTTAAACATTTGTTGTTAATCTTCGGCTCAATTCTGAACTCTCTGGGTTTGTTTTTTAAAAATCACTTGAAAAACAAGTACAACACGCACGATCCAAGGAGCGACGTGCGTAATTTCAAAATGGCTGTCACACGGTTACGATGTTTTCACTCACTGTAGTACAGACATGCATACATAGCATCGTTGATGGGATTAAACTACCTACTACATGGAAACTCTAAAAACTTTTCTGACGCCGAACCCTGAGCCCGTATTAAGGTCTGCTGTCGGTAAAAAGTTACTACGTGTACCAAATTCCCACACATCTACACGGAAAACGAATTGCACGTCGAGAAGGATGATAGCAGAGAATAGAATGGGAAGCACGCACTAGTTTCACTTTTGTCTTTTCTCTGGATATTTTTATCTTAAGGTAGCCCAGCTGCTAAACGCTTCTTCAAACGCGTACGTCACTTGCCTGCAGTTTTAATCACTAACCACACCTTTTTCCCACACGTTTTACTTCAAGGACTGCTGAATCTTTATAGCTCCAAGTAATTTAGTTAACGACTTGTTTTAGATCGTCGACAGAATTCCGCCGCCTTTATAACTGTTTAACTTGTACTCGACTCTCTTGGAAGTACATTCTCAGCACTACCACGGTAAACTCACGGTATTACTCCCCATACGCATCATTTCCTAAAGACTTGTTGGAGCTCCTCTACACTCTACACACCGGTTCATCAATAGACGAAGTGTACCCAAACAACGCTGCTAAGGTAGCGTCCACAATCGTCACACAAACGCACTACAAAAATGTACCACTACACAACGGCAAAAGCAAAATTCATTTTTTGCTGTACCGCAGCAGCGCTGAACTTCCGTTCGAATTAAATATTTACTGGGCTTGCGAACTGTAAATTTATATTAGTAAAAAAATTATGTTTGTATTTACAAAGCTCGTTTTTCAACGAATAAACGCCTTTTACATTTTATCGCAGTTAGGAATATAATTTCTCTACTCGCGACACTTCAAGTTGAATGAATAACTTTCCTTTCTGCAAATTATTTATTATTTGCTAATAATTATAGTAGAAATTTATACAATGTATTATTACCTATACCTATATAACATAAATTACATTACCACCCACAATAGTTTGCTGACCAACGGGGATTGTTATCTGAAATATTCTGCGTGATACTTTTTCTAAATCCTCATTTAACTTTGGCGGAGGACATTCACTGAATTTACTTTCGTCATATCAACTACTATGGTTAATTATAGTATTTATTGTTTTAATAAAATTATATTCGAATAATATTTCTCTGTTAAATATCCTGGAAACATTATTTGTAGATTCTATATGATCCTTAGGGTTATATAAGAGACAGTTATTTTGTGAAGAATAATTTTCTTTTTTTACATGTAACTATCGTAACGTTTTGAACTAATACTGGTACCACCAATCTTAGAAAATAAATGCTGAATATTCTCTATAAAAATTCTAAACTTACGTTCATCGATTGATAGAATATCTTTTTCGAGCTAATTTTATTAGCACAGAATCTATGAAATCCACTATTGAATTTTAATCATCACTTCTTTTCTTTTGGAACGTTGGAAGGGGAACATGGATATATATTCCTCGTATTTATTAGGTCCTTACGGTTACGTGGTATATGCGTTTCTGTTAAACAGAAAAATGAAATTGTGACGCAATTCAATTTTTTTTTTACAATCTCCAACCACTCAGTAGTTGCACGAAGAGTATTTGCTTACGTGAATCCCTGTTATAAATTTAAAAATTAAGAATTATCCCTTCTTGAAAAAGTATACAAAATTGCCTTAAAGAATATGGCGTTACCACAATCTAGCTGCACTATCTATGAAATAAAACTTCTTGTTTTTACAGACTAAACACTTTTTCATCTGTTCTTAGAGAGACCGATGCTTTCAGATAGAGTTATTAGGTTTGTACTTTCCCCCAAGTTATTTACCTTTTGGGAAATTACTTGTTCTTCATCATCAACGTTCTTCTCGCGACCTTTCCACAGAACAGACCGATGATGAATACAACTCCGATGAGCGAAAATGCAACCACCATAAAATATCTTCGTGCAGGAGATCTGTTCACCGTTGAGTAAAGCTCTCCGATGCTATTCGGCGCTATCAACTTTAAAATACGACATTAAAATAGCTTTAGTTTTTTTCTGCTTTCTTTTTTTTGATTCAAATTGGTCCTGGAAACTGTCTAAAAGAAATAAATACAAAAACAAACCTCTGCCGCGTTTCTGAACATTTCTATCCTTGTGGAAAGCATCTTGTAACAGTCTGGTTGCAAGGCCTTGGTGTGACCTTCCAAAATATTCTGGAGGCACATGATATCTGAAATTCCATTGTAAAAGTTTATGGTTATTCGAAAGATCGATAATGGGGATTAACGTGTTACCAAAACTTACGTCTGCCAGCTCCTTGAGGTACATCGCTGCAATATTTACTGACGTCAACGGCACACGCTTTTTGCAAAAGCGGATCTACATTTATGTCAGCTTTTGCCTGCTCGATAAGATACGCGACTTCTATGCGGCATTCCTCACGCATGCGAACGTCCCCGCTGTTGAATTGAGTTTTTAGACATTCCTCGACATAGCCGGGAGTGTTTTCATCTTCTCCACAAATTTTTTCAATCTGTGATTCAAAGAATGTGTTATATATATCATCCTCAAAATCCGTTTTACTATCAAATACCTAACCTCTTGAGCGCACATCGTTGCTAAAAGTGGATTCAAATGATAGTTGAGCGCAGCTTCTCTCAATATATTTGCCATTTGTTGTTCGCATTTGGTCGTTAGCTTTGCTTCACGGAATTTGATTTTCAAACATTTTATCACTTTTCCCTGAAGCTCTGTATCCCTCGGTTCGTTATTTAAAATCTGGTAAATAGAAGTACCTTATAATCTTGTTTGAAATTAGCTTCTACATGTAAAGTCTTTTTACTCACATTTTTGCAATGGGAATCTATGTCCGAGGCACAGGCAGATTGTAGGGCTGGATTAAACCTGTAGTCTGTGTTCTGTTCAATCATTCTCTTTATGACTACATTCTTACATTTTTCATCAAATGTTGGTTCGTCTTTATATCGCTTCAAACAATCTAATGCTTGGGACTGATCCAGTTCATGGCAGAATTGCCGGACCATAGTATGGCACTTATTTAAGAGCATAAAATCGCTAGAACTATCTTGGAGTTCTTGTTTACGAACATTGAATAGTTTTTTGTGGCAATCTTCTGATAATAATTTCTTTTTCGAAGCCAGACACTCTAGAATCTGAACGTACATTTTACGCTATTACGTACAGTTGAGATAAAATAATTCAAACAGAATGGCATATGGGACTCTTCGTGTCTTTACCTGAGAATTTCCAGCTTCAATACCAACGCATAGTTTTTTGATATCTGTGGCGCAAGCTGTCTGTAAAACGGGGTCGAAATTTATGTTCTCTCTCTGCTGATACAGCTGAGCCCTGAGCTGCTGCCTACATTCCTTGGGAATTCGATGAGATTTGTCTTTTATTATATCATTTTGTACCATGTCGCTCAAGCACTGAATAACTTCGGCTTTGGTTTTAGATCTGAAATAGGAACAAACGTTCCAGTATCACATTATCAGGCATAGCATGATTTAGAAACATTTACTCACTTCGTACACCATCGGACAACATGAGGCCTGCAAGCTTCTTTAAACTTGTAAGTGAAGTGATAACTTTTCAAAGATATCAACTGGAAGTGCTCTACTGCTGTTCGGCATTTGTAATCTCTACGAAGGTCTGGGTCATTTTTATGCTCGATCAGACACTCCATTAAATCACCCTCATCTTTTCCAGACTTTAGTTCTGCCTGATTTCAATGCACAAGTAAGGTCATTTTACAGCTTCTGTCCAAAGATTGCTTTATATTTGGATTAACTTGTATTTCATACCTCGCAGTGTTTTTCCATAACATGTTCGCACGCCGTTGAAATGATGGGGTTAAGTTCGACATGCTCTGCTTGTTCCTCCGTCAAATTCCCTACGGCCCACTTGCACTTGGGTTCTAGCCTGTACGAATAGTTGAATGAATCAATAAAGCACATTATAAATATAAGATCATTCGAATGACTGGCCAATTATTTTATGGTACCTTTCTAATTTCTTTTGGAGGCAAAAAATTTCCTCCCCTTTTGCAACTTGATCAAAACAGTGTAACGCCAGATCATTAAGACAAGCTTCTTCTATTTCAGGCTGTAAATCTACGTTTACGGCACGCTGTCTCATTACTCTCCTTATCTCCTCCAAGCAGACTGGCTTTAACTAAAATCCATTATATTGCAGCTAATTAGAGTCCATCATGTTCAACTAACGTTCGAATTACTTACAGTCATATTAGCTTGTGGATGATATGCGTATCTGTATAGGCAGGGCAATACCAATGGTCCTCTTTCAGGGTCCATTTGGATTCCGTCGGGAGACCAAACCTTTTTAGCATGACAAAAGTGAATGGCATCTGCTCTGCAAGCTCTGTACAGCTGAGGATCCAGCTTGAAATCTCTGGCTACAAAATATTGTATTTGTACCAGTGCCGTTTCACATGCTTCGGTCATTCTGTCAGTTCCTAGTTTTTCCATTAAACATGATATCACGCGGGCATCGCCTGCACGCACCTAGATTAAGCAAAAAAACAATGTATAGAGATGTGCAATACTTTTTCCATTACAAAAAGATTAATAGTTGTCATTTTTTCAAGCTACGTAAATTAGAATACTACATCCAAAGTTCTAAAACTCACATCTCTGCATGCCGAATCAACAACTGGCTGACAAGCGTCGTGTAATACTGGATCAAGACGCCAATCTTCACCTGCATCAGTCTGTTTCACGAGCCCTTCCAGCTGTAACATAATCCAGAAATAAATATTGACGTGCATCGATTCAACAGCTACAAAATACTAACAGCTCTTTGGCACTCAGGTGCAACCCGAGACTTCTTCTTCCTAGGCCTTGTGTGTTCCATCAGGCAGTGTATAGTTTTTCCACCAACTTCAAGTCCGTTGCAAAAGGTTAAAATGTTGTTACCGCAGTCTTTAACGATCTCTGGAGATAGCTTATAATCCTCCATCAAAATTTTTCTGTGGTCGAACATTTCCGCTTGACAATCGGGTGCTATTTTGCTCATGTTCTTAACAACGGATTCCAGACACAGTAGTATTTGAGCCAGTCTGATGTCTTTGTCGTCTGAGACCGATCTCCGACAGTGATAAGTCTTGATATCTTCTTTGCAAGCCCTGACTAGTCCTTTACTCACTCTGTAGTCAAATGCCATCAACTTTTCATGTCTAGTTAATTGATCCTGGCACTGTTGGCTCATCGATCTATCAGTTTTGTGTTGTATAAGACATTTATAAACTTGTCCACTACCAGGTCTAATCTCGGAGCAGAACTTAATGTGATCTTGGGTACAAGCCATGTATAATTGTCGATCATTCTTTATATTATCAGCCTGAAATTCAGATACGTGGAGAACTTGCTTCTTACATTTTGGTTCAAGTTTGTCTATGTCACGCTGCAGGCAAGCCAGTGTTTGCCCCTGAGACATATCCTTGTAAGGCTGTATCCTTCCACACTTGAATTTTTCTATATCATTCTGACAAGATGAATCAGAGTGGGTAATTATCTTGTAATCACTAAAAGCTACCCACTCTAGACGCTGGATGTACTCCAAACATTTTGGATTTTTAATTTGTTCTTGCTTTTCAATTATACAAGCCAAGTATGTCCCACCCGTTGACGTTATCTGACAATCAAAGTACTCCAATTCTTGATTGCAGACTTTACTCGTCAATGCCTTAACATTGTGGTCCTCTGTCAGGCTGATTATGTGTTTCCAGATAGTGTGTTGGCATTCTTCCTTGATGCTAGCTACTTCATTTGCCTGAAATACAAATACATGTTAGGTGGAGATCTCATAACATGGTCCAATGAAGAAGAGCGACGTACTTTCCACGTTTGAACACATTCTAGCACAAACAAATCATCGTTGTTCTTATCCATTATACCACACAAACGTCGAATATCCTCTGTGCAGTCTTGTTCATCGATGAGTTTCGTTTTTACAGACCTGGGCACCTGGACCGGAACCCTTTTTACCCTAACATTGGAGTTTAGGTTGTGATTTTGGAAGTTCAAATTGTCCATAAAATGCCACCTGAGCTCTGGCACTTGCTCAGTTTCTGCGTGCGACACATCCTTGACGTAGGCTGGAATTGCCGCTGACGTGATGGTTAAGGTTATAATCTCAAGAAAGAACACGCAAAATGCATTTGTCGCGGCTTTGCTGTCCATTTCGATTTCGTTTATACCAGGCGAATATCTGTCCCCAGTTACGAAAGGTTCTTGATACTCGACCCGTCAACCTCAAAATTTTTAAATCCACACCGTTGCTACACGCAGCCGAGAAGGCTATTCGTGCTATCTATCCGTCTACACGTAAAAGTAAATTTCATACGTTTCCCGTGAGTGTATAGAAATCGTTGAGTCTGCGCGTTACAACTAATTGAGTGGGATAGAAAAAAACCGTGAAAAAATCCACTTGCCCTACCAACAATTAGAATAGATAGTCCCGTATTTATTCAATTAAACGACAACACGTTGATGATCAATCATGAATGCTAGCAGAATGATAACAAGTCTAGTAAGAAGATCATATGCTAGTCAAAAGAGGTGGAAACTTTATAGCAAACCAAAAAATCCTGGGATACAAAGAAGGTTAGTAGCGCTAGAAGAGGACCCAGAAAACAACGTAGAAGCAATCGAAGACTTGAATTTAGAGGACGAAGAATCGGATTTTATGCGTGCCCATCATTCTTATGATGCCCACAAAAAGTGAGTTGACGACTAACATGACTGTAACACCATTTTATCAATCGTATTTCCATTAACAATTGTTTATTAAGCATTGATTTTTCAACCTCCGTAGGGACGAGGCCAAGGGTAAAGAACTACTGAAACTTCGTATCGTTGCTAGAAAGTACTTTAAGGATGTGCAACCAAGTTTTTTGACTTACGTTGAGAAAGAGCAAATACGGTTTTTACATGACAGCGATCCAGTGGAATACACGCCGGAGAAATTGAGTGAAAGTTTTCCGTCGTTACCTGACTCAATAAGAAAAGTTCTCCGGGCAAGGTGGACTGCAAGGACAGCGGACCGAGTATTGAAACACGATCAACATGTGATTGAAAATTGGAAAAAATTCAAACTTGGAAAACTACCTTTAGAGCCAAAACTCAGAGAACACTTGGAAAAATTTCGAAACAGACAAATTAGTTTACCACGTAGAGAGGAGGTAGAGGAAAAACTGATTCCTCCGCCATATAACTTCCCAAAACCGCAAAGTCAGTTGTACTCTGGACTTATACGAAGTTATGTTGATGCAAAAAGAGATGACAGTTCAAACATGAGTTTGGCTGAAAGCAGCAAAAATGATTCCAAAATAAATTTCAACAGCAAGCAAATGGACCCAAAGCATTCTGAAGTAAATTCAAGTAATTTATTGCTTGGTAAACTTAAGTTTGATAAAAGATATGGTAAAGATGTGGCTATCATCAAAAATAAGCACGTTTCAACGACAAGTAACAATAACTTTGAAACTTTTGATGAGTTTTTGAAGACAACAGTAAAGAATGCAGGTGATACACCTTCACAGGAACATCAAGTCATCATGGAGTTGTATAAGCAGAATATTAATTTGAAAGCAACTGCAGATAATGATATCAACCCTCTCAAAAGTTCACATACTGCTGATGAACGATTATCTCTTGAGAACACGGATGAGTCAAATGCAAGGAAATTGGATTCAGCGATATTGTTGAGCAAAAAGAATACTCAGGTGACATTAGAACCACCAAATGAGCCTCAAAGTTTGTATAGTATTGAAGATTCGAATAATCTCGCGCTACGAACGTTTGTTAAGGCACGAGAAACAAAAGTTACTAATGAGTCGGAGCATTATCCGGAAACCATTGTCATCCCCAAACGTCAGCGTAGTAAAGAAAAAGTGTATCGATTGCGGGACTGCTATTACGATTACGATGGAGAATTTCTGTACAGAGTACCTGGCTTAAGTAATTAATTAGGACTAACGAGAAGAAAAAAGTTTGTAAGCATTCAATAACGTATGCTCCATTTGTAATGCTTTTATGATAAAATTTTTTATTGTAAATGGAGAAAAATACATCAGCCACTGATGATATTGGAGTAATTATTGTTAGCTTTCTCATTTTAATAATTGTAACAATTCTTTGAGTTATATGTTAATTCAATGTAGTAGAAATGTACAAATATATTAATTAAAAAATTTAAAACATTTGAGAAAATATCTAATTTACTTGGGCTAGATGAAATTGTTTTATCTCGAATCAGAGGATGCTGCTGCTTCACGAGTCATTTCAATAATTGTTTCAATATTGATTATTTCTCTGTGCTTTTTCATCATATTGAATAAGAATGGGTTTGTTCTTAGAAGTGAACCGGAAGTTGATAAAATGGCTGTTGTCAGCCGTTTCATCACATTTATTTTTTTCAATTTCACCAATAATTTTGTTTTATTCCTGAAATACAAGTTATCCAAAGATGAATATTCTAATTCTGTTTCAAAAAACACTTGAACAATGAAATGTCCATGATCCTAATAAGAAATGCTAATAAATTGTATCAGCAAATCAATATCTAGAGAATTCACGTACTTCGAAATTTCAGGGTTTGTTTCCTGGAGGTTTTTATCGAGAAGATTTTTCTGGTCCCGTAAAAACTGGCGGTAGTTGAATAACTCCGCTTGGCATTCTATTTTTAAATTCAATTCTTCTATCCGCAGGGCGTGCATTCTTTGATGTATCGATAGTAATGAGTCGTTTAATACAAACATCCTCTTCATACAGCCTAGTACCTGTCTGTGACAAATAATATTACTCGCACATCGATTTTAAATTCGATGAAAATCAGAGTGACAAGATTCTTATTTTGCATTATTGTAATAAACGTACTCTTTAAAGTCTGGTGTAGGCTTCTCTTTGAATACCATCTCATGGATAGCAAGGCTTTGAAGGCACAAATTAATTGCTTGACTATCACTTTGTAAATGGGATATTTTTCCATGTAAATTGCTAATTGTAGTACTAATATCTTCTTGCAGATTTTCAGTTACTGAGGCTTAAAAATTAAAATTATAGATGTGATTAGTATATTTTGTTCACACTGCAAGATTCTACTCACGTAGCTCTTTTAGAAGATACATAAAACAGTTGCATAGTTACTTGCGCTAATTTTAGCGTTGACTAATTGCCAGTGAGTTTTTTGTACTTTTATAAGTTTCCTTAAATCTGATATTCGTTCTTCCAAAGGCTTTAAGTCATCTATTGAATCTGCTCCAACGCAAAAATGTGAAACAGCTTTAGAAAGTGAGTCCAAAGCCCGTTCTAATTGTTGGAAAGCCATGCTGACTAGGGTCAAATACTCCACCTGAAAAAGCATACATCCAGTCTGGATCTTTTATTCTTCAAGTCGAAAATGTTCATTTTTCCTTCAGTGTTTGCAAATAATTTTGGAAGTTGAGTTTTTGCAAAGTTGCGTTATTCAGTGTTGCCAATAAAAGAAAACATTGAAACAACGCTGAAAAATTTCCCGCCCATAACAGCCGATGAATAGAAATGTCATATTTTCAAATACATTTCAAACAAAAGAGTAGAGAAGTAGGTCAACATTAGTTGGTTGTTTAGAATATAATTTTATGGTACCTGTATACGTAGTTTCACAATTAACTATCTAGGTGTGAAAGCTTCATCATGACGGATCAAACGTGTTGATTGTATCGGAGCGAAGTTGCCGCTAGCAGTTGTAATTTGGATATTTAAATTAAATTACACAAACGTTTTACAAAATTATGCCTCATTTTCAACACAATAATCTGTCAACAACGAGGACAAAGATCTTTCACAAATCCGAATTCTTCCTTCATTATCGCTATAACCTCTAACGTACGAACGGCTTATTCGAAGTCCAAATAGTCTCGGTCACGTTGGTAGACATGTAAACCGACCTGCAATTGGTGGCTTTTTAATTTTCTTTAGAATTGCCGCCCATTGTGGGCATTGTGCTTGTGTGTTGGCTTGTAGAAATGGAGAAATTACAAATGGCTGACCACAGTTGCCAGTTTATTAAATTGTGTTGTATTTCCAGTTGTTTTTAGTGTCACATAAAGGTAGATGATGTTACAGTTTTCATTTCGGTTACACACAAATGCTTTGTGAAGATTATTTCAAAATTAAAATGTATAGTCACGTATCGCATGAAATATTCCCTCCATTATTTTCGACTGCTGCGACGCTATCAAGAAATACCAAAGTTGACGTCTGCATCTTGTTTGGTACACATATTCTGATGTCTCCAAAATGTACAAATCTTATCAATTCCTCGTCTCGATTATTCCTCCCTTCTTCCATGGTCGGAATATGCCATCATTACTTTATTTCAGTTAAGTAATAACTATTGAATATTTTTTAATTTAAATTTCAGTAAACAAACTTCAATAGGTAAGGTACAACATAATGATGCATCGAAGGGGTGGTAAAAGAATTCGGATGGATGATCCCATCCCTCCGGAGTATGAGGCCCCAATGACTCCGATGACACCTTTACATGACACTACTGCTGGCGATCTTCAAGAGCCCTACTCGTCGTACACATCATATCATCAAGCGCCACAGACACCTCTGCATAATCCAACGTCAGTTCCCATTCAAACATGTTCAAATTTCGTGATCTTTGGAGATCTTTAAAAGTGTTTATAACTCACGATATTGAATTCTTTGTGGCTACTGTAAATTCACAATATATTTCAGCCCTGAACATTATTCACCGGATAGCTACAGTTCACCAGGCACATCGTATCAACAGCAACAATATCAGGAACAAACATCTAATTTTGAACCACCGGCACAATTTGAACAGCCAATGACACCGTTGGGCCCTACCAATATGCGCATTACAAGAAATACACGTGCCAGATTACGTGGTGAGTTACTGCTCCTCTGCTTATGATTCTTTTTCAAATTTTTCAAGATGGAAATCAAATCTAGAATATTCAGCTGACGAGTTTGAATTTTCAAAAATGTATCTACTCGTTGACTCATCCAATCTAACAGGTGGACCCGTTCAGCAACCCAAATATAAAGAAATTGACGCAGACTTTATACCTACTGCGGCTCCAAGGGGTCGAGGTGGAGGTGCAAGAGGTCGAGGCCGAAGAGTTGTTCATACGAACAATCTTGAAGATGAAGCCAGTCTGTACTATGTCATTAAAAACAATCACTCATCGCTTACTGTGAGTTAATTGACGAAATAATTCAACTTAGATTATTGAAATCATTTATTGTGTTAATTAATCAATTTCATGTTAATATTGACAGACTATCGTGGATGATTGGATAGAAAAGTATAAAAGTAATCGAGAAAATGCGCTTCTCATGTTGATGCAATTTTTCATCAATGGGAGCGGATGCAAAGGATGTATCACACCAGAGATGCAGGCAACCATGGAGCACGTAGCCATAATTCGTAAGATGACCGAAGAGTTTGACGAGGTAATTTACTATGGCGTAGATGAAAAGATAATTAATCTGTCATTCGATATGAATGAACCTTTGGAAATGTATTTTTCTTTATTACATTGGGTTTTGTATTAGGAAAGTGGAGAATATCCGTTGATTATGCCGGGGCAACAATGGAAAAAATTCCGTTCTCATTTCTGTGAATTTGTACAAATTCTGGTTCGCCAATGTCAATATTCCATAATTTATGATCAATTTCTGATGGACAACGTCATTTCTCTTCTCACCGGGCTTTCCGATTCTCAAGTTCGAGCGTTCAGACACACCGCTACGTTAGCCGGTAGGTGAAAAACGAATATTGATCCAGTAGCAGAAAAGAGATAATCTGGTATTACTGCTTGAAAACATTATATTCTTTATTCTTCATCTTGGCATAATATTTTCTTTGCAGCAATGAAACTGATGACCGCACTCGTGGACGTCGCTCTGACGGTATCGATAAATCTGGACAACACTCAACGTCAATACGAAGCGGAGAGGCAAAAGGCTAGAGAGAAAAGAGCTGCGGACAGATTAGAGTCGCTTATGGCAAAGCGTAAAGAACTCGAAGAGAACATGGACGAGATCAAAAACATGCTGACCTATATGTTCAAGTCGGTGTTTGTTCATCGTTACCGTGACACTTTGCCTGAAATCCGAGCCATTTGCATGGCCGAAATTGGTGTGTGGATGAAGAAATTCCATCAGAATTTCCTCGACGATTCGTATCTAAAATATATAGGTAAGGATAGAACTACCAGATAAATTTTGCACGCTTATCGATCACAAATCATTTTTCATCGACATAATCTTCGATTTTCACTTGCAGGATGGACACTCCACGACAAGGTAGGCGAAGTTAGGTTAAAATGTTTGCAGGCCCTGCAGCCGTTGTACGCCTCTGAAGAACTGAAAATGAAATTAGAACTTTTCACAAGCAAATTCAAGGATCGCATCGTAGCTATGACCTTGGACAAAGAGTACGACGTGGCAGTCCAAGCGGTGAAATTAGTGATATCCATTTTGAAACACCATAGGGACATACTGACCGACAAAGACTGCGAGCATGTATATGAACTTGTCTATTCTTCGCACAGAGCAGTGGCACAAGCTGCCGGAGAGTTCCTCAACGAACGTCTGTTTGTACCAGATGAAGAAGCTGTCGCAGGTGTAAAAACTAAGCGAGGGAAAAAAAGACTTCCAAACACGCCCCTGATCCGAGATCTTGTTTTATTCTTCATCGAATCCGAATTGCATGAACACGGGGCCTATCTAGTCGATTCATTGATCGAAACGAACCAAATGATGAAAGATTGGGAATGCATGACTGACCTTTTATTAGAGGAAGCAGGGCCTGACGAAGAAGCTTTGGATAATCAGAAAGAAACTTCTCTGATCGAACTTATGGTTTGCTGTATAAAACAAGCCGCAACGGGAGAAGCGCCTGTCGGTAGAGGTCCAACGCGGAAGAGTTTGTCTGCGAAGGAGGTCAAACAAACTCAAGATGATAAACAGAGATTGACCGAACATTTCATTCAAACGCTACCGCTGCTCTTGGACAAATATAGAGCGGATCCAGAGAAATTAGCTAACTTATTAGCCATTCCTCAGTACTTTGACTTGGACATATACACAAAATCGCGACAGGAGCAAAATCTTGATGCGTTGTTGAACAAAATTAAAGTTATCGTTGAGAAAATACATGATACCGAAGTACTGGATACTGCGGCGAAAACTCTCGAACACTTGTGCATCGAACGCCATGCTATATACACAAGGTGTGTATGGAATCTGATTTACTATCGAGCGATGGAACATTGAAGGTTGAATGTATCTGGAGTTGATTTGCTATAAAACAAATATCTTGCATTCCTTAGGTGTGACGTGGCTCGTTCAACGCTGATAGACATGATTGTAAACAAATACAAAGAGGCTATCGATGAATATAGGAGTCTCATACAAGGAGATGAGGTCCCCAACGAAGATGAGACATTTGACGTTGTGCAGTCGCTCAAAAAAGTTTCGATATTTTATAGTTGTCACAATATGAATCCCTGGGGTATCTGGGATTCACTGTTCAAGGACATTGAAGATGCCAAAGATCCTGCCAGGTAGTTTTTCAATCTTTATCGCCACTTTTTTCATCTCACCTCAGCAGTCGTATCGAAGATAATGTCTTCAAACCTTTTGTTGCCTGAAACAGGTGTCTACCACACGAGGCAGTAAAATATTGTATCAGCGCTTGCTTTTTTGCAATTTTGTGGGGTCAACACCATCTTATGGAGGCGGTTGATTCAGGTACGAAGCGAGGAGAAGATGAGTGTCGAGAATTGAAGGAACGTCTTCATGCTCTCATGGGTATAATGCGACATTTCGTCAGTGGTGATGGCAGCGGATTGGTAATTATGCTCTGAATATATTGCTCGAGTCCTCCAAACTTCCATGATTTATGTATACTCATCGCTGTATCCATTGAAATATCCACAGGTCTCGCCTCCGATATTGAGGGAAGAGGCTTATAATACTATTTGCGATTTATTGGTCGTATTCTGTAATCAATTAACTTCTCACCACAATCCGCTATTGCATCATCTTGTTTACGAGACTGATCAAACTTTGCAAAATATGTTGAATCGCTTCATACAAGAGTATGTTTTCTTCGAGGAAGAAGACGGTCAGTATTCAAGTCTTATAGATGTACTAGATAACATTTATAATGATGAATCGACGAAACTCGTTCTCCCATTCCGTTAATTTGATTTTCAAATGACAATTGTTACAGATGAGCACGACGAACACTCTAAGATCGAAGAATTACACAAGAGGAGAAATTTCTTGGCTGGCTACTGTAAGCTCATCGTTTATAATATGGTTCCAACCAAAGCAGCTGCCGATGTATTCAAACATTATGTTAAATACTACAATGACTATGGTGATATTATCAAAACTACGCTCAGCAAGGCTAGGGATATAAACAAAATCAATTGTGCACTCACGATGCAACACAGCCTCAATATTCTCTACAACGAAATAGTCGCGGAAAAAGGCAAAGTTAACAAGAACAGCGAAGAGTTTACCGCTATCAAGGTGATATATCAATCAAATTTTTATTCACTCATTATCTCAAAATTCCTCACTAAGGAATTTGTCGGTTTCATATCATTAAGTGAATTTAGAATCAATTTGTCCGATAGGAATTGGCGAAGCGGTTTGCGCTGTCTTTTGGTTTGGATGCGATAAAAAACCGTATCGCTATCACAGCGTTACATCGAGCAGGTGTATTATTCGCTATAACACCGCCGGATGGTGTCGAATTGGACCCCACTGGTCCACCTCCGAATCTGACGTACCTGGAAATATTGTCCGAATTTACTAACAAACTTCTGAAACAGGATAAACGTGTTGTGTAAGTTTCATCGAATGTTTTCAGCGGAAAAAAAGAAAGCAAATAATTGAAATAATGCCAAAACAGTAGCGCGATTGACCAGCAAGTTTGTGTTCTATTGAAAATTTCTAGATTAAACTTCCTCGACAAGCGATTGCAGGCTGGCATGCCGTCGTCACGAGGTGAAGATTGGCAGCCATTGTTGTTGTACAGAAACAGTTTGTTGCACGGAGAAACCGACCAAGTTCCAGTGACCAGTAAACGAGCCTATACGAGACGCAAAAAAGATCATTTCGCTGGTACGTACTCTGTGCTTTTTCAATAGTTGTCATTATTACATTCTTCCAATACTTCGTAGAGAATGATTCCTCTGTTAATGTGGCAAAATTTGTCTACTGACAAATGGAAGTCTTTTTATCCACTGAATCTGTAAATAAATTCGTGAAAATCACAAGTACTTGGCTTTAACAGAACTGCCAGGTTTTAATCTTGTCCCTCTGTTTGTAGAAGAAGAAGAAGCAGAGGAAGCAGACGACAACTCTGACCACGAGTTTATGGGGTGAGTTAGGTGTCTTTTCATAAATTTTTGCGTTCGGCGTATTTTATACACGTTATTCACCGTTCACATGACTTCATTTTTTTTTAATCGTAAAACGTAATACGAATTTGCCGTTCATAAAATTTGTCTATTTTTGAAATTAAATGAAGGTAAAGAAATAATAAATAAAAAATTCCTACCGGACTACGATACTTGATATGAAAAAGAAATTTATCAAAAATACAGTGGGTGCGTAAAGCATATTAATGTATGTTGCATAGCAAAACGCTTTTTATTATTACATCGTAAAAGCTTACTAATTAACTGTTTGAAATTTAATTATGAATTTGTCTGTCTCTGGGCTAAAAGAAGAACATTTGTACATTCATAGAAGCGATTTTTTTTATAATGGAAATCTGTGTTCTTTTTTTTTCATTTAATTATTAATTACATACCTCTTGAAAACCTCATCATCTACAGCTTCTATTAATGTAATTTTAAACAAATATCACTAACACGTCACGGACTTGCACATTTGTTTAAATGTCACGTTCTCTCTGCGCTTACATCCTTCGCTTGCTTTCGAAAATAACCTTGAACTGAGCTTTTGTCGGTCATCCAAACAGTATTGAATTAAACTTGATTTAAATTTTATTTATTTATTTTCTGTTACAGTATGCTACTGCCATAGGCTCTGTTATTATTTTTTTAGTATCGTCTGTCATTTGATATTTAAATGAGCGGTAGGAAGTTTTCAAATATTACTACTCTAGATACAATTTTATGTAATGAGAAAATTCTGTGCATGCTTCGACACCAGAAGTATAGAAATTACTAACGACAAAGGGATAAATTTGTGATTCAAACAATTCTGTTTGTAACGGCATAAAATACAAAGTTTTATTCAAGCTAGGATTTTCGGAAAAATACCAGCTGGTCTTGTTGGTTTTCAATGCACAGACTCCAGAATATGCCTATCTTAAGGTTATTCTTGTTTTTTTTTTTTTATTTTACCATTGTGGACATTGCCTCACGTCAGTTAATCAATTATTTATGATATACACAAATTATGAATTTGCCTGTATTATAATTATTGTAAATAATCTAATGTCTACACATTGAGTCAATTTTCACAGAGACGTCATGTGTTATCTAATTTTTCAATCGGACATGGTAATTATTTGTACAGTTCATTTTTTTCTTGTTCTTCTCTCATTAGAATTGTTGAACTCGGGATTTTTATTAACTTATATGATTCTCAGCTCATTTTGTTTCTCGACAACTTGCCGATATCTGTATAGTAAAATATTCAAACACATCCAAGGATAAGTGAGCGCAGAATGTGACGCTTTTAGATACAGCATGCAGCTCGTTAAATATGTGTCCATCCATCTATCTTCGTTCTGTTTGTCGGTCGTCAGAAGTTTTTTTAATCTTCAGATTAGGCAAACTCCACTTTACCGTACCTGAATGCGTTTTCAATATGTTGCATGAGTAGTTTCATATAATCCATTGCTATTGCAATTTATATATTTATATGTATGTACTTATGTCTGAAAGAAAAAAAAAAAAAATTTTAAACACTCATAATTATTTTGTATCACATACAACTAGATGATCATTTTTATTACATACCTATACGCAATCAGATAAATATACGAAAAACTTTTTGTTTCGGTAAGTCTGTGCACAGACTGGTATTTGCCAGAATCACATAGATATAATGATATAAAATTTCTTGTTATTTTAAGAAAATGGTGATAGAGAACAATATAAATAATAAATAGAATATTAAAAGCAAATATTATTTATTCTTTTTTTTTTCTCTCTCTCAAAGGTTCATAAATACACTTCTGTACAAAGAGATTTTAATGTATGTGTCTTTCTCTTTGAAACCAATAAGTAAATAATGAGGATAAAATAGGTTTAAAAATTTGTACTTCGTTCATAATCCAATTCAATTTGGAAATCAATACAAAGATGATATTGTAACAGTATATTGATCGAAATAAAAGCCTAAATCCTGACATTCCTTCATCCTAAGTTATTCAAAATTTGAAAATTATTCATGGTAAGAATGTAATTTAGTTACATTTGGTGAATTTCACTTGGCAGAATATATGACAGAATTAACCGCATGAGGCTACACATGTCACGTAATTATATATCCAGTGTTCCGAGAATTCTGCCAAACATACATTACCATATGCTGTTCTCTATTGCCAGTATCATTTATTATATGTATTTGACCATGTAATTTTTTTTTTATAACGTTTTTTTTTCAATTTTTTTTTTGGGTTAATTCTATAGTATCTATGTATTCCCGTCAACCTCTAATTTCATTTTGTAAGGGCCGTTTACCGCCACCTTGAGTAAATAAATTATGTACACATTTGAAATTATGCTCTTAAATCAACTCGTATTTTTGAATCGTTTTTCACCAAAATTGTGCGTAGCGATTTCCTAACCACACATTGATTATATTTAACGATTCAATTGCATACCTAATTAAGAGGTCAGATTACCATCACGACAATAAACCCTTTTCATTTCAGCAAACTCAAGAAGAAACGTGGACCGAGGAAAAATCAGTGAGTAGAATTACCCGCTTAATTTTTCTGGACACAACGATCGATAGTTCATTACTCCAAAAGAAATGCAATGAATCATTAAATTTGGAAAATTCTTCAAATATTTCTACACTTTCTTAAGCTTGCATCGCTTATTCTCTAACATTTTGTACAGAATTTTTTTATCCGCCAAGATAGCAGTCGCAGTATGCGACTGCTACCTGCCTTCTAATGGTTATAAAAATTTTCCAGAATATCTGCAAGCAAGACATCACAACCCAGATTTGTTAGAACAACTACTATTTTTGAAAACAGTAATGAATCGACTGCACCACCTATGTCTCCTGCACCTACAATAGATGACGTATCTAGCCCATCGCAGGAAATTGATGGCAAATTAAAGTCGCTACAAATCCACTCGAAATCGTAAGATCTCTTCGGATCGCAACCCTCGTTACCACATATTTTAAGAATCTATGATTGCTGTTACTAATTTTCACACGAACAATTATTTTCACAGAAGACGGAGCTTGGACATGTCAGGACCAAGAGAATTACGAAGAACAGCCAGAAACTCAGGCAGATATATTCAAGGACAATATATGGTTAGTAAATTTGGTTATTTTCAAACTTTTAAGGTATTCAAATCTGAATCTTTTTTTCCCCCCTACAATTCTGTATTTTTTACAGGAATCTGATTCGGAATGAGTTGCTATGGAAAAGTAATAACGTTATATAATAGGAGCCCGGCAGTGATAACAGATGCATATATTTTTTCACAACTGCAACCTAACTGGTTATCTCGGATCTGATCAAAGGGGCCAAAAAGCTGCAATAATATTACAATACTAACAATAATATAAGAATGATATCGATTGTTGAGTTAATTGTATTGAATAGAGTATATTCAGGGTCCAGTAAGAAAGTTGCAAAAGGACAAAGTCGTTTTTTTTCAGCATTTTAAAAGTTTGCGAGCAATTAAATTTTGTAGAGAAATCTGTGATCTCGGTAGTCTTTTTCGTATAAAATTAAAAGAAGAAAAAAAAAACAAATTATAACAGTGCAAGGTAGCTTTTCGATGAACGAAAAGTATAAAACTTGAAGCAAAGCTTATGCTGTACCTATTGTACTATATAAAGTTGAATGTTTCTATGTATGTTTTTGATCTGCAAATATTTCTATTATTTGGAGTAAATCACTTCAGTAGATTCCACAAATACCATGATCATGACAATGATTTTTTCCTTCATTCAGTCAAAGAATTTCCCTCCGATTATTTAGTCATTGCCACTGATCTCTGTCGCTGCACGTGAAACTCCGTAATCTTTCTGGTCAAATTTCATCTTTTTTGTTAAAACATTTTTCTCATTTGATAAAATAAAGAAGCTATTTAATACGTCTCAAGACTCCCGCATTATTTTTCAACCTCATCAGGAACATCTGATTTTGACAGTTTGATACATCAGGATAACAATGAAGAGAATTTTGCGCATTTATTTGTGAATTGAATTTAATAAAAACGTGGGCGGTAAATGTACTGATCGTAACAATGTGTACGTGATTTGAATTCATACTCAAGTGAAATCGATCTTTCAACAATGAAATCGACCACCAGTCCCATAAGTTGAATGATCGATTGTTGAGGAGATCGCGTCTTTTCGAACAATCGAAAATTCCCCTCCCTTCACAGTCTGATGTAAAATGTAATTAATAAAAAGTTTTAATGGCGTTGTTGGCCAGTGTTTTTATTTGTCATCAACAATCGCGTAATTGTTAGTGTTTATCTAAATTGTGTGTTGTCAAGTGATGAATTTTGAGCGGCTTAGATATTTCAGACGGAAATTGTACAGTTGAAAATATAACTGAGGAAAAATAATGGCGCGGCCGAAACATCGGGGAAGTGTGGATATGTGTGCCGACTGCGGAGCTCCTGGTAACTGCATCACTTTTATTTATATCTTCATCTCCCTGATTAGTTACTTAAGCGTATGATTATTTGATGATTTTGTAATATTGCCAGCGAAATTGTTGATGTTATTTGATATCAGAAGGTTAGAATCATTCGATCCTTTCGACAAATTCAAATTAAACTTCTTCCAATGTTTAGTGAGTTACACCTTTTTTTCAAATCACAAAATACTAATATTCTTTGAAACTGTGACAATCAATTTCAATGGTCTTCTTTGCCACTTTAACATCAATGACATTCGCAAGCTTCCATCAAACATAAATGTCAGGGATAATAAAATAAGTAATTTACATAGAACCAGGATGGGCTTCGATCAATAGAGCTATCCTTCTATGTGACGAGTGCTGCAGTATCCATCGTAGTCTTGGACGCCATGTATCCCACATAAAGTCTCTGCACAAGGGAATTTGGAGCACATACTTGCTTTCGGTCAGTACTGGGCAAATGATCAGTAATTTTCTAAACCTACTTTCGCTTCTTTAGTGTACTTATTGAATATTGATGAAAAATAACTAGATGGTGCGTACTCTGAATAATAATGGGGCAAACAGTATTTGGGAACATTCTCTGCTGGATCCTAGCAACTCGAAAATAAGCAGACGGAAACCTCAGTCCAAGGACCTGCTGCAGTAAGTTAGAATTTTCATTTTATTTCACTTGTTCAATATTGAGCCATTTTTCAATCTAAATTCGTTCAAAACAGTCCTGTGAAAGCAGATTTCATCAAGGCAAAACATCAGCAACTTGCATTTATACTACGACCTAGCAAAGAAGAGATGTGCAGTGAAGAAGACCTCAGTAGACAGCTTCACAGTAGCGTTCGTACCGCTAACCTTGAGACTTCACTTCGTTTGTTGGCTCAAGGTGCTAATCCAAACTACTTCTATCAGGTACAAATTCAAGTTAAATATTTTCATGAACCGATCTAGTAATCGTCTAAGGTCATTGAGATTTACGAAGTACAATTTGTAGGAAAAAGGAACGACACCTCTACATGTTGCTGCAAAGGCAGGGCAAGCGTTACAGTTTGAATTGCTCATAGCAAATGGTGGTAATCCAAGTACGATGGACTCGAACGGTCAAACTCCTGCTGAACTCGCTAAGTAAGAATCATGTTTTCAGAGATGAACAGCACGTGCTTAGTTGTTGTTCATATTTTAGATAACATGAATATTGTCGAACAATTATATTTTTCAGAATGTCCGGACATTTAGATTTTTCTGAACGAATTATTGAAAGTATGTACGAAGTAACCGACAGGTTCACATACCACGTATGCTCTCGTAAACCAGATCATCGATTGGGACAACATCTGGTCATTCCCCAGTGGGGTTCTGCCGATCGGAATGAAATGACGATCCAAGCTAGAAATAAATTGCAAATGGTAAATACGTTACCGTAATTTATTTGATGTTGAAAAATTTTTTTGCCTTACGATTTCATTTCATTTATTCATTTACAGTTACCTAATCATTTATTGGAAGAACTTGCAATGGACGTTTACGATGAAGTAGATCGCCGCGAAACTGAAGCCAGTGAGTATAAACTTTCTTTAATTACAATATAGAAACATAGGTATTTCTTGTTTTACATTGCAGTCGATAATCTTGTTGGCGTCTGCTATTGGAAGCTTTGTCCGTAAGCTATAAAATAATAGTTCTATGATGCGATAGTTGCTATACATTATGCAAATGAATATAGAGTATATTAATTTGTTATTACAGTGCCATTTATCAATACGCTTAACAGTAAATTCTGTTTTACTTTTATTGATTATTGTTAATAATGTGCACGAATTTTCTATTCCGCTATTCATAAGGAAAGTTCAGGTAAATATGAATTGGGTGTTAAACTTGTAATGAAATACGTTTCAAATTAGATTTAAGAAACCAAAAAAAACATAAAATCCTGTATTATTGACTTACGCTCCTCACAGTGCTGTTGACTTTTATTTGTAAGCTTGCAATTACTATCGATGTATAAATTAGATGCACTATTGATATAATTTACATAAAAAAAAAAACAGCAATCGGTAGTACTATACCTTAATTAAATTATCAATCTGGTTAAACTATAATGTGTGAATGAATCGCCGGATATTTGTGGCTATTATGTGTTTAGATTTTCTAGAATTTTCTGCCGTTGAGCATGCAAATTTTAAACTTTTTATATCGGTTATTAAAGTTTACTCTTATGTCCACCGCAGTTTGGATGTCGAATGCGCCATTGCCAGAAAGATGTACCGTTCCTTTTCTACCGGTGAATCCACAGTTGTCGTCGACAAGAAATCAAGGTCGTCAAAAGCTAGCACGGTTTACTACCCAGGAATTTGCAACCCTGATCATTGATATTCTCACCGAAGCAAAACAGAGACACATGCTCGCCAACAATACACCTCCCCAGGGTTTGTAACACCGTTCAATTTCTCATCTTTCAAAATATTTCATCCAACTCCAATGTTATGTGATCAATTATTTAGATCCGGCAGTTTCGTTGCTGCGTAAAGAACAAAGCTTTGGGAATCAGCCGACTCAGGTATCCGATGACGAACCATTGTACGACAGCGTTGCTTCTGACGATGACTATGCTGCTCTTACAGTGGTCCACGCATCTGCTCAGACATCCACCGTTCCTAACTTGGATGACGAGGTACAGCTACGTAGCTTATAGAATCTGAAATTTTATTTGATGATACTTAGAAATCCATAAGCACACATACACAACAACGCGATTACGACACTTTCGACGTAACAATCCAACACCGAAGAAAGTATTTCCTTTCAAGTTTTACCTAAATTATTAAATCTGGAAATTAGGTTTTTGCTCTTCCAACGCAGTCTTTCTGCACCCCGTGCTGATAAATTTTTTAGTTGTCTATCTGAAAACTTATTAAAGGTACCTGAAGTATTAGGAAAACATCGAATACGGAATCGACTGAGCACGTGGTTCTTCTGCAGGCAGTGTTACTAGGCAAGTGCACAGATCTGTGTTCGTGCATGCCGAGCCATTGCCGAAATATTTCATCTATCATTTGTAATCCCTTAATCCACATTTTCTAATCGGATACGCGAAATATGCTGACTTAATACAACTTGCTCCGTGGCCTAAAAGGATTCATGTTACTCTAACACCGTGTCTAATCGTAATACACTTATCGTATTCAATCGGTGTGGACATGTTCCTTGGCATAATACCTCTAATGCTAATACCTAATTCAAATCATTCAGAAAGCTCTCGCTCCAATGGCTAAGGGTTTGCCATCGGTGGTCGAGGTATTGAAAAAACAATTGACTCTTTCCGACTCTACAATACGGGACCTCCGCACCGAAATTCGATCCCTTCAATCTACCGTTGAAAGGCTCTCTCAAGAAAACTGTGAACTGCGGAGTATGATCCAGGTAAATGTAGCTCCCATTAAAAAACTTCATCATCACGTGTCCGCAAACGATTCCGAGCAATGACCAATGTTTTCTTTTGATTAATTCAGACACCTCCGAAGGCAAAAGTAAACGAAAATATTTCAGTCAATGGCCATGTGAGCGGAGAGCAAGAACCGGAATTAGAACCTGTGCTCGATGTGAAACCATCAACACCGAGGGGTAGTCAACGACCAGCATCGATGTACGAGACACGTGAAGGCCTTCGAAAATCTTCCCCATGGTCCACAGCTATTAGCCAAGTAAATGAAAATCCCATCCCGTTGTATCCCAAGTTAAAAGTTGTATCGTATTTATTGATTTTCTGAAATGTCAATCGCAGACAAAGCGAGAGGTCGAAGCATTGCCCCGTCCAAATACCACACAAAGTCTCTGGGATTGTGGCGCTGTGAGTCTTCCTCCGAGCGAAGAAGTCACTAGAAGAACAGAACAAGTCACCCGACGAATTCAGGAACTGTGGATGGCTATGCAAGAGCCTAATCGAAGAGAAGCATTTGTACCTTGTGCCGAGAGAATTCGCGTTGCGGTTGCTGAGCTAACCGCCATATTTCCACAGGCTAGTATTTGTTTTTTTTGTTCCGTTCCTCCGATTATCTTGTGCTCCTTTCACGCTATTATTTCATACCTTCTCGTATTTATTTTCGCAGAACCCGATGGAAGATAACGTGAGATCGGCCTTACGTCAGTTAAATGGCAACACCGGAAGACTTCAAGCTGAATGCGCGGGTCTGCAGAGGTGCACAAGTGATACGGATCATATGGATCGTTGTTTGCAGCAGGTGAGATCCTGCGCTTATGATATAGCCAAAGCCACCAAACTTCTGGTCACTCAATTTCAGGTATGTTAACAATTATCTGAGAGGGTAGGAGAAAATATGATGAATTCAATCGAGATAGGAAGTTGTGCAATTCTCAGAAATTTATAGCAACGTTTATCGCTATAGTTATATATCATAGTTATTGGCTGAGACTGCTGATTAAAGGAGTTATAATTTGTAAATATTCATACTTCACTTATTCGGCTGCTCAAAATTATCGAGACGCAGCTAATTATTTTTCAACAGGACCAATAGCGAAGAGTAGAATCGGGGATAGGTCCTTTGGTTTTTATCTATGAAAATTAGCTTTTAATTTGAACTATTTTAATTTACGGCGAAGACTGAAGCTGTTTATAACCCGGAGTTCCAATTACTAACGGCTGACAAGTGGAAAAAAATAATCATATGTACACATAAAATGATCTTGCGCACTTCAGGTCAAACTAGATTTCAGACATTTAAAAAAGACTGCAATAATACCTTGAAGGTCGCTCGCTAATTTTTGATTCACTTAGGAAAATTTAGAAAAATAGCTACCTTACGGTGGACTTGAGAGCTCCTGACAATGCAAAAATATGTATTCTTACTTCGTTCTTAATATTTTCATAATATCTATCTATCTCAACTTACATTTTTTCCAAGGTGAAGTGACGGTCACATTTTCATAAATAGTTTTTAATAGTTAGATATGAAAAATGAACTTCGGAGATCAAGAAACCATAATATTGATAAGTGTCAAAATTTTATTTGAAAAATTAAACAATTAATCTTAACTGACATAGGTTGTCAACGATTGTGAAGCTATTGCTAATTAATCAATTTAGGTACTCGACATCTAATTGCTTTTCAAATTTGCTCTTCGGAGCACTAGCTAACGCCATTCTAATTGAAATGGGTATGATAAATAGCCCCCTGTATTCACTTTTATTTATACTGCACTAAAAGCCGAACAAAAAATCGAAGATACGTACCTTAGGTAGGTTTGGCTATGTATTTACTAATATGAGTCTGATATTTTAATAGAATTGTATTCGTGTTCGAAATGGAACACTTGGATTGTTTATTTAGAGTTATTTATTTCTCATCATTGAAATGAGTGTGCATAGATCATTTTTAAAAAAATCATTTATGAAAGAAAGAAAAAAGGGAACAAACGTGCATCGACATACAAAGATATTTATTGCATTTATTCATGCTTTTACCAATCATATTTGATGCATAGCTCGGTAACTCGTAAACACGTGTTGAAATTTAGAATGTATTTTTTTTTTCTTCTATCCCAATCTATAGATTGTCAGATTTATTTGACATAAAATTGAATATAATTGTTTCTTAGGTATTTGTAAATTAATAGTGAAAATACAAATATAATGTTCTGAGAAACCATGTAACTATAAATGGTGCTCTATATATTACGTGAATAATATTAACTGATTAACTTGGCATCAAAGGATGTGAACTGACGTAGAAATAGTAATATCGTGCATCCTTTTTGCCCAATGAATTTTTACTGGTTGTCTATTCAAATAATTATTGATCATGTTACACTATATTTGTTTAGAATATTAGCTATTTCAGAAATATTGTTGTGTGTAATCGCATTATTTTTTTTTTGTTAAAAAAAGACATAACGTCTGCATAGCTAATTTTACATTATTATCACTACAAATATTATTAATATTATTATTATTATTAGTATTATTATATAACATATATTCACTGTAAGTTTTTGTTCATACGCAAAATTGAATATTTATCTTTATTGAAATCTAATGACCAGAAAATTATATATATATACGATCTTATTAACAGAGTTTGACTATGAGTTTTCTTTTTTAACGTATTCAACTCTCCAGGTCCTCCCAACTATTTTTAATTGTTAAGCAGCGTTAAATTCTCGAGCACCTTACGATCGATACTAGTTCCAGAGATTCATTTTATTTTGGTATAAAAACCACTGTATAAAACAGTGACAATCGCATGTCATATTTCATTCATATAACTGCTTTCATTTATTTCTTTGAATTTCGTGCGGCTGCCGCATCAGAACCTTAAAACTTGATTTCAGAATTGTTCTACGAGTACCTATTAATAGAATCATGTCAGCTGGAGAAGTGAAAAAGCAAATCCCACAACCAATTATACACACGTATCCGTTGTGTAAGGTACGTTTCAAACTCCCTTGGTTTAAGATGGAATAGCACAAACGTCACATCCTTGGATGTAAATTGTAATATTGTCACTCGTGCGACTTGAATTTCTTCCATCTATATATAAAAAACAAAGGTACTCGTTCCAATAGACCACAGATATGCCCGAAGAAATGAAACAAGAAGCAATGGAGCTGTGTACTACAGCTGCTGAAAAGTATGCAGATAATTACGAACATGCAGCTAAAATGATCAAAGAAAGCCTCGATAAGAAATTCAGCCCTCCCTTTCAAGTAGTCGTAGGTGAGGCTTATGGGTTTTCCGTCACTTACCAAGAGAAAACTTTACTATACATGTACACCGGAGGAAATATTGCTGCTTTGATATGGCGAACGGTTACAGGGTTCACCTAGGTTTTTTTTTTCTTATGGAATCTTTTCATTCATGCAAGAAAATATCTTCGAATATTCTGCATTCACTCTGTTATGGTATTCGTAAAAATTCTGAAGATATTATTTTTCTTGAGTTTATGTTCGTGGAAAAATATGACTGAAATCAAGTCAGTGTAACGTGTTTATTGGGCGTATGAAATATACATATTACAGGTAACGATTTCACAAATAATTTCGAAGTCCAAAATATGTACGTTTGAGTGTCACCTATCTTCAGTTTTATTACAATTATGTTTGCTTAGAAACTCGATACAGATCTATGTTATTTACAAAATGTAATCTAGCGAATTTAGTAATGTATTTAATGGTACGGATCAGTCATTTGATGCTCGGATAATCGATTGCATCAATTATTACTATTAGTAATTAGTGTCATAGATTTTAAACTATTACCGGTTCAAACTTCAAGTGAAAGAACTGTAAAAAGTTTGGAATTCAAGGTAACTATATTATATGTCGAGTGTGCTCCCAGACATAAGTACGTATAAAATAAGGCGATATTGCACATGAGTGTGACATTCATCCTCCTATATCATGTTACACGATAATACGACAACACAATCAACATTTAGGTACAATTTTATCATCTACGTATGTGCTTAGAATTCATAGAAGCTGAGTGCTATCATAATGATAGTCAATCTCTGCGAGGACTTGACGTACTCCAACCACTACGCTGATTTCCATATGCAAATAGCCAAATTTCCTGCACAATACATATACAGTAGGTGCTTCAGCTGATATGTGATTTCAAATCCATATCCTTCTCCTACTACGGTGTGCCACGATGCCCCAAATTTCTTATCCATTGTTTCCTTTATCATTTTTGAGGCATTCTCATAATTGTCGGCATACTTCTCTGCTGCTGTTACACACAATTCCATCGCTTCCTGCTTCATCTCGTCACTCATGTCACATTTCTATTAAAATGAGCGAATTCTGCTTGTAGTGTCATTGATTATAATGTGCGGCACTTCAATTGTCAAGCGACAAATCAAGAAAGTCATCGATGTTAAGTCAAAACAAAATTGAGATGATCATATATTTGGATATCAATTTCAAAGTAGAGAGGGACAGATTCGACTCAAATATCGTTACAATCGACGATCAGTTAAATTCTACGGATGAAATACAACAGTAAATGTACAGAATCCAACTCACGCGACACAATGGATAAGTGTGAAGTATTTTTACGACATCATCCTTCTTGACTTCGGTCATTGTTTGTCAAATTGATTATTGTTGATTGTTGAGATAATTATTGTTGCAACACACGGCACAACACCAGTGTAACACCAATGTAGAAAAAATTGCAGCCTTCTAGGCGGGTTTTGGGTGACAAATGTTGTGATTGTGACTCACGATTGGGGGGATGGTTATCAGGGAATTGGAAAATGGGGCGTTGTGAGGGGGCGAAGGTGGGGTGGAGCGAAAATATTTGATGGTCAAGGCAACAGGGTAGATCATCCCTTGGGGTTTGATTTTGTCAACGCGAAACTTGCAATTAGTACGCCGGCGCAAACCCCACGCGTTGATATAATGGAGCCATTTGAACGATCAAACAAAGATGAAAATAGATTTTTCGAATGCACGGTATACGTGTTGAGCAAGCTTTAGAATAGGACTATTGTAGAATAATGATGATACCTTGATGACAATGATACGATTTTGCAATACTACATGTGCAATCTTTTCGACTTTGAAGCATGATATCCGATGAAATGCTTTATATTTGGCGCTCCATATCATTATCGTCACAAGTCAAATTAGTTGAAGTGCTATTTCAACGTGTTGCATCACATGTGACACGGTCGAAACGTCTATTCTGCTCGGCGTAAATAAATGCATTTATCGTTAAAATATCGCAGACGAGATTATGGCATCCCGATTTAGTGGTGCTCTTCAATTGACGGATTTGGATGATTTTATCACCCCATCACTGGTAAGCCTCGAACTTTTTTCTTTTCATAATATTAAGGGATTGAAAAATGTCTATTCATTGTTTTCGACAATAGTTGGCACCAAATTTGAAACAATTTTTTAGGAATGCATCAAACCAATCGAAATACCAAAGTCAAAGGCCAATACTGGAGCTAAAATAAAAATTCAAGAAGATGGAGCTTACATGGAACTAAACGAGGTTTGATTAACAAGAATGCCTTAAGAATTAAGACAAGACAAGTATTATTGAAGCAACTGTTTTATTTACTGATTTTCTTTCGAATCATTAAAATCACTGTGACAAATCATTTTATATTTCTCATGCAGTCCGGAGCCTCTGAAAAGCTACAAAAAGTTGAAATCACATTGGCTGATTGTTTGGCTTGTAGCGGTTGCATTACAACAGCTGAGAGTGTGCTTGTCACCCAACAGAGTCAGGAGGAGTTGCTACGTGTTCTGCAGGAGAATCAAAATCTCCGTGAGGTGATAATTTCGGAATAAAGAGCATGCCATAAATTTTGCAACAATTCTAATTGTAAAAGGATGTATATTGTTTCATATACAGAATGGCAAAGGAGACGAGGCAAAATTGATAGTCGTCAGTTTATCTGTACAACCAGTTCTCTCTCTTGCTGCACGTTATGATCTGCCACCCGAACTTGCTGCGCGTAAATTGGCTGGACACTTTCGTAAATTAGGAGCCGATATGATATTGGATATGACTGCTGGAGATGATTTCGCGCTCTTGGAATCTGCTAGAGAATTTGTTGAACGATATAAATCATCGCAAGATGGTGTGAAAGGTCAAATGCCAATGCTTGCATCTTCTTGTCCAGGTAAAATAATGAGTTCGATCGCTCAGGTATTAAAAACGAATAAAATCCAGTTCGATCATGCTACAGGTATTTGTTCGATATCATATTCTTGTTTCACACATCCTAGGTTGGGTATGTTATGCAGAGAAGACGCATGGCAACTTTATACTACCTCATATAAGTGTCACAAAGTCACCGCAACAGATTATGGGGTCTTTGGTAAAGTATCACTTAGCCAAATGTAAAGGTCTTTCGCCAGAATGTATCTACCACATAAGCGTTATGCCTTGCTACGATAAAAAGCTAGAAGCTTCTCGGGAAGATTTCTATAATGAGGTCAAACAGACAAGAGATGTCGATTGCGTTATAACATCGAGTACGTAACACTCATCAAAATTATTGAGAATATGTACGTATTCTAGCGTATGGTGAAACTCCGACTTATTTATAACACTGAATTTTTTCAGTCGAATTGGAAAACATGCTGATTAGTCAAGGGGTGTCTCTGAACGATGTTGAGGATGGTGAAATTGATAGACCATTTGGTGTATATGATAATCAACAATCTGATAAAATTCTTTGGGGCCATCAAGGCTCTGGATCCGGTGGTTATGCTCACTTCATATTCCGATATGCCGCTTACTATCTTTTTCAAGAAACCAACCCTGCAATTGAGTTTAAAAATTTGAGAAATCCAGATTTCAAGGAAGCCGTTCTCGAAAAAGACGGGAAAATTTTGTTAAGGTTTGCTATTGCCAATGGATTCAAAAATATTCAAAATCTTGTGCAGAAACTCAAAAGAGGAAAATCTGCATATCACTATGTTGAAGTTATGGCGTGTCCCTCAGGTGAGATAATAATCAAAGAATTTGAGCGTTAAGATGACAAAATTTTTTCGAGTATCTGCATTATCGTTATTTTCTAGGCTGCCTCAATGGTGGAGCACAAACAAGGCCGCAGGATGGTTCCCAGCCACGTGAACTGGCTGCGAAGCTCGATACTATTTACCAAAACCTTCCACAGAGCGAACCAGAAAAAAATCTTGTCATCTCAAATCTGTACAATACTTGGCTGGAAGGAGAGCACTCGGACAAGTCAGTGGCCTTTCTTCACACGCAATATCATGAGATAGAAAAAATGAACACGGCACTAGCAATAAAATGGTGAAAATGGTTGTGATGCGGCTTGTGAATTAATTATCCATTTGCGCACAATATTTTTGCCTGTGCCATGCGAATAAATGAACATCTGTGAGAAACATCGAAATTTTATCATCGTAATTGAAATATATTATTATTTATTGACATCTCTGAAATATATACAAATAAAAATTACATTAAATAAACATATGTAATATAATTCTAAAACAAGCCGACACGTGTTAAAAATTAAATTTATGATAAATTTGCATTCAGGTGCTACGAAATTTAATATTCCTAACAATAAAAAGATTGTACTTTGTGTATTATGCGAAGCTCAACAATATTAGCCACTTATTCTAAACATCCGCTATGATTATCGTGGTTCTAACATTTATTTTCACTTGTATACAATCGTAAAATACCTTAACATTTTCAAAAGAACATGTAACTTATCCTCTTAATTTTTTTTTCTTTCTCTGCCGTGTGTTCATCCTGATTGATTATTTCCGATTGAAAAATATCACTAACTTAAGGAATGTCCCCGACTAACGATCTAAGGTATTTGCGCGAAGTTATTTACCTATGAAAATAAATTTTACATCAAATTTCTTACGTGAAAAATTATTACATATTTACTTTACATTACAGTATTGCTTTCCATTTTATGAATTGGACCATCTGTTCCACAAATCCACTAATAATCAAACAATTATAGATCTCAGTTCACTTCCTATTTGCAAAAAAAGAAACAATTTTAATTTTTGAAATCGGTCGTAATATTCCATTGATTTTATAAAATCATAGAAAATGAGTTTGAAAATATTTCTTTCCGGTTATTTAAGTTATTTATCAATTTTTTTTTTGTTTTAATATTGTACACCAAATTACTCGCTGTGTCTTCGGTGCTTTGAGCCACTTGAATTATTGTGAACACAAACATCGAACAGACATTCTTGTGATATTTCTTACAAATAATCCAAGTTCGTTGATTTGCATAACTGCTTTTAAAATTCTGTAAAGGGGAATTTCTGCATGTGAGTCAACACAAAACATCAATATAGATATATCGAGTGACATTCAACACTAAAACTAAATCGACGAACTTTTTGTTTGAATGGGTTTGAGAGATTATTCGATTCACGTTCTACGTAGATTTATAATGATTATTCTAGACGTAACACATTTGACACACATATACAATGTGCAATTTTCTTATTTTTGCACAATAATTTTAAAAGTGGATACAAACTATTCGGCGTAACTTGTAATAAATAGTGAATGATAAATAATAAAAAGAAAATAATACAACCAAGTAACGCGGCATATTCAAGTTGATCCGCAGTCTTCTGCAGACAAATTTTCGTATTTTAGAAAGAGCGATGGTCGAATGATGAACCTAATGTGTGATTCAGCCCACAATATTTACAAAAAATACCAAACTACATTGCCTAATAAACATCGAAATTGTTTTTAGATTTTTAATGACGAATAGAACTTCTCGATAAGCAAATAAATAAATTTTTTTCTTCCCTCCAATGACCATTGCTTTTATCATTGAAGGTACTGCAATGATTTTACCGCACAAATGAAGTTATCTAAATACATGCTAATAAGTGTTGAAATTACTGTTATATCAATGTAACAAAATACGTGTTAATTGTGAAAGCGCAACTTGAAACGCTGAAATCAGTCGAATTTTCAGTCATCTGTACGAGATTTTAGTCGTTTATGATGATTATTTTGTTTGATTACTCATTCCGTCTGAAATTTGAAAGTCGGAAAAAAACAGGTCACTGCATTATATTTTCGAGTATTTTCTCATCATCCCAAACATTTTTGACACCGAACACTTTATATTTTATCAACTTTGGTGGTTGTCCATTTCGACTCTATTACTTTGAAAATCACTCTCCGAAGGCATACTGTCTTCGATATATTGAATCGAATCTTCATCGGCATCATTTTGTAGACTGGCTTGATACGGGTCTAATAACCATCCTTGTTTACTGTCAACCTCCTTAGATACAACCAAAAATAACTCCTTCTCCTTACTGTCTATTTGCTCTTTTAAATATGCTATTAATTCGTTATCCTGAGAAATACAGAAATCATTTTCATTCCAAATGTAATAAATATAAAATAAACAAACTACCGTAGCATACTTACCTTTCCGATTAGCTGAGGACTCTCAAGTTTGGAATCAAGATTGTAAAAAGTGCCACTTATTTTTCGTAGAGCAATCCAGTGCCGTCTTTTGAGAGGTAGTAGAACGAATCCCAACTTATATTCAGTAGGTACGTTCAGAATAAAACCTTCGATATTTTCAAGACGGAGGCATTTTGGGTCTCTGTAAGAAATGGTACAAATTGAGCATCACTTAATTCCTTTTATCATCAGTATTCGTGATCATTAACTTGTTAAGCAGCAGCTGAGATATTAAGTTCTCTGTTACCTGCGTTTATCAAACCACACTGCCTCATGGCCTTTACGTTGCAGAGCTGCCATAATAACGTTGATGTCGTAGTTGCCAAGCCCCAGTAATGATTTGTGTGGATTTATCCAAACATCAGGGCTTAGGCTGTAACATATCTGGTCTAATTCTTGCTTGGTGAAACCGTGTTCTTGGAACAAGTTGTTTAAGGCATGTAAAGCGCATAGTTCTTTTACCTGGAATTAAATAGAAAATTATGTTGGATGTATAGAAACGAAAAATAAGAGATTCAGATTTGGCCTTCAACATTAATTACCTGGCGCTCATGATAGATAGACCCATTCATGTCAAAAACTATATTTTTCACCATTGTAACTACATAATTAGGATAATATTGGTTTATTATTATTTAAAACTTTTCTAGAGCAAATGTAGGGCACGAACGACGACAGTATTGTTATTTTCGTTCGGATACGAGAAAATCAAAAAAGCTGAAATAATATTTACATCGCACACATTTAATAACATTAATAATTATAACCTCTTTATGCCTGACAGAAAGCAGAACTGACAACTGTTTTTATACTAGAGATGCAGCTGTTTATTCGATATGCTATTTGTCCAATAGCTCTTTTTAGAGAGCATTTTTGACCGCAAGGAACAGCAGTTAACAAAATACAATTTTCAACATTAATAGTGGCCATCTCATGAAATTTCATAACCCGTGGAAACGAAGATTCTCATAACCTATTGCAAGAAAAACAAATATAACAACATCAGTTTGGCATCAAATACTTGTAAATTAGATATTTTTGATAGATTGAAGTTCATTTGCAAAAACTCGTACAATAATTATCTGTAAGTTTTTCTGAGAGCTTACTATGTTATTTCTAATGAATTACTTTACAATTTTAAGCATTTCGTGCTGATCTCTGCCGATCCTAACCTCATGTAACGTTTCCACTATGAAATTATTTCATAATTTTCAATATTTAATCGTTGAGAAGTTCGCTCTACATTGAGACAATGAGTCGTATGTTTTATTAGAAATTCGAGTTCTGACATACTAATGTGGATATTTTATTGAATTCCCCTGAGCAATATCCTGTTGGTTTAATTTGCAGAATCTAATTGCTGCATATTTAATATTTATTATCGTCACGATGATAGAAACTTCAGAGTCGCATGCTAACGAGGCAACAGCGTCTGTTATCACAGACCACGAGCGTGAGTTAGCTCAAAATGCATTAACAGATTTCCTCAAAGGTGCTTATTCATCCTGTCTGAGTAATCTGAACAAGTTGGAAGCGCTAAGACCAAAAGATCTCAAAGTAATGCATAATAAAGTTGTTACCGAGTATTATAAAACTGACCGCAAAAAGACTGAGTTATTCAGAAAAAGCCTCAATGCAATATGTGGACAAATAACCACAGCTGATATCTTAGATGGTGTCGATGATGTTGAAAAATGTGTCATGCGATATAATCAAGCAGTTCTGCTATATCACACAAGACAATACGACTTGGCTCTCAAAATTGTTAATAAACTATTCACGTTTATAGAACCAATGGGTGAGCCTCTCTCTAACTGATCATTGCATACATTTTTCCCATTCATCTGTTTACATTAGATAAAGCGTGAGTATTTTTATTGCAGAAGAGAGTTTAGCACACAAAGTATGTTTATTACTGATAGAACTTCATATTGTGACGAACCAACCTGACGCAGCGTTATCGCTATTAAATTATATCGAAAGTCAATTTGTGTCTACGGATACATCGAAAATTACCCCAACTGACAAGGAGAGTGCTATTAAGCCGATTAAAGAACCGACAGAGAAACGAGACAATGTAGATGCAGCCACTGATGCGTTTAGGATAAAATTGCTGAAGTACAAGGCTAGAGTTTATTTAATGACACATCAATTAAAATTATGCAAGAGGGAATGGAAGGCCTTGGTCTCTTCCGGGACACCAGTAGTGAGTTTTATCCAAAGTTAAAAATTGTTCAAGTCCTTTTATTCAACAATTAGCCATCATGTTAAAATCATTTTTAGACTGTATCATCAATATTTCTAAAAGGACATCTAGAATACCTAAGAGGGAATTACAGAAAGGCTATCAAAATACTGAATTCCACCACTGCTGAATCTCTCGAATACAAGTAAGGGCATCTTCATCTGTTATTGCAAAGAAAAAGAATTACTAATTCCAGTCCAGTAATAATATTCTAATATTCCCACAGAACTAGCGGCGAATCAGCGGCTGTTTTATATTATAATAACATGGCCTGCCTTCACCATGCGATGGGGAAGCCAAATTTAAGTTGTTTTTATTTACAAAAAGCATTGCAGGAGAATAAAAATGCTGTGGAGAGTGTTCAGGTCAAAGATGCTGGTAAAATGAATCTTGATGATGCACCAAGTCAAAGGAAACCCGTTGAAATAATAGTATTGACGTTCACCCATTCTTTCCAGATGCTCTTTCGTCGCAACCATTGTATACTATTGGTGGTAATAGACATTATGAATTGATGTACAGCTTAGGCGTATCACTCCTGCACGCTGGACGTGCTGCGCAGGCTTTCGAATGTTTTACAGAAGCGGCCCAACAGCTCCACAACAGTCCACGGTTATGGCTTAGAATGGCAGAATGTTGCATATACTGTCACAAGCCAGTGAGTATTTCCATCAATTATACATTCGGGCAAAATAATTTTAGGATCGATTTTACCTCGTTAATACCGTTTGGTAAAATATTTGCTTTCGATATTTACAGACAAATGAGGTTGACTTCAACGTGCAAAAGCGACGAAAGGATTTGGTGCAAAAAGTAGTCGGCAATGGTATTTACAGAAAAATTATTTTGGCCTCAGCTTTATCTAAAGACACAAAGTATCACACGGAAGGTTTATCGTACGCAATACCTCAACCTACTTTAGAATTTGGAATGTTATCGTTGAAAAACGCTCTATTTCTTTTGCCTAACGACAACGAAGTGAATTTGCCATTGACACCACTGGCAGGACCACAATCTGTTCCCATATCGTTGACGCCCTCTCATGTGTTAGGTATAAAATTCGGATGAAATACATGTAATGTTTTATTTATCAATGTTACACCATTAGAATGCCACAATATCATGTTTCCTGCAGGTGGACAGCACGCGACACAGGTTTCTCAAGCAACAGCGCTCGAAGCATTAAATTTGAAGGCTAGTGTCCTCGCTGCCAGTGCATACATTTCCTTGTGTCTCGGAGACCACGTTGTGGCACTAGAACAAGCACGAGCTTTATTATCGATGACCAAATTACCAGGAGCCTACAAGATGCTTGGGAATCTCTACGCTGCCGAGAGTTTGATACTTATGAATAAGATAAGTGAAGCGATAGAATATCTCAAACCAGAAAACATTGAGGACATAAATACGTTTCTACCGATACCTGAAACACTGGACAAGGATAAAGACAAATATGAGGAACCATTTGTAAAACCGATTAGAAGTAAGTAGAAACATTTGATTCTGCATCAAAATTTTACCAACTGAGAGAATGGCGATGTTCGTAAGGCACATTGTAATAACGATCTATAGATCTGAATACTAATGTATCATTCAGGTTGGTATCCGAATAGTCTTCCTACGGGGAAAGCAGTGCTTCAATACAATTTAGCTGTAGCATATGCAATTCGTGGTGAGCTGGATAAATCGGGAGAAATTTTGAAGCAGGTAATTGAATAAATCCGTTGAACTGTGAGTTACATTGTGCCGATAACCTTGAATCGAATGATGGAAAACCTCTTCCATTCCTAGGTATGGATTTCGAAGGGACCGGACTGTGACATTCCAATACATGTTATAATGTTGGCGTTGTATATAGAATTACAACTAGGTAAATAACGACAAGTCAAGTCTTTAATTAAAATAAAAAATCAATTAACAATCGTCGACAATTATTTTTCAGGTAATGCCGACGTCTCGAGATCATTAATAAAGCAACATTGCCCGCAATACCAATGAATTCCGACAAAATGTAGAAAAATAGACTGATTATGCGCATCGATATAAAATCAGTGACAACCAAGGGGTCATCAAATCATTGTGTTATATTTATGAAATAATCATGTACATACTTGTAAATCACAATTCGATTTGGTAATTGTACAGATTTCTTTGACGCTCAGCGTAAATACAAGTTCACCGTTTGGTTTGTTCATTGAACGCATCAAATCTGACGATATACACGAATAATATTTGTACAAAATTCTTCAATAAATTCTACAAAAATGATATACTTTTTATTTTCATCATCCATAAAACTATTTTTTCAACTCTTTATAATCCTGACATTTGGTATAGCAAAATTATCTAAAGTCCGAGCGAATAAATGTCTCAAGGTTTCGTATAAAATTATTTTTCTTCGATTAAAACATTTTCACGACTATTCCCTTCTTGAAAATCATCCTCCGATGGTGTCCCGGTTTAAATTTTCAAACTTTTGGCCAGGATTGTATTGTTTCCGTCAGAGCCCCCCCTCCTGTGTCGTAGAATGGTTGATTGTGAGCCAATCAAAAGACTCGTCCAAAAGTCGCTCCTGCCGTGGTAATGATTCCGCATCGTCGTACGGCCCAGTGTACGAGAAGTTCTCAGACGCGACTGTTCAGCTTTGTCGGGTATTCGTTCCGTCGTTTGCGCGCGTTGTTGTACCGACCAGAGCGTTTCGTTTGGCATTTTGCCTGAAATTGGTATTTTGTATTCGAACGGTTTGTTTATACAAACTGATTGAGACGTGCATCGATTAGCTTGGTAGTCGGGTACAGTTTTTCAGCGTATTTTCATGTAGTACAAGGATTTAATAATCGTGTTCGAGACAGTGGAATCCGAAATAAACAAGAAACGGTTTAATACCGCTGTGAGCCTTTCCGTGTCCCAAAAAAATCCTTCGAATTACTCAAAAATCGCCCGTACGCCGACTCGACGACTCGTTCGTTGTTTTTTTGTTTATTATTTTCGTTTTGTTTTCATTTTCTCGTTCGCGAGTGATACACGCAAGTGAATATAAAATAGCGAAGTTGAAAAATAAAAAGCGATCAAAAATGTGTCCTGACTCTGCAGAGGTCACAGATCAAGTGTAGACTAGATAAGTTCTTGTGAGAAATCTTCCTTCTTGAGAAAAATCTGAAATAAACAAACAGAGCAAAATAACAAAAATTGATATCCAGCGTTAAAACGACGATCGAGGAGGAAACATGGAAGTCAACATCGAGAGGGAGTGCAGCGCGCTGGGCGGCCTCTTTCAACAAATCATCGTCGATATGAAGGTGAGCTAGTCTCGATTTATGCACTGAAATAAACTAAAATCAAAGCGTTGAATAACCCTCGGAATGACCGTTATTTTGCACTCTTCAATTTAGCCGTTAACAACTTCTGACAAGCCAGCGTGCAACGAATTGCGTATTTTTCACGCATCGTATTCGGAATTCGATTTTCTTTCGCATCGCCCCTGGTCGTGATAATAAATTAGGTAAAAATTTCAACCGAACTCCGTTGTACTTCGCACAGAGAACAAAGTGAAGGTAACAATGGTAACATTTCATCGGTTTTCTATTCCTAGTATATCCAGTAATTCGTCATTGAAATTTTGACGAAGCTTCGGCTTATACTTTCGTACCAAACCATCGAAATAGTAAACAAATGAATGACGTTCGAATTACAACCGTATTTCTATCCTTTTTTTTCATTATCCATAATTCTTCTTCGTCCTTTACGAGTTTTCAAACAATCGAACGATCTACTTTCGTTTCTATTCTCTCCATTGAAATTATTGTTCAAACTCACATTTCGAACGTGACCAACACTCAAAACAAATCACCACCCATTGTTGCCGCCGCCGCCGTCGTCAGACGATGCTTTCATTATTTTTCCCCCCCTTTTTCCTTCATTTTCAAAAAAGATCATTACCTATTACCACCAATTGCCGACGAATTTCGTTCGTCAATTTATCAAGCAGAATTTGACCGTTGAAAATCGACATGGTCGTGAACTGGAATAAACTAGGAGGAGATATTCTCGGCATTCTAACTATAAACGTATAATATTAATACTCTGCCTGTAATTTGTGTTATAATTTCAACGAAAATTTTTCTGTGCATCGCGGCGCCTCTTCGGTGTCGACTGTCATATGTTGATAACACCGTTACGACTGTTATCTGTACGCATTCGTATCACATATTTACCGATGTTATGACTCCGGAATTTTTAAATCCGCCTCAAAACCCACAGCCGTGATAATTTTCTAAGCAAAACGTGACAACCCTATCCCATCGAATAAAAAATTATAATTATATGTTACGAAATTTTCGACCAATTTAAGACACAGACCGCAATCATCATCCGTTCGAAAACAAATTCAAGATTATCTGCAAACGCTGATCGTACAAAATGTGTCCGTCTGCTCGAAAAAAATTTTTAAAAATTAATAAACAAACAAATAAATTAGCAAAAATCAATAATTACATGTTACTTTTATAATTAAGTAGTTCGGTTATATTGCAGTATGTATATAATATTCTACTGTGTAACGGAAAACTTTACATGCTGCAAAAGTTTATTTTATTTGAAAACTCGAGCCACTATAGATATTTTTCATTTAACGAAAGTAACTTATTCAGTTTTTTTCATCACAACGAATCGAAAATCATAGAAGAGCAAAATGTCAGGCGATTTATATTTAGCTTTAAAGAATTTCTTTCACTTTTCTTTTATTCCGATATAATACGTTGAATAATCACATATTTTATTTACTCCTAATGAATGTGCTGTATAAAGCGATTTTTACATTCCTTTTCAAAAATACAATTTCACTAACCCGCATATAAACTGCAGCCATTTCTTAACTAAACATTAAAAATCTTTCGCACTCTCACCGCACTGTCGTCCCATTGGTCGCATGTTTTTTTTTTCAGACTTCGCTTTGAAGTTTGAGATCCAATAACTCTGACCGGAGAGAAAACGAGGGAAAAAAATAAGTGAATAAAAACAAAAAAGAAATGACATTCTAATACCGGAGAAAATAAGATAAAAATTGAACATATTACGCTTTCGGACTTACGAAAGAAAATTAATCGATTTGGATCAGCAAAAAATATAATTAATAATCATTTTTTTCTTTTTAATTTACTGGAGATACAATTTTATAGATAGCAATTATTCTATACAAAGTGCATCACTGCAGGTCACGATTATTCGATAGATTTTTTGTTTTTTGCTTCATAAAAATCATATCCTCTTCTTTTTCTACATTAGTCCAACTTACGCGCGAACTCTAACATATTATCGGTCGTTCGTTCTGCCGGAATCAGAAGTAAAAGAAGAACAAAAAACAAAAAAAAAAAAAAAAAAGCGAAAGAACAATAAAAATAAAATGAATAAATTAAAATCTGCCTCTTTTCGATGCGCATTAATTAAGCGTTCCTCAATCTTTTTTTATTATGCTAACCACCGCCGTTGTGATATGTAAAATGTACGTACACTACAGACCGCGGTCAGGGTGACAGATAAAAACTTGCTATGGAATACGTAATCAAAATTATAATATGATGAAAAAAGTTTCGTAATATTACTAATTTACTTGCCATTATGCGTATTCGGTACTTTTTTTTTCTTTGCTCTTTTTTTTTTGTTTCTTACGATTAATTTGGTTAATTTCTTCCTTCTACTCTGCCTTATCTTATCATACCGAGTTTTATTACACGGAATGGGAACGTTTGGGCGAACGACATATATAAGCGTATTCGCAGACCCTAAAAAAGTAAATATGTACCCGATGCAATTTCGATCGTCTTTAAACAAAAAAAAAGTGAAAGAAAAAAAAAAAATACAACCTCGTTCAAAAATATTGCAGAGTTTCGGAAAAATCGTCGTCGGTAACTCGTGACGATATCGCATTGTAAATATATATATATTATATTTTTTTCTTTCAAAATCGTGTGCGAAAACGGACTGTTTTTGTTTTTGTATGCGGAAAAAAAAGAAAAAAAAAAAAAGAAAGCCCCGAAATTATACAGTGTCGCCGAAGGAAAAGTATATCGAAAAATTGACAAGAATTGAAAGAAAAGAATAAAAATAATTTCTCGACTGACCTTAGGCGAGATGAAATTTTTGAAATCTCGAACGAACGAGAAGGGAATGAAAAAGAAAAAGTTGAAAATTTTCCCGACCCGGTATAACGCGCGTATATACGTATTCGTAAACGAATACATACGTAGATTGTGTGCATGTGTAGAGTTTCCTACATTACGAGGTCGGTCGTCCACCAAAGCTGAACCTGCTGCTGCCGCTGCTGCTTCTGCATAACATAAAACGACGCGCATGCATCGTCACGCATATTATACATCCGTTCTTCCGCCGCCGCCGCCGCCGCCGCTGCTTGTGTTTCTGGCGATGCATTCGCGTTCGTTAAACTCGAACGAATTAGAGTCCAGAGGAAGAAGTTGTGGCTGCCGCTGGATTTCCTTGACTCTGTTGGGGTTGAGCATAAGTAGTTTTCGTAATAGTGGTAGTGGTAGTGGTGGTGGTAACACCGTCTGCCATGCGTAGGTTTTGTTTGTCGTTCCTCAAATAATCCATATTAAGATTAGTAGTCTGTTTAGTATTAGTTTTTGGCGGTTGGTTGCAGAGAAGAGGAGGAGGAGGCGGCAGGCCATGAGGCACTGAAAGTAAAAGAGAGTCGGGAGGGAAAAGAAGAAGGACGTGTTGATATTTCAACACACCCCCCTCTCCTCCACGGCCGCCCTTCTTTCCGTCAACGAACCCTGGGCACGTATACGCGAACGCTCGCGTACACACAATTGTAATATATGTGGAACATTCGTGCATGCATAACGTTATTGCTCTTTTTCATTTTTTCTTTTTCTTTTTCTTTTTTTTTCTCACACACGCACGTTGACGGAGAGTAAAAAGTAAACGATCTTCTATTTCTCTCTCTCACACGGACGTATCAACCACAATTTTTTTTCTCTTGATTTGTCATTTGGAAAAATAACGAGAGAAAATTTCATTTTCTCTTCTTCTTACTTATCGTTTCTCTTTTCCTATGTTTCCCTGAAATTGATAGAAAATTGCTTCGTCGCCGCCGCTGCTGCTGCTGCACAACCATGATGATGATGACGAGGACGATGATGATGACGATGACGCTGCGTCTTGCACACTAAAAACCTAAACCCAAACACATACGGGCATCCTGTTTCAAAAGCCATAAAAAATTTCCTCTACGTTCCGACTTTACTATAGCAGCCGACGACGCCCGCTGCACTTTGCACCGGTCTTCCTGCTCTACAAAGAGTGGAGAATGAAAATGAGGAAAAAAAAAAAGAAACAAACGAACAAAAAGTCGTATGTGTTTAGTTTAATTTCGCTTCGGTTTTTTTTTTTTTTTCTCTCTTTTAATATTTTTGTTTTACTCGGTTCCTCAAACGGCAGGATGCCACGATTTTTCATTATTCTTGATGTTCTTCTTCTTTTTTGCTTTCATTTTTTTTGTTTTTTTTTTTTTTTTCTCCGGGATAATCCAGATTCTCAGGTATTACTTACAGGTGTATCGTTCATTTTCATGGGATTTGCGAACACGTTACGTATCGGGGGAGGGAAAAATATGAAAATGGGAAGGAAGAAAACAAAAAAAGAAGAAAAAAGACGAATCGGTGTTACGGACGAAATGGATTTATTATATCTGGTACACCGGAAACAGGAGGTGGGCGGTGCGCGATACCGAAAAATAGAGGAGGAATGAGAAAATACGAAACGCAGCACCAGATACGTGCCGCACACGTATGTGAGATTTTTGGCCAAATTTGAATCTATTCGAAGTGTTTCTTCTTGTTATCGCGTTCGTGCGAATATTTTATTCTAATTATATTTTCTACTTTTTACCGAACCTATTCACTCGTATTTTATTTCGAGTTTTTTTCTTGTCGGTGGATTCGCTCTCGTTTTCCTCTCGTTTTTATGCATATTTTATGATTGCTTTTTTTTGTTTTTGTTTTTTGTTTTTGTTTTTTTTTTATTTTCTAACGTCGGGCGCGAGAACAGGTGTTTCGTTATTGGTACACTACACTAATCCGGGCTTGAAACTCGTCGGCTCAGATCCAACCAACACAAATCTTTGAAAAAGACGCTTAAACTGGTTTTTAACCTTTCTCTCACAATCGGTTGTGTAGCGGCTTCAACAGTATTGTATAAGAGTAGACTACACAGTCATGTACGAACTGTAATAAGCAACAACGACCTAACCAACATTTTCTGAAGAAAAAAAAACAAAAACAAAAAAAAATACAGCCTGCAATCGATATTGTTTTTACGACGTGGGTCGCGCGCTTATCAAGTTAGTTTTCGCGATAGTTTGAAAACGAAAAAAAAAGAAATTTTGCTTCGTTGCTCAGAACGTTTTTGCTCGTCAACGTCCTTGCATATGTTACATTATACAGAGAATCTCGTCGCTCCGTCTTACTTCGATTTGATTTTTTCATTCGTTTCATCATTCACGTTTCATGTCACACCGCAGCTTACAACATTTTCCGTGCGTACATATCTATAGTGCAACGTTTTTCGCCAAATATGCGATCACGATGATCATCATCATCATCATAATCATCGTCGTCATCATCATCAAGTCATAAATAATAAATGACGGAAGTTGCCAAATGAGTCGAGTCAGTCGGTCGTTATCGTCGACGTCTCCGACTACGCATGACATGTGTGCAGTAAATTTCAATGATAGAAAAATTGTTTGTTCGTTCCTCCGGAAATGGAGAGTGGTTTTTTTTTTACAAAAAATGTTGAGAAAAAAAAAAAATCAATCGGTACGTACTTCGTTAAAAATTACGATTCATTTTCGAAGACTGAAAATCTCGTAATAACATAGTGTTGAAACAATCTTCAATATTTTTTTTTTTTTTTTTTTTTTTTCTTCCTAATCAAAAGTACGTTTCGAGACAAAGATTTTGAAGAAAAAAAAAACCGTCCAATTTGGTCAATTTTTCGCAAGTTACAGACGTTTAAAAAACAAACACGGAAACGTAATTTTTCAAAAATTAATAGCTACGTAATATATATACTGAACGGCTTGGCGAAAAGAGATTGAAAAAAATCACGGAGGCTAGTCTCGATTGGTACTGGAACATAAAAAATTTGCAAAAAAATCAAAAGTCAAATGGTGTCCGAGTTGTCGTGCAATCCCCCCTTATTATATGTATAATATAGTTTGACAGTCTTCGCGACGAATCATAACGAAAATAGAAAAAAAGAAAAAAAGAAAAAAAAATTGAAACTAAAGGAAAGAAATGAAAAACAAAAAACGAAACAATTGAAGGGGAATATTTTAACCAATTTATTTTGATCATCGATGATTGATCACATATCTTGTCATCATCGTTGTTATTATTATTATTATTATTATGATTATTATTCTGTTGCACGCGAGTTACGTCGGTATACATATTAATGTAGATACGGTATTACAGAAGTTACTATAGATACACTATGGTTTACGTAATTGGAATTATCGAACTTTGACATTATACGGAGAGAGAGAGAGAGAAAGTTTTGAAATTTATATAGTTTGAGATCGTTTATTTCTTTGGTTTTTTTTTTTTTTTTTTTTTCCTTTCTTTCAACGCAAGTTCTCCCCCCGCTTTATTTCTTCTTCTTTTCGAGTCATATCTTTTGTAACAACAACTCGCTGAAAGGGGAATATAATAATAAAAGCCGGTTCGAATCACGGAACCAGTCGAACCAGGTGGAGACGACGGTTAGTCTGGTCTGTTCGACCGACTCGTCGTTGTCACCGTCGTCGTCGTCGCTCTGTCTATCCGACGTCGCGTCGTTTCTCTGGTCTCTTTTTTTTTTCTTTTTCTCTCTCTTTTTTTTTTTTTACTCTTCGCCTGTACACCATAATACATATCAACTCTGGCGAGGCTTTCTGGATTTTACTCCGCACCTCGCAAACGTTTTTCTTTTCGTTTTTTTCTTCTTTTTTCCATTTCATTCCTTTTCTATCTTCGAGCATCTCTTTCTCTCTCTGTCTTTCTAGACGCGGCCGGACGGGGAGAAATAAGAAAATATAATCGCTAACGGGGGGATGAGAACAGAAAACAGAGTCGAACCGCACCTGAACCTGAACCTGAACCTGAATCGGACTGAACTTAACTGAACTTAACTAAAAGTGCTTGAGAAAATGTACAGTGGCAGGCATGAGCTAGCTGCTGCTGCTCAGCTCGCCGACCACTTCCAGGCATCGAATGACAAAAAAAAGCTGGTCCTACCGGTACACCTCTCTTCATAAAGCTCAAAGCCATGAACCTGAAACACTCGCTAATGCTGCCATTACACGTTATATCTGCCACATTCGCCATCTCTTTTCTACTCGGGAAAACTCGAAGAACGGTGCTGGAGTGAAAAACTACACAGTATTACGCATATTATTCTCCACATGTTATTGTCATGTTTTACACTTTACACGCGCACATCTCATCTCATCATTTTCTATACGTATACATATATCTCGACAATTTTTCATTTTCATTTTTATTTCTCATTTATTATAGAAAATGACATTCCATTCATCATAGAAATTTACTTCGATCATTCAAAATTAACGAATTAATCTCACACGAGATTCGAATTCGGTTGCGTCGGCGATTGATTTTATTTTTTGATTTTTTTTTTTTTAATCAATTTTATTATCTTTAATTACGACACGATATACCATTGAAAAGTGATTATTTAATTACTTTACCTTCAACTATTTTATAATTTTTAATCCTCACACATTGGGATTGAGAAATAATTTTGTAATTTTTAGTCCCAACAATGGGATTGCAAAATGAGTATTTCTTAATCCGAAAATTGGGATTCAAGAATAAGTTTTTCAATTCGAAATCCGAACATTTGAAATAAAAATTGAAAATTCAATTGTTTCATTAAAAATTTCCCAATCCAACTTGGTTATTGCATCGTGTCGTACGTATATAGATACATACATCAGAATGGTTGGTGATCTTTTGATTTCAATTCGTAGGATTCTTCGATGGGTAACGAGGCACGTGGTGTTAGACGCTTGTATAATTGGCCTTTGAACTTGTGAACGATTCTGATTGAAGGTCGTCCCAGTTATTATGGTATCTATACTACTTCTCAGCCTCATCGTCGGACGCACGCTTTGTATTTTGCGGCTTGTAAATTATATATTACCCGTTTACAATTCATCTGCTTGAATCTTTCCCTTTTTTTTTTTTTTTCCTCTTTCTTTGTTTTTCGTTTTTCTTTTTTCCATCGTCGTAATCGCTCGGAGGATCTCTGGTGTATAAAGAGACTCTGCTGCTGATCGGCAAAAAAAAAAACAAAAGAAAATTTCTCAATTCTTCGAATCATTATATTTCTACGGACGGTAACGAGCAAAAACGTCTCGACCAACAGAAAAAAAAGTGTTTTTTTTTTCCCCCCTCGTGAAATTCAAATATGTGGATTGCACGATTTTTTCAAAAATGGCGGCTAACGCACCCTATCGCTCGACACCATCGATATGTAGAAATGTATATGTGTGAGTCTGATTTTGATTTTTGTTTTAAACAATTGCCGGTTGTAATTTTCGAATCTTTGGAATGTTCATTCATTTGCGGATTACCACCTGCAGCTGTTGCAGATTTATACTATATTATAGATCCGACGACTGCATACATGAAGACTTTCTTGAGATCGGACCGTGCGGTACGAATAGAGTGGAAAAGCAAGCAAGCGAGCGAGCAAACAGGCAAGCGTTTCTCTCCGGATCACCGCAAAGTGAACGTTGGATACGAAGTAAGCAGCGAATTGCAGCGCACGTTTGGTCCTGCACGAATAACGCGACAGAGAAGATTGCAATTGCGAATAGTTCTTCGCTAGATTTATCATGAGTAACGGAATAGCTTCTGCGTTATTATATCCCTTTACACATAACGATAGTTCGCTGCCGCTGCCCGCGCAAAAATTCCAATCGCCGATCGTCGAGGTGAAAAAAGAAACAAAAGAACGAAAGAAAAACGAAAAGAAAAAGAAAAAGGTCACTTAACGAATTATCTTCTTCTCCTTCGAATGGAATGGTCTAGTTATCATTGACGTGCATCCATCCAGATTTTCATTATTTTTTTCTCCTTCCTTCTGCAGACACGCCGATATACATATGTATATGGGTATAACGTGCGCGGTACGCGCGTAACGCGCGGAGAACAAAAAAAAATCGTCGATTCTCATCAAATGGAATTAAAAAGAACGAGGAGATTTTATTCCGATCGTAGTTGTGTCGCATCTTTGTATCCGTAGTCGTCTCGAGAATTGAACGAACGAAGTATTATTTTCTCACTGTATCGCGCGAGCAAATTCACTCGTTAGAAGTTTAAATGGACATATTGTCATCCAATTGAATGTTGCTGCAAAAGACGTTGAACTTTGTTACTTTACTGCACGTATAATATACATGTATATACGTATACCACGATATTATGTCGATACTTTCGTTCGAATGTTCACGTTTATGCGTTTGTCCGTGTAGATTTTCAATTATTTCACTGTTATATTTCATATTTCAAAGGATCAGTAATCAGGTATTTATCAGTATATACATATATGTATACATAGGTATTAGATGTTTGTGGGGCATTCCCCATTAAATGAATTCAAAAATTTAATTTTTTTCGATTAATAAATTCATTAAAAAAAAAAAAAATAGAAATCGAAAAAACGCCACTCTGAAAAAATTCGTATGTTCAAAGAAAATGTCAAAGTTTAATATAACACAAAAACGAAGAAAAAAAAAATCAAAAATGGTAATCATCGAGAAATTTCTGATTTTTTTTTTCAAAAATCCAAAGAAAAACAATAAAGATAAGTTTGAATAATTTTTTTTTCAAAAAGTACATTTAAAAAGAAAAAAGTTGAAAAAAAAAACCACGTCCCGATTAGTCAATTTTTGAGGAAGTTATCGCTGTATGAAAAAACAAAATGTCATTTTTTTGAACTTTGTTTGGGTTGAGTGAAAAGATGTGAAAGAATTCTCAAAAACATCTTCAGTAGGGTATTAGAAAAAAAAAAATAAAAAAGTTTCAGTAAAATCAAAGGGGGTCGGGATCAAAAGTGGTCGATTTGGCTTGGAATGCCCCTTATATATGTATAAGTAGGTGGCGCGGTACCGTAATTATAGTATTAAATAATTTCTCACACTATACTTTCGCATGATTTTTGCAGTGAATATTTTTTATAGTTTTTTTTTTTTTTTCTTTTTTTGATTTTTTTTCCCTTTTCTCCGTCAATTTCCTGCAGAAGGCGCGCAAACGCATTTACTATCTAATAATGTATAACATTATTACATACTGTATACGGGTACACTGCAAGTACTAAACTTGATAGTATAATGTAGAAGAAAAAAAGATGGAAGCAAAACAAAGAAAAAATGAACAAACAACAAAAAAACAAACGAATATAACTGAACTGCAAACCACTCGTATTTACAGTTACGACAAAATCACGATCGTTCTTTCCGTCAGCAGTAGCAGCAGCAGCAGCATCCCTCCTTACTTCATCGATATGCGCCTACCTGCGGTGCAACGAAGATTATTATTCACTTCCTTTTATCGCCATTGCTACAGGTTTTGGTACATATGTACGTACATCGTACATAGCTATACTTATTTCTGCACTTCTGAATCAACGATGACTTTGCTACGCGGTAAAATCATGTACATATACTTATATTAGACTGACTCGAAAAAATCGACTATTTGTTGTTTTTTTTTCTCAAATATATCAAAAATATTGTTGAAAATGATGAAAAAAAAATCCTGTGAAAGCCACAGCTCTAAATATTAATATCAAGATATCCCGCATGATAAATTTCAATTTTCCATTGGATTAACATGGGAAAGCTTGTTTTTTTGAGTTTAGAATTTTGTAACTCTTTGATGGTTCGTCAAAAAGGCTGGACCAAATCATTTTCTCGTATAAAATTGAACGCTCTACAAAAAAGCTTTCCTATAATTTTTCGATAAACCGACGGGTTTCGAAGTTATTCAACTTTAAAATATAATTTATAATATTTTATAATATTTTCCAATTTTTTTTACGAAACTATCAAGTTTTACAAAAAATGAAGAACGATTGCGATATTTATTACTTGTTATAAGTGAATATAGGAAAAAATGTCAGAATTGTAATAAAACTACTCTAATGTCACAAAGTTATGGAGAAAAATATAAATAAAAATAATTTTAACTCATTGAAAAATTAAGATACGATAGTATTAGAAATTTCACGGTTAAATAAAAGCATCCGTGAAACCCAGAAACTTTTGAATAAAAAAAATTTGACAAAATTTTTTGATAAACTTCATAGTTTCGTTAAAAAATTGGAAAATATGAGAAAATATTATAAATTATATTTTAAAGTTGAATAACTTCGAAACCCGTCGGTTTATCGAAAAATTATCAGACAGCTTTTCTGTAGTGCGTTTAATTATATACGAGAAAATGATTTGGTCTAGCCTTTTTGATGAACCATTAAAGAGTTACAAAATTCTGAACTCAAAAAAACAAGCTTTCCCATGTTAATCAAATGGGAAATTGAAATTTATCGTGCAGGATATCTTGATATTAATATTAAGAGCTGTGGCTTTCACAGGATTTTTTTTTCATCATTTTCAACAATATTTTTGATATATTTAAGAAAAAAAAATAGTCGATTTTTTTGAATCAGTTTAAAATATATATATATATATGTTATAATTTTTATCGTAACGTTTCATTCCGTTTCGTTTCATTTCATTTTTTTCCCTTCTTTTTCTTTTTCTTTTTTTTTCTTTTCATTCGTCCGTTCAATAAACACACACATACATTATACAATTCCAGAAATATGCGGCGATTAATTTTAATTTCGTAATTCAATCGAATTTAATTTAATTGAATTTTATCTTAATTATTTATTTATTTATTTCCCGTCAATTCTTTATTCCTAAAGCGTTGCAATAATTTTCAGTCGATGCGAATAATATATCTATCTATATACATGTATAGGTATGTGTTTTTTTTCACTCGTTATCTCTTCGTACATATTTTTGCTATCTGCATCGCGCATTCCGCTACCATTCGACATACGCCACATTGCACATGCAGTATATATATATATATACATGTGTATGAAACGCGAATATATAGTTATAGCCGGACGTGTGTCACGTGTAACGTTCGCAACGGATACCTATTCGACTGTAGCGTAGAGATACGATAATTCGCGGGAAATTAATACAGGGATAAAAGTGTCGTCGATCGGAGGCATGTGATGATTTTATATGATTTATCATAGAAACGGATGAGTAGGAGGAAACCACGAGCACGTGCAGGCGTCCGCCGCCTGTTTTATGTACGTCTTATCTACCGTACCATTTTTTTTCCAGTTTCCGCATGTATACAAATACGTACACATTTACGTACACGTAATACGCGTCGTAACTATACGCAGGTATATGTAGCGTTGAGAGAAAAAGAAAACAGAAAAAAGAAAAAAAAACGGACAAAAAAAGACGGACCAACAGGAAGCTCGTTCTGCCCATGAGACATAATATAGGGAGCTTATATTTACGTGGGTTCGTTTGTCTTGTAATTTTTTTCTCCAAGAAAAAAAAAAAAAAAAAAAAAAAGAAGTAAACGTAAATCGGTTGAAATTCTATTGATCAAATACGAGTTTTATTAATAATTAATAATTAATTTCTCCTATTTTTATCTGTTACAGAATGGCACACCTCTCTGGGAAGATCTGATATCGAAGGCTACCAAGTTACACACGTGTCTGAGGTGAGGAAACAAACAAAAAATAGAAAAAAAAAAAAACAAAAGAAGGTGAAAGAAAAGTCAAAATTGTTAGGATTCTTGAGAAAAAAAAGAAAAAAAGAAGCTCTCGACTATGTTCCCGAGTCGGATGCACGGTTTCGGGGGGGGGGGGGGGGGGGGAGATGTAAATACCATAAACGTGCGTATGTGTAAATTGGAAGAGTATTTAATGGCGGTGGTTATGTCGAGTTGACTTATGTCGGAGTCCTGACACCTACACGTGTACTTTGCCGTGTATAATATGTACAGATAACACTTTATCTCAGATATCTCTTCGTTTCGTCGTCGTTGTCGACGTACGTAACAATTCGAAACTCTTTACGAACTAATTTAAAACACCGACCTCCCTTTCCTCTCTCTCTCTCTCTCTCTCTCTCCCTCTCTCTCTATCTCTCTATATGAGGTGTACATGTATAGTACACTCTCGCAACAATTGTACTGTATTATATATCATGTTTTGTTTCATTGTTACAAATTGCTTTACGAATTGCTACTTCCCTTTTTTTCGTTCTTTTTCTCCATTATTTTTTCATCATTTCATTTTTTTTTATTTTTTTTTCTTTTTTTCATTCATTAATTTCTTCATTTGTTTATACGTTTCTTTTCTTTTTTTTTCCTCACGTCACTAGTTTTGTGCACAGGTCGAAGGAAATCGTTGAAGTTTTTCTTCATTTTTTTTTTTTTCATTTTTTTCTTTCCGAATTTGCTACCCATTTTTATTATCAGTTATTATTAGTATCGCTTTTCTTTGTTACTTTCATAATTTACCTGTTTTTTATTTATTTATTTTTTTTCGAAACGCTCCTTGAAGTTTGCAAAAAAAAAAAAATCAATAAAAAGTAAAATTTCGTTCGAAATTTACTCGTTGCAATGTTCACATTTGCAACAGCTTACAAGATTGGAACTTTTTTATTTGTCTTCTTCTTCTTCTTTTTTTTTCACAAACTTTTTTCAATCCCTTTTTTTAATATTTTTAACTTCTTTTTTCTTTGTCATTTCTTTTCCGCTTTTTTCTCAACGGCACGTGCTGCCCACGCTAGATATTTATTCACGTGTCTGCGGTGGTCTTTTCTCGTGCATCTATAATACAGCATATTTTACTATATTTCTATATACGCGTGTAACACACGTGTACATGTATACTGTATATGTATATTTATATATATATCGTTGTTTCTTTTTTTTTTTAACAATTTTGCCGCCAGCCGAAAACCCCCGCGCGCGGCACATGGGCGCGTGTTATATGGAACACATAGTCTGCCGATACCCAGAGATGAAGCTTTTTTCATTTTTAGAACCGCCTCTGGTGTCATTTTTTTTTCTTCTTCTTTTTTTTTTTCGCCTCCTTTTTTTCTCTTATTACGTTACGAGAAGAACGCACAGGATGTAAAAATGTACATTTTGTCGCCTGATGTACGCGTAGGGTAATTATTGTAAGTGATCTGGTGATCGTAATCTAGCGGGTCACGCGCTTTAGTGTTTCATTATTATTATTATTATTGTTGTTATTATTATTAAACGAATATCATACGCATATATACATGTGTACATATAGGTATAAGATATTTACACGTGCGCGTAATTATGGTATATTTAAGTCAAACTTTATGAAGAATCAGCGACAGTAGGGCACGACGACGCGACGCGACGGGGATAAGAAGAAGAAGTACGTAAATAAGAATAAGGAGAAACCTCACTTGTGCGAAAAGGGGAAAAAAGAAAAATTAACAACGTTTTTTAAATAAAGGCTTCACCTTAGTTTAAAATAAAAAAATGCCTCGTGGTAATTGTGGTACACACCCGGATATATATATGTGTACATTTCTATCATCTATTTTTTGCTCTTTTTTTTCCTGTTTTTTTCTTTTCTTTTTCTCATTCTTCTTGCAACGTTGAATCGCGTTTTCATCTCGAGAAAATTGAAACGAATGAAATTTTCACGAAGAACAAAAAAAAATGTAACAGAAAAATTTTATCGTATACATACTTGCATGTATAGCTTTACGTCTACATGTACTGTATATGTATATCGTATTATTTATTTATGTGTATTATTATTTGTTTTTTTTTTTTATTCATTCTTTTTCTTTTACCATCTGCGCATGGGGCGTACGGTTAATTTAGATAAAACAATTGAATCGTTGATTCTTTTATTCCACGGTTTAAGAGCAACAGGGTTACCCTTGATTTTTCCGCTTATGGTTTGCGAAAAGAAAAGATATTAAAAAGATTAAGGAGAGAGAGAGAGAGAGAAAATAGAAGAATAGAAAAATAGACAAATGTTTCTTCATGCATACGTCAAGTTGACTCACGACAATTGTAAAACACCATTGAAACTGTACAATTTTAATTGTTTTTTATTTCTTTCATTTTTCTCTTATGGATGTTCCGAGTCACGTTTCTCTTCTGGATAATATATCTGTATATATATAAAATAACTAGATCTTTTCGCATCGTGCATGATTTAACGAAAAAACAAAATCTCTTCTATTAGGCGATGTAGATAAAACCGGCGTATGACGTGGACGTAATTCGTTCTTCATTCTTTCTTTTGTCCTTTATTTTTTTCTTCTTTTTTTTCTTTCGTTTTATTGTTTCAATCTTATTCTTTCATTGTTATCTCGAAAGTTTAAATGCTGCCTACGATCGTACCCACTTTCTCCACGCCTATGCATACATATATATACACACATGTCACGATACGCTCTCTTTAACGTGCTTTTCACGTGTCTAAATAATATTTTTCTTCCCGTCTCTTCTTTCTTTGATTTTTTTCTTCTTCTCTTTATAATTTCCTAAGAATAATTCCGTGCCTATTTACCTTCAATTTACAATTAGAGTTACAAATTTTTTTCAAATTCTGTGATACGTAGCCGAAGAAAATCAAACATAATTTTTTTTTTTTTTCTTTTTACTAATTTTAATTAATTTAAAGGAAAAAAAACATATTTTAATTTATTCATCTGTCACGTTCTACGCATTATGCATACACACTCATACATGTTGGCGATTTTTCTCACAATCGGCCAATTTAAAATACTTACCTTAATTTATCACGTGTTAATTGCAATAAACAAATTAAGTATTTCGTACACAGCCGCGCGCGCTCTTGACAATTTAGTTAATTAATTTAAACATGATGTATTTAAAAACATTATTGTTATTCTTATTTATTTATTTTGTTTATTGTTTTTCTTCTTCATGGGAATTCTCTCTGTACGATTTCAATCACGTTCATCGAATGAATATTCTTACTTTTTTATCATTAATTTTTTTCTGCTACACTAGAATTCAGAGAAAAATAAATGAAAAAACAAAAAAAAAAAAATTCAAGAAGAAAATCTGCGTCGTTGATTTTCAAATGAATGAAGGAATTACGTCATTATATCGTCAGGCCAATATATTAAATAATATTTAGTTGAATAAACTAAGCGATGACGGTTAATTTATCAAATTAATGATGTAACCTCAATTAAAATTCTCCCACATTATACGATAATTAGGTACATCATGTATACATGTACATTACATACGTACACATATATAAAGAACACACAAAAATCACGTGAAATTTTTCATTCTGTTCGATTTGATTTTATTTCATTTTATTTAATATCCATATCACACATCTTTATGATTTTTCTTTTTGTTAATTTTTTTTTTCATCCAGATTATTTATTACAGATATTCTTACGATTGTTCGTATCACACATGTATAATTATATATGTATATGTACAGTATTTATTTTCGTTCGGTTAAAATATTTTCAAACGTTAAAAATTTGATTAATTTTTTTTTTACAGAGCCGCGATTCTCGCTATCTCCGCCTACTTGGAAGCGTTTCAAAAAATTGCAGACGCAGCCACCAGTGCCCGAGGTGAGTTGAATGTAGATTATTATTATTTATCGACGTAATAATTTATCGACACGGAAAAAAAGAAGAGAGAAAAAAAAAAAAAAAACTTATAAAATAATTTCTATCTTTTTTTCCTCTTCTTCTCTACGCAAAGATCAACATCCCTTATATATTACGGTGAACGCGTATTTTATTTGTATAATAAACACATCTATTTATTTATATCGCTCGATCCGGAAATGAGTGAAAAAGAAAACAGAAATAGAAAGGGGAAAAAGGTATGTGAAAAAATAAAAATTTGTGGCACATATTACGTGGGCTTAGGTATATACTTAGGTCTTCTGGTTTCGCGCTCCCGCTGGATACGGAAGAGCCGCGGTTACAAGTTTCGGAGTGGAATTTGGATTTGGGTCACGTCTGCGTTTGCGTATATAGCTTTTATATACCCATATACATATTATCACATATGACGCATACATGGATACCCTATGCACGTACCCATAAACATATATATATATTCAAGCGGAATCGACGCGACGCGAGACGCCATTTGATGATGGCGTTTTACGGTGTTTTGCTTGCGAAGATAGACGTGGCTGTGGAAATAGAACGAAAGAAGAGAGGACGTGAGAGAAATTTGAAAAAACAAAAGAAAAAGTGGAAGACACGTTTGGAAAAAAAAGAAGAAGAGGAAAGAAAGAAATAAGGAAAGAAAAGAAGTACGTACCTTGCGAGCATAATCGGCGATGTTTGCTCCTCTTCTTCGCCTCCTCTTTTCCAGGGGGAAGAAAATAATAGAACTGGGACAAAAGTTTCAAGTGTAGTAGGTAGGCGGGTGAATCTGCGGAATATAATTTCGAGTTGTCGGTCACTCGATGGTTTTACCGATCTAGCGATCGTGGCTGATTTTTAAATTGAAATAAAACTAAAAAAAACAAAACCAAAAAAAAACAATTTCGCACACGATACGTTCGAGGTGAAATTAATTATTATTCATAAGATATCATCGTCATCATTATCATCATTGCAGTCGTCGTCGTCGTTGTCGTTTTGTGGAATTATTCATTCTTCGTCCGAATTGTAATTTCATTTCTATAATTATCTGCAAAGGCCGACTGCGCTAATTTTTTCATTCTTTTTTTCACTCTCGAGATTTTGGAAAAAAGGCCGCAGAAAGGGGGAGGGGGAGGGGGCAGAAAAAATATTTCATTCGCGTTACATAATATTACGAATTTGGTAATACGTATCGGGTATTTATGTATAACGTATCATACATACCTATGTACATATACGTAAGTACATAGATCTCAAGGCTAAACAAATTGAATCAATGAAACGGTCAACGAACTCGTTGAATTGCTAAATTTTCGGCAAAATATTTTTTTTATATATTTTTTTTTTTTTTTTTCCTCCTTTTCTTTCGATCATCGTCGTCGTCACTGTAACTGCACAACAAAATTGCATTTCAACCCGTTTCGGTGTTTTTTTTTTTTTTTTGTCTCATTCTTTTTTCTTCGTCTTCAAACATTTTTATAACTCATTTTGATTCGTTCTATTATTTTTTTTTTTCTCGTCACAGTATTTTGCGCGCGTTTAAAAATTCTATGACGATATTTCGATTACGATTGTTATGCATATATAATTGTTCACGTATCTATGTGTACATAACTTTATGGGGATATGCCGTACAGTGCTGCAGCGGAGTTAGGTCATTGCTGTTTATGGAAAATAGACCATATGTAAAAGAAAAAAGAGGAAGAAGAAGACGATGAAGAAGAAGAAGATGACGACAACGACGATATTATAAACGGTAACATGTACAGAGTAAAATAAATTCTTGTAATATATCTGCAGTAATGCTTACGTAATGTGTACATTACACGCGGTATGTGAGCGAAGCACGGAGAAGAATAAATAATAGAGGCAAAAGATGAAAAAAAAATAAAATAAATAAATAAAACAGAAAATAGATAAATAAAAATGAAACAAAAAAAAAAAAAAAAAAAACAACAATAACTGTCGTAAAATCTATTGCACGCAGAATTTAAATTCATACGAGTATTACGTTTACATATGTACACACATATGTACAACCGACATATTTTATACATGGCGTAATACCTATATTTAAAATATAAATCACAGTAAATGCGTATAATTGTTTCCATCGTCGTTATTACCGTTATAATTTATCGCTTGGTTTTTTTTTTGTGTTTTTTTTTTCATTTTATTTTTATTTTTTTTTCTCGTTTTTATTCACTTAGAGAAGCAGAAGAAGAAAAAAAACAGTCCAAATGCGTCAGCCAGAACTGCACCGCAGCACTGCTTTTACTAAACGCGCGCTTTACTTCGTTCAACTTCTCGAGTTGATCCGCGGTGCTCTTGAGATTTCAAGTATGGAAGATAAATGTGAATAAATAAATAAATAAATAAATAAATGTTTATTCTAAAACAAAGATACTTGTAATAGGTATTTATACCGCAGGTCTCTCGAATAAACTACTGTTCGACAAAGACCAGAACGCTCGGTTCGGAATAAAAAATATTACAATTGAAACAGATTGAAAAATTTTCTACGTCATCTACTTCTTTAGGATTTTAAAGTATAACTTTTTATTTTTGTTCAATTTAATTTGATTTCTTTCGTTTTTTTTTTTTTTCTTTTTTTTGTTGATCTCGTCTCTGTAACGCAGCAACAACAACAGCTGCACCACCTGCGCGTTTAATAGACCTATCTTCCTCTGTTTTTTTTTTTTTTTTTTTCTTTTCTCTTTTTTGTACCATCAGTTGTTGGTCATCCCTCGTATTATAATTAATAAATTCTTGGGCAATTATTTTCGCTACACTGTGCACATTTTATTTTATTTATTTATTTTTTTTCTTTCAATTTTTTCCTCCGTTCTTCTCGGTAACCATATGGTCGATTTTGCATACGAGTTATATTACGATTTAAAAGAAAAACAGAAAAAAAAACATCTTTTTCTTTTTTTTTTTCATACTTACAGGAAACAGAAAAAAACAAACGAAAGAATGATCGCATGAGATGAATTTTTTTAAGAACTTCTTCCGCAACGTAATGAATTTTACGTATATCAGAACGAAAAACGATCTTTATTTAATTTTCTACTGTTTTTCTATTCCTTTTTTATTTTTTGTTTGTTTTATTTTTTTTTTTTTCGTGAATCGAACGAATGATTTTTTTTAGTCACAATTTGGTACGATTGGAAAGATTTTACGCAACTCGACGGATCTTAGACTCGAAAGACGCGCAAAATTTAATCGAATCACAAATGACACGTGATTTCCAAATTACCATAAATTATGGATTTTATTTTCGAACAAAATATATTCACCGAAGAAAATTCTGGAGCGACTCAACTTCCTATTCCCTTTCATCCCTGCTCTTGGAAAGTTGCAGTCTCGAGTACAAGGGGTGTTTGTAACGCACAAGGGTAGTCTGTCCGTCTGTCTGTCCGTATGTCCTGCGATATTTCGCAACTCGCGAAACCTGAAAAAGCAGCTGTCAAACTGGGTTGCCGCTGATCCTGCTGCTCCTGCTTTTCCTTTGTTCAAAAGACAGCTGAACGACGACGACGACGATCAACGACGTTATAGTTCCGTCGCCGAAACCCCCCGGCCTACCGTTTATGAGGTTTAGGAGAAATTTTCTTCTTTTTTCTTTCTTCTTCTCTTTTCGTTTCTCTTTTGTTTCAACAATCGGTCGGTTCTTCGTACGTATAAGAATTTTCTAAGTCAATCGAGGTATAACGTGTGCGTGACGATCGAAACGTAACTTTTTTCATCCCATGGGCCTGACGTTCTCTTTTACTTTTTACTTTTTTCTCTTTTCTTTCATTTTCTCTCCACGATTATATCTTCTACGATTCTCAGTCGCAATTCTTTCGCCATTCGTTCAAACTACCGCCGCGTACCTACTTCAAAGAACACGTATATTGTGCGACGGCGAATATAGAACAGGACAGCATTTATTCCTAGCAATCTCTCGTACAATGTTACCTATCCCTTTATGTCACTTTCTACCGCCTTTTCTCCCTTTTCTTCCTTTTCTTTTTCTTCTTTTTTTTTTCTTCGTCAGGATACGCGAATTATTGAGACGATTTCACTCGCGCTTCCATCCGTCCCTTTCGGCACTTCGAAAAGTTGATTAATTTCTTTATTCTTTCCGACCACGTATAAACTATAATTATGAGAATCGATCTCATGTATTTTGTCCGAGTTGTCATTGTGTTCGAAAGTACGTAAACAGACAGCGAAAGAAATCGGTTTGATTTTCTCTCGAAAACGAAAAAAAAACAAAACAGAAAGGAACAAAGAATCCACATATCTGATTAAAATTGAAACGATCGTTGGTGTGTGAAAAAAGAAGAAAAAAAAAATTTACACCACAAGTTTCCCCTGCCCTATATTAATATACGCTCGTAAATTTCCTTTCGCATTTACATAATTAAATGACGTTGTCACAATTATCATTCGATGAGGATTTTTTGCAATGAATTCATCGAAATCTCCATCAATCTTTGCAACAGATTCCCCATAGTCGCGTCGATTTCTTCAATTCCTTCGATTATCTTTCACCTTTACGCCCCGTGACACAATCCATACCCGTGGCAAAGAAAATAACAAAAACAAACGAGCAAAAACCGCACGAAAAAAGAAGCTTAATTTCTATCGAATCGGTTGAATCGGAAAGAAGAAGTATAAAAATAGATATTTTAAGATATTGTAATAATAGAGAAAATAAAATGGCAGTGGAAAAGAAGGCGGGGTGGGGGGGGGGGGGACTAGGGCAGAGTGTGTCGAATGGGGCACGGCCCCTTTTTCTCAATCTCGATTCTTTTTTATTTTTGTTTTTGCTTTTTTTTTCTACAAGAAGTATCAGCAGGCACAGCAGCGCGGGTAGAAGAGAGAAAAAAAGGAAAAGAAAAAGAAGAAAAAGAATAAGAATAAGAAGAAGAGGAAGAGGAAGAAAAAGTGCAATATATAGTTGTGCACTGTTCGAGTTTGGAATGGCCAGTAGTGCAGCAGCGGCAGCGGCATTGTCCCAAGGTTTGGTTGGGTTTGGCCCAGTTGGACAAGAACCCGCCAGGGGCTGAGGCTGAACGTTACCGGGACGTCGACCCCCAATTCCATTCTCTACTCTGTATTCCCTGGTATTGATCCTCCGATATAACTCGCCCCTAACCATTTTCCTTCCCCCTCCCCTTCCCCTTCCCCCTCCTACCTCCCCCTACTCCTTCCTCTCTTTCCCCGGTTCAACACCCTCTCGACTGCAATTCGACGACCCCCTCTTTCGGCCCCCTCACCCCTCACCCCTCACCCCGCCCCCGCTCGGGGGCAAATTTTCTTTTTGTGTTTTTCCATTTTTGCCCTTTTTCCCTCCTTCTTCCCTTTTCATTTTCATCCGTCGTCGTCGTCGTCCCTCTTCACCGCACACACGTACACGTCCCCATCCCTGCACCGCGTCACTGGGTCATGCACTTGTTACCTTGTTCCAATATATATATATATATATATATATATAGGTGGTACATATGTGCATATTACCTACGTATATGGCATACAACCTTATGCGTAGCGTTGATAAGACGACAAAAAACAAAAACAAAGATAGAGATAGAGAGAGAGAAACGAAAAAAGAAACCTCGTGAAATAAAATAGATTGTTGTCATTCTTATTGACATTGTAATTTGGCGAAGAAAAATAAGTAAATAAAAATCATTGGAACAGTCGAGTAAAAATGGCCCGAATATGTCGACGCGGTAGCTGGGGCCGGTGAGGGGGGTGGAGTCGGAACGTAAACAGAATCGGTTTAGATTATTACATCCGATTTATTGACCCCTTAAACATTTCCTGTCGATAATTACCTTCGATTTCTGATGATTTGCGGTGGTGTATATATACCTATAGGTATGTATACACATGTACGTTGCACATTGTATAAACGTGTACGGTACATTCACAGATTGAATTATAGAACTGTGTACGGATTTGAAAATAGATTCACGTATGTATAGAAGGGTGTTCGGGAGATATGCATTTTTCGCGTCGTTTATGGTCCATGGAGCATTTTTGAAAATCGTATTCTTTCAATCGATCAATCTTTATCTCGATCTTTATACATCGTATGTGATTATTATACTCGTATATGTAATTTTAATTGTAATACGTAACGCACATCTATAAATATGTGTAATTTATGTACTGGACCGGAAACTTTGATTTCGTACTTAGAAAATTGAAAAACGCGCCTGACTACGATGATCGTGTGACTATTAATCATGATACGCATGACGCGTGTGCGTAAAATTTACGCGACGATATCTATACATATATACATCATCGTCCCGCAAACCGTCATATCGAGTTTGGCCGCAGTTTATTATTCATTTTTTATCGCGCACCAGAGGATCTGAGGAAATTTAAGGAAATAAGGAAATCATACGCGAGCTAACCACGAAGTGCCTCATATCCTCTGTAATACGTACACATGTTTCGCACTCGTCATCGTTCCGGTTATTCGCACACAACGTGTGTTCGCATTTCGACGATACGGAAAAATGACGAAAGAAAGAAGAAAAAACAAGAGGAAGAAAAAAAATTGTCGAACCGAATCGATGATCTCGTTGATCGCATTCGGACTAGCATAAGCCCCGATCGAATTGACCTGCGATCATCATTTATCTGATTATCAATATAATGATCATTCGAGAACCGTGAATGATGAAATATTATTAATTCCGTTATATGTTATAAACTGATTCGATATGCGCACGTATATCAGTGTATTAAAAGGTACATTACATGTACATGTTTATAATGTTATATACAATCGTATTTAAAGGTGCGTGAATATGATGATGATTTATAGAAAAATAAAAAAAATATATATATACACATATCTACATTACACATCATAATCTCAGATGTGTAACAAAGTGCTGCGCATATATACTATATACGTATGCATGTATAATACGTACAGTATTTATGTATGTTAATGAATTCTTAATTAACGATGCATTTTCAACCGGAAGAAAATATATAATACAACATAATATTTATAATTATCAATTAGATGGCGGTTCGTGTTATCCAGCTGATTATGTATACGGTGTTTGAGATAATTAGTAGACCGTTCTTAGTTGTACCATAACAAACTACATCGCGATATATTGTGGATAATTTTTCTTGGTTCTTTTTTTTTCACCCAATTCCTTCTCTCTCTTTCTCTGTTACTCAGTTTAATTCGATACACCTTCGGCTGTGCATAATTTGTTTTTTTTCTTTTCTTTCTTCGTTTTTCCTTCGCGTGTACGTAAAGTAGGTGACCTTGAAGAAAAAAAGAAAAAAGCAAACTATTTAAAGTTTTTTTTCCAATTATCATTTTTCCAATTGTTCACCTAACTGTATTGTTCTCGTAAATATTTATTGTCGTTCAAACTATATTCATCTTATTTATTTGTACGCACACATTTTCATATGTTATTATATTTATTCAATTTTGTTTTTTTTTTTCATTTGTTTCAGGAGCTACCAAAGAAATTGGAACTGCTTTAACGAGAATATGTTTACGTCACAAAGCTGTCGAAGCTCGTATGAAAACTTTCACAAGGTATGATACGTATGAAAGAAAAATACCATTACTTTATACTGTTTTTTTTTTTTTTTTTTCAATTTCATTCGACGTACCGCAATTGAAACAATGACTATCGCGATATCTGAGAAAGTCTGAACTTTTACCGAAAAACTGGACGATTTTAAAGTATGAAGACAAAATTTGCCACGAAATAGCTACAAACGAAAATTGTCATTAACGGTGATTCGTAATAAAAATTTTGAAAAAGATTGGAAAAAAAAAAATTATCCATTTATAATTCATTAATTTTATAACCATATTTCGTTAATTTTTTTCACATTTTTTATACCGTTAAGTCAACGTACCTAATATACCATATTATACGTAGATACAAAATCATTTTGCCACAAACGTTGAACTTTTTCAGAATTTTTTTTTTTTCTTCAAATTTGATTAATGTTTTTTTTTATTTTCATCTTTTTTTAATTTTGTTTATCTCGTCTTTTTTTCTCGCACGTGCGTCACGCAATTTCTTCGAAACACTTTTATCTTCTCTTTTAAAGATGTTTGTTTTTCTCTGGTTTCATTTATTTAAGTTTTTTTTGGTTGTAAACTTGTATGTTTACTTGGTCCGTTTAAATGTTATAGCGGTGAAGTTGATTTTTATGACCACAATAATGACGATAACGATAATAATAACAACAACAATAATAATAATATTTATAACAACCACCGTTAAGATCTTTTTTTTCCACCTTTTTTTTTTTTCAATTCGTACGACTTACCTGGTTTACATTATTCACCGTAAATACGTGTATATCAATTCGAACCTTCACATCGAACCGTAACTCATGAAACTTTTCGAAAATAAGACGTTACTTTTTTTTGTTTGTTTATTTTTTTTTATCCAAACATCTATCTTTGCTTTTCGTTTCATATTTCTTTACTTTTGTTTCTCTAATTCGTTGAAAATTTACAACAGTGCCATCATGGACTGCCTCGTTATGCCGCTACAGGAAAAACTCGAAGATTGGAAAAAATCACTGGTCAATTTGGACAAGGAACATGCCAAAGGTCAGTTGAAAACGAAAAGTATGAGTTGAGAAAAGAAAAACAAAAACAAAAATTTAGGTAATTTAATTTTCATGATTCTTTTTCCGTTCGGTTGGTGGTTATATTTGTTCGACGAAGCTGCGATGTGTTTTAATATGCATTTAATATAGAATAGGTATTTCAGTATTCGATGTGTAAATGCTGGAAATGAAGGAGAAAATGTTTATAGGTATGTTTAGGGAGGTTGAAAAGTAAAAAAAAAATGTTTGAAGGGTAGTATGTGTACATGGTATATAGGCTACCGAATAACTTCCGGTTGATCAAAGTCAATTATGAGCGGTTCAATTGGTACGATTCAAGGGAACTGTTACCCTCGATGACAACCCTTTAATATTGGCTTCCCGGTTTTCAATATCATCGTGGCCCTTGAATTTCCTTCACGACGCATCCTTCAAAAACCCTCTCGCCCTCTCCTATGTATTTACATAGTATATACCTATGTACATAGGCGTAATATGTATGTATACATGTATATTCGTGCACGCTCTAAGCCCTTCCGTGTCGTCTACGCAGCCCCTGCAATATTTTTTTTTTTGTTTCTCTTCTCTTTTCCTCTTTTCATTTTTCTTCCCATATCTATTTTTTAACCCCATACGCACAGTCATGCACACATACTTATACACACAAGGGGGAGGAGAGTTTATCGGCGGAGTATCCTTTCCCTTTTTATTATATACTTTACATACGGAGTAAAGAGAGAATTAAAAATAAAACGAATAAATGGAAAAAAAGATACAATTACTTACTATTTTGCAACCGTTCAGACGTTGCAAAATATTCGGTAAAAGGAGAACCTTTTTTTGTTTATTTTCAATTCAAAAGAGATGCCAAAGTTACGAAATGTAACACAATGTGTTCATAGAACGGTGTTCGAATTGCCATGCGAGTATATTATAACCTATATGCATTGAAATTGTTACCCATATGCATGTGTCGCTTTTTTAACCGTCGTGCAAAATGCGTCGAGTAAGCGAAAAAAGAAAGAAAAATATCAATAAACAGATGAACGAACGAAGGTAGATATTTATATCGAAATATAATATGGAGTATGTACGGAACGCATAGAATATTTTATTGATCATTAACATTTGAATATCGTTAAATATTCAAAGGCAGGGTCGAAGCCCAGATCTTTGAATGAAAATATGGATGGAACCGACCGTCAGTCAACCCCTTCGCGTTTTAACTACTAGTAACAATGAATCATCCTAGACTTTTGAAATAGGGGTGCATTACTTTAATGATATTTTCACGTGCTAAAAGCATGGCATCCTGGGATCCTCGTGGGGTGATTTTTGCTTCATCATCATTCTCTTTCCATTCTCTTTCCGTTCTTCTCTCACCATGTTTTTTTTATTTTTTATTCTATTTTATTCATTTCTTCCTTCTCTCTACTTTGACGAACAAACTCGCTTTGACGAGTTTTCCAGCAGAATTTAACTCTGGCTTTTGAAGTTAATACTTCAGTGTTGCAACAGTTTTTTTTTCTTTTTTTCTCCTCTCTCTCTTCGCGACTTTTATTACAATCATAGATATATTGATATCTATCTTACAATTATTTTTTGGCAAAGAATAAAATCTTTTTTATCCATATAATTTTTGGTTATTTAATTAAATGGCTAGATGGCGGCGTATAATCGCACAAACATAGAGACTCTCACACAAACATATCGATTAATTATTGCTTTTTCTTTGTTTTTAGAATACAAAAGGGCGAAAACAGAACTGAAAAAACGATCGACGGACACATTGAGATTACAAAAAAAGAAGGCTCGTAAAATTCAGGGTCAAGGTCAAGGACAATGTACAGGAGGAGATTTGGAATTATGTAAACTTTTAGAATCATCAGCTGCGGTGGTCAGAGAAAAAAGACTTGGATTAGAAGAAACTGAAAGGAGAGCTGTGCGAGCTGCGCTTGTTGAAGAACGTGGGCGATTTTGTTTACTAGCTAGATTTCTTAAGCCGGTATTAGTGAGTATCTAGAAAGTTGTAAAATTTCGCTGAAAATTTTATTCGATTAATGGGTAACTCGATTCGATTTTAGGACGAGGAAATTGCTATGCTAATGGAGTTGACACACCTTCAAGAAGTGTCAGATCAACTACAGAGGCACACCGCATCCCCAAATCATCTGCCACCTGCCTCCGAACAGGTAGTTCTTTGAAAATATGAAAAATCTTTTGAGATATTTTTATCTCGGTGTTCGACTAGAAGTTTTTTTTCTATATTTTCAGGTGATCACAGATATCAAGGGATGCGATACTACACAGTGGTCGTTGACCACACCTCCTTCGAGTCCCTCTCTATCTTTAGGGTCGAGAAAAAGTTCCATGTGCTCTATAAGCTCACTTAACAGCAGCAGCAGTGGTTCGTGCAAAAGTCATCCGAGTCCATCTGGCCATCCATGGCACAGATCTCTATCTCAGGTAAACTTTGATGATTTTATTACAAGTAATAACTTATACGTCAGTAGTGCAAAATGCCGTTTCAAAAATTATTTTTAAAATGATTTTGTTGAAATCGATAGAAGGGGATTTAACATTTGCTAATGCGGTACGAATCCTTATGCTCTGTAAAACCACTTCGTTGGTAAAAGAAACTTCTAATTTTATTTATTCTTCCATTATCTCTTGGATAATGAAAAAGAAGAAAAAATTTGCAGCATGAGCCAGTTCATACGTGTTTGTGTATAGCTTTAGTGCATCATCCGGCTTTGTATTTTTCAGTTATAAAATCATTGCACTGTATAAATTATTTACTCGTAATTAATCACGTTATCAGTTTGTATGCCTTAGTTGTTAGCTTAGCAAATGAATGCAGTAGTTGATGTTGTACTGTGTAGCCTGTTGGTGTATCTATAAGGCCAATCAGCACAAGTGGGATGGTTACGTTGCGCCACTTGACTAGCGGGAGCTCACGAGATTCCGGGTTCACTTCTCAAGACACTCTCTATGCCCAGCCTATTACCGAACATCAGGTAAAATATTCTATCGTTGACCCGACAGCCCAACAAAGATCGATCCGATGAGTATCAGAATTTTTTCATAACTTTTATCCCTGGAGTGCACTTTTTCATTACCTATTTTCAACTCGATGACTTCTGTCATTTCTTGAATTCCATCTATTATTCATTTTTAGGTATCGAATGTATCGTCCCACAGTAACCAGAGCACAGGATCTACCACAATGAGGCCCGTCACTACATCCACATGGCCCGATTTACAAGAGTCATCTATTCAGTTTGACAGACAGGGTCAAAATACGATCAACGAACGACCGCATACCATATCTTCCGGTGAGATGATGTTCTTTTTTCTCATTGTTTTACAGGCGACGACTCAATGGAGTTTGCGATACGTTTATTTTCATAAATAAAAATTTCAGCATATGAGAAAGGTCATCATCAACGGCCAGCGTTAAGCGTCTACACGTTTCAAGCACCAGAAGGTACTGGTACCGGGTCAAGTTGTTGCCACAGTCAACCAGCATCTCCAGTTTCTTCATCGTCTTCATGCTCTTCGTCGAACCAACAGCAAACCCATATGCAAAATCAACAACAAACTCATGTACAAAATCAACAGAATCGTGTTCAACTCCGAAATAATAGACCTCCGATCCCAAGCCGATGTTCCAGCTTGGAGCGACCGATCGTTCCAGCTAAAAATGATCCTCCTGGAAGTCCCAGAGGAAAACCTAAGCTTCCGATACCAGCACACCTCGCTAAAGGTATTACTTATTTTTTTTTCACATTGTTTCTTATTTGATGTGCTTTCGATGAATCGGTTTACCATATATTTGTCGTTTAATTACTTCTAGAATTACCCGCACATCAGCTTCAACAACCGATGTATGTGAACATGCACGAATTAGCTAGTCTGGCTGCTAGTCGGGCACAAGAAATGCAACAACTTCCGCTTCCACCACCACCAGCTTCCGCCGCTCATACAGATAAAGTACGATTTTCTCGTAATATTCGGATGTGCACGTTTCACTATTTTAACCATACCTCATAATTCATTGTGTTTATGAATTACAGACCGATGCTTCAGAAAAAGATGGTGGGAGTTTGACTTCCGAATCCAGCCTGGAATCTAGTAGCGGTTATGGTAGTCAGACAACTCTTCCTCATGTTCAACCTCAATCGCAGATTTCATGCCAAGGAGTTGACGATGAAAATTCCATGAATCAACAAGAGAAAGGTTAGAAATAAAGTCACGGTGTAGACCGTTTAATATATAGTCGCTTGTCGTTTGTCGTACAGTCCAAAAGTCATTTGTGTGACTCAAAAAATTTATATTGCACGTTTAAATAGATTGATTTGTATCGTTGAATCGGATCAAAATAGCTCGGCATGTTGTTCGTACGTTTGCTTCCCTACGAGCACTTGAGTAGGATCAGCTTTTATCGTAGTTCTGATTCATGGTGCATTATTTTTTTAATCTTTGTACGTTGAATTATGTGATTTTGTTCAGTGTATCTTGCAAGTAGCATGTGTGCTTTGTATGTGTTCGTGTAGTGGCCATAGATCCTGAGGAAAGTGCTGGTTCTCAATGCACTCTGCGACATCAAGAAATGACTAAAACGTCACGTCGTCCATTGTCTATGAGTGGTGAGTCCGGAGCCCTTTGGATCCTTTTCTCCTTATGCCAATTAAATGCATGTCGCCTTCTATTTTGCGTCTTATGATTCGAGATAATTCCATTTGAAGAGCTGAAACTCTAAATAAGAAAATACAGGGGACTCGGTAAATTTCACAGATCCGTAAAATATGATGAAAAGCTGCTAATGAGCTTGTTTCGATGGAACGTGTGGCAGTGAATAAACCGAGGCAGAAATCAATTGTTTTTTCTTACCCCCAATGATTGGCATCATTCAGCACATTTGATTGCTCATAGCAAATCCATGCATGAAAATAGCTTTTGACTTGTCAAAAACTCTTTCTTTAAATTTATGATCGTGTTACAGCTGCCTATTCTACTGGTTTGGGTTTGACGAGACAGCAAAACCAAAACCAAAATCAAATGAAAAGTGCTACTTTATTGCCACGCAGAGGATCTATGCAACAAGCCGTAAGACCAGCGCCCCCGGTCAGACGTACATCTACGATTATTGGCGGCACATTTAACCCACTAATTAATAACCCTGCCACATTCAACAGCGATGACAATAACAAGAAAGATGGAATCAAAGACGACGCGCGTGACGAAGCTGACAATTTACCACCGCCGCCAGCTTTTTTACTAGAAAGTACTTCCCCAACGCCAACTCCTACTCCGCAGCGGTGAGTTGACATTTCAATTACAGTAACACCGACAGAGAAAAATATAGATTGTTAGGATGCTGACGTGTATTTGTTTTTTCTTTTTCTTGTTTTACACATTTATATGGTCGTTTCTTTTCTTGTGCTTACAGATCCATTTCTGTATCGGAGACTGTTCGGACACTAACTGAGCTCCGCCATACACCAGCGAGTCCATCTTTCCTGCGTAAGCTCGCTAGTTCTCAACAAAATAATAATTCGGTAACAACCACTGTCGCCTCTACTACAGCGACTACTAATACGTTGATAAGGCGAACTCAAAGTATAGATCGTACAAGCACAATACGTTCACATTCTCAAGATCGTAGCTCCTTGTCGAGCACCGTAGGCCAACAGGCTTATGGCCAAGGAGGAGGTCCAGGTCCAGGTGGAGTCGGACAAGGATTTATGGCTGTACTTAGCGCTAAGCTAGTCCCATCTTCTCTTTTATCTAATAACGTTACCGGCAACACGAATACTAACGTTAATAGCGGAAGTCCAAAATCATCGCGACGACAGTCGATCGAACAACAATCCAATAGAAATTCCAGGGCTCCGTCCAGTTTCCTTGGAACCTTGAACGCCAAATTGGCCCACCAACAGCAACAAGGTGGTCAAAATCCAGTTATTAATGCAGCGACCCGGTCGGCAAGCGTTAGACGAATAATGGGTAATAGAGTTCCGATGGTTGATTTAGATCCCCTGCAGGTCAGGGATTCTCTAATGGATCAAATAAGGCGCGGTACTTCCTTGCGGAAAACTAGCGGACCTATTAACGACTGTTCTGCACCAAAAATATACTAGATTTCTCATTCGATTGACTTGCAAATATGACAAAATAAAATAGACAACCATGAGAACAATAATCAAAATATGTTATTATGATAACGAACAATTTATTTATATTGTTAATAAATATTTTCTTATTCTTTCTTCTTTTTTTTTTATTTATTAATTTTTTTTTTTTTTTTTGCATTATGTCTTGCGTAATTCTGTTCGGTGTGGTACTGATTGGATTCGACATGATCGTTCGAAAATTTAAATGATATAAGAAATGAGAACAAACGTAGTGTACCGAACAAAGATATATGATTTAATTATTTTCTCATTGCTTTCAGTCTGTTATCAAATTTCCGAATTTTTCACTAACGTGCTTATCGATAAGGTGTGTTCTTGCTCCAACTGCCAATCTTTACAAGCGTTGATAATATAATCTTAACATTCAGCCATTATTAAAATGAAATAAACAAATATCAGATCGTACCATTTCTCATTTTAGCTCGCGATACGCGTAATGAAAATGTAGAAATGACCGTCTCCTCAAAAATTACGAGCGTTGAATACGTCCTTCATAATTTTTCTTTTTCTTTTTTTTTTTTTTTCCCTAAGATGGTTTTGGCTTCTACGCTACTATATATTTAATGATTCCAATTTATAATGTAATAATTGATAAAGTATTGATATTGTAATATAACTAGATGCGAGAAAAAAAAAGCAAAAAAAAAAAAAAAACAACCTAAATAAAAACAAACATTAAAAGTAAATAAATAAGTATATAAAACTGAATATACACATTCATCTTACAGTACGTGAGACAAGGCCGCAAGGTCGAGTAGGTGTTGGGATATTTGTATGTTATTTTCATACGTAGAAAGTAAACAATAATTTATTTGAATTGACAAATGCCTTAGGTACAAATATGTATAGAAACTTAATATCTCTCCGATTATAGAAAAAAAAATGTAATTAACCAAAATGGGTTTATTTACATTTATTATTTTTTGATTTGAATTTTTTTTTCGGTTCCAAGATCTAGCTCTGTATTTCTTTATTGATAGTTTCTTAAAATTCGTTAAAGACTATATCGATTATTTTTTTTTTTATTTTTGTTTTTACGATTACGATTTGTTCATTTGATAAAAGGATAAAAGAAAAAGTAAGAGAGAAAAACGGACAATACTAATCGATTAGAACGTCTGTATATCGTTATTAATTATTAATAATAAAACGTGATAACTGAAACGTCTAGGATGTTGAACATGAAATATGAATTAAGTCAAATCGCGTCATTTTAGAATAGTTTTGATCTAATTGAATGATTGTCCTTGCGTAATGTCAGTTGTGATTTGTCAGTTATGAAAATGCGAACGAATAATCTCTTATTAAATATGTTCGTTTTCATGTTACATTTTTCTCATTTATTTACATAAAAATCACCTCACTGACACTGTGGGCAGGGTTACCCCTATAATTTGTAACTTCAAAATCATTCCTGTCAACTTCTACTAATAATATCAAGAAGTCTCTCTTGTACGCATACACAATTAACCGAACCTCTGCGTGAATTATTTTATTCTTCGTCAGAGATGTTTGTTACGTTTCCAGAACTTTATTCGCCCGGAGTAAGTAAGTGAGTTTACACATATCGACAGGTCAATGTAAACGACCTAACAATGTATTATTAACAGAGGACTAAAGTCAACGATCTTGGTCAAATTTAAATCAATTTTAGTCCTAAATTTGTTCGCAAATCCCTCCTCGTATGAGAATATTGTATAATGTGTGAAAGTGAATAATAATTAATCATTACGTAAGACTGTGCCACTTCAATGGCTCATAGTTATTGAAACTTTAGTTCCCAAAATTTTATGTAGCGATCACCAATGTATAATATTAATGTCCGTAGTAGTTATACACGCATAAATATTGTGTATTATAAATTATCTGATACTATTAATAATAATAATAACCAGAACATTTACGCGTAATCATTAACGTTAAGGTCGAACCATTTGGTGAAAAAAATTTGTTTGTTTTTGTTTTTCTGTTTTTTTTTTTGCCAAATCGTCTGATAAAAGCTTCGAAAAAGCGTTTACGTACGGTTACGCAACTTGAAATACAGTTGATTCGATTATACCACGCGAGTTATTTTGTATGATACGGTTTGATGAATAGACGAGGACAAGAAGAAAAAAAAAAGAAGCCACTTACCCGAGCACTGTAAATATATTCTGCTAACTTATAGCTTTACGGTTTGTGGATTTGATAAATATACTGTAATCTATGTATGCAAGAACATGGAACTGAAGAGGCAACAAAAGTAAGAATAAGATATGTCTTTGTTGCACGGTTCATTGTTTTTACTTTCTATTTATTTATTTTCATTTGATTTTATTCCATATTATTTTCTTTTCTTTTATTATATTTTTTCTTTAATTTTTTTTGTTTTCAATAACTTCCTTGGCCCTATTTATAGACATATATGTATAATAATTCAGCGATCGATGTGCAAGATATCTATGATCAAACTGTATAGTCTGTCGATACGCATAAAACAAGATCTATTGATCTGTTGCAATGTCGTCTGGGCTCATTTATATCATTTATATTAATTTATAATTTTTTTTCGGTTCAAGAAGAGCAATCCTATGAAATAATAATAACGATAATAATAATAATAATAATAATAATAATGATAATATCTTACTAATAGTACGTAAGTGACGTAAAAATATTTTTGTTTCATATACATTTCTTTCATTTAATTAATAAAAACAAAGATTGACGATTAAAAAAACACAGAAAAAATAATTAAAAGAAACGACGAGAAGAGGAGAGAATAAAATCGCTATAATTTACTAGGGGTTCCACGAAGCCAAATGATGAAATATATTATATCGCAATTACAGACTGTAATGTCGTAACATGAAATAAAATAATAATTAAAAAAAAGTTTGGTTTAAAATTACTAATTTGTGTAAAGAGAGCGTGAAGAAAAATTGAAGAAAATAACTGGTTTGATGATAAACACCTTCAAGCACTGTTGCTGTAGAATTAGGTATTTGCAATATACATTATAGGACATGTTCGTCGATTCGTGGTAATAAATGAATATTTAATGTAAAATTAGTATCTGAAGATAATGATTGTTAACTTGTAATAACTTTTAAGGTATCAGTGGAAAGATATGATGAAAGAAATCGGGAGGGAAAAAAAAAATAAATAAATAAGATTGAAAAAGAATAATAAACCACTTTACAAGTAAATTACTAGCTGATTTGATTAAAACCAAATGACTCGATTAATGAACTTGGTGTTTTTTTATTTCGATAAAACTGCAGTGAGGGTAAAATTTTCTACCCTATTAATTCTCTTCAAATAATCATACAATATTAAGACTCGTTGTTCTTTGTCGGATTTGAAAGATTTTCTTTATTATTTACAGTTTGTTATTTAAGAAATAAAAAAAAATTACAATATAATAGTATCAACTTTGATATATCATGAGTTACTTACGAACTAACTACGCAATATCATAAATTGTAACTGCGATAAACTAATTATTAATTACCTCTGTGGCATTACCGATTAAAATTAGATATCAGATATGACTAAAGTTTCTCCTTTTCATCGATTTTCTTCTTTTTTTTTTCTGTATGGTTTAAAATATTGACAACGTCAACGACGGCGAAAAAAAAAATGAATAAATAAATTTTGAAGAAAAAACCAAAAAAATGAAAAATGTCCGTGAAACGTGCGAAAGTTTGAACGACGAAACAAATGAACATTGTCTCATCTAATCGGGGGAGGTGGTGGGAAGTACTAAAAATAAAAGAGAAAAACGAAAGAAAAAAAAAGAAAAACAGACAAGCTGATCCCAACGTATCTTGCGAAACAGTTCTTGTCTATTTATTTTCACCGCGTGGTTTTTAATGTACCTGAATTCTTTACCGGTCTGTAAGACCATATTTTTTAGCTTACACAATTTGAAAGTTTTTTTTTTTTTTCCAACCTGCCACACTAAACGATCAGCACAATGCACGGGCTTGTTTTATCTCTGGTGGCAGACCCTGCGTGTTCGGTAGTTTGTAGATAGTCACGCTCTTTCCCAAATGTTGCTCAACGTGATCGACCAAAGACGCGAGGCTGCTGTCCTTTTGATCGATTAGTAGCGCAAATCCTCCCGCTGTGAATAAATACAATCGAATTTTATTCGAATAATAAATTCTATAAATCGAATAACAATTTTGGAAGATTGTTTTTTTTTTTTTTGTTCTTTTCATCATTCAGAGAAGGATTAAATTGTTTGCTTGTAAAATAATCGAGTACTCACATGTGTCAATTATTTCGCACGAACAATCTGGATCGATAGTTAAGTCAATCGTGGAACGCAATCGGCTGGTCGACCTGCTTGCATGAAGATCCAAAAGTAATCTCGCTTTACGGAATCGTCTTATTGCCAGTTTAACTACGCTTTTTGCCTTACAATATATTTCACTTATGTTCTTTGGTATGCTTCCCAAACAGGTCGGACATGATGTCCTTAAACTTGAAGCTGAAAATTAGAAAAGCGAATTATTATTGATTACAGTTATCGCGAACATCACTTTCTCATCAAAGCTAAAATAGAAGTGTTGGTGTTTTTTTTTTTTTTTTTGTATTTTGTATTCAGAACATCTACTAACGTGTCGAAGGAACCGATTCTTGCTCGATCATAAATTGTTCAGGTTCTACGATCATTCTGTCCTCAATATTTTCGCCGATTGTTCTCGTCGTGTCGACATCTTGGCTATGAGATACTTTTTCGTATGTCGGTTTAGTTTGTTCTGGATTTTGGATGTCATCGTTTGTCGTCGACACGTCTTCGCCACGATCTTCGCCATTGAACGTGACTACTTTGTCTGGTTTTACGAATACCGGCTCAGGTCCTTCTATTCCATCAGGCAATTCCAAGTCGTGATCTACCTCGACAAACGAGGGATTTAGACCGAATTCTCGTTCGTTCGGTGCTTCCCCACTTCCCATATCTTGCATAACTGAAAGTAATTAATCGTGCGATAAAAAAAAAAGTTTCAATGGCGATGCAGCTTTTAATTCTATGCATGTTTCAACCAGTTTACCATCTATGTGTTTGAAAATTTCATCGTTGTCTTTCTTATCGGCAGTTTTGAATTCTCGAACCGAATTATCATTCTCGGTTCTGACATGCCCAGTTTCTTCGAGTCCGTCGCTATTCATTTTTATGTCCGAATTTTCTACCAGAGATACGTTTTCGAGTTTTGGTTCGATTCCTGTCGTCATAATTGTACCGTTAACTTTAGCCTTGACTTCAGTATTTCTAGCAGCGATCTTCTCTTTAAACTTTTCTATCAATTCCGTAATTTTTGCCGGTGGAACTGTTTTCAATTCTGGCTTATCGGTAATCAATGGTAAAGCCGCTACCACATTTTCCGGAAGTTTCGAATCACTTCTCATGTTCTTGGCGTGCCTGACCATAGCAGGTGCTTCCTGAACATCCGAATGAGCCTCAACGGGCAAAAGAACCACGTTAATGTCTCGATCTGTAGTAATACGAGAAGTAGACGTAGTCGGAGAGTTTTCACGTGGAGTGGATTTTCTAACATCCGGTTCATTCGGCATCGGATTTGGTATTCCCGGAGCTTCATTTACACCCGAACTACTGCAGGTTGGTGCAAAGTTATAACTCTGTGAAAAAAACATGAATGTGAATCAAAACGAATTCTATGAAAACTTTCGCGAAGAAAGTTTGGCATTAAAATCCCTTACAGAAGATACGGTGAGTTCCTGTTGATAGTAATCGTACAATTTCACATTCGCCGCTTCAGGGCGATCGACGACATTTTCCCTGGTCACGATAAATGAAATGCAAGTTCTTTGGGTCGTTAATTTTTCCAAATAAATACTAACGACGTCTCGATCCTCTTCAAATCTTTTGACATCTGTGAAATTGGTTATATTTAGGACGAGTTCATTCGATTCATCGTTGCAATCTCATCGACTTACAAGTGCTGGGATTTTCGACCAGGGAATGCAGGCTGGATCTGTCGGGTATGTATCCACTGATCATACCAACGTCGATTAATGCCATGTTGCTTTCCTCATCTGCCATTTTGTATCGGGCACAGACCGTTATTCTTTGCATCGCACACTCGTCGACGGATGCCACAGATTCAGCATTAACCGAAAGATCGAACGCATCCGATCCAGTGGCATGCGGTACGTTGTATTTCAAGTTACTCTGAAACAAAAAAAAACAAAAAAAACAAAAACAAATAGCTTGACGAATTCATATAGAATTTGAACAAGATATTCAAATAACTATTCGCGACGATTTTTACCTGTACTAAAACACATCCCTCTCCGTCAGCGAAAATTTCAACCGTCGTTGGTAAAACGGGCAGTTGAACTTGCCTGAATAAAAGTCTGTTCTCATTTTGCATTTTGAAAGCATGATCTATTTCGTTGGCGGTGATCAGTACGGAAAGATCCGTATTTGTCAGGCTCATAGCGGACGCATACTTGGTAAGTGCCTCGAGACCGAGCACAGTATCTTGAGTCGATGTAAAACCACCCTCGGCGTTTCGCTGTTTCGATATCCAACGAACGGCTCTTAGCGCCGTTACCATATTTGTTTCCCCGCCAATTTTTACCAACGATAAAATTGCGTACGCCGTCATTTCAACACTCAAACCTACGGATGGCTTCGTTTTATTTTCCCACCATATTAAGTCCTGGAAATAAATTACCGAATGACGATCACCCTTCGTAAGATTCTGCCGTGTACAGAAATGTCTAACTTACCTGATGTTTTGTTGCGAGCCCTATTAATGCCTGCAAACTGTCATTGGCTCTCGGATGTTCCAATAATGTTAGAGCGTAGGTCGTCAGCGCCAAAGTATAGGGATTGCCGTCGTTGCCGATGGTGTCTTTTTCTAAGCAGTGTAAAGCATTGTTCGTTAACGCTGGCTGCAACGGTACACCAGATTCGAGTAGAGAAATTAAGACGTATGCAGTTAGTGCCAAAGAAGAACCGTTATCATCTTGCAGACCACCCTATAAAGTGAAAATATAAAGTTATTAGAATTGTACCGGTGAAATTATTTTTTGTTTTTCTTGTTTGACGTACCTTCATGTCCTTGTGAAATACTTGACCACGTATCGGGAAACATCCATTTTCTAACTGACGTTTCGTGATCCATTTCACTGATAATTTCAAATCACGCTCATCCACGTGAATTAAATGTTGCGCTTGAGCCAAAGATTTGACAACAAAAGCAGTCAGCCACATCGAACCTTCGGTGGATAGATTGTCAGCCCCAAACGCGGAGTAAGAACCGTCCGGATGTCGGTAGTTTAATTCTCGTTGATATCCTTGAGTATAACGGAAATGTTGAAAAAATTTTAGATAGCCTTTTAGCAATACCGGTTACGACGCATACCTTTTTCCATGTTTTTGATTGCCTTGGCCTTCAGTACCGGATTCTCCATGCGAGTCGCGTCTAAATAATTAATGACGTGAATGTTGGGGACAAATAATACCATATTTTGTTCTCCACATCCCATGGGCAGACGCACTAACTTTTCCAAATTTTCCAAAGCCGGCCCTAAAATATCTCCGATCAGAGAAACGTACGCCCTCGCACTTTCCGCAACCAGATCTTCGGGCAAATCCAAATTCCATACAACAAATGAATCATCGATAAAATCCTTCGGACAGATGAATGCCGATTTGGTGACTTCGACTGGGAAACCTTCCGGCAGTACAAGTATTGGTTTTGTTATAACGTCCCTTTTGAGTAAATAATATTTTTAGTTACGAGGTATTGAAAAGTCATACGATACAACGTCGAAATTATATGCGCTCGGCAAACCTCGTATGAATTACTGTGTCCGGTCCACAGGCATCTGGGTATTCGGCATCGACCGCAGCAGAAACTGTTATGTTCACATCGCCGAGGACACGGGGTCGTAAAATATATTCGTGGACAACGCTCGATCTCGAATCGACGCAAAACGAGACGACGGAACGTGACAAATGTAAATCGAGACCTCTGGCATCTTCCAGTTTAATTTTCACCTGAAAAATTCATCGCTCCAATCAGTCGCGTGCTTTGACGTGGAATGACGGTGATGCCAACTCACGGGTAGACTGTGTTGCATGTAATTGAAGAGGGAAACTTTCATGTGAAGCATTTCACCGCGTTTTACACTGTACGGCAAAGTATAGTCCAAGAAGAATGACTGGAAGGCGGTGATCGTCGTTGGCGGAGCGATGCCGAGTCCGTGTCTCGGGGAAATGCACGTGGTGTAACCGACCCAATCCGTGATAGTATGGGGCAATTGACGCTCTATCGTTACTGTGCCCTCCTTCCTAGATTCATACGCTGCATTAAATATTGTCGAAAATAATCATTTGCTTCACGACATCTGCTTCAAATTGAGAATATACCGACCCCGTTTGCACCAATTCCCAGAGCCAAGTCTCGGGAAAATATGACCTGATGGTCGTTGCTGTGTCGGCAGTGTCCGTAGGATCTAGATAGTCATGATTCAACTGTGCGTCGAATGTTAACAGTGGATAAGCCAGCGGCATCGCACGATGTCTTATGAATACCGGCCCGCCATCTAAACTTTCAAGTTTTTTCATTGTATTACCGAGGAATCGGATGTCCATTTTTTTAACAACCCACTCAGCTCGCGATTGTACGACTCACCGGTATCCGCCTGTTGGTCCAGCGTCATTGCCATACGCTGCGAGGAGAAATAGAACCCAGACATTTGAGAACATGGACGAGTTTCGAGCGTCAAATCGCTCATTACTATGACTCCAAAATCCTGAAAAGTTGATCAATGAACATTGCGTAAAAGTAGGCTCGGAACCAACTTAACATACGATCAGAGATTCTTTTTTTCCTCAATTCTAACTCACGTCAAATGCTTGCATAGCGTCGATGTAGTGAGCTCGTCCATAGTACATGGACCGTTTTTTTCTGCGCAGATCATAAAAGGGAGGCTCCTCTTCGGCCGGCCTAGGTAAATGGTCGATTTCCACCTCCTCTTGCGATTGTTTTTTCACTTCTGCGAAGTTCACATCCGATTATTCAAAGTTCATTCTTTTTATTGGTTAGAACAAGTTTCGAAAAGAAATTTTAGTTGAAAAACTATCAGACAGCGACTCACTCAAGCAATAATTGAAACGACTTTGAATAGGGGAGTCCGTAGGCTTTATGTGGAATCTTTTCAGCTGATTGAAGGCATCGTCCTTGCTCATCATATTTGTTTTTCCTCCACTCAAGAACATCGTCGATTTATCGAGAGCGGATATGCCGCAGAGCGAAAACGGTGCGGCTTCTATGTGAAATTGAGTTTTTCCTCCCGGACTTTGCGTCTCCTCGTGCCATGCGGTCTTCACTTTATTTCCGAAACAGTTGCCTACGACTATTGTGTAAGTCGTTGCTACCGTTTCTCCATCGGGACGGACGTAGTAGAGTAAAAGTTCCGAGACAGGAGCCATGCTGGGTGTGACTTTGACGCTCAGCGGAAATCTGTAAGTTTTGTGTCAAATTTTATTTACTCAAAGTTTTTTTTTTTCGTTTTTTTTTTTCCATTATTTTTCCCAAAACTCACCTGTGTACGACATGAGTTTGGTCGGTTCTGTTTGCCGGTGTTTCAACGGCGCCAAGAAGGTTGCGAAATTCGGAATAATTGAGAATCGAGTCCTTGTGCGGCTTGTGTTTAACGTGGCCAAATATCAGCAGATCTCCTTTTGAATTCACCGAATAATGGAACGAGATCGGTTCGTTCATATCATGGTTAATCGGCATGGTGTACATAACGTTAAACGAGTATTTTTCGCCACAGACAATTGGCTGATATCCAGGGGCCACCGACAAGTAGCTGTCCGATGGCGAGTACCACGGACTGGTATCCATGTAGGCGGATGGTTGATCCATAAAAACCTATTCGGTAAGAAATGGAAACGAGAAAAACGATGTAAAGGTGAACTTCGTCGAAATACAGGAAAAATATTTACACTTAATAATGATATTTCATCTGAAGATATAACTTACTCGCCATCTCTTATCTGGAGAGTAGTATTTCGTGGGATATTCAACTCCGGCTGCAACGAAACTGAGGGACTCGATATTTTTATGCTGCGGAGGTACTATGAAGTCGATAAATCCATCCGACGACGACGTGAAATTTCGACACTCTACGACAACCCTCAACCAGTCATCTTTCCCCCTCACCTTCAGGCAAAGTTGAATCTTCTCATTCGGCGCCGGGGTATTGTCTTGCTTCAGCACACGCAGCTTGTGAGGAAAAAAAGCAAAGAAAATTATAAAGTTAGATACGTCAAATTTATTATTATTATTATTATTATTGTTGTTTCTCTTTTATCAACAGACCTTTCCGTGATACGGCAATCCGAGTTTGAAATATTGAGGGGTATGCGGCAGAAACTCCAATTTCAGTGACTGATGGACAACGTTAGTTCGACTGGTAGCAGTTTCGACGACTCCTGTTCCTGCCTCGGTGAAGTTAGCTGTCAACATTATATTATTTGGCAATACCTTCCAGTCTGCCAAGCCGAGTTCTGAACCAGTAACGGTAAATTCGACGCATCCATCTTCGGAGTTTAACTAAAAGAAGAAATATTTACAGACATGATATTGCATGAGTTGACGATCACGTGACGGGATAAAATGATCGGTATCCTTATCACCTCCGTGAGGTAATTGATTTCTGGTAGGTTTTGTTTTCGTCTCCACGTGGGCGTTTGTGGCGTTGATTTCAAGTGAAGCGAACCCTTTACCGGTTTACCGTAGCTGTATCTGTTAGGAAAAGTAATAAAATGGGAATATTAAATATGGCTCGAAATATTCCGAAGAATTACGAGGAAGTGGCGGAGCATATTTATATCGGAAAGATATCTTACTTGGCACAAACGTTCCACGTTACATTTTCAGCATTAGCGAGAATGTATCCCGGAGGCGTAATGGACACTTGGAACCTTGGAAGCACGTACTTTTTCACCTCGAAAGTTTTTGTGTCGATAATCGGTAGGTGAGATTTTTTTTTTTCAACTTTGATCTTCCATATACCCTGCAAATAGATCGAACACGGTCATAATAGGAGCGTAACAGTTCAGTTTATCACAATCAATAAAAATCTTACCGGGCTAGGTTCAGGTGATAAAGGAAAAGTCAATTGCAGCAGACCGAGCTCTGTGGAAACATTCAACCATTGGGCCACCCTGACTTCTGAAGGGCTTTCGATCCATATTTTAGGAATCTAAACGGTATCAGACATTTTGAGGTAATTCAAATTTGACAATCTTGACCTTTAATTTATCGATACATTATGTCGATAATTTCTCACTGGTTTTTTCCATGGTTTCAAGTCATGTTTCACCGTGAGGATTCTGATGTTCACATCCTGTCCCGGCTTGTAAACTGGTTTATCTGTCTCGACAAACGTGACGTGCGAGTCATGTTCGATGTAAACATCCTTCTCGGAATTGATGGAGTAATCCGGATGTTTGTCAAATCTGACTTTTAATCGCAGCCTCGCCACCGAGTATTTCGTGTGAGGTACCAAAAGCTCCAGGCATGCTTCCACACCTGGAAAATATGAAATCAGATAAGTGAGTTGCAATAACAATCGAAAATACACTCGATTTGATTAAATGCGATGTAGCGAAATTCGATTTATGAAGCTAATTTAATTTGTTCAAATATAACTTCCAGGGCAAAGGCCAAGCGGTTTGGCATAACATGAAACGGAAAATAAGTGTGGAAAATTTTTTCGTCAATTCATTCGGAAGCACCCCGTATGCCTGTAAATAGACTCTACGTCAGGCGATGGGTTATTTCCCCTGTGGATGGGGAGATACTGGCCAATTGAACGCCTGCAGGATGTAGGGACAATTTAAATTTACAATTTATTTAAAGCGCGGTGAACAGAAGCGGAGGGAGACAAGACAGGCGAGTGGTTCATTACAAATTATTATTTGCCACAAGGACGCCGATAATTTGGCATCTGCAGAGTCATTTACCTACCCGTACAAACCAACTTTCAATCGGTACCGGCTCCGGAGTTACTTCGCAAAAATTTCTTCATGTATATCAATTACAACAAGTAAAGTCAGATCTTAACAAGTGTGATTTTTTTATCCATCGGTTACAAGAGGTTGTTGATAAGAAGTTTCCGATGCCAGAACATTGAACTTTGACGCAGCTGCAAACCCTACAGCATCAATTCAACACGCGTGATGCATCTATTCCTGAATATAAATCAACAAGACGTTTATTCGCAGATAGCAATGAGTGCTCAAAGCAGCCGACCTGCACCACTCGAGGAGGGGAAGACCAGACGTAAAACTATTGGATATCAACCCTATCAAACGGAGAGTCAACGGAGGAATGGCATGGCCCATTAAAAATTGACTTGCCAGTTTCAAGAGTGGAGCTGCTGGTGGCCAAGATTTCTTCTTCGGCAACATCGCCCGTAGTGAGGAGTTCCAGAAGAGCATGAGCAGGGGTGGACAAATGATGAATCGATAGACATCCGCTCTCCGTTTCTCCGGCAATGAGCCTCTTCGGCGCGGTAAACACGAAGCCCCTGTTAAACGAGTTTCTATTTTAATGGTATAGAATATTAAAAACCGGCAACATTATTATACGCGATCAAAGATTATTGCTTCAATATTTTGCGTTCACGACGTGAGTAATCGATAACTGTAACTTTCAATACGACGGACGTATAAAATGGATGAAAATAATAATGTAAAAATTAATCGAAACTTATTCCGTCATCGCTGCGGTGTGAAAATTAGGAAAACATCCAAGTAAACAAGAGCGATTTTCTCCGACACGCGCATTTATTGAACGGCTTAAACGTTGGTGTATTAAAATTAAGTCCGAAGACTTCTAATGTTCGCGCAATGAACTAAAATGATGCTGACAATTTAAGACAATTACTTTACTAATAACAAGTAATGGGCCGGGTATAATTGCATCCGCCTTCGAACAAATTGTTTTACTTACATGTCATAGCTATACCTCTACGCATATACAGAGTGTTGTACTCTTAACAAATTAATAGCTGTTTACCGAGATGTTATTTCACAAATTGCCGCTCCAGGAATTTCAATTATGTTCATAAAATAATCGACGCCGTTTAATTAATCGCATGTGTATATAATCAATGCGCGCAGGTTCTGCACCCGTCGTGTGTTGGTAAAATTTAAATATCTTATCTTATAATGACCATCGGTTCGAATAGCCATGAATATAACTACAGTATAATAAAACAGTAAAATATTCCAACCTGTGCGGGTTCGCAGCCGTACCCAAAGGTGATTGCAGAAATAATTGCAATATCGCTAAAATAAATACCGTTCGCGCACCACTCGACATATTGTAACGATGTGCACGCATTAAAAAAAAACAAACAAACAAATGCGTTTGAAAAATCCGCCAATCGATCTACTGCATCTCTGCACAGTGATCGTATATACGAGCGCAGAATTGCCGCGTTTGAAGCACTTAAAACGCTATCATATTTTCGTGAGTTTTTCTTTTCTTTCTGTTTGTTTTTTTTTTCTTCGTTTAACGAACGGTACGGAACACTCTCTCGTATCTTTAACGAGACGAAAAACGCAACGTTCAGTTTACGATATTTTCGAAAGAAACGCGAATATAAAATACCGCTCGCGGATGATCTCCTTACGAAAACTGTCGCCGAAGTACTGAACTCGGAGTGAAGCTCTAGTCTTATCAATGTGCCACTGCTATGCCGGTCTTCTCTATGTGTATGTGTGATGCGTGGATGATGCATGTATAATCTTTAATGTGTATTGAATCCCTCCGGTCTCTGATGTTCCCCAATGGCTATAGATTCGCTTAAATTTAATACACCGGCTCCTGTTGCTGCTGCGGTTGCCGATGTTTCTGACTTCAACTAAACGAACAATAGATTATATTCGTATTATATTATTATTATTATTATTATGTTACCCGGGATGCAGGATTTTTCGCCACGATATTATATCTGCAGCGATCAGAAAACAAAAAGTATTTTTGTTTTTTTTTCTCAATCGATGGGTTAAATTTTGGTGAAATTTTTCCTGAAATTTCAAAAGTATATGATTATTACGTTGTAATTATTCTTAGTAAATCAGAATATCCGTTTAATAATATTTTAAAATTACTTTTAATAATGATAACAATTATTATAATAATACGGAGATAGGCGTGTTACGAGAATCCGAATGTGATATAATTCATACCTAGAATCACTGAGCCATTAGTTACGACTTGAACCGTTGTGTATATATGAAACTGCGACTGAATGTATAATATAATAAGGAACATTGATTGATAGCGTGACCCACGGGTCACCCTATCGCTGGGATAGTTAACACGGAGTGATGACATTTAAGTAATTCCAAAGCAGTTGCGGTCTCATAAACAAATTCTCGATCCTGCATCTTTCTCTGCTGTATAATGCACGTATAGACGCAGCGTCATTTAACGATCTTTGATCTTCTGCAGCCAGACGTCTACTCATTGGTTTGATGATTCTTTTTATCGTTATTATGCGCCCCATGCTACTGTAAATGGCCTTCCGCAATGCGCTCTTCGCTCTTCGCACTTCGCAGTAGCATATAATTTAGTTAATCCCTGTATGAAAAAAAAAAATAATCGAATACAAATTTCGTAATTGGTATTTCTCACTTATCAATTATGTAACTGTGAACACATACGAACGAATTGAACGAGTTAACTTGAATTCTGCAAATTTTTTGTTCGGGGTCCAATAAATTTATATTTTTTTTTCTAATTTGTTTCTTTCATTTTATACTATATATTATCATCAAAGACTCGCCGCAATGATATATTTTTTTTATTGTATATATATTGGAATTAACTATACAAAGAATAATTATTAAACTATCTTTTCAGTGCTCTGAAGTTGCGGAACGAGGAGTCCCAGAGAATGATCTGAGAAACTGTCATTTACATGCGTATAGGAAAGATATACAGGTGATAAGATTTTGGATTTTCTTTTTTCTTTTCTAGACATAATTGATGCAGCATATGCACTCTAAAGAAGAATTTACACTTGCAAGTAATCCGCATGAAATGATCTGGTCCGAGTACGATATCGTTTGATAGCTGCATCGACGGGGAAGTCGTTTCGCTTTCTGCAAAGCATGCGGCTGCACCGAGCGAAGATTCACCGCCTGCGCCGCGCCATTTTGAAACGACAGGAACCCGCCATATTCAGATCACGGCAGGCAAGCTATTCCAACGATTTATTTATTTACCATGACTTATGTTATTATTAACGATAATTCTCATTGAGGACGAGTTAGTACACAGGTATATATCGAACGATTACCATCAAGAGCAACTTATGTTCAATAAGATTGACACCAAAGTTGGTTAACATATTGTTGTTTTGAACGTGTAGCTTTGAATGACTTTTGAAAAATTAAAGACACGATTACATTCACCGTCATTCACAAACGATGAGGACTTCGGCTCCTAAATTACTATATCAGTTATTCATCGTTTACTGGACTAGTTCCTATTGTATTTGAAACTCAGAAATAACTGTTTCCATCAACTGAATCAATTTTTTCCTGAAAATAATCAAATTACCACCAGATTTTTGATGAGTAAATTGAGCTAGAAATAAATCTCATCGAGATATTCTGATTTTTTCAGTTTTTCCCACGATAAATTGGCGATAACTCAATCAATTTTATAGATAGATCAATTTAGCTTTCAGATTCAAATTCCCGAGATCAAAATGTGTAAGAAACCCGTATAAAACTCTATAAAAAAAATAGTTGAATTTTGGCCTTAAGTTTGAGAAAAATCAAAGGCTATAATCTTAGGATTTTGACTATTTTCGAAGCGGATAATGAAGTATTTTTAAAAACAATTGTAAGACGCATTTTCAACGTATTTTGACCTCAGGAATACGAATCCGTTAAGTGTTATCCCATCGAAATATCTCAATTTTTCCGGCCACAAGTCGCAAAGTCGACGATAACCTAAGCACTCAATCATTCTGCGATTTAATTTATTCCTGATTATTAACTTTATTCTCTTCTGTTACAGGAGGAAAGTTGGCAGCCTCGATGCAACTCCGCCCTACATCTAGAACACAAGATTCGTCGGTGCATCTGCATAATTATTCATTATACTTATGAACTGAATAAGAATTTAGGTATACATTATTTATCACGTAGCCATAGATCATGTACTTTCTGAAAAAATTGAAGTGTTAATTTAACGAAGAATCTATTTCATTGTAACATTCATTGTAAAAGAAGATTTTTCTGTGCGAATAAATCCATAATATACCTAATAATGTGTTCAAATTTATTTTCTCCCTTTTATTCATCCATCACCAAAAAGCCCCCTCAAATTGATAGTTTAGTTAACATTGAATGCATCTTTAACATTCTTCATAAGCAACACATCACGACATCAGGCCCTGACTCGGAACGCCTCGTCGCATGCATATGATGAGGCATGCATGCATGCACATGATGGCTCGATGTTTCGGACTGGCTCCTCACCTGTCCTGTTCTCCTGATACCAAAATAAATTTTTGGCCAAAATTTGCCTCAGAGCCGGTTTTGTAGGGATCTACCTTATCACTTCCGGTTGTGATGAAGCATCATGCGATACACACGCATGCACATAATGAGGCCTGCATAGAATCATATGATCTATCAATCATTCGGCGCACAAGTATGATGCGATACACATGCATACACATGATGAGGCCTGCATATGATCATATCATCGATTAATCATTCGGCACACGAGTATGATGCGATACACATGCATACACATGCATGCACATGATGGCTCGATGTTTCGGACTGGCTCCTCGCCTGTCCTGTTCTCCTGATACCAAAATAAATTTTTGACCAAAATTTTCCTTGGATTTTCAGGGCCGGTATTGTAGGGATCTACCTTATCACTTCCGGTTTGGCAAATTTGCCCGAAAATCGAGTTTGGTATCAGGAGAACAGGACAGGCGAGGAGCCAGTCCGAGACAGATGACAAGCATGCGTGTGTGATCATGTATGCCATCATGTATGATAGCGTGTACCGAGCAAAGGATGAGGCCTGCATGCATGCATGTGATGATGTATGATATCATGTGCGATATGATCTATGTATTTTGCCAACAAGGAATATTGGTGAATGAGGTGTGCAGGGGTGTGATCAATAATAGTTGAACAATCGTGTATTGATAGTAGTTGATGTTTATTGATAAATCAACGGTCAAAAATACATATTAGGACATGGTAATGACTATTATGAATTCATTCCTACAGATACATTCATTCTTATACGATTATAACGAGTTACAATAGTTTGCAGGACAATACTTCTATTTCGCTTAACATTGGATTATTAATTTGATAGTTTTTAACAGAAAACAAAATGTATACTAGACGATCATATGTATATCACAACTTATTTATACAAATTATCTATTCCGAACATATGACGATTGGCCTTGGTGATGCTCCGACGGTGGTCTTGTATTCCCGATGACGGGCCAAACTGCAGCGTAGGTTGGCCGTTTGTCTCCTGAAAAAAGAAACGAGCAGAGATAAGTATACATGATAAACGTCAATTGCAGTTGCGAAAAATTGAGTTATCTCAGAAAATATTATTTCTAGCTTAATTTACTCGGAGGGTTCGTGGTCCTCAAGCAAAAATACGTAGGGAAAACGACCTGAAATTAAATTCGCAATTACTTCACCTTCTGCCCCAAAAAACACCAAGCCCCTTTGATTTTTCTCAAAATTCAGGCAAAAATTCAACTATTTTGTTGATAGAGTTTTCTACGGGTTTCTTACGTAACTTGATCTCAGGAATTCAAATCTGAAAGCTAAATTGATCTATTTATAAAATTGATTGAGTTATCATCAATTTATCGTGGGGAAAAGTGAAAAAATAAGGATATCTCTATGGGATTTATTTCTAGCTCAATTTAATCGACGAATTCGTTTTCTGAGGTCAAAATACGTTAGAAAAGTGTCCTGCAATCGATTTTAAAAATTCTTCATTTTTCGCCCCAAACATCGCAAAAATCCTAAGCCTATAGCCTTTGATTTTTCTCAAAATTTGATCCGAAATTTAACTATTTTTTTCGTAGACTTTTATGGTGTATTTTTATGTAGTTAGAAGCCAAGAATCAAAATCTGCGAGCCAAATTGATCTATCCATAAAATCGATCGATTCATCGCTCATTGTTCAACTCTACAACCGAAAAAATTGAGACATCTCAAGGAAGCTTAAAGTATTCAAAAAACCAGCTTAAAAGATTAGGAAAGAATTCAATTTTTCGGCTCCAAAAATTAAAAAAATAGCAATACTTTCGAGTTTGTAACGCTATGTTGTATGAAACAATAAATACTCTTACATCGGACATCTTTCATAAGGGTTTCCCATTGATCATCATCCACAGTAGTAGCAATATTTTCCGCTGCTTGAATTTCTGCCAACCATCAGTATTCGCTTTTTGGTCTCTGATTTTACAGCACTATTCGTCGACTTGACGGGGTTGCAGATCGAATTGGTGTTGCACGAATGTAAAAAAGATTGAACACCACCGATATGATTACGTAGATCGGAATAAAATTCTGTAATTATTTTTTGAAAACCTTTTTTTAATATCATTGGAAAACAAAGTAAGCATCATCAGGCATGTCTCTCCGAGGCATGTCTCTCCGAGGCATGTCTCTCCGAGGCATATTGATTTGACAAATTTAGGTAATAATGTGCAGGACGATAATTAATTAATATTCTTGAAAAATGTAAATTGAATAAGAAATTATACACATCTTACACCCGCGCATAGATTAATTATATTATACTAATATATTTTCAGATCAATCAATGAGATTAATGTGAAATCATTTTTTCATCAAATGTTTGTGCCGTCGCTTTCAGTTTTTTTAAGTTTGCCTACGATTTCTTCGAGTTTCCTACGTTTCAATGGCGGCTTAGACTGATGGAGGATATTCGGCGCCTGGTTTTGAGACCCGATCGATTGCGACTCTCTCCCTGTGAACCTGTTGATCGAGTCACAGAATTATCGACCGATATATCAAAGTTGACAAACGTCAGGATGATCTATGGGATTAATATTTGAATTCTGATAAATCCGAACTGCGACTTAAACTTACCCAGTACGTGGAGGCCACAGTGAAGGAGTGGAATGGAGAACTTGTGGCTGTGGATGAATAAAAAATTAACCATTTGACAGCGGTAATTCGTAGCTGATCACGTGTTGAATATTCCAAAAAATTGTAACGAGATGATCCAAGTATAAGATAGTAAAGATAATTACTCTGTTAGGTAATTGGGATTGGCCGATGACAGGAAATCTCCAGTCGGTATTTCTGAACCAAGGCGGACACATGGGCTGCAACGATTGCTGCCGAGGGAATTGGTGACCCATAAAAATTTGGTGTTGGTGACGTCGAAGGATTTGATTTCGTTGCTGTTGCTGTTGCAAGTAGTTGTAGTAGTACGGGTTGAACCCAGATGGGCTTCTTACGGAGGAAATTGCCAGAGAATTCGCCACCGCAGCTGTAAACGTCGGACACAACTCAAAATAATTCATAGCCAATTAATTTCACCAGAATCAAGAGCCAAAATTGAGATTACCTTTGGCCTTCTGAATGCTCAGCAACGCATCGTAATATTGTTTTTTATAAGCTGTTAATTCAGCCATCGTCGTCGCTGGACCAATGGCAGAGGGTGCAGTTTGTTGAGTCATAGAAGGCGGACACCTGAGAAATAAAGCGAAACGTTCATTGAAATGTCAACATTGCATTTTTCTTTCAACTCATAGCGTTGCTCTGTACCTGTTTGCGAATTCCTGTGAATTTCTGTTCATCTGTGTTGCTATATTCGGTTTGTTCCCACCAAGGCTACAGTCATCTTGGGCATCAGACAGCGTCGGTAGTCCCTTTAGGGTACCCCTTTGATTTTTTGATTTTGTCGTCGACACTTCCATTTTTTTCTTGCGTATCACACGCTTTGGCACAGAGACTGATACTGGCAGTCCTAATTTCCTGGTCCCAGTTCCTTCGACAGGTGATACAATTATCGCATCCTCTATCAAAGGGCCTTCCGATACTTCGAGAGTCTCTGTGGTAGTTTTGGTAATTACTGCATCGTCGACACTATCTGAGGGGTTTTTCGAAGTCAAAAGTTTCCACAAATTAGATTCGGGTGGCTGCAAGACTATTGGCTGCTGAATGATACGGCTCAATGCTCTGGTCCTGGGAAACGTTGGTATGTCTGAAAACATTATCATAGATTATAATTATCCAAGCCCCTAAAGCAGCTCATCCATATGTCGTGCGGTAGATGAATTCTCCATATTCACTCACCGATTATTTCTTCGCTTTTTACACGATCAATAAACTTCTTGCAACTAGTCCTCAGCTCCTCACTTGCCGTCAGCATTTCAGGTTTTATTGACTGCAGAAAAAAATTAGTGAGATCTTCAAGTTAGGTTTCGAGTAATTTTTCATTTCCTAAATCAGATCGCGTTGTGTGCGACTGAAAATTCACCACTTACATCATCAACTTCTTCCTTAAGGACCTTTTCACATCCGGTATGAATGTCACTGCACACGACATCCATTTTATATATATCCTCCTGTATGGCTCGCTGCCTCATCCTGACTTCTTTTTCAAACTCTTCAAAATTCTCACTATTCACCACTGGATTTTCTACAGTAACTTTACCCGCTCTATTGCTTGGTGCGTTATTATTTCTCTCGCCAACAGTTTCCAATGTTTTTAACTGATGACTTAAAATTCCTGTTTTGACGCCTGAGTTGCTAGTCCTCAAATTGGCATCGGTATTGGTAGATTTTGAGATGGAACTCCCTAGGACTACTCGCTCTTCTTTTTTTGTAGAAACTTTGTCATTAAGGGCTTCGAGGTCAGAGTTTTCTTGACTGCCGGCTGGTTTTTCTCTCGCATTAGAGGTCAGGGAATGGCCTTCGGACTTTGTTGAGAGCCCACTTTTTGATATGATCTTTTTAACATCTGCTTTCTGAACATTATGGTGTCGTACTTCTTCAAGCAAACCACTGGTCACGGTGTTACTCCTATTCCTCAAATAATCATGCGCCGAGTACAAATTCTATGGATGTACGAATAAAATTAAAGTCATATAAATTAACTGCACGCTTAAATTTGAATATTAATCCAACTTAGATAGATCGGCGAATGCAACAGATATTACTGACCTGATAAGATGCATGAGAGGCGTTGATGTTCGTTTGATGAAAATTGTTAACTTTCGAAGCAGGGACTCTAACATACTGGTTGTCAACTGTCTTCAAATAAAAATCCTGGTACTGCGGTTGTAGGTAAGAATTTTTTTGAATCAAGTAGGGATTTGGAAACCATTTTGGCCGATACACAGTTTCTACCAGTCCATTACCAAAGGGTTGTTGAATTTGTCCTGAACTTTGGCCAACGATTCGAGTAAAATTTACAAAGCTTGGCCTGGGTTGAGAAAAACTATAATTTGTTAATGGCCGGTAGAAATTTTTTATACTTTGGGCATGACTTTGAGTGTTGAATATTTCACTTGGTGGAAACCCTCGAAAAACTTCTGAAGAATCTTGAGATATCTGGAGAATATTGAAAATATATATTTTTTCAAGCCACCAAAGGCTCGGGATGCACGATGCACCAAACAGTATCTGCGAGATAAGTATCAGCTTGAATTTTCTCAAAGTTCAGAATCACCTGGGGAGAGTTTTCTTTTTGGTTGATGGGAGCAGTTTCATTTGGATCTAAGGATTTAAGCTTTCTTTCAATCTCCATCGCAGCTACTTCCATCGGCGGGGAAGTTTGTTCTCGGATCACCGGACTTTGACGGAGAGGCACATGGATTTGAGATGCAGTGGATGAGCATGGCTGGGATAAAGACTGAGAGTAACGAGTGCCAAGGATCGGCGTAGCTGTGCTGGAACTAACGCTGGTGTACTGGGTGTGAGTACTGAAAGGAACAGGTATGAAATAGATTCTGTTTTGAAAGCAGCTTTTGTTAGGAGAACTGGAGCAAATGTTCACTTTTTATGAAATATTGGGGCATCAACTCGCACAAAGCCGGTAGCAGTGTAGAATACTTCTTTAACTATCTCATCGCTGACACCCTTTGGCGGAGGTACCATAGAAACTAACAGCTGGAGTCCGTCGCTATCGAAATCTTCAAGAAGAACGAATAGGGTTCGCAGAAGTCTTTCATACGCGGTAACTCCTTCTTCAGGCTGATACATGTGTAGAAGACGAGCAACGGTTCTGGTTATATTCGTGCCCTCATAATTTACTCTGAGGGCTGTCCATAACGTAGTAAATGCTTCTAGGTCAGGTCTTATGGCGTCTATCACCTCCCCGGGAGCATCTAGAAGACACATGATAGAACAGATTTTTTTTTATCTAATTAGTTTTCTCATGCTTACACAAGAATACGAAAGAAACTTACGAGATGCAAACATAGTCTGCATTTTTGTCGGACGAGAACGTCCGCACTTTGGTCTGAAAATTTGAAGACAATGCTAATTATTATTCCTGAGTTCACTTGATGTCCAACCTGTGTAATTCAATCGAACACAATTCATCGAAATTACAAAGAAATGACTTAAAAATCGGGTGGTAATTTTTAAACGTCATCGGCGATAAGTTACAATGTATGCATATTGCCGCTACTGCCTGACCTTGACGTAAAAGTATACAATGTAAACGTTCAAACTTTCGGAAAATAATCCAACGTAGAGTACCAAGAAATGAAGGAATTCTATCATAATAACTTTTATGGTTTAAGAAAAATGTGAGGTACGTAATATAGGTAAGTAGCAATTACGAATAACTAACATTTATCAACCGCAACTAATTCGAATAATCTTCAAAAAAACTTACGTTTTACCACGGCGGGATGTGAACGTGTTAATAATATTTTAAATCTACGTTTGGTAAGTGGGATTTTCTCCCAAAAATATTCCAGCAATAAAATTGGAAACCGTATCCGACAGATTTCAGGATACAAACAATATGAGGCACAACAATATGGACAATAGAAAAAACATATTCTTGCTGACAAATGAAAAAGAGAATTTTTCAGGCACGATTGAATAATAGCCCGGGCCAATACGCTGACATATTTCAAATGGGCACTGTATACCTGGTGTATGAAAAAAAAAAAGAAAAGTGGAAATTTTATAACATCGTTAGAATCTAAAGTAGAGCCTCGGACGGCTATACATCCCTAATTAATGATATGTTATAGTTATTTTTAAGCAGTAAATTAAAAAGACCTCTGAAAGGCAGCTGTCATATCTATAATCCGCAGGTGTAGCCGGTGAAAAAATAAGTTGTGGATTAATATAATACAATATCAGTCTGACGGCAACAAGTTGCATTCCCAGCCCGTGAACCCCTGGAGAAAATAATGCAAAAACTAGAGATTTGCATTGATTAAAAATTAATAATGATATAAAAGCGAAAGAATAACGAACCAAGTACCACAGTTCAGCAATGATCGGGAAACAACTACGATCGTCTTTTGCTTTGTTGGCCATTGTTGCCATGCAGGTGGCGGGCAAACCACCACCGCCACCTGACGCACCGTGGGCCAAATTCGTTACTAAGCCCGGTAAGTTTGAACTAATTTTTTCCACCCACTCGTCGTTCCATTTTCGAAAAATAGTTCCGTTGACTGAAGTCTTCAGTCAACGATAGTTGATTTGAATCATTGAGTAACCGTACTAGCTACACAATGCTTAAATTCTTTGTCGTCCGAAAATCAACGTTTCACGTAAACTCAAGACCTGATCTTCTTGGAATCAGTTCAAACCTCATGGAAAGTTTACGTCTGTTAATTTTTCTCATACAAACATGTTCAAACAAAAAGCATACGATGCAATTTCATTTACTTGATCATTTTTAGAGGTTTTATGAGTCGACGAACCGGCTTCCAAAGAATAAAGTTCTTTTTCTCAACTTCCTGGCGCCTCCAATTTTTGCTACGAGATGCCCCATGTACAGCCCCTTATTCTAAGCTCTGTAGCAAAAATTTCTCGTTGTATTTGTAAATAATTATAATGAATTTCAGCCTTTACGCGATCTTTGGGTCCTCCTCCGATGTCAGGAATCGGGACATTCTCAATCCCGTACGTTCCGAAGCCGATGATGTTTCCGAAATTTGTTGACCCCAGAATGATGATTAACAAAAAAGCGGATCTCCTCGCTAATTTATTCGGCGGACTAGGACCGGCCATGGAACCTCCGGGATACATGTCATCCCCTTCTTCAGGATACACTTCACCTTCAGATTATACCGGCATGTACGGGTCAGACGACGTTGATATAAAGTATGCTAATTCCGTATCCCCTCCATCATCTGTCAAAACTGGTGACAACAATCTCCCGATTTCTTACACATCATCCGGTTTCGGCGAAGAAACTGATAATTTTGGTACGGATGGCGCATCGGAGAGCAACATAATGAAGCGAGGTTTCTTCGGTCCAATGGGTCCCAAATCCTTCGGAGGACCTTTTGGTCCAAAGTTCCCGATGTCTGGACCTCCTTACGGAAGCGACGGATCCTTTGAAGCTTCTGCAGGAGCAAATGGCTCGCCTTATTACAAACGGGGACTTTTTGGCCCACTCGTACTTCCGTTCAGCTCCCCGATTTCAAGTATGACGGAACCAGCTATCAGTCAAAAGGATAAATCAGCAGAAGATCCGAGCACGGTTGCAAAAACCGATTCTTCAACGGATAAAACTGAAAAACAATCCGCGGCTCCCACCCAAGGACCGCCACCGTCTTACCCTGGAATGCACGTTATACCAGAAGAAAATGAAATCGTTGACAAAGGATCTACGGGATCTAGAACACAACCTGCAACCGCTAAGGACCTCGTCAAACGAATGATCACCGACCCGAGCACTGTACCCAAAGAATATCTTCCAGGAATGTTCGGGCCGATGGGACCAATGTACGGACCCCCAGGAGCATTCGCTCCCCCGGGAATTTTTGGCCCAGAAGCTTTTACGAGCAAGAAATCGATGTTCCTGGATACCTTATTCAAGAATTTGGCAACTAGTACTCCTCCACCTGCTACTACAGATCTGCCGATACCGAAAAGCACGATAGTTCCTCCTGGATTTTGGCTTCCAGAGAGCGTCGTTCCCGATCCAAGTGCATACAACGCAAAAGTTGCGACATTTCTAGAAAAGTTATTTGATTCATTGAAATTGAACGCTTCAACTACACCCGGTGATGGTTCTCCCCTTCAATCTCTTACTTTCGCGGAATCGATATCCGCGGGATTTCCGGGCGAAAAAACTGACGTCTCACGATCTTTACCCTCCGGATATTTCGGGGCCGGCAGTTCTTCTCCGTATTCGAACGACGCCCCTATCTCCACTCGATCGCTGGCTGATCCGGAAGCGGTGGTAGCTGCTAAAGACCAGATCGTTAATTCTATCATCGGAGAACTGGGGGTCCTCAAGGATAATATGATGTCGACTTTCAATGACTTTGTCGCTTACCAAAAAAACGTCTCAACGCCGCCCCCAAGTTCTAAACCTTTCAAACCTTTCGTACCACCTTTTTGGCCCGGTGCAACAGCAGCAGCAGCAGCCTCAGATATCGGAACCCTTGCTTATAAACGAAGGATGCTTATCCTGGATCAAGTTTTCGACATGTTAACGGAGCTGCAAACGAACGTGACAGCTGCGGTAAATGATGCCATGAAAGCAAGCTTCGCCGATTCTTCACCGACAAAAACTGAAGTGACGACGACGCCTATGCCAGATGTTGCGGGCCTCAATATCTCAGTTTTGGACGCAATTCAAACTAAGTTAAATGAGCTGAATACCATAAGCTCTGCACAGCCGATACCCAAATACTCCAGAGCTTTACCTGCGTCGCCAACTTCTTTCTGGGTCGCTTATCCTGGCGGTGATGCTGCGCGCCGAGGTCTTGCCGGAGATCAAGAAATTCCTCGGCATACTCAACAAGACGTCGACGATACCCCAAAGGACATTGAAAATCTCTTCACTGTTGGGAAGGATTCGAGGGCTATCAAGATGCAGATGCATCAGGGGTATCAAAGTCTTCCTCCGGGAACCATTGAGTCTATCCAGGCTGGCGGAGGATCTGTACCAGGACACGAAGGCGGCGGGGTAAAATTACTCGTGAGTTAAATTTAATTTGTTTATTAGTCTACGAACGAATTAATTATATCGTTTTTCTTTGCTGTGACAAAAAAAAGGGAGACTTCAGTCGGAATTCTTAGATCGTCTGTAATGGCAAGCAAAGATATATTCGTTCAATATAAATCCCATTTGGTTTCAGATTAGAATGCCTGCTAAAGATACAACGACGAGAGATGTCTAAAATGTTAGTTTCTCCAAGGTGGTCAGGATAAGTATAACGATTAATTTTTTTTCAAATGTTGCATGTTCCAGGGGGGTACACGCGATTACGAAGATTATAAAAAATGGCAAGATTGGTCCAAGAGCATAGCAATGGAGGATCAAAACAATCATCATCGTCACAATCACCATTAAAATGAATGATCAAAATGAACTAACGCAGCATATTCTAGTCACACGCCATAAATGAGGGGGGGGAAAAAATGAAAAATGAATTAAAAAAAAATTAGTATTTAGCAATAGAATCATAAACGAGATGTAAAATAGATATATCGCATTCAATAAAGAATTCACATACCTATAGTTGCAGATGATTCAAATTATATTGAAAAAAAGAGCGTTCAAAATTTCATATCCCCAAGTATCGGCAACTATTTTGTATCGGTGTAAGTTACGAATAAATGATCAAAAATTAGGAAATCACCACTCCATGTCTAACGCGGGATGCGAGGCGAAGTCAGAAATATTCAAAGGACTATGGATATCTCTACTGTTATTCGAAGGAATACACCATGCACCGTAACGCATACAGGTGCAATCCTGCATCAAGTGCGTTGCTGAGATTTTATACGATCAGCAATGCATTGCTCGCAGGGTAGCATCGGTGTGCTCTGGACATCGATTGAATAAACTCAGACATATACCTAAATAGATGAATTCTTCTGCACCCACCTGATTGCATCAGCCTCAGCGTCATCGATGAAAATGTCTGCAGTGAATAGAATGGATGAAAGTTTTATAAAATATTTTTTCTCGGATGAAATGATATATTATTTTTTTACAATACTATAATATCATATTTGTACCAATTGAACAATGCAAAGATCTTTCGAAATACATAATATAATCTCCATAATCTTGCACATACCTAATGCCGTTTATTTCACATTAGGTAATCTCCTAGCATAAAGTGCTCCGCTCAGCGATTCACTGCTATAAGTTAAGCCTCGATGAACTTGGCAAAGTACACTTAGCGTGGATGTGACGCGAGGCATTAGACAGCATCGATTTGAGAATTCTACAAGTTAATCGGTTTTTATGAGATTGAGTGTTCGATTCTTGTCAAGCCCTTAAAATGATCAAACTGACATAAATGAAATTTGATAAATTCCTGGACAATTAATTTACAGCAACGATCATTAGGTCATCCCACATATTCTAAAATTATTGCACAATTGATTTATTAAGTTTCACTCCGTACCTCGTAGCATAACATTTTTCAGATGTTAATAGTAACACGCATTCGACAGAACTACACTTTTTCACTCATCTCTATTATAATATAAACTCCAGTCATTGTTCGTTCACAGCCCAGGAGTCCACAAAGTTTTTTCATTCACAAGAAATCCAAATCAACACTGTCTAATTCTAATTATTCATTTTTTTTTTTTTTTCATTTTTGTTCTTCAACTACCGCAATGTAGTACACTTTAAAAGTGTACCTGTTCACAGGCCATTTTTCTTGAAAAGCGTAAAGTTTTTTTTTACGACTATCACCTTACTTTCGATATCCGGCTCAAAAGCTTGTCAACCTGGTGATGTAATCTTGTCAACAGTAAAAAGGATACCATCACGCTACCTGTTGTTACCATGAATGATAACCCCTCGAATATCAGTTTTGGGCAGAATATATTCCAAACCATTAAATGTCTGCAGTGAATTGTAGCGGCCAGCATGCAGCCGAACGTCTGAAACATTGATAAAGTGTGTTGAACATATCACATTCATAGACTACTGTTCTGGGTATCGATTCATTCATAACTACGGAAAATAAACATGATCGATGCCTACCCGAATTCCATGGAACAGCATGTATTTAGCTGATATTGTAAATGCAGCACTGAATAAACTGCCCTCGTGCTCATATAGCAGAATTTCACCTCTCCGGAGATCTTTGTCCGATTGAAATTTATTTGCAGCAAGACTGGGGAACATGAAGTAAAGCGTGAAGGGGGCAATGACTATCAGAGGTAGAGTAGCTCCCAACACAATGTGGGACCCAAATGTGTTGATACCTGTAAAACAAATAATTTACCAAGGTAAGTGGCATTTAGTAAGATGAAAGGAAAAAGAAAAAAAAATCAGTTCTAGTCTAATAAGAGGTGCAATGAGTAACTCACCTATGAGCATGGCCGATATGACATTTGTTTGGAAAATGCCACCAGTACCTACAAAAGCAGCATCCCAATGAATTTTCGAAAATGTTGGCTGGTGACCAGTAGCGTAGAAAAAATATTCTGATACCAGGAACCAGGAGAGTAGCGACGGTGTTGGAATATTGAATAATTCATCTGTTGAAGAATTAAACAAATCTTTTTTAGTAACGTTGTTGTCATTTAGTGTGCCTTTTCTCAAGGTGGGCGACGGTACTTACTGATATTTGTGGCATGCTGATATCTTTCTATAGCTGTGATTCCCAGGATACAGACACAAACCACATACATGATGATAATCGATGGCGCCAAAGTATCCCCGAGCAAGAGGGTGCATAGTAGAGTTAGGAAGATGCTTAGAGAGACAAATGTTGCGCTGTAAGCGGTGCCTAAGCCATAAACAACTGGCATTGCTTCGGTTTCAGTTTCTTTTTTGCGATAAATAAGGCCTTTCATTCCGTTGAATAACTGCGGGATGATATTTTCTCGTCCGTAAACGTTCAAAGACTCTTTTCGTTTTGGTAAAAGATATACACAGAGAGGTTGCAAACATATTAGCAAGATTCCGGTGAAAATACACAAATAAACGACAGAAGTGAGCATATCCACTTGCCAAGGTCGTACAAATTTGATTTTTGAAGATTTAGGAACGTGCTGCAGCACCCAATATCCACCCATACACACTACAATTACACCAGGTAAATAACGTGTAGCTGTCACGTTGGGAGAAAACCCCGCCAAATTACCGCAGCTGTGCATCCAAATTCTTACAAGCGTTATGAATAGGGCTATTACGACTAGAGTGGCCAATACCACGATGCGCCCGGAGGTTCCAAATAACACATCCGGCTTTCTTAGTTCGAAAAAATTACACGAACGGTACTGTTCATCTCGACAAGACCAAAAGTAACTTGAACATCGAATGAGGATGGTGGCTACTAAGCCAAATGATATTGTGACCATCCAAAGCGTGGACCAGTTCAATTTTAATCCCGCCTTCAATTTTTTTTCTATGCATCCAACCTTGTTGTTTTTTATATTGAAGGCAATCAGCCAAATAATAGTTATCAGTAGGAAAGAAAGTACAAGAGATTCATCAACGATATAACTGTTTGAAAATAGCCCACAGACCGTCATGAGCAAAATGACTCTGGAGCAAAAATTTAGCCACTGACGATTTTTACGATTGTTGTACCAATTTGTAGAAATTACACCCCAATTTTGTATCACTAACATAACGAACATGAATACCGACACAATACCAGTGCCAAAAAAAACATTATTTTGTAAACCGTCGATAACGTCAAAAAAGAACAGAGCTGTTACAACTACGACTGCCCCTATGTTTGCGATTGCGGAGATAAACAGAAAAGAGGACTCAAAGATTATGGGAATTCTATCCCTTGGAATCCCATCCACTATCATGTAAGAGAAAAATATAGTGGAAAAAGTGAGAATAAGACCTCTTGACATTAAATCTGAATCGAATTGGACCCAAACTTCTACGCACATTTCTCTGATCGTATCCAAAAAGGTCTCAGCCTCTTTGGCAAATGTTTGAAAACTTTGAAAGCTATCGACAATTTTAACACGTTGAGAAATATCAGAATACTTGTTTCGTATGGCATTCAATTTTTCCTCTGGAAAGAGGAAACTATCCGCTGAGTAAGTTTCTATGTACGTTTTTGTTTGAACTACATTACTCCACAAGGAATGTGAAGCATATTGAAAATCTTTTAAATTTGTATTTTTCTGAAAATTGTGCGGCAGCGTATCGAGTATTGTTGTTCCCAAGTTTGAAAATGGTACTGGAATCCCTAGAATCGAAGCTAAAGTAGGAACCAAGTCAATCTGGTTAACTTCTGTAAGTTTACGTCCAAACTTTCTATCCAACAAAGGCACCTTTGAATGTACAAACATTGCAGCTTCAACCTCCAATTTAGTGTCCCCACCATGATCACCGCTCCTAGTCATACCGTGATCGCCAACAACGATCAGCATAGTATTATTGTCGATATTGGCAATCAATTGACTCATCAAGTCGTTCATTTCATTCAACTTGCGGCCCATTTCTGGATGAGTTGCACCGAATCTATGCCCACAATGATCCACCCCAAGAGTATGAGCAATCATCAAAGTCCAATCTTCTTTTTTTAATTCAGTAAATATATGTTCCCTGACTCCGTTGTCCACGGTATCCAAATCCCAGACATCAAATGAGGGATAAGGAAAGTATCGCAAAAATCTGCCGGGGTATAATCCGTTCCACGTGTCATCCCCCATGAAGACAACTCCGGCAGAAGAAGCTCGGTCGATTAAATTGTCTTCATCGATTTCTTCGGTAGCAAAGTTTGATCCAGCATCAATGAACGTAGGCAATGACCCAGTTGTCAAGCCTTTAAGACGTTGCATAGTGGTTGTTGGAGGATCGGCTAGGAATTTATAAAAGCGTGTTGACTCTGGGTGCTTTTGCAGAGTCTTTTGAATTACAGGTAGCTTATTTTGGTAGTATGTAGTGTTTTCCAGAGTCAAAGTATCGTCCCACAGTGCAAACTCGTACTGTAAAGCATCGATCACCAACAATACTACTCTCGCTTGCTTTCCGAGACATGTTTTAGCTGCTATTTCCTGGTCCTCGAAAAGTTCCTCAAAGTCTATACCTCCGGAGCAGTTTTGGTCCGGCTGAAAGCCACAGGGTGTTAATTTTTTCGTACAGTGACTGACTTCCTGACGGGTTATTCGACTCAACAGGAACCCTCTTGTGAACAGAATTAGTCCGGCAATCATTAGGTACGTCAACCATGCTAGGAACGTAATGTAAATCCACTGTTTCGGCATGCTTCGGATCCGCGCATCACTTTCGGTCAAACGTTTGATATTTTCACCTCTTCACACAAGTGTTGATTCCATGTAACTTGTCACGCCCACGAGTGTTACGTGCATGAATACATCACGGAAAACTTCATGATTTCATTCACAAAAATGCAGCTTATCACAAATTCTTTCAGCTCTACACCTGACGCGATTATCACGTGTGGTTACGCGTGCTGTTGTTTGAATAGGTATCGATAAAATATCCAAACTTCACGCGTGTCACCGATGTATTTACTGTTGTATTTACATTTACATGTTCCCATTAGACCCAGTGCCAGAAGCCGGCAGTGTAGCCGGTACTGAGTTACTGACCATTTCGTTCAGCCATGCCCCGAGTGGCGGCATCTGTGCAGATGTGTCAAAATGTGGCCAAATAAAAAACATTGGAAAAGGGGATCCGTGATGATTTTTTGTCTTGCCGAGAAGTTACGGAATGCGCCGGAGGTGACCGATTCCCATGAGCACGTGTTGCGGTAAAAAATGTCGCACTTTAAAAATGGTTTAATGAACGACAGGCCACGCTTAGTTCTAATATTGGATTGATCGTATCCGAATGGATGTTATACGCTTTGGAAATGGAAGAGAACCGTACAAATGTAATAATTGTTTCTTTATCGATAGTTCCAAAAGTACCAACAATCGTTGCATTGCATGCGAGATGCAATGGGATCATGGAAGCTGTTCATTTCACCTTTATGATAGAGTAAAAAAAAAAGGAAAACAACCGAAGAACTATTTCAGTCATAGGCGTCCATGTGGACGGAAACATTCGAGAACGTTAAGTTCCAAATAGTCTCGTTAAATCGAATTATACCAACCATAAGACAGTACCGTAGAGTGGCTTCAAGTATCCTGCACTGTTGGTTTTTTGAGACGTATCGGCAGATGATTTGTTAAAATTATAAGATAAAAAGTTTAAATTTTGGAATGAATAATTAATGAAACGATCATTACAAAGCACTTTGATCTTCTAAATAAATTTAATCCGTTACATTTGTGATGATACATCATTAAATTCTTTGGGGTGATGTTGGATTCTTTTTAATAAGAATGATGCTTGTAGTTTTCATTTCAATTCGACTTTGGCACCATGTGCTAGTTTATTAATACAAAGAGTACATTGTTCGGTGCAGCTGAGTCTGGAGAAGTGGAAATTCCTCTCAGGATACATCATCTAAAGTAGTTTATGTAACACAGTTGTTACGACACGCAGTGTGCTTGGTATTTCTGAATTGGAGCATTCTGAATATCAGAACAAAATAATGACTGACGAGTGCTATATCTTGGAATAATCCTTGAGGCTCAACGACTGATCTATTAGATTACTTGAATGTTAAGATTCCAACATCACTGGTTTAGAATACACAATCTAAGCATGCCACAAAGTAATTGACATTTGTTATTGTATGTACTTTTGAGCAACTGCCGAGTTTCAGGATATGACTATCATGCAATTGATGCGAAGTCTTATTCAAAAATGGATACAAACTTTCTAATTATGTGAGTATATTACCATCAACTTTGAATTATTCACATGTGGTTATGAAATAACGCTTCTCTCAATTAGAACTTGTAGATTCTAATTTAAAGGAACAAACTATTTTAGTTTTTGAACAGTTTCAGCTGCCTGGTGGTCCTAAGTTTTCAAAAACAGTCAGTTGGCAACAATGACATTATCTCTGAAGAAGGATATTACTTGGATGTTCTTGATGAAGTTCTGCCAGCATCAGCGTCAGAAACTCTACAATGTCCCTCGACAAATGTAATCAGGACTCGGTATAAATGCAAGGGCCCTAATAATGACTGGGTCGATTGTTCAAGGGCTCACTGCTGCCCTGAATACACATTACTAAACGGCCAGTGCGTACCAAAAGGCACAGATCCATGCAGTCTCAATTTATGTGAACAACAGTGCAGTGTATTGATGCAGCGAGTGATTTGTACCTGCTGGGATGGTTTCAAGTAATAAATAAATCCATCTTACAACTCTGAAATGGCATCTGATAATTTGCAAGAAAAATTATCATTTTCACTGTTAATGTTATTGCTGTTGACAGATTTAGTCCAGAACGTCAGAAATTAGGATTGAAACCAGTATGTATCGACATAGACGAATGCGCAGAGAAATTGGCAGACTGTGAACAGACTTGTACCAATATTCCCGGAGGGTTTACTTGTGGCTGTAAAAATGGATTTGTTCTTAGAGGCGACAACAGAACTTGCGAAGAACAAAGTACTTCAGAAGGCGATACAATAGCAGCTGCATCACGGTGTTACGCCAACTGCGACACAGTTCTAAGACTTCATGATAAGGTAAGATTAGCCGTTGAGGACAATGGTATCAACTTTCTATGAGAATAATATAAAACAATTAGTATGTGGTAGTAAATGGACAAATGTTACAAACATTATTCCACAGGTAAAAAAGTTGCAAGAGAAAGTTGTTGCTCTTAGCACAGCTATAAGATTATCAAGTTATGTATCTGGACCTCCAGGTCCAATGGGACCACCTGGGGTTCCAGGTCCGCCTGGGTCACGGGGTTTTCCCGGTGCTGATGGAAATACCCCTCAACTCAACGCCGAAGGTTATCGATCTTCGGAACATCCAGAGAATGAACAGGCGTACTCAGTTTTCAATTCCTTCATACCAACAACTAATGGCTACTGCAAATGCCAGCGAGGACCTGTGGTGAGTAACGTTGTGTACATCCATACCTCTTAGGACTGTCATAGGAGTTGAGATATCTAATGTACACGAGTGCAGATATCAGATGGTAATTTTTTTCCTGGATTCCACAAATTTCTGCAAACAGGGACCAATTGGGGCTCCAGGAAAGACTGGAGCCAAAGGCGATCCAGGTGAGCGAGGGCCAAAGGGTTCCAGAGGTTCAGCTGGAAACCTGGACTTTTTATTGCTCCTTTTGGCGGATGTTAGACATGACATAGTATTGCTGCAAGAAAAAGTTTTCAAGGATGTCGCGTAAGTACGGCGAAGAATTTTTAAATTTGTGGTCACTGCTAGTATGACAAGATAGATCTCTGTATTTATCTTTAATATTTTACAGACCTCAGAGGTTCGACATCCACAATGCCTTAAAAAAGCACCGTTTTAATAAACAAAGATCTAAATTGCACAAGCAACGCGGATCCCCTCGAAGTAGCACGAAATCAGTGTCACCAAAAGAATTGATGAATATTTGGGGCAGTGAAATAGAGGAGTTCAAAAATGCAAAGATCGACCAATTCCCAGATTACACCTACGACGAGGAACTTGAAACTTCCGGGGACGACGCGTATTGACACGATTGATCTGCTGAATTCTGCCGATTCAAATATTAATGCCATTCATCAGTGTATCGTTTAACAATAAAAATAGGTCCGAAAAATACATGTGATTACAGAAATTCAATCCACATCGAAAGCTGTCGAAAGTTTGTTCATCCATCAACTCAATGATTAAACCACAGTAGGGACCCTTTAATTACTGGGTCCCTAAACTACAGTAGCCACTATAGCTATCTATCGCTTGTAAATCGCGTCTTCAGTAAATCTTGAACATATTGTTCTGTGTTACGTCCCCACTCTCGCAGATGATATTCGGGTTACTATTCGCCCGGGAATATTGAAAGAATCGGTCTAAGCGCACGGAAAGCGTTGACCGTTGACTGATGATTGGTACTAATCTTCAGCGATTTGTATCTCATTAGTTAATTAATTAATTTCATTGTATAACTATGTACTGAAGTTCTATATTATCATTAGTTGATAATCTTAGTGTCTAAATTGTCCATTTGGCGTCTTACCCGTACATGACGTTACATCTGTATAATATAGGGAATAAATAATAAATTGAATCATTAAACGATTCTGAATTTCAAAATAACGAGAACATACCACTGGTATCGTCAAATTTTGTTAAATTTAAGTAAAACTCAAAATTGTTCAGGAAGGATCTCGCCGGAAATCAAGCGCGTTAACCGGAAAATATAACTACGCATGCCTGACGCATGCCATCCAGTGGTTCAAGCATATACTCGAAGTATCAGTGGTAAAACGGTGAAACACTTCCCATTATCAGATAAAACGTGAATCCCCGCTTTCCGTCAACACGTTCGAGGTGATTGCCAACGTTTTATGTATAGTGCGATCGGCGTCCACTCGCATTTTGGAATTAGTAGCGAAGCGGTTCAAAGTAAATGGTGCGTCCGTCTTTTGCGGTCATATACGCTTTGTTTCACGTCGGTATTTAAATAACAAAAGTTATAGAAAATGTTGGAATTTGTTCCACGGCCGTCAACTTGGGATCAAACCAAAAATTACTTCTTTCACCCATATCATTTGGTACCGGTGCCCCGTTTTACTGCGGAGTTTAGTGACGTAGAGAACCACTTTGTCGGGCACTCTATAGAGAAGATAGAACGAGTACAAAATCCGTTCCAATACGGAAAATTTATTTTGTTTCAACTACAAAAAGGTGGAGAAACAGAGGTAAATATTCACCTTTGACTAGGTGGATCATTTGCGTGTTAGCATGTAAGCAACGCCTCGTAGGAATTAAATCACCCGATCTCAGCAATACCACGCAATACCATGAACATCGTCACTGTTGCTCACTGTTTTCGGTGATTTAAATTATTGCCCTTTTGTTCTGTCGTATATTTGATACCGAAGAAAATCATTGTTCATTTATAATGTAACAATCTAAAAATATCACAATTGTTAGTCAAAGTCGGACAAACGCTACAGCGTTCTTTTTTGTTTATTGATGATTCCAGAACACCATGTTTATGCCAACATCTTCAGAGAAGCTAAAAACAGCTCTAAGGTACAATTGTGATTATCGCCGCCTGAATTATGGATCCGATCAATTTTATGAATCGGTGCAACAATTGTTAACTCAACATCAAGCCGACATAATCATAGTCCTGAAAACCCTCAACGGTCACCCACGTCACGACGCTGGGCGTTATCCGCAATATGTTGTTTCATTAAACATTTAATACTAAAAAAAAAAAAGTTTTGAAAATCTCACCTATTATTTTTATCAAACTCACATTTAATTATTATGCCATTACTTTCATTGTTGATTTCTATATGTTAAGTTCATATATTTTATCATGAATATTCTTGTGACTATCACCGAATATCAGTAAAGGCCTGTAGAAAATTATCAATACTATTGATTATATTCATCATGCTACACGTTTGTATTATGTTGAAAATAGACAAACGTATGTTGTTCTACTACAAATATGTATGAGCCCATATTTTCAGAAACTACACAATAGTGACAACACATCTTACAGTAGCTTTTGCCAAATTCGTTGAAAGTCCATTTACTTTTTCTAAGTTCATCATTTAGTTTTTTCAATCAACTTCTAATCTTGATATCAAGTTATGCGAGCAATGTTCGGAGGTGTAATGTTTTTATTTCACGTTATGCATCATTGGATTATACAATTGATAAAGTATTTTTCGACTGCATAGGTATATGTTCAGTTGTTTGACTTTTAGTGTTAAATATAGTCATTTTTTTTAGAAGGTATTGTGCTTAGGAAGCTCATGTCCTATTGAATTGTGATAACTTTTCACAACTATATTGTGTAATCATCATTGATCATTCACGTAATTACGCGTAATTATATCGGATTTAATGTCTGTGTCGATATCTAAGCCTTAAGCTTTACAAATAACTGTAGTGCAACATGGTCACTTTCTTCTCCATAATTCTTATATAGTAACATGCACTTTTAAAATTGACGTCAGTATGGAAAATTATTTTTTGCAAGAATTACTTGAGATAAAAAAATCAGTATTATGATTAGTAAAATATCACCTCTATGACTTTAATTTATCAATACTCAGCTTATTTAAGCATTATGATTAATTTTTGATAATTCATGTATAGGTATTAATGGAGTACACGACATTTTTCCAAGTAATTAATTTCTCAAAATATAAGATACTTGCAAATTTAAAAAACTTTTCTAATTTGCCATGGTCAATTCTGTTATAGGTACGTTACTTGTGAACAATGTTCAACGATTAGCTTGTATTTCCAAAGAATTATTGAAAAAATAATAGAGTATCAAAAAGTTTTTATTATGAAGTTACTAGTACTCTTAAGTACAATGATTCTGGCGTAAGACAAGTATTTAGTAATAAGGTACGACGGATACTTTGTACGTTTTTTGTAATCTAATGATATATAGATTCAAAACTTTCAAAATTTGATAATATTCTGGTCATGTTATTCATTAAATTTTAGTAAATTAGTTTTTGTGATATTACTGTTTTGACAAAGATTATTGAATAAAGCTCATTATTTTTTCAAATACATCTTTTATATATGTATGTATAATCAAACCTTTGGGTATAATATATTTATAATCTAAATCCATATGAAATATTCTATTATAAAGTTTTAGCTTTAAGATAAATTATAAAATATTTGTGCTCTGAGTTTGAAGGCATTGGATTGCGATTTGTTTTAAATAGGTATACATATAGATATATATATATTTTGAATAAATTGATTGAATATTGACACTTTGACCACCTCTTTGTGTTACTAATACCCCTAGTTCTTCCAATTCCATCGATGTCAAAGATTTTTTATTCAAATACTTTCAATTGGACGGCATTGTACTCGTTACAGTCAGGTGTTTGCTGGAGTGTAGGCACATTTCAGACTTTGATAATCTCAAATTACTTTGAACCTGAAAAAGATGTAATGTAAATTAACGCAGGTTCTCGAGATATTTAGATTTTTGGCCAATTTGATGCCATTTTGTTACAAACTTTTTCCATATATGGCATTTCTGAATTCGATTTCTTCAGACCACTTTCTGTATCAAAGACTTGAAATTTTTTAGTATTGAGCCCAACGAAAGCCAATAATTCTGATAATTTATCAGAGTATTCGCTGTGGCCTCCGACGATAGAACTCAAATCTACGTTCATTATCCTTTTGCATTGAATTGGCATCAGTCCCGCAACCCCCGAAGACATGGAGAGGGTGCGATACAGGAAACGTAACAGCCAATCCTCGCTGAATTTACAAAATCAACGTCATATAGGTTTTTCATCATTTCCAGAGGGACAGCCACATGGTGTAGTAAGTACAAGTTTAAAAAATTACATGATCAAGAATTACCTGCAATACCCATTGATAAATTTGCCAGCTACTACTTTCGAACATTTTTCCCATTCTCTTTTGTTATTGGTCACCGGCGTTCCCAATAATATCGCGTCCTGTATAATTCCTTTACCTCCACCTATTTCTGCCATTTCTCTTAAACAATAATAAATTACTCTCGCACCCAGACTAAAGCCGACCAATGTGACTGGCCTTTTACCATGTTGTTTTGCTAACAAAACGTGGGCTAATTGTTTGCCAACTTCGGAACTCCTGCGACAACATACCGACCATGGATTATCTATCACAGATGCGATGGACAGTAGAGCAGCAGGCCAAGCCACAGCACTAACAAGACCTTTGATAAAAAAAAGCTGACAATTGTAATCAGATTTAAAGAAGATCAGACAATTCTTCCAGAAACTTACTAGATAGAATTGTGTATTTTAAAGCCTCTTGTGTAGCCAACGAAACAGCCATGCTTAGTATGTACTCTAGTGCTTGTCCTAATTCAATTAAATACTTCGTTTCGTATCTAAGTGCGTACTGCTCTCTAGATGCTGCGAGAGCCTGCCAAGGTCTCACAACGTTGTCCTCGGCCTCGTCGTTCAACCAACCAGTAATGGCAATCGCGATATGAAGCTGTTCATCTATGGCCCCATAATTTGCTAATGTTAATGGTTCGAATTCAAATTCCTCTACTTCTCCGACTCGCTTCTTCATTTTGTAACCTAAGTGGGTAATTGAAAATTGAATGCGCGCACACAAAAACAGAACAGCGAATCGAAGGATGAATGTTATAAAATCGAACCTGTGAGTCCGGCTCCAGCCACACCAAACAGAGAACCGATAATTGCAACACCTGCGGTACTCCCTAGCGCAGCTGCACTAGCACCTCCAAGTATCGTTCCAACTCCGACACCGATGAATGGCGCTGCCAAGCCACCTGTTAAACCAAGCAAAGTTCCACCTCCTATGGTGGCCAAGCTAATAGCCGCGTATCTCTTTATTTTGCGCACTTTGTCACGTCGCTTAGTCTCCCGTTGCTCTGCGCTGCATTGAACAGAGCGATTGACTTTTATTTTATTTTAATTTAGTTTAGTACCGAATCGACGTTTAAATTTTTTATAATCGTGAAATGTTTGGAGAGGGTGAATTGATTATTTTTTCTCATCAACAAAACGACTAAGATTGTATTCAATTCAAGATCAGATACTTACTCTGTTTGAACATTATGATCCTCGCTCAACAATCTGACCAAGGAATGCTCATAGAATTCTACCAGTTGAAATGGAACATTTAATAATTCTGAGATACGTCTCACTAATACTCTTTGTCTGGAATCATATTCACCTGTAGTAAAAAAATATTAACAGAATAAATATAATTTGTTATTAATGAATTATCTACGGGCTACTTATGCCATTGCTAATAATATTCATAAGATTATTACCTGACACAATCCCTGAAGAAATAGTGAAAATACAAAAAACAAATGATATGAAATATTGGATCCATGTTATTTTTACAAATGGGTGATAAAAATTCATATACAAAAATCCAGATCGATAGGCTATATTGTATGTGTGTTATGTAATGTATGGTGATATCAGCTTAATGATGATTTTAAATGATACCTGAAATTATGACAGAAGTGAAGCGATATTTTCACCACCTTGTGGAAAATGGCCGATTGTGCATTATTCTATAGAAGAACAGATTTTAAATTCATCTCGACAGCACCACAATATACAGCCAATTCTCTCCTAGTGAAAATATGTTTGAAACGCATATATGTATAGAAACTAAATTTGTTTTTTTAATGTATTGTTATTTAAATTTATTAATTAAATTACATCGTTACATAAAAAAAATTTAGATAACTACCCAAAATTTATTTACAATATAAGTCAAATATATTTACCATTGTGAACAGCCAATAGTACAAGGTCTTGAACCACCAAAATTGCCTTGCCGTTCAAGTTTGAGTCTTCCAACAATAGAGCAATATACGTATCCTGAGATTGCCCGCTTTGTCCCTCGCTCAGGAATATCATCACAGGCTCTACGCGTTCGTTCAGTTTTAAATGCCGACAAATCATCTTTACGCAAAGTCTGTTATAATCATGATCGCATGGATCTGGGAATAGTTCAGCTAATGTCAGCGAACAGGTGGCTGCATATGCATATAATCCAGCTTCAGAAATATCCAATTTTTTGCCACCTCAGAACGTAAACAATGGTTATCGAATTGACTTTACATAGTATATACTATATGACCGTGAATCCTGCTTTCCATTTAGAATGCGCAAATGAGAACAATACTCACATATCATCTCCGTGGATATTTGTTGATTCATGTTTGAATTCTGACAGCTGTCTTTTGATGTCATTTGTGACGGGTGATATGAAAATTCATACGTAATAATATCGTGACTAGTTATAAAGTTGAATAAAAGTACGTGACTTGTATCATTATATGAAAAAATTTTGTAATCAGTACATCATATCGGTGTGTCGCGCAGCTGATGACATCTAAACAGGCACGATTAAAATTTATCGCCAATTAAGAGACTTGACGTAGCGTGATGGAACGTAGTACAGACGCAACAGTGGACGTAACTTAACCTGAAAAAATGGATTGAAAGTTGAAAAAATATAAATAATATTGTTTGTCATACAACGAATATTTCACATAAGTTACGGGATACCATTAACTGATCACTCACATCAAACGATCGCCGAACATAAATATATACTATTTTGTACGAGGATCACGATTTACTTTCGCGTCACATTTTCGAGCATACAAATACGCCGACGCGCAACGACTTGAATTCGGGTGGGTGGTGTCAAGTTCTTCTACTCGTAACCCCGCAACTGGTTCATTAATCATTTTCTACCATCTTTGTAGGATGCAAGCACATGCAAGCAACTCCCAGGTAGCCGGGTTAACGTATAGACGCGTGGGATAAGGAGATAAACAGCTAAGTAGTGGAGCGAAGGCAACAAAAAGCAGAAAAGAACAATTTCACGATTTCGAAGTAGATAGGATTTGACAGTGTATCAATAATGGCCGCTATTCATCGAGAGGCAATCCAAAAACAGATTCAACAAGATTGGGCAAACCGAGAATATATTGAAGTGATTACGGGAAGTATTAAAAAAATCACGGACTTCCTCAATTCATTTGGTACGTATTTCGTTATTTTAAAGTAGGTTATGTTTGGTCATTTTAATTGTTCGATTGTTTTTCGATGCTGCGTACATAACGTGACAATTGTTAACAATGATTCATCCAAGACGCTCCGATACTACGTTCAATGTTCGAACAAATATTTATCTGCTATCAACTAAAGCCGTGACCATTCCACCAAAGAAAATATAAATACTTTGTTTTACTATCTAAATTTTCTTTCCCCCCTTGTAGTTTCAGCCATCAACCATTCGAGCGAAAATTCTTAGATGATCGTATAACGATTAAAATATAAAATTTGTACATCTAATCTTGATACGTATTCTTTTCAGACATGTCCTGTCGATCACGGCTTGCAGTTTTAAACGAAAAACTTACGACGTTAGAACGGCGAATTGAATATCTTGAGGCTTGTGTAAGTACTCATAATGTTCAACTACCAACTTCAATGAAAGTATATGCATGTGTCTAATGTGTTGAATTTTACAGGTGACAAAAGGAGAGACTCTAACATAACAAATCGATCCATTTTTAACTGTAATTTTAATTTAGTGTCAATGTCATTTTTGGTAATATTATTGATAATAATAATAATTGATACACACAAACTGTCACTTATACGAAAAATAATAATAATAAATAATTAATACTATGCAAAATCAGAAATGTGTGTATATTTCCTTTTTACATAGTCCAACATCATGCCGTTACATCAGATGTATGGTAATGTCATTGTACATTCATATTACGGTAGCACTAGTATAACAACATTGAGTTTATTCACGTCCCGTGGTCCAACCTTTCTCGCCAATTGGAATGAGACTACTATCCTGGAACGGATCTGAGTGAGATCCAAACTCCAAAATGGTATGGTCAATATTGAACGCTTTGTATCCCAGGTCGTTGGC